>OY282498.1:27594936-29994936 GCA_958295605.1 Ajuga chamaepitys
TGTGTGTGTGTGTGTGTGTGTGAGAGAGAGAGAGAGAGAGAGAGAGAGAGAGAGATTGTGTGTGTGTATGTATTAGAGAGAGTGAGTGAGAGAGAGAGAGAGGGAGATTGTGTGCGTGCGTATGTGTTAGAGAGAGAGGGAGTGTGAGAGAGAGAGAGAGATTGTGTGTGCAAAATTTGAGAAAGAGACAAAGAGAGACAAAGATTGTGTGTATGTGTGAGTGTGAGAGAGAGAGAGAGATGAGGTGTGGAGGTGCATGTGTGCATGTGTGTGAGAGAGAGAGAAAGATTGTACGTGTGTGTGTGTGTGAAAGAGTGGGAGAGAGAGATTGCGTCTGTGTTTACGTGTGTGTGTGTTAGAAAGAGAGAGAGAGAGAGAGAGAGAGAGAGAGAGAGAGAGAGAGAGAGATTGTGTGTGTGTGTGTTAGAGAGAGAGTGTGTGAGAGAGAGAGATAGAGAGAGAGAGATTTTGTGTGTGTTCGCGTGTGTGTGCGTGAGAGACAGAGAGAGAGAGAAAGAGAGAAAGAGAGAGACAGAAATTGTGTGTGCGATAGAGAAAGAGGGATAGATTATGTGTGTCTTTGTGTGTGAGAGAGAAGGAGATTATGTTTGAGTGTGTGAAAGAGAGAGAGAGAGATATTGTGTGTGCGTGTGTTAGAGAGAGGGGGAGAGAGAGAGAGAGAGAGAGAGAGAGAGAGAGAGAGAGAGATTGTGTGTGTGCGTGTGTTAAAGAAAGAGAGAGAGAGAGAGAGAGAGAGGGAGAGAGAGATTGTATGTATGTGTGAGTGAGAGAGAGAGATTAGGTGTGGGAGTGCATGTGTGCGTGTGTGAGAGAGAGAGAGAGAGATTGTACATGTGTGTGTGTGAGAGAGAGAGGGATAGAGATTGCGTGTATGTGTGTGTGAGAGAGAGAGAGAGAGAATGTGATAGATTGTGTGTGTGTTTGTGTAAGAGAGAGAGAAAGAGAGAAAGAAAGATTGTGAGTACGTGCGTCTGTGAGATAGATAGAGAGAGATTGTGTCTGTGTGTGCATGTGTGTGTGAGAGAAAGAGAGAAAGAGATAAATTTTGCGTGTGTTTCTTGTGTGAGGGAGAGAAAGAGAGATAGATTATGTGTGTTTTTGTGTGTGAGAGAGAGAGGGCTATTGTGTGTGTGTGTGTGTGTGAGAGAGAGAGAGAGAGGGGGAGGGGGGAGAGAGAGAGAGAGATAGAGACAGATTTTTTGTATGTATGTGTTAGAGAGTGTGAGAGAGGCGTGTATTTGTATGAGAGAGAGAGATAGAGAGATTGTGCGTGTATTTGTATGAGAGAGAGAGAGAGTTTGTATGTATGTGCGTGTGTGAGAGAGATTTTTTGTGAGTGCATTTGTGTGCGTGAGAGAGAGACAGATAGTTTGGTACCTAGTTTGCCTAAGAGTATCACAATCTATTGTGACAACTCACGTGCAGTGGCAAAGTCAAAGGAACCCGGGACCCACAAGGCAACAAAACACATAGAGAAAAGTACCACATAATACGAGAAATCGAAAAACGAGGAGATGTGCGGATGGAGAAGATTTGTGCGACAGAGAATTTAGCTGATCCATTCACGAAGAGCTTACCGCATAAAGTCTATGACAAGCATGTTTAGGGACTAGGGCTGCGATTGATGCCACCCACTTAGGAAACTTTCAGTATAAGTTGGAGAATGTAATAGCTAGATAGTTAGACACCGAGTATACTAAAAGTTATCTTTAGTATAAGAGGGAGATTGTTGGATTTGTATACTGAAAGCAAAACTTTTTACATACAATGTTTCCAGTTATTCACTGTTTATCTCCTATCTGATTATATTTGCATTTTCACTATGTATGTGTCCCCATATCTCTTGCAAATAAGTAGATCCTATGGTGTGTTGAAGATCACGGAAGATCATATGATTGGTTAAACTTAAAGAAATATAAAATGTAAATCAGAGCTTAGACAACTTGAGGACGAGTTGTTGGTTTAGGCTGTAGTATTAAGTGGAAATAGTTTATCTTGACTATTTACTTATACTGATACGTATTTACGTATTGATAGGATCACAGTGAGATATGTTCTTCTGCCTGACCTTAGTGAAGAACTAGAGATCTCGGTGACTTATAATAATCTAAAGCCTAAATAAGATTACAGTTATGAATGCTTGTTTGTGTGTCACTTTGATTTACTATGGGCAAGAGTTAAGATATAACTTTTATACTATGTATTTTGGGTGACAACAACTTGCATATAATAATTGGTAATTTGTATTTAAGTAACCGTATCCATTTAGGATGATGATATCCCCTTAAGCAAGCTCAAAAGGTTTATTGTACTAAACCCTGCCAGGTTGATTAAGTTCAGGTACAATAATAAGGTTGAGTGGTACTACTTAAGGAATAAATAAGAAATTAATTGATTTAAGATGTCAGAGGCTTTAAATAATTAATGGATATTCGATATCTTAAATACGGAGGTTAATTAAGTCTAATTCAAGCCCCGACTCAACTCGAGAATAAAGGGGTAAGTCAGTATTAATTCTCTAGTGGAATGAATTAATATTTATGAATTAATTATGTTCTGGGCTGAACAAGGAAGAATTAATTCATAGTTAGGCCTATCTTTATTTCTTGTATTTGATCCCTGGACTGGCCCATATAGACTCCTAGTCCAAGTAGGAATAGAAAATTAAATTCCTAATAAGGATTTAAACTACCAGGCTTGGCCCACACTCAAGCATGTATTATAAATACATGGTCTCTCATTCTGTAAAATATAAGAATTAACATTCAAAAAGATCACTGAATAGAGAGAAAGAGAGAGTAGGCGGCGGCGGTTTAAGGGGTTCCTTCCCACTTAGAATTCTTCAAGGTTCGTCGTCCATCCGGCGTCGAGGATTGAGTAGGGGATACAGTCCAGAAGGTTAAGACGGGAGTCAGAAATCATTCAATCAGAAATCGACCTCTTGGATAAACAACTATCAGGTCGAATCCTTAACTCTTGTGTGTTATAGGCGCATGTTAGGGTTTATATAAATTTATAGATCCATCGCTAGGGTTAATGTGAGGAAGTGTTCAATCTCATCAAGTGAGCTATACTTTGAAATAGGATGTGTTGGGAATGTGGAACCGGGATCATAAAGGGAAGAACCGGATGGATGAACCGGGTTTTGGCGTGAAGAAGTAAATCTGTTCAGAATAAACCGGGTTCAGGGTTGTTGGGGATAACCGTCAATTGTGACGAGTCTGTTTCAGGTTTGTGACGGGAAAAACCGTCACATTTGTCCGGTAGCAGAAGCCAACTTGATTCAGTTAGAACTTCTTGGTCAGTTACATTCGAGCTGCAATACATATATCATTGGAAAGCTCTCTTCCAGGAGAACAACACTACGTCGAGCAATTTCCTTCTTTCATAGATTACAGAGAGAATTTGAGAGTGATTGTTTTTCTGCCCTAATTTGTTCCAGAATTGGGCGTTTTCATTTCTGAGTGTAATTTCTGTAATTGATTGGATATCTTAGTGAATTGAGGTGTGCCTTGCCTCCGTGGATGTAGTTCATCTTGAACGAACCACGTAAAACGAGTGTGTGATTCATTTACATTTCCAGTTCTGCGCAAGTTCACCTCGGCCACAACTCTGGCCGAACTAGTTGTGTGTTTCTCAAACTGTTATTCTTCGAACTCATTCCAGATTCTTAGTGTTGTGTGATTAGGAGTTGATTTTACTAACAAGTGGCGCCGTCTGTGGGAATCAGCTCGCACAGTTTGAAGAAGAGGAGGAATGGCTGGTATGAAGATGGATTTTGAGAAGTTTACTGGAAGGAATGATTTCACATTGTGGAAAATCAAGATGAACGCAGTACTGGTTCACAATGGCCTTGATCTTGCATTGATACCTCTGGATTCATGGGAAGAAACTGAGAAACCAAAGTTTGCATCAGTGGATAAGAAGGCCCTAAGTCTTATCTTCTTGTGTTTGGGTGATAAACCGTTGAGGGAGGTTTCAAGGTGCAAGAGTTCCTCAGAAGCATGGAGGAGATTGGAAGAACTGTATCAATCAAAGTCAGTTTCCAACAAACAGTTCTTGAAGCAGAAGATGTTGGCCTTCAAGATCACTGAAGATAAGGTAATTTCTGATCAACTTGATGAGTTCATTAAGATGATTGAAGAATTGGAAGATCTGGATGTGAAATTGGAGGAGGATGACAAGGCATTGATGGTGTTAAACATTCTTCCAAAATCCATGGAAAGCTTTAAGGATGCCTTGATGTATGGGAGAGATGATCAGCTATCCTATGATGGAATAGTGAAGGCTCTGAGGTCTAAATGTTTCCAGACTCAAGGTGATAAAGGCATGGTGCAACCTGGAGAAGGACTGAATGTTAAATTCAAGAAACCTTGGCAAGGCAAGAAGGGACAGAATGCTAAGGATCCAAAGTCTGGGGATTCAAATCCTAAGAAGGGGAATGACTGGGTTGAGAAGAGGAAATGCTTCAAGTGTAAACAGCCAGGTCACTTGAAGAAGGATTGTCCTAAGAGGAATAAGAAAGCTGGAAATCAAGGGGCAGAAGCTGCTGCCATTGATCACCAACAAGATCCGCCAGAAGTGTTAAATGTTACTGATTCAAGAATGGTAAAGGAATGGGTCCTGGACACCGGGTGTTCAATTCACATGTGTCCTCATCAGTCATGGTTTAAAGAACTGAAGAAAGAAGATGGTGGAAATATTCTCCTAGGAAATGACCAATCATGCAAGGTCAAAGGAGTTGGATCAGTGAGCATAAGGATGTTTGATGGTGTGGTCAGAATCATCTCAAATGTTAGGTATGTTCCTGGCCTTAAAAGGAATCTTCTATCTCTTGGTTCTTTGGTAACCAGTGGATGTCAGTTTAGCTCAGTAGATGGATTCTTGCATATCACAAAACATGGAAAAATGGTGATAAAAGGCAGACAGCATAATGGACTATTTATCCTGATTGGTTCACCTATTGTTGGAAGTGTGGATATGGTCTTGAACACCTCTGAGATGATTAAATGGCACAAAAGACTTGGACACATAGGAGAGAAGGGATTGAAGGAATTGTCAAGAAGTGGAGTAATTGGAAATCTGGGAAATCAAGAACTGGAGTTCTGTGATCAGTGTGCTCTGGGCAAATCCAAGAAGTTGCCCTATGGAAAGGGAGTTAACACAACTCAAGAACCATTAGATTATGTTCACTCTGACATATGGGGGCCTGCAAGAACAGAATCCCATGGTGGTGCAAGGTATTTCATGTCCTTGATTGATGATTACAGCAGAAAGGTGTGGATCATGTTGATGAAGAACAAGAGTGATGCCTTTCACAAGTTCAAAACATGGTTGATCCAACTGGAAAATGTCAAAGGGAAGAAGCTGAAGCATCTGAGGACTGATAATGGACTGGAGTATCTCTCTACCGAGTTTACAAACTTCTGTGAAGAAAGAGGAATCAAAAGACACAGGACTGTACCAATGAATCCTCAACAGAATGGAGTTGCAGAAAGGTTCAACAGGACTCTTCTTGAAAGAGTGAGGTGTATACTGTTGGATGCTGGGTTGCCAAAGGTGTTTTGGGGAGAAACCATTGCTACAGCATGCTATCTCATCAACAGGTCACCCTCATCAGTAATTGGGTTCAAAACACCTGAAGAGGTGTGGAGTGGACAGAAACCAAGTTATGAAGGGTTAAGGGTGTTTGGGTGTCTTGCTTTTGCCCATGTAAAGCAAGACAAGCTAGATGCAAGGGCTCTCAGATGTGTGTTTCTTGGATATCCGGATGGAATGAAGGGTTACAGATTGTGGTGCCTAGAACAAGGAAATCAGAAGATAATCACAAGTAGAGATGTGAAGTTCAATGAGAATGTGATGGCTTACACTTCTACAGGCTCTAAGGAAGAATTTGATGGTGCTAAAGAGACAGAGGAGATATCAATTCAGGTGGAGCATCCTGCAGAAGATGATCACACACCTCAACCACAAGAAGACTTACAAGAAAGTGAGTCATCATCTGAAGAAGAGGCACAAACTGGACCTTCACAAAACATCAGGGAATACAGCATTGGAAGGGATAGGCCTAGAAGAACAATCAACAGACCGGATTTCTATGGCCAAGCAGGGAGTGTCTACTATGCCTTAAGTGTTGCTGAAGACCTGGAATCACAAGAGCCTAGTAGTTTTCAAGAAGCACTAGACTGTGAAGAAGGTGAACACTGGATACAGGCAATGACAGAAGAGATGGAGTCCCTGGAAAAGAATAAAACCTGGATATTGGTGGAAAAACCAAAAGGTCAGAAACTTGTAAGCTCCAAATGGATATACAAGAAGAAACTAGAGACAGCAGGATCCAAACAGGTGAGGTTTAAAGCAAGATTGGTGGCTAGGGGCTTTACACAAAGAGAAGGATTGATTTCAATGAGGTTTTCTCTCCAGTAGTAAAGCACTGCTCAATCAGGCTGCTTTTATCAAAGGTCACACAGGAGGACATGGAACTACAACAACTGGATGTAAAGATAGCCTTCTTACATGGAGAACTCAATGAGGAGATATATATGAAACAGCCAAAAGGCTTTGTTGTTCCTGGGAAAGAAGACAAAGTATGTTTACTGAAGAAGTCACTATATGGACTTAAACAAAGTCTAAGACAGTGGAACAAGAGGTTCAATGACTTCATGATCAGTGTTGGCTTTGTAAGAAGTCTTTATGACAGTTGTGTTTACTTCAACAAAGGTTCAAAGCAAGATAAAGTTTTTCTTCTATTGTATGTGGATGACATGCTAATTGCCAGCAGGAACAAGAACAGAATACAATGGTTGAAGGATAGACTTAATGCTGAATTTGACATGAAAGATCTAGGAGAAGCCAAGAAGATATTGGGCATGAACATTCTAAGAAATAGAGAAGCTGGAGTACTTTGGTTATCTCAGAGACAATACCTACAGAAAGTATTGGAGAGGTTTCATATGCATGAAGCCAAACCTCTCTCTACCCCAGTTAATCTACAGAAGAAACTTTCAAAAGAACAATGCCCAAAGACTGAAGAGGAAATCATACAGATGAGCAATATCCCTTATGCAAGTGGAGTTGGAAGTCTTATGTATGGAATGATCTGTAGCAGGCCTGACTTGGCATATGCTGTATCTTTGGTAAGCAGGTTCATGTCAAATCCAGGAGTTGAACATTGGGAAGCTTTGAAACATGTGATAAGGTATTTAAAAGGATCAGTGAACATGTCACTGAAATTTGAGAAGAAAGCAGATGGAAGTACTGTTGCATTGGAGGGGTTTGCTGATTCTGATTTTGCAGCAAACGTGGACACAAGGAAGTCTATTTCTGGGTTTGTGTTTACCTTATATGGGACAGCCATCAGCTGGAGGAGTGCACAACAATCTGTTGTGGCACTATCAACTACAGAAGCAGAATATATCTCTTTAACTGAAGCTATCAAAGAGTCAATCTGGTTGAAAGGGGTGTTAAGAGATTTGGATATCAAGCAGAAGTGTGTAGTAATCTACTGTGATAATCAAAGTGCTTTACATCTTGTGAAACATCAAGCATTTCATGAAAGATCAAAACACATTGATGTTAGGTTACACTTTGCTAGAGATATCATAGATTCTGGGACTGTGGAGGTGAAGAAGGTACACACATTGCATAATCCTGCTGATTTTCTTACAAAGGGTGTACCTGGAAACAAAGTGGATCATTGCTCGAGCTTGCTGCAGCTGGAGCAATGTCATGAAGAGCATTAACAGAAAGGCAGTGCTGAGGCAGTAAGGGGTACACTTGATTCATTGAGGTGGAGATTTGTGAGGAAGTGTTCAATCTCATCAAGTGAGCTATACTTTGAAATAGGATGTGTTGGGAATGTGGAACCGGGATCATGAAGTGAAGAACCGGATGGATGAACCGGGTTTTGGCGTGAAGAAGTAAATCTGTTAAGAATAAACCGGGTTCAGGGTTGTTGGGGATAACCGTCAATTGTGACGAGTCTGTTTCAGGTTTGTGACGGGAAAAACCGTCACATTTGTCCGGTAGCAGAAGCCAACTTGATTCAGTTAGAACTTCTTGGTCAGTTACATTCGAGCTGCAATACATATATCATTGGAAAGCTCTCTTCCAGGAGAACAACACTACGTCGAGCAATTTCCTTCTTTCATAGATTACAGAGAGAATTTGAGAGTGATTGTTTTTCTGCCCTAATTTGTTCCAGAATTGGGCGTTTTCATTTCTGAGTGTAATTTCTGTAATTGATTGGATATCTTAGTGAATTGAGGTGTGCCTTGCCTCCGTGGATGTAGTTCATCTTGAACGAACCACGTAAAACGAGTGTGTGATTCATTTACATTTCCAGTTCTGCGCAAGTTCACCTCGGCCACAACTCTGGCCGAACTAGTTGTGTGTTTCTCAAACTGTTATTCTTCGAACTCATTCCAGATTCTTAGTGTTGTGTGATTAGGAGTTGATTTTACTAACAGTTAATTAATAAAGATACAAATTATGACAACCGAGAAGGGTCCTATGGAAAGGGATTAATTATATTACTTTCTACAAGAGTATTATAATAGATATAATTCCAACAGATTATGTGTGTATTTTTGTGTGAGAGAGAGGGAGATTATGTGTGTGCATGTGTGTGTATGAGAGAGAGACAGAAAGAGAGAGATTTTGCGTGTGTTTGTGTGAGAGAGAGAGAGATCTTGGGGGGGGGGGGAAGGGAGGGAGAGAGAAAGAGAGAGAGAGAGAGAGAGAGAGAGAGAGAGAGAGAGAGTGAGAAATTGTGTTTGCGATAGAGAAAGAGAGATAGATTATGTGTGTTTTTGTGTGAGAGTGAGAGGGAGAGATTATGTGTTTGTGTATGTGTATGTTAGAACGAGTGAGAGAGAGAGAGAGATAGATATTGTGTGTGTGTGTGCACTACCACGTGTACCCAATCTCCCCAAACTTAGACCTTTGTTCGTCCCGAACAAATAAAGGAAAAGAAGAAAGGACACTTGTAGGGTAGATTTAAGTGGCAAAATCGATTTCAGAAGAAATTTTAAAAAATTAGGCAATCATGATAACATTGAGCATAAAAGATAGAGCCATATCAACTTCTTTCAAGACTTGACACTCTCAACTTGAAATCCTTACCGGATGAGTGTATCTCTCGACTCTCAAGTGTATTGAATAGGTAGTATATACGCTCACATTGAAATGCAAATAATGTCTACCATAGGCTTGCAAGTCATCTAAACTTCAACGTACTCGACATGTGTGACAAGGAATCAAAAAGGTCTTTAACGGGTTATAATGTTGGTTTGAGGTAAGGTGGGATAAATATGGGCACAAGTGATTAATTCTTGGACTAATTGAGTTAGCTACTCTCAATCACCCCTCAAACAACATTCACTCTTCCTCACTCTCTCACTTCCCTAGTAAACCAATCCCGAATTGATTTCTTCACCCTACTACAAACTCACAACCTAAATGCTTCTTTTTAAATTCTGCCTTGGATGTGGTTTCTTTTGAACCTTTTTTACTTTGAGAACACCGGTCAAAAAGAACATTTATATCACTAGTCCTTCCTAATCAAAAGCAGTGAACTAAATATATACAATCGACTTTTTCTTTCTTTTTCTGATTTTCGATTTTTTTTTCTTTTTTTTACAAACTATTTTCAAACACTAGGAGAGACTAGTTTTCTCAATTCTTTTCCTATTGTTTCAATTCCTTTCACCCTTCAATATTCCCAATAGTTTACCCCTTTTAATCGAAAATTTACCCAACTACCTTCCAACCGCCTCCCTCACACTCAAATAGTCTAATTAAGGTCAAAGGCTAAATCGAAAGGTACTTGGCTTGTAGAGTTGGGCTGTCAAACAAGAGGCTAAAAGCTCAAGGGGTTAACTAGAGGCAAATTTTCGATCTTTTGGTGAAAAAGTGTGTATTTTCAAGTTTGAAATAGGCTTAAGTCAAGAATTGCCTAAGATCATTTTCAATGTCACACACCGAATCATTCAAAATAGAGAATCAAGGCAAGTTCTAGAGACAACTAGATGCACTCAATTGTGGGAGTATCTTTTAAGGCTAAAAACCTCACTAGGGAACAATTTGATCAAAAGTTTTGAATGTAAGCTCAATTTCGTCCCATAGCCTATCATGCTCTACCATGAGCCAAATTTTAAATTTTGATAAAAAAATTTGTCATCATTAACCGTTTGCCACATTATCATTCCAATTTGGTCCAATCAACATTTCCAAGCGGCCAAATCCGTACACCTACCATCCCCTCCCCAAACTTGATTAAAAATAAAAGTTTGTGGAAAGAAAGGGTACGGATTGGTGCTTAACGAACTCAACCATTTATTCAACACCATCCATCCCAATCTACTAAAAATACCAAATTATTACCACTATGCATGTAGGTACCAAAACTTCATCATATATAAATAACAACGCTCAATTTAACTTAACCAAACAAATACGATTGTAGAAAATGGCACATAGGCCAATCAATACAGAACATCCTAAAAGAAAATCCTACAGATTATGCAATGAAATAGTGCAAACAAACTCATAAGGGGAAAAACAATAATCAAACGGCACACACACCGTGAATCCCAAGTATAGGCAAATCAGAAGGGGCACACTGGCCTAAATATTCAACAGGCAGTAAAATATGGGAAGGAAACATGAGAGATTTCAATACCGGGGTGGCCAAGAACATCCTACTTCTTACTTTTATCCCGAAACTTAGTTGAAAACTAAGTTTTTTAAAAAGAGGAAGGATATTCTTGGTACTCCTACTCACAAATATTTGTACGGTCGTGAAGATCGAGAGCTATGGCCACAAAAACATGCTCGAAGGCTGTTGAGTGCCTCGAGGATCTTGCTCTGATTCCCCTTGATCTCCCTGATGCACGACTTCATCTCCCTGATGTCCCCCTCCATTGTGCTCAATCTCTCATCCACCTGTTGTTGAAACTCGGTCTGGAATTGAACAGCGGATACTAGTCTTTTTCGTGATTGACGGCTGCTCGCACCCTCGCCTGTAAGGTTAATCCCTTCTGTAGCAGGTTCCGACACTTGGCCTCTCTGATATTTCCGGAACTCGAGGTCACTTGGTTCCCTCGAGGCTGCCCGGTGTGCAGCTGAGCTCAAGGCCAAGTTGGCTATGCATTTGAGGTCTCTGATGCGGGTGAGGTCTGGGTTGGGAAGGCATAGCATTGGCCCTACATTTTGGATCACGTAGGGGACGGAGACTCCATCTTCCTGCCCCAAAGCAGCAATCCTCATGTTGGCTAAATCCTCCCAACCCAGAAGTTACGAGTCTGAAATAGCCTTGAAGTCGATCAACGGAACTCCACAGTGCTCTAAAATCGGTGTGATAAGAGCTCCGCTGAAGATTGGATCGTATTACTTTGGCTCTTTCTTTCTGATCGCCGTCAGTTCCTTCACCGTCCTCTCAAAAGACTCGATCAACACCTCCTCATATCTCCTATCGGTCCTTCTGAAGATGGACCATAAGATACTGAGCTCAGACATCCTTGCTGCCCCCGTCTCTTTCCGGAATGGGACCTGTGGATGTTGGGACCTCCGGGGTTTCAATCTCAGGTTCTTCTGGGATGGGGTCCCGAATCACCAACTTGCCCTTCCCCTTTCCTATACTTGGTGTGCCCTTGCTTGTGGTGGCACTTTTGCTAGTGGATTTCTTGGATGTCTTCTTTGATGGCCCCATTTAGTCTACAAAGAACAACTACACACCTTTAAATTCTCGAATCACCAACTACACATCAAATCCAATCAACTTGACACAGTTCGTAAATATGACAAACACTTCCAATTACTATCTTTATTGTAACTAAAATTGATCAATTACTCAACAAAAATAGGTCTTCATTAGGCAACAAGAGTCTAAACTTGCTTAGTTTCATCACAATTTCAACTAATAGACCTAAAACTCGAGCATATCAATCAAAACAAACTACAAAAGGATAACGATCAAACGTGCATGCCATGTGTTCGATGATTTGCCACAACCAATTTCACCTCCAAAATTTAAAATTTGTCAACCCAATCATCATCCCACATCAACAATCATGCAAAGCCTAGAGCTATCACAACAAATTGAGGCCTAGAGTGCTCAAAACAAGTCGACATTGGCCAAAAAAAAAAAAAAAATCACAACAAAAAGTTCGTGTATAACCAACATCAACACAAGAGCTATTCTAGTACAAAATTCGCCCTTAATCTTACAAAAATGTTCATGAGTAGTAATAAAAGACTAAGTAAAAGGATAGTCATACTTACCGATCGGATTTAATCGAAAAAGTTTGAAGTTTGATTTTTCACGCCCTTTTCGACCTGACTCCAAATCCGCGCCAAATCCGAAATTTTTCGGGTGGAATTGTGTGTGGTGATGTGGGTGAGTGATGGTGTGAGTTTGAGTGATTTTAATTGAGTGAAAAGGGTGGATTTTGTGTGTGTGTGAGTGTGTGTTTTGCAAATTTGCGAGGAAGAGGGGGTGAAATGCCTTACCTTGCCTATAGATATCAGATCAATATCATCAAGTGATCATAGTTTGTAGTAGAGGGTGTGAGGAATCAGGAACCGGGTTCAGGTTGGGAAGAACCGGGCTAGAGAACCGGGTTTTAGCCAGATCAGTTTTGAAGGTTAAGAGCAAACCGGAGTCAAGACGGTTATAACTGACTTATGCAACGAATTAGAACCGTTGAGTGTAAACCGTTGTGAAAGGCCCGTCTAACAGTTTTGTGCAGTTGGAAATAAATTTGGTTACAACTGCTGCTACTTCTTGATTCGAGCTTCAACCTTTATATACATTGAAACCACTTGTAGATGCGAGTTGATACACGTTATTTTTCCTCAGTAAACACTACTCAATCATTAGAATTAGATAGCTAGGGTTCTTGATCTTAATTCGATCTGTGAATTGGGGGTTTCTAGTTTTTTGGGTTAATTCTTGTAATTGACTGTTTAGTGGAGTGAATTGAGGTGTATAGAGCCTCTGTAGATGTAGATCACATTGATCGAACCACGTAAAATCCTTGTGTTCTTCATTTCTTATTTCTGTTGTGTGTTCGGTTCTTTTCTGGCCGAATTCTTGATTGTTTTTCATTCTCTCTTGGTTTGAGTCTTGTTTGTGTGTGTGTATCAAGAGTTAATTACCTAACAAGTGGCGCCGTCTGTGGGAAACTTGAGCACCCACTCGAAGAGGAAAGGAGAATGGCTGGAATGAAGATGGATGTGGAGAAGTTTTCAGGTAAAAATGACTTCTCACTTTGGAAAATCAAGATGAATGTTGTATTGGTTCAAAATGGTTTAGATTCTGCACTTCTTCCTGTTGATCAATGGTCTGATGCTGAGAAATCAAAGTTTCCAGAAGTGGATAAGAAGGCTTTGAGCCTGATATTCCTCTGTTTGGGTGATAAACCCCTGAGGGAGATATCAAGGTGTAAGAATGCAGTGGAGGCATGGGGAAAACTAGAAGAAGTTTATCAATCAAAGTCAATATCAAACAAACTATTTCTGAAGCAGAAATTGATGACTTTCAAGATCACTGATGATAAGGCCATTTCTGATCAACTTGATGAGTTTGTCAAGATGATTGAAGAGTTAGAAGACCTTGGGGTGAACTTGAAGGATGATGATAAGGCTCTGATGGTGTTGAATGTTCTTCCAAAGTCTATGGAAAGGAAAATCAGAGGGCAGAAGTGGCTGTGACTGAACATCAAGAAGAAGAAACAGGAAAATCAGAGGGCAGAAGTGGCTGTGACTGAACATCAAGATGATACCCCTGAAGTTTTAAACATCACAGACACAAAGATGGAAAAGGAATGGGTTCTTGATACAGGGTGTTCATTCTTAACAAGTGGCGCCGTCTGTGGGAAGCTTGCACACACATTCAAAGAGGAAGAGAGAATGGCTGGAGTAAAGATGGATGTGGAGAAGTTTTCAGGTAAAAATGACTTCTCACTTTGGAAAATCAAAATGAATGCTGTATTGATTCAAAATGGGCTAGACTCTGCACTTCTTCCTGTTGATCAATGGCCTGATGCTGAGAAATCTAAGTTTCCAGAACTTGATAAGAAGGCTTTGAGTCTTATATTCCTCTGTTTGGGTGATAAACCCTTGAGGGAGATATCAAGGTGTAAGAATGCAGTGGAGGCATGGGGAAAACTTAAAGAACTCTATCAATCAAAGTCTATATCAAACAAACTATTTCTGAAGCAGAAATTGATGTCTTTCAAAATCACTGATGATAAGGTCATTTCTGATCAACATGATGAGTTTGTCAAGATGATTGAAGAATTAGAAGATCTGGGGGTGAACTTGGAGGATGATGATAAGGCTCTGATGGTGTTGAATGTTCTTCCAAAGTCTATGGAAAGCTTCAAGGATGCATTAATGTTTGGAAGGGATGGAAAAATCAGTTATGAATCTATCCTATCAGCATTGAAGACAAAGTGCTTTCAAAATCAGGGAGAAAAGGGCTCAACACAGGCTGGAGAAGGTTTGAACATTAAGTTCAAAAAGAACTATCAAAAGAAGAAGTTCCAGGGATTCAAAGACAACAAATCTGGAACTCAGAATGCAAAGAAACAGGGAGATTGGGTTGAAACCAGAAAGTGTTTCAAATGCAAGCAAGCTGGACATTTAAAGAAGGATTGTCCAAAAAAGAAGAAGAAACAGGAATATCAGAGGGCAGAAGTGGCTGTGACTGAGCATCAAGAAGACACCCCAGAAGTTTTAAACATCACAGACACAAAGATGGAAAAAGAATGGGTTCTTGATACTGGTTGTTCATTCCACATGTGTCCCAATGAATCCTGGTTCAAGGATTTATAGAAAGAAGATGGTGGATGTGTATTACTGGGAAATGATCACTCCTGCAGAGTTAAAGGCACAGGATCAGTTCAGATAAAAATGTATGATGGAGTCATCAGAACCATTTCTCAAGTAAGGTATGTTCCTAGACTGAAAAGAAACCTCCTATCCCTTGGATCTCTTGTGGCAAATGGTTGTCAGTTCAACTCCCTAAATGGTTATCTTCATATCACTAAACACAACAAGCTGGTAATCAAAGGAAGGCAACACAATGGCCTGTTTATTCTGATTGGATCCCCTGTGTTAGGTTATGCTGAATCTGTGATAAGTAGAGAAGATGTCATGAAGTGGCATAAAAGAATGGGTCATATTGGAGAGAAAGGATTAAAGGAGCCATCAAAGAGGGGCATCATTGGTGAAATGGGAAATAGAACACTGGATTTCTGTGACAAATGTGCTCTGGGAAAGGCCAAGAAGCTGCCTTATGCTAAAGGGATACATTCTACTCAAGAACCACTTGATTATGTACACTCTGATATATGGGGGCCTTCAAGAACAGAGACACATGGAGGAGGAAGGTATTTCATTTCCATCATTGATGATTACAGTAGAAAAATATAGGTATATGTCTTAAGGAATAAGAGTGATGCATTCCTTAAGTTTAAAACATGGTTGAGCCAGGTGGAGAATCTAAGAGGGAAGAAATTGAAACATCTTAGGACAGATAATGGCTTAGAATATCTATCCACTGAATTCTTAGGGTTTTGTGAAGATAAGGGCATCACAAGGCATAGAACTGTCCCATTAAACCCTCAACAAAATGGGGTTGCTGAAAGGTTTAACAGGACTATGCTTGAGAGAGTTAGATGTATGCTGATTGATGCTGGATTACCCAAATCCTTCTGGGGAGAAACACTAAATACTGCATGCTATTTGATAAATAGATCACCATCATCAACTCTAGGATTTAAGACTCCAGAAGAAGTTTGGAGTGGAAAGGTACCAAACTACTATGATTTGAGAGTGTTTGAGTGTCTGGCTTATGCTCACATTAGGCAAGGCAAACTTGATGCAAGAGAACAAAGGTGTGTATTTCTAGGATATCCTGAGGGCATAAAAGGCTACAGGTTATGGTGCTTGGAACAGGGAAACCAGAAGCTCTTGATAAGTAGAGATGTAAGATTCAATGAGGATGTGATGGGATATAACTCTACTAGAAGTCAAGTGGAAGCTGATGGTGCTGTGGAATCTAAAAGAATTTCTATTCAGGTGGAGCCTACTGAGGAGCAGATATCTCCAGAGAAGGATGCTGAAGCTCAACAAGAAGATGATAGTTCATCAGAAGAGGAAGAAGGTCAAACTGAGATTGCAAATCTCAGAACTTATAGCATTGGTAGAGACAGACCAAGAAGACAAATCCACAGGCCTGATTTCTATGGACAAGCTGGAAGTGTCTATTATGCATTAAGTATAGCAGAAGACTTGGAGTTTCAAGAGCCAAGCAGTTTCAAGGAAGCAATAAGTTGCAGTGAAAGTGAACACTGGATAGGGGCCATGATGGAGGAAATGGAATCTCTGGAGAGAAACCAAACCTGGAAACTTGTAGACAAACAAAAGGGGCAGAAGCTAGTCAGCTCAAAGTGGATCTACAAGAAGAAGGTGGGGCCGGAAAGGCTGATAAGATCAGATACAAGGCAAGGTTGGTGGCTAAGGGCTTTACACAAGGAGAAGGTATTGATTATAATGAGGCATTTTCTCCAGTAGTGAAGCATTGCTCTATTAGGTTACTCCTATCAAAGGTTACTCAAGAAGACATGGAACTACAACAGTTAGATGTCAAGACATCATTCCTGCATGGTGATCTAATTGAAAGGATATACATGAAGCAACCTGAGGGCTTTGTGATTCCAGGAAATGAAGAGAAGATCTGTTTTCTCAGGAAATCACTTTATGGATTGAAGCAGAGTCCAAGGCAGTGGATAAGAAGTTCAATGAGGTGATGAAGTGCACTTGAGTTCATTGAGGTGGAGATTTGTAGATATCAGTTCAATTTCATCAAGTGGTCATAGTTTGTAGTAAAGGTTGTGAGGAATCAGGAACCGGGTTCAGGTTGGGAAGAACCGGGCTGGAGAACCGGTTTTATGGCAGATCAGTTTTGAAGGTTAATAAAGAACCGGAGTCAAAGCGGTTATAACATACTTATGCAACGGTTTAGAACCGTTGCATGTAAAACCGTTGTGAAAGGCTCGTCTAACAATTTTGAGCAGTTGAAACTGATTTGGTTACAGCTCCTGATACTTCTTGAATCGAGCTTAGACCTTTATATACATTTGATCCTCTCGTAGAGACGAGTTGATACACGTTGTTTTCCCTCTGTAAACACTTCTCAATCATTAGAATTAGAAAGCTAGGGTTCTTAAAGCTCAATTCGACTTGTGAATTGGGGTTTCTGGTTTTCTGAATTGTTTCTCGTAATTGATTGTTTAGTAGAGTTAATTGAGGTGTATAGAGCCTATGTGGATATAGATCACATTGATCGAACCACGTAAAACCTTGTGTTCTTCATTTTTGTTTCTGTTTTTGTGTTCGGTTTCTGGGTGGCCGAATTCCAGTTGGTTTTTCATTCTTTCTTGGTTTGAGCTTGTTTGTGTGTGTTGTAAGTGGTTCATTTCTTAACAAGTACCCACTACTTGATCAGTTCCACTTTCCAAGGCACTAAGCACGCACTATGTGACCCGATTCACATTCTCGGATCAACAAGCGCCAACTATTTGACTTGATTTGTCTTCTCGGATGAACAAGTCTTTCATTTGACCTGATTCAGCCTCACGGATCAACAAGGCTTATATATGACTCGTTTTGGCTTCTCGGATCAACAAGTCTTCCATTTGACTTGTTTCGCCTTCTTGGACCAACAAGTACCCACTTCTTGATCCGTTCCACTTATGAAGGCACTAAGTACGCATTATGTAACACGAATCGCATTCTCGGATTAAGAAGCACCAATTATTTGACTCGATTTGGCTTCTTGGATCAACAAGTCTTCCATTTGACTTGTTTTGCCTTCGCAGATCATCAAGTACCCACTATTTGATCTGTTCCACTTATCAAGGCACTAAGTCCGCACTATGTGACCCAATTCGCATTCTTGGATCAACAAGCACCAACTATTTGACTTGATTTGGCTTCTCGGATCAACAAGTCTTCCATTTGACCTGATTCAGCCTCACGGATCAACAAGGCTTATATATGACCCGGTTTGGCTTCTCGGATCAACAAGTCTTCCATTTGACTTATTTTACCTTCTCGGATCAACAAATACTCGCTACTTGATCCGTTCCACTAATCAAGGAACTAACTACGCACTAAGTGACCCGATTGGCATTCTCGGATCAACAAGCACCTTCTCTTTGAGTCGATTCGGCTTCTCAGACCACCAACTCTTCCATTTGACCCGATTCGGCCTCATAGATCAGCAAAGCTTATATATGACTTTGGCTTCTCGGATCAACAAGTCTTCCATTTGACTTGTTTTGCCTTCTTGGATCATTAAGTACCCACTACTTGATCCATTCCACTTATCAAGGAACTAAGCACGCCCCATGTGACCCGATTCGCATTCTCCGATCAACAAGCACCAACTATTTGACATGAGTCGGCTTCTCGGATCAACAAGTCTTCCATTTGACTTGTTTTGCCTTCTCAGATCGTCAAGTACCCACTATTTGATCCGTTCCACTTATTGAGGCACTAAGTCCGCACTATGTGACCCAATTCGCATTCTCGGATCAACAAGCACAAACTATTTGACCTGATTCGGCTTCTCGGATCAACAAGTCTTCCATTTGACCTGATTCAGCCTCACGAATCAACAAGGCTTATATATGACCCCTTTGGCTTCTCGGATCAACAAATCTTCCATTTGACTTGTTTCGCCTTCTCGGATCAACAAATACCTGCTACTTGATCTGTTCCACTAATCAAGGCACTAACTACGCACTAAGTGACCTGATAGGCGTTCTCGGATCAATAAGCATCTTCTATTTGAGTCGATTCGGCATCTCAGACCACCAACTCTTCCATTTGACCCGATTCGGCCTCACAGATCAGCAAAGCTTATATATGACCCGTTTTGGCTTCTCGGATCAACAAGTCCTCTATTTGACTTGATTCGCCCTCTTGGATAAACAAATACCCACTACTTGATCCGTTCCACTAATCAAAGCACTAACTACGCACTAAGTGACCCGATTGGCGTTCTTGGATCAACAAGCACCTTCTTTTTGAGTCGATTCGGCTTCTCGGACCACCAACTCTTCCATTTGACGCGATTCGGCCTCAAAGATCAGCAAAGCTTATATATGACCCGTTTTGGCTTCTCTGATCAACAAGTCTTCCTTTTCACTTGTTTTGCCTTCTCGGATCATCAAGTACCCACTACTTGATCCATTCCACTTATCAAGGCACTAAGCACGCACTATGTGACCCGATTCGCATTCTTCGATCAACAAGCACCAACTATTTGACATGAGTCAGCTTCTCAGATCAACAAATCTTCCATTTAACCCGATTCACCCGCACGGATCAACAATGCTTATATATGACCCATTTTGGCTTCTCAGATAACTATGTCTTCCTTTTGACTTGTTTCGCCTTCTCGGTTCAACAAGTACCGAATACTTGATCCGTTCGACTTATCAAGGCACTAAGTACGCACTATGTGACCCGATACGCATTCTCGGATCACCAAGCAACGGATATTTGACTCGATTCGGCATTTGGGTTCAACAAGTATTCCATTTGACCGATTTGGCCTCACAGATCGACAAGGCTTATCTATGACCCCTTTTTACTTCTTAGATAAATAAGTTTTTCATTTAACTTGTTTCGCCTACTCGGATCGACAAATACCCACTACTTGATCCGTTCCACAAATCAAGGCACTAAATACACAATATGTGACCCGATTCGCGTTTCGGATCAACAAGCACCTTCAATTTGACTCGATTCGGCTTCTCGGACCACCAACTCTTCCATTTGACCCGATTCGGCCCCAAAGATTATCAAGGCTTATATATGACCCGTTTGGCTTTCAGATCAACAGGTTATTCCATTGGACTTGTTTCGTCTTCTCAGATCAATAAGTACCCACTACTTGATCCGTTCCAATTTTCAAGGCACTAAGCACGCAATATGTGACCCGATTCACATTCTCGGATCAACTAGCACCAACTATTTGACTTGATTCGGCTTCTCGGATGAACAAGTCTTCCATTTGAGCTGATTCAGCCTCACAGATCAACAAGGTTTATATATGACCCGTTTTGGCTTCTCGGATCAACAAGTCTTCCATTTGACATGTTTCGCCTTCTCGGACCAACAAGTACCCACTTCTTGATCCGTTCCACTTATGAAGGCACTAAGTACACACTATGTAACACGAATCGCATTCTCGGATTCACAAGCACCAATTATTTGACTCGATTTGGATTCTCGGATCAAAAAGTCTTCCATTTGACCTGATTCAGCCTCAAAGATCAACAGGGGTTATATATGACCCGTTTTGGCTTCTCGGATCAACAAGTCTTCCATTTGACTTATTTCACCTTCTCCGATCAACAAATACCACTACTTGACCCGTTCCACTAATCAAGGCACTAAAAACGCAATATGTGACCTGATTCGCGTTCTCATATCAACAAGCACCTTCTATTTGACTCGATTCGGCTTCTCGGAGCACTAACTCTTCCATTTGACTCGATTCGCCCCCACAGATCAGAAAGGCTTATATATCACCCACTTTGGCTTTCGGATCAACAGGTCTTCCATTTGACTTATTTCGCCTTCTCAGATCAATAAGTACCCACTACTTCATCCTTTCCAATTTTCAAGGCACTAAGCACGCACTATGTGACCCGATTCACATTCTCGGATCAACAAGCACCAACAATTTGACTTGATTCGACTTCTCGGATGAACAAGTCTTCCATTTGACCTGATTCAGCCTCACGGATCAACAAGGTTTATATATGACCCGGTTTGGCTTCTCGGATCAACAAGTCTTCCATTTGACTTGTTTTGCCTTCTCGGATCAACAAATACTCGCTACTTGATCCGTTCCACTAATCAAGGAACTAACTACGCACAAATTGACCCGATTCGCGTTCTCGGATCAACAAGCACCTTCTATTTGAGTCGATTCGGCTTCTCGGACCACCAACTCTTCCATTTGACCCGATTCGGCCTCACAGATCAGCAAAGCTTATATATGATTTTGGCTTCTCGGATCAACAAGTCTT
This sequence comes from Ajuga chamaepitys, assembly GCA_958295605.1. Taxonomy (NCBI): domain Eukaryota; kingdom Viridiplantae; phylum Streptophyta; class Magnoliopsida; order Lamiales; family Lamiaceae; genus Ajuga; species Ajuga chamaepitys. Next base: position 27,616,074 of record OY282498.1, read on the forward strand.
CCATTTGACTTGTTTTGCCTTCTCGGATCATCAAGTACCCACTATTTGATCCATTCCACTTATAAAAAAAACTAAGCACGCACTATGTTACCCGATTCGCATTCTCCGATCAACAAGCACCAACTATTTGACATGCATCGGCTTCTCGGATCAATAAGTCTTCCATTTGAATTGTTTCGCCTTCTCAGATCATCAAGTACCCACTATTTGATCCGTTCCACTTATCAAGGCACTAAGTCCGCACTATGTGATCCAATTAGCATTCTCGGATCAACAAGCACCAACTATTTGACTTGATTCGGCTTCTCGGATCAACAAGTCTTCCATTTGACCTGATTCAGCCTCACGGATCAACAAGGCTTATATATGATCCGGTTTGGCTTCTCGGATCAACAAGTCTTCCATTTGACTTGTTTTGCCTTCGCGGATAAACAAATACTCGCTACCTGATCCGTTCCACTAATCAAGGAGCTAACTACGGACTAAATGTCCCGATTGGCATTCTCGGATCAACAAGCACCTTCTATTTTAGTCGATTCGGCTTCTCGGACCACCAACTCTTCCATTTGACCCGATTCGGCCTCATAGATCAGCAAAGCTTATATATGACTTTGGCTTCTCGGATCAACAAGTCTTCCATTTGACTTGTTTTGCCTTCTCGGATCATCAAGTACCCACTACTTGATCCATTCCACTTATCAAGGCACTAAGCACGCACTATGTGACCCGATTCACATTTTCCGATCAACAAGCACCAACTATTTGACATGAGTCGGCTTCTCGGATCAACCAGTCTTCCATTTGACTTGTTTCGCCTTCTCAGATCATCAAGTACCCACTATTTGATCTGTTCCACTTATCAAGGCACTAAGCCCACACTATGTGACCCAATTCGCATTCTCGGATCAACAAGCACTAACTATTTGACTTGATTCGGGTTCTCGGATCAACAAGTCTTCCATTTGACCTGATTCAGCCTCACGGATCAACAAGGCTTATATATGACCCGGTTTGGCTTCTCGGATCAACAAGTCTTCCATTTGACCTGTTTTGGCTTCTCGGATCAACAAATACTCGCTACTTGATCCGTTCCACTAATCAAGGAACTAACTACGCACTAAGTGACCCGATTGGCGCTCTCGGATCAACAAGCACCTTCTATTTGAGTCGATTCGGCTTCTCGGACCACCAACTCTTCCATTTGACCCGATTCGGCCTCACAGATCAGCAAAGCATATATATGACTTTGGCTTCTCGGATCAACAAGTCTTCCATTTGACTTGTTTCGCCTTCTCAGATCATCAAGTACCCACTATTTGATCCGTTCCACTTATCAAGGCACTAAGTCCGCACTATGTGACCCAATTCGCATTCTCGGATCAACAAGCACCAACTATTTAACCTGATTCAGCTTCTCGGATCAACAAGTCTTCCATTTGACCTGATTCAGCCTCACGAATCAACAAGGCTTATATATGACCCATTTGGCTTCTCGGATCAATAAATCTTCCATTTGACTTGTTTCGCCTTCTCGGAAACAAATACCCGCTAGCTACACACTAAGTGACCTGATAGGTGTTCTCGGATCAACAAGCACCTTCTATTTGAGTCGATTCGGCTTCACGGACCACCAACTCTTCCAATTGACCCGATTCGGCCTCACAAATCAGCAAAGCTTATATATGACCCGTTTTGGCTTCTCGGATCAACAAGTCTTCTATTTGACTTGTTTCGCCCTCTCAAATAAACAAGTACCCGCTACTTGTTCCGTTCCACTAATCAAAGCACTAACTAGGCACTAAGTGACCCGATTGGCGTTTTTGGATCAACAAGAACCTTCTATTTGAGTCGATTCAGCTTCTCGGACCACCAACTCTTCCATTTGACGCGATTCGACCTCACAGATTAGCAAAGCTTATATATGACCCGTTTTGGCTTCTCTGATCAACAAGTCTTCCATTTCACTTGTTTTGCCTTCTCGGATCATCAAGTACCCACTACTTGATCCATTCCACTTATCAAGGCACTAAGCACGCACTATGTGACCCGATTCGCATTCTCCGATCAACAAGCACCAACTATTTGACATGAGTCAGCTTCTCAGATCAACAAGTCTTCCATTTGACCCATTCACCCGCACGGATCAACAAGGCTTATATATGACCCATTTTGGCTTCTCGGATAACTATGTCTTCCTTTTGACTTGTTTCGCCTTCTCGGTTTAACAAGTACCCAATACTTGATCCGTTCGACTTAAAAAGGCACTAAGTACGCACTATGTGAGCCGATTCGCATTCTCGGATCACCAAGCACCGAATATTTGACTCGATTCGGCATCTGGGTTAAACAAGTATTCCATTTTACCTCACAGATCGACAAGGCTTATCTATGACCCCTTTTTACTTCTTAGATAAACAAGTTTTCATTTAACTTGTTTCGCCTTCTCGGATCGATAAATACCCACTACTTGATCCGTTCCACAAATCAAGGCACTAAATACGCCATATGTGACCCTATCCGCGTTCTCGGATCAACAAGGACCTTCAATTTGACTCGATTCGGCTTCTCGGACCACCAACTCTTCCATTTGACCCAATTCGGCCCCAAAGATTATCAAGGCTTATATATGACCCATTTTGGCTTTCAGATCAACAGGTTATTCCATTTGACTTATTTCGTCTTCTCGGATCAATAAGTACCCACTACTTGATCCGTTCCACTATTCAATGCACTAAATACACAATATGTGACCCGATTCGCATTCTCGGATCAACAAGCACCTTCTATATGACTCGATTCGGCTTCTCGGACCACCAACTCTTCCGTTTGACCAGATTCAGCCCCACAGATCAGCAAGGCTTATATATGACCCGTTTTGGCTTTCGGATCAACAGGACTTCCATTTGACTTGTTTTGCCTTCTCTGATCAATAAAAACCCTGCACTTGATCCGTTCCATTTATCAAGGCACTAAGTACGCACTACGTTACCCTATTCGCATTCTCGGATCAACAAACACCAACTATTTGACCTGATTCAGCCTTACGGATCAACAAGGCTTATATATGATCCGTTTTGGCTTCTCGGATCAAAAAGTGTTCCATTTGACTTGTTTCGCCTTCTCGGACCAACAAGTACCCACTTCTTGATCCGTTCCACTAGTGAAGGCACTTAGTACGCACTATGTAACACGAATCGCATTCTCGGATTAACAAGCACTAATTATTTGACTCAATTCGGCTTCTCGGATCAACAAGTCTTCCATTTGACTTGTTTCGCCTTCTCAAATCATCAAGTATCCACTATTTGATCCGTTCCACTTATCAAGGCACTAAGTCCGCACTATGTGACCCAATTCGTATTCTCGGATCAATAAGCACCAACTGTTTGACTTGATTCGACTTCTTGGATCAACAAGTCTTCCACTTGACCTGATTCAGCCTCACGGATCAACAAGGCTTATATATGACCCGTTTTGGCTTCTTGGATCAACAAGTCTTCCATTTGACTTGTTTCGCCTTATCGGATCAACAAATACCCGATACTTGATCCGTTCCACTAATCAAGGCACTAACTACGCAAAACGTGACTCAATTTGCGTTCTCGGATCAACAAGCACCTTTTATTTGAGTCGATTCGGCTTCTCAGACCACCAACTCTTCCATTTGACCCGATTCAGCCTCACAGATCAACTAGGCTTATATATGAGCAATTTTAGCTTTCGGATCAACATGTCTTTCTTTTGACTTGTTTCGCCCTCTCGGATCAACATGTACCCACTACTTGATTCGTTCCACTTATCAAGGCACTAAATACGCACTATGTGACCCGATTCGCATTCTCGGATCACCAAGCACAACCTATTTGACTCGATTCGGCATCTCGGTTCAACAAGTCTTCCATTTAACCGGTACGGCCTCACAGATCGAAAAGGCTTGTATATGACCCCTTTTTACTTCATGGATACACAAGTTTTCCATTTGACTTCTTTCGCCTTCTCGGATCAACAAATACCTACTACTTGATCCGTTCCACTAATCAAGGCACTAAATGCGCAATATGTGACCCGATTCGCATTCTCGGATCAACAAGCACCTTCTATATGACTCGATTCGGCTTCTCGGACCACCATCTCTTCCGTTTGACCCGATTCGGCCCCACAGATCAGCAAGGCTTATATATGACCCGTTTTGGCTTTCGGATCAACAGGTCTTCCATTTGACTTGTTTCGCCTTCTCGGATCAACTTCCATTTGACTTGTTTCGTCTTCTTGGATCAATAAGTACCCAGTACTTGATCCGTTCCATTTATCAAGGCACTAAGTACGCACTACGTGACCCAATTCGCATTCTCGAATCAACAAGTACCAACTATTTGACTTGATTCGACTTCTCGGATCAACATGTCTTCCATTTGACCTGATTCAGCCTCACGGATCAACAAGGCTGATATATGACCCGTTTTGGCTTCTCGGATCAACAAGTCTTCCATTTGACTTGTTTCCCCTTCTCGGACCAACAAGTACCCACTTATTGATCCGTTCCACTTATGAAGGCACTAAGTACGAACTATGTAACACGAATCGCATACTCGGATTAACAAGCACCAACTATTTGACTCGATTCGGCTTCTCGGATCAACAAGTCTTCCATTTGACTTGTTTCGCCTTCTCAGATCATCATGTACCCATTATTTGATCCGTTCCACTTATCAAGGCACTAAGTCCGCACTATGTGACCCAATTCGCATTCTCGGATCAATAAGCACCAACTATTTGACTTGATTCGGCTTCTCGGATCAACAAGTCTTCCATTTGACCTGATTCAGCCTCACGGATCAACAAGGCTTATATATGACCCGTTTTGGCTTCTTGGATCAAAAAGTCTTCCATTTGACTTGTTTCGCCTTATCGGATCAACAAATACCCGATACTTGATCCGTTCCACTAATCAAGGCACTAACTACGCAATACGTGATTCAATTCGCGTTCTCGGATCAACAAGCACCTTTTATTTGAGTCGATTCGGCTTCTCGGACCACAAACTCTTTCATTTGACCCGATTTGGCCTCACAGATCAGCAAGGGTTATATATGAGCAATGTTGGCTTTCGGATCAACAGGTCTTTCTTTTGACTTGTTTCGCCCTCTCGGATCAACAAGTACCCACTACTTGATGCGTTCCACTTATCAAGGCACTAAATACGCACTGTGTGACCCGATTCGCATTCTCGGATCACCAAGCACAACTTATTTGACTTGATTCGGCATCTCGGTTTATCAAGTCTTCCATTTGACCGGTTCGGCCTCACATATCGAAAAGGCTTGTATATGACCCCTTTTTACTTCTTAGATACACAAGTTTTTCATTTGACTTCTTTCGCCTTCTCGGATCACCAAATACCTACTACTTGATTCGTTCCACTAATCAAGGCACTAAATACGCAATATGTGACCCGATTCGCATTCTCGAATCAACACGCACCTTCTATATGACTCGATTCGGCTTCTCGGACCACCAACTCTTCCGTTTGACCCGATTCGGCCCCACAGATCAGCAAGGCTTATATATGACCCGTTTTGGCTTTCGGATCTACAGGTCTTCCATTTGACTTATTTTGCCTTCTCTGATCAATAAAAATCCAGCACTTGATCCGTTCCATTTATCAAGGCACTAAGTACGCACTACGTGACCCTATTCGTATTCTCGGATCAACAAGCACCAACTATTTGACTTGATTCGACTTCTCGGATTAACAAGTCTTCGATTTGACCTGATTCAGTCTCACGGATCAACAAGGCTTATAAATGACCCGTTTCGGCTTCTCGGAACAACAAGTCTTCCATTTGACTTGTTTCGCCTTCTCGGATCAACAAATACGCACTACTTGATCCGTTCCACTAATCAAGGAACTAAATACGCAATATGTGACACGATTCGCGTTCTCGTATCATCAAGCAACTTCTATTTGACTCGATTCGCCTTCTCGGACCACTAACTCTTCCATTTGACCCGATTCGGCCCCACAGATCAGCAAGGCTTATATATGACACATTTCGGCTTTCGGATCAGCAGGACTTCCATTTGACTTCTTTCGCATTCTCGGATCAATAAGTACCCACTACTTGATCCGTTCCACTTATCAAGGCACTAAGTACGCACTACGTGACCCGATTCGTATTCTCGGATCAACAAACACCAACTATTTGACTTGATTCGGCTTCTCGGATCAACAAGTCTTCCATTTGACCTGATCTAGCCTCACGGATCAACAAGGCTTTGATATGACCCGTTTTGGCTTCTCGGATCAACAAGTGTTCCATTTGATTGTTTCGCCTTCTCGGACCAACAAGTGCCCGCTTCTTGATCCGTTCCACTTATGAAGGCACTAAGTACGCACTATGTAACACGAATCGCATTCTTGGATTAACAAGCACCAATTATTTAACTCGATTCGGCTTCTCGGATCAACAAGTCTTCCATTTGACTTGTTTCGCCTTCTCAAATCATCAAGTACCCACTATTTGATCCGTTCCACTTATCAAGGCGCTAAGTCCGCACTATGTGACCCGATTCGCATTCTCGGATCAATAAGCACCAACTAATTGACTTGATTCGGCTTCTCGGATCAACAAGTCTTCCATTTGACCTGATTTAGCCTCACGGATCAATAAGGCTTATATATGACCCGTTTTAGCTTCTTGGATCAACATGTCTTCCATTTGACTTGTTTCGCCTTATCGTATCAACAGATACCCGATACTTGATCCGTTCGACTAATCAAGGCACTAGCTACGCAATACGTGACTCAATTCGCGTTCTCGGATCAACAAGCACCTTTTCTTTGAGTCGATTCGGCTTCTCGGACCACCAACTCTTTCATTTGACTTGATTCGGCCTCACAGATCAGCAAGGCTTATATATGAGCAATTTTGGCTTTCGGATCAACAAGTCTTTCTTTTGACTTGTTTCGCCCTCTCGGATCAACAAGTACCCACTACTTGATGCGTTCCACTTATCAAGGCACTAAATACGCACTATGTGACCCGATTCGCATTCTCGGATCACCAAGCACAACTTATTTGACTTGATTCGGCATCTTGGTTTAACAAGTCTTCCATTTGACCGGTTCGGCCTCACATATCGAAAAGGCTTGTATATGACCCCTTTTTACTTCTTAGATACACAAGTTTTTCATTTGACTTCTTTCGCCTTCTCGGATCACCAAATACCTACTACTTGATTCGTTCCACTAATCAAGGCACTAAATACGCAATATGTGACCCGATTCGCATTCTCGAATCAACACGCACCTTCTATATGACTCGATTCGGCTTCTCGGACCACCAACTCTTCCGTTTGACCCGATTCGGCCCCACAGATCAGCAAGGCTTATATATGACCCGTTTTGGCTTTCGGATCTACAGGTCTTCCATTTGACTTATTTTGCCTTCTCTGATCAATAAAAATCCAGCACTTGATCCGTTCCATTTATCAAGGCACTAAGTACGCACTACGTGACCCTATTCGTATTCTCGGATCAACAAGCACCAACTATTTGACTTGATTCGACTTCTCGGATTAACAAGTCTTCGATTTGACCTGATTCAGTCTCACGGATCAACAAGGCTTATAAATGACCCGTTTCGGCTTCTCGGAACAACAAGTCTTCCATTTGACTTGTTTCGCCTTCTCGGATCAACAAATACGCACTACTTGATCCGTTCCACTAATCAAGGAACTAAATACGCAATATGTGACACGATTCGCGTTCTCGTATCATCAAGCAACTTCTATTTGACTCGATTCGCCTTCTCGGACCACTAACTCTTCCATTTGACCCGATTCGGCCCCACAGATCAGCAAGGCTTATATATGACACATTTCGGCTTTCGGATCAGCAGGACTTCCATTTGACTTCTTTCGCATTCTCGGATCAATAAGTACCCACTACTTGATCCGTTCCACTTATCAAGGCACTAAGTACGCACTACGTGACCCGATTCGTATTCTCGGATCAACAAACACCAACTATTTGACTTGATTCGGCTTCTCGGATCAACAAGTCTTCCATTTGACCTGATCTAGCCTCACGGATCAACAAGGCTTTGATATGACCCGTTTTGGCTTCTCGGATCAACAAGTGTTCCATTTGATTGTTTCGCCTTCTCGGACCAACAAGTGCCCGCTTCTTGATCCGTTCCACTTATGAAGGCACTAAGTACGCACTATGTAACACGAATCGCATTCTTGGATTAACAAGCACCAATTATTTAACTCGATTCGGCTTCTCGGATCAACAAGTCTTCCATTTGACTTGTTTCGCCTTCTCAAATCATCAAGTACCCACTATTTGATCCGTTCCACTTATCAAGGCGCTAAGTCCGCACTATGTGACCCGATTCGCATTCTCGGATCAATAAGCACCAACTAATTGACTTGATTCGGCTTCTCGGATCAACAAGTCTTCCATTTGACCTGATTTAGCCTCACGGATCAATAAGGCTTATATATGACCCGTTTTAGCTTCTTGGATCAACATGTCTTCCATTTGACTTGTTTCGCCTTATCGTATCAACAGATACCCGATACTTGATCCGTTCGACTAATCAAGGCACCTGCTACGCAATACGTGACTCAATTCGCGTTCTCGGATCAACAAGCACCTTTTCTTTGAGTCGATTCGGCTTCTCGGACCACCAACTCTTTCATTTGACTTGATTCGGCCTCACAGATCAGCAAGGCTTATATATGAGCAATTTTGGCTTTCGGATCAACAAGTCTTTCTTTTGACTTGTTTCGCCCTCTCGGATCAACAAGTACCCACTACTTGATGCGTTCCACTTATCAAGGCACTAAATACGCACTATGTGACCCGATTCGCATTCTCGGATCCCTAAGCACAACCTATTTGACTCGATTCGGCACCTTGGTTCAACAAGTCTTCCATTTGACCGGTTCGGCCTCACAGATCGAAAAGGCTTGTATATGACCCCTTTTTACTTCATAGATACACAAGTTTTTCATTTGACTTCTTTCGCCTTCTCGGATCAACAAATACCCACTACTTGATCCGTTCCACTAATCAAGGCACTAAATACGCAATATGAGATCCGATTCGCATTCTCAGATCAACAAGCACCATCTATATAACTCGATTCGGCTTCTCGGACCACCAACTCTTCCGTTTGACCCGATCGGCCCCACAGATCAGCAAGGCTTATATATGACCCGTTTTGGCTTTCGGATCAACAGGTCTTCCATTTGACTTGTTTCGCCTTCTCGGATCAACTTCCATTTGACTTGTTCCGCCTCCTCGGATCAATAAGTACCCAGCAGTTGATCCTTTCCATTTATCAAGGCACTAAGTACGCACTACGTGACCCAATTCGCATTCTCGGATCAACAAGCACCAACTATTTGACTTGATTTGGCTTCTCGGATTGTTAGTGAAAAATAACTCAAGAACACACAACTCCAAAGAATCTGGAAAAATGTACGAAGAAAACACTCTGAATTCACACTCACAGTTCGGCCAGAATGTAACCGAACTCAGCTTACGCAGAATAGGAAATAGAAATGGATCAAACACAGTTTTAACGTGGTTCGTTCAAGATGAACTACATCCACGGAGGCAAGGCACACCTCAATCCACTAAGAACTTCAATCAATTACAGAGAATTAGCTCAAGAAATGAAATGCCCAATTCTGGATACAAATTAGGGCACGAACACTCTATCTCTAAATACTCTCTCTAATCTAAAGTACAGGAGATAATGCGATCGTAGTTATATTCTCCTCAATGAGAGCTTTACAATGATATATGAATCGAAGCTCGAATGCAACTGGATAGGAAGTTATAACTGCATGAAGCTCACGCTGTGTTCGTATAGCTACAGGACAAAATGTGACGGTTTTCTTCGTCACTAACTGCAACTGCTTCGTCACAAACGACGGTTATCCCAAACTAACCCGAACCCGGTTTGCTCTGACCAGTTTGTTTTCTTGATGTTAAAACCCGATTTAAACCACCGGTTCTCCACTCCCTGACTCCGGTTCCACATTCCCAACACACCATATTACAAAGTATAGGCTCACTTGATGAAATTGAACATCTCCTCACAAATCTCCACCTCAATGAATCATGTGTGCCTTTTCCTGCCTCACCACTGCCTTGTCTGTTAATGCTCTTCATGACATTGCTCAAGCTACAGCAGGCTCGAGCAATGCTCCACTTTGTTCCCAGGTACACCCTTAGTAAGAAAATCAGCAGGGTTATGCAATGTGTGTACCTTCTTCACTTCCACAGAACCAGAATCAATGATATCCTTAGCAAAATGCAACTTAACATCAATGTGCTTTGACCTTTCATGAAATGCTTGGTGTTTCACAAGGTGTAGAGCACTCTGATTATCACAGTAAATCGCCACACACTTTTGCTTGATGTCCAAATCTCTCAAAATCCCTTTAAGCCAGATTGCTTCTTTGATAGCTTCAGTGAGAGAGATATATTCTGCTTCTGTTGTTGAAAGTGCTACAACTGATTGTTGTACACTTCTCCAGCTGATGGCTGTTCCAAATAAGGTGAACACAAATCCAGAAATAGATTTCCTAGTGTCTATGTTTGTTGCAAAATCAGAATCAGCAAACCCCTCCAATGCAACAGTGCTTCCATACACTTTCTTCTCAAACTTCAGTGACAAGTTCACTGAACCCTTCAAATACCTCATCACATGCTTCAAAGCTTCCCAATGTTCAACACCTGGGTTTGACATGAACCTGCTCACTAAAGAAACGGCATAGGCCAAGTCAGGCCTACTATAAATCATCCCATACATGAGACTTCCAACTCCACTTGCATAAGGAATATTGCTCATATGTATGACCTCCTCTTCAGTCTTTGGACATTGTTCTTTGGTGAGTTTCTTCTGTAGATTAACTGGAGTGGAGAGAGGTTTGGATTCATGCATGTGGAACCTCTCCAAAACCTTCTGTAGATATTGCCTTTGAGATAACCAAAGAACTCCAGCTTCTCTGTTCCTCGATATATCCATGCCCAAAATCTTCTTGGCATCTCCCAGGTCTTTCATGTCAAATTCAGTGTTAAGTCTGTCCTTCAACCATTGTACACTCTTCTTGTTCTTGCTGGCAATCAGCATATCATCCACATACAAAAGCAGGAAGACTTTATCTTGCTTTGAACACTTGTTGAAGTAAACACAACTATCATAAATACTTCTTACAAAGCCAACACTGATCATGAAGTCATTGAACCTCTTATTCCACTGTCTTGGACTTTGTTTGAGTCCATACAGTGACTTCTTCAGCAAACAAACTTTGTCTTCTTGTTCAGGAACAACAAAGCCTTCTGGCTGTTTCATATATATTTTCTCAATGAGTTCTCCATGTAAGAATGCTGTTTTTACATCTAGTTGTTGTAATTCCATGTCCTCTTGAGTAACCTTTGATAAAAGCAACCTGATTGAGCAGTGCTTAACTACTGGAGAGAAAACTTCATTAAAATCAATCCCTTCCCTTTATGTAAAGCCCCTAGCCACCAATCTTGCTTTAAACCTCACTTGTTTGGATCCTGCAGTCTCTAGCTTCTTCTTGTATATCCATTTAGAACTCACAAGTTTCTGACCTTTTGGTTTATCCACCAATATCCAGGTCTCATTCTTTTCCAGGGATTCCATCTCTTCAATCATTGCCTGAATCCAGTGCTCTCCTTCTTCACAATCTAGTGCTTCTTTAAAACTACTAGGCTCTTGTGATTCCAGGTCTTCAGCAACACTCAAGGCATAATAAACACTCCCTGCTTGCCCATAGAAGTCAGGTCTATTTATTGTTCTTCTAGGTCTGTCCCTTCCAATGCTGTATTCTCTCACATTTTGTGAAGGTCCAGCTTGTTCTTCTTCTTCAGATGATGAATCACTATCTTGTAGATTCTCTTGTGGTTGAGATGTGTGATCATCTTCAGCGGGATGCTCCACCTGAATTGATATCTCTTCATTCTCTTTAGCACCATCAAGTTCTTCCTTAGAGCCTGTTGAAGTATAAGCCATCACATTCTCATTAAACTTTACATCTCTACTTGTGATTATCTTCTGATTTCCCTTCTCTAGACACCACAATCTGTAGCCCTTTATTCCATCTGGATATCCAAGAAATACACATCTTAGAGCTCTTGCATCTAACTTGTCTTGCTTGACATGGACAAAAGCAAGACAACCAAACACCCTTAAACCTTCATAACTTGGTTTCTGTCCACTCCACACCTCTTCAGGTGTTTTGAACCCAATCACAGATGAGGGTGACCTGTTAATGAGATAACATGCTGTAGCAATGGTTTCACCCCAAAATACCTTTGGCAACCCAGCATCCAACAGCATACACCTTACTCTTTCAAGAAGAGTCCTATTAAGCCTCTCAGCAACCCCATTCTGTTGAGGATTCATTGGGACAGTCCTATGTCTCTTGATTTCTCTTTCTTCACAGAAGTTTGTGAACTCAGTTGAGAGGTATTCCAATCCATTATCAGTCCTAAGGTGCTTCAACTTCTTCCCTTTGACATTTTCCAGTTGAATCAACCATGTTTTGAACTTATGAAAAGCATCACTCTTATTCTTCATCAACATGATCCACACCTTTCTACTGTAATCATCAATCAAAGACATGAAATACCTTGCTCCACCATGAGTCTCTGTTCTTGCAGGACCCCATATGTCAGAGTGGACATAATCTAATGGCTCTTGAGTTGTGTGAACACCCTTTCCATAGGGCAGCTTCTTGGACTTGCCCAAAGCACACTGATCACAAAACTCCAGGTTTTGATTTCCCATGTTTCCAATTACTCCACTTCTTGACAGTTCCTTCAACCCTTTCTCTCCTATGTGTCCAAGCCTCTTGTGCCATTTAACAAGCTCAGAACTGCTCAAGACCATATCAACACTCCCAACAACAGGTGAACCAATCAAGATAAACAACCCACTATGCTGTCTACCTTTAATCACCACTTTATCATGTTTAGTGATATGCAAGAAGCCATTCACTGAGCTAAACTGACAACCACTAGTTACCAAAGAACCAAGAGATAGAAGATTTCTTTTAAGGCTAGGAACATATCTTACATTGGAGATGATTCTGACCACACCATCAAACATTCTTATGCTAACTGATCCAATTCCTTTGACCTTGCATGATTGGTCATTGCCCAGGAGAACATTTCCACCATCTTCTCTCTTTAATTCATCAAACCATGATTGGTGTGGACACATATGAAAGGAGCAGCCTGTGTCCAGGACCCATTCTTTCACCATTCTTGATTCAGTAACATTCAATACCTCTGGAGGATCTTCTTGAAGGTCAATGGCAGCAGCTTCTGCCCCTTGGTTTCCACCTTTCTTGTTTCTTTTAGGACAATCCTTCTTCAATGACCAGGCTGCTTGCACTTGAAGCATTTCCTCTTCTCAACCCATTCACTTCCCTTCTTTGGATTGGAATCTCCTGCTTTGAAGTCCTTAGAATTCTGTCCCTTCTTCCCTTGCCAAGGTTTCTTGAATTTAACATTCAAACCTTCTCCAGATTGCACCATGCCTTTATCATCTTGAGTCTGGAAGCATTTAGACCTTAGAGCCTTCACTATCCCATCATAAGATAGCTGCTCATCTCTCCCATACATCAAGGCATCCTTAAAACTTTCCATGGATTTTGGAAGAATGTTTAACACCATCAATGCTTTATCATCCTTCTCCATTTTCACATCCAGGTCTTCCAATTCCTCAACCATCTTAATAAACTCATCAAGTTGGTCAGAAATTACCTTATCTTCAGTGATCTTGAAGGCCAACATCTTCTGCTTTAAGAACAGCTTGTTGGAAACTGACTTAGATTGATACAACTCCTCCAATCTCTTCCATGCTTCTAAGGAACTCTTGCATCTTGAGACCTCTCTTAGCGGTTTATCACCCAAACACAGAAAGATAACACTGAAGGCTTTCTTATCCACTGATACAAACTTGGGTTTCTCACTTTCTTCCCACGAATCAAGAGGTATCAAAGCAAGATCAAGGCCATTGTGAACCAAAACTGCATTCATCTTGATCTTCCACAGTGTGAAATCATTTCTCCCTGTAAACTTCTCAAAGTCCAACTTCATACCAGCCATTCCTTCCCTTCTTCAAGCTGTGAGAGTTGGTTTCCCACAGACGGCGCCACTTGTTAGTGAAAAACAACTCAAGAACACACAACTCCAAAGAATCTGGAAAAATGTACGAAGAAAACACTCTGAATTCACACTCATAGTTCGGCCAGAATGTAACCGAACTCAGCTTACGCAGAATAGGAAATAGAAATGGATCAAACACAGTTTTAACGTGGTTCGTTCAAGATGAACTACATCCACGGAGGCAAGGCACACCTCAATCCACTAAGAACTTCAATCAATTACAGAGAATTAGCTCAAGAAATGAAATGCCCAATTCTGGATACAAATTAGGGCACGAACACTCTATCTCTAAATACTCTCTCTAATCTAAAGTACAGGAGATAATGCGATCGTAGTTATATTCTCCTCAATGAGAGCTTTACAATGATATATGAATCGAAGCTCGAATGCAACTGGATAGGAAGTTATAACTGCATGAAGCTCACGCTGTGTTCGTATAGCTACAGGACAAAATGTGACGGTTTTCTTCGTCACTAACTGCAACTGCTTCGTCACAAACGACGGTTATCCCAAACTAACTCGAACCCGGTTTGCTCTGACCAGTTTGTTTTCTTGATGTTAAAACCCGGTTTAAACCACCGGTTCTCCACTCCCTGACTCCGGTTCCACATTCCCAACACACCATATTACAAAGTATAGGCTCACTTGATGAAATTAAACATCTCCTCACACGGATCAACAAGTCTTCCATTTGACCTGATTCAGCCTCACGGATCAACAAGGCTTATAAATGACCCGTTTCGGCTTCTCGGATGAACAAGTCTTCCATTTGACTTGTTTCGCCTTCTCGGATCAACAAATACCCACTACTTGATCCGTTCCACTAATCAAGGAACTAAATACGCAATATGTGACCCCGTTCACGTTCTCGTATCATCAAGCAACTCCTATTTGACTCTATTCGGCTTCTCGGACCACTAACTCTTCCATTTGACCGGATTCGGCCCCACAGATCAGCAAGGCTTATATATGACCCATTTTGGCTTTCGGATCAACAGGTCTTCCATTTGATTTGTTTCGCCTTCTCGGATCAATAAGTACCCACTACTTGATCCGTTCCACTTATCAAGGCACTATGTACGCACTACGTGACCCGATTCGCATTCTCAAATCAACAAACACCAACTATTTGACTTGATTCGGCTTCTCGGATCAACAAGTCTTCCATTTGACCTGATTCAGCCTCGCGGATCAACAAGGCTAATATATGATCCGTTTTGGCTTCTCGGATCAACAAGTACCCACTTCTTGATCCGTTCCACTTATGAAGGCATTAAGTACGCACTATGTAACACGAATTGCATTCTTGGATTCACAAGCACCAATTATTTGACTCGATTCGGCTTCTCGGATCAACAAGTCTTCCATTTGATTTGTTTCGCCTTCTAAAATCATCAAGTAGCCACTATTTGATTCGTTCCACTTATCAACGCACTAAGTCCGCACTATGTGACCCAATTTGCATTCTCAGATCAATAAGCACCAACTATTTCACTTGATTCGGCTTCTCGGGTCAACAAGTCTTCCATTTGACCTGATTCAGCCTCATGGATCAACAAGGCTTATATATGACCTGTTTTGGCTTCTTGAATCAACAAGTCTTCCATTTGACTTGTTTCGCCTTCTCGGATCAACAAATACCCACTACTTGATCCGTTCCACTAATCAAGGAACTAAATACGCAATATGTGACCCGGTTCACGTTCTCGTATCATCAAGCAACTCCTATTTGACTCTATTCGGCTTCTCGGACCACTAACTCTTCCATTTGACCCGATTCGGCCCCACAGATCAGCAAGGCTTATATATGACCCATTT
This sequence comes from Ajuga chamaepitys, assembly GCA_958295605.1. Lineage (NCBI taxonomy): Eukaryota > Viridiplantae > Streptophyta > Magnoliopsida > Lamiales > Lamiaceae > Ajuga > Ajuga chamaepitys. Next base: position 27,632,116 of record OY282498.1, read on the forward strand.
TGGCTTTCGGATCAACAGGTCTTCCATTTGATTTGTTTCGCCTTCTCGGATCAATAAGTACCCACTACTTGATCCGTTCCACTTATCAAGGCACTATGTACGCACTACGTGACCCGATTCGCATTCTCAAATCAACAAACACCAACTATTTGACTTGATTCGGCTTCTCGGATCAACAAGTCTTGCATTTGACCTGGTTCAGCCTCGCGGATCAACAAGGCTAATATATGATCCGTTTTGGCTTCTCGGATCAACAAGTACCCACTTCTTGATCCGTTCCACTTATGAAGGCACTAAGTACGCACTATGTAACACGAATTGCATTCTTGGATTCACAAGCACCAATTATTTGACTCGATTCGGCTTCTCGGATCAACAAGTCTTCCATTTGATTTGTTTCGCCTTCTAAAATCATCAAGTAGCCACTATTTGATTCGTTCCACTTATCAACGCACTAAGTCCGCACTATGTGACCCAATTTGCATTCTCAGATCAATAAGCACCAACTATTTCACTTGATTCGGCTTCTCGGGTCAACAAGTCTTCCATTTGACCTGATTCAGCCTCATGGATCAACAAGGCTTATATATGACCTGTTTTGGTTTCTTGGATCAGCAAGTCTTCCATTTGACTTGTTTCGCCTTCTCGGATCAACAAATACCCACTACTTGATCCGTTCCACTAATCAAGGAACTAAATACGCAATATGTGACCCGATTCACGTTCTCGTATGATCAACCAACTTCTATTTGACTCGATTCGGCTTCTCGGACCACTGACTCTTCCATTTGACCCGATTCGGCCCCATAGATCAGCAAGGCTTATATATGACCCATTTTGGCTTTCGGATCAACAGGTCTTCCATTTGATTTGTTTCGCCTTCTCGGATCAATAAGTACCCACTACTTGATCCGTTCCACTTATCAAGGCACTATGTACGCACTACGTGACCCGATTCGAATTCTCGGATCTACAAACACCAACTATTTGACTTGATTCGGCTTCTCGGATCAACAAGTCTTCCATTTGACCTGATTCAGCCTCGCGGATCAACAAGGCTAATATATGATCCGTTTTGGCTTCTCGGATCAACAAGTACCCACTTCTTGATCCGTTCCACTTATGAAGGCACTAAGTACGCACTATGTAACACGAATTGCATTCTTGGATTAACAAGCACCAATTATTTGACTCAATTCGACTTCTCGGATCAACAAGTCTTCCATTTGACTTGTTTCGCCTTCTAAAATCATCAAGTACCCACTATTTGATCCGTTCCACTTATCAACGCACTAAGTCCGCACTATGTGACCCAATTCGCATTCTCAGATCAATAATCACCAACTTTTTCACTTGATTCGGCTTCTCGGATCAACAAGTCTTCCATTTGACCTGATTCAGCCTCACGGATCAACAAGGCTGATATATGACCCGTTTTGGCTTCTCGGATCAACAAGTCTTCCATTTGACTTGTTTCCCCTTCTCGGACCAATAAGTACCCACTTATTGATCCGTTCCACTTATGAAGGCACTAAGTACGAACTATGTAACACGAATCGCATACTCGGATTAACAAGCACCAACTATTTGACTCGATTCGGCTTCTCGGATCAACAAGTCTTCCATTTGACTTGTTTCGCCTTCTCAGATCATCAAGTACCCATTATTTGATCCGTTCCACTTATCAAGGCACTAAGTCCGCACTATGTGACCCAATTCGCATTCTCGGATCAATAAGCACCAACTATTTGACTTGATTCGGCTTCTCGGATCAACAAGTCTTCCATTTGACCTGATTCAGCCTTACGGATCAACAAGGCTTATATATGACCCGTTTTGGCTTCTTGGATCAACAAGTCTTCCATTTGACTTGTTTCGCCTTATCGGATCAACAAATACCCGATACTTGATCCGTTCCACTAATCAATGCACTAACTACGCAATACGTGATTCAATTCGCGTTCTCGGATCAACAAGCACCTTTTATTTGAGTCGATTCGGCTTCTCGGACCACCAACTCTTTCATTTGACCCGATTCGGCCTCACAAATCAGCAAGGGTTATATATGAGCAATTTTGGCTTTCGGATCAACAGGTCTTTCTTTTGACTTGTTTCGCCCTCTCGGATCAACAAGTACCCACTACATGATGCGTTCCACTTATCAAGGCACTAAATACGCACTATGTGACCCGATTCGCATTCTCGGATCACCAAGCACAACTTATTTGACTCGATTCGGCATCTCGGTTCAACAAGTCTTCCATTTGACCGGTTCGGCCTCACAGATCGAAAAGGCTTGTATATGACCCCTTTTTACTTCTTAGATACACAAGTTTTTCATTTGACTTCTTTCGCCTTCTCGGATTAACAAATACCCACTACTTGATCCGTTCCACTAATCAAGGCACTAAATACGCAATATGTGATCCGATTCGCATTCTCAGATCAACAAGCACCATCTATATAACTCGATTCGGCTTCTCAAACCACCAACTCTTCCGTTTGACCCGATCGGCCCCACAGATCAGCAAGGCTTATATATGACCCATTTTGGCTTTCGGATCAACAGGTCTTCCATTTGACTTGTTTCGCCTTCTCGGATCAACTTCCATTTGACTTGTTCAGCCTCCTCGGATCAATAAGTACCCAACACTTGATCCTTTCCATTTATCAAGGCACTAAGTACGCACTACGTGACCCAATTCGCATTCTCGGATCAACAAGCAACAACTATTTGACTTGATTTGGCTTATGGGATCAACAAGTCTTCCATTTGACTTGATTCAGCCTCACGGATCAACAAGGCTTATAAATGACCCGTTTCAGCTTCTCGGATGAACAAGTCTTCCATTTGACTTGTTTCGCCTTCTCGGATCAACAAATACCCACTACTTGATCCGTTCCACTAATCAAGGAACTAAATACGCAATATGTGACCCGATTCACGTTCTCGTATCATCAAGCAACTCCTATTTGACTCTATTCGGCTTCTCGGACCACTAACTCTTCCATTTGACCCGATTCGGCCCCACAGATCAGCAAGGCTTATATATGACCCATTTTGGCTTCCGGATCAACAGGTCTTCCATTTGATTTGTTTCGCCTTCTCGGATCAATAAGTACCCACTACTTGATCCGTTCCACTTATCAAGGCACTATGTACGCACTACGTGACCCGATTCGCATTCTCGGATCAACAAACACCAACTATTTGACTTGATTCGGCTTCTCGGATCAACAAGTCTTCCATTTGACCTGATTCAGCCTCGCGGATCAACAAGGCTAATATATGATCCGTTTTGGCTTCGCGGATCAACAAGTACCCACTTCTTGATCCGTTACACTTATGAAGGCACTAAGTACGCACTATGTAACAAGAATTGCATTCTTGGATTAACAAGCACCAATTATTTGACTCGATTCGACTTCTCGGATCAACAAGTCTTCCATTTGACTTGTTTCGCCTTCTAAAATCATCAAGTACCCACTATTTGATCCGTTCCACTTATCAACGCACTATGTGACCCAATTCGCATTCTCAGATCAATAAGCACCAATTATTTCACTTGATTCGGCTTCTCGGATCAACAAGTCTTCCATTTGACCTGATTCAGCCTCACGGATTAACAAGGCTTATATATGACCTGTTTTGGCTTCTTGGATCAACAAGTCTTCCATTTGACTTGTTTCGCCTTATCGGATCAACAAATACCCGATACTTGATCCGTTCCACTAATCAAGCCACTAACTACGCAATACGTGACTCAATTCGCGTTCTCGGATCAACAAGCACCTTTTTTTTTAGTCGATTTGGCTTCTCGGACCACCAACTCTTTCATTTGACTTGATTCGGCCTCACAGATCAGCAAGGCTTATATATGAGCAATTTTGGCTTTCGGATCTATAGGTCTTTCTTTTGAGTTATTTCGCCCTCTCGGATCAACAAGTATCCAGTTCTTGATGCGTTGCACTTATCAAGGCACTAAATATGCACTATGTGACCCGATTCGCATTCTCGGTTCAACAAATACCAACTATTTGACTTGATTCGGCTTCTCGGATGAACAAGTCTTCCATTTGACCTGATTCAGCCTCACGGATCAACAAGGGTTATATATGACCTATTTTGGCTTCTTGGATCACCAAGTCTTCCATTTGACTTGTTTCGCCTTATCGGATCAACAAATACCCGATACTTGATCCGTTCCACTAATCAAGGCACTAACTACGCACTACGTGACTCAATTGGCGTTCTCTGATCAACAAGCAACTTTTATTTGAGTTAATTCTCCTTCTCGGACCACCAACTATTCCATTTGACCCGATTCGGCCTCACAGATCAGCAAGGCTTATATATGACCCATTTTAGCTTTCGGATCAACAGGTCTTCCATTTGACTTGATTCGCCTTCTTTGATCAACTTCCATTTGACTTGTTTCGCCTTCTCGGATCAATAAGTACCCAGCACTTGATCCGTTTCATTTATCAAGGCACTAAGTACGCACTACGTGACCCAATTCGCATTCTCGGATCAACAAGCACCAACTATTTGACTTGACTCGGCTTCTCGGATGAACAAGTCTTCCATTTGACCTTATTCAGCCTCACGGATCAACAAGTCTTCCATTTGACTTGTTTCGCCTTCTTGGTTCACCAAGTCTTCCATTTGACTTGTTTCGCCTTATCGGTTCAACAAATACCCGATACTTGATCCGTTCCACTAATCAAGGCTCTAACTACGCACTACGTGACTCAATTCGCATTCTCGGATCAACAAGCACCTTTTATTTGAGTCGATTCGGCTTCTCGGACCACCAACTCTTCCGTTTGACCCGATTCGGCCTCACAGATCAGCAAGGCTTATATATGACCCGTTTTGGCTTTCGGATCAACAAGTCTTCCATTTGACTTGTTTCGCCTTCTTGGATCAACAAATACCCACTACTTGATCCGTTCCACTAATCAAGGCACTAAATACGCAATATGTGACCCGATTTGCGTTCTCGTATCAACAAGCACCTTCTATTTGACTCGATTCTGCTTCTCGGACCACTAACTCTTCCATTTGACCCGATTCGGCCCCACAGATCAGCAAGGCTTATATATGACCCATTTTGGCTTCCGGATCAACAGATCTTCCATTTGACTTGTTTCGCCTTCTCGGATCAATAAGTACCCACTACTTGATCCGTTCCACTTATCAAGGCTCTAAGTACGCACTAAGGGACCCGATTCGCATTTCGGACCAACAAACACCAACTATTTGACTTGATTCGGCTTCTCTGATGAACAAGTCTTCCATTTGACCTGATTCAGCCTCACAGATCAACAAGGCTTGTATATGACCCGTTTTGGCTTCTCGGATTAACAAGTGTTCCATTTGACTTGTTTCCCCTTCTCGGACCAACAAGTACCCACTTCTTGATCCGTTCCACTTATAAAGGCACTCAGTACACACTATGTAACACGAATCGCATTCTCGGATTAACAAGCACCAACTATTTGACTCGATTCGGCTTCTCGGATCAACAAGTCTTCCATTTGACTTGTTTCGCCTTCTCAGATCATCAAGTACCTACTATTTGATCCGTTCCACTTATCAAGGCACTAAGTCCGCACTATGTGACCCAATTCGCATTCTCGGATCAACAAACACCAACTATTTAACTGGATTCAGCTTCTCGGAACAACAAGTCTTCCATTTGACCTGATTCAGCCTCACGGATCAACAAGGCTTGTATATGACCCGTTTTCGCTTCTTGGATCAACAAGTCTACCATTTGACTTGTTTCGCCTTATCGGATCAACAAATACTCGATGCTTGATCCATTCCACTAATCAAGGCACTAACTACGCACTGTGTGACTCAATTCGCGTTCTCGGATAAACAAGCACCTTTTATTTGAGTCGATTCGGCTTCTCGGACCACCAACTCTTCCATATGACCCGATTCGGCCTCACAGATCAGCATGGCTTATATATGAGCAATTTTGGCTATCGCATCAACAGGTCTTTCTTTTAACTTGTTTCTCCCTCTCGGATCAACAAGTACCCACTTCTTGTTGCGTTCCACTTATCAAGGCACTAAATACGCACTATGTGGCCCGATTTGCATTCTCGGTTAACCAAGCACCAACTATTTGACTCGATTCGGCATATCGGTTCAACAAGTCTTCCATTTGACCGATTCGGCCTCACAGATCGACAAGGCTTATATATGACCCCTTTTTACTTCTTAGATACACAAGTTTTTCGTTTAACTTATTTCGCATTCTCGGATCAACAAATATCCACTACTTGATCCGTTCCACTAATCAAGGCACTAAATACGCAATATGTGACCCGATTCGCATTCTCGGATCAACAAGCACCTTCTATAAGACTCGATTCGGCTTCTCGGACCACCAGCTCTTTCGTTTGACCCGATTCGGCCCCACAGATCAGCAAGGCTTATATATGACCCGTTTTTGGCTTCTTGGATCAACAAGTCTTCCATTTGACTTGTTTCGCCTTCTCGGATCATCAAGTACCCACTACTTGATCCGTTCCACTTTTCAAGGCACTAAGCACGCACTATGTGACCTGATTCACATTCTAGGATCAACAAGCACCAACTATTTGACTTGATTCGGCTTCTCGGATCAACAAGTCTTCCATTTGACCTGATTCAACATCACGGATCAACAAGGGTTATATATGACCCGTTTTGGCTTCTCGGATCAACAAGTCTTCCATTTGACTTGTTTCGCCTTCTTAGATCATCAAGTACCCACTATTTGATTCGTTCCATTTATCAAGGCACTATGTACGCACTATGTGACCCGATTCGCATTCTCGGATCAACAAGCACCAACTATTTGACTTGATTCGGCTTCTCGGATCAACAAGTCTTCCATTTGACCTGATTCAGCCACACGGATCAACAAATATGACCGGTTTCGGCTTCTCAGATCAATATGACCGGTTTCGGCTTCTCAGATCAACAAGTCTTCCATTTGACTTCTTTCGCCATCTCGGATCAACAAATACCCACTACTTGATCCGTTCCACTAATCAATGCACTAAATATGCAATATGTGACCCTATTCGCCTTCTCATATCAACAAGCACTTTCTATTTGACTCGATTCGGCATCTCGGACCACTAACTCTTCCATTTGACTCGTTTCGGCACCACAGATCAGCAAGGCTTATATATGACCCGTTTTGGCTCTCGGATCAACAAGTCGTTCATTTGACTTGTTTTGCCTGATCAACAAGCACCTTCTATTTGACTCGATTCGCCTTCTCGGACCACCAAATCTTCCATTTGACCCGTTTCGGCCCCACAGATCAGCAAGGCTTATATATGACCCGTTTTAGCTTTCGGATCAACAAGTCTTCCATATGACTTGTTTTGCCTTCTCGGATCAACAAGCACCTTCTATTTGACTCGATTCGCCTTCTCAGACCACCAACTCTTCCATTTGACCCGATTCGGCCCCACAGATCAGCAACACTTATATATGACCCGTTTTGGCTTTCGGATCAACAAGTCTTCCATTTGACTTGTTTTGCCTTCTCGGACCAACAAGTACCTAACACTTGATCCGTTCAATTTATCAAGGCACTATGTACGCACTATGTGACCCGATTCGCATTCTCGGATCAACAAGCAACAACTATTTGACTCGATTCGGCTTCTCGGATCAACAAGTCTTCCATTTGACATGATTCAGCCTCACGGATCAACAAGGCTTATAGATGACCCGTTTTGGCTTCTCGGATCAACAAGTCTTCCATTTGACTTGTTTCGCCTTCTTAGATCATCAAGTACCCACTATTTGATTCGTTCCATTTATCAAGGCACTATGTACGCACTATGTGACCCGATTCGCATTCTCGGATCAACAAGCACCAACTATTTGACTCGATTCGGCTTCTCGGATCAACAAGTCTTCCATTTGACCTGATTCAGCCACACAGATCAACAAGGCGTATATATGACCCGTTTCGGCTTCTCGGATCAACAAGTCTTCCATTTGACTTCTTTCGCCATCTCGGATCAACAAATACCCCACTACTTGATCCGTTCCACTAATCAAGGCACTAAATACGCATTATGTGAGCCGATTTGCATTCTCATATCAACAAGCACCTTCCATTTGACTGGATTCGGCTTCTCGGACCACTAACTCTTCCATTTGACCCGATTCGGCCCCACAGATCAGCAAGGCTTTTATATGGCCCGTTTTGGCTTTCGGATCAACAAGTCTTCCATTTGACTTATTTTGCCTTCTCGGACCAACAAGTACCCAACACTTGATCCGTTCCATTTATCAAGGCACTATGTACGCACTATGTGACCCGATTCGCATTCTCGGATCAACAAGCACCTTCTATTTGACTTGATTCGCCTTCTAGGACCACCAACTCTTCCATTTGACCCGATTCGGCCCCACAGATCAGCAACGCTTATATATGACCCGTTTTGGCTTTCGGATCAACAAGTCTTCCATTTGACTTATTTTGCCTTCTCGGACCAACAAGTACCTAACACTTGATCCGTTCCATTTATCAATGCACTATGTGCGCACTATGTGACCCGATTCGCATTGTCGGATCAACAAGCAACAACTATTTGACTAGATTCGGCTTCTCGGATCAAAAAGTTTTCTATTTGACCTGATTCAGCCTCACGGATCAACAAGGCTTATATATGACCCGTTTCGGCTTCTCGGATCAACAAGTCTTCCATTTGACTTATTTTGCCTTCTCGGATCAACAAATATCCACTACTTGATCCGTTCCACTAATCAAGTCACTAAATACGCAATATGTGACCCGATTCGCGTTCTCATATCAACAAGCACCTTCTATTTGACTCGATTCGGCTTCTCGTACCACTAACTATTCCATTTGACCCGATTCGGCCCCACAGATCAGCAAGGCTTATATATGACCAGTTTTGGCTTTCGGATCAACAAGTCTTCCATTTGACTTGTTTTGCCTTCTCGGACCAACAAGTACCCAACACTTGATCCGTTCCATTTATCAAGGCACTATGTACGCACTATTTGACCCGATTCGCATTCTCGGATCAACAAGCACCTTCTATTTGAATCGATTCGCCTACTCGGACCTCCAACTCTTCCATTTGACCCGATTCAGCCCCACAGATCAGCAACGCTTATATATGACCTGTTTTGTCTTTCGGATCAACAAGACTTCCATTTGACTTATTTTGCCTTCTCGGACCAACAAGTACCTAACACTTGATCCGTTCCATTTATCAAGGCACTATGTACGCACTATGTGACCCGATTCGCATTCTCGGATCAACAAGCAACAACTATTTGACTCGATTGATAAACAAGTCTTCCATTTGACTTGTTTTGCCTTCTTAGACCATCAAGTACCCACTATTTGATTCGTTCCATTTATCAAGGCACTATGTACGCACTATGTGACCCGATTCGCATTCTCGGATCAACAAGCACAAACTATTTGATTCGATTCGGCTTCTCGAATCAACAAGTCTTCCATTTGACCTGATTAAACTTCACGGATCAACAAGGCTTATATATGACCCGTTTCGACTTCTCGGATCAACAAGTCTTCCATTTGACTTGTTTCTCCATCTCGGATCAACAAATACCAACTACTTGATCCGTTCCACTAATCAAGGCACTAAATATGCAATATGTGACCCGATTCGCGTTCTCATATCAACAAGCACCTTCTATTTGACTCGATTAGACTTCTCGGACCACTAACTCTTCCATTTGACCCGTTTCGGCCCCACAGATCAGCAAGGCTTATATATGACCCGTTTTGGCTTTCGGATCAACAAGTCTTCCATTTGACTTGTTTTGCCTTCTCGGACCAACTAGTACCCAACACTTGATCCGTTCCATTTATCAAGGCACTATGTACGCACAATGTGACCCGATTCGCATTCTCAGATCAACAAGCACCTTCGATTTGACTCGATTCGCCTTTTCGGACCACCAACTCTTCCATTTGACCCGATTCGGCCCCACAGATCAGCAACGCTTATATATGACCCGTTTTAGCTTTCGGATCAACAAGTCTTCCATTTGACTTATTTTGCCTTCTCAGACCAACAAGTACCTAACACTTGATCCGTTCCATTTATCAAGGCACTATGTACGTACGATGTGACCCGATTCGCATTCTCGGATCAACAAGCAACAACTATTTGACTCGATTCGGCTTCTCGGATCAACAAGTCTTCCATTTGACCTGATTCCGCCTCACGGATCAACAAGGCTTATATATGACCCGTTTCGGCTTCTCAGATGAACAAGTCTTCCATTTGACTTCTTTCGCCTTCTCGGATCAACAAATACCCACTACATGATCCGTTCCACTAATCGAGGCACTAAATACGCAATATGTGACCCGATTCGCGTTCTCATATCAACTAGCACCTTCTATTTGACTCGATTCGGCTTCTCGGACCACTAACTTTTCAATTTGACCCAATTCGGCCCCACAGATCAGCAATGCTTATATATGACCCATTTTGGCATTCTGGTCAACATATTTTCCATTTGACTTGTTTCTCCTTCTCGGATCAATAAGCACCCACTACTTGATCCGTTCCACTTATCAAGGCACTAAGTATGCACTACGTGACCCAATTCGCATTCTCTGATCAACAAGTCTTCCATTTGACCTGATTCAACCTCACGAATCAACAAGGATTATATATGACCCATTTTGGCTTCTCGGATCAACAAATCATCCATTTGACTTGTTTCGCGTTCTCGGATCATCAAGTACCCACTATTTGATCGGTTCCACTTTTCAGGGCACTAAGCACGTACTATGTGACCCGATTCTCATTCTCGAATCAACAATAATCAAACAATTTGAATTGATTCGGCTTCTCGGATAAACAAGTCTTCCACTTGACCTGATTCAGCCTCACAGATCAACAAGGCTTATATATGACCCGTTTTGGCCTCTCGGATAACAAGTCTTCCGTTTGACTTGTTTCGCCTTCTCGGACCAACAAGCACCCACTTCTTGATCCGTTCCACTTATGAAGGCATTAAGTACGCACTATGTAACACAAATCAGATTCTTGGATTAACAAGCACCAACTATTAGACTCGATTCGGCTTCTCGGATCAACAAGTCTTCCATTTGACCTGATTCAGCCTCACAGATCAACAAGGCTTATATATGACCCATTTCGGCTTCTCGGATCAACAAGTCTTCCACTTGACTTGTTTCGCCTTCTCGGATCAACAAATACCCACTACTTGATCTGTTTCACTAATCAAGGCACTAAATACGCAACATGTGACCCGATTTGTGTTCTCATATCAACAAGCACCTTCTATTTGACTCGATTCGGATTCTCGGACCACTAACTCTTCCATTTGACCCGATTCGGCCCCACAGATCAGCAAGGCTTATATATGACCCATTTTGGCATTCAGATCAACAAGTTTTCCATTTGACTTGTATCTCCTTCTCGGATCAATAAGTACCCACTAATTGATCCGTTCCACTTATCAAGGCACTAAGTATGCACTACGTGACCCGATTCACATTCTCGGATCAACAAGTCTTCCATTTGACCTGATTCAGCCTCACGAATCAACAAGGATTATATATGACCCATTTGGCTTCTTGGAACAACGAGTCTTCCATTTGACTTATTTCGCCTTCTCGGATCATCAAGTACCCACTATTTGATCCATCCCACTTTTAGGCACTAAGCACGCACTATGTGACCCGATTTGTGTTCTCGGATCAACAAGCACCAACTATTTGACTTGATTCGGCTTCTCGGATGAACAAGTCTTCCACTTGACCTGATTCAGCCTCACGGATCAACAAGGCTTATATATGACCCGTTTTGGCTTCTCGGATAACATGTCTTCCGTTTGACTTGTTTCGCCTTCTCGGACCAACAAGTACCCACTTCTTGATCCGTTCCACTTATGAAGGCGCTAAGTACACACTATGTAACACGAATCGCATTCTCGGATTAACAAGCACCAACTATTTGACTCGATTCGACTTCTCGGATCAACAAGTCTTCCATTTGACTTGTTTCGCCTTCTCAGATCATCAAGTACCCACTATTTGATTCGTTCCATTTATCAAGCCACTTTGTATGCAATATGTGACCCGATTCGCATTCTCGGATCAACAAGCAACAACTATTCGACTCGATTCGACTTCTCGGATTAACAAGTCTTCCATTTGACCTAATTCAGCCTCACGGATCAACAGGGCTTATATATGACCCGTTTCGACTTCTCGGATCAACAAGTCTTCCATGTGACTTGTTTCGCCATCTCGGATCAACAAATACCCACTACTTGATACGTTCCACTAATCAAGGCACTAAATACGTAATATGTGACCCGATTGGCGTTCTCATATCAACAAGCACCTTCTATTTGACTCGATTCGGCTTCTCGGACCACTAACTCTTCCATTTAACCCGATTCGGCCCCACATATCAGCAAGGCTTATATATGACCCGTTTTGGCTTTCGGATCAACATATCTTTCATTTGACATGGTTTGCCTTCTCGGACCAACAAGTACCCAACACTTGATCCATTCCATTTATCAAGGCACTATGTACGCACTATGTGACCCGATTCGCATTCTCGGATCAACAAGCACCTTCTATTTGACTCGATTCGCCTTCTCGGACCACCAACTCTTCCATTTGACCCAATTCGGCCCCACAGATCAGCATCGCTTATATATGACCCGTTTTCGCTTTCGGATCAACAAGTCTTCCATTTGACTTGTTTTGCCTTCTCGGACCAACAAGTACCTAACACTTGATCCGTTCCATTTATCAAGGCACTACGTACGCACTATGTGACCCGATTCGCATTCTCGGATCAACAAGCAAAAACTATTTGACCCGATTCGGCTTCTCGCATCAACAAGTCTTCCATTTGACCTGATTCAGCCTCATGGATCAAAAAGGCTTATATATAACCCGTTTCGGCTTCTCGGATCAACAAGTCTTCCATTTGACTTGTTTCGCCTTCTCGAATCAACAAATACCCACTACTTGATCCGTTCCACTAATACAGGCACTAAATACGCAATATGTGACCCGATTTGCGTTCTCATATCAATAAGCACCTTCTATTTGACTCGATTCGGCTTCTCGGACCACTAACTCTTACATTTGATCCAATTCGGCCCCACAGATCAGCAAGGCTTATATATGACCCATTTTGGCATTCGGATCAAAAGGTTTTCCATTTGACTTGTTTCGCCTTCTCGGATCATCAAGTACCCACTATTTGATCCGTTCCACTTGTCAAGGCACTCTAAGCACGCACTATGTGACCCGATTCGCATTCTCGGATCAACAAGCACCAACTATTTGACTTGATTCGCTTCTCGAATGAACAAGTCTTCCACTTAACCTGATTCAGCCTCACGGATCAACAAGGCTTATATATGACCCGTTTTGGCTTCTCGTATAACAAGTCTTCCGTTTGACTAGTTTGGCCTTCTCGGACCAACAAGTACCCACTTCTTGATCCGTTCCACTTATGAAGGCATTAAGTACGCACAATGTAACACGAATCGGATTCTTGGATTAACAAGCACCAACTATTAGACTCGATTCGGCTTCTCGGATCAACAAGTCTTCCATTTGACCTGATTCAGCCTCACAGATCAACAAGGCTTATATATGATCCATTTCGGCTTCTCGGATCAACAAGTCTTCCATTTGACTTGTTTCGCCTTCTCGGATCAACAAATACCCAGTACTTGATCTGTTTCACTAATCAAGGCACTAAATACGCAACATGTGACCCGATTTGCGTTCTCATATCAACAAGCACCTTCTATTTGACTCGATTCGGATTCTCGGACCACTAACTCTTCCATTTGACCCGATTCGGCCCCACAGATCAGCCAGGCTTATATATGAACCATTTTGGCATTCGGATCAACAGGTTTACCATTTGACTTGTTTCGTCTTCTCAGATCAATAAGTACCCACTACTTGATCCGTTCCTCTTATCAAGGCACTAAGTATGCACTACGTGACCAAATACGCATTCTCGGATCAACAAGTCTTCCATTTGACCTGATTCAGCCTCACGAATCAACAAGGATTATATATGACCCATTTTGGTTTCTCGGATCAACAAGTCTTCCATTTGAATTGTCTCACCTTCTTGGATCATCAAGAACCCACTATTTGATCCGTTCCACTTGTCAAGGCACTAAGCACGCACTATGTGACCCGATTCGCATTCTCGGATCAACAAGCACCACCGATTTGACTTGATTCGGCTTCTCGGATAAACAAGTCTTCCATATGACCTGATTCAGCCTCACGGATCAACAAGGCTTATATATGACCCGTTTTGGCTTCTCCTATCAACAAGTCTTCCATTTGACTTCTTTCGCCTTCTCGGACCAACAAATACCAACTTCTTGATCCGTTCCACTTATGAAGGCATTAAGTACGGACTATATAACACGAATCGCATTCTCGGATTAACAAGCACCAACTATTTGACTCGATTCGGCTTCTCGGATCAACAAGTCTTCCGTTTGACATGTTTCGCAATCTCAGATCATCAAGTACCCACTATTTGATCTGTTCCACTTATTAAGATACTAAGTCCGCACTATGTGACCCAATTCGCATTCTCGGATCAACAAGCACCAACTATTTGACTTGATTCGGCTTCTCGGATGAATAACTCTTCCACTTGACCTGATTCAGCCTCACGGATCAACAAGGCTTATATATGACCCGTTTTGGCTTCTCGTATAACAAGTCTTCCGTTTGACTAGTTTCGCCTTCTCGGACCAACAAGTACCCACTTCTTGATCCGTTCCACTTATGAAGGCATTAAGTACGCACTATGTAACACGAATCAGATTCTTGGATTAACAAGCACAAACTATTAGACTCGATTCGGCTTCTCGGATCAACAAGTCTTCCATTTGACCTGATTCGGCCTCACAGATCAACAAGGCTTATATATGACCCGTTTTGGCTTCACGGATCAACAAGTCTTCCATTTGACTTGTTTCGCCTTCTCGGATCATCAAGTACCCACTATTTGATCCGTTCCACTTTTCAAGGCACTAAGCACGCACTATGTGACCCGATTCGCATTCTCGGATCAACAAGTACCAACTATTTGACTTGATTCGGCTTCTCGGATGAACAAGTCTTCCACTTGATCTGATTCAGCCTCACGGATCAACAAGGCTTATATATGACCCGTTTTGGCTTCTCGTATAACAAGTCTTCCGTTTAACTAGTTTCGCCTTCTCGGACCAACAAGTACCCATTTCTTGATCCGTTCCACTTATTAAGGCATTAAGTACGCACTATGTAACACGAATCGGATTCTTGGATTAACAAGCACCAACTATTAGACTCGATTCGGCCTCCCGGATCAACAAGTCTTCCATTTGACCTGATTCAGCCTCACGGATCAACAAGGCTTATATATGACCCGTTTCGGCTTCTCAGATCAACAAGTCTTCCATTTGACTTATTTCTCCTTCTCGGATCAACAAATACCCACTACTTGATCCGTTTCACTAATCATGGCACTAAATACGCAATATGTGACCCGATTTGCGTTCTCATATCAACAAGCACCTTCTATTTGACTCGATTCGGCTTCTCGGACCACTAACTCTTCCATTTGACCCGATTCGGCCCCACAGATCAGCCAGGCTTATATATGAACCATTTTGGCATTCGGATCAACAGGTTTTCCATTTGACTTATTTCGTCTTCTTGGATCAATAAGTACCCACTACTTGATCCGCTCCACTTATCAAGGCACTAAGTATGAAATACGTGACCCAATTCGCATTCTCGGATCAACAAGTCTTCCATTTGACCTGATTCAGCCTCACGAATCAACAAGGATTATATATGACCCATTTTGGCTTCTCGGATCAGCAAGTCTTCCATTTGAATTGTTTCGCCTTCTTCTATCATCAAGTACCCACTATTTGATCCGTTCCACTTGTCAAGGCACTAAGCACGCACTATGTGACCCGATTCGCATTGTCGGATCAAAAAGCGCCAACTATTTGACTTGATTCGGCTTCTCGGATAAACAAGTCTTCCATATGACCTGATTCAGCCTCACGGATCAACAAGGCTTATATATGACCCGTTTTGGCTTCTCCAATCAACAAGTCTTCCATTTGACTTTTTTCGCATTCTCGGACCAACAAATACCAACTTCTTGATCCGTTCCACTTATGAAGGCATTAAGTACGCACTATATAACACTAATCGCGTTCTCGGATTAACAAGCACCAACTATTTGACTCGATTCGGCTTCTCGGATCAACAAGTCTTCCATTTGACTTGTTTCGCCTTCTCAGATCATCAAGTACCTACTATTTGATCCGTTCCACTTATCAAGGCACTAAGTCCGCACTATGTGACCCAATTCGCATTCTCGGATCAACAAGCACCAACTATTTGACTTGATTCAGCTTCTCGGATCAACAAGTCTTCCATTTGACCTGATTCAGCCTCACGTATCAACAAGGCTTGTATATGACCCGTTTTGGCTTCTTGGATCAACAAGTCTTCCATTTGACTTGTTTCGCCTTATCGGATCAATAAATACCCGCTACTTGTTCCGTTCCACTAATCAAGGCACTAACTACGCACTATGTGACTCAATTTGCGTTCACGGATCAACAAGCACCTTCTATTTGAGTCGATTTGGATTCTCGGACCACCAACTCTTCCATTTGACCCGATTCGGCCTCAAGGATCAACAAGGCTTATATATGTCCCATTTTGGCTTTCGGATCAACAGATCTTTCTTTTGAGTTGTTTCATCCTCTCGGATGAACAAGTATCCACCAGTTGATCCGTTCCACTTATCAAGGCACTAAATCCGCGCTATGTGACCCGATTCGCATTCTCGGATCACCAAGAACCAACTATTTGACTCGATTCGGCATCTCGGACCACCAACTCTTCCATTTGACCCGATTCAGCCCACAGATCAGCAAGGCTTATATATGACCCGTTTTGGCTTCCGGATCAACAAGTCTTCCATTTGACTTGTTTCGCCTTCTCTGATCAATAAGTACCCAGCACTAGATCCGTTCCATTTATCAAAGCACTAAGTACGCACTACGTGACCCTATTCGCATTCTCGGATCAACAAGCACCAACTATTTGACTTGATTCGGGTCCTCGGATCAACAAGTCTTCTATTTGACCTCAGCCTCACGGATCAACAAGGATTATATATGACCCGTTTTGGCTTCACGGATCAACAAGTCTTCCATTTGACTTGTTTCGCCTTCTCGGATCATCAAGTTCCCACTACTTTATCCATTCCACTTTTCAAGGCACTAAGCACCCACTATGTGAACCGATTCACATTCTAGGATCAACAAGCACCAACTATTTGACTTGATTCGGCTTCTCGGATCAATAAGTCTTCCATTTGACCTGATTCAGCCCCACGATCAACAAGGCTTATATATGAACCGTTTAGGGTTCTCGGATCAACAAGTCTTCCATTTGACTTGTTTCGCCTTCTCAGATCATCAAGTACCCACTACTTGATCCGTACCACTTTTCAAGGCACTAAGCACGCAGTATGTGACCTGATTCACATTCTGGGATCACCAAGCACCAACTATTTGACTTGATTCGGCTTCTCGAATGAAAGAGTCTTCCATTTGACCTGATTCAGCCTCACGGATCAACAAGGCTTATATATGACCTGTTTTGTCTTCTCGGATAACAAGTCTTCCATTTGACTTGTTTCGTCTTCTCGGACCAACAAATACCCACTTCTTGATCCGTTCCACTTACGAAGGCATTAAGTACGCACTACGTAACATGAATCGCATTTTTGGATTAACAAGCACCAACTATTTGACTCGATTCGGCTTCTCGGATCAACAAGTCTTCCATTTGACTTGTTTCGCCTTTTCAGATCATCAAGTACCCACTATTTGATCCGTTCCACTTATCAAGGCACTCAGTCCGCACTATGTGACCTAATTCGCCTTCTCGGATCAACAAACACCAAGTATTTGACTTGATTCGGCTTCTTGGATCAACAAGTCTTCCATTTGACCTGATTCAGCCTCACGGATCAACAAGGTTTACATATGACCCATTTTGGCTTCCTGCATCAACAAGTACACGCTACTTGATCCGTTCCACTAATCAAGGCACTAACTACGCACTACGTGACCCGATTCGCATTCTCGGATCAACAAGCACCTTCTATTTGACTCGATTCGGCTTCTCGGACCACCAACTCTTCCATTTGACCCGATTCGGCCTCAAAGATCAGCAAGGCTTATATATGACCCATTTTGGCTTCTCGGATCAACATGTCTTCCTTTTGACTTGTTTCGCCCTCTCGGATCAACAAGTTCCTGCTACTTGATCTGTTCCACTTATCAAGGCACTAAGTACGCACTATGTGACCCGATTCGCATTCTCAGATCACCAAGTACCAACTATTTGACTCGATTCAGCATCTCGGTTAAACAAGTCTTCCAGTTGACCTGATTTAGCCTCACGGATCAACAAGGCTTATATATGACCCGTTTTGGCTTCTTGGATCAACAAGTCTTCCATTTGACTTGTTTAGTCTTCTCGGATCATCAAGTACCCTTTACTTGATCCGTTCCACTTTTAAAGGCAATAAGCATGCACTATGTGACCCGATTCACATTCTCGGATCAACAAACACCAACTATTTGACTTGATTCGGCTTCTCGGATGAACAAGTCTTCCATTTGACCTGATTCAGCCTCACGGATCAACAAGGCTTATATATGACCCGTTTTGACTTCTCGGAACAACAAGTCTTCCATTTGACTTGTTTCGCCTTCTCGGACCAACAAGTACCCACTTCTTGATCCGTTCCACTTATGAAGGCACTAAGTACGCACTATGTAACACGATTCTCGGATTAACAAGCACCAATTATTTGAATCGTTTCAGCTTCTCGGATCAACAAGTCTTCCATTTGACTTGTTTCGCCTTCTCAGATCATCAAGTACCTACTATTTGATCCGTTCCACTTATCAAGGCACTAAGTCCGCACTATGTTACCCAATTCGCATTCTCGGATCAACAAGCACCAACTATTTGACTTGATTCAGCTTCTCGGATCAACAAGTCTTCCATTTGACCTGATTCAGCCTCACGGATCAACAAGGCTTGTATATGACCCGTTTTGGCTTTTTGGATCAACAAGTCTTCCATTTGACTTGTTTCGCCTTATCTGATCAATAAATACCCGCTACTTGATCCGTTCCACTAATCAAGGCACTAACTACACACTACGTGACTCAATTTGCGTTTACGGATCAACAAGCACCTTCTATTTGAGTTGATTCGGCTTCTCGGACCACCAACTCTTCCATTTGACCCAATTCGGCCTCAAGGATCAGCAAGTCTTATATATGTCCCATTTTGGCTTTCGGATCAACAGATCTTTCTTTTGAGTTGTTTCATCCTCTCGGATCAACAAGTACCCACTACTTGATCCGTTCCACTTATCAAGGCACTAAATACGCACTACGTGACCCGATTCGCATTCTCGGATCACCAAGCACCAACTATTTGACTCGATTCGGCATCTCGGTTCAACAAGTCTTCAATTTGACCGATTCGGCCTCACAGATTATATGACCCCTTTTTACTTCTTAGATGCACAAGTTTTTCATTTGACTTCTTTCGCCTTCTCGGATCAACAAATACCCACTACTTGATCTATTCTACTAATCAAGGCACTAAATACGTAATTTGTGACCCGATTCGCGTTCTCGAATCAACAAGCACCTTCCATTTGACTCGATTCGGCTTCTCGGACCACCAACTCTTCCATTTGACCCGATTCAGCCCACAGATCAGCAAGGCTTATATATAACCCGTTTTGGCTTCCGGATCAACAGGTCTTCCATTTGACTTGTTTCGCCTTCTCTGATCAATAAGTACCCAGCACTTGATCCGTTCCATTTATCAAGGCACTAAGTACGCACTACGTGACCCTATTCGCATTCTCGGATCAACAAGCACCAACTATTTGACATGATTCGGGTCCTCGGATCAACAAGTCTTCCATTTGACCTGATTCAGCCTCACGGATCAACAAGGTTTATATATGACCCGTTTTGGCTTCACGGATCAACAAGTCTTCCATTTGACTTGTTTCGCCTTCTCGGATCATCAAGTTCCCACTACTTGATCCGTTCTACTTTAAAAGGCACTAAGCACGCTCTATGTGACCCGATTCACATTCTAGGATCAACAAGCACCAACTATTTGACTTGATTCGGCTTCTCGGATCAATAAGTCTTCCATTTGACCTGATTCAGCCCCACGATCAACAAGGCTTATATATGAACCGTTTAGGGTTCTCGGATCAACAAGTCTTCCATTTGACTTGTTTCGCCTTCTCAGATCATCAAGTACCCACTACTTGATCCGTTCCACTTTTCAAGGCACTAAGCACGCAGTATGTGACCTGATTCACATTCTGGGATCAACAAGCACCAACTATTTGACTTGATTCGGCTTCTCGAATGAAAGAGTCTTCCATTTGACCTGATTCAGCCTCACGGATCAACAAGGCTTATATATGACCCGTTTTGGCTTCTCGGATAACAAGTCTTCCGTTTGACTCGTTTCACCTTCTCGGACCAAGAAGTACCCCCTTCTTGATCCGTTCCACTTATGAAGGCATAAAGTACGCACTATGTAACACGAATCGCATTCTTGGATTAACAAGCACCAACTATTTGGCTCGATTCGGCTTCTTGGATCAACAAGTCTTCCATTTGACTTGTTTCGCCTTTTCAGATCATCAAGTACCCACTATTTGATCCGTTCCACTTATTAAGGCACTAAGTCCGCACTATGTGACCCAATCCGCATTCTCGGATCAACAAACACCAAGTATTTGACTTGATTCGGCTTCTTAGATCAACAAGTCTTCCATTTGACCTGATTCAGCCTCACGGATCAACAAGGCTTACATATGACCCATTTTGGCTTCTTGCATCAACAAGTACACGCTACTTGATCCGTTCCACTAATCAAGGTACTAAGTACGCACTACGTGACCCGATTCGCATTCTCAGTGCAACAAGCACCTTCTATTTGACTCGATTCGGCTTCTCGGACCACCAACTCTTCCATTTGACCCGATTCGGCCTCAAAGATCAGCAAGGCTTATATATGACCCATTTTGGCTTCTCGGATCAACATGTCTTCCTTTTGACTTGTTTCGCCCTCTCGGATCAACTAGTTCCCGCTACTTGATCTGTTCCACTTATCAAGGCACTAAGTACGCACTATGTGACCCGATTCGCATTCTCAAATCACCAAGCACCAACTATTTGACTCGATTCAGCATCTCGGCTCAACAAGTCTTTCATTTGACCTGATTTAGCCTCACGGATCAACAAGGCTTATATATGACCCGTTTTTGCTTCTTGGATCAACAAGTCTTCCATTTGATTTGTCTAGTCTTCTCGGATCATCAAGTACCCTCTACTTGATCCGTTCCACTTTTCAAGGCACTAAGCACGCACTATGTGACCCGATTCATATTCTCGGATCAACAAACACCAACTATTTGACTTGATTCGGCTTCTCGGATGAACAAGTCTTCCATTTGACCTGATTCAGCCTCACGGATCAACAAGGCTTATATATGACCCGTTTTGACTTCTCGGAACAACAAGTCTTCCATTTGACTTGTTTCGCCTTCTCTGACCAACAAGTACCCACTTCTTGATCCGTTCCACTTATGAAGGCACTAAGTACGCACTATGTAACACGATTTTCGAATTAACAAGCACCAATTATTTAACTCGATTCGGCTTCTCGGATCAACAAGTCTTCCATTTGACTTGTTTCGCCTTCTCAGATCATCAACTACCTACTATTTGATCCGTTCCACTTATCAAGGCACTAAGTCCGCACTATGTTACCCAATTTGCTTTTTCGGATCAACAAGCACAAACTATTTGACCTGATTCGGCTTCTCGGATCAACAAGTCTTCCATTTGACCTGATTCAGCCTCACGGATCAACAAGGCTTGTATATAACCCGTTTTGGCTTCTTGGATCAACAAGTCTTCCACTTGACTTGTTTCGCCTTATCGGATCAACAAATACCCGCTACTTGATCCGTTCCACTAATCAAGGCACTAACTACACACTGCGTGACTCAATTTGCGTTTACGGATCAACAAGCACCTTTTATTTGTGTCGATTCGGCTTCGGACCACCAACTCTTCCATTTGACCCAATTCGGCCTTAAGGATCAGCAAGGCTTATATATGTCCCATTTTGGCTTTCGGATCAACAGATCTTTCTTTTGAGTTGTTTCATCCTCTCGTATCAACAAGTACCCACTACTTGATCCGTTCCACTTATCAAGGCACTAAATACGCACTATGTGACCCGATTGACATTCTCGGATCACCAAGCACCAACTATTTGACTCGATTCGGCATCTCGGTTCAACAAGTCTTCAATTTGACCGATTCGGCCTCATAGATTATATGACCCCTTTTTAATTCTTAGATACACAAGTTTTTCATTTGACTTCTTTCGCCTTCTCGGATCAACAAATACCCACTACTTGATCTGTTCTACTAATCAAGGCACTAAATACGCAATATGTGACCCGATTCGCGTTCTCGGATCAACAAGCACCTTTTATTTGACTCGATTCGGCTTCTCGGACCACCAACTCTTCCATTTGACCTGATTTAGCCCACAGATCAGCAAGGCTTATATATGACCCGTTTTGGCTTCCGGATCAACAGGTCTTTCATTTGACTTGTTTCGCCTTCTCAGATCAATAAGTACCCAGCACTTGATCCGTTCCATTTATCAAAGAACTAAGTACGCACTACGTGACCCTATTCGCATTCTTGGATCAACAAGCACCAACTATTTGACTTGATTCGGGTCCTCGGATCAACAAGTCTTCCATTTGACCACAGCCTCACGGATCAACAAGGATTATATATGACCCGTTTTGGCTTCACGGATCAATAAGTCTTCCATTTGACTTGTTTCGCCTTCTCGGATAATCAAGTTCCCACTACTTTATCCATTCCACTTTTCAAGGCACTAAGCACGCACTATGTGACCCGATTCACATTCTAGGATCAACAAGCACCAACTATTTGACTTGATTCGGCTTCTCGGATCAATAAGTCTTCCATTAGACCTGATTCAGCCCCACGATCAACAAGGCTTATAGATGAACCGTTTAGGCTTCTCGGATCAACAAGTCTTCCATTTGACTTGTTTCGCCTTCTCAGATCATCAAGTACCCACTACTTGATCCGTTCCACTTTTCAAGGCACTAAGCACGCAGTATGTGACCTAATTCACATTCTCGGATCAACAAGCACCAACTATTTGACTTGATTCGGCTTCTCGAATGAACAAGTCTTCCATTTGACCTGATTCAGCCTCACGGATCAACAAGGCTTATATATGACCCGTTTTGGCTTCTCGGATAACAAGTCTTCCGTTTGACTTGTTTCGCTTTCTCGGACCAACAAGTACCCACTTCTTGATCCGTTCCACTTATGAAGGCATTAAGTACGCACTATGTAACACGAATCGCATTCTTGAATTAACAAGCACCAACTATTTGACTCGATTCGGCTTCTCGGATCAACAAGTCTTCCATTTGACCTGATTCAGCCTCACGGATCAACAAGGCTTATATATGACCCATTTTGGCTTCTTGCATCAACAAGTACACGCTACTTGATCCGTTCCACTAATCAAGGCACTAACTACGCACTACGTGACCCAATTCGCATTCTCGGATCAACAAGCACCTTCTATTTGACTTGATTCGTCTTCTCGGACCACCAACTCTTCCATTGGACCCGAATCGACCTCACAGATCAGCAGGGCTTATATATGATGCATTTTGGCTTCTCAGATCACCAAGCACCAACTATTTGACTCGATTCAGCATCTCGATTCAACAAGTCTTTCATTTGACCGTTTCAGCCTCACAGATCAACAAGGCTTACATATTGTTAAGCAATCAAAGTACTTACAACACACACAAACAAGTTCAAACCAAAAAAGAATGAAAAACAAACTGGAATTCGGCCAAACAGGAACCAAACGCAGAAACAGAAACAAAAGGAAGAACACAAAGCTTTTACGTGGTTCAATCAATGTGATCTACATCCACAGAGGTTCTATACACCTCAATTCACTCCACTAAATAATCAATTACAAGAAATAATCGAGAAAACCAGAAACCCCAATTCATAAACCGAATTGAGCGTAAGGACCCTAGCTTTCTAATTCTAATGATTGAGAAGTGTTTACAGAGGGAAAACTACGTGTATCAACTCGTCTCTACTAGTTGAACCAATGGATATAACGGCCTAAGCTCAAATCAAGAAGCACCAGGAGTTGTAACCAATTCTGTTCCAATTGCTCAAAACTGTTAGACGGGCCTTTCACAACGGTTTTACATGCAACGGTTCCAAACCGTTGCATAATTATGTTATAACAGCTTTGACTCCGGTTCTTTATTAACCTTCAAAACTGACCTGCCTGAAACCCGGTTCTTCAGCCCGGTTCTTCCCAACTTGAAACCGGTTCCTGATTCCTCCCAACCTCTACTACAAACCATAACCACTTGATGAAATTGCACTGATATCTACATATATGACCCCTTTTTACTTCTTAGATACACAAGTTTTTCATTTGACTTATTTCGCCTTCTCAGATCAACAAATACCCACTACTTGATCCGTTCCACTAATCAAGGCACTAAATACGCAATATAAGACCCGATTCGCGTTCTCGGATCAACAAGCACCTTCTATTTGACTCGATTCGGCTTCTCGGACCACCAACTCTTCCATTTGACCTGATTCAGCCCCACAGATCAGCAACGCTTATATATGACCCATTTTGGCTTTCGGATCGACAGGTCTTCCATTTGACTTATTTCGCCTTCTCGGATCAATAAGTACCCACTACTTGATCCGTTCCACTTTTCAAGGCACTAAGCATGCACTATGTGACTCGATTCGCATTCTCGGATCAATAAGCACCAATTATTTGACTTGATTCGACTTCTCGGATCAACAAGTCTTCCATATGACCTGATTCAACCTCACGGATCAACAAGGCTTATATATGACCCGTTTTGGCTTCTCGGAACAACAAGTCTTCCATTTGACTTGTTTCACCTTGTTGGATCAAGAAATACCCGCTACTTGATCCGTTCCACTAATCAAGGCACTAACTACACACTACGTGACCCGATTCGCATTCTCGGATCAACAAGCACCTTCTATTTGACTCGATTCGGCTTCTCGGACCACCAACTCTTCCATTTGACCCGATTCGGCCCAACAGATCAACAAGGCTTATATATGACCCATTTTGGCTTTCGGATCAACAGGTCTTCCATTTGACTTATTTCGCCTTCTCGGATCAATAAGTACCCACTACTGGATCCGTTTCACTGATCAAGGCACTAAGTACGCACTATGTGACCCAATACGCATTCTCGGATCAACAAGCACCAACTATTTGACTTGATTCGGCTTCTCGGATCAACAAGTCTTCCATTTGACCTGATCTAGCCTCACGGATCAACAAAGCATATATATGACCCGTTTTAGCTTCTCGGATCAACAAGTCTTCCATTTGACTCATTTCGCCTTCTTGGATCAACAAGTACCCACTTCTTGATCCGTTCCACTTATCAAGGCACTATGTACGCACTATGTAACACGAATCGCATTCTCGGATTAACTAGAACCAACTATTTGACTCGATTCGGCTTCTCGGATCAACAAGTCTTCCATTTGACTTGTTTCGCCTTCTTAAATCATCAAGTACCCACTATTTGATCCGTTCCACTTATCAAGGTACAAAGTCCGCACAATATGACCACATTCACATTCTCGGATCAACAAGCACTAACTATTTGACTTGATTCGGCTTCTCGGACCACCAAGTCTTCCATTTGACCCGATTCGGCTTCACAGATCAGCAAGACTTATATATGACCCATTTGGGCTTTCAGATCAACAAGTCTTCCATCTGACTTGTTTCGCCTGCATGTACCCACTACTTGATCCGTTTTACTTATCAAAGAACTAAGTATGCACTATGTGACCCGATTCGCATTCTCGGATCAACAAGCACCAACTATTTGACTTGATTCGGCTTTTCGGATCAACAAGTTTTCCATTTGACCCGATTCAGCCTCATGGATGAACAAGGCTAATATATGACCCATTTTGGCTTCTCGGATCAACATGTCTTTCTTTTGACTTGATTCGCCCTCTCGGATCAACAAGTACCCACTACTTGATCCGTTCCACTTACCAACGCATTAAGTACACACTATGTGACCCGATTTGCACTCTCGGATCTACAAGCACCAACTATTTGACTTGATTCGGCTTCTCGGATCAACAAGTCTTCCATTTGACCTAATTCAGCCTCACGGATCAACAAGGATTATATATGGCCCGTTTTGGCTTCTCGGATCAACAAGTCTTCCATTTGAATTGTTTCGCCATCTCGGATCATCAAGTACCCACTACTTGATCCGTTCCACTTTTCAAGGCACTAAGCACGCACTATATGACCCGATTTTTATTCTCGGATCAACAAGCACCGACTATTTTACTTGATTCGACTTCTCGGATCAACAAGTCTTCCATTTGACCTGATTCAGCCTCACGGATCAACAAAGTTGTTATATACCCCGTTTTGGCTTGTCGGATCAAGAAGTCTTCTATTTGACTTGTTTCGCCTTCTCGGATATTCAAGTACCCACTACTTGATCTGTTCCACTTATCAAGGCACTAAGTACGCACTATGTAACACGAATCGCATTCTCGGATTAACAAGCACCAACTATTTGACTCGATTCGGCTTCTCGGATCGACAAGTCTTCCATTTGACTTGTTTCGCCTTCTTAGATCATCAAGTACCCACTATTTGATCCGTTCCACTTATCAAGGCACTAAGTACGCACTATGTGACCCAATTCGCATTCTCGGATCAACAAGTACCAACTATTTGACTTGATTCGGCTTCTCGGATCAATAAGTCTTCCATTTGACCTGATTCAGCCTCACGGATCAACAAGGCTTAGATATGACCCGTTTTGGCTTCTTGGATCTACAAGTCTTCCATTTGACTTGTTTCGCCTTCTCGGATCAACAAATACCCTCTACTTGATCCGTTCCACTAATCAAGGCACTTGCTATGCACTACGTGACCCAATTCGTGTTCTCGGATCAACAAACACCTTCTATTTGAGTCGATTCGGCTTCTCGGACCACCAACTCTTCCATTTGTCCCGATTTGGCGTCAGCCCATTTTGACTAAGAGTGAGTATGAGGGAGGAGGATTGGAAGGTAGTTGGGAAGTTTTGAGAATTAATTTGGGTGAAAGAGAGGAAGTTTTGAAGGAAAAAGTGGAATACAAATGAAAGAATCGAGCTTAAACTAACCTCTCCTAAGTGTTATATGTTTAGAACCAATTCATCCCACTCTTTTCGCCGCAAACGTTGGTTTTCAACCAAGTTTGGGGGAGGGGTGTGAAGTGTGAAGTATTGGTTATTGTTATTACTTTAAAATAAAAAGAGAAAAAAAAGGAAAGAAAAAGAAAAAAAAAAAGAAAAGCAAAGAAAAAGTCGTTTTAAATACATGTTTGGTTGTTTATGCTCAAAGGAGAGGTTAGTAGTCTAAAAAGTGCTTAATTGTTTGAGTTGATGAAAAATTGGGTAGTCTAAAATTGTGGTACCCGAAAATGAAGCATGAAGAAGTGTTTGGGTTATTGTAAAGACTTTTGTTGGGTGAAGGAACTTTCTTGTGGGAAAGTTTGCTGAAATTGAAAGAGTGAGGATTGAGTGATTACTATGAGGGGTGGTTGAGTAGGAAAACTCGATTAGTCCAAAGATTAGTCACTTTTATCCAAATATTTCTCACCTTACCTTAAGCCTACATTATAACCTAAAATAAAGACCTTTTTCATCCTATGTTGCACATGTCAAGTACGAGGTCTGATTTAGATGATGGGCAAGCATATGGTAGGCGTTGCATGTAGTCCAATGTGAGTGAATTGAATTTCCCTTATACACTTGAGAGGTGAGTGATACACTTAACCGGTAAGGATCCCTTGTTGAAAGTGTCGAGTCTCGAAAGTAGTTTAAGTGGTTGTGTCGGATATGCTCGGATTATCATGTTGTCTTTCTGCATAAAAATAGGTCTGAAACTAAGTTTGCCACTTAAATCGCCCTTAACACGTGTCTTTTGTGTTTTGCATTATTGGGGACGAACAAAGGTTTAAGTTTGGGGGAATTTGGTACACGTGTTTATGCATGCATAATAGGTCGAGTTAAGTGTCTATTTAGTGGCATTTGCATGCGTAATCGTCCGTGTATTGCTCGTATTTGTATTATTGAGCAACTTGATGCTTGTGACTTGTTTTGAAGTTATTTGGGTGAAATTAGACCAAAAAGTCGAACTCGACTAAGAATGGATGTTGAGAACAAGTCCCACAAGTCAAAAACCAAGAAAAGTCGAGTCAAAGTTTCAGGAGATTGAGCTCGGCTGAGAAATGGAGTCTCGGCCGAGACAGAAGGTCAGGGAACTCGGATTTTTGGGCTGTAAAAGCGTCTCGGCCGAGACTTATTGCTGCCACCTTGACACACCTCTAATAGTTTGGCTATATCTTGAGATCTACAACTCCGATTAAGGTGAAATTTGTGGCATTCGAAAGCTGATCCAAAGAGCTAAAATTTTACGTGAAAGAGGAAAAACCCAAAAATGATTAGAAGACCCTTAAAAAAAGCTTTGAAGTTGGAAAAGTAATGCAGTGTCAGCCCATTACTTGGCCCACAAGCTCAAAAACGAGTTTTAGACTTATTTTCCTATTTCAGTTAGGTTTCTCTCCCTCTTTATCCTGGAGATGCACTCCTATAAATATCTTAAGGCTCTAGACATCAAGGGGGGACACTTGGACATTAATTGAAGAGCTCGGACTGAGAGATTCTGAAGAACACGATGTTTCAAGATTCGACAATTTGGGTTTTATAGTTTTAATGTTTTCATTTTATAATTTGTTCTTATAGATTACTATGATGGGCTAAGTTTATTATTTCCCATCTTTGACTTTGTTGAACCCTAGACTAATGGTTATGTAAATAATCCGGTAATTGTTTGATTTAATTATTTTTTGAGATTACTTATGTTATTGGTTTACTCTATCTTTTATATGGTTGCTATTGTGGATTGATCACCCTGATAATAGGCATATAGATGTAGTTAGGTCATAAATACATAATCCGTAATTGTTATGCGTTTGTGTCCAAAAGTAGCAAAAAGTGGTTACTCGCTAGGATAACATAAGTCGCGGTCACTTGTACCGAGCTTGTGAAGTACAATACCGTACCTACTCCCTTACCTTAGGTCTTTAAGCATTTGATTAATGGTGTTCTAGCGATCGTATCCTAGGACTACTTAATTGGATAGGATTAATTACTAAGCGTACCTGTAATTAATTATACTTAAGGGATAACAAGACTTAGCTAAGTATACTTGTTAATTCTGGGAGTGTGGGTTTCAGAACTAATTAGTCAAACAATTGCATTAGTTACATGGATATTCAGAATAGGGGGATACTGGGTTAAAGGCGGGAATACATTTTATTCATATTTTAATTCATCTTAATTTGCTAGTTTAAATATTTAGTGTTTAGTTAATTTGCATTAAACAAATCTTCATTATAGTTATATTTATATTATTAGTATTTATATAAATTTGGTTAGTACAATAAATTTGATTAGTTCCTGTTCCCTGTGGGATCGACCCTGACTTACTCTACTTACTAGCTAGGAAAGGGATAGTTAGGTAATAATAATAATCTAATTTATCTGCAACCGACAGTGTGGGTCATAAGGGTGACGTCCAATTCACTTGGGAGTTGTTGGAGAACATGCTAGTCGTGGTCATGGGAGAAGACTGAAAGGTCTCTTATGTCTATCAAAATGTGGGACTATATCTTCGACTTCCCTTTTAGAAAGGAACAACCATTATAAGCACGAGTGATACAGATAATTTCGCCTTGTATTCCGATGACCATATTGAGCGCTCCCAAATGCAGAATTCAGAAGTGTTCCAGTCTAGGCCAGCAGCCGAAGGAAGTAGCAGAGCCCCTAGACCATCTAAGAAGAAGTGGTCAGCAACAGTTGTTGCATCCTCGTTCGAACTGAATGAGGACGTGGAAAGGCTCATAACATCTCTCCAGTATGGTGTTCAGCTTTATCATACTAAGGTGCAAGCACTTGGCAGACACATGGAGAGACATCAAATAGAGGTTCGAGGGGCGATGCAGACGATAAACACGAAGTTGAATAACCAGTGGGCATTCTTGAATAGCCTCCTCGAACGAAGCAATGAGGAACGTACTTGGAGACATCAATATGACACTCGTTGGGATGCGTTGGCTCAATATTGGAGCCAACATGGCTTCCAACCACCACCACCACCGCCGCAATGATTGTGAGTTAGCACCAAGGCATACCACTATTTTCCTCCAAACATTGACCTTTGGCCAAGTTTTGGGGAGGGGGTATATCATGGGGCGTCCTGGCCGCTATTTATCTTTTCTTGTTTCTATATTTTTGTTTCTTATTGCTTGTTTGATTTGTTATTTTTTCTTCGAATTTAGTTTGATCATTAGGGTTTTGTGCGCATTTGTTTGCGTTTGCTGATTTGGTTGGAAAATTGGGTTTATGAGCCCATTGTATGAGTTTATTTGTTTAGTCATGTTGGGTCTTAGTTGGTCTTAATTTAGTATTTTATATTTTTAGTTGTTTATTAGTTGAGTTGTGAAAAAAAAACCGAGTCTTTAGTTGGTAATTAGTGATTAAAAGAAGAAAAGAAAAAATAGGGAAAGATGGATAATGAGAAGTTAATAATGAGGAGATTTTGAGAAACATATTTGCGAAATTGGCACATAGTAGAGCATGAGAGGTGATTTGACATGAAATTGAGCTTGAAGTTTGAATGTTTGATCGAAATGAACCTTGTGAAGATTTGAGCCTAATTATACTCCTATTTTTGGAGTAATATGATTTCTTTTGATGTGAATTTTGATTGGATATATGTATCAGTCTCTAGAACTTATCTTGAGTCTTTTTAATATGTCAAGTATATGTTGGGACTTAGGAAATGATCTCAGATAATTCTTGTTTTCAGCCTATTTTGAGCCTTGAAAAGTTGCTTTTTTTCCTAAAAGTTCAAAATGTATCCCTAATTAGCCCATTTAAGCTTAATGTCCTATTATTTCATAGCATACATTACAAGCTAAAAACCTTTCCATTGAAGCCTTTGGGCTTAATTGGACTAATTGAGTAAGAGGGGGGAGGATTGGAAGATCGTTGGGTAAAAATATTGGGAGAAAAAAATGGAAAATTAGTGGACATTTGAAAAGGTGAAAGGAAGAGCAAAGTGATAGGTGAAAAGCCAAGAAGAATAGCCTCTCCTAGTTCGTAAAAAAAGAAAAAAAAAAAAAAGAGAAGAAAAAATCGAAAAACGAGAAGAAAGATTTTGTTGTATATATGTGTGTCATTATTCTTGTAGAGGAGAGGTTAGGAAATAAAAAAAAAAAAATGCTTAATTGTTTGATTTGGATAGTGATAGGGATAACCCGGTTACTCCGGGTCGGGTTAATACCTGAGCCCGCTGATCAGCCCAGCAAGCGCGTAAAGGCCCACTATGCGTAGGCCCAGCAGGCCCAGGAACGCGCGCCAGCCCAGTGAGTGGTTTGTTCCGTGAATCAAGGCCCATGATCTTTTCCCAACTGCCATGCAGATTTGGTGGGCAAGATTATAGGAATTTAGTTAGGGTTGTGATTTAGTAGTATAAATAGGTGAAAAGAACTCTGAATTAGGGTTCGCACTCTGTGTACTGAATTACTCCGTGTAAACTCAACATTCTAGAAAAAGAAACACCTCGGCAAGAGTGATTTTCTGCCCGTGGACGTAGATCTCCGGATCGAACCACGTAATTCCTGTGTTTTTACATTCTGTTTGCGTAGGTTATTGTTCAAATTGTGTGGTTACCGGGTTGCGCTTTATCAATTGGCGCCGTCTGTGGGAACGACAAGGTAGTTTTTTGCAATACCAGTGCCTTCGGAAGTCATGGTGACAACACGTCAGAATCAATCCCGCCACGGTGCTCAATCTAACCAGGATCCACCCGTGGATCAAATCTTGCTGCCGAGGCAATTGCCGGCAGAGAGTACATCCAATCATCAGGGTAATCAAATCCCTCCACCCCCTCAAAACCTGCAAAACCCTAATATTGCTGCTACTCAACCACCGGTAAACATTCAAATTACCCCAGAACTGCTCCAAGATTTCTTACAAGAGCATGCACATGTCCTTCAAGATTGGGCAGTTAATCGCCTACGTCCCGCGGGGCCTGCCGTGGGGCCTGCTAGCCATAATGCTAATCCCGTGGTGCCTCCACCACGCTCGCGTGATCAACAGGATCCGGGGCACCGCGGGCGTCATGATCGACGACGGGAACGACCTGGTTCTTCCGAAGACCATGGGAGTTCTAATGAATCGCGACCTCGCAATGAGGAACCTACTGATGCGGATCGTCGCCGTCCACTTAATGCGGCTAAGAGAGTTCGCTACGCAAATCCTCATGCTCTGGATCTTCAAGAGTATGAGCGAGTTCAACGCAACGTTGAACTGGATAGAATCCTGGGCCTTGATGCCAATGGAGAGATCATCACACCGTTCTCCCAGGAGATCATTGCTACTTCCCTTCCCGAAGGGTTTAAACGGCCAGCCATACCACCTTACAATGGCACAGGAGATCCGGCCAATTTTCTTGGAGCTTTTAGGCACAGCATGCTTAGCCATGATAGCATCACTTCCCTCCAGTATTGCAAGATTTTCCCCGAGTACTTACAGGACGAAGCTCGGGTTTGGTTTGATTCCCTCCCACGTGACAGCGTATCCTCCTTCAGAGAACTCGCCGAACACTTTTGGGCACGGTTCGAAGCACGGGCGAAGCCCATGGCCACCCTGGCCGACGTCATGAATATGGAACAGCGGGACGGTGAAACCGTTACCCAATTTCTGGACCGTTTCACAGCGGTAAGCCTCAAGGTGGGAAATTGCCCCGACGATGTGGCCATCAACGCTTTTATGAATGGACTCCGCCCCGGAGCACTCCACACCGAGTTAGCTCGGAACACTCCGGTCACAACTCGAGCACTGTTCAAAACAGTGTGCAAATTTGCCAAGGCCGAGGAGCAGACTCGCCAGAAGCGAGAGAAACACGCTAGCAAGCGGCAATCTGACAAGGCTCAAGCTGGGCCTAGTACTCGACCTAGTGCATTTTCCCGCCTAACACCGGGGCGTTCAGAATCCCGAAGTGAAATTCCACAATTGACTCCGTTGACGAAGTCACGAGCTGAAATCCTTTCAATCCACAAGAATGATCTGCGACCTTGTCCGCGGATGACCGCGCCTCCTGAAAAGAGAAATCGTGGTAAGTGGTGTGCGTACCACCGAGATCATGGGCATGAGACAGAGGAGTGCCGGGAACTTAGCAAAGAGATTGAGGAATGCCTCAAGAAAGGCCTCTTGCGGCAATACGTTGTTCGAACTAATGACCAACCTCGGGCGAACCACAATGGGGGTTCGTCTTACAACCGCGGAGGTTATCACGACCGAGGCGCTCAACAAAATCGGCCGCCGTGGCAGAATAATCGGCCAGGGCCAAATAACTACGCGTGGCAAGACTCTGGCAATCGCCAGCAACCACGTCTCCCACCACCACCTCCTCCTCCGGGAGGACCCAAAGACAACGCACCTCCTCACGTGATAAACGTGATATACGGAGCCCTACCCATCGGGGCTTCACGACATGCCTTAAAGGCAGAAGCTCGACGTCCTCCTCCCGAGGAGCCACGTCATAAACGCCTCCATCAGTCCGAGACCGTCAGCTTCACAGATAGGGACCCCGTTCCGGAGATAACACCTCACACGGACGCTATTGTCATCGACATGACTGTAGCTAACATAACGGTAAGGCGGGTCTTCGTGGATAATGGGGCCGCGGTGAGTGTTATATTTGCAGACTGTTTCGAAAGGATGGGGATTTCCCGAGACCAACTTCGACCGGCCCCCGGGCCACTACAGACTTTCACTCAGGGTGAGGTCCGGCCAGAAGGTATCATCACTCTCCCAGCGTCTTTGGGCAGGGACTGGCTTACCCCTGCCAAAGCCGTATGCTCCACATATCACCTCGCGCTAAAGTTTCCCACCTCGCATGGTGAAGTGGCCATCCGCGGGAGTCAGCGGGTTTCAAAAGAGTGCATGTATGTGGCACTCAAAAAGGCTGCCAAGGTTCCGCATAAACAGCAGCTTCAAGTGGCATCATCGGTTCTGGAACCTCAGGAATGTACTTCGTTAGGAGATGCCACTGCACAAATCCCGCTAGATCCGTCTAAGCCGGAGCAGACAGTAACAGTAGGGGCCGTGGATGTGCCATGGCTACATCAGGCCATTATTCAGACCCTGCGAGAATATTCCGATGTTTTTGCATGGTCTCCTCTGGATATGCCCGGGGTCTCTCCCGAGGTGATTACTCATAAACTGAACATAGATCCTAGCATCAAACCTATCCAGCAGAAACAAAGGAAATTCGCTCCGGAGCGAAATGAAGCCATTCGAGTTGAGGTGAAACAACTCCTGGATGCGGACATCTTGTTCGAGGTATTCTACCCCTCTTGGTTATCCAATCCGGTAATGGTAACAAAAACCAGTGGGGCATGGCGGATGTGTGTTGATTTTTCCGATCTCAATAAGCACTGTCCGAAAGACTGCTATCCTCTGCCCTCCATCGACCAAAAGGCCGAAGCCATTACGGGGTACGTGGCACTTTGTTTTTTAGATCTGTACAAGGGCTACCATCAGATTTTTATGGATCCACAGGATGCCCTCAAAACGGCGTTTATCACTGCCTTTGGGTGCTTCGCTTTTAAGAAACTGCCCTTCGGGCTTAAGAATGTTGGAGCCACCTATCAGCGTCTAATGGACTTCGTCTTCCACGACCAGATAGGTCGTAATGTTGAGGTTTACGTCGATGACTTGGTCATCAAAAGCTCCACCCATCCTTCATGTGTGTAGGACATTACCGAAACATTGAGCACCCTACGGCGCTATAACTTGCGACTCAATCCAGGAAAATGCACCTTCGGTGTTGGCTCCGGGAAGTTTCTCGGGTACATGGTTTCACAAAACGGCCTGCAGGCCAATCCGGCTAAACTCCGTGATGTATTAGATCTGCAGCCACCAAAAACGTTCCGGGATGTTCAACGCCTCACAGGTGGTTTGGCGGCCTTAAACAGATTCTTATCGAAAGCAGCAGAGCGCCAGCTCCCATTTTTTAGAATCTTGAGACAAGCGAAGTCCTTTGAGTGGACTCCGGAGTGCACCGAGGCCTTCGAGGCCTTGAAACGTCATATACAGCAGCTGCCTACTTTGTCAGTTCCTCTCCCCGGAGAGCCGCTGTACTTATATCTGGCGTCCGCCGAGGAGGCTGTTAGCGCCGCCCTTGTGCGAGAAGTGGAGGGGGTTCAACATCCCGTGTATTTTGCAAGCCGGGTGCTTCATGGAGCTGAGACGCGATATTCCGTACTAGAAAAAACCGCCTTGGCCCTTGTTATGGCAGCTCGGCGTCTTCGGCCATACTTCCAAGGACGTGAAATACGCGTCTTGACTAATCACCCTATACGCCAGATCCTTGTAAAACCTGAGGTGTCTGGGCGCCTCGCCAAATGGGCCATTGAGTTGGGCGAATATGACATCCAGTTCCTCCCCCGCCGAGCAATTAAGGGTCAAGCACTCGCTGACTTCCTGGCCGAAGCCCCGGGAGACAATTCCGAGTCCCCCGGGAACGATGTTACACATCACCATGCTAACCTCGCCCCTTCACCCCGGAAGTGGCAACTTTTCGTGGATGGAGCATCCGCGGTCCGAGGAAGAGGTGCCGGACTGCTTCTCATCGACCCCGAGGGGGTGGAAGTTAAATATGTCATCCGGTTCAAGTTCAAGGTAACTAACAATGAAGCGGAGTACGAGGCAGTTCTCGCCAGGCTCAGGCTCGCCCAATCCTTGGACGTTCGTCATCTTGAGCTCTTCACTGACTCCGAGGTCGTGTCTAGACAGATCCAGGGGACTTATGTCGCCAAGGATGAAACAATGGTCTGGTATCGTGCTTTAACACTAAAGCTTATCTCCACCTTTGATGCAGTTGTAATACAGAAAATACCCCGAGCTCAGAACACAAGAGCAGATGCACTCAGCAAATTGGCCTCCGCGGTCCAAATTAATATATCTCCGGATATTATGGTTGAAGATTTGTTTCATCCAGCAATTCATGAGGCCACAGTTTCGGTACTGAGCGACAGCGATCCGAACTGGATGACACCTATCATCCAGTATCTCCGAGATGGAGTTCTGCCTACTGATAAGCTACAAGCTCGGCGAGTTGTCCTCAAAGCTCCCAAGTATTCCTTTCAGGGTGGAATTTTATATCGACGGTCGTACCTACAACCGAACCTCCGGTGTCTTGCTCCTGCCGAAGCTACCCAAGTTCTGCGGGAGGTTCATGAGGGGGCCTGTGCTAGTCATATCGTTTCCCGGACATTAGCCAAGAAAGTTCTCCGCTGGGGATACTATTGGCCAACCCTGTTCAACGATGCTCACGACCTAGTGACTAGATGTAGCAAGTGTCAGCTACACTCCCGGATAAAGCATTTGCCACAGACCGAGCTCACCGGAATCCAAGGTGCTTGGCCGTTTATTCAATGGGGCATCGACATTGTTGGCCCATTCCCCGTTGCTCCGGGAGGGTTGAAGTTCCTGGTTGTTGCCGTGGACTATTTCACCAAGTGGGTCGAAGCCGAACCACTTACAGCCATTACTGGACAAAATATCTTGAAATTCGTGTGGCGCAATATTGTTTGTCGCTTCGGCATCCCGAGCACTATCATCTCGGACAACGGTAAACAGTTTGCCAACGATCCATTCCGATCATGGTGTGAAGAACTGCACATCAAACAAATTTTCACTTCGGTGGCTCACCCTCAAGCCAACGGGCAGGTTGAGGTCACCAATCGGACACTTATCACAGGAATAAAGAAGCGCCTGGATAACGCCAAAGGTCTCTGGGCTGAAAACCTTCCACAAGTCCTATGGGCTTATCGCACAACACCGCACACATCTACCGGGGAGACTCCTTACAGTCTTACTTACGGTTCTGAAGCCGTTATACCCGCTGAAATCAGTGTGCCGAGTCCTCGCCTCCTAACCTTAGTGCCCGAGGATAATGACGAGGCTATCCGGGCAAATTTGGATGAGCTTGAAAGTCGTCGTGAACAATCGTTCATTCAGCAGGCTAGATGCAAACAACGGGCAGCCCGGTATCATAACCTCCGGGTCCGAGGCACCCAGTTCAGTATTGGGGACTTAGTTCTTCGGCTCAACTCAGCCACCAAAGCTGCTCCCGAGGGAAAATTACACGCTTCTTGGGAAGGTCCCTACCGGGTTGTTGCTGCGCATGACTCCGGATCTTATCAACTTGAACATCTCAACGGGACCCCGATTCCCCGAAGCTGGCACGTCACCAATTTGAGGCGTTTCTATCTGTGATAGCCACATCTCAAGTACTATCTTATCTTTCATTTCTTTTATAGTTGTTTACCATCTTTGTACTTTTGAATTTGCTCCGGCACTTATTATTGAATAAAAATTCTTTGCTTATATAACCTGTTGTGTTATTCTTTACGTTACGGGGACGCCCTAACACATTCATATTATCATTATTAGTCTCCGGACAATCAAACCTCTCTCTCTCGGTCCGTCCGAGGAGGTTTGCATATTAGTCCCCGGACTCATATCACTTTCTCGTCTGTTTAACCGGAGAAGTGTCTACTCCCGCCTGATCCGTCCGGGGAGGTATATTACTCCCGCCTGATCCGTCCGGGGAGATTGACTAATACATACCGTGTTCCCGAACACCTAATTAAAATGATTCGTAACAAGTTATATTCATTACACCAGTTTGTACACATTACAACAGTTTTATTATCTTCTGAAAATTATACATCAAACAGTTTTTTACATAGGACTTCGCAAAAAAAAAAAAAAACACAAAAAACATAAAATAACTATCTACGGCCCCCGAGCCAATATTCAGCGCTCCGGCGTTGGGACCCGCTTCTCGGTCTATGTTGGGTCCTCCGGGATCTTGTAGATCCTCGACCTCGAGCTCCGGCTCTGTTACCCTCTCGGGCTCCGGCTCGGTCATCCCTCCGAGCTTCCCTACGCCGAGGACTTGCTCTAGGCGCTTGCCTGGGGGCTTCATTTCTGGTCCGCGCCTGGCTACTTTGTTGTGGCACGGACCTTGGAGTTTGGGCCCATTGCTCAGGGTCCCATTCCTCCGGAACCATCACCTCGATCTCCCTGGCCAGCTCCTCGACTACCTCTTCGGCAACTGCCGCGGGTTCTTCTTCGACTGTGACCACTGGAGCTGGCTCTTGGATAACTATGCCCTTGGCCTTTCCGGATGGTTTTTTCTTATACTTCCGGGGAGCTCTCTGCGTACTTCGGTCCCGACTGGAGCTCGCAATGAATTCTTCCGCAGTAGGCCTCCACCTGCCTCGGCTTTTCAGCCCTTCATACATACTGAGTAGCAGCTCCAGGACTTCTCGTTTCCTCACGAGCTCCGCGGACTCGACAGAGCTTCTCGACATCAATGCCGCGATGTCACCCTGGATTTCAACAACCCGCTCCTCTACTTCTTCAAAAGTTAGTAGACCGAACTCTGAAAGAATTCGTTCATACTCCTTCTGATGAACACGGACGCGGCTCATCTCGGCAGTTGTGGTTCGATACTTCATCTCGAAGTCTTTGGCTCTTTCATTGGCCTCAACCACCTTCTTCTCTGCCGCGGCAATCTGCTTTTCCAGCTTTGGCACTACGTGCGTCTGCAGATGATTCTTCTCTCCGCAGAACCACTCAAGTGATCGCATGAGCTTCTTTATTGTTTCGTGTAGCTCCGCGGTGTTCTAAACAGACAACGAAGACAACCAGATCGATTACTCTCAAGTATGTGAAGAGTTACATTCAGTTCGACAACGGACATAAAATTGCTCAGGCAAGTAAAACAAGAAGTTCAAGAGACAGGGAAGCATGATTATATTTCACAAGGCGGATTACAATTGTTCAACACAGTACATGATTCCTAACAATTCTAAAAAAGTACAACTTTAAATCTGCGGGGATCGACTGACCTCCCGCTCAATTGCCTCAATCTCTTTGGGCAACTCCTCTCGCCGGCCCTCGGACATTTCGGCTTCTTCTCCTTCAGCTGCTGCGACGGCCTCGATCGCAGCTGGGGCTTCAACCTCCATCTGTGGGGGGGCCTCGGGGCTTCGGGGAGCGGTGACCAGCTCACCTCGGCAGAACGCCAGAAATTCTTCGTCTTGGTCAGCTTCGCAGGTTGCAACTTCCGCGGCGGACAGAAGCTGCTTCTTCTCCCCGAGCGCCTTCACCAGAGGCCACTCCGGCAGCTTCGCTAGGGCAGCGTAATAAGCCTTTTCCACCTCGGCCGCCGCTTCAGGGTCATACCCGAATTCTAGACGATTGATGTCCACGTTCGGGTATGCCTCCTTCACCTCTTCCAACACCAGGGCTCGAGTGGCTTTATCCCCTATTGCTACAAACTTCGTCTGGAAGTCAAGGAACGTGCTGGAGTGTAATAGTTTCTCGGCGAACACTTTCAGCAATGTTCCCTGACCCTCGACTATGGCAGCCTCCTTAAGCTCCATCTCTGCCCGTTGCTGAAACAGCTCACCTCGGAGAGCATGGTTCTCCGCCTCCACTCCGCGCAGACGCGCGGCCTTGCTTTCGACCATAGACGCCCTCTTCGGCGCCTCGACCAAGTCATGCGCCAGCTTGTCCTTTCGCGCACGAAGATCTCGCGCTGCCGCAGCTAGCTCTTCTCTGGCCTCCACCTCGCCCTTCAGGCCAACATCTATTATTCCTCTGGCCAGTCGCAGAATCTTCTCGGCGTCCGCGCCGTCAAAACCCAGCCTACTGAGGGTCGCCTGTCCTACCTGGATAAGTTGAATATAAAACGACACCGAGCTCAGACCTCACACTATACACCTCGCGTACGTATAGTTATGGTTAGTGTTTTGAGTATTACCTCCGAACTCTCCCCTACTCGGGGCCTTTTAGACGGTGCCAACGGAGTGCCGGTTGGCTCTGGCCTCCTTTTCATCACGGGAGATGGCTCCGCCGACATCACCCGCTCGTCAGACCCCGCCGCTGGTCGCGCACTGGGTGGCATCTTCCCCCGGGGAGACACCTCAGCGGCTTTCCCCTTCTTCTTGGCCGCTGCAGTCTTAGCGGGGCTTCCTGCTGCTGGTTGCTTTCCGAAGCGTCCCACTGCATATAAGGTCTATGGTTAGTTCTGCACATAATGACAAGTTTCAAATATCAAGGAAGTAAAAACTCCTACCCTCTTCGGCGCTCCCATTGCCCGAATAGTACAGGCTCAATCCTGCCTTCTCCAACTCCTCCTCGGAGCAGAGGGTTTGGAAAGTCCCTACTGTCCGGAACGTATGCTCCACTTCGGCCCCCGGGCTTTCCACGGGGGCGGTATCAAGCACCTCGTCAACCCTCCACTTCGGGAGAGCTATTTTATTCCTAACGAAAATGAACTTCTCCTTCCACCCCTCTACTTTGCTCGGGTTCTGAACCTTGAACCCTCCTCGGGCTCGGGGACTAAAGGAATACCACCCCTTGGACTTCCCGAAGTTTTTAAGTTGGAAGAAGAACCTAAAAAGATCTACAGACGGCTCTAATCCGGCCTGTTTACATACTACGGAGAATCCAACCACCTGCCTCACCGCGTTCGGCGCTAATTGACAGAGGGCAATACCGTAGTATTTCAGAAGTTGGACGACAACGTCCCACAGCGGCAATCTTAATCCTACTCTAAGGGGATCTATATACATGGTAATAAACCCCTGCGGTGGGCAACAGGCCCTATCCTCGGGGGTAGGGATTATGTACTCAAGGTCGAAGGGAAGGTAAAAAGATGGGAGCTCCCTCAAAATTTGTTCTCGCGACATCCTTAGCGCTACAGATGACACCTCAAGATCCTCCACCGTGCATTCATAAAACGAAACCAACATGACATTGGACTCTAACCCATCAACTCTGTCTACAGTTCTAACCTCATTCCTCTCCGGAATGAGATATGATGGAGGGGGGGGACGTCTAACGGGGTACTCGAAGTCCCTAATTCTTCAATCGAGCCCGAAGATGAGGCAGAAGATGAAGAAGATGAAGAGGAAGACATACTTACTTGGTTTGAATTTGAAAGGGTTGATTCAAGAAATTTTTTGATCGGAGATGAATCACGAATGCAGATTTCCTTTTTTTCCCGCTTTCTAACTGATGAATCGCAATGAAGAAGATGAAAGGTTACTGTGCAATTACTCCAATTATATACGCAAAAATCAACGGCGTTGATGCAAACAATTCAAATTCAATAGTGGGGATTTAAACGTGCGATACACGCGCTTTACAGTTCCCAAGGCGCGTGGGGAACAGGTTTCTTGGAAGTTGCAGAGCGTGTCACTTCACATCCCTCTCTCTCATGATGGCGCCGCCAATCACATCAGCCTCACCCTTCTTCAGGAAGATTCAATTTACACTCCGGTGTATCTTCCACCTCGGTCATGCTACCACACTCCGGTGTTCCCTTCATGTTGGCCAGGCAACTCACTCCGGTGAACCTCCCACCTCAGCCAGGTTGTTACATATTTACACCGCGTTTCTTGCTTCTGGGAAGTTTGGCATCCCGATAGAGGTCTTCGACACTCCGGCCTAGCTCGACTTCGGACCGACTTTTTTCGACCGTAAACACCTCGGCCGGTCAGTGACCACGACCCTTCCTGCTTACCGTACCACTCCGGAGACAACCGAAGCTCCCTCCTCGCTTCAGCTGGGGGGGGCATCTGATAGGGATAACCCGGTTACTCCGGGTCGGGTTAATACCTGAGCCCGCTGATCAGCCCAGCAAGCGCGTAAAGGCCCACTATACGTAGGCCCAGCAGGCCCAGGAACGCGCGCCAGCCCAGTGAGTGGTTTGTTCCGTGAATCAAGGCCCATGATCTTTTCCCAACTGCCATGCAGATTTGGTGGGCAAGATTATAGGAATTTAGTTAGGGTTGTGATTTAGTAGTATAAATAGGTGAAAAGAACTCTGAATTAGGGTTCGCACTCTGTGTACTGAATTACTCCGTGTAAACTCAACATTCTAGAAAAAGAAACACCTCGGCAAGAGTGATTTTCTGCCCGTGGACGTAGATCTCCGGATCGAACCACGTAATTCCTGTGTTTTTACATTCTGTTTGCGTAGGTTATTGTTCAAATTGTGTGGTTACCGGGTTGCACTTTATCAGATAGAAAAATGGGTAGTCCCAAGTGTGGTACCCGAATAAATGAAAAGAACTTTAAGTTGCAAAGTACTTTTGTGGGATGAAGAAGTCATTCTTTGGGATGATTTGATGAAATTTGAAGAGTGAGATTGAGTGATTGTATGGAAGGGTAGTCGGATTAAGAGTAACTTGATTAGTACAAAAGTAGTCACTCCAAATGTATCCCAACATTTCAACCAAAAAGGAAGACCTTTTTTATCCTTTGTCACACATATCGAGTACGAGGTCTAGTTTAGACAGTTGACAAGCATATGGTAGGCTATGGATATAATTCAATTTGAGCAAAAATATGTTTTAACCTGAAGAGCGAAAGAGTTACCCCGTGAGGATTTCGAAAGTCGAAAATCTCGAAAGTAGTTGATTTATGTGTTATCACATATGTCCAATTGTACTTTGGTGGCTAGCTTTTTGAGTAAAATCA
Source organism: Ajuga chamaepitys (assembly GCA_958295605.1). Classification (NCBI taxonomy): domain Eukaryota; kingdom Viridiplantae; phylum Streptophyta; class Magnoliopsida; order Lamiales; family Lamiaceae; genus Ajuga; species Ajuga chamaepitys. Next base: position 27,675,175 of record OY282498.1, read on the forward strand.
GTCTGAAACTGAAATCATCATCTAATCACCCAAATCAAATACATAATCACTTGTATTCTTTGTTGTCTTCTGTTTTTGTTGTTCGGGATCGACAAGTCTGCCATTTGACTTGTTTCGCCTTCTTAGATCATCAAGCACCCACTATTTGATCCGTTCGACTTATCAAGGCACTAAGTACGCACTATGTGACCCAATTCGCATTCTCGGATCAACAAGTACCAACTATTTGACTTGATTCGGCTTCTCGGATCAATAAGTCTTCCATTTAACCTGATTCAGCCTCACGGATCAACAAGGCTTAGATATGACCCGTTTTGGCTTCTTGGATCTACAAGTCTTCCATTTGACTTGTTTCGCCTTCTCGGATCAACAAATACCCTCTACCTTATCCGTTCCACTAATCAAGGCACTAACTATGCACTACGTGACCCAATTCGTGTTCTCGAATCAACAAACACCTTCTATTTGAGTCGATTCGGCTTCTCGGACCACCAACTCTTCCATTTGACCCGATTCGGCGTCAGCCCATTTGGACTAAGAGTGAGTATGAGGGAGGAGGATTGGAAGGTAGTTGGGAAGTTTTGAGAATTAATTTGGTGAAAGAAAGGAAGTTTCGAAGGAAAAAGTGGAATACAAATGAAAGAATCGAGCTTAAACTAACCTCTCCTAAGTGTTATATGTTTAGAACCAATTCATCCTACTCTTTTCGCCGCAAACGTTGGTTTTCAACCAAGTTTGGGGGAGGGGGTGTGAAGTGTGAAGTATTGGTTATTGTTATTACTTTAAAAAAAAAAAGAGAAAAATAAGGAAAGAAAAAAAAAAAAAGAAAAGCAAAGAAAAAGTCGTTTTAAATACATGTTTGGTTGTTTATGCTCAAAGGAGAGGTTAGTAGTCTAAAAAGTGCTTAATTGTTTGAGTTGATGAAAAATTGGGTAGTCTCAAATTGTGGTACCCGAAAATGAAGCATGAAGAAGTGTTTGGGTTATTGTAAAGACTTTTGTTGGGTGAAGGAACTTTCTTGTAGGAAAGTTTGCTGAAATTGAAAGAGTCAGGATTGAGTGATTACTATGAGGGGTGGTTGAGTAGGAAAACTCGATTAGTCCAAAGATTAGTCACTTTTATCCAAATATTTCTCACCTTACCTTAAGCCTACATTATAACCTAAAATAAAGACCTTTTTCATCCTATGTTGCACATGTCAAGTACGAGGTCTGATTTAGATGATGGGCAAGCATATGGTAGGCGTTGCATGTAGTCCAATGTGAGTGAATTGAATTTCCCTTATACACTTGAGAGGTGAGTGATACACTTAACCGGTAAGGATCCCTTGTTGAAAGTGTCGAGTCTCGAAAGTAGTTTAAGTGGTTGTGTCGGATATGCTCGGATTATCATGTTATCTTTCTGCATAAAAATGGGTCTGAAACTAAGTTTGCCACTTAAATCGCCCTTAACACATGTCTTTTGTGTTTTGCATTATTGGGGATAAACAAAGGTTTAAGTTTGGGGGAATTTGGTTCACGTGTTTATGCATGCATAATAGGTCGAGTTAAGTGTCTATTTAGTGGCATTTGCATGCGTAATTGACCGTGTATTGCTCGTATTTGTATTATTGAGCAACTTGATGCTTGTGACTTGTTTTGAAGTTATTTGGGTGAAATTAGACCAAAAAGTCGAACTCGACTAAGAATGGATGTTGAGAACAAGTCCCACAAGTCAAAAACCAAGAAAAGTCGAGTCAAAGTTTTAGGAGATTGAGCTCGGCTGAGAAATGGAGTCTCGGCCGAGACAGAAGGTCAGGGAACTCGGATTTTTGGGCTGTAAAAGCGTCTCGGCCGAGACTTATTGCTGCCACCTTGACACACCTCTAATAGTTTGGCTATATCTTGAGATCTACAACTCCGATTAAGGTGAAATTTGTGGCATTGGAAAGCTGATTCAAAGAGCTAAAATTTTACGTGAAAGAGGAAAAACCCAAAAATGATTAGAAGACCCTTAAAAAAAGCTTTGAAGTTGGAAAAGTAATGCAGTGTCAGCCCATTACTTGGCCCACAAGCTCAAAAACGAGTTTTAGACTTATTTTCCTATTTCAGTTAGGTTTCTCTCCCTCTTTATCCTGGAGATGCACTCCTATAAATATCTTAAGGCTCTAGACATCAAGGGGGGGACACTTGGACATTAATTGAAGAGCTCAGACTGAGAGATTCTGAAGAACACGATGTTTCAAGATTCGACAATTTGGGTTTTATAGTTTTAATGTTTTCATTTTATAATTTGTTCTTAGAGATTACTATGATCGGCTAAGTTTATTATTTCCCATGTTTGACTTTGTTGAACCCTAGACTGATGGTTATGTAAATAATCCGGTAATTGTTTGATTTAATTATTTTTTGAGATTACTTATGTTATTGGTTTACTCTATCTTTTATATGGTTGCTATTGTGGATTGATCACCCTGATAATAGGCATATAGATGTAGTTAGGTCATAAATACATAATCCGTAATTGTTATGCGTTTGTGTCCAAAAGTAGCAAAAAGTGGTTACTCGCTAGGATAACATAAGTCGCGGTCACTTGTACCGAGCTTGTGAAGTACAATACCGTACCTACTCCCTTACCTTAGGTCTTTAAGCATTTGATTAATGGTGTTCTAGCGATCGTATCCTAGGACTACTTAATTGGATAGGATTAATTACTAAGCGTACTTGTAATTAATTATACTTAAGGGGTAACAAGACTTAGCTAAGTATACTTGTTAATTCTGGGAGTGTGGGTTTCAGAACTAATTAGTCAAGCAATTGCATTAGTTACATGGATATTCAGAATAGGGGGATACTGGGTTAAAGGCGGGAATACATTTTATTCATATTTTAATTCATCTTAATTTGCTAGTTTAAATATTTAGTGTTTAGTTAATTTGCATTAAACAAATCTTCATTATAGTTATATTTATATTATTAGTATTTATATAAATTTGGTTAGTACAATAAATTTGATTAGTTCCTGTTCCCTGTGGGATCGACCCTGACTTACTCTACTTACTAGCTAGGAAAGGGATAGTTAGGTAATAATAATAATCTAATTTATCTGCAACCGACAGTGTGGGTCATAAGGGTGACGTCCAATTCACTTGGGAGTTGTTGGAGAACATGCTAGTCGTGGTCATGGGAGAAGACTGAAAGGTCTCTTCTGTCTATCAAAATGTGGGACTATATCTTCGACTTCCCTTTTAGAAAGGAACAACCATTATAAGCACGAGTGATACAGATAATTTCGCCTTGTATTCCGATGACCATATTGAGCGCTCCCAAATGCAGAATTTAGAAGTGTTCCAGTCTAGGCCAGCAGCCGAAGGAAGTAGCAGAGCCCCTAGACCATCTAAGAAGAAGTGGTCAGCAACAGTTGTTGCATCCTCGTTCGAACTGAATGAGGACGTGGAAAGGCTCATAACATCTCTCCAGTATGGTGTTCAGCTTTATCATACTAAGGTGCAAGCACTTGGCAGACACATGGAGAGACATCAAATAGAGGTTCGAGGGGCGATGCAGACGATAAACACGAAGTTGAATAACCAGTGGGCATTCTTGAATAGCCTCCTCGAACGAAGCAATGAGGAACGTACTTGGAGACATCAATATGACACTCGTTGGGATGCGTTGGCTCAATATTGGAGCCAACATGGCTTCCAACCACCACCACCACCGCCGCAATGATTGTGAGTTAGCACCAAGGCGTACCACTATTTTCCTCCAAACATTGACCTTTGGCCAAGTTTTGGGGAGGGGGTATATCATGGGGCGTCCTGGCCGCTATTTATCTTTTCTTGTTTCTATATTTTTGTTTCTTATTGCTTGTTTGATTTGTTATTTTTTCTTCGTATTTAGTTTGATCATTAGGGTTTTGTGCGCAATTGTTTGCGTTTGCTGATTTGGTTGGAAAATTGGGTTTATGAGCCCATTGTATGAGTTTATTTGTTTAGTCATGTTGGGTCTTAGTTGGTCTTAATTTAGTATTTTATATTTTTAGTTGTTTATTAGTTGAGTTGTGAAAAAAAAACCGAGTCTTTAGTTGGTAATTAGTGATTGATAGGGATAACCCGGTTACTTCGGGTCGGGTTAATACATGAGCCCACTTACCGGCCCAGCAAGCGCGAAGCCCAGCAACACGCGTTGGCCCAAAACGTAATCTGTTCCGCGAATCTAGTCTGTTCCGCGAATCAAGGCCCATGATCTTTTCTCAACTGCCATGCAGATTTGATGGGCAAGATTATAGGGATTTAGTTAGGGTTTTGATTTGGTAGTATAAATAGATGAAAAGAACTCGGAATTAGGGTTCGCACTCTGTACATTGAATTACTATCTGTAAACTCAATATTCTAGTGAAAATAACACCTCGGCAAGAGTGATTTTCTGCCCGTGGACGTAGATCTCCGGATCGAACCACGCAAATCCTGTGTGCTTTCGTATTGTTTGTGTAATTTTCTGTTAAGGTTTCTTGGATACCGGATTGCGCTTTATCAATTGGCGCCGTCTGTGGAAACGTTTTAACCAACAATTTCTGACGTTTACATCGCATTCAAGAATCATGGTGACAACACGTTTGAATCAATCTCGCCACGGTGATCAATCTAACCAGGATCCGCCTGTGGATCAAGTTTTGCCGCCGAGGCAATTGCCGGCAGGGAGTACGTCTAATCATCAGGGCAATCAAAACCCACCACTCCCTCAAGACCTGCAAAACCCTAATCTTGCTGCTGCTCAACCCCCGGTTAACATTCAAATTACCCCAGAACTGCTCCAGGCTTTCTTACAAGAGCATGCACATGTTCTTCAAGATTGGGCAGTTAATCGCCTACATCCCGCGGAGCCTGCCGCGGGGCCTGCCGGCCATAATGCTAATCCCGTGGTGCCTCCACCCCGTTCGCGTGATCAACAGGACCCGGGGCACCGCGGGCGTCAGGATCGACGACGGGAACGACCTGGTTCTTCCGAGGACCATGGGAGTTCTAATGAATCACGACCTCGCAATGAGGAACCTACTGATGTGGATCGCCGCCGTCCACTTAATGCGGCTAAGAGAGTTCGCTATGTCAATCCTCATGCTCTAGATCTTCAAGAGTATGAGCAAGTTCAACGCAATGTTGAACTGGACAGAATTCTGGGTCTTGATGCCAATGGAGATATCATCACGCCGTTCTCCTCAGAAATCATGGCCACTACCCTTCCCGAAGGGTTCAAACGGCCAGCTATACCACCTTATAATGGCACCGGAGATCCGGCCAATTTTCTTGGAGCTTTTAGGCACAGTATGCTTAGCCATGATAACATTACATCCCTCCAGTACTGCAAGATTTTCCCCGAGTACTTACAGGATGAAGCTCGGGTTTGGTTTGATTCCCTTCCACGCAACAGCGTATCCTCCTTCAGAGAACTCGCCGAGCACTTTTGGGCACGGTTCGAAGCACGGGCGAAGCCCATGGCCACCCTGGCCGATGTCATGAACATGGAACAGCGGGACGGTGAAACCGTTACGCAATTTCTTGACCGCTTCACAGCGGTAAGTCTCAAGGTGGGAAATTGCCCCGACGACGTAGTCATCAACGCATTTATGAATGGACTCCGCCCCGGAGCACTTTACACCGAGTTAGTTCGGAACACACCGGTCACAACTCGAGCACTGTTCAAAACAGTGTGCAAATTTGCTAAGGCCGAGGAGCAGACTCGCCAGAGGCGAGAGAAACACGCTAGCAAGCAGCAATCAGACAAAGCACAAACCGGGCCTAGTACTCGACCTAGTGCATTTTCCCACCTGACCCCGGGGCGTACAGAATCCCGAAGTGAAATTCCACAATTGACTCCGTTGACGAAGTCACGAGCTGAAATCCTATCTATCCACAAGAACGATCTGCGACCTTGTCCGCGGATGACTGCTCCACCTGAAAAGAGGAACCGTGGAAAGTGGTGCGCGTATCACCGAGATCATGGGCACGAGACAGAGGAGTGCCGGGAACTCAGCAAGGAGATTGAGGAATGCCTCAAGAAGGGTCTCTTGCGGCAATACGTTGCGCGAACCAATGACCAACCTCGAACAAACCACAATGGGGGTTCGTCCCACAACCGCGGAGGTTATCATGACCGGGGCACTCAACAAAATCGGCCACCGTGGCAGAATAATCGGCCAGGACCTAACAACTACGCACGGCAAGATTCTGGCAATCGCCAGCAACCACGTCTCCCACCACCACCTCCTCCTCCGGGAGGACCCGAAGACAACGCACCTCCTCACGTAATAAACGTGATATATGGAGCCCTACCCACCGGGGCTTCACGACATGCCTTAAAGGCAGAAGCTCGACGTCCTCCTCCCGAGGAGCCACGTCATAAACGCCTCCATCAGTCCGAGACTGTCAGCTTCACGGATAGGGACCCGGTTCCGGAGATAACACCTCACACAGACGCTATTGTCATCGACATGACTGTAGCCAACATAACAGTAAGGCGGGTCTTCGTGGATAATGGGGCCGCGGTGAGTGTTATATTTGCCGACTGTTTTCAAAGGATGGGGATTTCTCGGGACCAACTTCGGCCGGCCCCTGGGCCACTGCAGACTTTCACTCAAGGTGAAGTCCAGCCGGAAGGCTTCATCACTCTCCCAGCATCTTTGGGGACTTATCCGAAGATAAAAACCATCTTCGTGGATTTCTATGTGGTGAATTCCCCGTCACCGTACAACATGATATTGGGCCGGGACTGGCTCACCCCTGCCAAAGCCATTTGCTCCACGTATCACCTCGCGCTAAAGTTTCCCACCTCGCATGGCGAAGTGGCTATCCGCGGGAGTCAGCGGGTTTCAAAAGAGTGTATGTATGTGGCACTCAAAAAGACTGCCAAGGTCCCACCCAAACAGCAGCTTCAAGTGGCATCATCGGTTCTGGAACCTCGGGAATGTACCTCGTTGGGGGATGCCACTGCACAAGTCCCGCTTGATCCGTCCAAGCCGGAACAGACAGTGACCGTAGGAGCCGTGGATGTGCCGTGGCTACACCAGGCTATCATTCAGACCTTGCGAGAATATTCCGATGTCTTCGCATGGTCTCCTCTGGATATGCCCGGGGTCTCTCCCGACATAATAACACACAAGCTGAACATTGATCCCAGCATCAAGCCTATCCAGCAGAAACAAAGGAAGTTCGCTCCGGAGCGAAATGAGGCCATTCGAATCGAGGTAAAGCAACTCTTGGATGCAGATATCCTGTTCGAAGTATTTTACCCCTCTTGGTTATCCAATCCGGTAATGGTGAAAAAAACCAGTGGGGCATGGCGAATGTGTGTCGACTTCTCCGATCTCAACAAGCACTGTCCGAAAGACTGTTATCCTTTGCCCTCAATCGACCAAAAGGCCGAAGCCATTACAGGGTACGTGGCACTTTGCTTCCTAGATCTATACAAGGGATACCATCAGATTTTTATGGATCCGCAGGACGCCTTCAAAACGGCATTTATCACTGCCTTTGGGTGCTTCGCTTTTAAGAAAATGCCCTTCGGGCTCAAGAACGCTGGAGCCACCTATCAACATCTCATGGACTTTGTTTTCCACGACCAGATTGGTCGTAACGTTGAAGTTTACGTCGATGACCTGGTCATCAAAAGCTCCTCCCATCCTTCATGTGTGCAAGACATTGCCGAAACCTTGCGCATTCTGCGGCGCTATAACTTGCGACTCAATCCAGCGAAATGCACTTTTGGTGTTGGCTCCGGGAAGTTTCTAGGTTACTTGGTTTCGCAAAACGGCCTGCAGGCCAATCCGGCCAAACTTCGTGATGTGTTAGATCTGCAGCCACCAAAAACATTCAGGGACGTTCAACGCCTCACAGGTGGTTTGGCGGCTTTGAATCGATTTTTGTCTAAAGCGGCGGAGCGCCAGCTCCCATTCTTTAAAGTCTTGAGACAAGTGAAGTCCTTTGAGTGGACACCGGAGTGCACCGAGGCCTTCGAGGCTTTGAAACGTCACATACAGCAGCTACCTACTTTGTCAGTTCCTCTCCCCGGAGAGCCGCTTTACCTATATTTGGCTTCCTCCGAGGAAGCTATTAGCGCTGCACTTGTACGTGAAGTCGATGGGGTTCAGCATCCCGTGTATTTCGCAAGTCGTGTTCTCCACGAGGCAGAGACACGGTACTCCGTGTTAGAAAAAACTGCTTTGGCAATTGTTATGGTAGCTCGGCGTTTATGGCCTTATTTCCAAGGACGAGAAATACGGGTCCTGACCAATCATCCTATCCGCCAGATTCTTGTCAAGCCCGAGGTGTCGGGGCGCCTCGCAAAATGGGCCGTTGAGCTGGGTGAATATGATATTCAGTACCTTCCCCGCCGAGCAATCAAGGGCCAAGCACTCGCTGACTTTTTGGCCGAAACCCCGGGAGACAGTCATGAGTCTCCGAAAAACAATGATACACATCACCCCGGTACCCTCGTGTCCTCACCTCAGAAATGGCAACTATATGTGGATGGAGCATCCACGACTCGAGGAAGTGGTGCCGGGGTGCTTCTCATCGACCCCGAAGAGGTTGAGATTAAATACGTCATCCGGTTCAAGTTCAAGGTGACTAATAATGAAGCGGAGTACGAGGCAGTTCTCGCCGGGCTCAGGCTCGCTCAATCCTTAGACGTTCGTCATCTCGAGCTCTTTACGGACTCCGAGGTCGTGTCCAGACAGATCCAGGGGACTTATGTCGCTAAGGATGAAACAATGGTCAGGTATCGTGCTTTAACACTAAAGCTTATCTCCACTTTTGATGCAGTTGTTGTACAGAAAATACCACGAGCTCAGAACACAAGAGCAGATGCGCTCAGCAAATTGGCCTCCGCGGTCTGAAATAATATATCTCCGGATATTATGGTTGAAGACTTGCTTCATCCAGCAATTCATGAGGCCACAATTTCGGTACTGACCGACAACGGTCCGAACTGGATGACACCTATCATCCAATATCTCCGAGATGGAGTTTTGCCTAATGATAAGCTACAAGCTCGGCAGGTTGTTCTCAAAGCTCCCAAATACTCCTTTCATGGTGGAGTTTTATATCGACGGTCATACCTACAACCGAATCTCCGGTGTCTCGCTCCTGCCGAAGCTACCCAAGTCCTGCGGGAGGTTCATGAAGGGGCCTGTGCTAGCCATATCGGCTCCCGGACATTAGCCAAGAAAGTTCTCCGCTGGGGATACTATTGGCCAACATTGTTCAACGATGCTCACGACTTAGTGACCAAATGCAGCAAGTGCCAGCTGCACTCCCGTGTGAAGCATCTGCCCCAGACCGAGCTCACTGGAATCCAGAGTGCGTGGCCGTTTATTCAGTGGGGCATCGACATTGTTGGTCCATTCCCCGTTGCTCCGGGCGGGCTGAAGTTCCTGGTCGTTGCCGTAGACTACTTCACCAAGTGGGTCGAGGCCGAACCACTTACAGCCATTACTGGTCAGAATATCTTGAAATTTGTGTGGCGCAATATTGTTTGTCGCTTCGGCATCCCGAGCACTATCATCTCGGACAATGGTAAACAGTTTGCCAATGATCCATTCCGGTCATGGTGTGAAGAGCTCCACATCAAACAGATTTTCACTTCGGTCGCTCACCCTCAAGCCAACGGGCAGGTTGAAGTAACCAATCGGACACTACTCACGGGAATAAAAAAGCGCCTGGATAATGCCAAGGGTCTCTGGGCTGAAAACCTTCCGCAAGTCCTATGGGCTTATCGCACAACACCGCATACATCTACCGGGGAGACTCCTTACAGTCTTACTTACGGTTCTGAACCCGTAATTCCTGCTGAAATCAGTGTGCCGAGCCCCCGCCTCCTCACATTGGTTCCCGAAGATAATGACGAGGCTCTACGGGCAAATTTGGATGAGCTTGAAGATCGCCGGGATCAATCATTCATTCAACAGGCCAGATGTAAGCAACGAGCAGCCCGGTATCATAGCCTCCGGGTCCGAGGCACTCAGTTCAATGTCGGGGACTTAGTCCTTCGGCTCAACTCAGCCAGCAAAGCTGCCCCCGAAGGGAAATTACATGCTTCTTGGGAAGGTCCTTACCGAGTCGTTGCCGCGCACGACTCTGGATCCTATCAGCTTGAACATCTCAACGGAACCCCGATTCCCCGAAGTTGGCACGTCACTAACTTGAGGCGTTTCTATCTGTGACAGCCACATCTCAAGTACTATCTTATCTTTCATTTCTTTTACAGTTATTACCCTCTTTGTACTTTTGCGTTTGCTCCGGCACTTATTATTGAATAAAAATTCTTTGCTTATATAACCCGTTGTGTTATTCTTTACGTTACGGGGACGCCCTAACGCAGTCATATATCATTATTCGTCTCCGGACAATTAAATCTCTCTTTCGGTCCGTCCGAGGAGATTAGCATTTTTAGTCCCCGGACTCATACCACTTTCTCGTCTGTTTAACCGGATAAGTGTTTACTCCCGCCTGATCCGTCCGGGGAGATATATTACTCCCGCCTGATCCGTCCGGGGAGATTGGACTAATCCATACAGTGTTCCCGAACACCCAATTAAACAGTTAATAATTTTTCCCGTCGTGTTCCCGAACACCCGATTAAGTTGGTTCGTAACCTGTTACCTTCATTAAACCAGTTCGTACACACTACAACAGTTTTATTATTATCTGAATATTACAACATTAAGAAGTTTTTTACATAAGACTTCGCAAACAATAAAAAAATAAAAAAATAAAAAATAAAAAAACAACAACAACAACAAAAATAAAAATAAAAAAAAAAATAATAATAATAAAACAACTATCTACGGCCCCCGAGCCAATATTCAGCGGTCCGGCGTTGGGACCCGCTTCTCGGTCTGCGTTGGGTCCTCCGGGATCTTGTAGATCCTCGACCTCGGGCTCCAGCTCTGTTATCCCATCGGGCTCCGGCTCGGTCATCCCTTCGAGCTTCCCTACGCCGAGGACTTGCTCTAGGTGCTTGCCTGGGGGCTTCATCTATGGTCCGCGCCTGGCTACTTTGTTGTGGCACGGACCTTGGAGTTTGGGCCCATTGCTCAGGGTCCCACTCCTCCGGAACCATCACCTCGATTTCTCTGGCCAGCTCCTCGACTACCTCTTCGGCAACCGCCGCGGGTTCTTCTTCGACTGTGACCACTGGAGCTGGCTCTTGGATAACTATGCCTTTGGTTTTTCCGGAGGGTTTTTTCTTATCCTTCCGAGGAGCTCTCTGCGTACTTCGGTCCCGACTGGAGCTCGCGATGAATTCTTCAGCAGTAGGCCTCCACCTGCCTCGGCTCTTCAGCCCTTCATACATACTGAGAAGTAGCTCCAGGACTTCTCGTTTCCTCACGAGCTCCGCGGACTCGATACAGCTCCTCGACATCAATGCCGCGATGTCACTCTGGATTTCAACGACCCGCTCCTCTACTTCTTCAAAAGTCAGAAGACCGAACTCTGAAAGAATTTGTTCATACTCCTTCTGATGAACACGGACGCGGCTCATCTCGGCAGCTGTAGTTCGATACTTCATCTTGAAGTCTTTGGCTCTTTCATTGGCCTCAACCACCTTCTTCTCTGCCGAGGCAACCTGCTTTTCCAGCTTGGGCACTACGTGCGTCTGCAGATGATTCTTCTCTCCGCGGAACCACTCAAGTGATCGCATGAGCTTCTTTATTGTTTCGTGTAGCTCCGCGGTGTTCTAAACAGACAACGAAGACAACCAGATCAATTACTCTCAAGTGTGTAAAGAGTTACATTCAGTTCGACAACAGACATAAAATTGCTCATGCAAGTAAAACAAGAAGTTCAAGAGACTGAGAAACATGATTGTATATCACAAGGCAAATTACAATTGTTCAAGACAGTACATCACTCCTAACATTTCTAAAAAAGTACAACTTTAAATCTGCGGGGATCGACTGACCTCCCGCTCAATTGCCTCAGTCTCTTCGGGCAACTCCTCTCGCCGGCCCTCGGACACTTCGGCGGCTTCTCCTTCAACTGCTGCGACGGCCTCGATCGCAGCTGGGGCTTCGACCTCCAGCCGTGGGGGGGGCTCGGTGGTAGCCAGTTCACCGCGGCAGAATGCCAGGAATTCTTCGTCCTGGTCCACCTCGCAGTTTACAACTTCCGCGGCCGTCAGAAGCTGCTTCTTCTCCCCGAGCGCCTTCACCAGAGGCCACTCCGGCAGCTTCGCTAGAGAGGCGTAATAGGCCTTTTCCACCTCGGCCACCGCCTCAGGGTCATACCCGAATTCTGGACGATTGATGTCCACATTCGGGTACGCCTCCTTCACCTCCTCCAGCACCAAGGCTCGTGTGGCTTTATCCCCTATTGCCACAAACTCCGTCTGGAAGTCAAGGAACGTGCTGGTGTGTAGTAATTTTTCGGCAAATGCCTTCAGCATCGCTCCTTGCCCTTCGATCACAGCGGCTTCCCGCGCCTCCATCTCCGTCCGAAGCTGCAGATTTTCTCCCCGCAGAGCAGCGTTCTCGGCCCCCACACTGCGCAAGCGCACCACCTCGTTTTCGACCAAAGACGCCCTTTTACGCGCCTCGGCTAGGTCATGAGCTAACTTGTCATTTCGCGCGCGAAGATCCCGCGCTGCCGCGGCCAGCTCTTCTCTGGCCTCCGCCTCGCTCTTCAGGCCAACCTCTATGATTCCTCTGGCCAGCTGCAGAATCTTCTCGGCGTCCGTGCCGTCAAACCCCAGCCTACTGAGGGTCGCCTGTCCTACCTGGATAAGTTGAATACAACACGACACCGAGCTCAGACCTCATACTATACACCTCGCGTACGTAAAAGTTATGATCAGCGTTTTGAGTATTACCTCCGTACTCTCCCCTACTCGGGGTCTTTTAGACGGTGCCAGCGGAGTGTCGGTAGGCTCTGGCCTCCTTTTCATCACGGGAGATGGCTCCGCCGACATCACCCGCTCGTCAGACCCCGCCGCTGGTCGCGCACTGGGTGGCATCTCCCCCCGGGGAGACACCTTAGCGGCTTTCCCCTTCTTCTTGGCCGCTGCAGTCTTAGCGGGGCTTCCTGCTGCTGGTTGCTTTCCGAAGCGTCCCACTGCATATAAGGTCTATGGTTAGTTCTGCGCAAAATGACAAGTTTAAAATATCAAGGAAAGAAAAAACTCCTACCCTCTTCGGCGCCCCCATTGCCCGAATAGTACAGGCTCAATCCTGCCTTCTCCAATTCCTCCTCGGAGCAGAGGGTTTTGAAAGTCCCCACTGTCCGGAACGTATGCTTCACTTCGGCCCCCGGGCTCTCCACGGGGGCGGTATCAAGCACCTCGTCACTCCTCCACTTCGGGAGAGCTATTTTATTCCTAATGAATATGAACCTCTCCTTCCACCCCTCTACTTTGCTCGGGTTCTGAACCTTGAACCCTCCTCGGGCTCGGGGACTAAAGGAATACCACCCCTTGGACTTCCCGAAGTTTTTTAGCTGGTAGAAGAACCTAAAAAGCTCTACAGTTTGTTCTACTCCGGCCTGTTTACAGACCACGGTGAATCCCACCACCTGCCTCACCGCGTTCGGCGCTAATTGACAGAGGGCAATACCGTAGTATTTTAACAATTCAATGACTATGTCCCACAGCGGCAATCTCAATCCTACTCTAAGGGGATCTATATACATGGTAATAAACCCCTGCGGTGGGCAACAGGCCCTATCCTCGGGGGTGGGGATTATGTACTCAAGGTCGAAGGGAAGGTAAAAAGACGGGAGCTCCCTCAACATTTGCTCTCGTGACATCCGTAGTGCTATAGAGGACACCTCAAGATCCTCCACCGTGCATTCATAAAACGAAACCATCATGACATTGCACTCTAAGCCATCAACTCTGTCTACTGTTCTAACCTCATTCCTCTCCGGAATGAGATATGATAGGGGGGGGACGTCTAACGGGGTATTCGAAGTCCCTAATTCTTCAATCGAGCCCGAAGATGAAGAAGATGAAGAGGAAGACATACTTACTTGGTTTGAATTTGAAAGGGTTGATTTGAGAAGTTTTTTTATCTGAGATGAATCACGAATGCAGATTTCCTCTTTTTCCCGCTTTCTAAACTGATGAACCGCAATGAAGAAGATGAAAGGTTACTGTGCAATTACTCCAATTATATACGCAAAAATCAACGGCGTTGATGCAAACGATTCAAATTCAATGATGGGGATTTAAACGTGCGCCACACGCGCTTTACAGTTCCCCAGGCGCGTGGGGAACAGGTTTCTTGGAAGTCGCAGAGCGTGTCACTTCACATCCCTCTCTCTCATGATGGCGCCGCCAATCACATCAGCCTCACCCTTCTTCAGGAAGATTCAAACTACACTCCGGTGTATCTTCCACCTCGGTCATGCTACCACACTCCGGTGCTCCCTTCATGTTGGCCAGACAACTCACTCCGGTGAACCTCCCACCTCGGCCAGGTTGTTACGTACTTACACCGCGTTTCTTGCTTCTGGGAAGTTTGGCATCCCGATAAAGGTCTTAGACACTCCGGCCTAGCTCGACTTCGTGTTCACAAGCTGCTCCACCAAGTCCTCCGGGGTCTCGGATCGACTTATTCGACCGTAAACACTTCGGCCGGCCAGTGACCACGGCCCTTCCTGCTTACCGTACCACTCCGGTGACAACCGAAGCTCCCTCCTCGCTTCGGCTGGGGGGGGGGGGGCATCTGATAGGGATAACCCGGTTACTTCGGGTCGGGTTAATACATGAGCCCACTTACCGGCTCAGCAAGCGCGAAGCCCAGCAACACGCGTTGGCCCAAAACGTAATCTGTTCCGCGAATCAAGTCTTTTCCGCGAATCAAGGCCCATGATCTTTTCTCAACTGCCATGCAGATTTGATGGGCAAGATTATAGGGATTTAGTTAGGGTTTTGATTTGGTAGTATAAATAGATGAAAAGAACTCGGAATTAGGGTTCGCACTCTGTACATTGAATTACTATCTGTAAACTCAATATTCTAGTGAAAATAACACCTCGGCAAGAGTGATTTTCTGCCCGTGGACGTAGATCTCCGGATCGAACCACGCAAATCCTGTGTGCTTTCGTATTGTTTGTGTAATTTTCTGTTAAGGTTTCTTGGATACCGGATTGCGCTTTATCAGTGATTAAAAGAAGAAAAGAAAAAATAGGGAAAGATGGATAATGAGAAGTTAATAATGAGGAGATTTTGAGAAACATATTTGCGAAATTGGCACATAGTAGAGCATGAGAGGTGATTTGACATGAAATTGAGCTTGAAGTTTGAATGTTTGATCGAAATGAACCTTGTGAAGATTTGAGCCTAATTATACTCCTATTTTTGGAGTAATATGATTTCTTTTGATGTGAATTTTGATTGGATATATGTATCAGTCTCTAGAACTTATCTTGAGTCTTTTTAATATGTCAAGTATATGTTGGGACTTAGGAAATGATCTCAGGTAATTCTTGTTTTCAGCCTATTTTGAGCCTTGAAAAGTTGCTTTTTTTCCTAAAAGTTCAAAATGTATCCCTAATTAGCCCATTTAAGCTTAATGTCCTACTATTTCATAGCATACATTACAAGCTAAAAACCTTTCCATTGAAGCCTTTGGACTTAATTGGACTAATTGAGTAAGAGGGGGGAGGATTGGAAGATCGTTGGGTAAAAATTTTGGGAGAAAAAAATGGAAAATTAGTGGACATTTGAAAAGGTGAAAGGAAGAGCAAAGTGATAGGTGAAAAGCCAAGAAGAATAGCCTCTCCTAGTTCGTAAAAAAAGAAAAAAAAAAAAAAGAGAAGAAAAAATCGGAAAACGAGAAGAAAGATTTTGTTGTATATATGTGTGTCATTATTCTTGTAGAGGAGAGGTTAGGAAATAAAAAAAAAAATGCTTAATTGTTTGATTTGGATAGAAAAATGGGTAGTCCCAAGTGTGGTACCCGAATAAATGAAAAGAACTTTAAGTTGCAAAGTACTTTTGTGGGATGAAGAAGTCATTCTTTGGGATGATTTGATGAAATTTGAAGAGTGAGATTGAGTGATTGTATGGAAGGGTAGTCGGATTAAGAGTAACTTGATTAGTACAAAAGTAGTCACTCCAAATGTATCCCAACATTTCAACCAAAAAGGAAGACCTTTTTTATCCTTTATCACACATATCGAGTACGAGGTCTAGTTTAGACAGTTGACAAGCATATGGTAGGCTATGGATATAATTCAATTTGAGCAAAAATATGTTTTAACCTGAAGAGCGAAAGAGTTACCCCGTGAGGATTTCGAAAGTCGAAAATCTCGAAAGTAGTTGATTTTTGTGTTATCACATATGTCCAATTGTACTTTGGTGGCTAGCTTTTTGAGTAAAATCAGTCTGAAACTGAAATCATCATCTAATCACCCAAATCAAATACATAATCACTTGTATTCTTTGTTGTCTTCTGTTTTTGTTGTTCGGGATCGACAAGTCTGCCATTTGACTTGTTTCGCCTTCTTAGATCATCAAGTACCCACTATTTGATCCGTTCGACTTATCAAGGCACTAAGTACGCACTATGTGACCCAATTCGCATTCTCGGATCAACAAGTACCAACTATTTGACTTGATTCGGCTTCTCGGATCAATAAGTCTTCCATTTAACCTGATTCAGCCTCACGGATCAACAAGGCTTAGATATGACCCGTTTTGGCTTCTTGGATCTACAAGTCTTCCATTTGACTTGTTTCGCCTTCTCGGATCAACAAATACCCTCTATCTTATCCGTTCCACTAATCAAGGCACTAACTATGCACTACGTGACCCAATTCGTGTTCTCGGATCAACAAACACCTTCTATTTGAGTCGATTCGGCTTCTCGGACCACCAACTCTTCCATTTGACCCGATTCGGCGTCAGCCCATTTGGACTAAGAGTGAGTATGAGAGAGGAGGATTGGAAGGTAGTTGGGAAGTTTTGAGAATTAATTTGGTGAAAGAAAGGAAGTTTCGAAGGAAAAATTGGAATACAAATGAAAGAATCGAGCTTAAACTAACCTCTCCTAAGTGTTATATGTTTAGAACCAATTCATCCTACTCTTTTCGCCGCAAACGTTGGTTTTCAACCAAGTTTGGGGGAGGGGGTGTGAAGTGTGAAGTATTGGTTATTGTTATTACTTTAAAAAAAAAGAGAAAAATAAGGAAAGAAAAAAAAAAAAAAGAAAAGCAAAGAAAAAGTCGTTTTAAATACATGTTTGGTTGTTTATGCTCAAAGGAGAGGTTAGTAGTCTAAAAAGTGCTTAATTGTTTGAGTTGATGAAAAATTGGGTAGTCTCAAATTGTGGTACCCGAAAATGAAGCATGAAGAAGTGTTTGGGTTATTGTAAAGACTTTTGTTGGGTGAAGGAACTTTCTTGTAGGAAAGTTTGCTGAAATTGAAAGAGTCAGGATTGAGTGATTACTATGAGGGGTGGTTGAGTAGGAAAACTCGATTAGTCCAAAGATTAGTCACTTTTATCCAAATATTTCTCACCTTACCTTAAGCCTACATTATAACCTAAAATAAAGACCTTTTTCATCCTATGTTGCACATGTCAAGTACGAGGTCTGATTTAGATGATGGGCAAGCATATGGTAGGCGTTGCATGTAGTCCAATGTGAGTGAATTGAATTTCCCTTATACACTTGAGAGGTGAGTGATACACTTAACCGGTAAGGATCCCTTGTTGAAAGTGTCGAGTCTCGAAAGTAGTTTAAGTGGTTGTGTCGGATATGCTCGGATTATCATGTTATCTTTCTACATAAAAATGGGTCTGAAACTAAGTTTGCCACTTTAATCGCCCTTAACACGTGTCTTTTGTGTTTTGCATTATTGGGGATAAACAAAGGTTTAAGTTTGGGGGAATTTGGTTCACGTGTTTATGCATGCATAATAGGTCGAGTTAAGTGTCTATTTAGTGGCATTTGCATGCGTAATTGACCGTGTATTGCTCGTATTTGTATTATTGAGCAACTTGATGCTTGTGACTTGTTTTGAAGTTATTTGGGTGAAATTAGACCAAAAAGTCGAACTCGACTAAGAATGGATGTTGAGAACAAGTCCCACAAGTCAAAAACCAAGAAAAGTCGAGTCAAAGTTTCAGGAGATTGAGCTCGGCTGAGAAATGGAGTCTCGGCCGAGACAGAAGGTCAGGGAACTCGGATTTTTGGGCTGTAAAAGCGTCTCGGCCGAGACTTATTGCTGTCACCTTGACACACCTCTAATAGTTTGGCTTTATCTTGAGATCTACAACTCCGATTAAGGTGAAATTGGTGGCGTTGGAAAGCTGATTCAAAGAGCTAATTTTTACGTGAAAGAGGAAAAACCCAAAAATGATCAGAAGACCCTCAAAAAAAGCTTTGAAGTTGGAAAAGTAATGCAGTGTCAGCCCATTACTTGGCCCACAAGCTCAAAAATGAGTTTTAGACTTATTTTCCTATTTCAATTAGGTTTCTCTCCCTCTTTATCCTGGAGATGCACTCCTACAAATATCTTAAGGCTCTAGACATCAAGGGGTGACACTTGGACATTAATTGAAGAGCTCGGACTGAGAGATTTTGAAGAACACGATGTTTCAAGATTCGACAATTTGGGTTTTATAGTTTTAATGTTTTCATTTTATAATTTGTTCTTAGAGATTACTATGATCGGCTAAGTTTATTATTTCCCATGTTTGACTTTGTTGAATCCTAGACTGATGGTTATGTAAATAATCCGGTAATTGTTTGATTTAATTATTTTTTGAGATTACTTATGTTATTGGCTTACTCTATCTTTTATATGGTTGCTATTGTGGATTGATCACCCTGATAATAGGCATATAGATGTAGCTAGGTCATAAATACATAATCCGTAATTGTTATGCGTTTGTGTCTAAAAGTAGCAAAAAGTGGTTACTCGCTAGGATAACATAAGTCGCGGTCACTTGTACCGAGCTTGTGAAGTACAACACCGTACCTACTCCCTTACCTTAGGTCTTTAAGCATTTGATTAATGGTGTTCTAGCGATCGTATCCTAGGACTACTTAATTGGATAGGATTAATTACTAAGCGTACCTATAATTAATTATACTTAAGGGGTAACAAGACTTAGCTAAGTGTACTTGTTAATTCTGGGAGTGTGGGTTTCAGAACTAATTAGTCAAACAATTGCATTAGTTACATGGATATTCAGAATAGGGGGATACTGGGTTAAAGGCGGGAATACATTTTATTCATATTTTAATTCATCTTAATTTGCTAGTTTAAATATTTAATGTTTAGTTAATTTGCATTAAACAAATCTTCATTATAGTTATATTTATATTATTAGTATTTATATAAATTTGGTTAGTACAATAAATTTGATTAGTTCCTGTTCCCTGTGGGATCGACCCTGACTTACTCTACTTACTAGCTAGGAAAGGGATAGTTAGGTAATAATAATAATCTAATTTATCTGCAACCAACAGTGTGGGTCATAAGGGTGACGTCCAATTCACTTGGGAGTTGTTGGAGAACATGCTAGTCGTGGTCATGGGAGAAGACTAAAAGGTCTCTTATGTCTATCAAAATGTGGGATTATATCTTCGACTTCCCTTTTAGAAAGGAACAACCATTATAAGCACCAGTGATACAGATAATTTGGCCTTGTATTCCGATGACCATATTGAGCGCTCCCAAATGCCGAATTCAGAAGTGTTCCAGTCTAGGCCAGCAGCCGAAGGAAGTAGCAGAGCCCCTAGACCATCTAAGAAGAAGTGGTCAGCAACAGTTGTTGCATCCTCGTTCGAACTGAATGAGGACGTGGAAAGGCTCATAACATCTCTCCAGTATGGTGTGCAGCTTTTTCATACTAAGGTGCAAGCACTTGGCAGACACACAGAGAGACATCAAATAGAGGTTCGAGGAGCGATGCAGACGATAAACACGAAGTTGAATAACCAGTGGGCTTTCTTGAATAGCCTCCTCGAACGAAGCAATGAGGAACGTACTTGGAGACATCAATATGACACTCGTTGGGATGCGTTGGCTCAATATTGGAGCCAACATGGCTTCCAACCACCACCACCACCGCCGCAATGATTGTGAGTTAGCACCAAGGCATACCACTATTTTCCTCCAAACATTGACCTTTGGTCAAGTTTTGGGGAGGGGGTATATCATGGGGCGTCCTGGCCGCTATTTATCTTTTGTTGTTTCTATATTTTTGTTTCTTATTGCTTGTTTAATTTGTTGTTTTTTCTTCGTATTTAGTTTGATCATTAGGGTTTTGTGCGCATTTGTTTGCGTTTGCTGATTTGGTTGGAAAATTGGGTTTATGAGCCCATTGTATGAGTTTATTTGTTTAGTCATGTTGGGTCTTAGTTGGTCTTAATTTAGTATTTTATATTTTTAGTTGTTTATTAGTTGAGTTGTGAAAAAAAAAAACCGAGTCTTTAGTTGGTAATAAGTGATTAAAAGAAGAAAATAAAAAATAGGGAAAGATGGATAATGAGAAGTTAATAATGAGGAGATTTTGAGAAACATATTTGCGAAATTGGCACATAGTAGAGCATGAGAGGTGATTTGACATGAAATTGAGCTTGAAGTTTGAATGTTTGATCGAAATGAACCTTGTGAAGATTTGAGCCTAATTATACTCCTATTTTTGGAGTAATATGATTTCTTTTGATGTGAATTTTGATTGGATATATGTATCAGTCTCTAGAACTTGTCTTGAGTCTTTTTAATATGTCACGTATATGTTGGGACTTAGGAAATGATCTCAGGTAATTCTTGTTTTCAGCCTATTTTGAGCCTTGAAAAGTTGCTTTTTTTCCTAAAAGTTCAAAATGTATCCCTAGTTAGCCCATTGAAGCTTAATGTCCTATTATTTCATAGCATACATTACAAGCTAAAAAGCTTTCCATTGAAGCCTTTGGGCTTAATTGGACTAATTGAGTAAGAGGGGGGAGGATTGGAAGATCGTTGGGTAAAAATATTGGGAGAAAAAAATGGAAAATTAGTGGACATTTGAAAAGGTGAAAGGAAGAGCAAAGTGATAGGTGAAAAGCCAAGAAGAATAGCCTCTCCTAGTTCGTAAAAAAAGAAAAAAAAAAAAGAGAAGAAAAAATCGGAAAACGAGAAGAAAGATTTTGTTGTATATATGTGTGTCATTATTCTTGTAGAGGAGAGGTTAGGAAATAAAAAAAAAAAAAAATGCTTAATTGTTTGATTTGGATAGAAAAATGGGTAGTCCCAAGTGTGGTACCCGAATAAAGGAAAAGAACTTTAAGTTGCAAAGTACTTTTGTGGGATGAAGAAGTCATTCTTTGGGATGATTTGATGAAATTTGAAGAGTGAGACTGAGTGATTGTATGGAAGGGTAGTCGGATTAAGAGTAACTTGATTAGTACAAAAGTAGTCACTCCAAATGTATCCCAACATTTCAACCAAAAAGGAAGACCTTTTTTATCCTTTGTCACACATATCGAGTACGAGGTCTAGTTTAGACAGTTGACAAGCATATGGTAGGCTATGGATATAATTCAATTTGAGCAAAAATATATTTTAACCTGAAGAGCAAAACAGTTACACCGTGAGGATTTCGAAAGTTGAAAATCTCGAAAGTAGTTGATTTTTGTGTTATCACATATGACCAATTGTACTTTGGTGGCTAGCTTTTTGAGTAAAATCAGTCTGAAACTGAAATCATCATCTAATCACCCAAATCAAATACATAATCACTTGGATTCTTTGTTGTCTTCTGTTTTTGTTGTTCGGGATGAACAACAGTTTAAGTTTGGGGAATTTTGATACACATTAATTATGCATGTATTTAGGTCGATTTAGGAACATATTTTATAACATTCACATACATATTTGGTCAAGAGTTGCTTATATTTGTTATATTTAGGCCATTTAACGTGTTTTTTTACTTGTTTTGAAGATTTTTGAAGTATTTAGGTTGAAAAGTCGTGTTTACGGCTATTGAACAAAGGAACAAGTTAAAAAGAGGAAAAACTAATCCGAACCGGCCTGAATCGGTCTGAAGGAGTGAACCGACGAAGAACCATCGCGACCGTGAGAGGTGAAGGCTCGCGGACGTGACAAAAGGTGGCCAAAAAGTGAAGATGGAATTGTCCATGCATCGCGACTACGACAAAAGAGGCGTTTTAAAGCCCGTTTTAGGTTAAGGTTGTCGCGACCGCGAGGGGCATTGCGCACGGCCATGACAGAAGTCCCATTTTTGAAAGATTTCCCATTCCAAGTGGGATTTGAAGCCTAAACACCGCAAGATTGGTCCCCAAATTATAAAAGGATGCCCAGGATCGAGATTTAACGGATGATCTCATACTTTTACGTACTTTGGAGTAGAAGGCGTGAGAGTAAGGATTGACGAGCAAGACGAGATGAAGATCAAAGAGCCGACTAATCGGGTTTAATTATTTCTTGTCTAGTTTTTATATTCATTACAATGTTTTCTTCGAATTATTGTTTTGATTTGATAGTAGTCATGAGTAGCTAAATTACTTGTAGTTTAGGATTAGAAAGTAGGGATTTTACAACGATGTTTGATTTTATCATTTAAGTTATAAAGTCGAGTTCTTATTATCTATCTATAAGTTTGTTCTTATTTTATGATTGAGCATAATCTGATCAATTAGACTTAGTCTAGTTGTTTAACAAATGCGCTTCGAGAGAAGGGAGATGTTAATAGACGTACGACGTATAGTGTAGTTTTCTATGACTTTGTAGGCAAAGGTTAAGGGGCTTTTAGGAGTTGTTAAGATGAATTGACTCGAGAGAGTGATTGTTCTAATCAATCTACGATTTAGTCGCTTCGAGAGAAGGGTTAAGTTAATTGAGTGTCGCCTAATAGATATTAAAACTTGTTTAAAGGTTTATAATTTAGAGATTAGTCATTCATTAGCGTAATTCATGTTCTCAACACCCTAGGATACATTCTCTTTGATTGGAAATCATCTTTTGTTAATTAATTAATTTAATCTATTTTATGCAATATAGTATAATTATAAACCATCTCTGCCAATTTCAAGTCTCTAGTTAGGATAATCTTAGATTATCAGGGTATCAAACTATCTAAATTTATTCTCTGTGGATTGATCTTGATTTCCACTATATACACCTACACCTGTATACTTGCCGCAATTAAGGGTTAGGATTAGAGGCTGTCAGTCGTGTGAAAATATTTTGGAAACATACTCAGACGGGCCATTTTTCTGTCAAAATAGCCTATTGGGTGGCAATCCGATTATACTCCGCTCTTGACACCAATATACCATCTCTAGTAATCTCAGTCCTGAATGGCTCCAAATATGGAACCTCAGAATATTCCCGAAGGTTCGCCACTTTCTGTGGCAATTGTGTAAAACGCTCTCCCCTCGAAGGTTAACTAAAAGGTACGACTATAGGGGATGAAACGGTCTACTCGCGATGTTAGGAAGCGGGTGAAACAATCGAGCATATCATTTTCCAGTGCAGGTTTGGGCAAGAAATTTGGCGCAAAAGCCCGATTCGAATTGATATGCTGAATGTTATTTCTACATTAGCTAAAGATCAATGTCATTTGGCAGCTGATGAAAACTCTTCCTGAAGATGGCATATTAATTAATGTTCTGTTAATTTGGCAGATTTGAAGGAACGACTATATTTTTTAGTAGGTGTATCTTGAATAGAACCAAATCTTGTTGTTGGTCTTGCGCCAATTTCATCAGTAGAAATCTATCCAACCGACGTGTGTTCCAGCAACAGCAATCAACAGATCAACAACAACAATCTATTACGACTTGGCAGCCGCCGAGAGCTGAATTTAGGAAACTCCACTTTGACGTTGCTATCTTTAGTGACGGGACAATCGGGCGTGGGTTCATCATTCGTGATACTAAATGCGAAGCTTTATTGGCAGCCTCTTTCAGAACTAAGATGCGGGGTAATACACTTCTATTGAAAGTCGTTGCTCTCAACTCTTCAGTTAGCGTATGAAACCGGCGTTATAAATTTGGAGACGGCCGGAGATAAAGAGACCCTGATGCGTGCACTAAAGGATGACAGATCTCGAGAGGATTATATCCTGGAAGACATAGGGGAGTTAGCTACTCGAGTTATTGTGTCGCTTTCGATCATGTTCCATGTACTTCTAATATGGTGGCACATTATTTGGACCACATAGAATTAGATATCGACCGGTGGGTAGACTTTGGTTAGAGGAACTCCTCTATGATGTTTATTTAACTGTATTTTGGGATGTAGGGCGTGAGCCCAACCATTATATTATTGAACGAATGACTGGATAAAAAAGAGGAAAAAAAAAAAAGTATAACCTGTTGTACATTAGAAAATCCCTGTATGTGATTTATATAAGTTTTTGACATTTATAAACTTTGGAACTGGCAACAATTTTTAAGGCTGATATCAGGGGATTTAATACTACATTTAATTTTATATTTAGAGTTCCATTACATGTTCAACCTATTTATACTCCACACAAGGAAAATAACAAGAAAAAAAGTTTTAGCTACTTACTTATTTCAGTCCGACATATAAGAAAGAACTAATGGTGACATTAAACATAACAGTTGAACTTAAGGGGGTGATATGGGAACTGCCGACCAACTAGAAACTATGTCGCCTTTTTTCTTGGCAATACATTCTCAACCTGAAGATGGGAAATAGAGAAGAAGAAAACAAACACTTTTTTCCAAAGATTCATGATTTAGATATTACTTCATTCAAGTTCTCCTCCAAATAATTTAATAAATACAAAAATAGACTAACTAACTAAAAGCTAGGATATTAGTTATTTGAGTGACTATTTCGTTAAATTTAGAAAGCGATTAGGCTATGTTTATTGACGTCCACTAAATGTTAAACGCACCAACAAAAAGATAATGATTACTGGGAATTACCTCTACGATTTGGTTGTGGAATAGGCTGATGGATCAATCTATTTCACAATCCAATTCCATTCCACAATCTGTCACAACCTGTCACATGTCACTATCTTATTGATTGTATTAAATTATTTATTGAATATAATTTTAATAATAAATAAATAAAATAATTTTTATTTTACAAAAAATAAAAAATTTATCAAAATTCTTATTTTTTTTCTCTACAAGTAAAGCCTAATTAATATTGATATTAGGGTTGTGCATGGAGCTTGGAGATTAGCGAAATTAGATCGTAACTCAAACCGAATTAGTTTCGAATCGAAAATTTCTGAACCGATTATTTTCTTAGTACGGATTTGGATATTTCTTAAGTCTTCGAATCGAAAATTATGCTGAACCGTACCGAACAATACTGAACTGTATAGTAAAGATATTGAATGCATACAAAAAAAAAAAAAAAAAAATTCACCTTTTTGGAATTGCGGAATTAAAATAATTTTTTTCCTCGAAATATATTAGAAAAAACGCTATAAATAATATGCAATTATTAAACCGTAGCAAAAATATTTATTTTACTGTGAAATATGTTATGTATTTGGATAAAAGAAATTAATATTTATTTAAATATTTGGTTGTTTTAGGTTGTTGATAAAGTATAAAAATGTAGTTTTTAGGTTGTGGAGTAGTTGTGTATGTGAATGAGAGAAGTGAATATTTTATTAATAAGTTGGGTTATGATAGGTTGTTGATACACCTAGAGTGTATACAAATTCTGAGTTGAAATGATTAGTACGAATTTGTTGATTGTTTTAATACTATATTGTGATCATGTGTATTCGTAATGATGAGATTATGAAAGATGTGTTCGTTGTGTTGGGAAAAATGAAATGATAAAAAAAAAAAAAAAAAAAAAAAAAAAAAAAAAAAAAACAAGAAGAGATGTAAATTGTATTTATTTAAAGCGAGAGAATGTTGAAGTAGTATAAGCTGGGGAAATAAAGAGATGGTTTGTTTAAATAAGTGTAAAGAGTATGTTGGGTTAAATAAGTGAATGTTTCATTTTATTGGTTGAATAGTGAGTTGAGATTTATTTTTAGTGTAAAAAGTGAAAAAGAAAATTGATATAATGTGCGTAATATATTGTCAATAACTCCAGAAAAACACGGTCCGATTAACTAGAATTGGATCAAGTGTAAAGTAAACACACCCAGTGGATAGGTGGAACATTAAATTTTGGAATTAAGTTTTGAAGTTAGAAATAATGGAGGATATGGAAAAATTATAAAAATTGTTAAAGCAAGGTAGGTGGAGCCAACAAACTGTATAGGTAAAATGGTAATGATATATTTATGAGCAATGGGCAGAGCCATAGATAGTATGGGGGGATTGACATTTTGCTACACCCAAGTGGCCAAAATTGATTCTCAGTTTTGTTATTTTCAATATCCGTACTTTTTTTGTTCAGACGTGTCCCCAGAGGATCCCTTAATTGCACATTATATATTTCACAAAAAACATAGGAAAATAATTGTTTGGATCCAAATATTTATTGCAAGCCGTATTGGAATTTTTTTTAATATAAAATATTTATTGCAAGCACCTAACGCTAGGGCATGTTTGGTGGAGGCCGAATGTAAGTTTTTGAGATCAATAGCGCCAGTAGGGCAAATAGGAATTTGACATAGTTCTTCTGTTTATTGTTTTCTGTTTCTTTTCACTAGTTAAAGTCAAATGAGGGAGCATCATTATTATTATTATTATTATTATTATTATTGTTATTATAGGAGAAAATTCGTTTTTGGTCCTATAATTTAGAGTCGGTCTAAAAAAAGTCTTGTATGTTTTGAATTATCAATTTTAATCTTGTATTTTAAGATTTAGTCCAATTTTAATCTTGTATGTTATGATTGAGTCTAATTTCATCAACCAAATCACTTTTTTACATGGACAAAAGGTGCCACCGAGACAATAATGTAGATCTTTTTGCGGAATGTGACTCGGAATTTTTCGAGGAGTAAGGTGAGGTCTTGGACTTTGGATATGAAGTGGGCGTAAGAGTGCATTAATTTTTGGGGGTGTATTGAGTAACGTAGCCCAAAATTTGTGAACACATGTAGTGCAAGTGATAAATTCCGGTAAATTTTACAACTTCTGAAAAAAATTGTCCTCAAATTGGACTTAATCCTAACATATAGGACTAAAATTTGACTGGATCCTAAAATACAGGACTAAAATTGATAACTCAAAATTTACAAGACTTTTTCTGGACCAGCCCTATGTTACAAGACCAAAAACAAAATTTTCCCTTATTATTAATATTATTTCTGGCTTTTTCCTCCTTCCGTCATTTCAAGTTTCCTTTTCTTAGGACATATTTTTTTTAATAAATTGGTGATTAGGGATGAAAAATGGGTATATGACCTGTGACCTTTTGGCTACAAGTCTATAGTGATGTTATTAAACTACAAAGTTTGTGGCCTTTTTCTTTACATTTGGCTATCCTTTGTTTTCTCATATTTATCCTTTATATAATAATAATAATAACAATAATAATAATAATAATAATAATAATCAAGGCTGACTGCATTTCAAGATATGAACACCAAACCGTTATTCTTGCTATCAACAGTTCGATGCCACCAATATACTTAAATGTGTTTATGATATTAGTTTTCACGGGTAGGAGTTTTATTGGTGAAGAACCTAAAACATAGGTAAATTATTAATTCAGATCATAAAAAAAAATTATGTTAATTTAGGGCCTAAATAATTTAAAACTTTCTATGGAAGACCTTATTAACTCTAAATCATTATAGGGCATATTTGAAAAATCACAAAATCCACAAAATAAACTTATCTTGAAGTGATAAGTAGAGAAATATACGGCAAAAAGTCTTTCACTTCCTTATTTATTTAGATTATCATTTGATATATCTAAAATATAAATAATTTGAAATTTATTTTTTAAAATAAACAAATGAACAAAGAAAATTATATAAATAAGCAAAAAGATACATTTTAGTGAAATATGCATACATGAATTTAAATATTATGAATTCAAAAGACAAATACAGAAATTCTTTTTAAAAATAAAACAAATTATCCCTGTGTATGACTCAAAAATAGAAATTATAATTTTTTAAATATTTTTTTTTAAAAAAACTAATAATTAAAAGAAACTACAAAAACTTTAAGAAAATAACAAATTTTAAAATATTCTAATGTAGTGAAAAACTTTGAGGTACATTTCTCTTGCTTATCACATTGAGCCATTTTCTTTTTTTTTTTTTTTTTGTGGGTTTTGCAATTTCGCAAACACGCCATGTAATAGTTCTAGATTTAGGAGTCCTCCATTGATAGTTTGAAACCTTTTTGGCCTTAGATAAATATAAATTTTCTTTTCGGACCTGAATTAATAGTTGACCTGTCATTCGGGTCCTTAATCGATAAAACTCCTTTTCGAGGAATTAATATGAATATATTGTTATGCTTCAAATTTTATGGAGCGCTTAATCTTCACATATTTGCGTCTCAGTCAACCGTATTCTTGATTACACGGAAGAAAGTAGAACACGTGATTCCATACCTTGGTTGTTGGATAAAATTAACAATGGTGTATTTGAAAATAACTCTAAAAATTGTTGATAATGGAGCCTGAGAAACAAAGAAAACGACGTGGCCGTGTCAAGGATGAACGCGATCTTGTCAAAATGAGTCTAGTTTGGTCTGGCGAAACTGTGGCATACAACGCGACTGGGCGCAGGAGGACGCGGTCGCGTCAGAATGTGCCTGGATTAGGCTAGTAGAATCAGGCGGTCACGTCAATAATGGACGCGGTCGCGTCGAGTGAGGCGGCAGAGTTGCATGGGCCTCAAGCTGAGGTCCAATTTTAGGTCCATTCAGCTATTGTAAATAGTTATTTCTTTCATTGTATCATTGTATCTGAAAATTATCGTACAAGAGTGAATCCCTGGCTTGGTATCGCCCCCAGGCTTAGTTACACATAGTAACGAACTGGGTAACCAAATCATTGTGTTATTTTCTCATTCTTGTTTTCTTCAATTTTGTGATCGTTTGTGGGTTTAATTCCTAACAACTGGTATCAAGAGCTCCGGTTTTGAAGGGAGTATCACGATGGAAGGAAAGGTGTTGATCAAGAAGTTTGATGGTACTGATTATGGATTCTGGAAGATGTAGATGGAAGATTACATCTACGGTAATGATCTGTGCCTGCCTCTAAAAGAGAAGCCGAAGAAGATGGAAGCGGCTAAGTGGGTGTTATTAGACAAGAAAGCGATGAGCGCGATATGTTTATTGCTATCCAAGGAGATCGCTTATCACGACTGCAACAAAATCTACGAGGGAGATGCATGCAAGTTTGGAGGAGATGTATAAAAAATCATCGACGGCGAACAAGGTACATCTGATTAGGAGATTGTTCAGCCTAAGGATGTTGGTGGGTACACCAGTGCAGCAGCACCTGAACGAGTTCAACATGATTACCTCGCAGTTAAACTCGGTGGAGATTAAATTTGACAATGAACTACGTGCCCTGATTATGCTATCGTCTATGCCAGATAATTGGGCCAGTATAGTGGCAACAGTTAGCGCCGCGGAAGCTAAGCTGAAGTTTGACAAGGTAAGTGATCTAATGATTAGCGAGGAGATTCACAGGAAAAACTCAGGATCTACTTCGGGGTCAGCACTAAACACCGAGAATAGAGATAGATCGAAGGGAAGACAGCAAAATCGGGAAAGGTCTAAGTCTAGGGGAAAGAGCCAATCGAGGAATGATACGAGCTCGATTAAGTGCTGGAATTGTGACGAGTTCTGTCACTTTAGAAATCAGTGTAAAGCACCAAAGAAGGACAAGAGGGATCAAGTAGACAAGGGGACAACGGACGTAACCACAGAGGAAGATGATGGTGATGCGTTGGTCTTGAGCGTGTCTAGTCCTATGGAGTCTTGGGTGTTGGATTCTGGAGCATCGTTCCATTCATGGGGGAATGTTGATATAGTGAATGATTATGTTTCTGGCGATTTTGGACAGGTATATCTTGTAGATGATGAATCCCTGAAAATCGTGGGAAAGGGAAGCGTACGAGTTGCGACCTCGAATGGATCCACTTTGGTGCTAAATGAAGTCTGCCACATTCTCGGACTGAAGAGGAATCTACTTTCAGTTGGGCAGCTAGATAAGGAGGGTTACATGGTAACATTCGGCTGCAACAATTGGAAGATTACTAGAGGAGCTATGGTGATGGCTCAGGGTAAGAAGGAGGATACGTTGTACGTGACAACGAATTCAAGAGATTGCATTGATCTTGCAGACGCAACAAGTGTGTGAATTTGTGGCACTGTCAGTTGGGCCACAAGAGTGAGAAGGGGATGAAATTGATGTGCTCAAAAGGTAGACTGCTTGACGTCTCACCCGATTATTATTAATTTTTTTTTTTTTGTCACTCAGTGGAGAAAATTGCACTTTTGGTCCCACAGGACACGTGACTGTTTCATTTTGGTCCCAGCCCTAGCAGAAGTGACCCCAATTTTTTTTCTTTTGTTACTTTCGGTCCTGCCGTCACATTTTCTGTCAAATATTTTGCACTTTTGGTCCCATGCGAATTAGCATTTTTGGTCCCATGTGTTGTATTACTTGTTTGTAGGGAAAAACTACCATTTTGGAGCCAAAACATAGAATAATAAAAGCTACCTGATCAAAGGAACACTTATTAGAGACCATATTACCTTGTAATTAACTACTTGATCAAAGAAATTATTCATGGAATCTAGAAGAAATTCTGGTTTAAATCATAAAATAGTAAATAAGAAGGCACAAACGAATCTTTAATGCCTAGAAAAAATAATCTACCAATGTAAGATTACTATATATTTGAAACTAAGAAAACCCAATACATTCAACTTCTAATGAAATACATATTTAATTGAAATCCCAATTACACCATAAGCCTACTTAGCCCAAGTTTTTTTTTTTTTTTTTTTTTTTTTTTGTTGAGAGACGGAACTTATGTTTTGGGGCTCAAAGATATCAGATGCACTCATATTGTAAGCAATATAAAAATATACATAGCATAGAGCCATTTTACCAACAATAACAGGAAATAGGCAGGCAAACAAATAAATCGTGAAACATTATAATGTATAAAACCAGTGCTGAAACAACAACTGAGAAAAAAAATTTAAAAAGAAACATGTCACCCCTTAGAAGCATAGTGAAAAGCCTTGAGCTTATTTTTTTCTCGGGAAAGTCAGACAGGCATATACAGTCCTATCAGATTAAGGAAAACGAGAGCTATACCATTGTTCAAGTGGGAAATCTCATAGTTGTTGATATATGTTTTCCCTAATTGAAGAACGGAGGACCATTTCCCCTTCTTGATCAACTAAAATGAGCTCTTTTTTTCCTTCTTATTTTGCTTAGCAATATTTCAGCATAGATATCACAAGATTAATGCCATTATTTCCAAGTGATGCAGAGACATAGTGAGCGAGTGAGGTAGGGGAGAGAGATAATTGAAAGTCAAGAAATGAGATGAGATATTCTGAGTTCACGTAAAATTTTGGAACACTGATAATAAAATATAAAATGATAGGGACCTTCTGATGGCAGCTAAGGAAAAGGATAGTCTAACTAGAACATTGACATACAATAGGTTGTACATCATCTACAGAGTATTCATGTCAGGGTGATATAATAAATTGAAAAACCAGATAAGGAACAAGAGTGGATTCTCCAGCTTACACAATTAACAAATACAAAAATCCCATCACAACTTGGCTCAATAACCTAGCTGCTCAGTTCAAGAAGCAAATCTTTTTTTTTTTTTTTTAAAAAAATCCGTACTTCTTACCCAAGCTGATGAAAACAAAATCTTCAATAAAATGTTATAGTATATACTCACTCATCTGTAGGAACATTTGTGATATTCAACTTTACAAGATGCACTACGTCATCTGTAGGAACATTCGTCACAAAAGAATTACGTTATAGTTACAAAAAATCTATTGTCATTTTATCAATATCTATAATAACAATGCACTACGTCAGCAAAGACCAAAAACCCAGCGACAACAGGTCACGGTCACTAAATATGCACAAGTGGCGAGGACATTTTTTGTCACAATAAAATTGCATAGAGTGACGAAAATTGTATTTGTTATCAAATACTTGGATATGCCGACGATATATTTTGTCATTGTAAAGTGACATCTAGTAACAAAAAAATTACTGTCACTAAATAAGTACAAGTGGGGACGACCGGAATGTGTCACCAACTGTAAAAGCAGATAATATAAATCGTTACTAAAGATATAGATATAGTAACGATATATTTTGACATTATAAAGTGGCATCTAGCGACAAGATATTTTTCATCATAATATAAATATGTATGGTGACACTAATTGTCAGGGATTATTAACTTTTAGAGATAGTTTTTTTCAAACCGTCATCCAATAAATTCATATATGACGTAAAATAAATTTATATGCAATGATACATCTCATCATGAAAGTGTAGTTTTGGCGACAAAAATCAGAAACATCACTAAACAAACATAAAAAAAATGAAAATGAAGAATACTAAAAGCATGCTAAATTAGTTCAAAACATCCAACATAAATATTCGAAATAAATAAAATCTTTTAAAACATAAAAAAAATGACTTGCTAGTAATCATCACGTATATAAAGATAGAAACATGACTGCGTAAGAGAAAAATAAAAATAAAAATCCTAGATCTTATTTTCAAATTTCACTCATTCCATACTTCAAAAGGCTAATTAATGATCAAAACTTTCTCGTGCTTCAGCTTCTTCACCAATGCATCAAATCTGAAGAGGCCAAAAAATGGACAACAAGAAATATGTCAAATTGATTGTTCAATATCAAAAGAAATAAAAAAAATGTCATTATTTCTGAGAGAGTAAGCTAACATTATACATGTTTTAGAGTTGTACTCCAATAGATACACAGAGAGTGAGTGCAGAGTGGTATATATATAATAGTGTTGGAATCAAATGGAGTCGAAAGACAAGGGTCTCCAATCAGAAAAAGGAAGCATGCATGTGGCAATGTCCACCACCCAAGACCATGTTATTACTCTTTGAGCAAAATAAAAATTTGGATATATAAATTAAAAGGTAGCATGCATGTGACAATGCTGCAAAGTTGATATATAAATTAAAGTATGAAGTGCAAAGAAACATCAACTAAACCCTATTGGCTATATCGAAATCACCAGGTACGGGCAACACTGTTCCCCATCAAATTCACAACATTGAAGTTTCCTCTCTAGTACTTAAGTTCGACAATAACATATGCTATACGAGATACATTTACGTCGCAAGTATCTAAACAGCCAAATCATTAGATAAATGTAGCTGGTTTCGCGTAGTCAGTCATTACCCTCGGAACAATTTCAAAGCACTCAAATTAATTGATCACCCTACTTTTTTTTATATTTCAAAACATAACATACTCATGAAAAAATGATATCAAGAAACTACAAATATACCTCCCAAATTACATGTATGTAATCAATAACTCTACGCATGCATCCCAATCAACTATACACAAAAAAATATACTATATCTCAACTGCATAACATTTCAAATGCCTCAATTCAAGTGAAATACCAAAGCAACATAAAATTTACATGTAAATACATATAATACTCACAGTTTCATAACGACGAACAAGGAAAGCCTTTCTACCCCAGTTTCATTCTCGAATGACATGTTTTCTTCGTCCCGAAGTCCTGTTGTACTCCTAATTATCACATAATTAGCTGAAGCACTCTTCCCAATATGTTCTCCGAAATTTTATTGCGGCTTGTTCGGATAGGATCTCTTTGTTAACTAATGTAGAGCCCCTGGAGCCATTTCTGAAATCTCAGATTAAAAAATATTTGTATAAATGCAATGTTATACAATTTGATGAATAAGAATTAAAATTTCAATAGGCAATTACTAAGGCAAGACATTTTGGGTATATATATGGTTATGCTTACTAGTGCTTCCCAGATAGCTGTGACAACAGGTTGTCCAGATAAAGGATAAAAAAAGATAGCAATGTAAGTCAATGAGAATTAGTATATTCAAAGTAATGTTTTAGAGTACAATCATTATTTCAATTGAAATGTTAATGAAAAGTTTTGTTTGTATACACGATGGGTCAGTGATTGAGAGTGTTGTATAAATTGTTGAGACATAAGAATAGTATTTGTAACAACAGCAGTATAAGAAAAAGTGTAGAGTGCAGACACAATGAGTTTGACTTGTTTTGGCAAATTATACAGGAGTCTTCGATCAAATTATTTAAGTTGAAAATTTTCAGAAGAAACTAGATAGAATATGAAGTGTAGATATTCTCACTTCAAAACATGGGTGCATACAAATAAATTAAAATAAAGCATCATACCGTAGTGATGATCCATAATCATGTTTGGTCACTTGATAAATGATGTATTTCAAAGATATATTTACCACCTCCACCTTTGTCTTATAATGATGTATTTACCACTTATAATATAAATTTTGTAAGACATTTTCCTTCTATGTTTATTAGTGAATGATCAAATTTATTTACCACTTTATGTTTATTTATATCCAATTTTGTAAGATAAGAGAGAATAATTTAAGTTCTTTAAGAATTAAACAACTAAAAGTGAAAATGTACGAATCTTGAAATTATTTTGCAATTTTCTGGATTCTGCATTCTCTTAAAACATCAGCATTGCGGCAATGCCACGTAAAACTCAAACTCGAAAATCGTGTAGGTTCATGCCCAACCTACGTGGGGTAGAATTTAAAACCCACATTTACAGCATAGTTAATCGCAACAACTTAAGATCAAAACACAATCATTTCACCAAATTTTTAGGAACCTTTTCACTCTATCAGCTATTCAATAGACACAATGATTTTTTCTATTTCGGAAAAGAGAGGTTACCTCAGGGCCAATTTGAGGAAAGGCATGATTATAATTGATATATTTAGAACCAGCGTCAACCACGGTTGGCTCCATATTCCAGCCTTACTTTGAGAGCAGCCGAGACGGCCACCCAATCTGATATATAGAGAAAGAATTGACGGATAAAAGCAAAACTTAGGGATACCTCTCATAAAAATTTCTTAAAATTCTAGGAAATGACACATTTACACTTTGTTGAATTGGCCCGATACAAAGGCCTCCTCTAACAATAACCTCTTCAGGTTGGCTAACCTGCAAACAAGGCCCTTCTCAAAGGGACACTCACAAAGTATAATAATACCAAAGTTTGAGTTTTGTTTTTGTCTTTTTCTTTGTGGAAATAATAATTTAATGTGGAATTTTAAAACTCTATCAAGCCTCAAGGGTGGTAACAC
Organism: Ajuga chamaepitys; assembly: GCA_958295605.1. NCBI lineage: Eukaryota > Viridiplantae > Streptophyta > Magnoliopsida > Lamiales > Lamiaceae > Ajuga > Ajuga chamaepitys. The sequence continues at coordinate 27,710,437 of OY282498.1, forward strand.
AGATAAACTTATCACATTAGGGTTGTCTGGCAAAGCAAAGATTAATTTCCAAAGTTATTTCGTTCTCTTTTGTAGACAGAGGTAGAGGTTGTTATTTTGCTACTAATCTGTAATGAGAACCACCAATTTAATGATAAATTTCGTAAGACAGAGGTAGGGGTGGTAAACAATCTGTAAAATTTATGCATCGAGACATGATTATTTCCAATCACTTGATAAAACAATAATGAGAACCACAAAAAAGAACGAAACAAATATCAGTAATCTAACAAAGCCAATTGTATCATAAAGAAGAAAATGAATAACATGAAAAAAGAAAACCTGAGAATATGAGAGCACAACAAGTTGTTATCTTCACTTTTCTTTTACTGGACGAATCTTTGAGAAGAAAGAAGATATATGTATTACTTAACCTAAACGATAAGAGTAGACGAAATTTGAATTTCCCAGCATCCATTATTTGAGATCCCACTCTTTCCCCCCTAAAAGAAAAAAGGAAAAATTAAAGAAAAATAGAAAAAGATGTTTAGATGCCGCTAATTACTCTCTTTATAAATTTAAAATATAATTTTTCTTACGAAAACCTCTATGGGAATTCCTGCAAATGACAAAGAATTGCCAACTATCTCAAAATAATTTATCAAAAGTATACCATCTATATTTTTCTTTTTAAATATAGAAAACACTAGAAAACAGAGAAAAAGGAGAAAAAATATAGAAAATATATTAATGTGAACATGACTCATCTGCAAGTAACTATTCGAATGGTGTTTGACAACCGATTGCACATGTCAACGATCCTAAGGAATATGAACAAGGATGTAGAAACTCCAGATCTAAAATACAATTGAACTTGTAAATCTAGGGCTAATCATTTTTCTAAATCTAAAAATAAGTACCGGAATTATGGGTCACCAGTGCACGTAGAGAGACCGGGGTAGGAGCTGGGCGGCGGGGCGCGGGGTTGGAGGCTGAGCACCGGGGCTAGAGGCTGCTAGGTGCCTAATCTTCATCTGCCTGCGTGGGATCAAGCTTAGAGGGGTTTCTTTTTGTTTTATTCTCTTTTTATTTATTTTGAATTTTTTTCTTTTCCAGGAGAAGTTCTAATGTATAATAAGTAATAACACATTGACATGTAGTCATGTAGATACTTTGTGGATGCTTGGCTGCACACTAACAAGTGTTATAACAAAAATATGAAAATATTTTCACACAATTTAATTAAGCACATCCTATAAACTAGGCTAAATATTCAGATTTAAATTCTTTAACAAATTCACTGTGATAATTCCTACTCAATATAAAAGGTAGAACACTTAAAAATTGTAAAATATAAATGTCACTAGACTAGGTATGTCAATTTTGATCCACCCCGATCCCGATACGTTTGGGCAACTTAAACCCTAACCCGTTCTAAAATGGGGCAGGTCAGCCGCTCCCCCTTCACGGGTCGGGTCGAACACGGATTCTATGAGCTAACACTCCGCCCCATATAATATATTTAAGGGTTAATTTTCAAAAGTAACCTTTACTTTGCGGGTTTTTACACTTTGCAACCTAAAGAATTTATTTTTTCCAATTGGAACCTATATTATGCGTTTTTCTTCACTTTGCAACTTCCGACTATATTTTCTGGCATGTATAGGCCATGTGCCCAGCACATGCCAAAGAGACCAAAAAGGTGCTGACATGTGGCCACAAAAAAAATTAAAAAAGAAAAGAAAATAACATATAAATATATATTTCTAAAAATTCGAAAAATAAAAAATCCAAAAAATTAGCAAGACATATATTTTTAAAAATTCCAAAATTTATTTTAAATTAAAAAAGTTATTTCAGAAAAATAATTTAAAAATTCTAAAAATGTATTGAAAATTTTAAAAATTATGTTAAAAATTCTAAATATTCAGAAAATTGAGAGTAAAATTCTGAAAATTATTGTAAAAATACTAATATAAATATATATTTCTAAAAATTTTAAAAATTAAAAATCCAAGAAATAGCATGACATATATTTTAAAAAATTCAGAAAAATTATTTGAAATTATTAAAGTTATTTAAGAAAAATAATTTAAAATTCTAAAAATTTATTTAAAATTTTAAAAAACTATGTTAAAAATTCTTAATATTCAAAAAATTTAAAGAGTAAAATTATGATTTTTTTTATAAAAACTCTAATATAAATATATATTTCTAAAAATTCGAAAAATTAAAAATCCAAAAACTGGCTTGACATATATTTTTAAAAATTCAGAAAAATTATTTGAAATTAAAAAGTTATTTCATAAATAAAATTTTTAAATTATTTTGCTGAAATAACTTTTTTAAAAATAATATTAATTTTAGGGTTTAGGTTTAGGTCTAAAATAACTTTTTAAATTTCAAATAATTTTTCTGAATTTTTAAAAATATATGTCATGATAGTTTTTGGATTTTTAATTTTTCGAATATTTAGAAATATATATTTATATTAGAATATTTACAATAATTTAAAGAATTTTACTCTTTAATTTTTTTGAATATTTAAAATTTTAAAAACATTTTTAGAATTTTTAAATTATTTGTCTGAAATAACTTTCTTAATTTAAAATAATTTTTTTTTTAATTTTTAAAAATATATGTCATGCTATTTTTTGGATTTTTTATTTTTTGAAGTTTTAGAAATATATATTTATATTAGAATTTTTACAATAATTTTCAAAATTTTACTCTTTAAATTTTCTGAATATTTAGAATTTTTAACATAGTTTTTAAAATTTAAATACACTTTTAGAATTTTTAAATTATTTTTCTGAAATAACTTTTTTAATTTAAAATAAATTTTCCGAGTTTGTAAAAATATATGTCATACTATTTTTTGGATTTTTTATTTTTCGAATTTTTAGAAATATATATTTATATGTTTTTTTTTTTTTAATTTTTATTGGTGGCCACATATCAGCACCTTGTTGGTCTCTTTAGCATGTGCTGGGCACATGGCGTATACATGCCGGAAAATATAGTCGGAGGTTGCAAAGTGAAGAAAAACGCATAATATAGGTTCCAATCGGAAAATATAAATTCTTAAGGTTGCAAAATGTAAAAACCCGCAAAATACAAGTTGTTTTTGGAAATTAACCCTATATTCAATTAAATGATATAAATAAAAATATATATTATTATATACAAAGTTTTATAATATATATATATATATATATATATATATATATATATATATATATCATCCTAACTTCTATTACACTAGATAAATATATAATTTAACTTTCTAGTTTCTAATAACTAATTAAAAATAAATCAAGTCCTACTCTCTCTTTATTATTCTACTTTGGTTTAAACATTGTTGCCCATTTGCTTCTTGTATACAAAAAAAGAGTAGGTTTTTAATAAAATAATAAATTAACGAGTTATGGCAGGGTAGTGGCGAAAATCCTTGACTCGACGTGGGAGCGGCCTCAGGTATACAAGACAGTGTAGTCAAATACCCGACCAGACCCCCCTCATTGACATTCCTACACTAAACCGTCTGGATTATAGGAATCTTGTCCTGATGTACCATCGAGCTCAATGGACCTGCCCGATGGATTAATGGTTTGACAGGTTGTAGGTCAGCCCAAAAATCTTACTATATTTTAAGGGGATAGGTTAGGTTGAGTTAGGTTGGAGTCTTTTTTCTAGAATTTACTAAAGAATGTCCTAAAAGAAAAAAGAAAAATTTAAAAGAAAATTACTAAGGACATGTTAGTTTCTCAATTCAAGCTAACCAGCCATATTTTATTTATTTATTTCACTTTTTTACTCAAAAATATCAAAATTTTATAAATTTTTCATCTTAACTTTGATTACGTTAAATGTATCAAATTAATTATCTTTTTACGATGTAGAATTGATTTCCATATTTGCTGAATTAATTAATTCTTTATATGACAAAGTTTTGTGTGTACTTAAATAATTCAAAATACAAGTCATATTTCAAATACTAATGTCTTTTTTTAATAGCAAAATAAAAATATTAAATTTCACAAAAAGCTTATTTTACTACAAGAAGTCATATTAACCAATAAAAGAAGTTGTACAATTTCGAACCGATGTGAAACCTGTCATGGTCAAAACCACTAAAAATCCGGTCAAAAGGATTTTAGCGGTTTTGAAGCGGGTAAAGAATTTTGCTAAAACAACCCCTAACTCGATCCATGTATATTAGATATATAAATATTTTATAATTTCACAAATACATAACACAAAATAAGTTGTTTCAAAATAGTCCACACCCCTCCAACCCCTGGTGATGATGATTTGCTTTAATTTTAATGGTTTTTAGGATTTTGTATGATTCATGGAGATGTTAATTCGTTTGTGTATGTCTTATATATGCTTTTTTTTTTTTTTTTTCTGTTGAATAAGTAATAGATGTGACTTCTTTGAGTTATTTGGTTTGTGTGCATATTCAATTTTAAATTATGCTGTTTAGTTTATACTTGATTCAAGCGTCATATTTAAAATATTTTGTTTATTTCGTTGCATTTCTGGGCGGGTGGGTAACCCAACAAATAAACACGGTGAAATGAAGCAACTTGCGGGTTTATGATTTCTTTACGGGTTATGGTCTAACAAACTCCCCAACGTCATCCCTAATTGTATGAGTGAGAGTTTGGGGGAATATTTATTTTTCCATTCATTTTTTTATTTTTTCCAGGTCTAGATTTATCTACAATGTGTTGTTGAAATAATACCCATTCTATCTCATAAGAAGAGTCATGTTTTAAATATATTTTTTGTCTCAAATAAATTGGCGTGTTCCAACAATCAATGCCGCGTTTTATCACTCTGATAACAAAAAAAAAAAAAAAATTAAGAATATTAATGTGGTCGAATAAGCAGAAAATAATAGTAAGTGAATATGTGCTAATTTATATTTTTTTGAAAGTTTTTACTTTCATGTAATTGACTAAAAAATAGAAATAATATCACAATAGTATCATAATTAAAATGTATTTGGTACCGGACCAGTTCTGAAGTTTAGATATCTTTTTTAAATCAAACGGAAAACAAAAACATAAGTATAACAAAACTGTTTGAATAGTATACTGAACTGGAGGTATCCTTATCAACAAATCACCAATAAGTACTCATGCAGCCTAGTTGGTACGGTACTTGTCTGTAATGTCGCTAATCGCGGGTTCGACTCCGTGTTGGCACATTTTGGGTATGTTTGGTTAGGGATGGCCCAATCCCTAATGGCTTGGCTCAACCTCTCCTTATGTTTGTTTACACAAGTTGGCCCAACCACCATAAATCACCACAAATTTTATACTACTTTAATCATTATTAACAAACTCTTACATACATTACATCATATTTTTACAATTAAAAATTATATCGTACTCTATAATCACTACCCCAACCACTTAAACAAACATCACTTTTTTACTCTCCCAGCCGCTAACTCCAGCCACTATCCCAGCCAACAGTACCTCAGCCATCCCAACCCCAACCAAACATACACTTTATATTTAATGTATTAGACACTTATTATAATGTTCTATATTATTAAATGGAAAACTTGTAGCAAAGTGTGTTGTGGCCTAGTTGATAAGACCTTTGTCAATATTATCTTTGGTTGTGGGTTCAGTTCTTTATTAGTGCAAATTTTTTTAATGTATTAGACACTTACTTCTCACAATGTGCTATATAAATAAATGATAAGATACCAATAAGTTTGTTGCACAGCCTCACTGGTAAAACCATCGCTAATAATTTTGCTAGTCGTAGGTTCGATTCTGTGTTGGTGCATTTTTTTTAAATGAAAAAATAGCTCTGTTGCACAAGCTTATTGGTGAGACCTTTTATCAATATAGTGTGGCTCGTCGGTTGATACTTTTTACAAAAAAATATCATTACTTATTAACCCGACTAATTAATGACGAAATAATGTCTTGTCAATAAAATTAGTGTTTGGATGATGTATTTTGTCATGGTTTAGCAAGTTACTGTCTCTAACAAGTGCACCTCTCTATTTGCTTTATGTGCCTACAAATAAAAGGGTGACAAATTGAGATACATCTACTAAATATGAACAATTGTGACAAAATGACATTGTCACTAATTTTTAAAAACCAGTAATGATAAACTATAATATTGCCAGAAATTAAATTAAGACGAATAACATTGTCACCAAGTTTAAATATATATGCCAAAAAAAGTTATCGTCACTTATTAATCCGACTAATTTATGACGAAATAATACATCGTCACGTAAAATCAGTATTTGCGACGATAATATTTGTCATGGTTTAGCAATTTATCCATAATAAGTATGCCTTCAAATAAAACGGTGAGGAAATGATATACGTAGTCACTAAATATGAACAATGGTGACAAAAGGACAATGTCACTAGTTTTTAAAAACCATTAATGACAAAATATAACATTGTCATAAAAGAGTAATAATCCATGACGCCATATGTCATCACCAGTTATTATGATATTGTTATCAAAAGACTTCCGTAAAAAAAGTTAGCCTATAATTCTAACAAAAAATGTTATCGTGACGACGTTCTTGTTATCATCATGATATATGCAAATAAGTGACGAAATAAATGATTAATGGTGACAATAGTAAAAATTGTCATAAATGTAAATTTTTTAGTGACGAAAATCGTATTCGTTGCTATAGCTCAACAAAATGTGACAAAAATTCGTGCGTCGCCAAAAAAATCGTCATAAAATGTGTAATTTCTTGTAGTGTTTAGGGCTAGTGTACGACGTAATCAAGTAGTGACGTGAGTGGCACATGCTTAAAAATGTTAGCCTTTTACGGTCTTGGACTGAAGTTGCACGTAATGGGATTACACTTGCAATGAAAAAGGGATTTGGGACCAAAAGTGCAACAAAAAATATTTTTATGGTCAATTCTACCGGGGCAATGAAACAGTCTCGTGTTCTGTGGAACCAAAAGTGCAATTTTCTCTCACTCAGTGCTGACTGCTTCTAACATAGGTTAATGCAAGTTTACTTTCCTTCTACAAAAATGAAATTGGAAAAAATCTGTTTTTGGTCCACTAACTTAGGGCGAGTCTAAAACTGGTCAACTAACAATAATATTATCAATTTTAGTCTAGTAACTTAGGGCCGAGTCCGATTTGAGGATAAATTTCGCCGGAATTGACTAAGTTGGCCGAAATTACTCACGTGCCTTGCACATGGTCGTTCAATTTGGGGCTTTCCGGCTATTTATCCTAACCAGTTTTGGACTCGTCCTAAGTTAGCGGACCAAAAACGAAATTTTTTCTTGTTTGATCCCATAATCCAAATTTAACATAATACATTGGTTCTTTATCATTTTTCTTTTTTTACCTAGATTCAAATGGTTCTTGCCTTGATTCAAATCGTTGGAGATTTTTTCATATACTTATATCAAAACCTAACAATGACAATCTTTTTTGTTACTCCAACCCAAAATAGTGAGGATCCACTATTCGATTCTTTGATATAAAGTTGGAGATTCATTCGAACCATACCTCTTCTTGGTTTTGCGCGGTTTGATCTCCTTCCAAATCAGCCTCATCGGAGTTGTTCATCGGACACTTTCTCGATTTTGCATTGTGATCCACACCAACACGTTTTCTACACTTATTCACATGCAAGGTATGTGGGCATTTAATTTGGGGCTTTCCGATTTAGGTTTTGAGAAGTGTAGAAAATATGGTAGTGTGGGTCACAACGCAAAATCGAGGAAGTGTCTGATAAAAAATTTCGATGAGGCTGATTTGGAAGAAGATCGAACCACGCAAGACCAAGAAGAGGTGTGGTTTGACTTACTCTCCAACTTTATATTAAGGATTTGAACAGTGGATCCTCATTATTTTGTGTTGGAGTAACAAAAAAGATTGCCACTGTTGGCTTTTGATATAAGTATCTTACAAAATCTCCAATGATTTGAATCAAGGCAAGAACCATTTGAATCTAGGTTAAAAAAATGATAAAGAACCAATTTATTCTGTTAAATTTGGATTATGGGACAAAACAAGGAAAGTTTTCGTTTTTGGTCCGCTAACTTAGGGCGAGTCCAATACTACTCCACTAACTATAATATTATCAATTTTAGTCCAGTAATTTAGGGCCAAGTCCAATATGAGGACAAATCGGCGGAAAGCCCCAAATTGAACGACCACGTGCCTTGCACGTGAGTAATTCCGACCAACTTAGTCCATTTCGGTGAAATTTGTCCTCAAATTGGACTTGGTTCCAAATTACTGAACTAAAATTGATAATATCGTAGTTAATGGGCCAATTTTGAACTCACCCTAAATTAGTGTACCAAAACAAATTTTTCCCAAATGAAATTAGGCATTGATCTGAAAAATGTACCTTTTTTGGGACAAAAAATATTTTTATAACATGATTTTTCTTTTCTACGGAGGGTGTAAGATGCAACATAATGTATTAGTAATAAAAAATATTAAAAGTACTGTTATTTATGTAATATTATATATTAAACTTCAATCAAGTGCATCATTCTTTACAGGCACAAAACTTGCTAGACATCTATATATATATAAAAGTAAAATGGAGGGTATTAATGTCATTTTAGTTTTCCCTCCAAAATTTTTAGACTATAATTAGTAACTTTTCCTATTTTCGGTATGTTCATAACTTTCTTTTATTTATTTTTAAATGCAAATAATTTTTTCATCTTAAATTCGATTTTTATGCATAATATACCAAATTATTCATCTTTTCACGAGCTTCGATTTGACATCCATATCACATACATTATAATGAGATATTTGGTTTGAATAAACGGATTGTTTGTTGGTTAATTTTTGTGCTATAATTGATGGTCATTGTGACTTGAACTATCATATTTTGGTTTTAGTTACAACTAAAATTAGTAAAACGGTTTCTTTAAAAAAATCATGAGTATTTTTTTATAATTATTTTTAATTACCTATTTATATTTTGAATAATGTGTATTTTGTTAAAATTACTCTTTTAAGGAAATTTATTCTTTGCAGCCTAAATTATGACATTTGTTAATTTTTGCAATCTTTTTAATTTTACTAATATTCAATTATATATTTTTAAACGTTATAAACTAAATAATACTTGCCGCACTAATCAACATCAACTGTCTTTTTTGCTCTTAACAATCTAAATAGCTTTTTCCGCATTAATCAATTTTTATCTTCAAATAAATAAATTATTAGTAAGAAAAATATAACATTTATATAAATAATTTATATTACCAATAAAATACGGAAATATCCAAATATTTTGAAGAGCTCATAGAATTTAATTTGTTATTTGAATTATTAAATAACTTTTGAATTTTATTTTGTTAAAATAAGAATTTATTAAATAAAATTATTTAAGTATATTTGAAATCACCAAATGAAATCTCAAAAGTTGCCAATGAAAATCTAACTTTATAATTAGAACTTGAAAGTTTATTTAGATAAATTAATAAAATATAAAATAAAAGTACGGACATAAAGAAAAATAATATTAAGCTTTACATTACATATAAACTATCCAAATAAAATATCATTGTTCCGTTTATTATATATTTCATGGATATTTTAAATTATTTATAGTTAGAATTTAAAAATTATTTTATAAATTTAAAAAAATCTATATATATTTATACATATAAGCCACGGTAGGGACACTTCTGCAAATAACACTTTCCAGCCTTAAATTTCAGATTGTGATTGATCAGTTGTTGTCACATTTGGTAAGAATCAAAATTAATTTTACTCTCTAAAGTTGCAAATATCTTTTTTCATTTCTAATATATTTATTATGTATACTATATCAAATTAATCATCTTTTGATGATATTCGATTTGACATCCACATGATATATATATATATATATAAAATTATAAAATATTCTATTTAAAATATTATATTATTTGTTCGTTGATTATTTGAGTAAGATTTCAGTATTTATTGTAGGTTGCAAAACAAATATAGCATTGGTTCGGAACAAAATTAAAAATCATTCAAATAATTCTTTTTTACAAATTATATTACATGATTATTCATTAAAACGACAACTAATCAGTTTGATTTAATTGACTTGAATTGTCTCAAGTTTTACTCATTTATTACATTGAGAGAAAAATCATTGTATATACAATTGAACACATACTTTATCGAATTAAAAGTGATAGTTAATATTTGATTTATAATCATCTTATTAAATTATTAAATTTGCTAATGTTTATTTGTTATAATAATTATTTTTGTTGATAAATCACAAAACTATGACTTTCGCTCATATATATAACTTTATATATGGTAATTAATCTTAAAAAAATATTACCTTTTTATATTTTGCATATATTTATGTTACTTTTTCATAAATAATTACACTTTGCAACCTAAACTATGCTATTATACAAGTTGCAACTAAACTTCTTTTAAATAAGCAAAATTAACCAACTTAAACTATATATATTTTTTAGACTTTGCAACCTAAACAATACTTGGTCACATTAACCAATCTCAATTATGTCCTTTTTTTTTTTTTTTCTCACATTTTGCAACCTAAGCAATTTTTTTACATTAACCAATGTGTATCTTTAGATGAATCTACTATTTACAATATAAACGTATAATTTAATTGAAACTTTTCAACATATATATATATATATACGAAAGTATTAAGAAATATTGAAGAACTCATATGTTTTATTTTGGCATTCAAACTATTGAAAAAACAAAAGATGTTTTATTTTGTTATTCCAACTTTTGAATCTTATTTTATTATTCTTTGTATATCTAAAATACCAAGTAAAGTATTAAAACTTGCAACTAAGATTTTTTAAAAGTAAATAGTTATAATTAGAATTTAAAATTTTATTTAGATAAATTAAATATTTAAAGTAGAATGGAAAATGAAAGAAAAATAATTTTCTTATAACATTATTCAGCTTATTTTATTTAAGGGTCAATTACTAAAGACAACCTGTACAATGGGCCTTTTTTACTTTTGCAACCTAAACTTTTTAATTTTTCCGATGACAACCTGTACTAATTTTTTTTTGTCGATTTTCAACCTCCGGCGATATTTCTTGCTATATAGGCCATGTGACTTGCAAATGTTCATTTTTGGACCAATAAAAAATTAATAAATATTTTAAAAATTTCAGAAATTTCATTAATAAATCCAGAAAATAAAATAAAAAATTAGAAATTATTTTAGAAATTCCAAAAAATTATTTAAAATTAAAAAAATATATAATCCAGAAAAAAAATTCTATTCATTTATAAATTCAAAAAATAAAATAAATCTGAAATTAATTTAAAAATTCTAAAAAGTTATTTAAAATTAAGAAAGATCATTTGAAATCAGATAGCTAATTTTAAAATTTAGAAAATTTAAAAAATTTATTTTAGAAATTCATTTGTAAATACTAAAAAATAATTATAAATTGTAGAAAATTAGGATAAAAGAGAAGGAAATTTCGTATATTCCGGTATAAATAAATTTAAGAAGTGCATTTTATGAATTTAATTTTTGGGATTATAAATAAATTTTCTGAATTCTTAATAAATTTTTAGAATTTCTAAAATAATTTTATTTTCTTTTTTTAATTTTGTAGAGTTATAAATGAAATTTCCCGTTTTTTTATTTTTTTAATTTTCTGATTTTAAAATTATTTTTTTTATTTTAAATGATTTTCTTAATTTTGAATAATTTTTTTTGAATTTTCAAATTAATTTTAGAAATAATTTTTTTTATTTTCAGAATTTATAATGAAATTTCTGAATTTTTAGAATTTTTTAATTAATTACAAAATTATTTTATTTTATTTTTTCGATTACAAATAATTTTTTTTAAATTTTAAATAAATTTTAGAATTTCTAAAAGAATTTTAGATTTTTTTTTATTTTCTAGATTTATTAATGAAATTTCTGGAAATTTTAAAATATTTATTAATATTTTTTAAAATATTTCATTAGTCGCCACGTGTCGCCATCTTATTGGTCCAAAAAGGAACATGTGCAAGTCACATAGCCTATATAGCCGGAAATATGGCCGGAGGTTGCAAATTGAAAAAAAACAATTAATACAGGTTGTCATCAGAAAAAATAAAAAGTTTAGGTTGCAAAACTAAAAAAGCCTCATTATACAGGTTGGTTTTGGTAATTGACCCTTTATTTAATAATATGAGTTGATAGTTAGATGTTTATGTTTGTTTTAACATTCATAATTAATTAAGCTATAATTCATATAGGTGAAGAATGAAACAGACACACTAAATGTGTGTTTGGATTTCAAAGATAAGAAATGAACATGTTGAAAAAGATATTTATCTTAATATTAATTTTTATATATATACATATACTCCCTCCGTCCCAAATGAACTTGCACAAGGGGGGTCGGCATACATATTAAGAAAAAGTATTTTTTGAGGATTTTGTTGACTTTTCAAATGTGAATTAAGGGTGGAGATTGAGGGTGGAGATTGTATTATAAGTTTCCTTATTAAGAAGTGTGCAAGTTTGCTTGGGACAAACGAAAACGAAAGTGTGCAAGTTCATTCGGGATTGAGGGAGTTTAATATACCTATATATAAAGTGAGTTATATTAAATACATGTATAACATGCGAGAAATTTATATTCACATTACTTATAATTTTATGTATGTTTTATTCTTCATTTAAAATAAATATTTTATTAGGGTATAACGATCACATATTTAAATATTAGACTATATCACATTTAATTTTATTAAAATCATTACTTTTTAAAAAAACTTCCGTGCATCGCACGGGAATAGTACTAGTAACACACAAAACCAAAAATTAATTAAGGGCAAAATTAAGAACAATTAATAGAGCATAAATAAATCTTGCAGGATTCATCCAGTGTTTCACATAGTTAGTTCAGGTTCAAATCCTTGTCCTAGGGAGAATTATTGCGTTGAGCGGATTCTTCATGACCACAGTAAATGCAAATGTCTCAGTCGGGTCGGGCGGGTTATCAGGAATAGGGATCCACCTGAATGCCTGGACCATCTTCGCCAGCAGCAAATTTATATGCAGTGTGCCCAAACTCCAGGCGGGGCAAATCCTCCGACCCGCTCCGAATGGCAGCATCTTAACTCCTTTCGTACCCGTTATGTCCACCTCTACGCCGTCGCCGGTCAAAAACCTCTCCGGCTGGAATTCGGTAGGGTTCTGCCACATTTCGGGGTCCTCCGTCAACCATGCAGTGTAGAACTCCACATTCACGTCCGCCGGAATCGTGTATCCACCTAGCTGAACCTCTTGCGTGGCTGCCGGAAAATTCAGAAAATTAAATATAAGATCCTCTGTTTGATTCGTGTTTTTATTTTGTTATCCAAGAACGATATAAAGAAATAGTGCGTGTGTGAGAGAAGGTGAAAATTGAGAAAAATGAAAAAAAAAAAAAAAAAAAAATAGGAGAGAAAGACCTGCATGGGAGAGCAGAAAATGGCTGGGTGGATGTCTTCTAAATGTTTCTTTCACTATGGCCCCAAGATATGGCATTTTCTCAACGTCACTTTCTGTAACATCCCCATTTTTCCCCACGCAACCAACAATTTCTTTGTATAGTTTCTCCTGAATTTGTTGATCTTGAACCAAGTGAAGTAAAGCCCATTCAAGAGCTGTGGCACTCGTATCAGTACCCGCGTTAATCGCTTCCGAACACAGGGTCACCATTTCTTCCTCCCCAAGCTTTCCTCTCCCGGGCGCTTCCAGCGAAAACAACGAATCTATATACGCCGCACCCAGCGGACTCGCCATCTCAACTGCGGCAGCGCTATGGCTTCCGCCGCCGTCCACGAACGCCTTCCTGTTCCTAATCAGCGGAATCAGGCACTCCAGCTGCTTCCTCCTCAGCTTCCTTGCCGCCTTCACCTGGCTGCGGAACAGCGGTGTCAGCACCGGCAGGAAATCCGGCAGCTTCGGTGTCGTCATCATCATCACATCTTTGAGTACACTCTCGATGACTTTAATGGCGTCTTCTGAAACCTTGACGCCAAAACACAAGCAAATGAGGACGCTGCAAATCGTGAGGCGGCAGTGGGCCATCACCTCCACATGGCCGTTTCTAGAAGCTTCGTTTTCGAGGCGCTTCATGTGGTTTTCCATCGCCCAGTGTCTGATCCAGCTGCACTGCTTGATTCTCGCCGGGTTTATGAGCTCCGTCACGAAGTTGCGGCGGAGAGAGCGCCACAGAGGGCCGTACTCGGCAGAGTTGATGGCGCATTTGCCGACGCTGAATATGAGGCGGATAGGGGAGTCAGGGGGGCGGCTAGCGAAAACCGGTCCCCTTTGTACAAGGGCTTCGTGGATGAGGTCCGGGCTTGTGATCATCACTAGAGTGCGTTGCCCCATTTGCATGGTGAAAATTGGGCCATATTTCTTACGTAAGTCACGTGCGATGAAGATGAAATGGCGGCGCTGGAGGATGACCTGGAATAAATTTCCGACCAGCGGCCACCCCCGCGGCCCTGGTGGGAGGTTTCGTGGTCCACCGCCAGTGGTTGACCAGTGCCGCCACCATAGACGGAGGAAAAGGGCGGCCAAACAGAGTAGTAGAATGTCTAGTAACTCCATCACTAATTCCTTATTCTTTTATTACTCTTTTGGGAGGGGTTGGCTTTGAATATGAATGAGAGGTGAGGAAATGAGCCAAGGAATTGAGGGTCATAAGAAGAAGAATGGAGGTTGGTGACGGACTTTTAATCCAGCTACCAACTTGCTGTATTAATTAATTTTATCAGATGCATTTACCATTATGTACGGCAACAAATTGCCATATCAAGAATTTAAAGATAACGTAGGCATCAACTCGGAATTTCGACATCGTCGGGAGGTTTATGAGATTCATCGATCGAGCTTAGAATTTTGATTTTGGTATAAAAAGTATTAATATATATACATATTTTCACTACAACATAAATGACTTTATGTAACACTACATTTGTAACTCTTTTAATTTTTTTAATTTTTATATAACAATTATGAATACGTAACACTTTCATGTTACACTATACAACATAAATGACTTTATGTAACACTACGTTTATAATTCTTTTAATTTTTTTAATTTTTATATAACAATTATGAATACGTAACACTTTCATGTAACACTACTTGAAAATAAGGATGTTAAGATGCTCTTATTGACTTTTAAAGAAAAGGTCATAATTGATATATAATAGGAGACTTATGTAAAAAACATCGTATTAAAATGTAAAAAAAATAAAAAAGGCACAACTAAAACAAGAGACATTAAAAATAGAAAATAGAGCCCAGGCCTTTATTTGTCCTTAATCACGTCTTCTTCTCCGCGCTTGGCTAGGCTTCTGCGATCTCTCCCCCTGTCTCTCACATCACTATGTCTCTCACATCTCTCTCACATGAAGCCACAATTTACCGTCTCGGGCTCTGCTCTACTCCGTGGTCAGTTGCTCTTCTTCGATCCCAACATAACATGTGTCGATGAAAATGCATTCTTTCACTTACACATAAATGTGCGAGCAAATGATTGAGATATGTGCAAGACTTGTGTTTCATTGTACAACGATGACATGGAATCTTAGGTAAAAAATGATGTGGCATTATTTTAATTTGTTGCATATTATATGAATATGACATGTCATGACATGTTGAATAATTTAGGATAAATGTTATTTATGTGTGGGTAAGTTTTTTTTGCTGAAAACCAACAACGAGAGTTATTATGTATGGGTAATAGTATTTGATATAACATAGTAACGAGAAATTTTTTAAAGTGAAACAATTGTGAGAAACTAATCAAAGTATAAAAAAACAATCTGAATTTAACAAATAATCCAACACTTATAATAAAAAAGACTACTTTGGTTATTGTACAATTGATTTAAGATCAATATACTTCTAACAAAAATGACATTTGACATTCACAATTATATGTGCACAAAGAAAGGCCTAATCTTCCTCTTTAGCAAAAAAGACATAGCTTTCAAGTTCTCAATCGACTGCGAAGAATAAACATATTGAATATCAAACAATAAATTAAAGAATAAATATGAGAATACTATCTGATAATGCATCACACCACAAAAAGAAAGTAAGTAATATAAAAGGATAAAACATAATTAATCTGTTGTAGCAGGAATTCAAACAACCGCTTTCTCTCCCTCTTTCCCTCTCTTTAACATTTGAAAGAGAAATCCACAATCGGTTGTGAAAAAAAAATCAATTGCTTGTTGTATAATTGGTTGCATCTCCAGATTGCTAGGTTGGCTAGGCGTTGGAAGATTTCTTTCCAAATCTGACGGACGAGGGACTTTTGATTACTGAAACATTACAATAGGTAAGAAGTCTTTATATTCTGAAAATTTTTAGCTAGTTTGCATTGCTAAAGTTGTTTCTCTTAATAGGAACTTAGCTTTTTGGTTAATCATAACAATCTTTTTACAGTAGATGTATGCTTGATTTGATGAATTTTAGCTAGTAGAAAATCGATAATGTTCACTGCCAATGAGTCACTCAAGTTTATCCTCGACAACCACCAAAAATTGAATCGCTACTTGTTGTTCCCCTGGCATCAAAGGTGGAGAAGGTGCTCTGGAAGGTGTTCGGAGAATTGACGTTGAAAGACACGATAAAAGCAATTTCGATATCCTACTACGATCTGAAGATTGTTGCACCGTTTCTGTTCTCGCGCGGTGACGTGTTGGAGGTGGACAGCTACGATTTTACCATGGGCGGAGCGTTCATCCTTTCTTTTTTTCGCATTAGTACTTTTGATGCTTTTATCGTCACATTCATTTAAGACAATATGGCTGGTTGAATCCGCGTTTGTCCCATTGAGATTTTTCCAGGAGTGTTGTGAAGTAAGAATTTGGTTTTAGTCTGCCTGCTTCATTTGTGTGAGTGAAAATTGATATGTAAAGAAAAAAATTGACAGCTTCATTGGGACTACTATTGTAGGAAGAGTTTTCGTGGGACTCGGAAATGATTAAAAAAATAGCTGCAAATCTGAAATCAAAAGAGGTATATTGTGTTTCAGTTGAATATATTGTCTAATTTGTTATAGTGCCCATGTGCTCTAATCATCTGCTCTAATCCTCTGAGCTTCAGGGGCAGTGATCCCTCAACTGCATACCTCTTTATGACAGACCATGCTTATCCCTCTATTTGTACTTGATATTCACATTTTCTTTTTCTAGGTTCGCATGAACAACAAACTTCTTTATCAAAAATCCAAATTTAGCTTGCTTCGAGAAGAAAGTGAGGGCTATGCCAAGCTGGTATTCTTTTCACCTAAATGGCATTTCTTCAACTATGTATGTGCATTCATTATGCCACTGTGTCTGAGGATTTAATTTTTATTTTTAGTTCCGTTTCTTATGTGAAAGGAGGTTTTAATCTAATAACTCTTGTGGTAGTTGAAAAGAAAATTGGTTTCTGCACTTCACTATGTTCATCTTCTTGTGCGTCATATTGTTTTGTATGTTGAATCAAATGATGGTATGTGCTTGATTTAATCCTAGTGGTTTTGATGATTTTAAGAAAATAATTTTAGATAGAAATCAACTGCTTCTGGTGAACAGTGTGGTGATTGGTCTTTCAAGAATAACTCCTGGTGAAAATGCCATTTAATGTAATTCCAAATTATGTTATTCTCCAATTCTGGATAATTTGAATTGCATAGTCTTGCAATAATGATCTCTCCTTGCAAGACTATTTTCCATAGTTAAACCAGTAGAACCCTTAGCAATATTTAGGTTTATCTGTGATATGGTACATGCGTTCCTAGTTTTTATTTTTATTTGGTCTCAGAGTCCTTTCAATGTGCTTTGTAGTTTCTGTAAAGCATTTCTCATGGGTCGTTGCGATTTCGTGTTTTTTGAGGTAGTGCTATTGTGTGTAATTCTTTGGTATGTTTTGTCATCAGATGATGTCTTAAACAATGATAATAACCTGATATATTTGAGCAGGTGGAAAAATATGATCAGGCCTAAGAGGTGATCTATTTAGGTCTTCAGATTGATCCTCATACGTAATACACAACCTCGTTGATTATATATAAAATGTTTTATTGGTCTTAAATATAGGTGCATATCCACCCTTTTTCAGAGTTTTAAGTTGCCAATAAAAATTCTCTTGTTTAGTGCTGTTCTTTGGAACATAGAGACGACTGCCAATACATTTCTAAGGAAAAGAAGTGTAAAACCACAACCAACTAATGATTATGATTGTACCATTTACCTGAAGCTACTTCATGAACCTGTTACAATTTCCTATAGACATTCCTTTTAACTCCATGTCTGTTTCAGTCTATGGATAGAGGTATGAATTTCTTTAGTTGTTGTTGCTTCAATGTTTCTGTCGACTTTGTATTTATCCATCTCTTTACATGTCTCTTCATATTAACATCATATCTTAAGTGATTATGAAGATTCTCAGGTAACCACCACCATTTATGTCGCACAATTTTGCTTATTAATCCCAAAACTTGTTCGATCAGATAAGTATATCCAACTATCTAAGGGAATATTTAATGCATTGGTGTATACTTAAATTCTGCACCTATTGATCTCTAGAAACGTTTATCTGAAGTTGATTTGTGCTGGAACTTTTGGAAGTGCTCTTAACAATTAAAAATTGTTATTTTTTAGAAATGGATTATTATATAGCAATATACAGTTAAGGCTTACATATCTCATTTTCTAGTTTGATGTAGTATTGCTTAGCTTTTACATGTTTCTTGGAAGAACGACTCGAGGATTATGTCATATTATCCCTAGAAAATACTTGTGCTTCATTTCATACTGTAGATATTCAATTAATTGGGTTTTCAATGTCACATTGGATTCCATATGTTTTTTGGACAAATAACAAATTCAAATGTTGTGTCAATATTTAAACAAGTAGCAATTCTTTCATATCATATTTCAAATATAACCATCAATTGATTGGATTTTCAGTGTCACGTTGAACAACATCATACAGAGGAACTTTTTAGAGGAATATGAGGAAAGAAAGTTGCAGCATGCGAATCTGACAACCCCTGGTGTTGATATATTGCCTCTGTTTGTCATGGATTTTATTTTACCATGCAAGAAGCTTCAGTTAAAGATATTTGAACCTTGATATAGACTTATGGTGAGTTATCAAATGGGTCCAATTTTTATTTGAAATTATATTATGTATTATTTTGTAGAGTTTCAAGTGAACCTTTTGGATGAAGTGGTCACAATAGTAAAAAGCTGGGTTTTAGCTGCTGACCTCACTTCATTATGAATAAAGATATCAAGATAGTCCTCAGGAACAAATGAAACGAGACCAAATGAAAATAACAGCTAAGTCGGCTCTTATCCTTTGCTTGGTAAACTTGGTCTTGTTCTATTGCAAGCAAGTTCTGAAGATGTCTTTGTTTATTAAGATAGCTTTTATATCTAGTGTTTTAGCGGACTTTCCACCAAATGTTGCCAAATTTCAATGAGTGGTTGTGGGACAATATCATTCTCAAGGTATTAATATGCAGTGGTTTGGTACGAATTTGAACTTCTTTCTACTTATAGTTTGTGGATTATTTGTTTCATCCAGAGATCAAGTACATTATAATGGTATTAATGTGAATACATTAATCTGTTGATGGTGTGGTTATATCTGTGTGAGCCAATTATCTAATACCATCACACTGTCATTATCTTGGACTATCTTTTTTATTGTCAATACAATTGGCTACACAAAATTAGGCCATGCGGTTATTCTTTGCCCTAAGATATTAGTTTTGATGCTTCACCAGAAGTGCTCAACGCACTGTATAGGTATAACCAAAGCCTGCATTGCTGCATTTGGTTATTTGAAGGATAGACATATAATTTTTCGCTGCATATCAGATCTAGATTCCATTGGTCTTGTTACTTAGGTTGTTAATTGTTAATAAATTAAAAAATGTGTTAGGATATAGTGTATCATCTTCCTTGCTCATGCCTGCATATAGTATTATTGTTATTATTATGTTCGGAATCTTTATTTAACGTGAAGTAGCATGAGTGGTTTTCCCTTTATTGCCTTTACACTATTATGCATTTTTTTTAGAGAGATTTGCTTAGTCGAAAGAATTAGTACGTAGCTTAGCACAATTTCTCTATTACTCGCTACGTAGAGTTTAATGTATATTTTCAAGTTGATATTTTTGGTGTACACAATATTTTTTATGTTTAATTGAATTTATGTGATGTAAAAATTTGGCCCATTTACAGGCTGAAATTATTTTTGGTTTCGTAACTTTTCACTTGAATAATTTTGGTCCGAAAAAAAATTAAAAATTTAATTTAGTCCTGTAACTTTGGAATTGGTCCAAATTTAGTCCCTTTTTTCGCCCTCCGTGATCAATTTGGCCGGAAAATTGCACGTGCTGGCCACCAGACTCATTTTTCCATCCAATTTTTTAATACCTGGCATCGGCAAGTGATTTTGAAGTAACAATTAAAAATTAAAAAAATTAAAAGAAAGAGGACTTTTTATTTTTTTATTTTTTTCTCATTTCTCATCACTTGTTGGTGCAACATATTAAAAATTATGTTGGAAAAATGAGTTATGTGAATGATACATGCAATTTTTCAGTTAGATTGGTCACTTTCGGAAAGAAAATGGACTGAATCTGAACCAATTCCAGAGTTACAGGACTAAATTGAATTTTTAACTTTTTTTGGGACCAAAATTGTACAAGTGAAGAGTTACGGGACCAAAAATGATTTTAGCCCGCCTATTTACTATTAAATACATTTAAGCTCAATTCGTTGGGGTGGTTATTTATATTATGATATATATATATATATATATATATATATATATATATATATATATATACACACTTTAGTGGACGCACCTGAAGAATTCATTTGAAAAAGATAACATGTATTAGGACACTTACAGGTGTCCCAATATCATAGTTCAAATTACCACAAACTAGGACGCTTACAAGCATCCCATTAAGTAAAAGCGTCCTATTAACCTTATTATGTCACCTAGATAGAGGACAGTATAAAGAAGTGTCATATAATGGGAAGCATTCTATTAAATAACAAGTGTCCTATTAAGGGTTTTTTCTTGTGGTGTACCACTTGTAATATCTATGAATATGTAACACCTTCATGTAACACTTTTAAAATATGGAATACTTTGAATGTAACACTTTTAGATAACACTTTTTACTAGGTGTGTGAGCGGTACATTATGAATCGTATATTTGAAAATGTCACACCCACCCTTGTAAAAACTTATTTTATACTAATTTTTAGCCTTGCAAAACCTGTATTTTTTTTTTTTTTCAAGATTAACAATTTAGAATACTCCTTCAAGACCAGAATCTCACCTACATATATATATACATAGATTCAGATCGATTACAAAGGTGTCACACTCCATTCAACACCATATTTACAAAAATATACATATTAAAGTTTCTTAATTTGAACATGTCCAAAAAGATTATTAGAATACTAGCAAAAACATGGTGAGTCCAAGGTTTAGCCCCACAGGTCGTCATTCATATACACGAGGCTTCAAAACTTGCACCAGCTCCAACAGCATGCCAGATCAGCTCACGAGCTCATGCGTAGTCAAACTCACCTACAATGCAAGAACTATGTGAGCTAAAGCTCAGTAAGCAGAAATCATGCATGAGAAATGCATATATGATAGATGCAAGTTATAAAACCATTTCTTTCAACTGTTTTCTCAAAAAGGAAACCCTTTTTGGTGGGAAATGGCTCCCTTCACTGGCACAACCTCACCAGAATATCCCTCCATACTCGTGACTACCAAGGGTCCCTCCTCCCCCCTTATAGTCCACCCGAGATATTAGTGATGGTTGGTACGACCAAGTGGCTATCCTTCCGAGACTACCAGGGGTCCGCCTCCTGCCTGCCCCTGCAGTCCACCAGAAAGTCTACCTCTTCCCGTACCCCTCATCATAAAGGTGCTGAAGTGGGAACCTCTTCCGCGTGCACGTCTGTCACCGAAAGCATCCCGAGAGACACCATATATAATATATAACTCTCAATGTGCCAGTGGTGACCAACCCCAAAACATTATCAACTTATGAAATTATGCTATCTTGACTTCTTATATGTACACATGTAATTCTTGTAGATGCTAATGCTCATGATTGATGCACATCAGTTTGTTTTTAGCAACGGAAGAATACACTTTATAAAAAGGTATACAACAACACATATAACAATCAATTATCACAAATAATAAACACAAATACTATGTTCAAGCATTGTAGTTGGAAATGGATTTCTACTTACCTCTCCTCCGAAGTAGCTTTTGAAATTTCCTATTCCACAGTGGTAACCAATCTACGACAATTTTAAATGGAATTAATACACAATTTATCAAATTTCAGGTTATTAAGTATTTTTAGTTCGGAATTTCCAATTTCATCGCATTTTAGTAATAATGCTCTAACTGTTTCTACAAAATTGATATTTATATGATTCAAGTTGGGTTATAAAGCTAACACATAGGACTACAACTTTCATGTTTTATGCTTCAGCAAATTCAGCCTACAAAGAGATCAAATTTGGCGTATTATTAAGTAATTAATTTGAAAACAGCATAGAAACAAAGTGATCACTTCCTTTCTTATTTTCTTTACTTCTGCCTCCACAAGCCCACATCATTCTATTTAGTTTCTTCTACCTCCACCTTATTTGGAAATTAAATTAGTACTCTATCATAGTATGTGGAAACCAAAATGATTCCTTCCTAATTCATATTATTCTATTACATAATTGTTAATTAAGTTAACCTTAAAGAACTAAATGTCCTTACCTGGCTTCGTGAGTAAGTTTCCCCAACCCTCAAAGCTCTATTTGATGATGCTTCTGAATGTTTAGAGGATATGTATTAAACTTATATATAATAATTACTCCGACCGCCTTTCTTTTCAATTTACTTAATCTATTTAACTTTCTCTCTTTTCTTCTATATTATTATTATTGTTGTTGTTGTTGTTGTTGTTGTTGTTGTTGTTGTTGTTGTTGTTGTTGTTATTGTTATTCCGAGAATAAAATCATTTACACATCTAACACTTCCACTTACTACATGATGTTCTATATTTTAAACTTGTCACGCGTAGTCTTAATTTTGTAACATGTCCTAATATTTTAGACTAGGGGGTTCTTGACTACCAAAGTGAACATCTCCAAATTAGTCGCAAAATATAAAATTCGCAATAAATATAACAAATTAATTACTATAAAACTATCACGTAAATAGCACATAAAAATATGGAATGCATGAAATGCAAAAATTATATTGGCCAGTGAGTTGTGAGAGGCGCGGGTATTACATCCTCCCCCCCTTATAAAAATTTCGTCCCCGAAATTTACTTACCTGAAGAGTTCAGGATATTTGGCTCTCATTTCATCCTCTCTTTCCCAGGTGGCTTCTTCGACTGATTGATTTCTCCATAGCACTTTGACTAACGGAATTTCTTTGTTTCTGAGTCGTTTTACTTCCCTTAATAAAATCTGCACTGGTACTTCCTTATACCCTAAGTCTGCTTGTAGTTCTACGGGTTCACTGTTCAGGACATGAGACGGATTTGCAATATACTTCCTCAATACTGACACATGGAACACATTGTGTATTTGAGACATTGATGCTGGCAAATCGAGTCTGTAGGCAACATCACCAACCCTCTCAATAATAGGAAATGGACCAATGTATCTCGGACTAAGTTTTCCTTTCTTACCAAACCGCATTATTCCCTTCATTGGTGCAACTTTCAAGAATACTAGATCTCCCACTGCAAACTCAAGTGCTCTCCTTCTCTTATCCGCATAGCTTTTCTGGCGACTCTGAGTTGTTTTCATTCTTTCCCGAATCTGTGACACAGCTTCTAACATTTCTTGTATTACACTTGGACCCAGAAGTCTTCTTTCGCCAACCTCATCCCAATGTATCGGAGATCGACACTTCCTACCATATAGTGCTTCATAAGGGGCCATTCCTATGGTAGATTGATAACTGTTGTTGTAGGAAAATTCTATCAAAGGTAGAAATTTGCTCCATTGTCCCTGGAAATCTAACACACAAGCTCTGAGCATATCCTCTAGAGTCTGTATCGTTCTTTCTGATTGTCCGTCAGTTTGTGGATGATATGCAGTACTGAAAGACAATTATGTTCCCAGTGCCTTGTGTAAACTCTTCCAGAAGGTAGACAGGAATCTTGAGTCTCTATCTGAAACAATGGATAATGGTACTCCGTGAAGTTTAACTATTTCCTGTATATATATATATCTGAGCATAACGATCCATGGAGTAAGTAGTACAGATTGGGAGAAAATGAGCAGATTTCGTAAGTCCGTCCACAATTACCCAGATAGCATCGTGACCCTTTACAGTTTTCGGCAAGCCCACCACAAAATCCATTGTACTGTTTTCCCATTTCCATTCCGGAATTAGTAAGGGTTGTAAGGTTCCTGCCGGCCTTTGGCGTTCTGCTTTTACCTGTTGACAAGTCAAGCACTGTTCCACAAACTGAGCAATATCTTTCTTCATGCCTGGCCACCAATACTGCATCTTTAAGTCTCGATACATTTTAGTATCTCCTGGATGTACTGAGTATGGTGTCGAATGCGCCTCTGCCATAATATCTCTACGAATGCTATCTACATTTGGCACACATAACCGGTTTTTGAATCTTAAGATATCATTCTCTGACAACTGAAAGTCTGAAGGTGTCCCTGAAGCGACATCCTTCTTTACTTTAGCTAAATATTCATCTGCATTCTGTCCCTATTTAATTCTATCAAGTAGGGTAGGCTGAAGGGTTAGAGCTGCTAGTCTTGCCTCCACTATTCCCAGTTGAACAATCTCAACATTCATTCTTTGCAAGTCTAGTAACTCTGGTTTCTGAATCAAAGCCATCAATGTAGTACCTTGGGATGACTTTCTGCTTAAGACATCAGCTACGACATTTGCTTTACCAGGATGATAGTTGATAACACAATCATAGTCTTTCACGAGTTCTAGCCATCTTCTCTGTCTCATATTCAGCTCCTTCTGTGTGAAAAAGTATTTCAGACTCTTGTGGTCTGTGTAGATCTCACATCGTTCTCCATATAAGTAATGTCTCCAGATTTTTAGCGCAAATACTACTGCTGCAAGCTCCAAGTCATGAGTAGGGTAGTTCTTCTCATACTCCTTCAACTGTCTGGATGCATATGCTATTACTTTGCCATTCTGCATTAACACACACCCTAAACCGTTCTTCGAAGCATCACTGTATACCATAAAGCCTCCAGTCTCTGTTGGTATTGAAAGGATCAGCGCTGAGGTTAACCTTTTCTTCAGTTCCTGAAAACTCTGCTCACAAGCCTCTGTCCACTTGAATGTTACACTCTTTCTAGTCAGTTGTGTTAAAGGAGATGCAATTTTCGAAAACCCTTCTACGAACCTGCGGTAGTACCCAGCTAACCCGAGAAAAACTACGTACCTCTGAAGGGTTTGTAGGTTGTGGCCAATTGTTAATTGCTTCAACTTTACTTGGATCAACTGAAATTCCTTCTCCTGACACAACATGCCCTAGAAATATTACTCGATCCAACCAGAACTCACATTTCTTAAACTTAGCATACAACTGTTTCTCCTTTAGAACGTCTAAAACCTTTCTCAAATGCACAGCATGCTCTGCTTCATTCTTGGAGTAGATCAGGATGTCATCAATAAACACGATAATGAACTTATCCAAAAAGTCTTTGAATACCCGGTTCATCATATCCATGAAAGCTGCTGGGGCATTTGTCAAACCGAATGGCATTACTAGAAACTCATAGTGCCCATATCTTGTACTGAATGCCGTTTTTGGGATATCTTCCTCTTTAATTTTCAGTTGGTGATAACCTGACCGCAAGTCAATCTTGGAGAATATGGCAGCTCCCTGGAGTTGATCAAACAAATCATCAATCCTAGGTAAGGGGTATTTGTTCTTGATCGTAATCTTGTTCAGTTCTCTGTAATATATGCACATCCTCATAGTACCATCTTTCTTCTTGACAAACAAAACCGGTGCACCCCATGGCGAAAAGCTAGGTCTAATGAAACCCTTGTCTAGTAAATCCTGTAGCTGCATCTTCAATTCTTTCAACTCTGTTGGCGCCATTCTGTATGGTGACTTCGATATAGGAGCAGTCCCTGGATATACGTCAATTACAAACTCTATCTCTCTGTCTGGGGGTAATCTTGGGAGTTCTTCTGGAAATACTTCAGGATATTCTTGCACTACTGCTACCTCTTCAACAGTCGGACAGTGTTTCTCTTCCATACTCATAACACTTACTAGGTAGCCTTCACAGCCACTTTCCAATAACCGTTGTGCTTTCACAGCTGATATCGTGTGATATTTGAATCTTTTTCTTACTCCAACAAAGACAAAAGATGTGTCACCAGGCGGCTGAAATGTGATTATCTTGTTCTGACAATCTATTGTAGCACCATATTTCGATAGCCAGTCCATTCCCAAAATCACATCATTATCATTCATATCTAATATGATTAGATCGGCATAAAGTTCTCTTCCTTCAATAGAGATAACACATGCTCGCAGAATCTGGTTAGTTTGTTTTGACTCTCCGGAGGGGATCACTACATTGTAACTAACGTCTACTACATCAGGTTTCCTACCCAGCCTCTTCACATACTCAGTGGATGCAAATGAATGCGTAGCTCCAGAATCAAATAATGCAAATGCAATAGTATCACAGATGGGAACTTTACCTGTTACTACAGATGTATTTGCTTTCGCTTCCTCTGTGGTCATGGTAAAGACTCTAGCTGGCGTGTTCTTTTGTGTAGCAGGGTTTGAGTTCTCTGGACAAACCGTGGAAATGTGTCCTGCTTTTCCACATTTAAAACAAGTCCGATACTCTGCAAAGCACTTTCCACTATGCGAACCTCCACATGTGGGACATGTAGGTTGTGTAACTGGTGGTTTTCCTTGTTCAACCTTTTAGCGCTTGTTCTGATCCCATGGTTGTTGTCCTGGTTTTGGTTGAGAACCCGGTCTTGGACCTTGCACTTGTAGCGGCCTTTTCTTTCCATCTCCTACAAAACGAGGTCCTTGTCTCTGTATAAACTGACGCCTAACCTCCTGAGCACGCTTAATTTTCATTTCTGCTTGTTCGGCAATCAACGCTCGTTCAGCAACTTGTGAATAAGTTACTCCATGTATTCCAGCCATGCACACATCTCTATATAGCTCTGGCCTCAGACCTTCTAGGAATCTCTCTACTTTCAATGCATCAGTACTAACCATGTGCTCCGCGAACCTAGAGAGTTGCTCGAACTTAGCGATGTAGTCTGTGACATCCATCGCCCCTTGCCTTAACTGTATGAACTCGTTCATTTTCATTACTCGAACTGGGGCAGTGAAATACTTGCTTCTAAAAAGTTCTTTGAACCTATTCCACGTCATTGTCGCCACATCCTCTATAGTTTTCATTGTGTCCCACCAGTGTCCCGCACTTCCACGTAACATGAACGATGCGCACAATACCTTTTCCCCCTCAGGAATTTTACTATACAAAAACATGTTCTCTATAGTTCTAAGCCAATCCTCTGCATCAGTGGGATCCGTTGCACTCACAAATGTTGCCGGGTTAAGTTTTCTAAACCTCTCTCCGATGACCTCTAAGTATTCAGCTCGAGGTTGCTGTTGATTTACACCATTTCCTGGTTGTTCACCCACACCCCTTTGTTAGATAAGTTGTTGAATCTGTTGCGACTGTTGTTCGACTAATCCTGTCAACCGAGCCACAATCGCTTCCAGGCCAACACCTACTGCTCGTGCATTTTGTTCCTGTTCATTATCTCCTTCAACACCTTCTCCTCTAACGACCTCCATGATTTCTTTCTAATTCTATCGTCCCTCTGTCACAGGCCAATATGATTCATGAAATAATGAATGCAAATTAAGAAAAAGTAAAACTTACTGGCATGTCTGTGCTTCAGAAGTTCTGAGCTCAAGTATACGAACAGTCTACAGGGCACAAACCGGGCTCTGATACCACTCTGTCACACCCACCCTTGTAAAAACTTATTTTATACTAATTTTTAGCCTTGCAAAACCTGTTTTTTTTTTTTTTTCAAGATTAACAATTTAGAATACTCCTTCAAGACCAGAATCTCACCTACATATATATATACATAGATTCAGATCGATTACAAAGGTGTCACACTCCATTCAACACCATATTTACAAAAATATACATATTAAAGTTTCTTAATTTGAACATGTCCAAAAAGATTATTAGAATACTAGCAAAAACATGGTGAGTCCAAGGTTTAGCCCCACAGGTCGTCATTCATATACACGAGGCTTCAAAACTTGCACCAGCTCCAACAGCATGCCAGATCAGCTCACGAGCTCATGCGTAGTCAAACTCACCTACAATGCAAGAACTATGTGAGCTAAAGCTCAGTAAGCAGAAATCATGCATGAGAAATGCATATATGATAGATGCAAGTTATAAAACCATTTCTTTCAACTGTTTTCTCAAAAAGGAAACCCTTTTTGGTGGGAAATGGCTCCCTTCACTGGCACAACCTCACCAGAATATCCCTCCATACTCGTGACTACCAAGGGTCCCTCCTCCCCCCTTATAGTCCACCCGAGATATTAGTGATGGTTGGTACGACCAAGTGGCTATCCTTCCGAGACTACCAGGGGTCCGCCTCCTGCCTGCCCCTGCAGTCAACCAGAAAGTCTACCTCTTCCCGTACCCCTCATCATAAAGGTGCTGAAGTGGGAACCTCTTCCGCGTGCACGTCTGTCACCGAAAGCATCCCGAGAGACACCATATATAATATATAACTCTCAATGTGCCAGTGGTGACCAACCCCAAAACATTATCAACTTATGAAATTATGCTATCTTGACTTCTTATATGTACACATGTAATTCTTGTAGATGCTAATGCTCATGATTGATGCACATCAGTTTGTTTTTAGCAACGGAAGAATACACTTTATAAAAAGGTATACAACAACACATATAACAATCAATTATCACAAATAATAAACACAAATACTATGTTCAAGCATTGTAGTTGGAAATGGATTTCTACTTACCTCTCCTCCGAAGTAGCTTTTGAAATTTCCTATTCCACAGTGGTAACCAATCTACGACAATTTTAAATGGAATTAATACACAATTTATCAAATTTCAGGTTATTAAGTATTTTTAGTTCGGAATTTCCAATTTCATCGCATTTTAGTAATAATGCTCTAACTGTTTCTACAAAATTGATATTTATATGATTCAAGTTGGGTTATAAAGCTAACACATAGGACTACAACTTTCATGTTTTATGCTTCAGCAAATTCAGCCTACAAAGAGATCAAATTTGGCGTATTATTAAGTAATTAATTTGAAAACAGCATAGAAACAAAGTGATCACTTCCTTTCTTATTTTCTTTACTTCTGCCTCCACAAGCCCACATCATTCTATTTAGTTTCTTCTACCTCCACCTTATTTGGAAATTAAATTAGTACTCTATCATAGTATGTGGAAACCAAAATGATTCCTTCCTAATTCATATTATTCTATTACATAATTGTTAATTAAGTTAACCTTAAAGAACTAAATGTCCTTACCTGGCTTCGTGAGTAAGTTTCCCCAACCCTCAAAGCTCTATTTGATGATGCTTCTGAATGTTTAGAGGATATGTATTAAACTTATATATAATAATTACTCCGACCGCCTTTCTTTTCAATTTACTTAATCTATTTAACTTTCTCTCTTTTCTTCTATATTATTATTGTTGTTGTTGTTGTTGTTGTTGTTGTTGTTGTTGTTGTTATTGTTATTCCGAGAATAAAATCATTTACACATCTAACACTTCCACTTACTACATGATGTTCTATATTTTAAACTTGTCACGCGTAGTCTTAATTTTGTAACATGTCCTAATATTTTAGACTAGGGGGTTCTTGACTACCAAAGTGAACATCTCCAAATTAGTCGCAAAATATAAAATTCGCAATAAATATAACAAATTAATTACTATAAAACTATCACGTAAATAGCACATAAAAATATGGAATGCATGAAATGCAAAAATTATATTGGCCAGTGAGTTGTGAGAGGCGCGGGTATTACAGAAAATATTCAGATTCATACCAAACTTTATTTATTTAAAAAATGAGAATCCAAAATCAATCCAAAAAATGCAACAGTACGGTACAATTTTTTTTGGTTTTTTTTTTTTGGGACAGTTCGGTTCAAAATTTCGGATCTAACAGAATGATTTAATTTGGTTTGATTCAATTTGGGTAACTGGAAGTTGTTTCCGATTCACTAGCTTGTACTTGGAAATTATATAATAACTCAATATAAGTTTTTTTTTTTTATTATTTATGTTAAATATAACTAATAAAAAAATTATGAATAATTTAATTAGAATTCTTATTTAAATTAATCTTTAAGAGATAATATATTTTTAAATTTATAAGTTGTTATTTATTCGATTCAATATAATTTGGTATAGTTCGGTACAATTAAATATTGTTTCTGGTTCAGAAAATTAAGAAATATCCAGATCCGTACTGAAAAAATATCGGTTCATTTTGATTCTGAAAAAATGTGACGTCCCCATCTCAAAGAAACTTATATTTATTAGAAAAATGGGTAACATCACTAAGATCTATAAAAAATCGTTGAACTTTAATTGATGAAAAATTATTTTTCTTGCTCGAAATAATAAATACTCAAAAGATGTTTGTAAGTCATATTGACGCAATCTTAAAACAAGCGGAAGTTCATAATTACTTCAAGATAGTTCAACATAACTTTTAAATAGAGGTCGCATAGTTTGAAAAAGTAGTTTAACAAAGTTTAAAGCGGAAGTGCGTAACAAAATCTTCACAGTTTGCTTACGTGACCCACAAAATAGAGTTTAATAAAGTTCTTTATCAATTATCAGTAACTTTCACTTCGGACGAGGGCCCACATCCATATTCATTCCTCTTCCACGTTAGTACCTGAAAGGAGGGGGTGAGTGTTCGAGAAAAACACTCCGTGGGTTCACTTGGTTGCCCACTTAGATGTTATACAAAGAATTGCAATGATGGACAGTTACATAAACAATGCATATACCATCAACACATAAAACACACCCAAAAACATGATGGACTCTAAATTAAAATAAATATACACATAAATACATACTATATAGATACACATAGGAGCACATAGGTGGGGCACGTGTTGCCCCGCTCGAGCAGCATAGCATATTCGGGAGCGACCTGAGGGTGATCTTTCGATCCATAACATGTACGGTGTTACCCATAGAGCATAATCATATACGGTTTTACCCCGTAAGCATAATCATATACGGTTTTACCCGTAAGCATAATCGTGTACGGATTTACCCGTAAAGCATAGCATGTACGGTTTTACCCGTAAGGTTTTTTTTTGAAAAGCATAGCATGTACGGTTTTACCCGCAAGGTTTTTGAAAAGCATAGCGTGTACGGTTTTTACCCGTAAGGTTTTTGAAAAGCATAACGTGTACGGTTTTACCTGTAAGGTTTTTGAAAAACATAGCATGTACGGTTTTACCCGTAAAGTTTTTGAAAAGCATAACGTGTACGGTTTTACCCGTAAGGTTTTTGAAAAGCATAGCATGTACGGTTTTACCCGTAAAGTTTTTGAAAAGCATAACGTCTACGGTTTTACCCGTAAGGTTTTTGAAAAGCATAGCATGTACGGTTTTACCTGTAAAGTTTTTGAAAAGCATAACGTGTACGGTTTTACCCATAAGGTTTTTGAAAAACATAGCATGTACGGTTTTACCCGTAAAGTTTTTGAAAAGCATAGCATGTACGGTTTTACCCATAAAGTTTTTGAAAAGCGTAGCATGTACGGTTTTATCCGTAAGATTTTTGAAAAGCATAGCATATTCGGGAGCGACCCGAGGATTTGTACGGTGTTACCCGCAGTCCTAACATAGCTAGTACGGTATTACCCGTATACAATACACATAATATGGCTTACCCATGACTTCACATAAATTTCACACAAGTCTCACATAAATTTCACATACTCGTCACATAAACATAGGCGTAAGCAACATTCATGTAAAAACCATTATAACAATAATTTGCATGAAAAACAAGTAGACAACATAAAATAGCCACATAGAGTTACCCCACCTAGAAGTGTGTACGACTAGTTGGTTGTATAGTCCTTCTCTAGACAGAGGTCCTCTTCTACTTCAACTTCTTTTAGTCCTACAATATAGAATACTTATCTTAGCATAGGTGGGTACTAGGCTTTAAACATAAATTGAAGAATTGGAACAAAATTTGTAATTTTATAAAAGTTGAGGGACCATTTTGTAATTTCTAGAAAAATAGTGGCAAATTTGTATAAAAAGGGAAGTGGCATTTTCGTAAATACATGGATTTGTTGACTTCCAAAAAAAAAAGCTGATAGAAATTGAAATGAAAAAATTGCATTTTAGCCCTTAAAGAATATCTAATTTTTTTTTTTTTTTTAAATGGTACAAGAATTTCTGCAGCAATTTTGACCAGACTTTACCGATGACACGGTCGTCGGAATTATAATTAAGACACGGCTATGGAAAGTTCTCGTCAAGAGCTTTCCAGAATGACCAACCACAATAGAATCGGAGTTTGGAACAACAAGCTATGACTCTTTGAAGGTGGTTCGGTTATATAGGTTTCGCCTAAACTTTGACCGGCCATAACCGGAGTTCTAGAGCTCGGATTGAAATTCTGAAAACTGTTCCGGAATTCTCTCGCCAAGAACTATCATATTATATAATAAAATATGGGTTTTGATAAAGGGACGAAAATGAAAATGGGGCAGTAGCTGATCTGACGAGTCTAAAAAGCCGTCGGGTCAGTTTTCTGGCGACTTCGCCGTATTTCGGTGGCTAGGGATGAAACATTTAAGATGGAAAGAAAGAAGACTTACCAGCTATGCTTTGTGGGAGAAGAAAGGAAGACTTCAAGCTATGTTTTGGTGGGAGGAGGTGATGGAATGAAGACTTCCTCACACCTCTATTTATAGACCTATCAAGCACAAAACCGTGGGAATGAAACCGTGGTATCGGCTGCTAGTTTTGAGCAATAATATGGGTATAAAACCCATGGAATTTAGCCATTGGTTTGGGAAATATTGTGGGCATAAACCATGGAATTTAGCCATTGGTTTTAGGAAATATTGTGGGCATAAAACCATGGAATTTAGACATTAGTTTTAGGAAATCTTGTGGGCATAAAACCATGGAATTTAGCTATTAGTTTTGGGAAATAATCCTATGGAGAGGACTTGCCATAAAATGTAGACTTCTCTTATCATTGGGTAATATAGCGTCTAAGTGTTGTCTAATTAAAATTCCGAATCCCGATCCGTTAAAAAATATTATTCATACCATTACTTACAAGGATCAATAATTATGCACGTGTAAGAAAATAATCACAACAAGTATAATGCGCACAAAAATAATGCAACTAATATATATTCAAATAAAATAATGTAACTAGAAAATTCGGGTCGTTACAAAAAAAGACAAATGATCAACGTATTTTTTCGGTTCGTAACTTATTCGGTTCAGGTTTCACTTTGGTTTTGGTAATCTCCAAGCTCCGTGCATAGTCCTACTTTTTACGTAATACTTTTATGTAACATTATAAATAAGAAACGCTTTTTAGGTAATACTTGTAATTAATAAAATTATGTATTTATTTTATTTTGAAATAATTAAATATCTTTGGATTTATTTCTCTCATGTGACTTTTATTTTATTATTTCATGTGTTAAATCTTAATTATCACAATAGAATATTTTTAACATAAGTGTGAAAAATTATAAACTTATGCCTACAAAAATAACAATTTATTAGAGCACTTCGATTTAGTTACTCATTATCTAAAATAAATTTTATTAATGATTTATATGCTTGTGTGTATATAGATATACACACATTATATTTTTACTAAATAACACAAAAGAGTTTTGTAGCTTAATAATTTGAAAACATTTCCTAAGTGTGAGAACCTAGACTTAAAACATTTTGTCATGTCACTTCATGTTTGTAAGTTTATTTTTTATTTAATTTTATATTATATAAAACGAAAAAAAAGTAATTAATCACTTACCTTTAGAGGTAACGTTAAGGTGTCCCAAAATTGTCTATAAGAAGTAAATAAATTAAATTATTGTAATTGTAATTATTGATAGTGTCTTAAAAATATAATACAATAATTTGATGTAACAAATTAGTGTGATATAAAATTAGATATGAAATAACCTAAATAAAATTAAGTTAGATCGTAGTTTGATGAGAATTTAATCTCGAGAGTAGTTTATTAATATTACAAAAAAATATAGTGTATATATAGTCTTATCTCATAGAATAAATTAAAAAGGTTATTGTAGTCTAGTGGTTTGGTCTTTATACTAAAGCTCTTGTAATTTAGCAACCTGTGTTCGAAATCCACCAATGACAAATACTCAATATTTTTATCTTTTTCTAAAAAGTATTACATACAGGGGGTTATATGTAATATTTCTTTAGTGTTGCCATAAAGTGTTACAGTTTGAAACTAATGTAACACTTAAAGAAAATGTTACTAAAGATCATCAAAAGTGTTACATTAGACCTTACCAATAAAGTGTTGCCTAAAGTCTATAGTAACACTTTGGGCATGTATATAAAACTTTTTAGGTGCTACATAAACTCAGTTATGTTGTAGTATTTTTTAGCCAACCAACAATTACTTAATTTAAGTCTTTAACAACAAGATTCTCAATCCATAAAGGAACATTTTGCGCCATCCCAATACATGGATTGGGAGATGAAAAAGAAAAGTGAGCCAAATTATGCAATACTTCATTACATGTCAGATTCATGTGTAGAATCCTTGTAATCTAACCCCCTGCAAAAGATCGAGAATATCTTCCACCACCACTCCACAATAATCCAAAGAATCTTGTTGTCCCGTGACTGTCTGCAAAACGAGCAAGGAATTCGAATACACCGTAATATGTTCATACCCACACTCAACACAAAACAGTATACCACTAAGCAAAGCTTTAATTCTGCACCTTTAACCGATACAGGGCACCTGATTCATGTGTAGAATCCTTCTAATATGCCCTTCCCCTGCAAAAGATCGTGAATATCATCCACCACTAATCCACAATAATCTAGAATATTGTTGCCCCGTGACTGCCTGCACATTGAGCAAGAAATTTGAACACACCGTAATATGTTTATACACACTCTCAACGTAAAACCGCATACCACTAAGTAAAGCCTTCAATTCTGCAACTTTAACC
The DNA here is from genome assembly GCA_958295605.1 of Ajuga chamaepitys. NCBI lineage: Eukaryota > Viridiplantae > Streptophyta > Magnoliopsida > Lamiales > Lamiaceae > Ajuga > Ajuga chamaepitys. The sequence continues at coordinate 27,745,807 of OY282498.1, forward strand.
AATGTAGGGCACCTATTCATGTGTAGAATCCTTGTAATCTGGCCCCCCTGCAAAAGATCGTGAATATCTTCCACCGCTACTTCGCAATAATCCAAAAAATATTGTTGCCCCGTGAGTGTCTACACATCGAGTAAGGAATCCGAATACACCATAATATATTCATATCCACACTCAACAAAAAACCGCATACCACTAAGAAAAGCCTCCAGCCACTTTAACCGATACAGGGACCTAATTCATGTGTAGAAAATCCTTGTAATCTGGCCCCCCCGCAAAAGATCATGAATAACTTCCACCACTACCCAGTAATAATCCAAAAAATATTATTTCTCCATGAGTGCCTGCACAGCAAGGAATGTAATCTGTTCATACCCACACTCAAAACAGAATTGCAAAGCCTCGAATTCTGCCACTTTAACCGCTACAGGGCACCTAATTCCATGAGAGGTCGCCACAACCACCTTTCCCTCATGATTCCACAAGATAAAACCCACACGATATAATCTCCAGTTGTCATCATGCGCTGCACCGATATCTAAGCGAAGAGAGCCTTCATTAGGAGGCATCCATCTTGACACCACACCAGAAGGCTATCGCTGCGGGTGTGCTACACGAGCTGCAATGGCATGGTCAAACTGACCTAAATATGTCTCCACCTCCGGCCAAGTTGGACTTCTCCACTTCACCCCCCATTATGATTGAATATACAAATTGGCCTCAATATACTCCACATGGAAACCGCAAATAACCGGAAGAGATTGGTACCGAATAGCTTTCCAACCATATCCCCACACTCCATAAATGATGATCTCTACATCATCTTTAAAGAAGTCCAAAAACACATATCCTTCCAAAAGAATTTAACTAACTCACACAGCACAAGACCATGCATCATAGAATACATTAAAGCCAAAAAGAGCTTACATAGAGGCGAAGTAGGAACATGATGCTGACATAAATTAAAAGGAAGAATAATGAAATTTAATGAAGCTTGCCAAAAAGTTATTTATCTTTGTCGGGAGAGAAAGAGCCCACATAACCTTCCACCATTTGGAGCACTAGGAGACTGACGAAGCTGAGGAGCCGAAATCCCCTTCCGTCGGCCTATATTCTGTCTTCAACGTGTAATTCCCATTCCCCTGAAAACGCTAATACTGCCTATCAGACCTTACCTTCTGTCCCACAGAAATATCAAATATAGCATCAACTTCATAAGGAAAAAACACCACTCTCAAACGTTGCTCATACTAGAGCCACCCTAGTGTTATGAAATTCGACACACCAGTAGACGAGATAGAAATTCTTGAAGAAATATGGCCAGATGCCAATCCAGGGACCCACAACATGGAGCAACAATATCTCCCTTTCCAACTCTCCAAATCAATCCCTTAGACAGAATATCACGACTCCAACAAAAAGACCTCCAATTATAGGATGGTTTGGAGCCAGCATCCGCATTTATAATATCACAATGTTTGAAATACCTACTTTTGAGCAGCCGAGCAACAAGGGAATTCAGATTTTGGATAATACGTCACACTTGTTTGGTCAATATGGCCTTATTAAAAGCATCCCAAAAGCCTAAACAGGGCCAACACAGCTTCTCCCGATTTGCCCACTGCATTCCACTCCAGCCTCGCAAGCAGGTGAAGGGTTTCCACTTAAACCTACTTGTACTTTTAAAATATTTATCAGCGGAAGACCTTTTAATAAATACGAAGTATGATTTTTACTTAGTAATTAATTAAATTGTTCTTTACATAATAGCTAACTCGTATAAAGCCACATCTTTGTGTCAATAACTCTACTCACATTTTAGAAGTCATAAGTAGTACAAATCTCCAATTTAAAACGATTTAAAAGATAAAATACTTATTACTTTAGTTCTATTAATGATAACTGGAAACTTATACTATGATACTTAACTTTAACTGCATTCACTTTATTCTGTATTCTTCTTATTGGGAACTTGCTCGCGATAGCTAGATCCCCTGCCATCCAGTAGTCCTGAAAATGTTTTAAGAATAGCATCTTAAGTTATGCGACACAGTGGAAAAACTCCGTAAGTAGTTACACTAAATGAAAATGCACCATAATAAATACATCCTTGACTAAGGAGCCAATCTTACGACTCAATAGCCTGACTTGAGAGTTAATCTTACGGCTCAGAAGCCATATTGTGTAACATAGGAGCTAATCTTACGACTCAAAACTCTGACTAGGAGCCCATCTTACGACTTGAGAGTAATTATAAACCCGAAGGCGAACATAAAAATCACAATACAAACTCAATAGTATAAAAGCGGCCAATCAATTAAAACAACTTCATAAATATATGGAACATATATTGAAATCGAAAGGATCTAATTCGAGCAAGTTTCTAATTAATCAAAACTTGTTGCAATTGATCAAAATTTTGATTCGAAGTGTATTACGCGCGAATCAAATGTCCATTGGGTTCTTTGATAGAAAGAAATCAAATAAAAAAGGGGCAAATCGGTTTTTCTTATTCCCGATGAAGTGCATATATTACTAGGATCTTCTTCCATAATGGTATAGAACAATAGTATAGTTGGGGCAGATACACAAATTGCTTTAAATATAAGAAGTCGAGTAGCCAGGTTGGTCCAAGTGGAGAGAAAAAAAAAGAATTGAACTTAAAATCTTTTTTGGAGATATCCATTTTGCTAGAAAGGCAGATAAGATATCCTGAAGCTACGTAGTTACCCAATTTTCATAAAGACTTTCTTGAAATGATGCAAATGTTCTTTGATTGAAGTGCTTTGAAGAAGCTCCAAGGTTGTCTGATCCAACTCGTACTACACTCGTCAATGTAAAGCCTTTAATCTATAGTTTTCTTTATTATTCTTCTCATTTTCATAACTTATTATATTTATCATAATTTTAGCTTGTATGTTTAACTAGTGCACATGTATACTTACACACTGAATCACATTTAGAACACATTAACATAATAACATAGTAGCATATGTGTAACGTAGCTAACTTATTGTCATACTCATGTTGACATGATGAAAAAGAAGTTAGATTCATATAGGGTAAGCATATCTTTTTAGAAAACTATAATTTTTAGGCTTCAAGACCAGCCTGTCTTGTAAAATTCACTATAAATCATATATTTGATAAAAAAAACTTCTCAAATTTTAATCATAGACTTCTAATATCATGTATAATACTAAAAAAATTTAAAAGATCCAAAGGCACTAATTTAATAAAAATCATTTTGTAGGAGCAAATTTGAATATTTTATACCTAATATCAGCTTATCTTGAAAAATTCATTAAAAATCATTAGCTCACTGGAATGCCTTCAAATTTTAACCATATACTCTTAACATTATATAATACCACATATTATAACACTTTTTGAAAATATATATATTTTAATATATTTTTTCAAAGTTGTACGTAGAGCATGAATTTTGACAAACAATGTAATCAAATAAAGTTCACACATTTAAACAATATAATCTTCACTTTTATAACATAAACATTGTAAGGTTTATACTGTAAAACATGCTTTTAGGTGTTGCTTTGTATATATACTGTTTATTGCACTTTAATGGATGAGAATAAATTATCAGTGTTTGCCTTAAATATTATGAATGTATATATATTTATTGCATATTGTTTGAATACGATACATTGTAGACAATGTTGTCTGTGGTTGATCATAGAAGAACACACTGTCGGTTCCTTGTAATAGGTATAATGATTCACAACTTACATGGAATTGAACAATCCATTGGTAGAAGTTGATGTGTAAGGCTCGGATCTTGACCAAGAGATTACACTAGTGCATTTGTTGCACTGAATTAGCCCAACAACGAGATAGTTTTCCTAGACTAACTTGATAGAAAAACTAGATCTTAGTGGTTATTGATTTCTTAATTTTTGTCACTTAATTGAGATTGTATATAATTAATTAATGTTGCTTTGATTTATTTTAGGAAAAAGAGTCAATGAGACTCAATGCTCTATACTTTGAGCAATATTATTGACTGATTACTAAATTAATATAGAAAATCATATCTTGGTAAAACAAGTTGATTATGTCCCCTTGATGTGCTCAGAATGTTTATCATATCAAACCTGTACAGTGGATTCCATATGATAATAATGTTGAGCTGTTTGTTCTCTAGGCATAAAAGACATTAATTGATATAAGCATTCAATAGCTTAAATTAATTAATGGACATTGAATCTTAAATTTTAAAAATAATAATCCGGAGCCATATTTTGAAATATGGATTAGGATGGGTAGTTCAATATTAATGCTTTAGTATAATGAATTAATATTAATGGGCTAGAATAAAATTGATGGCTCAATATGGATATCGAGCCCATTGGAGGCCCAATCCTATTCCTTCTTAAGGTCCCTTGAATAGTCCAATAGAAGTCCATTAACTAAGAGGATAAAGATTAATTAGAAATAGAAGATATGAAAGAAAAGATATGGATAAATCTGATTCCTAAAGGGAATATGATTTTATCCATATTTTCATCTCCCAGGTGAGAGAGGATTTCGATCCAATCCCGTTACTTGGAGGCCAAGATTTCGGCCTCAACCCCTATAAGTAAGGGACCAGTTTTGGTCCCAATATGCATATGTGTGTGGCTATTTTTCTTCGTGAAAAAGATTAATCCTTCCTTGAAGTTGAAAGTTTCTTTGATTTCCGACCGAATTGGCGAGCTTGGACTTAAGGAATACTCAAGAAGATATTTGAATTGAAAGGTTATTTCTTCTCAACAATTTCTCTCCGATTCAAAGGTAAACAAAATAATCTCTTAGTTTCGCATGTTTATGGCTTATTGTGTGGTTTATCGTTATTCAATACCTGAATTATGTGATTTGAATGTTTCAAATTATGGTTATGTTATTTATGAAAATAGTATTCGAAATTACATCTAGAATAGATCCTTGGTACAATCCCCGATCCCTCAACAACTAGTATCAGAGCCATTGATTCGGGCTCTATAATTTCAAATTCAGTTTTAAAAAAAATTAAACTTATGTGTATTTGAAATTAGATAGTAGAACTGTTAGATCTGCTTTGCAGGAATCCAATTATCATGGTTTTTTTATGTATATTTTAAATTCATGTTGGATTGAATGTTTTTTTAAATCTGATTCGTCCTGATTCAATTTTTCTCGTAAGAAAATCCACGAGTAGATTAGGTCTGTTTTTATGAGAGATCCAAGCATATAGATGTAAGGTTACATTTTGCAAGAGATGTAATAGATGCAGGGTCTGTGGAAGTTAAGAAAGTTCATACACTTGACAATGCTGCTGGCTTCTTAACCAAAGCAGTTCCTGGAAACAAGGTAGTGCATTGCTCGAGCCTAATTAGGCTTGAACAATGAGGTTAATATTCAAGGAACAAGGACAGGTTGAGGTAAGGACATGCACTTGAATTCATTGAGATGGAGATTCGTGAATATTAGTTCAATTTCATCAAGTGACTTGCTGTATGAAGTATGAGTTGTGAAGAATTCAGAACCGGATTTGTTATTTGAAGAAACGGATCATAAAACCGGGTTAAACACGAATCAGTGGAAGAGGTTAGGAGGGAACCGGGTTTAAGTTAGTTATAACTGCCGGATACAACGGTTTTAATCTGTTGCACTAAAAACCGTTGTGGAAGTCCTATTTCTGCAACTTGTGGCAGTTGAGCTAAAGTTAGTTACAACTCTCTCATCTTCGGGATTCGAGCTTCATTACTTATATACATTTGTATCACTTGTAAATGCGAGCTAGATGATATAGTTTTCCCTCTGTAAACATTACACGATTGAGAGAATTAGAAGTCTAGGGTTTCTGCTCCAAATCGACTTGTGATTTGGGGATTTACTAGTTTCTGAGAGATTCTTGTAATTGATTGTGTAGTGAAGAGAATTGAGGTGCATAGAGCCTCCGTGGATGTAGATCACCTTTGATCGAACCACGTAAATCGCTGAGTGTTTGATTTTATTTCTGTGTTTGCGTGTGAACACTGTTCGGCCCGTTTCATCCTGATTTCGTCCGAATTTTGTTTTCATTTATCTTGTGTGATCTTGATCTTCTCTTAACAAGTGGCGCCGTCTGTAGGAAACCTCTCACACAAGAAGAAGAAGAGAATGTACGGAATGAAGATGGATCTGGACAAATTTTCAGGGAAAAATGATTTCTATCTGTGGAAAATCAAGATGAAGGCTATCTTGGTTCAGAATGGGTTAGTAAATGCTCTCAAACCTGAAGATGAGTGGGTAGACGCTGAGAAACCCAAATATGGTGATATGGATCAAAAGGCATTGAGCCTGATCATCATGTGTCTTGGTGATAAGCCTTTCAGGGAAGTATCCAGATGTATTAATGCAATTGAGGCCTGGACCAAACTGGAGGAACTCTACCAGTCCAAGTCAGTTTCAAACAAGCTATTCCTCAAGCAGAGATTGCTGGCTTTCAAGATGGTGGAGGAAAAGGAAATTTTTGATCAACTAGATGAGTTTACAAAGCTTCTTGATGAGCTGGAAGATCTTGGGGTAAAAATGGAAGATGATGACAAAGCTCTGATGGTACTAAACGCTTTGCCAAGATCTATGGAGAGTTTCAAGGACACTCTGATGTTTGGAAGGCAGGATAAGTTGAGTTATGACTCAATTATTACTGCCCTGAAAACCAAATGTTTACAGAATCAGGGAGATAAGAAAGTAAATCAATCTAGTGAAGGTTTGAACATTAAGTTCAAAAGAAACTACCAGAAGAAGAAGGGCCAAACCTCAAAGTTTTTTAAGAATGGAAATAATGTTCAGAATAAATCTGGAGAGTGGGTAGAAAATAGGAAGTGTTTCAAATGTAAACAAACTGGACACCTGAAAAAGGATTTCCCACAAAAGATGAAGCAAAAGGAAGGCCAAGGTGTTGAAGCTGTTGCGGTTGAACATGAAGAAGACACACTAGAAATTCTGAATGTTACTGAGTCAAAGATGGAGATGGAATGGGTGCTTGACACTGGTTGCTCTTTCCATATGTGTCCTCATGAAGAATGGTTTCAGAATCTCAAGAAAGAAGATGGAGGGTGTGTTTTGCTGGAAATGATCAATCCTGCAGGGTTCAAGGCACTAGATCAGTAAACATTAACATGTTTGATGGAATTACAAGAACTATCACCAATGTGAGGTATGTACCTGGTCTCAAGAGAAATTTACTCTCCCTAGGATCTCTTATTGCTATTGGATGTGAATTCAAGTCTGTTGATGGTCAATTACACATAACCAAAGGAAACAAACTGGTGATCAAAGGAACAACATAATGGTCTGTTTATTTTGATGGGAAAATCAGTGGTTGGTTGTGTGGGCAACATTCTAGGCAAGAATGAATTAACACTGTGGCATAAAAGGTTAGGGCACATTGGGGAAAGAGGATTAAAGGAATTATCCAAGAAAGGCATAACGGGAGAGGTTGGAAATCAAACACTTGAATTTTGTGATAAATGTGCATTAGGCAAATCACAGAAATCGCCTTATGCTAGGGGGGCTCACATTACTCAAGAACCTTTAGATTATGTCCACTCAGACATTTGGGGACCATCCAGAACTGAAACTCATGGAGGAGGAAGATATTTCATATCTGTAATTGATGATTTCAGTAGGAAAGTGTGGGTATTTGTTTTAAGAAACAAAAGTGATGCCTTCACCAAATTCAGGATATGGCTGATTCAGATGGATACTTTAAGGGGCAAGAAGCTCAAGCATTTGAGAACAGACAATGGCTTAGAGTACCTATCTAATGAGTTTACTAATTTCTGTAATGAAAGAGGAATTACAAGACATAGAACAATCCCAGTGAACCCTCAATAGAATGGTGTTGCATAAAGATTCAACAGAACAATACTTGAAAGAGTGAGGTGTATGTTGATTGGTGCTGGACTGCCAAAGGTTTTTTGGGGAGAAACCATTAATACATCATGTTATTTAATCAACAGATCACCTTCATCATCTCTAGGGTTCAAAACACCAGAAGAAGTATGGAGTGGCAGAATTCCAAGTTATACAGGTTTGAAGGTGTTTGGATGTCTGACTTATGCACATATTAAGCTAGAAAAACAAGATCCAAGAGCATACAGATGTGTGTTCTTGGAGTATCCAGAAGGAATAAAAGGATACAGGCTATGGTGCTTGGAACCAGGGAATCAGAAGCTCATGATAAGCAGATATGTTAAGTTCAATGAATCAGTTATGGGATATCACTCCACTGGAAGTCAAGAAGAACGTGATGGAACTATTGAAGCAGAAAAATTATCAGTTCAAGTGGAGACTCAGATGGATTGTAATTCTCAAAGGGTTGAGGACTTAAGAGAACACTCTAGTGACAGTTCATCATAAGAAGAAGATTTGCAATCTAGTAATCAAAATTTAAGAAACTATAGTATTGACAGAGATAGACCAAAGGCAAATCCAAAGACTAGACTTCTATGGGCAGGCTGGGAGTGTACATTATGCACTTAGCATTGCTGAAGACATAGAACATCAGGAACCACAGAACTTCAAAGAAGCAGTCAGTGGTGGTGAAAGTGAGTACTGGATTAGTGCAATAGTGGAAGAAATGGAATCTCTGGAAAGAAATGGTACTTGGAAGCTGGTTGATAAGCCTAAAGGGCAGAAGCTGGTGAGTTCCAAGTGGATTTATAAGAAAAGGATTGAAGCTGGAGACTCAGAAAGGATAAGATACAAGGCAAGACTTTTTGCAAGGGGTTTTACTCAGAGGGAGAGCATTGATTTTAATGAGGTTTTCTCTCCTGTGGTGAAACATTGCTCTATCAGACTGCTGTTATCAAAGGTGACACAAGAAGACATGGAGTTACAACAATTAGATGTTAAAAATGCATTTTTGCATGGTGACTTAATTGAGAACATATATATGAAACAGCCTGAGGGTTTTGTGATTCCAGGAAGTGAAGAAAATGTATGCTTTCTCAAGAAATCATTGTATGGGTTGAAACAAAGTCCAAGGCAGGGGAATAAGAAGTTCAATGAGTTCATGTTAAAGGCAGGATTTATCAGAAGTCTATATGATAGTTGTGTATTCTTTGATAAGAATACTAATGTTGATCCAGTGGATTTGTTACTATATGTGGATGACATGCTTATTGCAAGTAAAAGTAAGCATAAAGTACAGTTGCTGAAGAAGAAGTTGAGTTCATAGTTTGACATGAAGGATTTAGGAGATGCAAAAAAGATTTTGGGCATGAGTATAATAAGAGATAGGAGTTATGGAAGTTTATGGTTGTCTCAGAGGCATTATCTTCAGAAGGTGGTGGAGAGGTTTCAGATGCATGAGGCCAAACATCTGAGTATTCCAGTAAATCAACAACTCAAGTTGTCCAAGGAGTAGAGTCCAAAAACTGCAGAAGAAGTTAAATACATGAGAAATATACCATATGCAAGTGGTGTTGGCAGCTTGATGTATGGCATGATCTGTAGATGACCTGACTTGGCATATTGTGTGTCTTTGGTTAGTAGGTATATGTCAAATCCTGGAAAAACTCATTGGAAAGCTTTGAAGCAGGTGTTGAGATACTTAAAAGGAACAGTGAATTTAGGTTTGAAATTTCAGAAACAGGCAGATGTTACTATTCCATTGGTGGGATTTGCAGATGCTGATTTTGCAGGAATGTAGATACCAGAAGATCTATTACAGGTTATGTATTTACTCTATATGAAACTGCAGTTAATTGGAGGAGTGTACAACAGTCTGTAGTAGCTTTATCTACCATAGAAGCTGAATATATAGCATTAACAGAAGCAATCAAGGAAGCTGTGTGGTTGAAAGGGATCCTTAAGGATTTGGGAATTAAGCAGGAGTGTGTGACCATATTCTGTGATAATCAGAGTGCGCTTCACTTGGTAAAACACCAGGCTTTTCATGAGAGATCCAAGCATATAGATGTAAGGTTACATTTTGCAAGAGATGTAATAGATGCAGGGTCTGTGGAAGTTAAGAAAGTTCATACACTTGACAATGCTGCTGACTTCTTAACCAAAGCAGTTCTTGGGAACAAGGTAGTGCATTGCTCGAGCCTAATTAGGCTTGAACAATGTGGTTAATATTCAAGGAACAAGGACAGGTTGAGGTAAGGACATGCACTTGAATTCATTGAGGTGGAGATTTGTGAATATTAGTTCAATTTCATCAAGTGACTTGTTGTATGAAGTATGAGTTGTGAAGAATTCAGAACCGGATTTGTTATTTGAAGAACCGGATCATAAAACCGGGTTAAACACGAATCAGTGGAAGAGGTTAGGAGGGAACCGGGTTTAAGTTGGTTATAACTGCCGGATACACCGGTTTTAATCTGTTGCACTAAAAACCGTTGTGGAAGTCATATTTCTGCAACTTCTGGCAGTTGAGCTAAAGTTAGTTACAACTCTCACATCTTCAGGATTCGAGCTTCAGTACTTATATACATTTGTATCACTTGTAAATGCGAGCTAGATGATATAGTTTTCCCTCTATAAACATTACACGATTGAGAGAAGTAGAAAGCTAGGGTTTCTGCTCCAAATCGACTTGTGATTTGGGGATTTACTAATTTTAGAGAGATTCTTGTAATTGATTGTGTAGTGAAGTGTTAGTGAAATCAACTCTTTAACACACAACACCAAGAAATCTGGAATTTGCACAAAGAACAATTTGAAATCACACATGCAGTTCGGCCAGAGTTGTGGCCGAATTGAACTTGCGCAGAACAGGAACTGAAAATGAATCAAACACCGATTTAACGTGGTTCGTTCAAGATGAACTACATCCACGGAGGCAAGGCACACCTCAATTCACTAAGAAATCCAATCAATTACAGAGAATTCACTCAAGAAATGAAATGCCCAATTCTGTTGACAAATTAGGGCACGAACGCTCAATCTAAAAATACTCTCTCTAATCTAAAGAACAGGGAAATTACTCAACGTAGTGATCCTCTCCTCAATGAGAGCTGTTCAATGATATATGGATTGAAGCTCGAATGCAACTGTACAGGAAGTTCTAACTGAAAGAAGTTGAGCTCAGCTACAGGACAAAAGTGACGGTTTTCTTCGTCACAATTCTGCAACTGCTCCGTCACAAAAGACGGTTATCTTCAACTGCCTCGAAACCGGTTTATTCTGAACAACTTGTCTTCTTGATGCTAAAACCTGGTTCAATCCTCCGGTTCTTCACTCCCTGATTCCGGTTCCACATTCCCAACACACCATATTACAAAGTATAGCTCACTTGATGATATTGAACATCACCTCACAAATCTCCACCTCAATGAATCAAGTGTGCCTCTTCCTGCCTCATCACTGCCTTTCTGTTAGTGCTCCTCATGACATTGCTCAAGCTGCAGCAGGCTCGAGCAATGCTCCACTTTGTTCCCAGGTACACCCTTAGTAAGAAAATCAGCAGGGTTATGCAATGTGTGTACCTTCTTCACTTCTACAGAACCAGAATCAATGATATCCCTAGCAAAATGCAACCTAACATCAATGTGTTTTGACCTTTCATGAAATGCTTGGTGTTTCACAAGGTGTAGAGCACTTTGATTATCACTGTAAATTGCCACACACTTTTGCTTGATGTCCAAATCTCTCAGAATCCCTTTGAGCCAGATTGCTTCTTTAATAGCTTCAGTGAGAGAGATATATTCTGCTTCTGTTGTTGACAGTGCTACAACTGACTGCTGTACACTTCTCCAGCTGATGGCTGTTCCAAATAAGGTAAACACAAATCCAGAAATAGATTTCCTTGTGTCTATGTTTGCTGCAAAATCAGAATCAGCAAACCCTTCCAATGCAACAGTGCTTCCATCCACTTTCTTCTCAAACTTCAGTGACAAGTTCACTGAACCCTTCAAATACCTCATCACATGCTTCAAAGCTTCCCAATGCTCAACTCCTGGGTTTGACATGAACCTGCTCACTAAAGAAACAGCATAGGCCAAGTCAGGCCTACTACAAATCATCCCATACATGAGACTTCCAACTCCACTTGCATAAGGAATATTGCTCATATGTATGATTTCCTCTTCAGTCTTTGGGCATTGTTCTTTGGAGAGTTTCTTCTGTAGATTAACTGAAGTGGAGAGAGGTTTGGCTTCATGCATATGAAACCTCTCCAAAACCTTCTGTAGATATTGCCTCTGAGATAACCAAAGCACTCCAGCTTCTCTGTTCCTTAGAATGTTCATGCCCAAAATCTTCTTGGCCTCTCCCAGATCTTTCATGTCAAATTCAGTGTTAAGTCTGTCCTTCAACCATTGTACCCTCTTCTTGTTCCTGCTGGCAATTAGCATATCATCCACATACAACAGAAGAAAGACTTTATCTTGCTTTGAACCCTTGTTGAAGTAAACACAACTATCATATAGACTTCTTACAAAGCCAACACTGATCATGAAGTCATTGAACCTCTTATTCCACTGTCTTAGACTTTGTTTGAGTCCATATAGTGACTTCTTCAGCAAACAAACTTTGTCTTCTTGTTCAGGAACAACAAGGCCTTTTGGCTGTTTCATATATATCTTCTCATTGAGCTCTCCATGTAAGAATGCTGTTTTTACATCTAGTTGTTGTAGTTCCATGTCCTCTTGAGTAACCTTTGATAAAAGCAACCTGATTGAGCAAGGCTTTACTACTGGAGAGAAAACTTCATTAAAATCAATTCCTTCTCTTTGTGTAACCCCTAGCCACCAATCTTGCTTTAAACCTCACCTGTTTGGATCCTGCAGTCTCTAGTTTCTTCTTGTATATCCATTTAGAACTTACAAGTTTCTGACCTCTTGGTTTATCCACCAATATCCAGGTCTCATTCTTTTCCAGAGACTCCATCTCTTCAATCATTGCCTGAATCCAGTGTTCACCTTCTTCACAGTCTAGTGCTTCTTTAAAACTACTAGGCTCTTGTGATTCCAGGTCTTCAGCAACACTCAAGGCATAGTAAACACTCCCTGCTTGACCATAGAAATCAGGTCTGTTGACTGTTCTTCTAGGCCTGTCCCTTCCAATGCTGTATTCTCTAACATTTTGTGAAGGTCCAACTTGTACTTCTTCTTCAGATGATGAATCACTATCTTGTAGATTTTCTTGTGGTTGAGGTGTGTGATCATCTTCAGCAGGATGCTCCACCTGAATTGATATCTCTTCTGTCTCTTTGGCACCATCAAATTCTTCCTTAGAGCCTGTAGAAGTATAAGCCATCACATTCTCATTAAACTTTACATCTCTACTTGTGATTATCTTCTGATTTCCCTTCTCTAGACACCACAATCCGTAGCCCTTTATTCCATCTGGATATCCAAGAAATACACATCTTAGAGCTCTTGCATCTAACTTGTCTTGCTTGACATGGAAAAAAGCAAGACAACCAAACACCCTTAAACCTTCATAACTTGGTTTCTGTCCACTCCACACCTCTTCAGGTGTTTTGAACCCAATCACAGATGAGGGTGACCTGTTAATGAGATAACATGCTGTAGCAATGGTTTCACCCCAAAATACCTTTGGCAACCCAGCATCCAACAACATACACCTTACTCTTTCAAGAAGAGTCCTATTAAGCCTTTCAGCAACTCCATTCTGTTGAGGATTCATTGGGACAGTCCTGTGTCTCTTGATTCCTCTTTCTTCACAGAAGTTTGTGAACTCAGTAGAGAGGTATTCCAATCCATTATCAGTCCTAAGGTGCTTCAGCTTCTTCCCTTTGACATTTTCCAGTTGAATAAACCATGTTTTGAACTTATGAAAAGCATCACTCTTATTCTTCATCAACATGATCCACACCTTTCTACTGTAATCATCAATCAAGGACATGAAATACCTTGCACCACCATGAGTCTCTGTCCTTGCAAGACCCCATATGTCAGAGTGGACATAATCTAATGGCTCTTGAGTTGTGTGAACACCCTTTCCATAGGGCAGCTTCTTGGATTTGCCCAAAGCACACTGATCACAGAACTCCAGGTTTTGATTTCCCATGTTTCCAATTACTCCACTTCTTGACAGTTCCTTCAACCCTTTCTCTCCTATGTGTCCAAGCCTGTTGTGCCATTTAACAAGCTCAGAACTGCTTAAGACCATATCCACACTCCCAACAACAGGTGAACCAATCAAGATAAACAACCCATTATGCTGTCTACCTTTAATCACCACTTTATCATGTTTTGTGATATGCAAGAAACCATTTACTGAGCTAAACTGACAACCACTAGTTACCAAAGAGCCAAGAGATAGAAGATTTCTTTTGAGGCCAGGAACATATCTTACATTTGAGATGATTCTGACCACTCCATCAAACATCCTTATGCTCACTGATCCAACTCCTTTGACCTTGCATGATTGGTCATTTCCCAGGAGAACATTTCCACCATCTTCTCTCTTCAGTTCATCAAACCATGACTGGTGTGGACACATATGAAAGGAGCAGCCTGTGTCCAAGACCCATTCCTTTACCATTCTTGATTCAGTAACATTTAATACCTCTGGAGGATCTTCTTGATGGTCAATGGCAGCAGCTTCTGCCCCTTGATTTCCACCTTTCTTGTTTCTCTTAGGACAATCCTTCTTCAAGTGACCAGGCTGCTTGCACTTGAAGCATTTCCTCTTCTCAACCCATTCATTCCCCTTCTTTGGATTAGAGTCTCCTGCCTTGGGATCCTTAGCATTCTGTCCCTTCTTGCCTTGCCAAGGTTTCTTGAATTTAACATTCAAACCTTCTCCAGATTGAACCATGCCTTTATCACCTTGAGTCTGGAAACATTTAGACCTCAGAGCCTTCACTATCCCATCATAAGATAGCTGCTCATCTCTCCCATACATCAAGGCATCCTTAAATCTTTCCATGGATTTTGGAAGAATGTTTAACACCATCAATGCTTTATCATCCTCCTCCAATTTCACATCCAGGTCTTCCAATTCCTCAACCATCTTAATGAACTCATCAAATTGATCAGAAATTACCTTATCTTCAGTGATCTTGAAGGCCAACATCTTCTGCTTCAAGAACAGCTTGTTGGAAACTGACTTAGATTGATACAGATCTTCCAATCTCTTCCATGCTTCTGAGGAACTCTTGCATCTTGAGACCTCTCTTAACGGTTTATCACCCAAACACAGAAAGATAAGACTGAGGGCCTTCTTATCCACTGATGCAAACTTGGGTTTCTCACTTTCTTCCCACGAATCAAGAGGTATCAAAGCAAGATCAAGGCCATTGTGAACCAACACTGCATTCATCTTGATCTTCCACAGTGTGAAATCATTTCTTCCTGTAAACTTCTCAAAGTCCATCTTCATACCAGCCATTCCTTCCCTTCTTCAAGCTGTGAGAGTTGATTCCCACAGACGGCGCCACTTGTTAGTGAAATCAACTCTTTAACACACAACACCAAGAAATCTGGAATTTGCACAAAGAACAATTTGAAATCACACATGCAGTTCGGCCAGAGTTGTGGCCGAATTGAACTTGCGCAGAATAGGAACTGAAAATGAATCAAACACCGATTTAACGTGGTTCGTTCAAGATGAGCTACATCCACGGAGGCAAGGCACACCTCAATCCACTAAGAAATCCAATCAATTACAGAGAATTCACTCAAGAAATGAAATGCCCAATTCTGTTGACAAATTAGGGCACGAACGCTCAATCTAAAAATACTCTCTCTAATCTAAAGAACAGGGAAATTACTCAACGTAGTGATCCTCTCCTCAATGGGAGCTGTTCAATGATATATGGATTGAAGCTCGAATGCAACTGTACAGGAAGTTCTAACTGAAAGAAGTTGAGCTCAGCTACCGGACAAAAGTGACGGTTTTCTTCGTCACAATTCTGCAACTGCTCCGTCACAAATGACGGTTATCTTCAACTGCCTCGAACCCGGTTTATTCTGAACAGCTTGTCTTCTTGATGCTAAAACCCGGTTCAATCCTCCGGTTCTTCACTCCCTGATTCCGGCTCCACATTCCCAACACACCATATTACAAAGTATAGCTCACGTGATGATATTGAACATCACCTCACATGAAGAGAACTGAGGTGCATAGAGCCTCCGTGGATGTATACACCTTTGATCGAACCACGGAAATCCTTGAGTGTTTGATTTTATTTCTGTGTTTGCGTGTGAACACTGTTCGACCGGTTTCATCCTGATTTCGTTCGAATTTTATTTTCATTTATCTTGTGTGATCTTGATCTTCTCTTAACAATTATGTTCTGGGCTGAACATAGAAGAATTAATTCATAGTTATGCCCATCTTTATTTCTTGTATTTGATCCCTAAACTGGCCCATCAGGCTCCTAGCCCAGTAGGGGATTAAACTACCAGGTCAGGCCCAAACTCAGTTATTATTTATTAAATACATAACTTTTAGTCTATGAAATTAAACAGACACACATAAAAATAACAGAGCAGAAAATAGAGAGTGAGAGGGCAGCGGCAGCAGTGTTGGTTCCCACGATTCTAACATCGAATTGTTGTGCACACGATTCTTAGGTCCACTCTAAAACACATATGTGTTACATTTTAAATTAATAGATGCATGTTTAGGATTAATCAATGTGTATATTAAATTATGACATCCAAGAAGGTCCTAGGGAAATTAAAAAATTCCTATAATTGGTAACAGAGCCTGGATTAGTTTTCTTGGCTCTGTCAGATATAATTCAATTATTGATTATATGTGCGTTTATTTTATTGTCATTCTTCGTGGCTCGCTTTCGATTGGTACATCGTGTTTGTTGACGTTGTGATTGTAATTCACCACGAGAAAATTCGTGGCCAGAATAGGTTCATTTTTGCTTTTATTATTGTTTAAAAATCTGTAAAAGTCGAAGAAGGCAGACGAAGAACACGAAAAACATGAAGAACCCGGCAGCAGCAGGCCCCGGCGGCTCTAGGCGGCTCAACAGCCCATCGGCCGATGCAACTCGTCTTCAGCCCGATGTTTCATTTTAGCCCGGTCCGTACCCGAGTACGCGAGGCCCTGTTAAGAAATGAATCACTTACAACACACACAAACAGATTCAAACAAGAAATGAATGAAAAGACAAACTGGAATTCGTCCAAACAACAACCGAACGCAAAACCAGAAATAAAATGAAGAACACAAAGCTTTTACGTGGTTCGATCAATGTGATCTACATCCACGGAGGCTCTATACACCTCAATTCACTCCACTAAACAATCAATTACAAGAAACAACCCAGAAAACTAGAAGCCCCAATTCACAGACCAAATTGAGCTCAAGAACCCTAGCTTTCTAATTCTAATGATTGTGTAGTGTTTACAGAGGGAAAACAACGTGTATCAACTCGTCTCTACTAGTGGATCAAATGTATATAAAGAACTAAGCTCGAATCAAGAAGCTCCAGAAGTTGGAATCAATTCTGTTTCAACTGCTTCAAAACTGGTATACGCGCCTTCGACAACGGTTTTACATGCAACGGTTTTGAACCGTTGCATAATTCTGTTATAACCGTTTTGACCCCGGTTCTTCACTAACCTTCAAAACTGAACTGCTTTAATCCCAACTCTCCGGCCCGGTTCTTCCCAACCTGAACCCGGTTCGTGATTCCTCTCAACCTCTATTACAAGTCATATCCACTTGATGAAATTGAATTGACACCTACAAATCTCCACCTCAATGAATTCAAGTGCACTTCCTCACCTCAAACTGCCTTGTTACCTCCAGATTTAACTACATTGTTCAAGCCTTATCAGGCTTGAGCAACGAACCATTTTGCTCCCTGGAACCGCCTTAGTTAGGAAATCAGCCGCATTGTCCATAGTATGCACCTTCTTCACTTCAACAGATCCACCTTCAATTACATCTCTTGCAAAATGAAGTCTAACATCAATATGCTTAGACCTTTCATGAAAAGCTTGATGTTTCACCAAGTGAAGAGCACTTTGATTATCACACTGAATAGTAACACATTCTTGACTGATCCCTAAGTCTTTGAGAATTCCCTTGAGCCACAGAGCTTCCTTGATTGCCTCAGTTAAGCCATTTTATTCTGCCTCAGTTGTTGATAAGGCAACCACAGATTGTTGCACACTCTTCCAGCTTATAGCTGTCCCATACAAAGTAAAGACATACCCTGCAACAGATTTCCTTGTATCCAATTTCCCAGCAAAGTCTGCATCAACATATCCAACCAAAGGTATAACACTAGCTCCTTGTTTTTGAAAGTTTAACCCCACACTGACAGACCCTTTCAGATATCTTAAAACCTGCTTCAAAGCTTCCCAATGTGATTCTCCAGGAGTTAACATGTATCTGCTTACCAGAGACACACTATAGGCCAAGTCTGGCCTGCTGCATATCATTCCATACATCAAACTGCCAACACCACTGGCATATGGAACATTCTTCATGTGAATCTCCTCAGCTTCTGTTTTAGGACACTGATCCTTGGACAACTTAGTCTGTAGATTAACTGGGATACTTACTGGCCTTGATTCATGCATATGAAACCTCTCTACCACTTTCTGCAAATACTGTTTCTGTGAGAGCCATAGTGTTCCAGTCTTCCCGCTTCTAATGATGTCCATTCCCAGAATCTTCCTGGCTTCCCCAAGATCCTTCCTGTCAAATTCTGAACTCAATTTTCCCTTTAGCTGTTGTATCTTATCAATGATCTTACTGGCAATGAGCATATCATCCACATATAACAACAGAAATACTTGTTCAACTCTTGAACCTTTGTTAAAGTATACACAGCTGTCATACAAGCTTCTTATGAATCCTGCACTAATTATGAACTCATTGAACTTCTTATTCCACTACCTTGGACTCTACTTCAACCCATAGAGTGACTTCCTGAGAAAATAGACCTTCTCTTCATTTCCTGGAATCACAAAGCCCTCAGGTTGCTTCATGTAAATCCTTTCAATTAGATCCCCATGCAGGAATGCTGTCTTGACATCTAACTGCTGTAGTTCCATGTCTTCTTAAGTAACCTTTGATAGAAGTAACCTGATAGAGCAATGCTTCACTACTGGAGAAAATACCTCATTATAGTCAATGCCTTCTCTTTGTGTAAAGCCTCTAGCCACCAGCCTTGCCTTGTATCTGATTTTATCAGCTTTTCCAGCTTCTGCCTTCTTCTTATAGATCCATTTTGAGCTGACTAGCTTCTGCCCTTTTGGTTTGTCTACAAGTTTCCAGGTTTGATTTCTCTCCAGAGATTCCATTTCCTCCATCATGGCCCCTATCCAATGTTCTCCTTCACTGCAACTTATTGCTTCTTTGAAACTTCTTGGCTCTTGAAACTCCAAGTCTTCTGCTATACTTAATGCATGGTAGACACTTCCAGCTTGTCCATAGAAATCAGGCCTTTGGATTTGTCTTCTTGGTCTGTCTCTACCAATGCTGTATGTTCTGAGATTTGAAATCTCAGTTTGACCTTCTTCATCTTCTGATGAACTGTCATCTTCTTGTTGAGCTTGAGCATCCTTCTCTGGTGATATCTGCTCTTTTGTAGGCTCCACTTGAATAAAAATTCTTTCAGGTTCCACAGCACCGTTAACTTCCTCTTGATTTCCAGTAGAGTTATATCCCATCACATCCTCATTGAACTTTACATCTCTGCTTATTAAGAAATGCTTAGGGTTTCCCTGTTCCAAGCACCATAACCTGTAGCCTTTTATGCCCTCGGGATATCCTAGGAACACACATCTCTGTGCTCTTGCATCAAGTTTGTCTTGCCTAATGTGAGCGTAGGCTAGACAACCAAACACTCTTAAGTCATGGTAGTTAGGTACCTTTCCACTCCACACTTCTTCTGGAGTCTTAAATCCTAGAGTTGATGATGGTGATCTGTTTATCAAATAGCATGCAGTATTTAATGTTTCTCCCCAGAAGAATTTGGGTAACCCAACATCAATCAGCATACATCTAACTCTTTCAAGCACAGTCCTGTTAAACCTTTCAGCAACCCCATTTTGTTGAGGGTTTAATGGAACAGTTCTGTGTCTTGTAATTCCCTTTTCTTCACAAAACCCTGTGAATTCAGTGGATAGATATTCCAAGCCATTATCTGTCCTAAGATGTTTCAGTTTCTTCCCTCTTAGGTTCTCCACCTGACTCAACCATGTTTTAGACTTAAGGAATGCATCACTCTTATTCCTTAGAACAAATACCCATGTTTTTCTACTGTAATCATCAATGATGGACATGAAATACCTTCCTCCTCCATGTGTCTCTGTTCTTGAAGGCCCCCAAATATCAGAGTGTACATAATCAAGTGGTTCTTGAGTAGAATGTATCCCTTTTGCATAAGGCAGCTTCCTGGCCTTTCCCAGAGCACATTTATCACAGAAATCCAGTGTTCTATTTCCCATTTCACCAACGATGCCCCTCTTTGAGAGCAACTTCAATCCTTTCTCTCCAATATGACCCAGACTTCTATGCCACTTCATGACATCTTCTCTACTAATCACAGATTCAGCCCAACCTAGCACAGGGGATCCAATCAAAATAAACAGGCCATTGTGTTGCCTTCCTTTGATTACCAGCTTGTTGTGTTTAGTGATATGAAGATAACCATCTAGGGAATTGAACTGACAGCCATTTGCCACAAGAGAACCAAGGGATTGGAGATTTCTTTTCAGTCCAGGAACATACCTTACTTGAGAAATAGTTCTGATGACTCCATCATACATTTTTATCTGGACTGATCCTGTGCCTTTCACTCTGCAGGAGTGATCATTTCCCAGTAATACACATCCACCATCTTCTTTCTGTAAATCCTTGAACCAGGATTCATTGGGACACATGTGGAATGAACAACCAGTATCAAGAACCCACCTTTTCCATTTTTGTGTCTGTGATGTTTAAGACTTCTGGTGTGTCTTCTTGATGCTCAGTCATAGCCACTTCTGCCCTTTGATTCTCCTGTTTCTTCTTCTTTTTTGGACAGTCCTTCTTCAATTGTCCAGCTTACTTGCATTTGAAACACTTTCTGGTTTCAACCCAATCTCCTTGTTTCTTTGCATTCTGAGTTCCAGACTTGTTATCTTTGAATCCTTGGAACTTCTTCTTTTGAAAATACTTTTTGAACTTAATGTTCAAACCTTCTCCAGCCTGTGCAGAGCCCTTTTCTCCCTGATTTTGAAAACACTTTATCTTCAATGCTGACAGGATGGATTCATAGCTGATTTTTCCATCCCTTCCAAACATCAATGCATCTTTGAAACTTTCCATGGACATTGGAAGAACATTCAGCACCATCAGAGCCTTATCATCATCCTCCAAGTTCACCCACAGATCTTCTAACTCTTCAATCATCTTGACAAACTCATCAGTTGATCAAAGATGATCTTATCATCAGTGATTCTGAAAGACATCAGTTTCTGCTTCAGAAATAATTTGTTTGATATAGACTTTGATTGGTAGAGTTCCTCC
Source organism: Ajuga chamaepitys (assembly GCA_958295605.1). Classification (NCBI taxonomy): domain Eukaryota; kingdom Viridiplantae; phylum Streptophyta; class Magnoliopsida; order Lamiales; family Lamiaceae; genus Ajuga; species Ajuga chamaepitys. The sequence goes on from OY282498.1 coordinate 27,767,245, forward strand.
AGTTTTCCCCATGCCTCCACTGCATTTTTGCACCTTGATACCTCCCTCAAAGGTTTATCACCCAGACAGAGGAATATAAGACTCAAAGCCTTCTTATCCAGTTCTGGAAACTTAGATTTCTCATCTTCAGGCCATTGATCAACAGGGAGAAGTGCAGAGTCTAGACCATTTTGATTCAGTACTTTATTCATTTTGATTTTCCAAAGTGAGAAGTCATTCTTACCTGAGAACTTCTCCACATCCATCTTCACTCCAACCATTCTCTCTTCTTCTTTAAATGTGTGTGTAGTCTTCCCACAGACGGTGCCACTTGTTAAGAAATGAATCACTTACAACACACACAAATAGATTCAAACCAGAAATGAATGAAAAAACAAACTAGAATTCGTCCAAACAACAACCGAACGCAAAACCAGAAACAAAATGAAGAACACAAAGCTTTTACGTGGTTCGATTAATGTGATCTACATCCACGGAGGCTCTATACACCTCAATTCACTCCACTGAACAATCAATTACAAGAAACAACCCAGAAAACTAGAAGCCCCAATTCACAAACCAAATTGAGCTCAAGAACCCTAGCTTTCTAATTCTAATGATTTTGTAGTGTTTACAGAGGGAAAACAACGTGTATCAACTCGTCTCTACTAGTGGATCAAATGTATATAAACAACGTGAATCAAGAAGCTCCAGAAGTTGGAATCAATTCTGTTTCAACTGCTTCAAAACTAGTATACGCGCCTTCGACAACGGTTTTACATGCAACGGTTCAAAACCGTTGCATAATTCTGTTATAACCGTTTTGACCCCGGTTCTTCACTAACCTTCAAAACTGAACTGCTTCAAACCCAACTCTCCGGCCCGGTTCTTCCCAACCTGAACCCGGTTCCTGATTCCTCTCAACCTCTATTACAAGTCATGTCCACTTGATGAAATTGAATTGACACCTACAGGCCCGACATTAAGGCCCAAGAGCTTGAAAACCTGTATTTTCTAAATTATGTAATAATTTAGGATTTAATTTTTTTCCATGTTGAACCACGAAGAACGAATTTCATTTATTTTTTATCGTTTCTTTCGCTCGATGGATGTTTAATATTTATTATTATGCCAAATATGTCTACGTGATTTATTAATTGCGGTTGGACTATCATGCTAGGAACATCACGTATTATTAGCATATTTAAATTCTCCGAGCATGCTTTACTTGTTGAGTTTAGTTTTATTTATGCTTAGGGTTACGTGTTATTGCATGGACAAACCTTTTGAAGAAAAAGACTAAGCAAAACCCGATTTTTTTTTTTTAATATTTCCTTTAAAATAGTCAAAGACCTCCACAACCGGTCTCAAGGCAAAGTTAATAATAATATTAATAAACGTCCACACGTGTGGTTTGCTATAATTTATTATTCATAAGTTTGTCAGCCGAGACTTCTAAATAAATCTTTTAATTCCAAAAGAAAAGTGGGAGTTGAATGCGTAAATATCCACAGCGTGGCTTACACATATAATTTTCACAAGTTTTCTAGAAAAATGGAATTAAATTGGATAACAAAGGTTAAATAAGTTGGAAGCGACATGGTCCATGTAAGTGTGTCAAATCCAGGAATTTATTTACAAGGGTTAGGTCCTGTACATAGATATTATTTTAAGTACAACTCCCCGAGGAGTCCCTTCTTAATAATAATATGGTCTAGTTTAAAGGTCTAATTATTAATTTCATTTGTCAAAAGGATAGGTTGACTTGGATTGAAATTAAATGACTAGGTGTTTTAGTCTGCCGAGGGTTTTACATATAAACGTCCACGCACGTGGCTTATATGTTGAATCTTTTGGGCTATTGGAGGATTCTATCAATATTATTTTATCAAAAGGTTACAATATTGTTGTTTCAAATTATATGTGATTGTGTTCTTACAAGTTTATTTTTCATATATTTTTAGATATGCCTTTGTCATTTGTCATCAATATTCTCACACAACACCCTTTTACCGGTCCTAACTATAAAGAATGGAAACGTAATCTGGAGTATATTCTTATCGCTGAGGAACACTATTTTGTGCTAGTTACTCCTCGTCCGGATCCCCTTACAGATCAGTCCACTGATGAGGAGTGGGAAAAGCATGATAGGTGGCATAAGTCTAATAATGTGGCTAAATGCTACGTTATGAACACTATGTCATCAACTTTGCAGCTCCAGCATCATGCCATGGAAGATGCCGCAAGCATCATGCTGAACCTTTAAGAGGTGTATGAGGAGTCGAATAGAGCAGCTCGATTTGACTTAATGAGGCAAATAATGGAAAGTCGGATGACCGAGGGCAGCTCAGTGCACAATTATGTCATGCACATGATTAACCTCATGGATAAGCTTGACTTGATAGGAGCAGGTATCGACACGAGGCCAAGGTCGATATCATTCTCAACACACTTCCCAAATCCTTTGAGAACTTCTGTCTCAATGCTGCTATGGCCAAGAAAGACTATACTCTTGATGAGTGACTCAATGACCTAGTTACCCAATGGGCCCGCTATTCCACCGAAAGATGCAAACAAGAAAAAGAGGCAAAAGGGCAAAAAGACCAAGGCAAATATTGGGAGTAATGTAGCGGGCCCTAGTGGTGTAGTAAAGAAGCCCAAGAGAAAGTGCTTCAAGTGCGGTAAGGCTGGGCATTGGAAGAAAGATCGTCCGGTGCTAAAGGCAAAGGACCAAGGTACGCCATTAGCTTTAGTAACTGAAACATGTTTGGACTCTATTTCTACTCATTCGTGGGTAGTAGATACGGGTGCGACTGATCATGTTTGGTACACCTTGCAGGGCTTCCAGCCGACAAGGTAAGGATGGCAAGATCACTATCTCCATGGGCAATGCAGCAAGGGTCGCAACAGTTGTAGTTGGAGATTTTTCTTTATGTTTTAATGACACTGTTTTAGTTTTAAGAAATTTTTTGTTTGTGCTGGATTTTTGGCGGAACTTGATTTTAGTTTCGAAACTTTATTGTGACGGATATTCAGTGGTTTTTTGGTAGTAATGTTTCTATCATGAGAAATGACGTAGTTATCTGCACTGGTGTTTTAAGTAATTCTCTTTATACTATAACTTGTCTGCATAATACTCAAAACTTAGTTGCATCTACTTCATCAAACCTAAAGAAAAGAAAGTTATCTTCTCAAGAGGATCAAACACATCTTTGGCACCTAAGATTAGGTCACATCAGTCTAAACACGATCCAAAGACTAGTATCTGATGGGGTGTTGGATTCATTCCAACCAATTCAGACTCGAGTCTGCGAATCTTTTACAGAAGGAAAAATGTTGACAAGGCCTTTTAAGGCAAAGGGGAGTAGGGCCAATGAGGTATCAGAGCTGATCCATTCTAACTTGTGTGGACCGATGTCCACACAAGCTCGTAGAGGATATGAGTATTTCGTCACTTTCATTGACGATTACTCAAGATACGGATATGTTTACCTACTTCGCCGCAAGTCTGAATGCTTTGAGAAATTCGAGGAATTTCAGGCAGAAGTGGAAAAGAAGTTAGGGAAAAGTATCAAGTCATTGCGGTCTAATCGTGGTGGTGAATACCTCGGCAACGAGTTCCAACAATACTTGTCAGAGGTTGGGATTATGTCCCAGTTGACTACACCAAGTACTCCTCAACAGAATTGTGTAGTAGAGAGAAGAAATCGAACTCTACTTGAGACGGTTAGATCTATGATGAGTTATGCATCTTTGCCCATTTAAAACTGGGGATATGCCTTAGAACCAGTTTATCTGTTAAACCTGGTACCATCCAAGTCAGTGCCCAAGATCCCCATCGAGCAATGGTCTGGGCGCAAACCTAGCTTGAATCATAGAAAGAATTGAGGTATTCCAGCACACGTGCTAAACAAGGATGCTGACAAGTTGGAATCTAGGTCAGATGTGAGATTATTTATAGGGTATCCAAAGGGAACGAAGGGTGGTTATTTCTATAGTCCTAAGGATCAGAAGGTTGTTATTAGCACTAACGCCCGATTCTTAGAAGAGGACTATATGATTAATCACAAGTCCAGAACAGACATTGCCCTTCGAGATCTCAAAGGGAATGTCAATACGATTCCACTTCCACAGCCACAAGTACAAGAGGAAATATTACCAAGTATTGCACAACCTGTTGACATAATGCCTACACAGCCTCGATGTAGTGGGAGGGTTGTTCGTCAACTTGAACGATACATGTTTGTGGGAGAATCTTCGGATATGATCCCAGGAGACGGACATGCTGATCTAGATCCCTGGACATACGCTGAGGCAGTAAGTGACGTAGATGCGAAAGAATGGCATCTTGCTATGGATTCTGAATTTGAATCGTAACTGCTATGGATGTATATGAGAAGGTTGTACTACCAGATGGCTGTAAAGCTATAGGCAGTAAGTGGCTATACAAGAGAAAGACAGGAGGGGATGGAGAGGTCACGACTTGTAAGGCTAAGCTAGTGGCAAAAGGGTATACCCAGATCGAGGGTAAAGACTACGATGAAACCTTTTCGCCGGTGGCAATGCTCAAGTCCATACGGATCCTTCTCGCCATAGCAGCTCACTTAAACATGAGGTTAGGCAGATGGATGTCAAAACCGCTTTCTTAAATGGTTACCTTGAAGAAGGTAGGGACATCTATATGCAGCAACCAGAAGGTTATGTGAGGGAAGGCAAAGAGCATCTAGTGTGGAAGCTCAAGAAGTCCATTTATAGACTCAAGCAAGCTTCCAGGTCATGGACCTTATGTTTTTACAAGGTGATTAAATCCTATGGATTTACTCAAAGTGAAAACAAGAGTTATGTGTATCAGTTAGATGTCAACAGAGATAAAGTATTTCTTGCACTTTATGTAGATGATATTCTCCTAGTTGGCAACAACGTGGAGGTATTATCATACATAAAGATATGGTTATCTGAGCAGTTTCAAATGAAGGACTTGGGAGAGGCAACTTACATTCTTGGGATCAAAGTTATACGAGATCGCAAGAAGAGGATGTTGAGCTTATCCCAAGTGGTACCAAGAAAGGATTGCTACCTTTCAGACATGGCATTCCACTTTCTAAGGAGATGTGTCTTAAGACACCTAAGGAGAAAGAGAAAATGAGACAGGTACCCTATGCTTCTGCAGTAGGTAGTTTTATGTATGCCATGCTATGCACGAGACCCGATATCTGCTATGCAGTTGGCATAGTGGAAAGATATCAGTCTAACCCTCGATGGGCACATTGGACTACGGTAAAACATGTACTCAAGTACCTCAAGAGGATTAGAGATTATAGGCTAGTTTACTAGGCAGACAGTCTGAATCCCTTGGGTTGTACAGATTCAGATTTCCCGGCTGACCGGGATGAGAAAAGATCGACCTCGGGATATATGTTTACCTTGGGACGAGGAGCCGTTCCATGGAAGAGTGCAAAGCCGAGGTACATTGCGGACTCCACTATGGAAGCCGAATATGTGGCCGCTTCAGAGGCTGTTAAGGAGGCAGTATGGCTCCGGAACTACCGCTTGGATCAAGGCATGGTTCCTAATTTGCCTAAGAGTATCACAATCTATTGTGATAACTCAGGTGCAGCCGCAAACTCAAAGGAAAACAGGACCCACAAGACGACTAAACACATAGAGAGAAAGTACCAAATAGTACGAGAAATCGTAAAACAAGGAGATGTGCGGATAGAGAAGATTTGTACGACAGACAATTTGGCTGACCCATTCACGAAGAGCTTACCTCAGAAAGACTATGACAAGCATGTTCAGGGAATAGGGCTGCGATTGATACCACCAACTTAGTAAACTTTTAGTATAAGTGGGAGAATGTAATAGCTAGATAGTTAGACACCTGGTACACTAAAAGTTTGCTTTAGAATAAGTGGGAGATTGTTGGATTTGTATACTGAAAGCAAGACCTTTTATATACAATATTTCCAGTTATTCACTATTAATTTCCTATCTGATTCTATTTACACTAATCACTATATATGTCCCTATATCTCTCTCTATAAGTAGATCATATGGTGTGTTGTAGATCATAGAAGATCATATGATTGGTTAAAGTTAATGAGATATAAAGAATACATCACAGCCGAGACGACTTGAGGATGAGTTGTTGGTATAGGCTGCAGTATTAAGTAGAAATAGTTTATCTTGCATTTTTACTTATACAGGTACATCTTTACGTATTGATAGGATCGCGGTGAGATAAGTTCTTCTACCTGACCTTAGTGAAGAATAAGAGATCTTGGTGACTTATTGTAATCTAAACCCTAATAAGATTACAATTGTGTATGTGTGTCTGTGTGTCGTTTTGACTTACCTTGAGTAAGAGTTAAGTGATAACTTAATATACTCCATATCTAGGGTGACAACAACTTGCATATGATAATTGGTAATTTGTATCTAGGTAACCATATCCGTTTAGGATGATGATATCCCTTTAAGGAGCCCAAAAGATTTATTTTACTAAACCATGCAGGTTGATTAAGTTCAGGTACAATAATGAAGTTCAGTGGTACTACTTAAGGAATTAATAAGCAATTAATTAATTTAAGCTGTCAGAGGCTTTAATTAATTAATGGATATTCGATATCTTAAATATGGGGATTAATTAAGTCTAATTCAATCCCCGACTCAATTCGGGAATAAAGAGGTAAGTCTGTATTAATTCTTTAGTGGAATGAATTAATATTTATGAATTAATTATGTTATGGGCGAACATAGAAGAATTAATTCATAGTTAGGCCCATCTTTATTTTTTCTATTTAATCCCTGGACTAGCCCATCAGGCTCCTATCCCAGTAGGGAATTAAACTATAAGGTCAGGTCCACACTCAGTTATTATGTATTAAATACATAACTCTCAGTCTGTGAAATTAAACAGACACACATAAAAATAACAGAGCAAAAAAAAGGGAGTGAGTGGGCGGCGGCGGCAGTGTTGGTTCCCACACTTGGGATTTCTCAAAGTTCGTTGTCCATCCGGCGTCGAGGATCGAGCAGAGATACAGTCCAAAAGGTCAATCCTGGAGTCTAACATCGAATCGTTGTGCACACGATTCTGAGGTCAACTCCAAAACACATATGTGTTGCATTTAAATTAATAGATGCATATTTAGGATCAATCAATGTGTATATTGAATTATAACAACCAAGAAGGTCCTAGGAAAATTCAAAAATTTCGACACCTGTTAATTTTATATGGCCAACAGAAAGCCAACTATTAATTTGAGAATTAAAGGTGTGTGACAGTTTTGTTTGTAACCTGCTTAAATGTACTTAAGTAAACGTTCACACTCAACGTGACTTGCTTAAATTGTTTTAGGGCTTATTTTATGGTTTATCGTTATTCAATACATGAATTATGTGAGTTGAATATTTCAAATTATGGTTATTTAATTTAAGAAAGTAGTATTTGAAATTACATCCCGAATAGATCCTTGGTACAATCCCCGATTCCCCAACACACAATAATATATTAAGTACTACAAATACATATATTTGACATACGTATATTTATTTTGCACCATATAGCAAAACCGATGAATTGACGGTCAACCACATAAAACCCCATAGTCATATATACTAACTATTATACAACATATCTAACACCTACTTAACAAAATAATTAAATTTTGTAAATCTATATAAGTTAAAAAGATAATAAATGGAAATTGTTTAAAGAAGACATACCTTAAAATAGATACACTATAACAACGACTCCTACAAACGCCGAACCTCCAAACAACGTTGGACACATCGGACCTTTGAACGCCGTTTGAAAATAAACTTACTAAGGGTCTCCTAATTAAAGGAATCCCATTATATATAATATAATTATAATATATACTTCCTTATGGTTTTAAAATAAGTTAACGTAAAGGTCTATTTATAGTAAATTATTGACCTCTTATTACTAATTCTGATTATGTTGGATATGGGATATGGGATCAACTACTTATTTCTGAAAATAGCAGTTGCCACCTCCATGGAGAACAATAACGTACATTACAAATTATAGTGATAGTAATGATTACTAAAATTTAGAAGTATTCATTACTTCTTTCTTTTCCTAATTTACATAATCATGTACACATGTACTCAATGTGTAATATATATGATATTATATTTAATTTACTTATTAAGTTCATATTTCTAAATAGTATGAACATATATAACTTAATTATATATATTATATAATTCTTGTACATGCATATGTATACGTGTATATTTACATTTTAATATCTCATATCTTTGGTACCTTTCTTTCTTATGTCGCATAAGTCATATAAGTAGACTCGGTCTTCTTGATTGTTCCTCCTATAAAAATATTTTGTCTCTCGAAGATTCGTTAGCCTCCATATTTAAATAAATAAATAATTTAACTTGAAAATCTTTTAAATATAATAAACTTTAAACAACTCTTCCTAGAAATAATTTAGAATACCAACAAGAATGTGCTGTTTTTTTATTTTAGGGTGTTACACAGGCTGAGACCCCCACCAAAAATTAGCACTATGCTGCGCCAGCTATCGACAAATAGAAGGTGGCACTCTAAAGCAAGACATAACATAGGCTAGGATTTGATCATAACTTCCTTTCATCCATGAGAAAACATCCTATTACTCCAACTCTCCACCCGTCGCAACATACATTCCTGAAGAAACTTAAATTTTATTTTCTTATCCCGCAGAGAGAAAATAGGTAAAACTATATATAAGTCATGGCTTTCAACCACATAAATTGGCAATAAATGAAATAGCCCCTGAAGGAACAGTCAGGCTAAGCGTTATAGCAGACTTATCATAATTGATGCTGACTAGACGCCTTTTTGTACTGCCGAAGACAAGACTTCATCTAGGCTTCATCATCCAAAGTAGCTCAGAAAAATAAAAGGCTACCATCAGCAAAGAAAATGTGAGAGATAACCGGGCAGGAAAGGGCAATCCGAACCCTGTAAAAGCCCATGCTCTTGAGCTGACCGTAGTAACACTAGTAGTCCTTGTGAACACAAAGCAAACATAAGAGAGGATAGTGGGTCACGTTGCCTTAACCCACCGGATGGGCATACATTACCAACTACTTCACCATTAAGGCTGAAAGCATACGAGGCCGATGAGAGGCACCTTCGAACTAGAGAAATCAACTCTGAGTTGAAACCAATCTTTGGCATAAAAAACACACAGGGAATCCCACTCCACTCTATCGTACGCCTTGCTCATATCAGGATTCAAAGCACAATATCCCGATCTACTCTGCTTATTACAATGAATCTGATGCATACATTAAAAACTGATTAGTACATTATCTGTGATAAATCATCCTGGAATGAAAACACTATGTTGCTGGTCCATCACCTTAGCAAGAATAGGCCCAACCTAGTTAGACAAAACTCTCGAGACCACCTTTGCAACATTATTTCAAAGGGGGGCGAAAATCCTTCAGAGTATTAGCCTCATCCACCTTCGGAATAAGTGCCACTAATGTGCTACTCCAATCATGTAAATCCAAGCCACCATTCAATATATTCAACGCCTCTCTGATCACATCCTCACCAATAAACTCCCATGTCTTCCGAAAGAATAGGTAGTAATCTCGGTCATGGTAGGTAACGATGAACACTGATCCCCATGATTATTCATCAACCTAACAATGATATTACGTCTCCGTCACTCAGAAGTAGTAGCATGAAAGAACTTTATGTTTATATCCCTCTGTTGTAGCCAGTTCACTCTTGCAGCATGTTGCCAATAAGTTTCCTCTTTTGTAAGAATATATTCCAACTCACATTGCAAATCCCGAAACACGTTTGTATCTGCATTCAAACTAGTTCGAAGGGATAGTCAACCCTCCGACGCAGACCATCAATAACACGCCTACGACTACCAAATTGAGCAGACGACCAGGGGTGTAAGAAATTTTGAGTAGCCCTTAATTTGGGAAACAAAAGAGTGTTGTTGCCAACCCTGGTCGAAAAATCCTCCAGCAAATCCATGAAATCCGATTCCAAGACCCAAGAATGCTCAAAGAAAAATCGAGGTTGGTGCCTGGTAGGTGTCACGCTATCTGAATAGTGCAACATGACACGTACTAGCCTATAATCCGACCAGAAAAAATCTAAATTCGATACTGGGCCTATTGAAAACAACACTCGCCAATTTAAGGAGGCAACGAAACAATCAAAGCACTCCAAAATACCTTTCCCATCCCACCTCTGGTTAAACCAGGTAAACAACCCAAATTCTGAACACTAATATCATATAGAATGTTGCGAAAAGAAATTTCTTTGAAATATTAAACAAGTAGCTCCCCCATACTTCTCAGAATCATATAAAATCTCATTAAGATCCTCACCAATAAGTGAAGGGAAATCCTTTAATTCAGCAATATCCGACAAACATTGAAGCAACATCCAAGACTGAAAGCATAAGTAAGAAGATGGGTTACCATGGAGACAAGTAAACCGCCATTGTAAAGGCAAATAAAAAAACAAGACAGTCAACATGGCCCTTGGAATACGATAGAATAGTAATATTAACATTATTTTTCCAAAATAAAATCAATCCACCACTACGACCCACTGGTTCAACACAAAACATCCCCAAAATATTAGGCTAGAAACGAAAACTAGAACAACAAATAGACGAAAGATTTAACTAAAAAATAGACAAAAGGGAGGGGTCTTTGACAACAATAAGCTGCCAAAGATTCCGGAATGTGCGCTCTAGTTCCCAAGCCCGCGCACATTCCACACTAACAATTTCATGGTGACTGGCGGAGATAGACTTCGCGCAGACATCGCTGAAATAACTGGATCATCCGCCTCCACAGGGACAATCCTCGGAAGCTTCCCAACCCCACCACCATTACCGCCAATATAAATGCTTCTTCCCTGACCCTCTTTCAGAGGAAACACCAAGAATATCATAAATCTCTTATTCCCCACCACTCTCCTTGGGACAACCACGTCGTTTAAACCCCATTTCTGAGCTCTTGATCCACCAACCACCGCTCGTAATCTCTCAAAAGCACCCGTAATGGGAACAATAAAATTCCCAGGCCGAAGCCCGTGAGGTTGTTCCACAACATTACGATTCTCCATGAAAAACATTTCGCCCCTAACAGAATTACTCTCCACCAGAAGTTGCTAATCTAGCCCACCAATTGACGACCCGGCACCCCATAAATAACATGACCCTCTCTGCTGACAAAAACCACCAGAACTACTAGGCCCCCCTGCCGATTTAAAATCTCCATAGGCCTCCCGTCACCCTATAACCAGCTAACAACTGCTTGCAATTAAATGCAACAGCATCGACCGCTTCGCTGCTATCCCCAAAGTCAGGCAGACCTCATTCACCCGAGGAACCAAGTTGGCAGATTTCTACCGGATCACGCCACCTCCCTCTTTGGATCGATTCACCGTAACCACCAAGTCATCATCCGATGGCACAGTTCGGTCTATTTAATCCCGTCAGCAAAACATTCAGCACTTCTATATTCTAATCAAAAAATCTATTCAATCAGGCTCTCCTCCGTTCAAATAGTCGAAAGCCCCTGCCCATCAATCTATAACCATTGACTGCATTGTCGTAGGACTTGCTACCCTTATCCTTTGCATCAGATGCAATCATACAATCGTTCTCTACGTTGTCTAGTTTTCTGCAAACATAACAAAATTGGAAAGATTTTCGTAATGACATAAAATAACATCCCGCATCCCTTGGATTGAAATAGCCGTGCCTTGATACAATGACTTCATCACGTCCACCATCGGCCTGACCCAAGATATTTCCCCACCACACGTGGAGTATCGATTTTCACCACCGTTCCTATCTTTCACCCAATAGCCATCGTAATCTCTTCAGTCATATGCCGAAATTGCAGTTCATGTAACTGCATCCATAACAGGACGTGTCGATCTCCAAAGATTTCATTTTTTTATCGCTGCCCAACCTCGCCAAACACAACGGTACCCAATTAAAATTCTAGGGTTGATTGCCTTAAACCCTAGAGCATTCTGAACTATCTTTGAATATTAACGCTAACATTCATTTGCCAGCAGCCACTAGATCCAACTACCTGTCCAAGCGCCAAATTTGATGTAAATCCAAAGCAAGATCCCCCCATCCCAATTGGTTACTTCAAGATAGATCTGCCATAAAGGCAAGAATCCATCACATAACCCTCCCTAACTACCACGACCACCTCTCCAGCTTCAGCCTCCGATAACTTGAGCGCCCCCCACATATTAGCTGAATTTGTCACCATCTCATGTACCATTCTTAGGGAAAACTAGAGGGTACCGGAAAAATCTGAAAAAAAAAAAAAAAAAAAAAAAAAAAAAAAAAAAACAAAAATGTCAATCCCCATTACAAAAAGAAGTCAAAGAGCGGACTTGACGGGCAAGACTAGAAGAACAGAAGAAAATACGCACTAGAAGCGTGGTAAAATCTCACAGTGGGTAGGAAACTCTAACCCTAGAGAAGAGGAGCACTCATGAAAAAAAAATCTTTTAAATGGTCGAGGAGACCTTTTAATATTAATGTATATATTGATACTGCATGAAAACAAAAATATACTGAAATATAACACTTTCGTCGTGACAGTTTCAAACTTTTAATAGCTTTATAGTACATTGGCAACACTTATTAATGTGTAGCACTTGTAAAATGTAAAATTCATTTGTAGGTAATACTTTTATGTAAGTAAGACTTTTTAGATAACACTTTGAATTCATAAAACCATATGTGTATATTTATATATATATATTATATTTCAAAACTAATGAGATATTTTTTAGGGGTATTTTTCTCATTTTACTTTTAAAGAATCATATAATTTGTAAAATGACCTATTGAGGATTTTCTAATTCGTGTGCGTACAAGTAACTAGCCAGATTTGCCTGAACAAGCCCCTTAATACAATTATAAATATAAATTTATTTTTAATATATATATATATAATATGTAGAGATCATGTATAGGATAGATTTGTTAGGGGAATCGGGGGTTGTGCCAAGGACTATTCAAGATGTAATTTCGAAAACTATTTTCATAAATCAAATAACTATCATATGAACGATCAAATCATATAATTCATGTAATTGAATAAACGGTAAATCACACAATAAGTCCTAAACATGCGGAACTAAGGGATTGTTGTGTTTACCTTCGAATTAGAGAGACACCGTTGAGAAGAATTAACCTTTCAACCCAAAGATCTTCTTGAGTATTCCCTAAGTCCAATATTGCCAATTCGGTGGAAAATTAAATGAACTTTTAACTCTCAAGTAAAGATTAATTTTCTATGGAAAAACAGCCACACACTTGTGTGTCTCATATGGCATATGGGGACCAACATTGGTCCCATATTTATAGTTGTAGGGGCCGAATACTTGGCCTCCAAGTTTAAAAAGGGATTTCAAAATCCTCCCCTACTTGGGAGAGGAAAAATATGGATAAAATTATATCCTCTTTGTAATTAGATTTATCCATATTTTTTCTATCTCCTACTCCATATAAATCCTTACACTCTTAGTTAATGGAGTTTTATTGGGCCACTCAAGGGGCCTTTAGGAGGAATAGGATTGGGCATCCCAATGGCCTAGATATTAATATTGAGCCATCAATATTATCCTAACCCAGTAATCTTAATTCAATCTACTAATAAATTAATATTGAACTACCCATTCTAATCCGTATTACGAAATATGGTTCGTGGTTATTGTTTCCGTGTTTAAGATTCAATGTCCATTAATTAATTTAAGCTACCGAATGCTTTAATGAATTAATATCTTTTATTCCTTGAGAACAAATAGCTCAACATTATTATCATATCGGAAGTTAATCCACTATATATGTTTGGTATGATAAACATTCTGAACCCATAAAGGGGACATAATCAACTTGTTTTACCAAGACACGATTTTCTGTATTAATTTAACAATATGTTATATAATTAATAATGTTGTCCAAAGTATAGAGTATTGAGTCCCATTGACTCTTCATCAATAATAAATCAAAGCAATATTAATTAATAATATACAATTCCAATTAAGTGACAAACATTAAGAACACAATAATCACTGAGATCTAAATTTTTTTTCAAGTCAGTCTAGAAAAATTATCTCGCCATTGGTCCAAATCAGTACAACAAATGCACTAGTATAATCTCTTGGTCAAGATAAACCTATCCGAGCCTTACACATCAACTTCTACCTATGGATTTTTAATTCCATCTAAGTTGTGAATAATTATACTTATTATAAGGAACTGACGATGTGATCTTCTGTGATCTATTACACACCACATTGTCTACAATGTAAAATATCCAAACAATATGCAATAAATATATATAACGTTCATAATATTTAAAGCAAACATTGATAATTTATTCTCATTCAATAAAGTGCAAGAAATAATTTTTATACAAAACGTCACTTAAAAGTCTGCTTTACAGTATAACTCTAACAATCTCCCACTTATACTCAAAGTGTGCTTTTAAGTATACTATATCATGTCCTAATACCACTTATACTCAAAGCAGCGTAGCAACACACTTGACTCCTATTCCTCCCACATGTTTCTCGAATGTATTCTGAGGCAGACTCTTTGTGAAAGGTTCTGCTAGGTTGTCCTCCGATGCTATCTTTGCCACCACTATGTCTCCTCTCTTTACGATTTCTCATATGAGATGGTATTTTCTTTCAATGTGTTTGCTCGCCTTGAAGACTTTTATTTAGGAACGTTCTCTTGAGATCCATTTGTCAGACCTCGAAGTCTAAGTGTGCAGCTATAGACAAAAGAATGCAAATTGACTTAAGCTTAGCTACAGGCGAAAAGGTTTCTTCATAATCGATTCCCTCTCTCTAAGTATACCCTTTTTCCAAAAGTCTAGCCTTAAAGGTTTTAACCTTCCCGTCAGATCCTCTCTTTCTCTTGTAACCCCACTTGCATCTAATAGGCTTTACATATTTAGGTGATTCAACAAGCTCTCACACTTTACAGTGATCCATAGATCCCATTTCTGCTTCCATTGTAGTTTGCCAAGAACTTGCATCCTTGTCTTGGATTGCCTCGTCGTAAGTCCAGAGGTCAGATTCATCTTCACCAGGGACCAAGTCCAAAGAGTCTCCCACGAACATGAATTGCTCAGGCTAACGAACAACCCTTCCACTAAGACGAGGTTCTAGTTGTGTTTGTGTATCACGTGGTATATCATCTTGTACAATTGGTATAGGAGTCGGCCCTCGTACTTGATTTAAGGTAATCTCACTCTTGGGCTTTCGGTTACTCATATAGTCTTCTTCCAAGAACATGAATGCGTGATCACCACCATCCTCTGATCCTTAGGACTATAGAATAAACCGCTTTCATTCCTTTGGGATAACCTACAAACAACTTTAATTCTGAACGAGGTTCCAACTTAACAGCTTCCTTGTCCAACACGTATGCAGAACATCCCTAGATTCTCATATCTCTCAAACTGGGTTTGCGCCCAGACCACAATTCCAAGGGAGTTTTTAGAACTGACTTAGAAGGTACAAGTTAAGAATGTAAGCTATTGTTTCCAATGTATAACCCCAAAACGACTTAGGTAAGTCGGAATAACTCATCATAGACCTTGCCATTTCCAAATGAGTTTTTTTTCTTCATTATATGACCCCATGTTGTTGAGGGGTTCCGGGCACAGTTAACTAGGATACAATCCCTTGCTCTGACAAGTAGCATAAAATTTATTATCTAGTATAAATTAAATAAAACAACTTAGTAATTTTAATCAATGAAATTTTATAGGTTCTTCTTACATAAAGTAAAACAAAACATAAATTAAACACATATTAGACACTTAAGTCCAATTATCATGGTTTAATGTTCCCGTTTTGAAACGAGAAACCTTACTGTTTGAGCCTCCGTCGCAACATCCATTGTGGGCTCGATGCATCGTCGCAGTCGCGAAGCCCCCGACGTAGAATAAGCTACAGGTCAGACCACCCGTCGTGGTCGCGACTCACGGTTGCGGTCGCTATGCCCTCGGCGTAGAACAACCTTCAGTTTGCATCGTCTCCGATTCTTTTAATCCGTCTTCATCTTCGTCTTTGATCCGTTAAAATTTATTTACAAAAAAATAATCTAACATCTAGACTAATATATTACATAAAAACAGACCTAATCTACTCGTGGATTTTCTCACGAGAAAATGAGTCTGAACGAATCAGATTAAAAAAATTATATATTCAATCCAACATGAATTGAAACATACATAAAAAAACCATGATAATTGGATTCCTGTAAAACAGATCTAACAATTCTACTATCCAATTTCAATTAAGACGTAAATTTGATTTTTGAAAATTTAATTCAAAATTACAGAGCCCGAATCAATAGTTCTGATACCAGTTGTTGGGGAATCGGGGATTGTGCCAATGATCTATTCGGGATGTAATTTCGAATACTAATTTCATAAATCAAAGAACTATGACATGAACAATCATACAATTCATGTAATTGAATAAACGGTAAATCACACAATAAGCCCTAAACATGCAGAACTAAGGGATTATTATATTTACCTTCGAATCGTAGAGACACCATTGAGAAGAATTGACCTTTCAACCTAAAGATGTTCTTGAGTATTCCCTAAGTCCAAGCATACCAATTCGGTGGGAAATTAAACAAACTTTTAACTCTCAAGGAATGATTAATTTTCTATGGAAAAACAGCCACACACTTGTGTATCTCATATGGCATATGGGGACCAATCTTGGTCCCCTATTTATAGTTGTAAGGGCCGAAAACTTGGCCTCCAAGTAAAGAGGAGATTTCAATATAGGAGAGGAAAATATGGATAAAATCTAATCCCCTTTGGAATTAGATTTATCTATATGTTTTCCTATCTTCTACTCCATATTAATCCTTATCCTCTTAGTTAATGGACTTTTATTAGGCTACTCAAGGGCCTTTAGGAGAAATATGATTTGGCCTCCCAATGGGCCTAGATATCAATATTGAGCCATCAATATTATTCTAGCCTGTTAATATTAATTCACTCCACTATAGAATTAATATTAAACTACCCATCCTAATCCATATTACGAAATATGGCTCCCGATTATTTTTCCTGTGTTTAAGATTCAATGTCTTTTAATTAATTTAAGCTACTGAATGCTTTTATTAATAATATCTTTTCTTCCTTGAGAATAATAGCTCAACATTATTATCATATGAGAAGTTAATCTATTGTACTTGTTTGATATGATAAACATTTCGAGCCTTCAAGGAGACATAATCAACTTGTTTTACCAAGACACGAGTTTTTGTATTAATTTAGCAATCTGCCATATAATTAATAATATTGCCCAAAGTATAGAGTAATGAGTCCCATTGACTCTTTACCCATAATAAATCAAAGCAACATTAATTAATTATATACAATCCCAATTAAGTGACATAAATTAAGAATACAATAACCACTGAGATCTATTTGTCTTTCAAGTCAGACTAGAAAAATTATCTCGTTGTTGGTCCAATTCAGTGCAACAAATGCACCAGTGTAACCTCTTGGTTAAGACAAACTAATTTGAGCCTTACACACCAACTTCTACCAATGGATTGTTTCATTCCATCTTGTGAATCATTATACTTATTACAAGGAACTGACACTGTGATCTTCTTTGATCTATTACACACCACATTGTCTACAGTGCAAAATATTCAAACTATATGCAGTAAATATATCTAACATGCATAATATTTAAAGCAAACAGTGATAATTTATTCTCATTCAATAAAGTGCAAGAAACAGTTTTTATACAAAGCATCACTTAAAAACATGTTTTATAGTATAACCCTAACAAAATTAGAGTAGGAAATTACAAATAATTGCCCATGACTAGGAGCGAACCTTTATAGCCACTACGTTTGAGGTGGCAATTTTTCCCACCATGCTCTACTATAGCAACTATGTGAGAAACACGTGACGTTAGAAAGTCAACTTTCTAGTAAGTTTGTTAAGTTGGCAGTTGATGTGGGGT
This sequence comes from Ajuga chamaepitys, assembly GCA_958295605.1. Taxonomy (NCBI): domain Eukaryota; kingdom Viridiplantae; phylum Streptophyta; class Magnoliopsida; order Lamiales; family Lamiaceae; genus Ajuga; species Ajuga chamaepitys. Next base: position 27,785,294 of record OY282498.1, read on the forward strand.
ATTAACCACTTTTAAAGGGAATATTTATCACATCATTTTCAATTTCAACTAAATTAATTAGAAAATATTGAAACATTGCTAATGGAAAAATATCATCTGTAACTTATTTAATAAATGTGTACTTATTATTATACTCTATAAACTATTTCAAAATTTCAAAATATTAAATAATATCTAATACGTAATGTAAAAAGTCATAGTTACTTTGAAATAACATAAATAAGACGAATAAAAACTTAAATGAAGATAAATTCACTCTTAAAATCCAATAAATTATTTTAAAAAATTAGCAAATTTAAATAAAATATTAGAATCATTATAAAATATAAAATATAAGAAAAATAAATTGAATAATATCAAATATGAATATAATGCATACTGGAAAACAATAAAAAGGTGTAAAAATTATTACAATTTTTTTAAATAACCCTAAAATTTTTAGTCAAATCTAAAAATGTTATTTCAAATTTAGTAGTTGAAAATGTAACTAATTAAACAAGAACTCCAAAAATATTTATTTGGAGTATAATAAAGGGCATGTCGTATTTAAAACAAATAAATTTAATTTAATTTATTTATTACATGAAAATGAGATAAAACAAATTTAAAACCTTAATTAACATAAATAATACAATTTAAAAGTTACTGATAAATATACTGGAAAAGAAAAAATAGGACCCACCTATTTCTTCTTCCCCAACCTTGTAAGGATAGTGCAAGCTTTCTCCTCAAACCATTCTTCCCTCTCTATTCTTCTTCCCCGAACCTTACAAAGTCCATAGAACAATATCAAAAAGAAAAAAAATATAAGAAGACAACAATTCATTCATGGTAAACTACTAAGGTGGAAAAGTAGCAAAAACTGAGGAAAACAAAATGTCAATGGAGTTTTACAATACGTACCATAAATTTTATACTATTAGTGTAATGTTAACAATGCTTCTCAAAGAAGCGTCACAAGATAGAATTTGCCAACACATCAATATTTTCATGAGGGTAAATTTAGCAACACAATATGTGATGCTTTTTAAACCCTTGGTGCCTAATTGGTGACACAAAATAACATCCCAAAGTAAAAACATAAAAAGATTAGTGTCACTAGATACCCTTTTTCTTGTAGTGATCATGTATTTAGATGAAGATTGAAGACCAAGGAGTAGGATGTTATTGGAGACAGACTGTCGGGGAATAATTAAGATGAGGGGTAGTGGGAGGGGGGAGCTAGGGATGGATGCAAGACATAAGCAAAATAATAATAATCTTCAAATTTATTTCAAACATGATGTGACATATTTTATTTATAAAATAGTCCAAGTTTGATGCCACATAAACAAAGTCACTAGAGTTTTACTCACATGACCGGTGTCACGCACAATTTGCGGTGATTTTTTTTCCAACAGGTTTCGTGCATAAATTGAGCTATACTAGAATATGGTGGACATTAATCATTACATGAAATGATATTTTGTGACAACAAAAAGTGGTATAAAATATGAATATTTTTCACAACTCAATTAGAGACGACATGTTGTCACTATCGTCTCAATAATTTGGATACAAAAATGTTGTGAGCTGCGTCTCAAATATTTTTTACAAAAAGTAGTTGTCATTAAAAGTAGTGTTGAAATAGTCTCAAACAATTTGTAACGAGTTTTCTGACAACAAGTGACTACAAATAACTCATTATTGATGACCACAATTTTGGTTTTAAAAAATGTAGAACATAATACCTTTTTTGTTGTATTGGATTACCACGGCCAAAAAATAGTAATTATCGAATTCCACCCCTAAATTAACTGAACTGTTTTACAAGTTTCCCTGTAAATTTTTGTTACATATGCTAGAGTCTATGTAGTATATTAATGATCGATATAGTATATTAATGATCGATACTGTGTAAACGTGCATTTGATATTATAAGACGAGAAGACGAGAGGGTGCTTAGGTAAGGCTATAAGTTCCTAAAAACATCTTATATAATGTTTGAGAGCTTTTAAGCTCTTAAAATATGTTTGGCAAAATAAGATGTTAAACCACTTACAAGATGTAAAATAAGCTCTTAGAGCTTATAAGCTGCGAGAAAAAAAAAAAAAGAAAAAGATAAGTTCCACTACAACAAAAATGATGATCAACAACGGTTGAAAGACAACGCTTTTACAGTAAACGTGTTATCTTTTTATGTTTTACAACATTTTCCTCAGAATTAATGTCTGTTAGCGTAAGTTTGTGGTGAAAGACAACAGTCACGTCAAGAAAGAATACGGTTCTTTCCTCCTGTTGTCTATTAACGCATTTTCTCACTAATAGACAAAAAAATATACTACGGTTTCCGAATCTGCTGCCTTTCAGGGAAACTTTAAGCTCAAATATAATGGACTTTTGAGGCATTGTCTGTTAGCGCTAAAAAAATGTCATAGACAATACTGTTTTATTTTCATACCTTTCTCTCTTATCCTAAAATGGAGATGGCAAAAATAGCCTAGCCCAATGGACCGGCCGATGCAGCCTGAAATTTATAGTGGGTTGGACTGGCCCGGCACGAATGAGCCTTTTTTTATGCCAAGAGTGGGCTGGCCCGTAATCCTTTTTTTGAATTTATTCATTTTAGTGGGCTACTCCAGGACTGGATTCATATACACTAATAATAGAAGAAATAACGGAAAAGAGAGAATCAGAAAACCCTTATGCCCGCTGCTACACTACGCGCCTATGTTGTTGCGCTTATTGCCCGCTGATCTGCTGTTGCTGCACCTCCAGCTACGCCCCTCCCAGCTCTCGCTGCTAATCTAAAAAAACTACTCTCTGACCTCTGTATTAAGATCGCAACTATCAATCATAATTTTCTTCTCCGACTACCACTCATCGGCATTATAATTGCTGATTAATTACATATAAATTCTTCTAGGGCTTTTCTTGTTTGTCTTATTTGCTTGATTTTGAATATGGGTTTTTAGAATGAGCCATATCAGATTGGTTTTTACTATGGGCAGCTTTCTTTGGGCCTTTGTCCAGGCAACGGAAAATAAATGTGAAAAATTGAATATATAGGTAAGTTCGTGTTATGGTTAAAATTTTAATTATGTTTTAAGATTATGTGACAATTTTTTCCAAATAGTGGACAAATTTTAGTAGGCTAGAAATCAAATTCTTTAATATGATGCTAACTTAAAATATTGGATATATTAAATTAAAAATAATATTTTAAAAAAATTAAAAGGGAAGACTGCGTTTTATGTACACCAAATAGCCTCAACAAAAGCCAACTCTAAAAGTAAAACTAGAAAGTACAAACAATCCAGATAAGATCAATAAATTGCTTTAGTCACAAGATAAAATTAATCAATATATTATATTTCTATATTCAATTTATCTCTATTGCTTATTCATAATAATACATCTATTTGGGAATTTGTTGTAGCTCAGTTAGTAGATGGTTCAATTTCCACAAACCCACCCCTACTAGGAACTGTACTAGAAAATTAAAATATTATATAGCTATTTAGTTTAAATTGTATTAAAATCGAGTAAAATATACACATATAATAGCACATTTTGCAGTGTCCCCTTGGCCCCAACGTAGTCCGTCTATACGTGTATACGTATGTTATTGTTGTTCATATTGAATTCAAGATTTAAGGAAAGTTTGAAAAGTTAGAGTTAGAACAATAAAATAAAGTAGATGACTTGATAAAGTATCATGTAATAAAATGAGATGGAGTAGCACATGAGAGCTGTTTTGGGCTAATATTAAGTCCCAATTTGATATTAAGACCCATAAATATTTTGGCCCGAGATGCATTGAGTCGGGCCTAACATATATAGGCCCGATGAATTTTTGAGCCGGCACGTCTCCTTAGAAAGTGGAACGCCATGTCTGAAAGGTAGCAATCCTTTCTTGGAGTTTGCATGCTAAAACGAGTGATCACAATATCAATATAGGCCGCTTGGGATAAGCTCAACATCCTCTTCTTGCGATCTCGTATAACTTTGATCCCAAGAATGTAAGCTGCCTCTCCTAAGTCCTTCATTAGAAACTGGTCGGATAACCATATCTCTATGTCTGATAATACTTCCACGTTGTTGCCAACTAGGAGAATATCATCTACATAAAGTGCAAGAAATACTTTATCTGAATTGACATTTAAGCGATATACACAAATCTCGTTTTCACTTTGAGTAAATCCATAGGATTTAATCACCTCATCAAAACATAAGTTCCATGACCTGGAAGCTTGCTTGAGTCCATAAATGGACTTCTTGAGCTTCCACACTAGATGCTCTTCGCCTTCCCTCACATAACCCTCTGGTTGCTGCATATAGATGTCCCTACCTTCTTCAAGATAACTGTTTAAGAAAGCGGTTTTCACATCCACTGTCAAACCTCAAGGTTTAAGTGAGTTTCTATGGCGAGAAGGATCCGAATGGACTTGAGCATTGCCACCGGCTAAAAGGTTTCATCGTAGTCTTTACCCTCAACCTGGGTATACCCTTTCATTACTAGCCTAGCGTTATAAGTCGTGACTTCTCCATCCCCTCCTCTTTTTCTCTGGTATACCCACTTACTACCTATAGCTTTACAGCCATCTGGCAGTGCAACCTTCTCATATACTTCCATAGCAGTTATGGATTCAAATTCATAATCCATGGCGAGATTCCATTCTTTCGCATCTACGTAACTTACTTCCTTGGCGTATGTCCAGGGATCTAGATCAGCATGTCCGTCTCCTGGGATCGAATCCGAAGATTCTCCCACAAACATGTATCGATCAGGTTAACGAACACCCTCCCACTACGTCGAGGCTGTGTAGGTATTATGTCAGCATATTGTGCAGTACTTGGTATTATTGCCTCTTGCACTTATGGCTGTGGAAGTGGAATCATATTAGCATTCCCTTCGAGTTCTTGAAGGGCAATGTTTGTTCTGGACTTGTTATTAATCATATAGTCCTCTTCTAAGAATCGGGTGCTAGTGCTAATAACGACCTTCTGATCCTTAGGACTGTAAAAATAACCACCCTTCGTTCCCTTTGGATACCCTATAAACAATCTCACCTCTAACCTAGATTCCAACTTGTCACAATCCTTGTTCAACACGTGTGCTAGACTACCCCAAATCTTTATATGGTTCAAGCTAGGCTTGCGCCCAGACCATAACTTGACAAAGGTCTTGGGCACCGACTTGGATGGTACCAGGTTTAATAGATAAGAAGTTGTTTATATGGTATATCCCTAGAACGAAATGGGAAAAGATGCATAACTCATCATAGATCTAACTATCTCAAGTAGAGTTCAATTTTTTCTCTCTGCTACATCATTCTGTTGAGGAGTACCCGGTGTAGTCAATTGGGATGTAATCCCAATCTCCGACAAGTACTGTTGGAACTCGTTGCTGGGGTATTTGCCACGCGATCAGACCGCAATGACTTGATACTTTTCCCTAACTTCTTCTCCAGTTCTGCCTGAAATTCCTTGAATTTCTCAAAGCATTCAGACTTGCGACGAAGTAGGTAAATATATCTGTATCTTGAGTAATCGTCAATGTAAGTGACGAAATACTCATACCTCCGCGAGCTTGAGTGAATATCAGTCCACACAAGTCAGAATGGATCAACTTTAACACCTCATTTGTAGAAATTATATCTATTATAATACTCTTGTAGAAAGTAATATAATTAATCCCTTTCCCTAGGACCCTTCTTGGTTGTCATAATATGTATCCTTATTGATTAACCCTAGAGATGTATCTATAAATTTATATAAACCCTAACAAGCACCTACAACACATAGGGTTTAAGGGATTAGACCTCATAGCTGTTTACACGAAAGGTCAATTTCTGATTGAATGATTTCTGACTCCCGTCTTGACCTTCTGGACTGTATCCCCTACTCAATCCTCAACGCCGGATGGACGACGAACTTTGAAGAATTCCAAGTGGGAAGGAACACCTTAAACCACGGCCGCCTACACTCTCTTTCTCTCTATTCAGTGATCTTGTTTGAGTGTTAATTCTTCTATATTCACTGAATGAGAGACCATGTATTTATAATACATGGTTGAGTGTGGCCCAAGCCTGGTAATTTAATTCCTTCTAGGATTAGGAATTTAATTCCTTATTAGGAATTTAATTATCTATTCCTACTTGGACTAGGAGTCTATATGGGCCAGTCTAGGGATCAAACACAAGAAATAAAGATGGGTCTAACTATGAATTAATTCTTCCTTGTTCAGCCCAGAACATAATTAATTTATAAATATTAATTCATTCCACTAGAAAATTAATACTAACTTACCCCTTTATTCCCGAGTAAAGTCGGGGCTTGAATTAGACTTAATTAATCCCCGTATTTAAGATATCGAATATCCATTAATTAATTTAAAGCCTCTGACAACTTAAATTAATTAATTTCTTATTTATTCCTTAAGTAGTACCACTCATTCTTATTATTGAACCTGAACTTAATGAACCTGCAGGATTTAGTACAATAAACCTTTTGAGCTCCTTCAGGGGATATCATCATCCTAAACGGATACGGTTACTTAAATACAAATTATCAATTATTATATGCAAGTTGCTCTTACCCAAAATACATAGTATAAAAGTTATATCTTAACTATTGCCCGTAGTGAATCAAAGTGACACACAAACAAGCATTCATAACTGTAATTTTATTTAGGCTTTAGATTATTATAAGTCACCGAGATCTCTAGTTCTTCACTTAGGTCAGGCAGAAGAACCTATCTCACTGTGATCCTATCAATACGTAAATACGTGCCACTATAAGTAAATAGGCAAGATAAACTATTCCTACTTAATACTGCAGCCTAAACCAACAACTCCTCCTCAAGTTGTCTGAGCTGTGATTTACATTTTATATCTCATTAAGTTTAACCAATCTTATGATCTTCTGTGATCTACAACATACCATATGATCTACTTATTTGCAAGAGATATGGGGACACATACATAGTGAAAGTGCAAATATAATCAGATAGGAGATAAATAGTGAATAACTGGAAATATTGTATATAAAAGGTTTTGCTTTCAGTATACAAATCCAACATCATTGGCCCTACTCCCTCTTTGCCTTAAAAGGCCTTGTCGACATCTTTCCTTCCATACAGGTTATGGTATAAAGAGATTTGCTCAAAACACCAGTGCAGATAACTACGTCATTTCTCATGAAAGAAACATTACTACCAAAAACAATTGAATATTCATCATAACAAAGTTTCAAAACTGAAATCAAGTTCCGCCGAAAATACGGCACAAACAAAACATCTCTTAAAACTAAAACAGTGTCATTAAAGCATAAAGAAAAACATAAAATTGATGAACGATAAATATAAAAATCAAAGCGTTCATGAAAATAATCTTTTTACCTGTCCGAGAGAACGAATAGAAGATGTGAAAGCAAAGACATGAAGATTGCATGATTTGATTATCAAGGATTAAGAATGAATTGTGCATATAGACATATAATAGATTTGACAAAAATCTTGTAGCATGTCTTTTAATTTGGTGCACAAATGGATGGATTGATATTATTAATTTAAAATGACTAATTTTATGATGATGGAACTTTTCATAGATCCGTGCAACTGGACATTTTTTTTCTTTAATGGTAAAAATAAATAGTTTTAATTTCCATTATTAATAAAGGTGATTAAAACGATTCACTTTAGTAATTGATATATATGAAATGTTAGGTTGACCACTGTTATGAATATAGTACATATAATTATAAATAATCTTATCAATAAAGCTTTATGTAATCATAATTTTGAAAAGCTATAAATCATACTCCCTCCGTCCCAGCTTATCTTGCACGGGGGGGGTCGGCACAGATATTAAGAAAAGTTGCTTTTTGGTTGTTTGTTGACTTTTCAAAGGTGAATTGAGGGTGAAGATTGAAAGTGGAGATTTTGAGGGTGGAGATTATGTTATAGCTTTCTTTTTTTAGACTGTGCAAGATAAGGTGGGACGGCCGTTTATGGAAAGTGTGCAAGATAAGGTGGGACGGAGGGAGTAAAAAATAATTTAAGAAATAGAAAATAAATAGTCTAACTAATCTCACTAATGAATAGTAAAATGTAGTCCATATAAATTTGATTAGAAAACTATCAATAAAGAATATCAACTATTTAAATTAATTATAGAATGTTTAAAAATTTATAACAATGCACAATAACATGTGACTTTAGGAAAAAAGTTAACAAATTTTAAAATTTAATTGTGAGTTAATCAAATCCTTAATTTAATCATAACATTGAAATGTTGTTCATAACTATCAGATATTTATTATGGAGGATAATAATTTCTTACTTTATATAGTTGCATGATTGATATTACCATATACCTAAAAAATATTTTTATTTCGTTCTAAATGACGCAACACTTGTTCAGCATATAAAAAATTCGGCATATTTTTTTTTATTGTAATCTGCAAAATAATAACAACTTGTTATAGATTGAGATATCATACTGCGACATTAATGTATACTAAAGATTATTAAATACTACTTAGACTGCACCAAAAAAAAAAAAATACAAATTGTACAATCAAAGCATAAATTAAAATTTGAATGGCATAATTTTTAATACTACTTATATTGTAGAATTGATTACAATTTCTCAAGATTTAGAGACCAAGTAATGACTGAAAAATCTTCATGCTTCAATTCTTCGTCAAAAGTATAATCGGCTAGAAACAATTTTAAATCTACACAATAAAAAAATTGTTAACTAATACATATATTAACTGGAAAAGAAATACCAACATATTAAATGCAAATTAGTGCAACCCCTTCCATATTTTTAGCAACATCACCCAAAACTTGTTTGTTTACATAACTAAAGAGCCCATGGATACTGAGAATACGATTCTTTATTAAAATAAATTGCATTTTCGTACGATCATTGTGCAATTCGATGTTGAGAATCTGCAAAACTAATAAACATGAAATAATAAAATTTAAACAAAAAAAAAAAAAATAAAGAATGGCCGAATTAAAAAATAAAAAAATAAAACAATGCTTGCTTAATACAAAATATAAAACGTTAATGAGTGTAGCACAAAAATACATGGTAGATACGATGTTGAGAATCTGCAAAACCAAAAAATATAAAAGAACAAAATTAATTTTGATAGGTGAAAAACGAAGAATGGCCTCTCCTAGAAAAAAAAAAAGAGAAAAAAACTGTCATGAAAAAAAATAAATAAATAAAAGAAGAAGTTTTTTGTTGTTAGTATTCTAGAGGAGAGGCTATAAAATAAAGTGCTTAAATTGTGAATTTGATTAAAACAGTCGGGTAGTCCCAAAGATGTGGTACCCACATAAATGAAAAGCACTTAAGTTGTACGGACTTTTGAAGGTGAAGAAGTCACTTTGCGGGGTGATTTGCTGAAATTTGAAGAGTAAGGCTGAGTGATTGTATTGAGGGATAGTCGGGTTAGACGTAACTTGATTAGTCCAATGAATAGTCACTTATATCCAAATGTATCCCACGTTACCTTAAGCTCACATTACAACCAAAAGAAAAACCTTTTTGATCATTTGTCACACGCATCGAGTACGAGGTCTAGTTTAGACGATTGGCAAGCGTATGACAGGCTTTGCATGTAATTCAATATGAGTGGAAATTATTTTAGCCTAAACACTTGAGAGCAGAGTGAAACACTTATGCGGTGAGGGTTGAATACTTCGAAAGTTTAAGTCTCGAGATTAGTTTATTTCCGTGTTATCACATATGCTCAAGTGAATTGTGTTGCCTAGTTGTTTTAAGAAAAATCACACTGAAACTGAATTCATCATCTAGTCGCCCTAAACAAATGCATAATCACTTGTATTCTTTGTGTCTTTTTGTATGATGTTCGGGACGAACAACAATTTAAGTTTGGGGGGTTTTGATATACGTTAATTATGCTTGTAATTAGGTCGAGTTATGATACTATTTTATAGGAATTATGTGCATAGATGGTCAAGAATTGGATGAAATGTTATATAAGTGACCAATTAACGTACTCGGCTTGTTTTAAGGTGTTTTTGAGCAATTTCAGGATAAAAGGTTGTGATTTACGACTACCGGACAAGGAAACAAGTTGGAAAAGAGTGAAAACCGGCCCAAAATAGTGAAAACCAGTGGAAACCGTCCAAGAACCGGCCCGAACCGGCCTGAATCGGTCCAGGAGCAAAACGGGGCAAGAACCGACACGGCCGCGTCAAACCTTCAACACGGCCATGTCAAAAGTGTTGCGAAAAGGTTAAAAAGCCTCTGGAAGAGAACACGGCCGTGTCATATAAGCAACACGGCCGTGTCACATTGTTGCTGGAAATAGGAGTTTTGGAAAGCAACACGGCCGTGTCACTTAAGCAACACGGCCGTGTCAAAAAGGCCGCTGATAATGAAGATCCTGTTTGATAGGGGATTTGATTTCCTAATAGGATTTGGATCCTATCTTCTCAAGGATTCGTCCCCAACTCTATAAAAAGGACCTCAAGCTCTAGGAAAAAAAATCATCATCAAGAACATCAATTACATTATTTTTACCTAGAAGAAATCTTGGAGGACAAAGAAGACGAAGATCATCGAGACGGAGTCATCCGGGTTTAATTATTCTTTTCTAGTTTAATTCTTTACAATGTTTTTATTAGAATTTTGTATTGGATTATTGCTAGGCATGAGTAGCTAAGCTATTCGTGTCCTAGGGTTAGAAAGTAGGGATTTTTATGACAATGGTTTGATTATGATTTAATCTATTTATTCCTTTTTTTACGTGTTTATCTCTATGTTTGTGCTTAAACTGAATTTAGCTTGATCACCTAGATTTAGTAATTTAGTTTAGCAATTCCGCTTCGAGAGGAGGGAATTGTTATTAGACTTAGAACATAAAGCGCAGTTGTCTATGACTGTGTAGGCTGTGGCTTAGGATCGTTTGGGAGTTATTAGGTTTAATTGACTCGAGAGGGTAATTGGCTTAATTAATCAATGGTTTAATCGCTTCGAGAGAAGGATTAGATTATTGTCGTGCCGCCTAATAAACATTAGAATTGGTAAATTTATAGGTTAATCATATTCAACATTGAAGTAATATCCTGAAATCGAAGCCCTAGGATACCCTTTCTCAGTGATTGTTAGTTCTCTTTGTTTGCCAGTTATTAGTTAAATTCTTTAATTCTTGTTAAAATCAAACTTTGAAACTTAGTATCTAGTTAGGACATTCCTAGAGTATTAAGGTATCGAACTACCTAAAACTATTCCTTGTGGGATCGACCTTGACAATAGTACTACACCTACATCCGTACACTTGCGGAACACTAGGTTAGAAACCTACGTGTCAGCCCACGCCCACGCCACGGCCGAGGGTGCCGAGCCGTCTAGAGCTGTCGGGGCCTGCTGGGCCGAAGCCCAGCGCCTCGTGCATGCCCAGGCCCATGCACGACAACGATCTGCTAGGGTTTGCAAACCCTAGCCGCCGCCGCCCCTCCAACTGCAATCTGTCGGTCGCTGGGGCCAGCTGTTGCCGGGCGCCGGGGCCGCTGCTGCCGAGCGCCGGGCGACGGGGCCGCTGCTGCCGAGCGCCGGGCACCGGGGCCTCCTGCGGCCGAGCGCCGGGCGACGGGGCTGCTGCTGTCGAGCGCCGGGCGATGGGGCTGCTACTGTCGAGCGCCGGGCGACGGGGCCTGCTGCTGCTGAGCGCCGGGCGCTGGCGCTGCTGCTGCGGCCACCGGGGCCTGCAGCTGCCGAGTTCTTCGTATTTTTCATGTTCTTCGTCTTCGTTCTTCGACTTTTACAGATATTTCAACAAAATACAAGTAAAAAAGAACATATTCTAACCACGGATTTTCTCGTGGTAAAAATAACCCAACGCCAACAAACATGACGTAAAACGAGCCACGAAGAACGAAAAAAATTAAACATACACAGCGCACATTTATAATCAATAAACAAATTATATCTGACAGAGCCAAGAAGACAGACCTTGCTCTGATACCAGTTTTTGGAATTATATCTATTATAATACTCTTGTAGAAAGTAATATAATTAATCTCTTTCCCTCGGACCCTTCTTGGTTGTCATAATTTGTATCTTTATTAATTAACCCTAGAGATGGATCTATAAATTTATATAAACCCTAACATGCGCCTATAACACACAAGAGTTAAGGATCCGACCTGATAGTTGTTTACACAAGAGGTCGATTTCTGATTGAATGATTTCTGACTCCCGTCTTAACCTTCTGGGCCGTATCCCCTACTCAATCCTCAACGCCGGATGGACGACGAACCTTGAAGAATTCCAAGTGGGAAGGAACACCTTAAACCACCGCCGCCTACTCTCTCTTTCTCTCTATTCAGTGATCTTTTTTAATGTTAATTCTTCTTTTTCACAGAATGAGAGACAATGTATTTAATACTGACTTACCCCTTTATTCCCGAGTTGAGTCGGGGCTTGAATTAGACTTAATTAATCCCCGTATTTAAGATATCGAATATCCATTAATTAATTAAAGCCTCTGACATCTTAAATCAATTAATTTCTTATTTATTCCTTAAGTAGTACCACTCAACCTTATTATTGTACCTGAACTTAATCAACCTGTAGGGTTTAGTACAATAAACCTTTTCAGCTCCTTAAGGGGATATCATCATCCTAAACGGATACGGTTACTTAAATACAAATTACCAATTATTATATGCAAGTTGCTGTCACCCAAAATACATAGTATAAAAGTTATATCTTAACTCTTGCCCATAGTAAATCAATGTGACACACAAACAAGCATTCATAACTGTAATCTTATTTAGGCTTTAGATTATTATAAGTCACCGAGATCTCTAGTTCTTCACTAAGGTTAAGCAGAAGAACATATCTCACTGTGATCCTATCAATACGTAAATACGTACCAATATAAGTAAATAGTCAAGATAAACTATTTCTACTTAATACTGCAGCCTAAACCAACAACTCGTCCTCAAGTTGTCTAAGCTGTGATTTACATTTTATATCTCTTTAAGTTTAACCAATCATATGATCTTCTGTGATCTTCAACACACCATAGGATCTACTTATTTGCAGGAGATATGGGGACACATACATAGTGAAAATGCAAATATAATCAGATAGGAGATAAACAGTGAATAACTGGAAACATTGTATATAAAAACTTTTGCTTTCAGTATACAAATCCAACACAGGGATCTGCGAACAACTGAGGTGGTCGGCGATGGGCCAGGGGGCTGAGCGGGCGGCGGCAATTTGGTGGTGCAGCCAACTGTTGCTCGTTGTGTGAAGCCGACTGCGGCATCAACGGTGATGTTGTTGCTTCCAACGGGTTTGCCATGACAACGACGACCGCGGTGGCGGACAACGCGACGATGGAAGCGCTGCACAAACGACAACGCCACGCAGGTGAAAGTCTTCCAAATTGCTTGCTGGGTAATTTCTTTTGGGCCACTAATATTTTTTTGTGGACCACTGTTTTCTTTTTTGGGGCCTGGGGGAGGGCCTGATTGCTGGGCAAAACTATTGATCTGCCCATTTTCCATATGGGCTATGTTTTATAAAAAAAAAATAATAAAATTTTGGGCTGGGCCACTATATACAATTTTTTTTAATAAATTAATTACATGCATTACGTCATTTAATTTATTGTTTGCATGTTTTAATTTTGTGATATTGATTTATGTTTGTATGAGATGTTTGATAATGATGGTGGTTATACAATATCCAAATGTAATTTCTTTTTATAGACTCATGTAGTAAGAATGAAATTTATAATTTTTATTAATTCTATTTCTTTGTTTATTACAAGGACACATGTAGGGCCATTTTTTAGGCCATGTATTTTTTTTTGTGTTGTTTCGTATTTACGACCATAGGCCATTGATATCTCGATATTTTTTTTTGTATGGACATTTGTTTTTATTCAAGATCATTTAATTTTTTATTATCGTCTTCAATTGAGTGGGAGATGATTATGAGCCTATGTGGCAAAATTTTCGATCTCATTCACTTGTGAGAAATAATAAAACTTTATTTGGATCCGAATAAAAATCTTAAATAGACAAGTATCTAACATATTGCGCATAATAACAGAAAAGGATGTTCAAGTAGCTCTTTCTGATCTTTACGGGTTGACAAATTAGATGGTCAGAACTACGCCATGTGGCACTGTAAGATCCAGTTTCTACTACATCATATGAATGTTCTTGACCATCTCACGACTACTATGGTTGTTCTTGTTGAGCCAGAGAATGGACAAAATTCCCAATATTATCGCGAGTTGGACGCGTACAACAAGTGGGTGAATCAAGATCATTCTTCCACTATACTATGGTGAGCTGCACGCAAAATCATCTGATTCGTGAGTTGGAGACGTTTCCTACAACTAAAGAGCCGTGGGAAGGCTTAAAGGTCATGTACGACAGTAACTCGGCAATGAGATTAAGGGCTCTTACACTTAAGTTCAACCAGTACGTACTTGACCCAAAGCACACTATGGACCAACATCTTGGTTTCATGAAAGACATGATTAAAAAGATTCAAAATGCTGGAAATGAACTCATCGACGAACAACAAGTTTTGGCAGTCCTAAGGTCGCTACCCTAGCAGACTTGGGGCTGACTGTCGAGAGGTAGGACGAGCACAAGCACCTGCGATCGTCGCACACGCTAGGCAACGCAAGCCTAACAAAGGCAACAGTTGGAAAAAGCAAAAAGATGCAGGACAAAGCAGTGCCAAAAACCAAAACTTAGGCCCCTGCAAGGTGAGAAGGCTAAAAAGCATCACTGAGAAAAAAGGGGCGGAAAGAAGAAAGAAAATTGCTATAACTGTGGAAAGCCAGGTCACATTGCTCGTAATTGTATTGAGCAAAAGAAGGTAAGACCTGCTCCTAACTCTTCTAATTCATTTGTTTGCTCACATGTGTTCGTTGCTAACTCTCTCTATGGTTGGATTGTAGACTCGGGAGCAACCAAACATATGACAAGATATATAGCAGAATTTGTAGATTAGCATCGAGTACCAGCGGGCAGCCACTACATTGCTATGGGAAATGGTGCGCAAGAAGAAGTTGTAGGAGTTGGATCATACCAGCTCAAACTTAGCACTGGGGGCAAGCTGCTCCTTAATGATGTGCTTTATGCGCCTAGTATTCGGTGTAATCTACTTTCAGTTTCAGCACTTTTGGGTCATGATTTTTCTTTCCTGTTTGAAAAGACTATGCTGTCCATTTTTCTTGGCAACAACCTTTGTGGCATGGGCCATATGAACAATGGGTTTTTCATGTTGGATTTATCTAATGCATGCACTTCTTTTAATTCTTTATCTGTTGATGTTGTTAATGATTCTATTAAATGGCATGCAAGGTTAGGACACATAGGACATGAAAGGATGACTAGGTTAGCTAGAGAAGGTCTTTTAGGCAATCTCGCTAAAGTCAATCTTCTTGTGTGCGAACCATGTCTGGCAGGAAAAGACTGCCGGATGCCAGTTGGAAAGGCAAAGAGAGCTACTCAACCTCTAGAGTTAGTTCACTCGGACATATGTGGACTCGTAAATGGGAAGGCACAACACAATGCATCCTATTTCCTCACATTTATTGATGACTATTCGCTCTACAGTTTAGTGTATCTCCTATCTCACCTCTCAGAAGCGCTTGATTGCTTTAAGCGATTCTTAGCGGAGGTTGAGAACCAAAGAGATAGGAAAATTAAAACTTTACGCACTGATAGAGGGCGAGAGTACTTTTCTGATCAGTTCAGACAATACTGTGAGGAAAAAGGGATCATTAGAGAACTGTCAATTCCATACACTCTGCAACAAAATGGTGTTGCAAAGAGGAGGACCACTTCTGGACATGGCCAAATCAATGATGGCGTAAGCAAATCTTCCAATATCCTTTTGGGGAGATGCAATTGTAACTACTGCCTATATATTAAACCGTGTGCCGTCTAAGTCAGTTGGGGGTTAGTTGGGTTTGTTCATGATATTTCTCATAAGCATGGGAAACTTGATTTTAGAGCAGTCAAACATGTCTTTATAAGATATTGTGACCTCTCGAAAGGCTATATGATGTATGATGGACATCCAAACGGGGAAATGTAATACCTCAAACCTTTGGATCCTTAGAAAAATATTCAAAATATATTTTTAAATACTTTCATGCATTCTTTACAATATTTAACTAACGAAATAATTTTTGTGATTTTTTTGGTTGGAAAAATGATACCGCGATGCCAGAACTCATCTGCATCTACGACTCAGAAAAAGGTGAGACTTAAGAAATAAAAAGGTTTACTATCGGGTTCAATATATATGAACAAATGAAATTTAAAATCTTGTTTTTATCGAGTAAATAACATTATCTCTAAAACTCCAAAATTCATGAATATAATTTCAGACTCAGAAAATGAAGAAATTTGGAAATTGGAATGGTTGAAGTTTGTATTTAAGATATTTGTAAAAAGAAAAATTTAAAAATAAGTTTTAGATAGTTTTAAAGATATAGGTATAAAACATAAATTTTACAGATAAAATTTCAGACTCAGAAAAGAAAGAAATTTGGAATTTGGAATGGTTGAAGTATGTATTTAAGATATTTGTAGAAAGAAAAAATTTAAAATAATTTGTTGAGAGTTTTCATGATACAGGTATATAACAGAAATTTTACGGATAGAATTTCAGACCCAGAAAAGGAAGAAATTTGGAAATTGGAATGGTTGAAATCTGTATTTAAGATATTTGTGAAAAGAAAAATTTAAAAATAAGTTTTAGATAGTTTTCAAGTTAATGGTATAAAACATAAATTTTATGGAGAAAATTTCAGACTCAGAAAAGGAAGAAATTTGGAAATTAGAATGGTTGAAGTCTGTGTTTAAGATATTTGTAAAAAGAAAAATTTAAAAATAAGTTTTAGATAGTTTTCAAGATAATGGTATAAAACATAATTTTTATGGAGAAAATTTCACACTCAGAAAAGGAAGAAATTTGGAAATTAGAATGGTTGAAGTCTGTATTTAAGAAATTTACGGATAAAATGTCAGACTCGGAAGAGGATAAAACTAGGTAAATGGAATGGTAAATAAATATGCTTGAGATATTGGAAAAAAGAAAAATTTCAAAATAAGATTTTGATAGTTTACATGTTACAGTTATAAAATAAATTATTTACAGATAAAATTTTAAACTCAGAAAAGGATGAAATTAAGGAACTGGAATGATTAAAAACTATACTTGGGATAAATGAAAAAATAAAAATTTAAAAATTAGTTTTATGTGGTTTTCGATATACAATTGTAAAATAGAAAATTTATAGATAAAAATTTTAGGCTCAGAAAAGGGTTAAAGTTGAAAAAATGGAAAGATTAAAAATGGTGTTTAAGATGTTTACAAAAAGAAAAATTTTAAAGTAAGTGTTTGATAATTTACAAAATGCAGTTATAAAAAAAATAAATTTACGGATATAATTTTGGTACTCAAAAAGGAAAAATACTTTGAGAGAATAACTATCTATTATAGTATGTGTGATGGTAGAAAAAGAAAAAAATAAAAACGAGTTCAAGATAGCATACGGAACGAATTTCGAAAACAGAAAATTTGCCAGATATAGAAAATATCAACAATAGTAACCTCCTCACTATTCACTTTTTTCTTCTATAAATACAACACTCCCCTCACTCAAAAAACTCACCAATTAACTTTTTCTCCTCAAAATTTTCTCTCAAGGTAGTAGTTCTAGTTTAAGAAATATTTTCGAGAGTTCTCGATCTCGAGTCCGGGTCGGACCTATGGCTCCGGTGTACATTCTTCTCCTACTTTCTTTTCTTCGACTTTAATTTTTCTATAGCCTATATAGTCCGAGGATCATGTTTTATGACATGTAGGATGGCAAGGAAAAATTATTTTCCCCGTGGAAATCGAAGAAATGTTATTTAAACTACTAATATGTAAACAACATAATAGGGGCTCAACCCCTCTATGTATTTACTTCTTTCTTTACATACTGATAGGTATGGCCCAATCTCCTCGGTCGGTCTAGCCCGCCAGATGGGTCAATTGGGCCCAAGAGTGTAAGCCCAGCGCAGTCAAGCCCATAACGCGGCGTCGTTGCGAAGTTGGGAAAAGATCCCCATGATCTTTTCCAACGGGCATGCAGATATGATTGGCGGATTTGTAGGGATTTTGTTAGGGTTGCCATTGTATAATATAAATAGGAGAATTGTTGTTGAGTTTAGGGTTCCAATTTTCGATTTGAAGATCAATATTTGTAAGATTGTACTCCGGTATTCAGAAAAAAGATAGTGAAACACCTCGGAAGGTTATTGCCTTCACCCGTGGACGTAGATCTCCGGATCGAACCACGTAAGTCTTCGTGCCATTTAAGTTCTTGCATGTTTGATTGTTCTGGATTGTTACTGTGATTGTGATCCGTTTGATCTCCGGGTTACGACTTTATCAATTGGCGCCGTCTGTGGGAAATTGTTGAAAAGCAAACCCTAGCATCATCCAAAGTTGATTTACGTCAGTCATGGTGAATACTCGTCAGTCGGCTAATCCAACCCGATCTCGTCGGAATCCTCCCGTCAATCAAAACCCTCCATTGCCGCGTCAGCAGATCCAGGATCTGCCCGTGGGACAACCAGATGCGCAGCACCCTGCACCCTTCGATGCGCCAGCGCAGGTTGACCCTCAACCAACCCCTGAACTACTGCAGGCACAACAAGCATTCCTTCGGGAACACGCCGCCCTATTCCAAGACTGGAATCATCGGCGCGCCGACTCTGGTATGCGCGCCGACAATGACACTAATCAGGTGGCAGGATATTCCCGCCAGGATCGATCACGTGCACCCAATGAAGATCCGCCCTACAGAGCCAGGCATGATCGCCGCTGTGATCGGTCCGTGTCACCTGGGGTGAATCGAAGTTCTAATGGTTCAAGGGCTCGCTATGCTGATCACGACGACGCAGACCGAAGTCGACCTGTAGATGCGGCGAAGCGGGCCCGCTTAGAGAGGTCCCGTCTACTTGATCCTCTAAAACAAGAGCAGGCTCAATTTGATGCCGAACTTGACAAGGTATTGGGCCTTGATGTTGATGGGGAGATAATAACTCCGTTCTCCGAGGAGATTCTCTCCACTCCACTCCCCGATGGGTTTAAAACTTCCACCAGTGCCCATCTACAATGGTACCGGGGATCCAGGTAACTTCTTGAGCGCATTCAAATATGCTATGTTCAATCGGAGCTTCACGCCGCATCATTTGTGCAAAGTGTTCCCCGAGTATCTTCAAGATGAGGCCAGAATTTGGTGTGATTCTTTGCCGCGCGGTAGCGTTACTTCTTTTCGAGATCTTGCCGAGCAATTCTGGGCTCGTTTTCATAAACGAGCAAAGCCTATGGCCACATTGGCCAATCTCATTAACCTGAGCAACGAGACGGGGAGACTGTCTCTCAATTTCTTGAACGTTTCACTGCGGAAAGCCTAAAAGTAGGTAACCGATCCGATGATGTTATCATCACTGCTTTCATGAACGGCCCTCGAGCCGGACCACTTTACACCGATCTTGCACGACATCCTCCGACCACCACCCGAGCTCTATTTGGCATCATAAGCTGGTTTGCCAAAGCTGAAGAGTAACTCGGGACTAGACAAAGCTGAACAACTAAACAAAACGTAGGCCGGGACTAGTACCCGGCCCAGTGCCTTTAGCCATTTGGGCAGACGCAGGTTGGAACCTCGCAGTGATCCCCCTCAATTCACACTCCTTACGCGATCAAGGGCAGAAATATTTTCTGTTCACAAACATGATCTGCGACCATGCCCACGGATGAATGCTCCAGCAGAGAAGCGTAATCGTGAGAAGTGGTGTGCATATCATCACGATCATGGAAATGACACTGAGGAGTGTCGCGAACTTTGTTAAGAAATCGAGGACTGTTTGAAGCGGGGTTTTCTCAGACAATACATCGCCCGGTCCGAAGACAGGCTTCCGCCGAACCAAAATGGAGGTGGATAACAAGGTCGGGGAGGATACAATGGCCGAGGCCCATGGCAAAACAGACCCCAATGACAAAGCAACAGGTCGGGGTATCAAAGCTACCAAAGGCAAGACTAGGTTAATCGTCAACAAAATCAACCGCAACAACCTCAACTGTTGCCACCACCGCCACCACATGGCGGTCCCGGGGACAACCCACCGAATCATGTGTCCATGGGATAATAAATGTGAGCTATGGCGCCATGCCAACAGGGACTTCCCGAAGTGCCCTTAAAGTTGAAGCTCACAAGCTTCCTCCTGAGGAGCCACGCAGCAAGCGCTTCCACAGATCTGAAACAGTGAGCTTCACTGACTTGTTTAAATTTAGCTTATAATTAATACTACGATTTATGGTTAAGGTTCACATTTGAAGGTCCAATATCCCCAAAGGATTGGACAATGGATAAGTTGAACTATTGTTTAAGATCACGGAGAACAAAACTTAAAGCTAAGAAGTACAAAAACCTAAAGGCAAAGAATGCCCCATTGGAAGTTCTAGAAAAGAAACCAAATTCTAGGGTGGATCTTGACCAATGAAAAGAGATGGTAAAAAGGTGCAACGTAAGGACAACTATATCATAAGAATGTCCTAAACTATATGTATGTCTCTTTTTTTTTTCTCCAATTTGCATATATGCTTAATATTTAGCATCGGATGGATATGAATTTTTAGGCTCTAAGTGATAGAAATGCAGAGAATCGCAGTGGCTCTAGAATGGCACACCACTTGGCTACCAACTTTGCTAGACTGAGAGAAGAAAAGGTATGGACTTAGTTGCACTAGAAATTAAAAATCAAAGTTTTACTTCACTCATTATAAACTTATGCTTAACGATTCTTTGTGATGATTTGACAAGAAAATAATTTGTTAATGATGATAGTCACAAGATGGAATATAGCCAGATGGATTGGAGATATTTATGATTGGTTATGGACAGTCAACAAAGCAGCCTATTGATCCACAATCTGTAGAATTAATTGTATGAATACACCTTACTTTTTAGTGTGTGTATTGGCATTAAGTATGATTAGTAATATGGCGATGCTTATTTTATTACACTCAATTATCTAATAGGCTGAAATTACATGTGAGTTAAATAATCTCCCACTGAATTGTGATGTTGCACGTGAGCGTAAAAGAATATACCAAGAAAATGTGGGGGATGATAAGCATTGATACAAAAGAACTTTTGAAAATGGTGTGAAGACATAAACTATCGGTACTTCAAAATAGAAAGCTACTGAAGCAATCTTGATGGTTGAGGCTGAAAGATAAAAAAGACAGGATTTAGAAGATGAAATTGCTGCAGAAAGAGAGAAGATAATTGAATAGGAATTGGATCTTGCCATCCAAGCTAAAAAAAAGAAAGGAATTAGAAGAAGCGGTGGATAGTGAAAAAGAGAACAGATAAGCTCTAGAAGATAAGGTGGATAAGTTGTCAGACATTGTTCTCCAAATACAAAGCAACGTAGTCGGGTATAATATTGATATATTTTGTATGTTCACATTTCATTTTCTTTGCATACACGGCATTTTAACTTAAAAAATGCTTTCAAATGCAAATTATGTATGGTTAACTTTTCAAGGCTTTTGTCCATCATCATCAAGGTATTTCTTGCCACTTTATATCTATTTGAAAGGCTTAGCATATTCTTTTATGGTGGTTGTGTTAGTGTGAAGCTTGGTAAAGAGAGGAAAGACGGGGATAATGCTTTGATCAACTTTATGATAATTGGATGGAGAATCCTTGTTAATTTTATATAATTGTTAGTTTTTTATAATAAAGATGGAAAAATTAGTTAATCAATTTTTTAAATGTTGTATGTTAGATTGTTGTAGGCATTCATATGACACCGAAAGACATAAACAGGATCACTGATCAATGTGTGTTGATGTTTAATTAGAAAAAGAGAGAAAATATTGTATCTTCATAACAAATAAAAATATATGTTTGTTGATAAATGTGAGTAAATAAAAATAAAATGAAATAAAAAATGTAGTCATAAATGCATATTTCATTGTTTCATTGCAAACCGTACTATTATAAGTTAATAGGTGGACCTTTAATACGTAGTTCATTCAAGTGACTATAAGAAGCCACATATGAGAGACACTAGTAGTACAACTAACACTATATAGATTGATTACAATACTATATTTGGTATGTGAAATGTAAGTTGATATAATGTTACTAGACTTTCCAACAAAAGAAAATAATATTGGGAAAATTTTCCCTGTCAAAATATTTTAGTATTGAAAATATATTCGATACTAATTATAACAAAGTTTGATAACAATTATCACCACAATACCTGTATGATATAGAAAAAATGTAGTATTGGAAATTATTTTCCGATACTAAAAACACTTATAGTGTTAGAAGTTTTGATACTATTTGTTGATACTATACTTTTCCGATACCAAAGACTTCTTCTTTAGTATTGGATTTTCTTTTTTCGATACAAGGTCTATAGCAACACCAGTATAAGTCTCGGATAGGTATCAGAGATATTTTCTAATATCAAAGACCTATAGTATCAAAAAACTAGATTTTAGTATCAGAAAATTTTCGATACTAAAAACCTTTTTTCTAGTAGTGTGAAAATTGTGTTATGTGTTTATTTGACCCTTAAAAATTATCATTCCCAATTCTTGAACACTTAATTCGTGCATGCACAAGTAGTTGGTGTGAGTAATCATGCATCAATCATAACGTGACGTGGAATAATAACTAGAACCATTAATATGTTATACAAGAGATTTTTCTAGTGAGTCTTGAAATAAATTGTTGTAATCCTATTTTTTATATTCAATAATTCTGGAAGGAAAGGTGTTGCAACAAGTGCTCCAGATCTATGAGAGGCTCCTTATATAGTGCAACCTAATAGGATGGGTCACGGTAATAAGCGGGACGAGACCTACCACAAAAAGAAGAAGATAGAGATTGAGAGTCGAGCACAAATGTACCTTTTCAATCTCTCAATGAACATCGAACGTATGTCACAATGTACAAGCTTTGATACTAGTTTTTCAAAAAAGAAGAAAAACATGTGTGCAAAGTGGGCTCGCAGTTGGTGCCCAATCAACCAACATTGGCAAAATAGGAATGGACAACATTGGAAGCCTCAATGGGGTTAACAAATTCAAGCCCAATAGGCCTTGCACTAGAAAACAAGATAATAATACGATTCAGCAACAACGGGTACTCATTTGAGTAAACCCCTTCACCAAATCTTAAATTGTCTACTTTTTAACACAAGATGCAACATAGTAAAAAGAAGTTGCCCTTAAAATAAAAGAGAAGAAAAATAAAAAATAAAAAAAAAAACGCAATGGGTGTTGTTGTATAATTGAAAAAGTAGTAAACAGTCTCCTAGATGTTACACCCGCTTCACATGCCCCGATTGTGATTTTGCTAAATGCTTAAAATGAGTCTGTTGTGCTTATGTCAATGTAACTTCATCTGTAGTGATGGCTAAATGTTCAAGTGCAGTGACAACATCTTCGATGAGGGGTCGGGTGGTGGCTTCATCTTGGAGGCACATTGCTGCGATGCCAAGAGCTTGTTCCAGCCCCTTCACTGGGTACTTCCCTTCCATCAACGGATCCGCTATTAAACTGAAGTTTCTTCTATCCTTGAAAACTTGTTTTGCCTGAAGATTCTTCATTTAATATGATTTCCAAATCTTAATATTATATTTAAGTTCTAACATTCTATTTTAGTTATTTTTCCAGAGGAAAGAAAAACTTTCTTAGCCACCAACTATTAAAAATCAAGTTGTTCCATCCATCAACGCTTACCATATAAACAAGAGCCAATCATTGTGCCGATATAAGTTACATTACTTCACCTACTCCAGCTTGTACAATCAAAATTAGAGTGTTCTGCTCTAAGTTGGAACACCAAGGCTCCGTTTACTTTGTAGCTTGGGATTATAATGTGTTGATAAGGAATTATGATAAGTGGTGGGATAGTGAAAAAAATTATAATTTTGTTAAGTGTTTACTTTAATGAATTTAAGAAGGATAATGTTATCCTCATTGTATTAACTAGTGTTTACTTTGCCAAATATTGTATAAGATTGATGCAATGTACACATATATAATAACCTAATAAGAAAGAGAAGCAAGCTAAACAATCCTACGGGTGGATGTGGGATTCAAATTACACAATTACCCGAATTTGGCAGAAACCAGTGGCCCATTGGATATTTAGCAACAAACCTTCCCACAAAATAAATGTCGAATTGTATTGGACAAATAGTCCTAAATTAACCTAATCAAACAAAGTAAATGGAGCCCAAAAGGGGAAGTACGAAGTTAATGTAAACAATTTACTTTTTTAGAAAAAAAAAAGGTGAAATTTATATTAAACTATCAATAAATATGTCGTTAATCGACTGTTAAAAACTAAAGTATTGGTCCGAAGCATGGAGTCCTGTTACTTCTTAGCATCTAGAAACTAAGTTCTCAATTATGCGACTTGTTTAATTTGTTCATTTCTTATTCAATTATTTGAAGCTTATTTCTGAAATTAGAATTAAAAAATATTTATTTTAACTGAAAAAATGAGATGATTACTTTTCAAATAAAAATACCTTTGAAAGAAGACTCTTGTTAGTAATAAATTGATTGGAATTGGAGTACTAACCCAGACAACTAGGTTCTCCTCCTCGAGTGGCTTAGTGCTGTCAATAACTCTTCTTCCCGAAATAATCTCAAGAAGTACCACTCCGAAACTATAGACGTCGGACTTGGTTGTGACCTGGCCTGTCCTGGCATACTCCGGTGCACAGTAGCCATACGTCTCCATCACCCTTGTCGGGTCTTGGCCGGTGGCACCCGACTTGGCAAGTCCAAATCCAGACAACTTAGGATTAAAATCATCGTCTAGTAGAATATTGGACGCCTTAAAATCCGGGAATACAATTGATGGTTCTATAGTATCATGCAAGTACTCCAGCCCTCTGGCTGCCCCTCGGGCTATTTGCATCCTAGTGTGCCAATCCAGGGCCGTCTTGTTTGGAGGTAAATCTGTTACCATCAAAACACCTTAAAAATCAAAACTATCACATACAATCTCAAGTTGATAAAAATTACCTAGAAGGTGATTTTCTAACGACCCGTTGTTCATGAACTCATACACCAATATCCTTTGGTGGCCATCAGCGCAGTACCCGATCAGACTGACAAGGTTGGGGTGATGAACCAGGCTCAATGTCAACACCTCTGCCAGGAATTCCCTTTTTCCTTGAGCATGATTTTTATCCAAATGCTTAACTGCCACTACCTACAAACCAGAAAAGTTACATGACAGGTGGACGAAATAGTGGGCCTCTCATCTGAAAGAGTAAAGGTTACTTGATTGGTTTTCTTGATGTATCCCTTGTAGACTCTGTCGTATCCTCCTCTGTCGACTCTCAAATCAGGATTGAAATTCTCGGTGGCGATTGCCAGGTCCCGGAAGGTAAATACCTCTGCATCAGGAGCTCTCATCCCATGCCTTAATACATCTTCTGCTATTATTCTTTGTTTATTACCAGCTGTATAATTAACATTATATCATTATCAGTATTCAAAATAACATCACAAAATATTCTATCAGATAATATCAACAAATTCTGCTTTTTCACATTTACTATGCTCCACCAGCAAAATTTGGAGTATCTTTTTTCTTTTTCAAATCATCATTGCATCTGAATTAATAAATGATACATGTATAGAATATTACCAGCATTCAACGATATACTTCTGGCAACGGCAGACAATGCCTCTGCATTATCATATTTCTTCGTTTTCTTCGTTTCTTGCACATAACTCTTTGAAGCTTTTAGAGCACTCCTCATTTTTGTATCAGCTCTTTCAATATCATAAAACAAATCAAAAGTGGAGAATGAAAAAGAAAACATAAATTATTGAAATGGATACCTTGAAAGAGGGGCACTTGAAAGAAATATCTAGATGGAATTGGAGGAACATTTATAATGTGAAAAGCTATTTTTTGGAGATTAAGTTTAAGAGATATCCGAGTCCCATTTTTACGGAGAAGGTGAGGGAGAGATGGATGGGAGATTAAGCTGGATATTCCAACTTTGATAGCGGCTGATATAATTATTACGTTTTTTATACTCGACGTATATATTTTTAACAACATATTTGATACACATACAAATGAGTGTGTAATTGTGTGGTTAAAAATACACCGAAGCATTCTCCGGATGTGACAATCAACTACTTTTTGAAATTTCAACGGTGTACCTCCTGTGTGACATGAGGCTAGAAATCCAATCATGCGTCAAGGTATTGACAGGAGATGGAAAATTTTGTTTTGGTTGGATTAACAATAGACAATGTTTTAAGTCTTAACCAATGTGCAGTTTATAAGGATAGACGAGAATTGATCAGATCCACGCTTCAATGATCCGCGACGTGCGCGAGTAAGAAAATGAAAGCCAATAAGAAGATGCCATATGTTACCTAATTATATAAATATATTTTTAACTTTGAAAATTAGAGTAAATAAGATAAAACTTGAAGCTGTTACAGCAAGAATTATTCCCTGGCTTTTGACCCAACGGCCGGCAACCACCCACCAATTGGGACATCTGCACCACTGCCTCCACTTCTCTCCGGCGCCGTCGTCACTATCCATCCTCAGTCTTGTATTAGAGTTTGGAAATTAGAGTGCGCACCTTATGAGTCATCGTCCTTTCGTCACTACCACCATTGTTAGAAACTTCGCCGTTGATACTCTCCGGTGACGGGAGAAGGAATTTAAAATTTATATCAGCAAGAAATGGACTTCAATTTTGAAGAGGAAATGCCCAAAGGAAATGAAATATGTAGGCTTTAGAGTCTCTAAAAATTGAATCAATTCAAACAAAAATCACTCGGAAGAAGAGGGGAGTTTTGGCTTTCGAAATTTTACGTTTGTGCGAGCGCCACTGAAGATGACACAGGGAGAGTGTTGCCGGCAGGGATGGTGATGGTGACGTGAGGTCCAAAATTATTTTACTATGTTTTCAGAGCTAAAAACAATTAGTAATCAAAATACAGGTGTTGCTTTTTTATTGACCTCATTTATATCGCGGACGGCACGTATAAATGTGGCGCTGATGTGATCAGATCTGAAGGATAGACATGGTGTACAATATTTAATAAGGAAAAATCAACGATAAGCCCCTCACTAGTCATATTTTGGTTTTACTAAAATTTATATTTTTCTTAAATTCATAGCCTTTCAAATTTTGATGTTGTCGATAAATGATAATCGAAATTCTCTAGGAAACTAAACAAATTCAGGCTACTTCTTAAAGATATAAGAGGGTTCTCATAGTAGATTGATTTACTCCTAATTTTCAGTTCATCTTGTGCATTTTAAAATGAAACTCGGACGACAATTTGGTGGACAGAGGAAAAGAAGCAGCCGCTGGTATCATCAAATCCAGTATTCAAGGAGAGCACTGATAGGTATGGCTCAGTAAGTCCGGGTCGGACTAATCCGCCAGTCCGCTAGCCGGGTCAATTGGGCCCAGAAGTACGAGCCCAGCAACTAAGCCGGCCCAGAAGCGCGTGCAAGCCCAACGCAGCCCAGTTACGGCACATTCGGGGATGGAGATCCCCATGATCTTTCCTCAACTGCCATGCAGATTTGGGGACCGAGATTATAGGGATTTAGTTGGGGTTCTTATTTGTATAGTATAAATAGTAGAAGAGAGGACGGATTTAGGGTTCGCACTTTGTACTCTAAAACTACAACTTGTAAGATCGAAAGAGATATAGTGAAAAACACCTCGGTAGGTGATTGCCTCCGCCCGTGGACGTAGATCTCCGGATCGAACCACGTATATCTTGTGTTCTTTGCTTTTCTTGCGTTTGAGAGTGTCGTTGATCAGGTTTTACTCCGAATTCCTTTGATAAATGGATTGTGCTTTATCAATTGGTGCCGTCTGTGGGAATCGACTTGAAAATAAAACCCTAGTATACTTCAACGTTGTCGTGTTAGCCATGGTGAACACCCGCCGATCCGTTAACCCTACTCGGTCCCATCGTAATCCCCCCGTGGATCAAAATCCCCCGTTGCCGCGGCAACAAAACCAGGACCCACCTGCGGGACACATTGACGCGCAACATTTCGCACCTGTCCATGTGCCAGCACAGGTTAATCCTCGACCTGTCCCCGACCTACTGCCAGAGCAGCTAGCTTTTCTTCAGGAGCATGCCGCTCTGTTTCAAGAATGGAATAATCGACGCGCTAACTCCGGTGGACGTGCCGACAATGGTGTCGACCAGGTGGTAAGACATCCACCCCATGATCGATCTCGTGAGTTGGACGAAGATCCACCTCACAGAGCTAGGCTGGATCACTGCCGACAGCGGTCAGCCTCTCCTGTAGCGAATTGCAGCTCTAATAGCTCGAGGCCCCACTACGACCACGAGGACATGGATCGCCGTAGACCCGTAGACGCACCAAAGCGGGCTCGTTTGGACAAGTCTCGTGTACTTGATCCCTTGGAGCAGGAGTAGGCTCAGTTTGTCGCCGAGCTTGACAAAGTCCTGGGCCTTGATGCTGATGGGGAGATGATCACCCCGTTCTCCGAGGAGATTCTTGCTACTCCACTTCCTGAGGGGTTCAAGCTTCCTCCGGTGTCTGTCTACAACGGCACCGGAGACCCAGGTTATTTCCTAAGTGCCTTTAAATATGCTATATTTAATCGTAGCTGTACGCCTCACCACTTGTGCAAGGTGTTCCCTGAGTATCTTCAAGATGAGGCCCGACTGTGGTTCGATTCTCTGCCTCGGGGCAGTGTTACTTCTTTTTGGGATCACGCCGAACAGTTTTGGGCGCGTTTTCATACACAAGCAAAGCCCATGGCCACTTTGGCTGACCTCATGAATTTGGAACAACGTGATGGGGAGATGGTCACTCAATTTCTCTATCGTTTTACCGCCGAAAGTCTAAAAGTCCGCAGCCGGTCTGATGACGTTATAATCACGGCCTTCATGAATGGCCTCCGGCCTGGGCCGCTCTACACCGAGCTTCTCCGAAACCCTCCTACCATGACCCGGGCCTTTTTCGACATTGTAAGCAGGTTCGCCAAGGCTAAAGAGCAAACCCGTCGCAAGCAAAGAAGCATGCCACCAAACGGCAATCAGATAAAGCGCAAGCCGGGACCAGTACCCGGCCTAGCACCTTCAGCCGTCTAAGCAGGGGACGGTTGGAACCCCGCGGAGATGTCCCTCAGCTCACTCCGCTTACAAAATCAAGGAAATAAATACTCTCTGTTCACAAGAATGATCTACGGCCGTGCCCACGGATGACTGCTCCGGCAGAAAAACGATCGTGATAAGTGGTGTGCGTACCACCACGATCATGGACATGACACCGAAGAGTGTCGCGAACTTGGAAAAGAAATCGAGGACTGTTTGAAGTGGGGTTTCCTGCGGCAGTATGTAGCTCGGACCGAGGAAAGGTGTCGGTCGAACCAGAACGGAGGCTCCCAGCAAGGCCGCGGGGGTTATAACGACCGAGGTCCAAGACCAAACAAACCTCCGTGGCAGAATAACAGGCCGGGGATAACAATTACGCACGACAAGACCAGGGTAATCATCAACAACCTCAGTTATTACCACCTCCACCTCCTCCTGGGGGTCCTGGAGATAATCCACCCAATCACGTTATCCATGGGATCATAAACGTGATATACGGGGCTATTCCCACAGGGACTTCCCAAAGTGCCCTGAAGGCCGAAGCTCGTAGGCCTCCTCCTGAGGAGCCACGTCATAAGCGCCTTCACAAATCTGAAACCGTGAGTTTCACTGATGAGGATCCCGTTCCCGAACTCATCCCACATACTGATGCCATTGTTATTGATATGGCCGTGGCCAATGTTACAATCAAGCGAGTCTTCAGGGACAACGGAGCCTCCGTCAGTGTCATATTCGCAGATTGTTTCCAAAAAATGGGCATACCTCGAGGACAGCTCCGACCGGCCCCCGGACCGTTACAGACCTTCTCTCAGGGTGAGATCAAACTAGAAGGAATCATCAATCTTCCCGCTTCGCTTGGCACATATCCGGAAATAAAAACCATCTTTGTCAATTTTTACGTGGTCAACTCTCCATCCCCGTACAATATGATTTTAGGCCGAGATTAGCTTACCCCTGCAAAGGCCATATGCTCCACATATCACCTCGCGTTGAAGTTTCCTACGCCCCACGGCGAGGTGGCCATCCGTGGCAATCAAAGAATCTCCAAAAATTGCATGTATGTAGCACTTAAGAAAACAACGAAGGCTCCTCCCAAGACACAATTTCAAATCTCTACCTCGGCTCTTACCCCGGGTTCATCCGAGTCACTCAGGAACGCTACTGTTAAGGTGCCGCTCGACCGGGCTAAGCCGAAACAGACTGTTACAGTCGGCGCCGTGGACACACCTTTATTGCACGATGCCATCATCCAAACGTTACGCGAGTATTCTGAAGTCTTTGCTTGGTCTCCTCTGGATATGCCGGGAGTATCTCCAGACATGATTACCCATAAGTTGAATATTGACCCCAATGTGAAACTCATTCAACAAAAGCGGCGGCAATTTGCTCTAGAACGGAACGCGGCCATCCGCATCGAAGTTCAATAGCTCCTCGATGCAGACATCCTGTTCGAAGTTCACTATCCGTCTTAGCTTTCAAATCCCGTGATGGTAACGAAGTCAAGTGGGGCATGGAGAATGTGCGTCGATTTCTCTGACCTCAATAAGCACTGCCCGAAGGATTGTTATCCTCTGCATTCAATCGACCAAAAAGCCGAAGCTATTACTGGGCATAAGGCACTTTGCTTTCTAGATTTATACAAGGGGTATCATCAAATTCACATGGATCGCCACGATGCCCTCAAAACGGCCTTTATTACTGATTTTGGGTGTTTTGCCTTCAAAAAAATGTCCTTCGGACTCAAGAATGCTGGAGCCACTTACCAACGCCTTATGGACCACGTCTTCCGAGACCAAGTCGGCCGTAATGTCGAGGTATATGTTGACGACCTCGTTACTAAAAGTTCCTCCCCTACTACATGTGTACGGGACATTGCTGAGATGTTAAGCACGTTGTGATGCTATAATCTTCGCCTCAATCTGGCAAAGTGTATCTTCGGCGTCGGCTCAAGAAAATTTCTGGGGTATGTGGTTTCACAGCACGATCTCCAGGCTAATCCAGCCAAGATTAGAGATGTATTGGATCTTCAGCCGCCGAAGACAGTGAAGGATGTTCAACGTCTCACCGGCGGCCTTGCGGCCTTAAATCGTTTTTTGTCTAAGGCCGCGAAGCGTCAACTTCCTTTCTTCAAAATTTTACGTCAGGCAAAGATATTTGAGTGGACTCCGCAGTGCACCGAGGCCTTTAAGGCTTTAAAACAGTACATCAAGCAGTTGCCAACTATGTCCGCGCCTGTCCCCGGAGAACCTCTTATGTGTATTTGGCATCTGCCGAAGAAGCCATCAGTGCGGCCCTTTTCCGCGAGGATCACGGGAGTCAGTAGCCCGTGTATTTCGTCAGCAAAGCACTTCACGGGGCGGAGACCCGGTATTCTGTTGTAGAAAAAACAATATTGGCCCTCGTTATGGCGGCCCGCCGCTTGCAACCCTATTTTCAAGGACGCGACATTAAGGTTCTCACTAATCACCCTATCCGTCAAATCCTTACCAAACCCGATGTGTCGGGGCGCTTGGCTAAGTGGCCCATCGAGCTCGGGGAACATGATATACAAATTCTACCCTGCCGAGCCATCAAAGGTCAAGCTCTTGCGGATTTTTTAGTCGAAGTTCCATTCACTGACCCGGGACAACAGCATGTGCTACCATTCCTCACCATCCCGCTCCCGATACTAAAGCCAGCACGTGGCGGGTGTACGTGGACGGTGCTTCTGAGACCCGAGGTAGTGGTGCCGGGGTTCTTCTTATCGGCCCCGACGACGTCGAGATCCAGTATGTCTTACGATTTAAGTTCAAAGTGACCAATAATGAGGCGGAATATGAGGCAGTCCTTGCTGGGCTCTGGCTCGCTCAAACCTTTGGAGCTTCGCATATCCAGCTTTTCACTGACTCCGAGGTGGTCTCCAGCCAAATCAAAGGCACCTATGCAACCAAGGATGATACATTGGTTCGATTGATGTCCGGCAGATACCCCGCGAAGAAAACGTTAAAGCTGATGTTCTGAGCAAAATGGCCTCCGCGGTCCCGCCCAACATGTCCCCGGACATAATTGTCAAAGACGCCACCCACCCTTCAATTAGTGTGGCGGCGGTCTCTGTATTGACTGAGGCCAGTCCCAATTGGATGACTCCTATCGTCCATTATCTTCGGGATGGTACACTGCCAGATGATAAATTACTCGCTCGGCAGATAATTCTTAAAGCGCCGAAGTATACACTTCACGATGGAATCTTGTACAGTCAATCATACTTACAGCCGAGTCTTCGCTGTCTTGGCCCAGGCCAGGCTAATTATGTTCTCCGCGAATTTCACGAGGGGGCCTGTGCAAGTCATATTGGCTCGCGAACGTTGGCCAAGAAAGTTCTCCGGTGGGGATATTACTGGCCCACGTTATTTAATGATTCCCATAATTTAGTGTTAAAGTTTGACAAGTGTCAGCGACACTCCAGAGTGAAGCATCTACCACAAACCGAGCTCACTGGCATACAAAGTGCCTGGCCATTTATCTAGTGAGGAATCGACATTGTAGGTCCGTTCCCGGTTGCTCGGGGAGGCTTAAAATTTCTTGTGGTTGTAGTGGACTACTTTACCAAATGGGTCCAAGCCGAACACCTCACTGTTATAACCGGCCAAAACATCCTGAAGTTTGTTTGGCGTAACATCATATGCCGTTTCGGCATCCCGAGCGCCATTATCTCAGACAATGGCAAACAGTTCGCTAATGACCCCTTCCGGTCCTGGTGCGAGGAGTTGCACATCAAATAAATTTTCACCTCGGTTGCTCATCCTCAAGCTAATGGCCAGGTCGAAGTCACTAACCGCACTCTGCTTAATGGTTTAAAGAAGCGATTAGATCAAGCTAAAGGCCTCTGGGCCGAGAACCTTCCGCAAGTTCTCTGGGCCTATCGTACTACACCGCATTCGTCAACCGGGGAAACCCCATATAGCCTCACCCATGGCTCCGAGGCTATTATCCCCGCCGAGGTAGGAGTGCCCAGTCCCAGACTCATTAACCTCGACCCCGAGACTAACGAGGAAGCACTCCTGACTAACTTGGATGAACTCGAACACCGCCGTGAACAATCCTTCATTCAACAGGCTAAAAGCAAGCAACAAGCAGCTCAGTATTACAACCTCTGGGTTAGGGGTACACAGTTTCAGGTCGGAGACCTTGTGCTTCGGTTAAATTCTGCCAGCAAAGCTGCCCCCGAGGGCAAACTGCATGCCGCATGGGAAGGATCTTACCGCGTAGTCGCCGCACATGCCTCCGGGAGCTATTAGTTAGAACATCTAAACGGCACATCGATGGCCCGAACCTCGCGCGTTAGCAATCTGCGACGTTTTTATCTATGATTTCCGATCGTCAAGTACCTTTTCTTCCTTTATGTTCTTTGTATGTTATTCCATTTTCGTACCGTGGCATTTTCTTTTTTATGAATACCTTTGTATTCTTCAACTTTTCCGACAATTACTTTGAATAAAGTTTTAACTTATACATTACTGTACTTTCTTCTACGCCGCGGGGACGCCCCGGCCTAGACTCATTATTGTTTGTCTCCGAACACACTGGTCTCTCGCCTGATCCGTCCGGAGGGATCAACATTTAGTCCCCGGACATATATTCCCTCTCGCCTGATTTATCCGGAGAGGTCATCCACTCCCGCCTGATCTGTCCGGGGAGATTCTGTGCCTTGTTTCCGTACAAGGGCTTATTTACGTATCGTACTCCCGAGTACTAATTAACACATTATTTTCATAATGGCATATCAAGATAATTTTAAGCACTTGTCTCATGGTCAACCACTTAGCTACTCTTATCAAGCATACTTATGATGTACATCAAAATATTTTCAAAAAGTTTTACTTATCAACTGTCCTTTACAATTGAACATACATCGATTACAATAAATTATTATCTCCGGCCTCCGAGCTAATACTCCGCACTCCGGCGTTGGGATCTGTCCCTGGAGCTCCTTCGCGTCCTCCGGGATCTCGAGGTTCCTCGGATTTGGACCCCGGTCCTCCCCCTGCTTCTACCTTCTCTCCGACGAGGACTTACTCTCGGGCCTGGGAATGTTGTCTCTTCCCCGATCTCCTCGGAGACGAGGACTTGGTTGTGGCGCTGGCCTCGAAGTGTTTGCCCATTCCACGGGATCCCATTCTGCGAGGTCCATCACTTCGATCTCCTCAGCTAATTTTTCAACCTCCTCCTCAGCAATAGCCACCAGGGTCGGCTCTTGGGTTATTACCCCTTTTGCTTTTTCCACTGTTCCCTTTTTACTCCTCCGCGGAGCCTTCAAGGGGTCCTGCCCCCGGCTGGCGCTCGTGATGTACTCCTCCGCAGTACGACGCCACCTACCACGGCCTCTTAAGCCCTCGTACATGTTGAGGAGTATTTCCAGTACTTTCCGTTTCCTAACCAGCTCGGAGGAGTCTGTGTGACCGGCCGCCATCAGTGCTGTAATTTTCCCTTGGATTTCGGTTGTCCGCTCTTCGACCTTCTCAAAAGTTAGTAGACCGTACTCCGTCAGTATTCGTTCATACTCTTTTTGATGGATGATGACTCGATCCAGCTCGGCGACCGTTGACAAATATTTCAACTGCTGATCTCTCGCCCTTTCCACAGCCTTGGCTCTCGCCTCTTCGGCGTCCTTTGCCCTTCTCTCCGCCACGGCTACTCTCCTCTCCAATCGAGGAACGACCTGTTTTTGCAGATTGTCTTTTTCCTCGCGGAACTATTCCAAGGACTGCATGAGCTTCTTTATTACATTATGTAGCTCCTCGGTATTCTCCTCTTTGCAGCACCAAATCAATACAAATATGATATAATCAACACCAAAAAGGAAGCGCAGTAACTCAACAATATTGGCAACAACCGACTTCATTATCCAACAAAATGAGTGTACACATCGTTTGCAGTTTATTACAACAAGAATACAGATTCTTATTATCATCTACTATATGTACAATTCATCAAAATTGCGGGGACCTGACCTCCCCCTGGTCGACTCCTTCGGCTGCCTCCGGCACCTCCACCTCCTCCTCGTGCTCCTCCTCTGGCAAGTCCTGGTTCACCCCGCATCACCCTCCGTCGTTTCCGCTGTGATTTCCATGTGCGGGGGTGGCTCCTTGGCTCTTGGCTCCGCGATGAACTCTCCCCGCCGAAAGGACAGGAACTCTTCGTCTTGGTCCATATTGCAGGCAGCGATCTCTTCGGCACTCAGAATCGTCTTCTTCTCCGCCAGTGCCTTAACCAGGGGCCACTCCGGGACCCGAGCCAGCGCGTTGTAATACGCCTCCTCCATGGCGCCCACGGCATTGAAATCGTATCCGAACTCTTGACGATAGACATCCACATTCGGATAGATTTCCTTGACCTTCTCCAGCAGCACCGAGCATGTTGTCGTGTCACCTACCGCGATGAAGTCCATGTGGTAGTCGAGAAATGTGCTGGTTTGCAGCAGTTTCTCTGCAAATGTCTTCAGCACGCCCCCCTGACCCTCAACTACTGCTGCCTCCTTGGCCTTCAGCTCCGCACGCAGCTCCGCAACTTCGCCGCGGAGCACCCCAGTCTCCGCCTCCACCTTGCACAGGCGCGCCACCTCCTTCTCCACCAAGGAAGCTCTCTTGCGAGCCTTGGACAGGTCATGATTTAACCTGTTGTTGCGAGATCGCAACTCCCTTACCGCCTCAGCTAACTCCTCCTTAGCCTCTCTCTCACTCCTTCGGCCGAGGTCCAGGATCTCCTGCGTTAGCCTCAGTAGCTCCTCGGCATCGGGCCCCTCCAGGCCTAGCACACTTATTTGCTCCTGCCCCTACAGACAAAGGCGAAAATATAAAAAGCAAAATCATCACATCAGAAGAAAAGCTTCGGCAGCACTTTTTTCCTTAGTCAACGGCTATATCTACTGTACCTCGGGTGCTGGCTCCGTGCGCAGTCTTTTGGCCACACTTGGCGGAGTCGAAGTCGGCTCCGGCCTCCTCTTCAACCCCGGGGTCGACCCTGCTACCGCCACATAGTCCTCCGTCCCTTGTGACGGCCTCGGGCTCGGCGTCACCCTCACTCTAGGGCACACTTCGGCAGCGGTCCCCTTCTTCTTCGCTGTCGTGGGCACTGCGGGGCATCCCAAAGTCTTCTTTCCAAAGCGTCCCACTGCAAAAGAGGGTCAATGGTTAATCTCATACAAGTTATAAACGATTACATAATATTAAGAGTTCCTACCCTCCTCGGCTGCTCCGGCCGCCGATTCCTGCCCCCCGGTGGGATTCTCCTCTGCTCCTCCCGAGTAGTAGAGACTTAACCCTGCCTCCTCTAGCTCCTCTTCGGTGCAGAGGGTCTTGAACGTACCCACGGAACGGAAGTGATTTACAACCTCCGGCTCTGGCTCCGCCACCGGGGCGTTATCCACTACTTCCTCCCATCTCCACCTCGGGAGGGCCACGTCAACCTTCACAAAAATAAATTTCTCCTTCCAAGCCTCTACCTTACTCGGGTTTTTCACCTTAAACCCACCCCGCGCTCTTGGGCTAAAGGAGTACCACCCCTTCGATTTCCCGAAGGCTTTAAGTTGGAAGAAAAACCTAAATAATTCTACGTCCGGTTCCACCCCGGCATTCTTACATACTACTGAGAATCCAACAACTTGCCTCACGGCATTGGGTACTAATTGACTCAAGGCAATGCCGTAATACCTCAGCAGCCGCACTACGGAGTCCCAAAGGGGGAACCTAATTCCTATCCTTAAATGGTCTATACACACTTATGAAACCCTTCGGAGGACAACAGGCTCGGTCACTAGGCTCTGGTACAATGTATTCTAAATTAAAGGGGAAATAAAATGTTGGGATCAAGGCTTCTATTTGCACCCGCGACATCCGCAGAGCCTCCGCGGCAACCTCAAAAGCCTCCTCCCCACAGTCACTAAACCCTACTGCCCCGGTGCCATACTCCATACCATCAGCCCTGTATACCATCCCAATCTCTCTTATTTCCGGAATAATAAAGCACAAGGGTTGTACGTGTAACGGGGTTTTACTGGTCCCTACTTATCTAATTGAAGACGAAGACGAAGAGGAAGACATACTTACCTGGTTTCGATTCGAAATTGATCACGACTTGGCACAGATGATCCTTTCGTTTTCTCCCGCTCTTTGTCTCTTGCAAAACGCAAATGAGAGTAGTGAAGTTTACTGTACAAGCCTTCTTCATATATACTCATGCATCAACGGCCCAGATCTGGCCTTTACAAATTCAGTGTCTAAGATTCGCGCGTGACTTCAGTTACCAAGGCGCATGGGGGACACGCTTCTTGGAATTCTCAAATGCGTCACTTCACATCCCTTCTCCTAATGATGGTGCCGCCAATCACATCAACTTCACCCTTCCCTAGGAAGTTTTGGGATTCACTCTGGTGACCCCTTCACCTCGAGCATGTTTTAACTCGGCCTCACCAGACCTCATGACCCCTGGGGTGCTTCGATTCGATACAGTTCAGCGCCCGTTGAGTCCTTCACTATGGAGTACATCTACTCGGCTCCGGTCGATCCTAGTAACCCCGGGTGTATTTCGGCTCGATCCAGTTTTATCCTCGTGGCTCCTTTTCCCCGAGGATACTTCGGCTCGGCTCCGGTCGTTCCCATGACACCCGGGGGTATTTCAGATCGGTCTAATTCGGAACCCAGTGAGTTCTCCACCCTGGAGTCGCATCCACTCGGTCCCAGTTGGCAACCCCACCCCGGGGGTACTTCAGTTCGATAAAGCTGGCCTATATCACCGCTCGTTATACCATCCCGTACATTTAACAGAAGCTCCTACCTCGCTCCGGCTGGTGGGGGGGCATCTGATAGGTATGGCCCAGTAACTCCGGATCGGACTAATCCGCCAGTCCACTAGCCGGGTCAATTGGGCCCTGAAGTACGAGCCCAGCAACTAAGCCGGCCAAGAAGCGCGTGCGAGCCCAACGCAGCCCAATTACGGCACATTCGGGGATGGAGATCCCCATGATCTTTCCCCATCTGCGATGCAGATTTGGGGACCGAGATTATAGGGATTTAGTTAGGGTTCTTATTTGTATAGTATAAATGGTAGAAGAGAGGACGGATTTAGGGTTCGCACTTTGTACTCTAAAACTGCAACTTGTAAGATTGAAAGAGATATAGTGAAAAACACCTCGGTAGGTGATTGCCTCCGCCCGTGGACGTAGATCTCTGGATCGAACCACGTATATCTTGTGTTCTTTGCTTTTCTTGCGTTTGAGAGTGTCGTTGATCAGGTTTTACTCCGAATTCCTTTGATAAACGGATTGCGCTTTATCAAGCACCAAACAGACAGACTATTATCAAACACTTTCTTGGAGGATAAAAACATAAAATAGAGGGCAGATTTGGCTGGGTCACTATCAAATACTTTCCCACAATAACATGTCACTTCAGCTAAACTAAACAACAGTTAGGATCGTTACTTACCCAAACAAAGAAAACATCTAAATTATTTTTGAAAACACAGCATTGGATATTTCCCCAAAATGAGACCACTGAACATGCTAGCAGTTGTACCCAAGCAATGGGATGACTCTGTTCACATAAATCAACCTACAGTTTCTCATCACCATGGCTTGCAGTTATCTCAGCTATCATCATGAGTACAGGTTTGATATGACAACATATTTGCGCAATGGGCATGAATTGGATTATGCTGAAGTTTGAAGATGAAGTTTTGGCCTATTTTAATTTTCATATAAATACCAAATCACTCAACTGACTGCCAAATATCCTTCTCAACAGATATGTTGAAATTGACACCACAGACACTCTAATCGTACAATCTTTTGATACGACCAACAACAGAATTCAAGAAAGTAAGAAGAGACAAAACTTTTAAGTATAGAAACATGAAAGTTTATGAATTGCTCATGTGCATATAAAAAAACCAAAACTTAGGAGGGCCATAAAATCGATATTCTCAGACAAATAAAAGGAGTAAACTCTCCAAACAAAAGGTCCTAATGTTTTGCAGTATTATTAAAGCATGCTAACTCTAGTTAGCTAATCCATCTTCAATTTCAGCCCATTTATCAGCATTCTTGGAGAACTTCTCCTTTAGAGTTGCAATGATTTCCCGTGCCTCGTCAACCTTCTCAACACTAACAAGACCATTCGCAAGAGACTTCATGGTTACTATGTTGGGGACCCAACCCTTTGCCATAGATTCCTTACAAAAGCGTAATGTAGCCTCGAAATCCTTCCCTTGACACAAATAATAAACAATCGTGAAGTAACACTGAGCCTCTGGCTTTAAGCCCCTATCAACCATCTCCTTGAACAAACCCTTAGCCACATCCAATTTGCCTTCCCTACAAAACTCGTGAATCAAATGGTTATATGTCACCAAATTCGTCTTCATTTCCCGAGCCAAAATCTCATCCAACAATTTATTTGCCTCGTCTGACCTCTTAAGCTTGCATAAGCTCTGAATCATGACATTATAAATAGGGGGAATTGATACTGTAGCCTGTCAGAATTATAGTGAGATGTTTTTTGCATAGTTTAACTTTTTACATGTAAAAGTAGCTAAAGTCTGTCAAAGAGAGTTTTTATTTCGTGTATGTACACCATATAATTATTGTGTACACGATAAATTTATATCGTGTACACGATAAATTTTTTTTATCGTGTATACATATACACGATATAAAAATTATCGTGTACACGATTTAAATTCATCGTGTACACGATCAAAAGAATTTCTTGTTATATATATGTCTCGGGGCTCTGGGATGAACTCACCATGGCGAAAGGCCAAGAACTCTTGATCTTGGTCCGCATCGCAGGCCGTGATCTCCTCGGCACTTAAGATTTTCTTCTTTTCCGCCAGTGCCTTCACCAGGGGCCATTCCGGGACACGAGCCAGGGCATTGTAATACGCCTCCTCCACCGCCCCCACGGCATTGAAATCGTATCCGAACTCGGGATGGAAGACATCCACGTTCGGATAGATTTCCTTAACCTTCTCCAGTAGCACTGATCGAGTGGTTGTATCCCCGACCGCGACGAAGTTGGTCTGAAAGTCGAGAAAGGTGCTCGTTTGAAACAACTTTTCGACAAAAGCCTTCAACACAGCCTCCTGACCATCCACCACTGCCGCTTCCTGGGCCTTTATCTCCGCTCGCAGTCCGACTGTTTCGCCGCGGAGAGCCCCGACCTCTGCCTCTACCTCGCGCAAATGCGCCACCTCCTTCTCCACCAACGCCGCTCTCTTGCGCGCCACGGACAGGTCATGCGTTAGCCTGTCATTACGCGCACGCAGCTCCCT
This sequence comes from Ajuga chamaepitys, assembly GCA_958295605.1. NCBI lineage: Eukaryota > Viridiplantae > Streptophyta > Magnoliopsida > Lamiales > Lamiaceae > Ajuga > Ajuga chamaepitys. The sequence goes on from OY282498.1 coordinate 27,825,853, forward strand.
CACTGCCTCGGCCAGCCTTCCTTGGTCTCCCTCTCACTCCTCCGACCGAGGTCCATAATCCCCTGCGCCAGCCGCAGCAGCTCCTCGGCATCCGGCCCTTCCAGGCCCAGCACGCTTGTGGGCCCTTGCCCCTTAACACACAAACATCAAAACCACCATCAGAAACATAAAGAGAATTTACGCCGCAGTTTTTCACCTCGGCAGAAGGTTATATATGCTTTACCTCGGCGCTCTGCTCCATGTGGAGTCTTTTGGCCGTTCCCGGAGGAATCACAGAAGGTTCCGACCTCCTCTTTGTTCCTGGAGTTGTCCCCGCCATCACAACACCCTCCTCCGTCCCCGCTGACGGCCTCGGACTGGGCGACGCCCTACTTCTAGGGGTTACTTCAGTCGCCGCTCCCTTCTTCTTTGTCGTCGCAGGCACCGCGGGGCTTCCCGTAGACTCCTTTCCGAAGCGTCCTACTGTAAAAAAGAATTTGGGGTTAGTTCTATGCACACTGCAGTATATTACGCAGTTTAAAGAGTTCCTACCCTCCTCGGCTGCCCCAGCTTCCGACTCCTGCCCCCGGGGGGAAACTCCCTCTACATCGCCCGAGTAATACGGGCTTAATCCTGCCTCCTCCAGCTCCTGCTCGGTGCAGAGGGTCTTGAACGTGCCTACAGTACGGAACTACCTAACCACCTCCGGCTCCGGCTCCGCCATCGGGGCATTATCCAACACCTCCTCCCTCCTCCACCTCGGGAGGGCCAGCCCCGTCTTCACATAAATAAATTTCTCCTTTCACCCCTCCACCTTGCTCGGGTTTTGCACCTTAAACCCACTTCGGGCCCGGGGGCTAAAGGAGTACCATCCCTTCGGTTTCCGGAAGGCCTTCAGTTGGAAGAAAAACCTAAACAACTCTACATTTGGTTCTACCCCGGCATTCTTACATACCACGGTAAACCTTACAACTTGCCTCACGGCATTGGGCGCTAATTGACTCAGGGCAATGTTGTAATATCTCAGCAGCTGTACAACGATGTCCCAAAGGGGAAATCTTATTCCTATTCTCAGATGGTCTATGTATACACTAGTGAAACCCTTCGGCGGGCAACAAGCTCTGTCACTAGGCTCCGGCACTATGTATTCTAAGTTAAAGGGAAAGTAAAAAGATGGAATCAGGGCTTCTATTTGCACCCGAGTCATCCGCAGTGCCTCCACAGCCACCTCGAAATCCTCCTCCAGACATTCACCAAACCCTACTGCCCGGGTGCCGGATTCCCTAAAATCTGCCCTATATACCATCCTATTCACTCGTCTTTCTGGAATAATATAACGCAGAGGACGTACATTTAACGGATCAGATGAATCTCCTTTTTTCCCGCTCTCTGTAACTTGCAAATCGCAAATGAGGAAGATGAAGTTTACTGTGCAAACATTCTATATATATACTCCTGCATCAACGGCTCAGATCTGGCCTTTTCAAATTTCGCATCTCAGATTCGTGCGTGGTGGTCACACGCGTTACAGTTACCAAGGCGCGTGGGAGCCACGCGTCTTGGAAATCTCAAACGCGTCACTTCACATCCCTCTTTCTAATGATTGCGCCGCCAATCACATAAACCTCATTCTTGCCCAGGAAGTTTTGGGCCTCACCCCGGTGTTCACTTCACCTCGTGCAAATTCAGTTCGATCCCGCTCAACCTTATTACCCCGGGGGTACTCTAGTTAGGGCCCGGTCAACCCCATCGCCCCGGGTTTCCTTCAGTATGGATCAATCGGCCCCGTGACCTCGGGATACTTCAGTTCGGTCCAGTTTGGTCTTAGCAGAGCCCATCACTCCGGGTATGTATCATCTCGGCTCCGGTCGATTCTCGGACCCTAGAGGTACTTTGGTTCAACAAGCCAGCACCCCTTCCTGCTCGTCACGTCGTTGCATCGCCCAACATCGGCACCGGTTATCCATTGATTTGTTATTAGGGTTTCTGATTTGAGGATTAGGGTTTACAGACCAAAAATAGTGTATGCATTAAACTTAAAATAGTGTACGAGCTTTGCTCCGCAAGTCTGCAAGTAACTTAGTGAAAGTCTCTCTCTCTCCCTTCGCTATTTTTCCTTTCTTTTTAGTTTTTTTCCTCTCTTTTCTTACAGCAGGGAGAACAAAAAAATATAGGTAAAACCAATTTGAACGCAATGTGAATCGAACACGCAGCCTTCTGATCTAGAGTCAGACGCGCTACCATTGCGCCACAGATCCTTCAATGATTTTGATGGCCTCACTTTATTATTATTATTTTTATCTTTTCATTGTCTGTGGGTGTGTTTACCTCAGGTAGGAGGGAGTGTTGAGCCAAATTTAATTGAGAAAGTTAATGAATATGTTTTATTAAAATTTTATCCCCTAAATTCATTAAGGGAAGCCATATATAAAGAGAAACGAAAATTTCATTGAGAAAATCTAAAAGAAAAGTTAAGAAACAGAAAGGATTGAACTGCTTGTTTGAAATATCTGAAAAGATAACTTAAAAATTGAATATTATCATTGTTTTGAATGCGAGGATTGCAAAATTCGCGTGATACCAGTTGGTTCGACGTTGTGTAATTTACTATCTTCGTACCACTTAACTCTGCGTACTTGTTTTTTTGAACCGTCCTAAATAAACTTGCAACTCCAAAAAGAAAATTAATTTTCACAATTGTTACCCTCAAAATCTCAATTCTTAATTTCCACCTTTAAAAAGTCAAAGAAAAAGTAAAATCTAATTTTTTTTTTTAAATTCGTATTCGGTCAAAGTGACAATTTTAACCGGGACGAAGGAAGTGCTAATATTTAGTATTATATATTATGTATTATGTATGTACAATAGTAAAATAATATAATTGTAAATTAAGTATGTCCAATTAGTATTAAGTATTTTCTATTTTTCTGAAACCACTAAAATAATATTTATATACTTGTTCGGTTCCTTCCAGAATTGGAGTTCTATTTCAAAAACATATATATTTTGGGGAAAACATGAAATAGTTATTTTTGTAACATTCACATTGATTTTGTCACTTTTATAATTATACCACAATTTTGTCACTTTTAACATGTTTAAAATACGTCAATCGAGAATTAGAATTTATATGTAGACTTGATTTTTAGAATGTTCAATTTTGGCTATAGAGAAATTTTGCTTCATTCGGCTGATATTCATGCAACCACTTATGTTTAATCGGATTTGATACTTTCTTATGAAATCGAAAGTTTTGACAATGCTCTTTGAGTAATTTGTAATTAGAAACGTGAATATGATCATGTTTATAACAAAATTTGATCATTATTTTCATTAAAAGTGTAGTAAACACGAATAATTATAGATTGCCATGATAAGTTCATGGACAAAAATAAATCTATACAAATCAACATGGTGACTAAGTATTTCACAAAGAATAAAAAAATTGTCATTTATAAGCCTAATTCAAAAGAAAATCACTGAAACTGACTCGAATTTTAAATACTAAACTAAAATAAATTGAGTACCACAATAATTATTCTTAATAGGAAATTATTTTCATGGGAAAAGACTACACTTTCGAAATCCTACCATCTCCCAACACCAAAAGACAAAGAATTGTCTAATAAAGTCAGCGCTTCAATGAATTTGAGGCGGCACATTCATCCTAACTTATGTTGAAAGCACTCTTTAGTTAAAAGACACTAGATGAACTATGAGATTTCATAAAAGAAATGTTAGAATAATAGATGACACTTTACTTTCAGAAGTAATTGTTTAGTGGAATGAAATCCACTTACTAGACTGCAAAAGAGTAAAGAAATTCAATAAGGATATGTTGCGCCTATACACATATCTTATTTTATGTGGGAAGGAAATAAAATCTAAAAAATATTTTCATACTTAGACACTTACACTAGCTAACTAGTATAGGTAAGTCAGAGTATGACAATAAAAGAACTGCAATATGTTGTGCTAGGAAAAAAGTGTCAAGCCTAAACTATTACAAACTATAGAGGAGATATCCTCAAAGTAAATGGAATGCCTATAGATGTGGTAATGATACATCACAAAGTAAGGGAATAGGAGGCGTAGAGGTCTTCCAATGTGCTTACCTAAATGGAGATGATGGTTATGGCACCAAGATGCAAAAGTCTACTCAATTATTTGTAAACAATAGGGAAATAGTTGGTAAGAAATGTTGCTACAAACATGATGATACTATGTTTTTGTATAAGAATTGCTAGACCAGTTAAGTATAAGAGATATAGAAAGTCCAAAAACATGAACTCACTATGTAAACGAGATTGGTGTAAATGTCTATCTCATGATTGCAGTCTTCCATGCAATAAGGACCTTGCTTAGTAAGTGAATGTTTATGGAAAGTTGCGAACACATGATACGTCACTCTTATTGGACCACCAGATTTAGTCTTAAAAGTTATTAATGAACTCATCTATTACTATAATTGCATCACATCTACTAAAATGTTCTAAATACCTAATGACATAATGGTTAAAGTCACAAATACTCTGTATGCACCAAGAACTATCTCAATATTGCTAAGTTAAAATATATTCGTGCCAAATAAAATCATATAGAAACAAACAGTGAGAATGAAATTGAACATCTTAGAGATATTAATGAATCAATCTAGTGGTATGTACCCCACTACTATTCTGATTATTTAATAAAATGTTGTTACCCATAATGGACTTTGAGATACATACTCATATTCTGTTACCAACAATGGACTTTGGAACACTGACTCATACATGGTTTGGTACAACGGATTTAGACATCCAAGTAATGATAGGATGATCTGTGTTCACGAAATTACATGGACATTCTTTCTTTTGTGTAAAACACAAAATGGAAAGAAAATATGATACATTGTACAATGCCAATCCTAATTCTATTATAAAGCAATCAATGCTTTCTAAAGCATGAGAAGCACAATCTACATCTCACTCTGCCTCAGTATCTATTTTAAAGGTATATCACTCGTTCTGCCAAACCTCTATTAGGAAAAAGTAGGATTCAGACATTCCTATGCCAATATATAACAAGCCATTTCATTCTTACAAGAACCACAAAAGACTATATGTACCTATCAAACTAGAAAATGGATCAATGGAGTATCTACGGTTTTGTAAATACTTTGACATGCTAACTAATTTTCATATTATTGTTCACAACAAATGTTGCATTTAATAAACTCTTGGAAAATATTATATAATGACTCACACTTCATAAAGCCTATAAGACTTATTAACGCTGGAGAGTTTGTATCAAAGGATTGTATGATTATTACATATCTATCAGGATCAATGTAGAACACCCTTTAACCAATTTGCATACACAAAAATAGTCTCACATAAGCCACTATCGAAAGGATATAGATGGAGGTCGGGTCATTGGAAATATCCACTACAATACATATCTGACATGGGCTTATGCAATATTTCCACAACTTTACTTGGTCGTGTCTGACCTACTACTAATCAAAAAATTATACATATCAGTAGGTAATTGGATTTAGCCTGATATTTTTATGTTTACGCATATTTTGTTATGCAGTATATGTGTCTATTGCACTCCCCCCACACACCAAAATGATACTCTAAAGATGATTAAATATTTATGTTGGATATGTATTCATATTATTACCTGCTATTTGAAATATTTGACAAGCGACATCTGTCTCCTGCTAGATTGGCGGATTTTTACTTTAACGAGATAGTCTTCCTGTCATAATGGAGAGATAAGAAAAAAGATTTTCCAAGGAATGTGTGGAAGTGTTTCCTAGTATGTCACATTAGGATTCCCACACGTTACAATATAAAAGTGAATTAAAACAAATTATCAATCTTCAAAACTATAGAAGGGTTGATCACTGATGCGTTTGTTAATGTCTAAGTGCCAAGATCATATATACGAGTTGCAAATACCTCTGTGAGGTTAAAGTCCCTAGTAAGGGCACAATGCCGCAGCAAAAGGTGCTGCAACCACATTTAGTGGAGGTGTAATTAAGGTTGTGGCTCCCAAAATAAAATAAGGGACGCTATTTGGTTTGATAAACCCCGCTCAAGGAAGAAGATGGTAATTATGACACAACTTAAATTAATCATTAGTAAAAAGAATAACTCTTAAATTCTCTCTGATTAATTATCTCCACAAATCATTATTGGTGTACGCTACGAAGTTTGATATGATTCCAAAGAACAAATAAACCTAAATAGGTTATGAGAGTATGTATGAGTTGATGAAAAGATTTTCTACACATTGATGATATATATACTGTCGCTCAAGGAATCGTAGAGCACGATGATATCGAACCATGCTCTATTGTAAAATGTTAATAAAGATCATATCAGCATTAATTGATAGAATCAATTGATATCGAACCATGCTCTATTGTAAAATGTTAATAAAGGTGGATGTGGCCCTCCCGAGGTGGAGGAGGGCGGAGGTAGTTGACAATGCCCCGGTGGTGGAGCCGAAAGTAGTTAATGACTTCCGCACCGTGGGTACGTTCAAGGCACTCTGCACCGAAGAGGAGCTGGAGGAGGCAGGGTTAAGTCCTTACTACTCGGGAGGAGCAGAGGGGAATCCCACCCGGGGGCAGGATTCGGCAGCCGGGGCAGCCGAGGAGGGTAGGGACTCTTAATGTTTTTTAACTGTGTGTAAATTGCATGATATTAACGATGGCTCTTCTTGCAGTGGGACGATTCAGAATAGATACATCAGGAAGCTCGGCGGTGCCGTCGACGTCGAAGAGAAAGGGGACCGCTGCTGAAGTGGTCCCTAGAGTGAGGGTGTTGCCAAGTCCGAGGCCGTCACAAGGGACGGAGGATGAAGTTGTGGTCGCAGGATCGACCCCGAGGTCGAGGAAGAGGCCGGAGCCATCCTCAACTCCTGCAGAGGCCAAAAGACTACGCACAGACTCAACCCCCGAGGTACAGTAGGGATAGTCAGTGCCGTAGAAAATATCTTTTGCTGAAACACTTCTTCGTCTTTTTTTTTTTTTTTTTTTATGGGCAGGGGCAAACAAGTGTTCTGGGCCTGGAGGGGCCCGAGGTCGAGGAGTTGTTACGCCTAGCTCGAGGAATAATGGACCTCGGCCGAAGGAGTGACCGGGAGGCTAAGGAGGAGTTAGCCGAGGCGTTGAGGGAGTTGCGATCTCGAAACGACAGGCTAACTCACGACCTATCCGAGGCTCGCAAGAGAGCTTCCGAGGTGGAGAAGGAAGTGGCGCGACTGCACGAGGTGGAGGCGGACGCCGGGGTGCTCCGCGGCGAAGTGGCGGAGCTACGCGCGGAGCTGAGGGCCAAGGAGACGGCGGTAGTTGAGGTCCAGGGGGGCGTGCTGAAGACTTTTGCAGAAAAGCTGCTGCAGACTAGTACGTTCCTCGACTACCAAATGGGGTTCGTTGCGGTCGGCGACACGGCAACACGCTCTGTGCTGTTGGAGAAGGTCAAGGAGATCTATCCGAATGTGGATGTTTATCGTCCAGAGTTCGAATACGATTTCAACTCCGTGGGCGCCGTGGAGGAGGCGTACTACAATACACTGGCTCGGGTCACGGAGTGGTCATTGGTAAAGGCACTGGCGGAGAAGAAGACAAATACTGAGCACTGAGGAGATCGCTGCCTGCAATGTGGACCAGGATGAAGAGTTCCTGTCCTTTCGACGGGGAGAGTTCACTTCGGAGCCACGAACAAAGGATCCACCCCCGCGTATGGAAATTACGGCAGAGACAATGGAGGGTGATGCGGGGGTGAACAACGCCTTGCCAGAAGAGGAGCACGAGGAGGAGGTGGAGGTGCCGGAAGCGGCCGAGGGGGCCGATCAGTGGGAGGTCAGTTCCCCGCAATTTTGATAAATTGTAAATATCGTAGGTGGTAGGAAAAATCTGTATTCTTGCTATAATGTACTGGAGGATTAATGTGTATATGACAATCTGTTGGATAATGAAATCTGTTGAATAAATATTGTTGAGTTCCTGCGCTTTCGCTTCGGTGTTGACTATGACATATTAGTACTGAATCTGTGCTGTAAACAGGAGAATACTGAGGAGCTACACAACGTGATAAAGAAACTTATACGGTCCTTGGAATGGTTCCGCGGTGAGAAGGACAACTTGCAGAAGCAGGTGGTGCCCCGGTTGGAGAAAAAACTAGCCTCGGCGAACAAGAGGGCAACGGAGGCCGAAGATGCGAGAGCTAAGGCTGCAGAAAGGGCAAGAGACCATCAGCTGAAGTATTTGTCTAAATGTGCCGAGCTGGAGCGACTCTTTGTGCATCAAAGAGATTATGAGCGAATTTTGTCGGAATTTGGTCTTCTGACATTTGAAGAGGTCGAGGAGCGAACTACCGAGATTCAGAAAGAGATCGCAATACTCATAGAGAGCAGGCATGCTGAGTCCGCCGAGCTGTCGAGGAAGCGAGAAGTACTGGAGCTACTCCTCAGCATGTACGAGGACTTAAAAAACCGCAGGAGGTGGCGCCGTTCTGCGGAGGAGAATATTGCTAGCTCCAGCCGGGGGGCTTCCTTGAAGGCTTCGCGGAGAAGTTAGCAGGGGACGGTCAAAAAACCGACCGGGATCATAATCCGAGAGCCGACCTTGGTAGCTGTTGCCGAGGAGAAGGTTCAAAAATTGGCTGAGGAGATCGAAGTGATAGCCCCCACAGAGTGGGATCCCGTGGAATGCGCTAACACTTCGAGGCCAGCACCACAACCGAGTCCTCGTTGCTGAGAAGATCGAGGTAGGGACAACGTTCCGAGGCCAGTCTAGAGAGTAAGTCCTCGGCAGAGAAGAGATCATAGTAGGGGAAGGACCGGAGCCCAGAGTCGGGGTACCTCCAGATCCCGGAGGACGCGAAGGAGCTCCGGGGACGGATCTCAACGCCGGAGCACGGAGTATTGGCTAGGGGGTTGCAGATAGAAAAGATGTTATAGTAACAAATCATGTGTAAGTGTAAAGTACACTTAGTAAATAAAACTTTCAATAATATTGTGACATATATAACAAGTATGTTTTGTAAATAAAATAGAGTAATGAAGTACTTTTGGCATGATGCAATTTCATTGAATTATTTTGTCATTTCATAATGAAAGAATGTGGTAGTTAGTACTCGGGAGTACAAGGTGTAAATAATCCTGTAGATGTCAATTCAATATCATCAAGTGAGCATGTCTTGTAGTAGAGGTTGAGTAGAATCAGGAACCGGGTTTGAGTTAGGAAACACCGGACCGAAGAGCCGGGTTTATATCGATTCAGTTTTGGAGGTTATTGAAGAACCGGAGTTGGGACGGTTATAATAGAATTGTGCAATGGTTTTGAACCGTTGAATGAGAAACCGTTGTTGAAGATGCGTACCAGTTTTTGAAGCAGTTAAAACAGAATTGATTCCAGCTTCCAGAGCTTCTTGATTCGAGCTTAGCTCTTTATATACATTTGTTCCACTTGTAAAGACGAGTTGATACACGTAGTTTTCCCTCTGTAAACACTACACAATCATTAGAATTTGAAAGCTAGGGTTCTTGAGCTCAATTCGGATTGTCAATTGGGGCTTCTAGTTTTCTGAGTTGGTTCTTGTAATTGATTGTTCAGTGGAGTGAATTTAGGTGTATAGAGCCTCCGTGGATGTAGATCACATTGATCGAACCACGTAAAAGCTGTGTGTTCTTCATTTTGTTTTCTGGTTTTGCGTTCGATTTTGTTTGGCCGATTTTCAGTTCATTTTTCATTCGTTTCTGGATTGAATCTTTTTGTGTATGTTGTAAGTGTTCTTAAACTTAACAAATCCCTTGTTCGGAAACAAGGCATAGAATCTCCCCGGATGGATCGGGCGGGAGTTAATGTTGAATAACAAAGTCATTGACCTCTCCGGATAAATCAGGCGAGAAGGAATACGTGTCCGGGGACCAAGTGTTGATCTCTCCGGGGCGTCCCCACGGCGTAGAAGAAAAGCAGTATATGTATTAAAAGTTAAAACTTTTATTCATAGTGATTGTCGGAACAATTGAAGAATACAAATGTATTCGTAAGAAATAAAGTACCATGGTATGAGAATGGAACTATGAACCAAAAACATAAAGGAAGAAAAAGTACTTGACAACGGAAATTATAGATAGAAACGCCGCAGATTGCTGATGCTCCAACTGATAGCTCCCGGAGGCATGTGCAGCAACAACGCGATAAGGCCCTTCCCAAGTGGCATGCAGTTTGCCCTCGGGGGCAGCTTTGCTGGCAGAATTTAACTGGAGTATGAGATCTCCGACTTGGAACTACGTACCCCTAGCTCGGAGGTTGTAATACTGAGCTGCTTAGTGTTTGCTCTTAGCATGTCGGATAAAGGATTGCTCGCGGTGATGTTCGAGCTCGTCTAAGTTAGTACGGAGTGCTTCCTCGTTAGACTCGGGGTCGAGGTTTATGAGTCTGGGGCTGGGCACTCCCACCTCAGCAGGTGAGGCTATATGAAGTCTCCCTGGTTGACGAATGCGGCGTAGTACAATAGGCCCAGAGAACTTGCAAAAGGTTCTCGGCCCAGAGGCCTTTGGCTTGATCTAAGCGCTTCTTCAAACCGTTAAGCAGAGTGCGGTTAGCGACTTCGACCTGGCCATTAGCTTGAGGATGAGCAACCGAGGTGAAAATTTGTTTGATGTTCAACTCCTCGCACCAGGACCGGAAGTGATCATTTGCGAATTATTTGCCATTGTCAGAGATAATGGTGCTTGGGATGCCGAAGCAGCATATGATGTTACGCCAAACAAACTTCAGGATGTTTTGGCCGGTTATGGCAGTGAGGGGCTCGACTTCGACCCATTTGGTGAAGTAGTCCACAATAACCACAAGAAATTTCAATCCTCCCGGAGCAACCGGGAACGGACCCACGATGTCAATTCCTCACTGGATGAATGGTCAAGCACTTTGTATGCCAGTAAGCTTGGTTTGCGGCAGGTGTTTTACTCGGGAATGCCGCTGACATTTGTCACACTTTGACACTAAATTATGGGCATCATTAAACAATGTGGGCCAGTAGTATCCCCACCGGAGGATTTTCTTAGCCAACGTTCATGACCCAATATGACTTGCGCATGCCCCCTCGTGGAATTCCCGAAGAACATAGTCAGTCTGGACTGGGCCAAGACATCGAAGACTCGGCTGCAAGTATGACTGAGGGTACAAGATTCCGTTGTGAAGTGTGTACTTCGGTGCTTTAAGAAGTATCCGCCGAGCGAGTAATTTGTCGTCGAGCAGTGTACCATCCTGAAGATATTGGACGATAGGAGTCATCCAATTGGCATCGGCATCAGTCAATACGGAGATCGCCAACTCACTAATTGAAGGGTGGGTGGCTTCTTCGACGATTATGTCCGGAGACATATTTGGCGGGACCGCGAAGGCCATTTTGCAAAGAATATCAGCTTTAACGTTTTCTTCACGGGGTATCTGCTGGATATTAGTCGAAGTGAAAGTCAGCAAAAGCTTAAGTGTTAGAGCTAGATACCTCTTCAATGTATCATCCTTTGCAGCATAAGTGCCTTTGATCTGACTAGAGACCACCTCGGAATCAGTGAAAAGGTGGATATGCGAAGCTCCGAAAGTCTGAGCGAGCCGGAGCCCAGTAAAGACTGCCTCGTATTCCGCCCCATTATTGGTCACTTTGTACTTAAAACGCAAGACATAATTGATCTCAACGTCATCGGGCCTAATGAGGAGGACCCAGCGCCACTGCCTCGGGTCGCAGAGGCGCCGTCCACGTATACCTGCCACTTGTGGGATTCAGCTTCGAGATCAGAGTGGTGAGTAGTGGTAGCACATGTGACTGCCCCGGGGTCAGTGAATGGTACTTCGACCAAAAAATTTGCAAGAGCTTGACCTTTGACGGCTCGGCGAGGTAGAAATTGTATATCATGCTCCCCGAGCTCAATGGCCCACTTAGCCAAGCGTCCCGACACATTGGGCTTGGTGAGAATTTGACGAATAGGGTGATTAGTGAGAACCCTAATATCGCGTCCTCGAAAATAGGGACGCAGGCGGCGGGCCGCCATAACGAGGGCCAGTACTGTTTTTTCTATTACAGAATACCGGGTCTCTGCCCCTTGAAGTGCTCGGCTGACGAAAGTACACGGGCTGTTGACTTCCATGATCCTCGCGGACGAGGGCCGCGCTAATGGCTTCTTTGGCAGAAGCCAAATACACATAAAGAGGCTCTCCGGGGACAGGCGCGGACATAGTTAGCAACTGGTTGATGTGTTGTTTTAAAGCCTCAAAGGCTTCAGTGCACTGCGGAGTCCATTAAAATTTCTTTGCCTGACGCAAAATTTTGAATAAAGGAAGTTGACGCTCCGCTGCCTTCGACAAAAAATGATTTAAGGCTGCGAGGCCGCTGGTTAGACGCTGAACATCTTTCACCGTCTTCGGCGCCTGAAGATCTAACACATCCCTAATCTTGGCTGGGTTGGCCTGGAGAATGTGCTGTGAGACCACATACCCCAGAAATTTTCCTAATCCAACGCCAAAGGTACACTTGGCCGGATCGAGGCGAAGATTATAGGCTGCAACGTGCTTAACGTCTCGGTAATGTCCTGCACACATGTTGCAGGGGAGGAACTTTTAATAATGAGGTCATCAACATATACCTCAACATTGCGGCCAATATGGTCTTGGAAGACAGGGTCCATAAGACGTTGATAAGTAGCTCCGGCATTCTTGAGCCCAAAGGGCATTTTCTTGAAAGCGAAGCATCCAAAATCAGTAATGAAGGCCGTTTTACGGGCATCTCGGTGATCCATATGAATTTGATGATATCCCTTGTACAAATCTAGGAAGCAAAGTGCCTTATGCCCAGTAATGGCCTCGGCTTTTGGGTCGATGGGGGACAGAGGATAACAATCCTTCGAGCAGTGCTTATTGAGGTCGGAGAAATCAACCCACATCCTCCATGCCCCACTTGACTTCGTCACCATCACGGGATTAGAAAGCCAGGACGGATAGTGAACTTCAACAGGATGTCTGCATCCAAGAGCTGTTGAACTTCAGTTCGGATGGCTGCATTCCTCTCTAGGGCAAAATGCTGTCGCTTTTGTTGTATGGGCTTCACGCTGGGGTCAATATTCAGCTTATGAGTAATAAGGTCTGGAGAGACCCCCGGCATATCCAGGGGAGACCAAGCAAAGACTTCAGAATATTCTCGTAATGTTTGGATGATGGCATTGTGCAACAATGGTGTGTCCACGGCGCCTAATGTAACAGTTTGTTCTGGTTTAGCCGGATCGAGCGGCACCTTAATAGTATCGTCTCTGAGTGACTCAGATGAACCCGGGGTAAGAGCCGAGGTGGCTATTTGAAACTGAGGCTTAGGAGGAGCCTTGGTTGTTTTCTTAAGTGCGACATACATGCACTCTTTGGAAATTCTTTGATTGCCATGGATGGCCACCTCGCCGTGGGGTGTAGGAAATTTCAATGTGAGATGATATGTGGAACAGATGGTCTTCGCCGGGGTGAGCCAATCTCGGCCCAGAATCATATTATATGGAGATGGAGAGCTGACCACATAAAAGTCGACAAGGATGGTTTTTATTGCCGGATAATTACCAAGCGAAGCTGGGAGGTTGATTATTCCTTTAGGTTGGACCTCACCCTGAGTGAAGGTCTGTAGTGGCCCGGGGGCGGGTCCGAGCTGTTCGCGAGGTATACCCATTTTTTGGAAACAATCAGTGAATATGACACTGACAGCGGCTCCATTATCGACGAAGACTCGCTTGATTGTAACATTGGCCACGGCCATATCAATGACGATGGCATCAGTATGTGGGGTGAGCTCGGGGACGGGATCCTCATCAGTGAAACTCACAGTTTCAAATTTGTGGAAGCGCTTGTGACGTGGCTCCTCGGGAGGAGGCCTACGCGCTTCGGCCTTCAGGGCACTTCGGGAAGCCCCCGTTGGAATGACCCCATATATCACGTTTATTATCCCTTGGACAACGTGATTTGGTGGATTATCTCCGGGACCTCCATGAGGAGGTGGAGGTGGTAGCAATTGAGGCTGTTGGCGATTACCCTAGTCTTGCTGTGCGTAGTTGTTATACCCCGACCTGTTATTCTGCCACTAAGGTCTATTTTGTCTTGGACCGCGGTCGTTGTAACCTCTGCGGCCTTGTTGTGAGCCTCTACTTTAGTTCGACCGAGATCTGTCCTCGGTCCGTACTACGTATTGCCGCAGGAAACCCCTCTTCACACAATCCTCAATTTCTTTTCCAAGTTCGCGACATTCTTCGGTGTCGTGTCCATGATCGTGATGGTATGCACACCACTTATCGTGGTTACGTTTTTCTTCCGGAGCAGTCATCCATGGGCACGATCGCAGATCGTTCTTGTGAAGAGAAAGTATTTATGTTCTTGATTTAGTAAGTGGAGTGAGTTGAGGAACATCTCCGCGAGGTTCCAACCGTCCTCTGCTTAGACGGCTGAAGGTACTAGGCCGGGTACTGGTCCCGGCTTGCATTTTATCCGGTTGCCGTTTGGTAGCATGTTTCTCGCGTTTGCGATGGGTTTGCTCCTCAGCTTTGGCGAACCTACTTACGATGCCGAAAAGAGCCCGCGTAGTGGTAGGGGGGTGTCGCACGAGCTCAGTGTAGTGTGGCCCGGGTCGGAGGCCATTCATGAAGGACGTGATTATAACATCATCAGATCGGTTGCTGACTTTTAGGCTTTCGGGAGTAAAGCGGTCAAGAAACTGGGTAACAGTCTCCTCATCTCGCTGTTCCAGATTCATTAGATCAGCCAAAGTGGCCATGGGCTTTGCTCGTGTATGGAAATATGCCCAAAACTGCTGGCAAGATCCCGAAAAGAGGTAACACTGCCTCAAGGCAAGGAATCGAACCAAAGTCTGGCCTCATCTTGAAGATACTCAGGAAACACCTTGCACAAGTGGTGGGGTGTACAGCTGCGATTGAACATAGCATACTTAAAGGCGCTTAGAAAATTACCTGGATCTTCAGTACCGTTGTAGACGGACACTGGGGAAAGTTTGAACCCCTCGAGGAGTGGAGTAGAAGGAATCTCCTCGGAGAACAGGGTGATGATCTCCCCGTCAGCATCAAGGCCCAATACCTTGTCAAGCTCGGCGGCAAACTGAGCTTGCTCTTGTTCTAGAGGATCAAGTACACGGGACTTGTCCAAGCGAGCCCGCTTTGGTGCGTCTATAGGTCTGCGGTGATCCACGTCCTCATGGTCATAACAGGGCCTCGAACCATTAGAACTGCGGTTCTCCACAGGAGATACTGATCGCTCTCGGCGGCGATCAGGCCTAGCTCGGTGAGGTGGATCTTCATCCAACTCCCGAGATCGATCACGGGGCGGATGTCTTGCCACCTGGTCGACGCCATTGTCGGCGCGCCCACCGGAGTTAGCGCACCCATTATTCCATTCTTGGAATAGAGCGGCATGCTCCCGAAGAAAAGCTAGCTGTACCGGCAGTAATTCGGGGGCAGGTTGAGGGTTAACATGTGCTGGCGCATTGGCGGGTGCGAGATGCTACATGTCAATATGCCCCGCAGGTGGGTCCTGATTCTGTTGGCGTGGCAACGGAGGATTTTGATCCACGGGAGAATTGCGATGAGACCGGGTAGGGTTAACAGATCGACGGGTGTTCACCATGGCTATTATGAATTGTGCGTGAACTGTACTAGGGTTTTTCTTTCAAATCATTTCCCACAGACGGCGCCAATTGATATTGTTAGTGAATTGGGGTGTGTCTTGCCTCCGTGGATGTAGTTCATCTTGAACGAACCACGTAAAAGTTGTGTGTGATTCAAGTTTAGTTCCTGTGTTGCGTAAGTTCAATTCGACCATAACCTTGGCCGAACTGAGTGTGTGTTTTTCAGATTGATCTTTGTGCGAATTCCATATTCTATCTAGTTGTGTGTTTAGGAGTTGAATTCACTAACAAGTGGCGCCGTCTGTGGGAATCAACTCACACAGCTTGAAGAAGAGAAGGAATGGCTGGTATGAAGATGGATTTTGAGAAGTTTACAGGAAGGAATGATTTCACACTGTGGAAGATCAAGATGAATGCAGTATTGGTTCACAATAGCCTTGATCTTGCATTGATACCTCTGGATTCGTGGGAAGAAAATGAGAAACCCAAGTTTGCATCAGTGGATAAGAAGGCCCTCAGTCTTATCTTTCTGTCTTTGGGTGATAAACCTTTGAGAGAGGTCTCAAGATGCAAGAGTTCCTCAGAAGCATGGAGGAGATTGGAAGATCTGTATCAATCTAAGTCAGTTTCCAACAAACTGTTCTTGAAGCAGAAGATGTTGGCCTTCAAGATCACTGAAGATAAGGTAATTTCTGATCAGCTTGATGAGTTCATTAAGATGGTTGAAGAATTGGAAGACCTGGATGTGAAATTGGAGGAGGATGACAAAGCATTGATGGTGTTAAACATCCTTCCAAAATTCATGGAAAGCTTTAAGGATGCCTTGATGTATGGGATAGATGAGCAGCTATCTTATGATGGAATAGTGAAGGCTCTGAGGTCTAAATGTTTCCAGACTCAAGGTGATAAAGGCATGATGCAATCTGGAGAAGGTTTGAATGTCAAATTCAAGAAACCTTGGCAAGGCAAGAAGGGACAGAATGCTAAGGATTCAAAAGCAGGAGACTCTAATCCTAAGAAGGGAAATGAATGGGTTGAGAAGAGGAAATGCTTCAAGTGCAAGCAGCCTGGTCTCCTGAAGAAGGACTGTCCTAAGAGAAATAAGAAAGGTGGAAATCAAGGGGCAGAATCTGCTGCCATTGATCATCAAGAAGATCCTCCAGAGGTATTAAATGTTACTGAATCAAGAATGGTAAAGGAATGGGTCTTGGACACAGGCTGCTCCTTTCATATGTGTCCACACCAGTCATGGTTTGATGAACTGAAAAGAGAAGATGGTGGAAATGTTCTCCTGGTAAATGACCAATCATGTAAGGTCAAAGGAGTTGGATCAGTGAGCATAAGGATGTTTGATGGTGTGGTCAGAGTCATCTCAAATGTAAGATATGTTCCTGGCCTTAAAAGAAATCTTCTATCTCTTGGTTCTTTAGTAACTAGTGGGTATCAGTTTAGCTCAGTAGATGGCTTCTTGCATATCACAAAACATGGAAAAATGGTGATAAAAGGCAGACAGCATAATGGGTTGTTTATCTTGATTGGTTCACCTGTTGTTGGGAGTGTAGATATGGTCTTGAGCAGTTCTGAGCTTGTTAAATGGCACAAGAGACTTGGACACATAGGAGAGAAAGGGTTGAAGGAACTATCAAGAAGTGGAGTAATTGGAAATATGGGAAATCAAGATCTGGAGTTCTGTGATCAGTGTGCTTTGGGCAAATCCAAGAAGCTGCCCTATGGAAAGGGTGCTCACACAACTCAAGAGCCATTAGATTATGTTCACTCTGACATATGGGGTCCTGCAAGGACAGAGTCTCATGGTTGTGCAAGGTATTTCATGTCCTTAATTGATGATTACAGCAGAAAGGTGTGGATCATGTTGATGAAGAATAAGAGTGATGCTTTTCATAAGTTCAAAACATGGTTGATTCAACTGGAAAATGTCAAAGGGAAGAAGCTGAAGCACCTTAGGACTGATAATGGACTGGAATATCTCTCTACTGAGTTTACAAACTTCTGTGAAGAAAGAGGAATCAAGAGACACAGGACTGTACCAATGAATCCTCAACAGAATGGAGTTGTTGAGAGGTTTAATAGGACTCTCCTTGAAAGAGTTAGGTGTATGCTGTTGGATGCTGGGTTGCCAAAGGTATTTTGGGGTGAAACCATTGCTACAACATGTTATCTCATTAACAGGTCACCCTCATCAGTGATTGGGTTCAAAACACCTGAAGAGGTGTGGAGTGGACAGAAACCAAGTTATGAAGGTTTAAGGGTGTTTGGTTGTCTTGCTTTTGTCCATGTCAAGCAAGACAAGTTAGATGCAAGAGCTCTAAGATGTGTATTTCTTGGATATCCGGATGGAATAAAGGGCTACAGATTGTGGTGCTTAGAGAAGGGAAATCAGAAGATAATCACAAGTAGAGATGTAAAGTTTAATGAGAATGTGATGGCTTACACTTCTACAGGCTCTAAGGAAGAATTTGATGGTGCTAAAGAGACAGAAGAGATATCAATTCAGGTGGAGCATCCTGCTGAAGATAATCACACACCTCAACCACAAGAAAATCTACAAGATAGTGATTCATCATCTGAAGAAGAAGAACAAACTGGACCTTCACAAAATGTCAGAGAATACAGCATTGGAAGGGACAGGCCTAGAAGAACAATCAACAGACCTGATTTCTATGGTCAAGCAGGGAGTGTTTACTATGCCTTGAGTGTTGCTGAAGACCTGGAATCACAAGAGCCTAGTAGTTTTAAAGAAGCACTAGACTGTGAAGAAGGTGAACACTGGATACAGGCAATGATTGAAGAGATGGAGTCCCTGGAAAAGAATGAGACCTGGATATTGGTGGATAAACCAAAAGGTCAGAAACTTGTAAGCTCTAAATGGATATACAAGAAGAAACTAGAGACAGCAGGATCCAAACAGGTGAGGTTTAAAGCAAGATTGGTGGCTAGGGGCTTTACACAAAGAGAAGGAATTGATTTTAATGAAGTTTTCTCTCCAGTGGTAAAGCATTGCTCAATCAGGTTGCTTTTATCAAAAGTCACACAAGAGGACATGGAATTACAACAACTGGATGTAAAGACATCATTCTTACATGGAGAACTCAATGAGAAGATATATATGAAACAGCCAGAAGGCTTTGTTGTTCCTGAACAAGAAGACAAAGTTTGTTTGCTGAAGAAGTCACTATATGGGCTCAAACAAAGTCCAAGACAGTGGAATAAGAGATTCAATGACTTCATGATCAGTGTTGGCTTTGTAAGAAGTCTTTATGACAGTTGTGTTTACTTCAACAAAGGTTCAAAGCAAGATAAAGTCTTCCTTCTATTGTATGTGGATGATATGCTAATTGCCAGCAGGAACAAGAAGAGGGTACAATGGTTGAAGGATAAACTTAACACTGAATTTGACATGAAAAATCTAGGAGAGGCCAAGAAAATTTTGGGCATGAACATTCTAAGAAACAGAGAAGCTGGAGTGCTTTGGTTATCTCAGAGGCAATATCTACAGAAGGTGTTGGAGAGGTTTCATATGCATGAAGCCAAACCTCTCTCCGCTCCAGTTAATCTACAGAAGAAACTCTCCAAAGAACAATGCCCAAAGACTGAAGAGGAAATCATACATATGAGCAATATCCCTTATGCAAGTGGAGTTGGAAGTCTTATGTATGGAATGATTTGTAGCAGGCCTGACTTGGCCTATGTTGTGTCTTTAGTAAGCAGGTTCATGTCAAACCCAGGAGTTGAGCATTGGGAAGCTTTGAAACATGTGATGAGGTATTTAAAAGGATCAGTGAACTTGTCACTGAAGTTTGAAAAGAGAGTGGATGGAAGTACTGTTGCATTGGAGGGGTTTGCTGATTCTGATTTTGCAGCAAACATAGACACAAGGAAATCTATTTCTTGATTTGTGTTTACCTTATTTGGAACAGCCATCAGCTGGAGAAGTGTACAACAATCAGTTGTAGCACTGTCAACAACAGAAGCAGAATATATTTCCTTAACTGAAGCTATCAAAGAAGCAATCTGGCTGAAAGGAATTTTGAGAGATTTGGATATCAAGCAGAAGTGTGTGGCAATCTACTGTGATCGTCAAAGTGCTCTACACCTTGTGAAACACCAAGCATTTCATGAAAGGTCAAAACACATTGATGTTAGGTTGCATTTTGCTAGAGATATCATTGATTCTGGTTCTGTGGAGGTGAAGAAGGTACACACATTGCATAACCCTGCTGATTTTCTTACTAAGGGTGTACCTGGGAACAAAGTGGAGCATTGTTCGAGCTTGCTGCAGCTTGAGCAATGTTATGAAGAGCAGTAATTGAAAGGCAGTGATGAGGTAGGAAGATGCACACTTGATTCATTGAGGTGGAGATTTGTGAGGTGGTGTTCAATCTCATCAAGTGAGCTATAATTTGTAATATGGTGTGTTGGGAATGTGGAACCGGGATCAGGAAGTGAAGAACCGGAGGTTTGAACCGGGTTTGAGCATCAAGAAGTCAAGCTGTTCAGAATGAGTCGGGTCCGTGGCAGTTGAGGATAACCGTCATTTGTGACGGATTAGTTTCAGAGTTTGTGACGAAGAAAACCTTCGTTTTTGTCCGGTAGCTGAGCTCAACTTGATTCAGTTAGAACTTTCTGTACAGTTAGATTCGAGCTCCAATTCTTATATCATTGTAAAGCTCTCATCAAGGAGAAGGTCACTACGATGAGCAATTTCCTTATTTCTTAGATTAGAGAGAGTATTTTGAGATAGAACGTTTCTGCCCTAATTTGTAACCAGAATTGGGCATTTCGTTTATTGGGTGTATTCTCTGTAATTAATTGAATTTCTTAGTGGATTGGGGTGTGTCTTGCCTCCGTGGATGTAGTTCATCTTGAACGAACCACGTAAAAGCTGTGTGTGATTCAAGTTTAGTTCCTGTGTTGCATAAGTTCAGTTCGACCATAACTTTGGCCGAACTGAGTGTGTGTTTTTCAGATTGATCTTTGTGCGAATTCCATATTCTGTCTAGTTGTGTGTTTAGGAGTTGAATTCACTAACAGATATAGTGCAAAACCGAATATCCAAAATCAATCACAATCAATAAACTGCAAGAATTATAACGACATCAAAATTTACGTGGTTCAATCCGGAGATCTACGTCCATGGAAGGTAATGACCTTCCGGGGTGCTTTTCACTATTTCTCCTTCAATGTTGGAGTTCAATCTTACAAGCTGTAGTTTTTTAATACAAAAGTACCAACCCTCTATCCGAATACAATTCTCCTATTTATACTATATCAATCAAAACCCTAACTAAATCCCTACAATCTTGCCCACCCAATCTGCATGGCGGTTGGGAGAAGATCATGGGGATCTCAATTTCCAAATATGCCGCAACTGGGCTGTGTTGGGCTCGCGCTTCTGGGCTGGCTTAGCTGTGTTGGGCTCGTGCTTCTGGGCCCAATTGACCCGGCTGGCGGGCTAGTCCGACCCGGAGTTACTGGGCCATACCTATCAATACCCATAACCTAAATCATTATAGGATCACATAAATGTGCCAACATAAGATAGTTATACACTCTAAACATGACATGTGTTGGCCCAATAGTTGGATATTTCAAACAACATTCCATTTGGGCCACACATGTCATCAAAGAAATGTGTATTACCTAAGTGAGCTCAAAATTTGCAGTCACCTTTAGAGTATTCCTCAAACAATCTTGTCAATGATTATATACGACTAATGAGGCTTTTATCACTTTAAGGATCATTAAACCCTACAATTATCATATATACTGATACCACTAACAAATTAATCATGGAGTGTAGCATGGAAATTACATGCAATGTGATTTGACATGCTAATTTCCAACTGGCCCTCCTTTATTCTTTAACGAGATCAACCATGCCAAACATAACAGAATGGAAAACCAAAAACTTTACTTCTATACAAAATTAACCAACGTAACCAAAATATCTATAATACAATATATTACACAAAAAGCTCTATACAAACTCCCACTAAATAAAAGTATCTTGAAATTCTATTACACTCATATGAGCACTGTGCTCATGAATGACCTTGGGTGGTAGCCCCTTAGTTAGCAAATCCATAATCATTGAGTCTGTTCCAATATACTCAATATCAATATGTCTACTTTGTGTCTTTTCTTTCACAAATAGGACCGTAATGTTAATATGCCTTAACTTAGTAGAGCTCACATTGTTGTAGGAATACAACATTGTTGAGTTATTGTCACAATACAAATTTAGTAGTCTTTCAATACTTCCAACAATTCATAGTCCAGTGATAAAATATACAGTAATATCCCATGATTAGATGCCACATAACATGCTACAAATTTTGCTGTCATGGTAGAAGGTGCTACTAATGTCTGTTTTGAACTTCTCCATGAAATAGCTCCCTTAACAAATAAAATAATGTAGCCCCAAGTGGATCTACTGCTATTTTAGCATCCGTTGAGATCAGAATCAGCACACCGAATAATCTCCAATTAATCTGATCTCCAATATGTAAGCATTTAATCCTTAGTTCTCGGTAGGTGCGTCATAAACCTCTTGGTTGCCTTGAAGTGATCCAGATCAGGGTTACTTAAATATATGCCTTACATACCAACAACGAAATTTATGTCATGTTTTGTATAGACTTGAGCATACATTAAACTCCCAACAACCGAAGCATATGAAATCTTTTGGTTTTCTTAAATTAACAAACCATGGTTTTTGAGTTTCTACATGTAATTATTTTGGTTGTACCATATAAATGATATCATCAATGTCATCATTAGGAAATTCATTTTTACATCCATCTGAAGTAGCTCAAGATCCAAATTTACCACTAATGCCATAATTATCTTGAAAGAATATTTAGGGCAAATCGGAGAAAATGATTCCCTAGAATTAATGTCTTCCATTTGAGTAAAGCCTTTAACTACAAGACGTGCCTTATATCTTTCTGCATTATCCTTTAAATCCCACTTGGTTTAAAAATTTAATTACAACTAATGAGTATTGAACCTTCTACTAATGAGACAAGATCCCAAACCTGATTTTCTTATATTGACTTATACATATCATTCATGTTATCACTCTAATTCTAAGAGTTTGGACCCTACATGGCTTTATAAATAATAATAGGACCATCTCTCATTAATCTAACATTATCCTCATTCTGTTGAAGATATACCTTATAATCATCTGGAATCAAACTCCACATAGTTTTGGAGGATCTCGTTAGTTGCCTAGTTCTTGAGGTTGTTGAGTTTGTTCTTCCTAATTGGGAAAATCTTCAATATTATCATGTTGAGGTTCTAGGACAATGTGAGGTGATGTTCAATATCATCAAGTGAGCTATACTTTGTAATATGGTGTGTTGGGAATGTGGAACCGGAATCAGGGAGTGAAGAACCGGAGGATTGAACCGGGTTTTAGCATCAAGAAGACAAGTTGTTCAGAATAAACCGGGTTCGAGGCAGTTGAAGATAACCGTCATTTGTGACGGAGCAGTTGCAGAATTGTGACGAAGAAAACCGTCACTTTTGTCCGGTAGCTGAGCTCAACTTCTTTTAGTTAGAACTTCCTGTACAGTTGCATTTGAGCTTCAATCCATATATCATTGAACAACTCTCATTGAGGAGAGGATCACTACGTTGAGTAATTTCCCTGTTCTTTAGATTAGAGAGAGTATTTTTAGATTGAGCGTTCGTGCCCTAATTTGTCAACAGAATTGGGCATTTCATTTCTTGAGTGAATTCTCTGTAATTGATTGGATTTCTTAGTGGATTGAGGTGTGCCTTGCCTCCGTGGATGTAGTTCATCTTGAACGAACCACGTTAAATCGGTGTTTGATTCATTTTCAGTTCCTGTTCTGCGCAAGTTCATTTCGGCCACTACTCTGGCCGAACTGCATGTGTGATTTCAAATTGTTCTTTGTGCAAATTCCAGGTTTCTTGGTGTTGTGTGTTAAAGAGTTGATTTCACTAACAAGTGGCGCCGTCTGTGGGAATCAACTCTCACAGCTTGAAGAAGCGAAGGAATGGCTGGTATGAAGATGGACTTTGAGAAGTTTACAGGATGAAATGATTTCACACTGTGGAAGATCAAGATGAATGCAGTGTTGGTTCACAATGGCCTTGATCTTGCTTTGATACCTCTTGATTCGTGGGAAGAAAGTGAGAAACCCAAGTTTGCATCAGTGGATAAGAAGGCCCTCAGTCTTATCTTTCTGTGTTTGGGTGATAAACCGTTAAGAGAGGTCTCAAGATGCAAGAGTTCCTCAGAAGCATGGAAGAGATTGGAAGATCTGTATCAATCTAAGTCAGTTTCCAACAAGCTGTTCTTGAAGCAGAAGATATTGGCCTTCAAGATCACTGAAGATAAGGTAATTTCTGATCAACTTGATGAGTTCATTAAGATGGTTGAGGAATTGGAAGACCTGGATGTGAAATTGGAGGAGGATGATAAAGCATTGATGGTGTTAAACATTCTTCCAAAATCCATGGAAAGCTTTAAGGATGCCTTGATGTATGGGAGAGATGAGCAGCTATCTTATGATGGGATTGTGAAGGCTCTGAGGTCTAAATGTTTCCAGACTCAAGGTGATAAAGGCATGGTGCAATCTGGAGAAGGTTTGAATGTTAAATTCAAGAAACCTTGGCAAGGCAAGAAGGGACAGAATGCTAAGGATCCCAAGGCAGGAGACTCTAATCCAAAGAAGGGGAATGAATGGGTTGAGAAGAGGAAATGCTTCAAGTGCAAGCAGCCTGGTCACTTGAAGAAGGATTGTCCTAAGAGAAACAAGAAAGGTGGAAATCAAGGGGCAGAAGCTGCTGCCATTGACCATCAAGAAGATCCTCCAGAGGTATTAAATGTTACTGAATCAAGAATGGTAAAGGAATGGGTCTTAGACACAGGCTGCTCCTTTCATATGTGTCCACACCAGTCATGGTTTGATGAACTGAAGAGAGAAGATGGTGGAAATGTTCTCCTGGGAAATGACCAATCATGCAAGGTCAAAGGAGTTGGATCAGTGAGCATAAGGATGTTTGATGGAGTGGTCAGAATCATCTCAAATGTAAGATATGTTCCTGGCCTCAAAAGAAATCTTCTATCTCTTGGCTCTTTGGTAACTAGTGGTTGTTAGTTTAGCTCAGTAAATGGTTTCTTGCATATCACAAAACATGATAAAGTGGTGATTAAAGGTAGACAGCATAATGGGTTGTTTATCTTGATTGGTTCACCTGTTGTTGGGAGTGTGGATATGGTCTTGAGCAGTTCTGAGCTTGTTAAATGGCACAAGAGGCTTGGACACATAGGAGAGAAAGGGTTGAAGGAACTGTCAAGAAGTGGAGTAATTGGAAACATGGGAAATCAAAACCTGGAGTTCTGTGATCAGTGTGCTTTGGGCAAATCCAAGAAGCTGGCCTATGGAAAGGGTGTTCACACAACTCAAGAGCCATTAGATTATGTCCACTCTGACATATGGGGTCCTGCAAGGACAGAGACTCATGGTGGTGCAAGGTATTTCATGTCCTTGATTGATGATTACAGTAGAAAGGTGTGGATCATGTTGATGAAGAATAAGAGTGATGCTTTTCATAAGTTCAAAACATGGTTGATTCAACTGGAAAATGTCAAAGGGAAGAAGCTGAAGCACCTTAGGACTGATAATGGATTGGAATACCTCTCTACTGAGTTCACAAACTTCTGTGAAGAAAGAGGAATCAAGAGACACAGGACTGTCCCAATGAATCCTCAACAGAATGGAGTTGCTGAAAGGCTTAATAGGACTCTTCTTGAAAGAGTAAGGTGTATGCTGTTGGATGCTGGGTTGCCAAAGGTATTTTGGGGTGAAACCATTGCTACAGCATGTTATCTCATTAACAGGTCACCCTCATCTGTGATTGGGTTCAAAACACCTGAAGAGGTGTGGAGTGGACAGAAACCAAGTTATGAAGGTTTAAGGGTGTTTGGTTGTCTTGCTTTTGTCCATGTCAAGCAAGACAAGTTAGATGCAAGAGCTCTAAGATGTGTATTTCTTGGATATCCAGATGGAATAAAGGGCTACAGATTGTGGTGTCTAGAGAAGGGAAATCAGAAGATAATCACAAGTAGAGATGTAAAGTTTAATGAGAATGTAATGGCTTATACTTCTACAGGCTCTAAGGAAGAATTTGATGGTGCCAAAGAGACAGAAGAGATATCAATTCAGGTGGAGCATCCTGTTGAAGATGATCACACACCTCAACCACAAGAAAATCTACAAGATAGTGATTCATCATCTGAAGAAGAAGTACAAGCTGGACCTTCACAAAATGTTAGAGAATACAGCATTGGAAGGGACAGGCCTTGAAGAACAATCAACAGACCTGATTTCTATGGTCAAGCAGGGAGTGTTTACTATGCCTTGAGTGTTGCTGAAGACCTGGAATCACAAGAGCCTAGTAGTTTTAAAGAAGCACTAGACTGTGAAGAAGGTGAACTCTGGATTCAGGCAATGATTGAAGAGATGGAGTCTCTGGAAAAGAATGAGACCTGGATATTGGTGGATAAACCAAGAGGTCAGAAACTTGTAAGTTCTAAATGGATATACAAGAAGAAACTAGAGACTGCAGGATCCAAACAGGTGAGGTTTAAAGCAAGATTGGTGGCTAGGGGCTTTACACAAAGAGAAGGAATTGATTTTAATGAAGTTTTCTCTCCAGTAGTAAAGCATTGCTCAATCAGGTTGCTTTTATCAAAGGTTACTCAAGAGGACATGGAACTACAACAACTAGATGTAAAAACAACATTCTTACATGGAGAGCTCAATGAGAAGATATATATGAAACAGCCAGAAGGCTTTGTTGTTCCTGAACAAGAAGACAAAGTTTGTTTGCTGAAGAAGTCACTATATGGACTCAAACAAAGTCCAAGACAGTGGAATAAGAGGTTCAATGACTTCATGATCAGTGTTGGCTTTGTAAGAAGTCTGTATGATAGTTGTGTTTACTTCAACAAGGGTTCAAAGCAAGATAAAGTCTTTCTTCTGTTGTATGTGGATGATATGCTAATTGCCAGCAGGAACAAGAAGAGGGTACAATGGTTGAAGGACAGACTTAACACTGAATTTGACATGAAAGATCTGGGAGAGGCCAAGAAGATTTTGGGCATGAACATTTTAAGGAACAGAGAAGCTGGAGTGCTTTGGTTATCTCAGAGGCAATATCTACAGAAGGTTTTGGAGAGGTTTCATATGCATGAAGCCAAACCTCTCTCCACTCTAGTTAATCTACAGAAGAAACTCTCCAAAGAACAATGCCCAAAGACTGAAGAGGAAATCATACATATGAGCAATATTCCTTATGCAAGTGGAGTTGGAAGTCTCATGTATGGGATGATTTGTAGTAGGCCTGACTTGGCCTATGCTGTTTCTTTAGTGAGCAGGTTCATGTCAAACCCAGGAGTTGAGCATTGGGAAGCTTTGAAGCATGTGATGAGGTATTTGAAGGGTTCAGTGAACTTGTCACTGAAGTTTGAGAAGAAAGTGGATGGAAGCACTGTTGCATTGGAAGGGTTTGCTGATTCTGATTTTGCAGCAAACATAGACACAAGGAAATCTATTTCTGGATTTGTGTTTACCTTATTTGGAACAGCCATCAGCTGGAGAAGTGTACAGCAGTCAGTTGTAGCACTGTCAACAACAGAAGCAGGATATATCTCTCTCACTGAAGCTATTAAAGAAGCAATCTGGCTCAAAGGGATTCTGAGAGATTTGGACATCAAGCAAAAGTGTGTGGCAATTTACAGTGATAATCAAAGTGCTCTACACCTTGTGAAACACCAAGCATTTCATGAAAGGTCAAAACACATTGATGTTAGGTTGCATTTTGCTAGGGATATCATTGATTCTGGTTCTGTAGAAGTGAAGAAGGTACACACATTGCATAACCCTGCTGATTTTCTTACTAAGGGTGTACCTGGGAACAAAGTTGAGAATTGCTCGAGCCTGCTGCAGCTTGAGCAATGTCATGAGGAGCATTAACAGAAAGGCAGTGATGAGGCAGGAAGAGGCACACTTGATTCATTGAGGTGGAGATTTGTGAGGTGATGTTCAATATCATCAAGTGAGCTATACTTTGTAATATGGTGTGTTGGGAATGTGGAACCGGAATCAGGGAGTGAAGAACCGGAGGATTGAACCGGGTTTTAGCATCAAGAAGACAAGCTATTCAGAATAAACCGGGTTCGAGGCAGTTGAAGATAACCGTCATTTGTGACGGAGCAGTTGCAGAATTGTGACGAAGAAAACCGTCACTTTTATCCGGTAGCTGAGCTCAACTTCTTTCAGTTAGAACTTCCTGTACAGTTGCATTCGAGCTTCAATCCATATATCATTGAACATCTCTCATTGAGGAGAGGATCACTACGTTGAGTAATTTCCCTATTCTTTAGATTAGAGAGAGTATTTTTAGATTGAGCATTCGTGCCCTAATTTGTCAACAGAATTGGGCATTTCATTTCTTGAGTGAATTCTCTGTAATTGATTGGATTTCTTAGTGGATTGAGGTGTGCCTTGCCTCCGTGGATGTAGTTCATCTTGAACGAACCACGTTAAATCGGTGTTTGATTCATTTTCAATTCCTGTTCTGCGCAAGTTCAATTCGGCCACAACTCTGGCCGAACTGCATGTGTGATTTCAAATTGTTCTTTGTGCAAATTCCAGATTTCTTGGTGTTGTGTGTTAAAGAGTTGATTTCACTAACAGACAATAAAAGGGAGTTGTACCTAATCATTGTTAAAAGTAGGTGGTTGAAACTGACAAGCTGACGAACAACGACTGGGCTTGATGGCTAGAAGAAAAGTTCTTCCTCTTTAGAGCTCGAATTTTCCTCAGGAAAGGGCTCTTTAATACCGTTGAAATCTTCATCGCTCTCATCATCAAGCTCTGTTGAGGAGGAGGAGGATTGGGGAACCTCGTTCTCAACCTCATTAGTGTGTTTGTCCACCATTTTGAACACTTCATCATCCTTACTATATGTGGGTTCACAATCAAATGGAGAGGCTGAGGGGTCTTGCTACTCTTACACCTCTTGGATGGAGGTGAAGATGAAACACCACTGGTCTTCTTCTTCTTGGTAGGTCCCGAATCAGCAGCATCCAATACCTTCTTAGTCAGCCTTGATGAATGTCAAGGAGGCTCAAAACATTCAGCCTCATTCGTTCTCTTGCGGCATCCTATGAACCCTAAATGTGCTCCATCTGGAGTGTCAACATTGAAGGGGTATGCGGGTACCCATGGAAACAAAGTCTTGACCGGCGTGTGTGAGGTGGTGTTCAATCTCATCAAGTGAGCTATACTTTGTAATATGGTGTGTTGGGAATGTGGAACCGGGATCAGGAAGTGAAGAACCGGAGGTTTGAACCGGGTTTGAGCATCAAGAAGTCAAGCTGTTCAGAATGAGCCGGGTTCGTGGCAGTTGAGGATAACCATCATTTGTGACGAGTTAGTTTCAGAGTTTGTGACGAAGAAAACCGTCGTTTTTGTCCGGTAGCTGAGCTCAACTTGATTCAGTTAGAACTTTATGTACGGTTACATTTGAGCTCCAATTCTTATATCATTGTAAAGCTCTCATCAAGGAGAAGGTCACTACGTCGAGCAATTTCCTTGTTTCTTAGATTAGAGAGAGTATTTTGAGATAGAACGTTTCTGCCCTAATTTGTAAACAGAATTGGGCATTTCGTTTATTGGGTGTATTCTCTGTAATTGATTGGATTTCTTAGTGGATTGAGGTGTGTCTTGCCTCCGTGGATGTAGTTCATCTTGAACGAACCACGTAAAAGCTGTGTGTGATTCAATTTTTGTTCCTGGTCTGCATAAGTTCATTTCGGCTACATCTTTGGCCGAACTGAGTGTGTGTTTTCAGATTGATCTTTGTGCGAATTCCAGATTCTGTATAGTTGTGTGTTTAGGAGTTGAATTCACTAACAGCGTGAGCACAAGTTCAGCTTCCTTTGAGGATGACCTTCGAGATTTTGAGGTGGAAAATCTCTAGTGGCAGAATTAGTTGGGGGCACCCTAAAGTAATGGGAAATGGTCTAGTTTGCTGGAGAGGATTCAGGAAATTGGCAGGTGGTAGAATCATTATCCGCACTGATATTTCAGGATTTTCCATCAAAGGTGGATTTTGGGCTTCAGGTGGGTTCGCGACACCATAGACATGGGATGTGCCCATGGTTGTTCCAACCTTGGGCTCAACTCATGTTAACAACGATTAAGCAACAGTTACCACACATGAACAGGTTCCGAAAAAATTTCCATCATAGTAGACATAGGAGTAGTCGTTGGCTGAGGGAGGAACATTAGTCGATGATGTGATCCTATTTTAAACCGCATCAACGATCACTTTAATAAGCCCGTTGATTTTGCAGGAATCCTGGCGAAATTGAGAATATTTTACAAACATAAAAGAGGGTTTTAGAGTGTGTAAACTTTTGAGGGACGAGAGAGAGAGGGTAAAGTTTTCTTGGTAAATCTGAGTAATTATACTCAAGTGGATTTATATCAAATCAAATCCCTTGAAAATAGAGATAAGACCCTTCAATTTCTCAACCAATTTAATATGGAAATTTAAATTTAAAAATTACTGCAAAGACTCAAATCACACGCAAGTGAGTAAAACCTGAATGAGAAACTATAGGAGTAAAAAACGGAATAGTTTTGGACTTCGAAAGTAAAATGTTCACACATAGGTTGGAACAAACTGAAACTAACATGCTAATGTTCAGTTTTATTTTTTTATGTCTCGAGAATATGATTTTGGTTCACCAAATTATGATCTACCATCATCTTTTGACAAGAGTACACGATATTGCTGAGTACCATCCCCGAGCTACTTGATGATTTGGATTAAAAGAATTAGTTAGAGTGATATTTTAACTTAGAGGACACTTCATTGTGAGCATTGTGCCCCTAGTTTAGTTCACCTGCAAAACTCTTTTAGCATGACAATAAACTAAACTAACTTTTTAAAAAAACAAAATAGAATATATAACAATAAAGCTTAAGAATATAGTTGCAACTTAACTCGCAAAACTACTATATACAAGAGAAAGCAATAAATAATCCATATATGCAAATTTGAATTTGCCTTAAAGATTGGGGCAACCTTCAGTTCAACTCGTACTGGATTAAACAAATATCGAGTGACTTTCTCAAACTAGAGAATCACTCATGATCTAGAGCCTTAGTAAATATATCTGCAACCAGTTTTTCAGTGGAAATATTCTCAACACAGATGATATGCTTCTTAGCTAGATCTCTAATAAAATGAAGCCGTATGTCTATATGCTTAGTTCTAGAATGTTGTACATGATTGTTAGAGATGTCTATGGCACTAGAACTGTCACAGTACAAAGTTAGAACATTTCATTCAAACTCGTAATTGTGCACACGAACTTCTAGCTACTACATATTCAAATTCAGCAGTAGAAAGTGAGACACAATTTTCTTTGCGACTATGCCAAGATACTAAGTTATTCCAAAGGTATAAGCACCCACCACTAGTGTTTTTCCTATCATTTAAATGTGAATCTTTAAAGTATGCTTGATAGCAAAAACATAAACAGACATTATTCATGATTTCGGATGACTTGCTGTTATATATAACAAACTGCCAATATTGGAACTTGATTCACACAAAGGTTTAGTCTATATATCAGCTAACTATATGTTTGTGTGTCTCTTTTCAAGCTTGACATCTTTTTATTTCAACATGATCACGAATGAAATGATGTCTTCCCTCTATATATGTGGTTCTTGAATGAAGAACTGGAAAGTGTGTGATAGCAATCGCACTAGTGTTATCACACATTATAAGAGTTTCTCATCACATAGTCCTTCAGTTGCTGCATCCATAGTATTTGCGCACAACACCTTCTAGCAAAGATTTATTCTGCTTCTGCAATAGATGTTGCAATAGATTGCTACTTCTTGCTAAACCACGAAACAAGTGTATTTCCATGAAATTCACATGTTCCACTTGTGCTTTTGCGGTCAATCTTGCAGCCTACTAAGTCAGAATCAGAGTATCCTTTTAGTTCAAGTCCATCATCTCTTGGGTAGCCCTACCCCAGATGTGCCTCTTGGATACCTCAGAATCCTCTTTACTGCATGGAGGTGAGACTCCTTTGGTGCTGCTTGGTATCGTGCACAAACTCCTACAGCGAACAAGATGTCAGGTCTTCTTGATGTAAGATACAGAAGTGAATAATAAAAGTCCTATTTACAGTGTAGCCTCAACATTCTTTCCATCTTCATCTTTATCAAGTCCCATTGAAGTGCTCATTAGAAAACCTACCGAAGTTGAGTTGTGTTCCCAAACTTCTTATCAACTCCTTGTGTACTTCACTTATGTAATGAAGATGCCATCATCCAATTGTCTTACTTGTAGTCCAATAAAGAAGCTTAACTCTCTCATCATGCTCATCTCAAACTTGCATTACATTAGCTGGGATAACTTCTTGCATAACACTTTGTTAGTTGATCCAAAAATTGTTGGAGAAAGGCCTATTGTGGCAGCCCGATTTAGGCATATTTTGGGTACGACCAGTAACGGAACGTGGAATTTTAAGTTCTTGTCGTGCTATCCTCTGAAAGAGGTTCGAGAAAATATATTATTTGTCCCAAATTGGAAAATTTGGGGCTTTGTCCCACATTGGAAAATTTGGCTAGTATATATATAATTCTCCTTCTAAGGAGTATGTGATTGTGTAGCATAAAGGATCTCTCTCGAGCACCCAAGCGGGGGGAGGGGTTGCAAATCAAGGGCCAATTCAAGCTTTGGACCAAGGGACTTGTGTGCGAGCACAACCTGCATACAAAATGTCCGTGCGGTCGAGGGGCGGCCCCGCGAGCCAATTTTTGCTATTTGTTTTCTAATTCTACATGATTTTTCAAATTCATGGCTGTTAAACACTCCACGTTTTCACCTGAAGTAGCCTTAATTTTTGTAACTTCTGAAGTTAAATTGAATATTAATTCAGAAGTAGTGGCCCAACCAACAGCTAGTTTGAGCCTATTTGTATTAGCTATTTCCAGTCCATTTGATACAGTTTCGAAAATACCTTCTATAATTGCAATTCCTCTATTTTTGGTGATACAGTTCAGGCATATTTTCAGTTTTCTATAGAGCCGAAACTGTGTGGTATGGTTTCTGCAAAATAACGTCAGATTGTTCTCTTAGCACCAGCGAAGAGAGGACGAATTAGTTTTAAAAATACTTTGTTAATCACAGGCCTTGGTTTGTTACATATTATAGCCATCAATTTATTTTCATCCTACAAGCTTAAAACTAATTCCTACAGTGGCTTCAAATAATTTTGTTGATGCTACCAACACCGCCCTCCCTGCCAGCAATCTGCCTCCGCCTACCGTTTCCCCTCCCACCGTCCCTTGTACCCTCGTGCCATCTACTGTGAATGTTCCAATTAATCATGCGGATAAACTGAGGAAGTTCAATGGGTTAAACTTCAAGAGGTGTTAGCAAATGTTGTTTTACCTCACCACCTTGAACCTTGACTGAAGATCCACCCAAGTTGGGTGAAGATGCTGATGTTCAAGCTGCCAATGCGCTTGATGCTTGGAGGCGTTCCCATGTGACGGAATAACGTGATGAATGGCTTAGCTGATTTGCTATACAATGTGTATAGCTCAATTAAATAGGCTAAGGAACTTTGGGACTCCCTTGACAAGAAATACAAGACAGAGGATGCGAGGGCTAAAAAATTCATTGTTGGTCGATTCCTCGACAACAAGATGGTCAATGCAAAAACCGTCATAAGCCAAGTGAAATAGATTCAAGTCATCTTGCATGAAATTCATTCGAAAGGAATGGTGTTGAGTGAAACTTTCCAAAGCGAAACTTTCCAAGTGGTTACCATAATCGAGAAGTTACCATCTGTTTAGAAAGATTTCAAGAATTACTTGAAACACAAACAAAAGGAGATGAACATCGAAGAACTATTTGTTTGGCTTCATATCAAAGAGGACAATAAAGGTTCAGAGAAGAAGTTCACTCTGGAGGTGGCTAGGGCCAATGTTGTTGAGTATGGTGAGGACTTAAGGAAAAACTTCAAGAAGAAATCTGAATCGGTTGGCAAGGGTGCTTTAGGACGGAAGAAAGAAAAATTTCAAGAAGAAATTTACTAGCAATTGCTTTAATTGTGAAAAACCGGGTCACCGTTCTGCCGACTGTAGAAAGCCAAAGAAAAAACCAGAGGCTAATATGGTGGATGAGATCACCAAAGATGTTGATGATATGCATCTTGCGGCGGCAGTCTGGAGGTGAATTTAGTGGGTTCAAACCCACGTGAATGGTGGATAGACACGGGTGCAACTCGTCATGTTTGCTCAAATAAGGAACTCTCCAGCTTCCTTGATGAAAAACTCTACATGGGAAATTCTTCCACTTCGGATGTGAAAGGTCAAGGCAAGGTGGTTTTGAAGATGACTTCGGGGAAGGAGCTAACTCTTAACAATGTGCTATATTTGCCAAAGATTCGCAAGAATTTGGTGTCGAGCTCGTTGTTGAACATGCATGGCTTTCACATTGTTTTTTAGTCTGATAAGGTTATTTTATCTAAGAATGGGATGTTTGTAGAAAAAGTTTATGTAAGTGATGGCTTGTTTAAGCCAAATGTAATGGAGTCTTCCATTGTGTGGCATGGTAGACTAGGACATGTCAATTTTGATAGCCTGCGCAGGTTGATAAACTTAAAAAGCATAGAGACACTCCATATTAATACGTAATACAAGTGTGAAACTTATGTTAAGGCAAAATTAACCTAATCATCTTTCCAATCAAATTGAAAGAAATAGTGAACCACTAGGCAAAATTCATACTAATGTGTGTGATTTAAAATCCGTGCAAACTCGTGGTGAATAAATATTTCATTACTTTGTAGATGATTGCACTAAATATTGTTATGTCTATCTTCTTAAAAGTAAATATGAAGCCATAGAAAATCAACTTAATAAAAAGATTAAGGTGCTACGAAATGATAGGGGAGAAGAGTATGAATCTTCATTTGCTGATTTTTGTGCTTAACACGGAATCAAGCATGAAATACTGCACCTTATTCACCTCAACAAAATGGCACTGCTGAACGAAGGAATAGGACTTTAAAGGAAATGATGAATGCATTATCGGTGAGTTCTGGAATACCCTAGAACATGTGGAGGGGGGGGGGGAGAAGTTGTGCTGTCTGCTAACTACCTTTTAAATAAGGTACCTTGGAAAAAGGTGGACAAAAGCCCATATGAG
The DNA here is from genome assembly GCA_958295605.1 of Ajuga chamaepitys. Lineage (NCBI taxonomy): Eukaryota > Viridiplantae > Streptophyta > Magnoliopsida > Lamiales > Lamiaceae > Ajuga > Ajuga chamaepitys. Next base: position 27,860,817 of record OY282498.1, read on the forward strand.
CTATGGCACAGGAGACCACCATCCTACAAATACTTAAAAGTGTGGGGGTGTCTTGCTAAGGTGGGCATACCTTTACCCAAAAAGGTGAAGGTTTGACAAAAAACTGTTGATTGTGTATTCATTGGATATGCGCATAATAGTAGTGCTTATCGATTTCTTGTGCATGAATCTAAGATTGATGACATACACAAGAATATGATAATAGAGTCTCGAAATGCATCATTCTTCGAACATGTGTTTCCATATAAAACTCAAGTGGAAGTAGCCTCCACAAGTAAGACTATTGAAAGAGTGGATGAAGAGCAAGTCGAAGAGATTGAGGTTGAGCCTAGACGAAGTAAAAGGGAAAGGATTGAAAAGACCTTTGTTCTAGATTTCCTTACCTATATGCTTGAAAGCGAACCTGAAAGTCTCTTAGAAGCAATAAATTCGTCAGAAGGACCTCTCTGGAAAGAGGCTATTCAAAGTGAGATTGATTCCATTCCGCAAAATCATACTTGGGAGCTGGTGGATCTTTCTCCGGGAAGTAAACCACTAGGATACAAATGGATTTTCAAAAGGAGGATAAAAGCGGATGGTCAATCAATAAGTATAAGGCGAGACTTGTGATCAAAGGTTATAGGCAAAGAGAAGGTTTTAACCATTGCTACCTTGGGAAGTCTTGAAGTGCACCAAATGAATGTCCAGACTGCTTTTCTTAATGGAGATTTGGAGGAAGAAATTTATATGGAACAACTTGAGGGTTTTTTTGCTCCCGCGCAAGAGAATAAAGTTTGTAAATTGGGGAAGTCATCATATGGCTTGAAATAAGCACCAAAAAAATGGCATGAAAAATTTGATAATACCATGATGAGTTATGGATTTAGGATCAATGAGTGTGATAAATGTTTCTATGTGAAAAGGACGAAGAATGGGTATGTTATCCTCTGTCTTTACGTAGATGACATGCTAATCATTAGTAGCAATGCCAAGATGGTCAAATCCACAAAAACATATGTTAAATTCGAGACTCGACATGAAATATATGGGTCTAGCCGATGTGATTCTTGGAATCAAAATCCATAGATCACCTGAAGGACTTGTTTTGAGTCAATCTCATTACATTGATACTATCCTTGAGAAGTTCAACAAGGATGATACTTCCTATGCTAAAACTCTGATAGATACGAGTCAACATCTATAAAAAAAAATATAGAGGAGAAAGTGTTTCTCAAGTCAAGTACTCAAGGATAATTGGGAGTCTTATGTACTTCATGAGTTGTACAAGACTAGACATGGCTTTCGCTGTGAGTAAGTTGAGTAGATACACAAGCAATCCAGGAGAGGATCACTCGAAAGCAATTGTGAGAATACTCAGGGACTTGAGAAATACTCGACGGACTGCACTATACTAGGTATCTGGTTGTAGGTGAAGGTTACAGTGATGCAAACTGGATATCGAATATGAAGGACTCTAAGTCAATAAGTGGATACGTGTTCAGTTTAGGTGGTGCAACAGTATCATGGGAATCTTCTAAGCCAACGGTAATTGCAAGGTCCACAATGGAGTCGGAGTTTATTGCTCTAGACAAGTATGGAGAAGAAGTCAAATGGCTATTCCAATTTGTAGAAGATATTCCAATATGACCTAAGCCTGTGCCCATAATTTGTATACTCTGTGATAGTCAACCGGCCATTGGGAGAGCACAGAGCAACATGTACAATGGTAAGTCTAGGCATATACGCCATAGATATAATACTATTAGACAACTACTCTCAACTGGCGTAATTTCTATTGGTTATGTGAAATCTAAAGATAATATAGGGGATCCATTAACCAAAGGGTTAAATAGAGAGTTATTTGCGAAATCATCAAGGAGATTGGTTCTAAAGCCTTTGAAAGAAAGAGTCGAGGCAATGGAAACCCAACCTAGTTGACTGGAGATCCTAAGATCTCGGTTCAACGGGAAAACCTAAATGTTGATCACTGTGGGTGTCAGTACCAAGCCCATTCCTAGGATGAAAAAGTAGTGCCCGTGTGTATTAGGTAAAGGTTGAGGCTTTTAATGATTCTTACACGTCGGTTTGAGCGGGGTAATGCGGGTTACTCTTAGTTAAGAATCACCTATGTAAGAGAGAAGTGGGTTCGCTTCAAAGGGAATTTTGAAAGGCTCAATTTATAGAAACTATTGCAGAACTAGGAAGATGTTCATGGCCGAAACAAACATAACCATAAGAACTGAAATGTGTTAGGGAGAATCTTGTGTGAAGCACATCATCATTTACATAGATGTCAAATCAGTTCAAAGACATCATGTCTACTTTTAGCTAGTAAATTAAATGTGTTTCAACAATGGAAGGTTTAAAGGGTAACACCTACCTGTCTTATCCAAGATTCAACTGTTGATTTTATTATCACTGAGCATTTTTAAGTCTGTATCAATTTCCATTCATGTGGGAGACTGTTGGAAAAAGACATATTTAGGCAGCCTGCTTTAGGCATATTTTGGGTACAACCCGGTAACGGAATGTGAACTTTTAAGTTGGTTTCGTGCTCTCCTCCAAAAGAGGTTCGAGACGATATATTATTTGCCCAAATCAGAGTTTGGGTGAATGAGAAATTGAAGCTCAAAAGTAGAACACTTAAAGTTGATTTTGGGGCTTTGTCCCACATTAGAAAATTTGGAAAAATTGGCTAATAGACATATAATTCTCCTTCTAAGGATTATGTGAATGTGTAGCATAAAAGCTCTCCCTCGAGCACCTAGGCGCAGTGGGGTGCAAATCAAGGGCAGATTCGAGCCTCGGAACAAGGGACTTGTGTGCGAGCGTGACCTGCGTACACGAATGTCGGTCTGGTTGAGGGGTGGCCCCGCGAACCAATTTTTACTATTTTTCTTCAATTATGCATAGCTTTCTAACTTCATGGTTGTTAAACACTCCACGGTTTTCACCTTAAGTAGCCTTAATTTTTGTAACTTCTGAAGTTAATATGAATATTAATTTAGAAGTATTGGCTCAACCAACAATTAGTTTGAGCCTATTTCTAGTGGCTCTTTCCTGTCCATTTGATATAGTTTTGAAAATACTTCTACAATTACAGTTCCTCTATTCCAATTCTTCAGTAAACTTCCTTGCCCCTTTGTTTTGGTGTTATAGTTCAGGCATATTTTCAGTTCGCTGTAGAGCCGAAACGGTGTGCTACGGTTTCTGCTAAACCCATTGTATCCTGGGAAACTAACACCCGATTATTCTCTTAGCACCAACAAAGAGAGGATGGATTAGTTTTAAGGAAACTGTGTTAATCACAGGCCTTGATTTTTTTCATATTATAGCCATAAACTTATTTTTGTCCTACAAAAATAATGTCACCTACTTAAATTTGGACTAACAATATACTCTTGCCATCATGGATTCGAAATAAGATTTTGTATGCAACACATTTTTGGAATCTGCTTTGGACTAAATACTGCGAAAGAGTATCATACCAAGCTTAAGGTGCTTGCTTAAGGCCATACAGTGCCTCTTTCAGCTTGTAGACTTTATCTCCAGTTGGATTTTCAAAAGGTGGTGTTTTTCTCAACATAGAGTTCTTAGACTAGAAGTCCACTCAGGAATTCACTCGTCACATCTATTAGATATACAATGAAGTTATTATGCGCAACATAGACCAAAAATATTTAAAATGTTTTAAATACTTGAAGTTCAGGTTGATGCTTACTGCAAGAAACTTGTTCTTGCAGCAAACCTAATACAGTAAACTGACTTAAGACAATAGGCACTAAGCAGACTGGGCTTAAGTAGCTTACAGTAAGAAATACTCAGTGGTTATTTATGTGCAACAGAATATGCGAAATGTTTTCTTACAAATCTAGGCAGTAAATATGTAATATGCTAACAACAATAATAAAAGAAATATAGAAGTAGCACAAAGTTTATAGTGATTTGAAGGTAAGTGTAATCCTTCTTCGTCCATTCTTCCTTCACACAGTTAGAAATTCAGTAAGAAGTTTGCACATAGTACAACTTAGCTACTCCGAAGTATAAGTCCAACTTAGCTCCTTACAATATTTTTTACTTATCCACAAAAGGCGACTCATCTATTGTACACACGTTTCTCAAAACACAAGTCACCTTTGAATCCCCGTTTCAAATGAGACTCCCCGTTTCAAAAACTTTTCGTGACATTGGTTTAAGGAAATTATTTCTTCAACTTCTGGTAGCTGTCACTAAACTTGAATACCATTGAGATGTGGGCAAGATTTCTGGGTTGAGAAGGATTAGGACCAAGGGAAAACTTGAGAGCTAGCTTGACTTGAGAGTTCTTCAGCTTGGACATTCACTTGCGTGCTTGTTGGTTGCTATCTTGCTCTTGTATACTTTGCATAAATACTGATTATCAGAGTGTATGCATTGAAGCATAGAATAAGAATTGTGAGTGCTTAATGCGAAGTATTGCTTTGAATATTTCAGTATTTTGCAGCCTTTCCTTTGTCCTCCATCTCCTTCTATTTGAATATTTAATGCTTCTCGTATGGAAAAGGGTCATTTGTCCTTTCTAGAAGGGAGTTCGTAAGAGTGGTCACGGCTTGGTGTCAGTGTCCAGTGTTGCTTTTGCTTTATGTCAAGCAATGTGCCCCTACACTATTGGATAGTCAGTACATGGTTTGAAACTTGTCTCCACTGGCCATATTTTTGAATTCAAATACCCCGACTTTTGACCTTGACTTTGGAACTGTGGACATGACTCCTGCTCGCTTGCTGGTTGTACCTTCCTTACTGCAAGCAATGATGTATGCTGGACGAGATATGCAATCGTGATGCATGCTCACTGCAGTCATTGTTCCTTGCTGTGATTGCGGACTTTTTGCTTCATGTGAGGTGGTGTTCAATCTCATCAAGTGAGCTATACTTTGTAATATGGTGTGTTGGGAATGTGGAACCTGGATCAGGAAGTGAAGAACCGGAGGTTTGAACCGGGTTTGAGCATCAAGAAGCTAAGCTGGTCAGAATGAGCCGGGTTCGTGGCAGTTGAGAATAACCGTTGATTGTGACGAGTTTGTTTCAGAGTTTGTGACGAAGAAAACCGTCACTTTTGTCCGGTAGCTGAGCTCAACTTGATTCAGTTAGAACTTTTTGTACGGTTACATTCGAGCTCCAATTCTTATATCATTGTAAAGCTCTCATCAAGGAGAACAACACTACGTCGAGCAATTTCCTTGTTTCTTAGATCAGAGAGAGTATTTTGAGAGAGAACGGTTTCTGCCCTAATTTGTTCCAGAATTGGGCATTTTGTTTCTTGAGTGTATTCTCTGTAATTGGTTGGATTTCTTAGTGGATTGGGGTGTGCCTTGCCTCCGTGGATGTAGTTCATCTTGAACGAACCACGTAAAAGTTGTGTGTGATTCATTTATATTTCCTGTTCTGCGCAAGTCGTGTTCGGTCACAACTCTGGCCGAACTCAGTGTGTGTTTTTCAGATTGGTCTTTGTGCGATTTCCAGATTCTGTTTAGCTGTGTGCTTAGGAGTTGAATTCACTAACAGGTGGCGCCGTCTGTGGGAAACCAACTCTCACAGCTTGAAGAAGAGAAGGAATGGCTGGTATGAAGATGGATTTTGAGAAGTTCACAGGGAGAAATGATTTCACACTGTGGAAGATCAAGATGAATGCAGTATTGGTTCACAATGGCCTTGATCTTGCATTGATACCTCTGGATTCATGGGAAGAAACTGAGAAACCCAAGTTTGCATCAGTGGATAAGAAGGCCCTAAGTCTTATCTTTCTGTGTTTAGGTGATAAACCGTTGAGGGAGGTTTCAAGATGCAAGAGTTCCTCAGAAGCATGGAGGAGATTGGAAGATCTGTATCAATCAAAGTCAGTTTCCAACAAGCTGTTCTTGAAGCAGAAGATGTTGGCCTTCAAGATCACTGAAGATAAGGTGATTTCTGATCAACTTGATGAGTTCATTAAGATGATTGAAGAATTGGAAGACCTGGATGTGAAATTGGAGGAGGATGACAAGGCATTGATGGTGTTAAACATCCTTCCAAAATCCATGGAAAGCTTTAAGGATGCCTTGATGTATGGGAGAGATGAGCAGCTATCTTATGATGGAATAGTGAAGGCTCTGAGGTCTAAATGCTTCCAGACTCAAGGGGATAAAGGCATGGTGCGATCTGGAGAAGGTTTGAATATCAAATTCAAGAAACCTTGGCAAGGCAAGAAGGGTCAGAATGCTAAGGATCCAAAGGCAGGAGACTCTAATCCAAGGAAGGGAAATGAATGGGTTGAGAAGAGGAAATGCTTCAAGTGCAAGCAGCCTGGTCACTTGAAGAAGGATTGTCCTAAAAGATATAAGAAAGGTGGAAATCAAGGGGCAGAATCTGCTGCCATTGATCATCAAGAAGATCATCCAGAGGTACTAAACGTTACTGAATCAAGAATGGTAAAGGAATGGGTCTTGGACACCGGTTGTTCCTTTCACATGTGTCCACACCAGTCATGGTTTGATGAACTGAAGAGAGAAGATGGTGGAAATGTTCTCCTGGGAAATGACCAATCATGCAAGGTCAAAGGAGTTGGATCAGTGAGCATAAGGATGTTTGATGGTGTGGTCAGAGTCATCTCAAATGTAAGATATGTCCCTGGCCTTAAAAGAAATCTTTTATCTCTTGGTTCTTTAGTAACTAGTGGGTGTCAATTTAGCTCAGTAGATGGATTCTTGCATATCACAAAACATGGAAAAATGGTGATAAAAGGTAGACAGCATAATGGGTTGTTTATCTTGATTGGTTCACCTGTTGTTGGGAGTGTGGATATGGTCTTGAGCAGTTCTGAGCTTGTTAAATGGCACAAGAGACTTGGACACATAGGAGAGAAAGGGTTGAAGGAACTGTCAAGAAGTGGAGTAATTGGAAACATGGGAAATCAAGATCTGGAGTTCTGTGATCAGTGTGCTTTGGGCAAATCCAAGAAGCTGCCCTATGGAAAGGGTGTTCACACAACTCAAGAGCCATTAGATTATGTTCACTCTGACATATGGGGTCCTGCAAGGACAGAGTCTCATGGTGGTGCAAGGTATTTCATGTCCTTGATTGATGATTACAGTAGAAAGGTGTGGATCATGTTGATGAAGAACAAGAGTGATGCTTTTCATAAGTTCAAAACATGGTTGATTCAATTGGAAAATGTCAAAAGGAAGAAGCTGAAGCACCTTAGGACTGATAATGGACTGGAATATCTCTCTACTGAGTTTACAAACTTCTGTGAAGAAAGAGGAATCAAGAGACACAGGACTGTACCAATGAATCCTCAACAGAATGGAGTTGCTGAGAGGCTTAACATGACTCTTCTTGAAAGAGTGAGGTGTATGCTGTTGGATGCTGGGTTGCCAAAGGTATTTTGGGGAGAAACCATTGCTACAACATGTTATCTCATTAACAGGTCACCCTCATCAGTGATTGGGTTCAAAACACCTGAAGAGGTGTGGAGTGGACAGAAACCAAGTTATGAAGGGTTAAGGGTGTTTGGGTGTCTTGCTTTTGTCCATGTCAAGCAAGACAAGCTAGATGCAAGGGCTCTAAGATTTGTATTTCTTGGATATCCGGATGGAATAAAGGGCTACGGATTGTGGTGCTTAGAGAAGGGAAATCAGAAGATAATCACAAGTAGAGATGTAAAGTTTAATGAGAATGTGATGGCTTACTCTTCTACAGGCTCTAAGGAAGAATTTGATGGTGCTAAAGAGACAGAGGAGATATCAATTCAGGTGGAGCATCCTGCTGAAGATAATCACACACCTCAACCACAAGAAAATCTACAAGATAGTGATTCATCATCTGAAGAAGAAGAACAAACTGGACCTTCACAAAATGTCAGAGAATACAGCATTGGAAGGGACAGGCCTAGAAGAACAATCAACAAACCTGATTTCTATGGTCAAGCAGGGACTGTTTACTATGCCTTGAGTGTTGCTGAAGACCTGGAATCCCAAGAGCCTAGTAGTTTTAAAGAAGCACTAGACTGTGAAGAAGGTGAACACTGGATACAGGCAATGATTGAAGAGATGGAGTCCCTGGAAAAGAATGAGACCTGGATATTGGTGGATAAACCAAAAGGTCAGAAACTTGTAAGCTCTAAATGGATATACAAGAAGAAACTAGAGACAGCAGGATCCAAACAGGTGAGGTTTAAAGCAAGATTGGTGGCTAGGGGCTTTACACAAAGAGAAGGAATTGATTTTAATGAAGTTTTCTCTCCAGTGGTAAAGCATTGCTCAATCAGGTTGCTTTTATCAAAAGTCACACAAGAGGACATGGAATTACAACAACTGGATGTAAAGACAGCATTCTTACATGGAGAACTCAATGAGAAGATATATATGAAACAGCCAGAAGGCTTTGTTGTTCCTGAAAAAGAAGACAAAGTTTGTTTGCTGAAGAAGTCACTATATGGACTCAAACAAAGTCCAAGACAGTGGAATAAGAGGTTCAATGACTTCATGATCAGTGTTGGCTTTGTAAGAAGTCTTTATGATAGTTGTGTTTACTTCAACAAAGGTTCAAAGCAAGATAAAGTCTTCCTTCTATTGTATGTGGATGATATGCTAATTGCCAGCAGGAACAAGAAGAGGGTACAATGGTTGAAGGATAGACTTAATACTGAATTTGACATGAAAGATCTGGGAGAAGCCAAGAAGATTTTGGGCATGAACATTCTAAGAAACAGAGAAGCTGGAGTGCTTTGGTTATCTCAGAGGCAATATCTACAGAAAGTGTTGGAGAGGTTTCAGATGCATGAAGCCAAACCTCTCTCCACTCCAGTTAATCTACAGAAGAAACTTTCCAAAGAACAATGCCCAAAGACTGAAGAGGAAATCATACATATGACCAATATCCCTTATGCAAGTGGAGTTGGAAGTCTTATGTATGGAATGATTTGTAGCAGGCCTGACTTGGCATATGCTGTGTCTTTAGTAAGCAGGTTCATGTCAAACCCAGGAGGTGAGCATTGGGATGCTTTGAAACATGTGATGAGGTATTTGAAAGGATCAGTGAACTTGTCACTGAAATTTGAAAAGAAAGTGGATGGAAGTACTGTTGCATTGGAGGGGTTTGCTGATTCTGATTTTGCAGCAAACATAGACACAAGGAAATCTATTTCTGGATTCATGTTTACCTTATATGGAACAACCATCAGCTGGAGAACTGTACAACAATCAGTTGTAGCACTGTCAACAACAGAAGCAGAATATATCTCCTTAACTGAAGCTATCAAAGAGGCAATCTGGCTGAAAGGAATTTTGAGAGATTTGGATATCAAGCAGAAGTGTGTGACAATATACTGTGATAATCAAAGTGCTTTACATCTTGTGTGCGACACCAAGCATTTCATGAAAGGTCAAAACACATTGATGTTAGGTTACATTTTGCTAGAGATATCATTGATTCTGGTTCTGTGGAAGTGAAGAAGGTACACACATTGCATAACCCTGCTGATTTTCTTACCAAGGGTGTACCTGGGAACAAAGTGGAGCATTGTTCGAGCTTGCTGCAGCTTGAGCAATGTCATGAAGAGTATTAAACAGAAAGGCAGTGGTGAGGCAGGAAGAGGTACACTTGATTCATTGAGGTGGAGATTTGTGAGGTGGTGTTCAATCTCATCAAGTGAGCTATACTTTGTAATATGGTGTGTTGGGAATGTGGAACCGGGATCAGGAAGTGAAGAACCGGAGGTTTGAACCGGGTTTGAGCATCAAGAAGCTAAGCTGGTCAGAATGAGCCGGGTTCGTGGCAGTTGAGAATAACCGTTGATTGTGACGAGTTTGTTTCAGAGTTTGTGACGAAGAAAACCGTCACTTTTGTCCGGTAGCTGAGCTCAACTTGATTCAGTTAGAACTTTTTGTACGGTTACATTCGAGCTCCAATTCTTATATCATTGTAAAGCTCTCATCAAGGAGAACAACACTTCGTCGAGCAATTTCCTTGTTTCTTAGATTAGAGAGAGTATTTTGAGAGAGAACGGTTTCTGCCCTAATTTGTTCCAGAATTGGGCATTTTGTTTCTTGAGTGTATTCTCTGTAATTGGTTGGATTTCTTAGTGGATTGGGGTGTGCCTTGCCTCCGTGGATGTAGTTCATCTTGAACGAACCACGTAAAAGTTGTGTGTGATTCATTTATATTTCCTGTTCTGCGCAAGTCGTGTTCGGTCACAACTCTGGCCGAACTGAGTGTGTGTTTTTCAGATTGGTCTTTGTGCGATTTCCAGATTCTGTTTAGCTGTGTGTTTAGGAGTTGAATTCACTAACACTTCAAGTAAGCTTGATGATTTTGTAGGAATTTTGAATTTCCCTAGTATCTTCTTAGATTATCATAATCCACCATACATTGATTAATCCAAAAAAGGCATCTATTTAATTTAATTGCTACACTTTGTTTAGAATTAACCTGAGAGTTGGGCACACAACGAACTGATAATCAACTCCAGCTTTGATCTTCTACACTGTATCCTTGCTCAATTACCAATGCCGGATGGACTCGGAATTTTTCTATAGGCGCCACCCCTCTCTCTATTTCTCTCTTTTCTGTAATTTTACGGTAGGGTAATTAAAAATCACAAATAAAGAGTTTTGTATTTAAACTTAATACATTGAGTCTGAGCCTGACCTGATAAATTAATTCCCTCTTTAGCTAAGAGCCCGATGGGCCAGCCCAGGGATCAAATACAAGGAATAAAGATGGGTCTTACTATGAATTAATTTTTCTATGTTCAGCCCAGAATATAATTAATTCATAAATATTAATTCATTCTACTAGAGAATTAATATTGACTTACCTCTTTATTTCCGAATCGAGTCAGGGCTTGAATTTAGACTTAATTAATCCCCCTATTTAAGATATCGAATATCCATTAATTAATTAAAGCCTCTGAAAGCTTAAATCAACTAATTGTGTATTAATTCCTTAAGTAGTACCACTTAACTTCATTATTGTACCTGAACTTAATCAACCTGCAGGGTTTAGTACAACAAACCTTTTGAGCTCCTTAAGGGGATATCATCATCCTAAACGGCTACATTTACCTTAATACAAAGCAGTTATTATATGCAAACTGCTGTAAACTAAGATATAGAGTATATTGACTTATCACTTAACTCTCACTCATGGTAAGTCAAAATGACACACAGACACGCATACACAACTGTAATCTTATTAGGATTTAGATTACAATAAGTCACTGAGATCTCTCGTTCTTCACTAAGGTCAGGTAGAAGAACTTATGTCACTGTGATCCTATCAATATGTAAAGACGTACCAGTACAAGTAAATAGTCAAGATAAATTATTTCTACTTAATACTGCAGCCTATACCAAAACCTCGTCCTCAAGTCGTCTCGACTGTGATTTATATTTTATATCTCATTAAGGTTAACCAATCATATGATCCTCTGTGATCTACAACACACCATATGATCTACTTATAGTAAAAGATATAAGGACATAAATAGTGATTAATGTAAAATGAGTCAGGTAGGAGATTAACAGTGAATAACTAGAAACATTGTATACAACATAGAAGTCTTGCTTTCAATATACAAAACCAACAATCTCCCACGTATACAATAGCAAATTTTCTGTCGTACATATCTTCTCTATTTGCACATCTCCTCATCTTACAATATCTCGTACTACGTGGTACTTTATCTCTATGTATTTAGTCGCCTTGTGGGTCCTAGGTTCCTTTGAGTTTGCTACTGCACCTGAGTTATCACAATACTGCCTCCTTAGCACCCTTTGAGGCGGCTACATATTCGGCTTCCATAGTGGAGTCCGCAATGCATCTCTACTTTGCACTCCTCCATGAAATGGCTCCTCCTTCCAAGGTTAACACATAACCCGAGGTTAATCTTTTCTCATCCCGATCAGTGGAAATTCGAATCGGTATAACCCAAGGGATATAAACAGTATGACTCGTAAACTAGTTGTAATATCTATTCCTCTTAAGGTACTTGAGTATATGCTTCACCGTAGTCCAATGAGCCTGTCCAGGGTTAGACTGATATCTTACCACTATGCCAACTGAATAGCAGATATCGGGTCTCGTTCATGGCATTGGATACATAAGACTACCTACTGCGGAAGCATAGGGTATCTGTCTCATTTCCTCTTTCTCCTTAGGTGTCTTAGGACATATCTCCTTAGTAAGTGGAACACCAAAGGTAGCAACCCTTTTTTGGCAGTTTGCATACTAAAACAAGTGATCACGGTGTCAACGTAGGCCGCTTGAGATAAGCTCAACATCGTTTTCTTGCGATCTCGTATGAGTTGATCCCAAGAATGTATGCTGCCTCTCCTAAGTCCTTCATTTGAAACTGTTCAGATAATGTGAGGTGATGTTCAATATCATCAAGTGAGCTATACTTTGTAATATGGTGTGTTGGGAATGTGGAACCGGAATCAGGGAGTGAAGAACCGGAGGATTGAACCGGGTTTTAGCATCAAGAAGACAAGCTGTTCAGAATAAACCGGGTTCGAGGCAGTTGAAGATAACCATCATTTGTGACGGAGCAGTTGCAGAATTGTGATGAAGAAAACCGTCACTTTTGTCCGGTAGCTGAGCTCAACTTCTTTCAGTTAGAACTTCCTGTACAGTTGCATTCGAGCTTCAATCCATATATCATTGAATAGCTCTCATTGAGGAGAAGATCACTACGTTGAGTAATTTCCCTGTTCTTTAGATTAGAGAGAGTATTTTTAGATTGAGCGTTCGTGCCCTAATTTGTCAACAGAATTGGGCATTTCATTTCTTGAGTGAATTCTCTGTAATTGATTGGATTTCTTAGTGGATTGAGGTGTGCCTTGCCTCCGTGGATGTAGTTCATCTTGAACGAACCACGTTAAATCGGTGTTTGATTCATTTTCAGTTCCTGTTCTGCGCAAGTTCAATTCGGCCACAACTCCGGCCGAACTGCATGTGTGATTTCAAAGTGTTCTTTGTGCAAATTCCAGATTTCTTGGTGTTGTGTGTTAAAGAGTTGATTTCGCTAACAAGTGGCGCCGTCTGTGGGAATCAACTCTCACAGCTTGAAGAAGGGAAGGAATGGCTGGTATGAAGATGGACTTTGAGAAGTTTACACGAAGAAATGATTTCACACTGTGGAAGATCAAGATGAATGCAGTGTTGGTTCACAATGGCCTTGATCTTGCTTTGATACCTCTTGATTCGTGGGAAGAAAGTGAGAAACCCAAGTTTACATCAGTGGATAAGAAGGCCCTCAGTCTTATCTTTCTGTGTTTGGGTGATAAACCGTTAAGAGAGGTCTCAAGATGCAAGAGTTCCTCAGAAGCATGGAAGAGATTGGAAGATCTGTATCAATCTAAGTCAGTTTCCAACAAGCTGTTCTTGAAGCAGAAGATGTTGGCCTTCAAGATCACTGAAGATAAGGTAATTTCTGATCAACTTGATGAGTTCATTAAGATGGTTGAGGAATTGGAAGACCTGGATGTGAAATTGGAGGAGGATGATAAAGCATTGATGGTGTTAAACATTCTTCCAAAATCCATGGAAAGCTTTAAGGATGCCTTGATGTATGGGAGAGATGAGCAGCTATCTTATGATGGGATAGTGAAGGCTCTGAGGTCTAAATGTTTCCAGACTCAAGGTGATAAAGGCATGGTGCAATCTGGAGAAGGTTTGAATGTTAAATTCAAGAAACCTTGGCAAGGCAAGAAGGGACAGAATGCTAAGGATCCCAAGGCAGGAGACTCTAATCCGAAGAAGGGGAATGAATGGGTTGAGAAGAGGAAATGCTTCAAGTGCAAGCAGCTTGGTCACTTGAAGAAGGATTGTCCTAAGAGAAACAAGAAAGGTGGAAATCAAGGGGCAGAAGCTGCTGCCATTGACCATCAAGAAGATCCTCCAGAGGTATTAAATGTTACTGAATCAAGAATGGTAAAGGAATGGGTCTTGGACACATCTCCTTTCATATGTGTCCACACCAGTCATGGTTTGATGAACTGAAGAGAGAAGATGGTGGAAATGTTCTCCTGGGAAATGACCAATCATGCAAGGTCAAAGGAGTTGGATCAGTGAGCATAAGGATGTTTGATGGAGTGGTCAGAATCATCTCAAATGTAAGATATGTTCCTGGCCTCAAAAGAAATCTTCTATCTCTTGGCTCTTTGGTAACTAGTGGTTGTTAGTTTAGCTCAGTAAATGGTTTCTTGCATATCACAAAACATGATAAAGTGGTGATTAAAGGTAGACAGCATAATGGGTTGTTTATCTTGATTGGTTCACCTGTTGTTGGGAGTGTGGATATGGTCTTGAGCAGTTCTGAGCTTGTTAAATGGCACAAGAGGCTTGGACACATAGGAGAGAAAGGGTTGAAGGAACTGTCAAGAAGTGGAGTAATTGGAAACATGGGAAATCAAAACCTGGAGTTCTGTGATCAGTGTGCTTTGGGCAAATCCAAGAAGCTGTCCTATGGAAAGGGTGTTCACACAACTCAAGAGCCATTAGATTATGTCCACTCTGACATATGGGGTCCTGCAAGGACAGAGACTCATGGTGGTGCAAGGTATTTCATGTCCTTGATTGATGATTACAGTAGAAAGATGTGGATCATGTTGATGAAGAATAAGAGTGATGCTTTTCATAAGTTCAAAACATGGTTGATTCAACTGGAAAATGTCAAAGGGAAGAAGCTGAAGCACCTTAGGACTGATAATGGATTGGAATACCTCTCTTCTGAGTTCACAAACTTCTGTGAAGAAAGAGGAATCAAGAGACACAGGACTGTCCCAATGAATCCTCAACAGAATGGAGTTGCTGAAAGGCTTAATAGGACTCTTCTTGAAAGAGTAAGGTGTATGCTGTTGGATGCTGGGTTGCCAAAGGTATTTTGGGGTGAAACCATTGCTACAGCATGTTATCTCATTAACAGGTCACCCTCATCTGTGATTGGGTTCAAAACACCTGAAGAGGTGTGGAGTGGACAGAAACCAAGTTATGAAGGTTTAAGGGTGTTTGGTTGTCTTGCTTTTGTCCATGTTAAGCAAGACAAGTTAGATGCAAGAGCTCTAAGATGTGTATTTCTTGGATATCCAGATGGAATAAAGGGCTACAGATTGTGGTGTCTAGAGAAGGGAAATCAGAAGATAATCACAAGTAGAGATGTAAAGTTTAATGAGAATGTAATGGCTTATACTTCTACAGGCTCTAAGGAAGAATTTGATGGTGCCAAAGAGACAGAAGAGATATCAATTCAGGTGGAGCATCCTGTTGAAGATGATCACACACCTCAACCACAAGAAAATCTACAAGATAGTGATTCATCATCTGAAGAAGAAGTACAAGCTGGACCTTCACAAAATGTTAGAGAATACAGCATTGGAAGGGACAGGCCTAGAAGAACAATCAACAGACCTGATTTCTATGGTCAAGCAGGGAGTGTTTACTATGCCTTGAGTGTTGCTGAAGACCTGGAATCACAAGAGCCTAGTAGTTTTAAAGAAGCACTAGACTGTGAAGAAGGTGAACACTGGATTCAGGCAATGATTGAAGAGATGGAGTCTCTGGAAAAGAATGAGACCTGGATATTGGTGGATAAACCAAGAGGTCAGAAACTTGTAAGTTCTAAATGGATATACAAGAAGAAACTAGAGACTGCAGGATCCAAACAGGTGAGGTTTAAAGCAAGATTGGTGGCTAGGGGCTTTACACAAAGAGAAGGAATTGATTTTAATGAAGTTTTCTCTCCAGTAGTAAAGCATTGCTCAATCAGGTTGCTTTTATCAAAGGTTACTCAAGAGGACATGGAACTACAACAACTAGATGTAAAAACAGCATTCTTACATGGAGAGCTCAATGAGAAGGTATATATGAAATAGCCAGAAGGCTTTGTTGTTCCTGAACAAGAAGACAAAGTTTGTTTGCTGAAGAAGTCACTATATGGACTCAAACAAAGTCCAAGACAGTGGAATAAGAGGTTCAATGACTTCATGATCAGTGTTGGCTTTGTAAGAAGTCTGTATGATAGTTGTGTTTACTTTAACAAGGGTTCAAAGCAAGATAAAGTCTTTCTTCTGTTGTATGTGGATGATATGCTAATTGCCAGCAGGAACAAGAAGAGGGTACAATGGTTGAAGGATAGACTTAACACTGAATTTGACATGAAAGATCTGGGAGAGGCCAAGAAGATTTTGGGCATGAACATTCTAAGGAACAGAGAAGCTGGAGTGCTTTGGTTATCTCAGAGGCAATATCTACAGAAGGTTTTGGAGAGGTTTCATATGCATGAAGCCAAACCTCTCTCCACTCCAGTTAATCTACAGAAGAAACTCTCCAAAGAACAATGCCCAAAGACTGAAGAGGAAATCATACATATGAGCAATATTCCTTATGCAAGTGGAGTTGGAAGTCTCATGTATGGGATGATTTGTAGTAGGCCTGACTTGGCCTATGCTGTTTCTTTATTGAGCAGGTTCATGTCAAACCCAGGAGTTGAGCATTGGGAAGCTTTGAAGCATGTGATGAGGTATTTGAAGGGTTCAGTGAACTTGTCACTGAAGTTTGAGAAGAAAGTGGATGGAAGCACTGTTGCATTGGAAGGGTTTGCTGATTCTGATTTTGCAGCAAACATAGACACAAGGAAATCTATTTCTGGATTTGTGTTTACCTTATTTGGAACAGCCATCAGCTGGAGAAGTGTACAGCAGTCAGTTGTAGCACTGTCAACAACAGAAGCAGAATATATCTCTCTCACTGAAGCTATTAAAGAAGCAATCTCGCTCAAAGGGATTCTGAGAGATTTGGACATCAAGCAAAAGTGTGTGGCAATTTACTGTGATAATCAAAGTGCTCTACACCTTGTGAAACACCAAGCATTTCATGAAAGGTCAAAACACATTGATGTTAGGTTGCATTTTGCTAGGGATATCATTGATTCTGGTTCTGTAGAAGTGAAGAAGGTACACACATTGCATAACCCTGCTGATTTTCTTACTAAGGGTGTACCTGGGAACAAAGTGGAGCATTGCTCGAGCCTGCTGCAGCTTGAGCAATGTCATGAGGAGCATTAACAGAAAGGCAGTGATGAGGCAGGAAGAGGCACACTTGATTCATTGAGGTGGAGATTTGTGAGGTGATGTGCAATATCATCAAGTGAGCTATACTTTGTAATATGGTGTGTTGGGAATGTGGAACCGGAATCAGGGACTGAAGAACCGGAGGATTGAACCGGGTTTTAGCATCAAGAAGACAAGCTGTTCAGAATAAACCGGGTTCGAGGCAGTTGAAGATAACTGTCATTTGTGACGGAGCAGTTGCAGAATTGTGACGAAGAAAACCGTCACTTTTGTCCGGTAGCTGAGCTCAACTTCTTTCAGTTAGAACTTCCTGTACAGTTGCATTCGAGCTTCAATCCATATATCATTGAACAGCTCTCATTGAGGAGAAGATCACTACGTTGAGTAATTTCCCTGTTCTTTAGATTAGAGAGAGTATTTTTAGATTGAGCGTTCGTGCCCTAATTTGTCAACAGAATTGGGCATTTCATTTCTTGAGTGAATTCTCTGTAATTGATTGGATTTCTTAGTGGATTGAGGTGTGCCTTGCCTCCGTGGATGTAGTTCATCTTGAACGAACCACGTTAAATCGGTGTTTGATTCATTTTCAGTTCCTGTTCTGCGCAAGTTCAATTCGGCCACAACTCTGGCCGAACTGCATGTGTGATTTCAAAGTGTTCTTTGTGCAAATTCCAGATTTCTTGGTGTTGTGTGTTAAAGAGTTGATTTCACTAACAGATAACCATATCTTTACGTCTGATAATAGCTCCACGTTGTTGCCAACTAGGATAATTTCATCTGCATAAAGTGCAAGAAATACTTTATTTCCGTTGACATTTAGAGGGTACACGCAACTCTCATTTTCACATTGAATAAATCCATAGGATTTAATCACCTCATCAAAATGTAAGTTCCATTACCGAGAAGCTTGCTTAAGTCTATAAATGGACTTCTTGAGCTTCCATAATAGATGCTCTTCACCTTTCTTAACATAACCCTCTGGTTTCTGCATATAGATGTCCCTACCTTTTTCAAGATAATAGTTCAAGAAAGCGGTTTTGACATCCATCTGTGAGCTGCTATGGCGAGAAGGATCCGAATGGACTTGAGCATGGCCACACGCGAAAAGGTTTCATCGTAATCTTTACCCTCAATCTGGGTATACCATTTCGTCACTACCCTAGCCTTAGAGGCCGTGACCTCTCCATCCCCTCCTCTCTTTCTCCTGTATACCCAATTGTTGCCTATAGCTATATAGCCATCTGGCAGTACAGTCTTCTCGTACACATCCATAGCAGTTATGGATTCATATTCAGAATCCATAGCGAGATGCCATTCTTTCGCATTCTTGTCACTCACTACCTCGGCGTAACTCCAAGGATCTTGTTAGTAAAATCAACTCCTAATCACACAACACTAAGAATCTGGAATGAGTTCGAAGAATAACAGTTTGAGAAACACACAACTAGTTCGGCCAGAGTTGTGGCCGAGGTGAACTTGCGCAGAACTGGAAATGTAAATGAATCACACACTCGTTTTACGTGGTTCGTTCAAGATGAACTACATCCACGGAGGCAAGGCACACCTCAATTCACTAAGATATCCAATCAATTACAGAAATTACACTCAGAAATGAAAACGCCCAATTCTGGAACAAATTAGGGCAGAAAAACAATCACTCTCAAATTCTCTCTGTAATCTATGAAAGAAGGAAATTGCTCGACGTAGTGTTGTTCTCCTGGAAGAGAGCTTTCCAATGATATATGTATTGCAGCTCGAATGTAACTGACCAAGAAGTTCTAACTGAATCAAGTTGGCTTCTGCTACCGGACAAATGTGACGGTTTTTCCCGTCACAAACCTGAAACAGACTCGTCACAATTGACGGTTATCCCCAACAACCCTGAACCCGGTTTATTCTGAACAGATTTACTTCTTCACGCCAAAACCCGGTTCATCCATCCGGTTCTTCACTTC
The DNA here is from genome assembly GCA_958295605.1 of Ajuga chamaepitys. NCBI lineage: Eukaryota > Viridiplantae > Streptophyta > Magnoliopsida > Lamiales > Lamiaceae > Ajuga > Ajuga chamaepitys. Next base: position 27,879,838 of record OY282498.1, read on the forward strand.
ATGATCCCGGTTCCACATTCCCAACACATCCTATTTCAAAGTATAGCTCACTTGATGAGATTGAACACTTCCTCACAAATCTCCACCTCAATGAATCAAGTGTACCCCTTACTGCCTCATCACTGCCTTTCTGTTAATGCTCTTCATGACATTGCTCCAGCTGCAGCAAGCTCGAGCAATGATCCACTTTGTTTCCAGGTACACCCTTTGTAAGAAAATCAGCAGGATTATGCAATGTGTGTACCTTCTTCACCTCCACAGTCCCAGAATCTATGATATCTCTAGCAAAGTGTAACCTAACATCAATGTGTTTTGATCTTTCATGAAATGCTTGATGTTTCACAAGATGTAAAGCACTTTGATTATCACAGTAGATTACTACACACTTCTGCTTGATATCCAAATCTCTTAACACCCCTTTCAACCAGATTGACTCTTTGATAGCTTCAGTTAAAGAGATATATTCTGCTTCTGTAGTTGATAGTGCCACAACAGATTGTTGTGCACTCCTCCAGCTGATGGCTGTCCCATATAAGGTAAACACAAACCCAGAAATAGACTTCCTTGTGTCCACGTTTGCTGCAAAATCAGAATCAGCAAACCCCTCCAATGCAACAGTACTTCCATCTGCTTTCTTCTCAAATTTCAGTGACATGTTCACTGATCCTTTTAAATACCTCATCACATGTTTCAAAGCTTCCTAATGTTCAACTCCTGGATTTGACATGAACCTGCTTACCAAAGATACAGCATATGCCAAGTCAGGCCTGCTACAGATCATTCCATACATAAGACTTCCAACTCTACTTGCATAAGGGATATTGCTCATCTGTATGATTTCCTCTTCAGTCTTTGGGCATTGTTCTTTTGAAAGTTTCTTCTCCAATACTTTCTGTAGGTATTGGCTTCATGCATATGAAACCTCTCCAATACTTTCTGTAGGTATTGTCTCTGAGATAACCAAAGTACTCCAGCTTCTCTATTTCTTAGAATGTTCATGCCCAATATCTTCTTAGCTTCTCCCAGATCTTTCATGTCAAATTCAGCATTAAGTCTATCCTTCAACCATTGTATTCTGTTCTTGTTCCTGCTGGCAATTAGCATGTCATCCACATACAATAGAAGAAAAACTTTATCTTGCTTTGAACCTTTGTTGAACTAAACACAACTGTCATAAAGACTTCTTACAAAGCCAACACTGATCATGAAGTCATTGAACCTCTTGTTCCACTGTCTTGGACTTTGTTTAAGTCCATATAGTGACTTCTTCAGTAAACATACTTTGTCTTCTTTCCCAGGAACAACAAAGCCTTCTGGCTGTTTCATATATATCTCCTCATTGAGTTCTCCATGTAAGAAGGCTGTCTTTACATCCAGTTGTTGTAGTTCCATGTCCTCCTGTGTGACCTTTGATAAAAGCAGCCTGATTGAGCAGTGCTTTACTACTGGAGAGAAAACCTCATTGAAATCAATTCCTTCTCTTTGTGTAAAGCCCCTAGCCACCAATCTTGCTTTAAACCTCACCTGTTTGGATCCTGCTGTCTCTAGTTTCTTCTTGTATATCCATTTGGAGCTTACAAGTTTCTGACCTTTTGGTTTTTCCACCAATATCCAGGTTTTATTCTTTTCCAGGGACTCCATCTCTTCTGTCATTGCCTGTATCCAGTGTTCACCTTCTTCACAGTCTAGTGCTTCTTGAAAACTACTAGGCTCTTGTGATTCCAGGTCTTCAGCAACACTTAAGGCATAGTAGACACTCCCTGCTTGGCCATAGAAATCCGGTCTGTTGATTGTTCTTCTAGGCCTATCCCTTCCAATGCTGTATTCCCTGATGTTTTGTGAAGGTCCAGTTTGTGCCTCTTCTTCAGATGATGACTCACTTTCTTGTAAGTCTTCTTGTGGTTGAGGTGTGTGATCATCTTCTGCAGGATGCTCCACCTGAATTGATATCTCCTCTGTCTCTTTAGCACCATCAAATTCTTCCTCAGAGCCTGTAGAAGTGTAAGCCATCACATTCTCATTGAACTTCACATCTCTACTTGTGATTATCTTCTGATTTCCTTGTTCTAGGCACCACAATCTGTAACCCTTCATTCCATCCGGATATCCAAGAAACACACATCTGAGAGCCCTTGCATCTAGCTTGTCTTGCTTTACATGGGCAAAAGCAAGACACCCAAACACCCTTAACCCTTCATAACTTGGTTTCTGTCCACTCCACACCTCTTCAGGTGTTTTGAACCCAATTACTGATGATGGTGACCTGTTGATGAGATAGCATGCTGTAGCAATGGTTTCTCCCCGAAACACCTGTGGCAACCCAGCATCCAACAGCATACACCTCACTCTTTCAAGAAGAGTCCTGTTGAACCTTTCTGCAACTCCATTCTGTTGAGGATTCATTGGTACAGTCCTGTGTCTTTTGATTCCTCTTTCTTCACAGAAGTTTGTAAACTCGGTAGAGAGATACTCCAGTCCATTATCAGTCCTCAGATGCTTCAGCTTCTTCCCTTTGACATTTTCCAGTTAGATCAACCATGTTTTGAACTTGTGAAAGGCATCACTCTTGTTCTTCATCAACATGATCCACACCTTTCTGCTGTAATCATCAATCAAGGACATGAAATACCTTGCACCACCATGGGATTCTGTTCTTCCAGGCCCCCATATGTCAGAGTGAACATAATCTAATGGTTCTTGAGTTGTGTGAACTCCCTTTCCATAGGGCAACTTCTTGGATTTGCCCAGAGCACACTGATCACAGAACTCCAGTTCTTGATTTCCCAGATTTCCAATTACTCCACTTCTTGACAATTCCTTCAATCCCTTCTCTCCTATGTGTCCAAGTCTTTTGTGCCATTTAATCATCTCAGAGCTGTTCAAGACCATATCCACACTTCCAACAATAGGTGAACCAATCAGGATAAATAGTCCATTATGCTGTCTGCCTTTTTTCACCATTTTTCCATGTTTTGTGATATGCAAGAATCCATCTACTGAGCTAAACTGACATCCACTGGTTACCAAAGAACCAAGAGATAGAAGATTCCTTTTAAGGCCAGGAACATACCTAACATTTGAGATGATTCTGACCACACCATCAAACATCCTTATGCTCACTGATCCAACTCCTTTGACCTTGCATGATTGGTCATTTCCCAGGAGAACATTTCCACCATCTTCTTTCTTTAGTTCTTTAAACCATGACTGATGAGGACACATGTGAAAGGAACACCCGGTGTCCAGGACCCATTCCTTTACCATTCTTGAATCAGTAACATTTAACACTTCTGGAGGATCTTGTTGGTGATCAATGGCAGCAGCTTCTGCCCCTTGATTTCCAGCTTTCTTATTCCTCTTAGGACAATCCTTCTTCAAGTGACCTGGCTGTTGAATCAGTCATTCCCCTTCTTAGGATTTGAATCCCCAGACTTTGGATCCTTAGCATTCTGTCCCTTCTTGCCTTGCCAAGGTTTCTTGAATTTAACATTCAGTCCTTCTCCAGGTTGCACCATGCCTTTATCACCTTGAGTCTGGAAACATTTAGACCTCAGAGCCTTCACTATTCCATCATAGGATAGCTGATCATCTCTCCCATACATCAAGGCATCCTTAAAGCTTTCCATGGATTTTGGAAGAATGTTTAACACCATCAATGCCTTGTCATCCTCCTCCAATTTCACATCCAGATCTTCCAATTCTTCAATCATCTTAATGAACTCATCAAGTTGATCAGAAATTACCTTATCTTCAGTGATCTTGAAGGCAAACATCTTCTGCTTCAAGAACAGTTTGTTGGAAACTGACTTTGATTGATACAGTTCTTCCAATCTCCTCCATGCTTCTGAGGAACTCTTGCACCTTGAAACCTCCCTCAACGGTTTATCACCCAAGCACAAGAAGATAAGACTTAGGGCCTTCTTATCCACTGATGCAAACTTTGGTTTCTCAGTTTCTTCCCATGAATCCAGAGGTATCAATGCAAGATCAAGGCCATTGTGAACCAGTACTGCGTTCATCTTGATTTTCCACAATGTAAAATCATTCCTTCCAGTAAACTTCTCAAAATCCATCTTCATACTAGCCATTCCTCCTCTTCTTCAAACTGTGCGAGCTGATTCCCACAGACGGCGCCACTTGTTGGTAAAATCAACTCCTAATCACACAACACTAAGAATCTGGAATGAGTTCGAAGAATAACAGTTTGAGAAACACACAACTAGTTCGGCCAGAGTTGTGGCCGAGGTGAACTTGCGCAGAACTGGAAATGTAAATGAATCACACACTCGTTTTACGTGGTTCGTTCAAGATGAACTACATCCACGGAGGCAAGGCACACCTCAATTCACTAAGATATCCAATCAATTACAGAAATTACACTCAGAAATGAAAACGCCCAATTCTGGAACAAATTAGGGCAGAAAAACAATCACTCTCAAATTCTCTCTGTAATCTATGAAAGAAGGAAATTGCTCGACGTAGTGTTGTTCTCCTGGAAGAGAGCTTTCCAATGATATATGTATTGCAGCTCGAATGTAACTGACCAAGAAGTTCTAACTGAATCAAGTTGGCTTCTGCTACCGGACAAATGTGACGGTTTTTCCCGTCACAAACCTGAAACAGACTCGTCACAATTGACGGTTATCCCCAACAACCCTGAACCCGGTTTATTCTGAACAGATTTACTTCTTCACGCCAAAACCCGGTTCATCCATCCGGTTCTTCACTTCATGATCCCGGTTCCACATTCCCAACACATCCTATTTCAAAGTATAGCTCACTTGATGAGATTGAACACTTCCTCACAGATCTAGATTAGCATGTCCATCTCCTGGGATCAAATCTGAAGATTCTCCCACAAACATGTACTGATCAGGTTGATGAACAACCCTCCCACTACGTAGAAGCTGTGTAGGCATTATATCAACAGGTTGTGCAGTAATTGGTAGTATAGCCTCTTACACTCTTGGCCGTGGAAATGGAATCGCCGTGACATTCCCTTCGAGTGCTTGAAGGGCAATATTTGTCCTAGAATTGTGATTAATCATATAATCCTCTTCTAAGAATCGATCATTAGTGCTAATAATGATCGTCTGATCCTTAGGACTATAGAAGTAACCACCCTTCGTTCCCTTTGGATACCCTATTAACATCTCACCTCTGACCTACCCCAAATCCTTATATGGTTCAAGCTAGGCTTGCGCCCAGACCACAGCTTGACAAGGGTCTTGGGTACTGACTTGGACGGTATCAGGTTTAACAGATAAGATGTCATTTCTAACGTGTATCCCCAGAACAAAATGGGCAAAGATGCATAACTCATCATGGATCGTACCATCTCAAGAAGAGTTCGATTTCTTCTCTCTGCTACACCATTTTGTTGAGGAGTACCCGGTGTGGTCAATTGGGATGTAATCCCAGCCTCTGATAAGTATTCTGTGAACTCGTTGCTGAGGTATTCACCACCGTGATCAGACCGCAATGACTTGATACTTTTTTCTAACTTCTTCTCCACTTTTGCCTGAAATTCTTTGAATTTCTCAAAAGATTCAGACTTACAGCGAAGTAGGTAAATATATTTGTATCTCGAGTAATCATCAATAAAAGTGACGAAGTACTCATACCCTCCATGAGCATGAGTGGACATCGGTCCACACAAGTCAGAATAGATCAGCTCTAACACCTCATTGGCCGTATTCCTCTTTGCCTTAAAAGGACTTGTCGACATCTTTGCTTCTTACAGGATTTGCAGACTCGATTTTGAACTGGTTGGAATGAATCCAACACCCCATCAGACACGAGTCTTTGGATCCTGTTTAGACTGATGTGACCTAATCTTAGGTGTCAAAGATGTGTTTGATCCTCTTGAGAAGATAACTTTATTTTCTTTAGGTTTGGTGATGTAGATGCAATGATGTTTTGGGTATTATGCAGACAAGTTATAGTATATAGAGAGTTACTCAAAACACCAGTGCAGATAACTACGTCATTTCTTATGATAGAAACATTACTACCAAAAACAACTGAATATCCATCACAATAAAGTTTCGAAATTGAAATCAAGTTCCCCCAAAAATCCGGCACAAACAAAACATCTCTAAAAACTAAAACAATGTCATCAAAATATAAAGATAAATCTGCAACTGCAACTGACGCGACCCTTGCCACATTGCCTATGGAGATAGTGATATCGCCATCCCTAAGCTGCCTTGTCGGTTGGAAGCCCTACAAGGTGTAACAAACATGATCAGTCGCACTCATATCCACTGCCCACGAATGAGTAGATATAGAAGCCAAACATGTTTTAATTACTATAGCTAATGGCGTACCTCGGTCCTTTGCCTTTAGCTTTGGACAATCTTTCTTCTAATGCCCAGTGTTATCGCACTTGAAGCACTTGCCCTTGGGCTTTTTAACGCAACCACTAGGGCCCGTTCCTCTACTCCCACTACTTGCCTGACCTTCTTGCCCTTTCACCACTTTTTCTTGTTTTCCACCTTTCGATGGAACAATGGGCCAATTGGCAGTGATCAGAGTCTGTGCACCCCTTCCCATAACCCCTTCTGTTGTAACAAGATCATTGAGTAACTCATTAAGAGTATACTCTTTCTTGGCCATAACAACATTGAGATGGAAATTCTCAAAGGATTTTGGAAGTGTATTAAGAATGATATCAACCTTGGCTTCACCGTCGATACCTCCTCCAATCAAGTCAAGCTTGTCCATGAGGTTAATCATTTACATGACATGAGTGCGCACAGAGCTGCCCTCAGTCACCCGACTATCCATGGTTTGCCTCATTAAGTCAAACCGAGCAGCTCGGTTCGACTCCCCGTACACCTCTTGTAGGTCCAACATGATGCCAGCGGCATCGTCCATGGCCTGATACTGGAGCTGCAAAGTGGATGACATAGTCTTCATAATATAGCATTTAGCCACATTATTAGACTTATGCCACCTCTTATGCGTTTCCCGCTCCTCATTAGTGGACAAATCAGTAGAGGGAGCTAGGCAAGGAGTAACTAGTACAAAGTAGTGTTCCTCAGCGATAAGAATATATTCCAGATTACGTTTCCATTCTTTATAATTAGGACCGGTTAAAGGATGTTGTGCAAGAATGTTGATAACAAATGACAAAGACATATTTGAAATGTTTGAACAATAAACATGTAAGAACACAATAACATATAATTTGAAACAACAATTGTAACCTTTTGATAAAATAATATTGATTGAAACCTCCAATAGCCCAAGAGATTCTACACATAAGCCACGCGGATGGACGTTTATATGTAAAACCCTTTGGCCAGACTAAAAACACCTGGTCTTTTAATTTCAATCCATGTCAACTTAACCTTTTAATAAATGAAATTAATGATCGGACTTTAAACAAGACCATATCATTATTAAGAAGGGACTCTGTGGGCAGTTGTACTTAAAATAATATCTAAGCATTGACCACAACCTAACTCTGGTAAATAAATTCTTAGATTTGACATACTCAGTCGGACCATGTCGCTTCTAACTTATCTTTCCTTTGTTATCTCATTATTTCCATCTTCTAGAAAACTCATGAAAAATGCATGTGTAAGCCAACATGTGTGGACGTTTACCCGTGTAACTCCCACTTCTCTTATGGAATTAAAAATGTTTTATTTAGATGTCTCAACTGGAAAACTTATAAAATAATAAATATTAGTAAGCCACACGTGTGGACGTTTATTAACATTATTACTCACTTTGCCTTGAGGCCGGTTGTAGAGGTCTTTGACAATTTTTAAAAATACCATTAAAAATGTCGGGTTATGCTTAGTCTTTTACTTCAAAAGGTTTGTCCATGCAAAACACGTAACCCTAAGCATAAAAACTAAACTCAACATGTAAAACATAATCGCAGAATTTAACTATGCATATAAACGTGATAAACGTAGCATGCTTGTCTAAGTGTAATTAATAAAACACATAGACATGTCGAACAAAAATTAAACATTAAACATCCAAAAAGCGAGAAAAACGATAAAATAAACAAGACTCATTCTTCGTGGCTAATCATGGATAAAACTTCCCAAATTATTACATAATTTGGAAAAATTCAAGTCTTTTGGGCCGTCACGTCGGGCCTCGCGTACTCGGGTACGGACTGGCCTAAAAATAAAACATCAGGCTGAAGACGAGAGGGCCGATGAGCTGTCGGGCCGAAACCCTAGCCCACGCCCACGCCCACGCCACAGTCGAGGATGCCGAGCTGCCTAGAGCCGCCGAGGCTTGCTAGGCCGAAGCCCAGCGCCTTACGTGCGCCTGGGCCTATGCACGGAAACGATCTATTAGGGTTTGCAAACCCTAGCCGCTGCCGCTGCTGCTGGAATTGTTACAGTTGCCGCCTGCCGCCACTGCTGCTGCCGGGCACCGGGGCTGCTGTTTCTGGGCGCTTGGACTGCTACTGCCGTGTTCTTCGCGTATTTCGTGTTCTTCATCTTCATTCTTCGACTTTCATAGATTTTTATAAAAAAATACAATATAATTGTAAAGCTAATCTAACCACGGATTTTCTTGTGGTGAAACAATTACAACGTCAACAAACATGACGTATCCAACGAAAAATTAAACGGGTCGCGAAGAACGTCAATCCATTAAATTAATAAAAATGCACATATAATCAAATATGAATTATATCTGACAGAGCCAAGAAATCCAAACCAGGCTCTAATTCCAATTGTTGGAAGTTTGAATTTCCCTAGGCTCTTCTTGGATTATCATAATCCACCATGCATTAATTAATCCTAAAAATGCATCCATTTAATTTAGTTGCAACACTTTGATGGTTAGAATTAAACTAAAAATTGGGTACACAACGAACTAATGATCAACTCCAGCTTTGATCTTCTAGACTGTATCCCTGCTCAATTTCCAATGCCGGCTGGACGACAAACTTTGAGAATCCCAAGCCTGGAAAATTTTCTACAGATGCCACCCCTCTCTGTATTTCTCTCTTTTATGTGATTTTACGGTAGGTTAATTAAAAATTACACATAAAGAGTTATGTATTTAAACTTAATACATTGAGTATGAGCCTGGCCTGATAGATAAATTCCCTCTTGGGCTAAGAGCCAGATGGGCCAGCCCAGGGATCAAATACAAGGAATCAAGATAGGCCTAACTATGAATTAATTTTTCTATGTTCAGCCCAGAACATAATTAATTCATAAATATTATTTCATTCCACTAGAGAATTAATATTGACTTACCCTTTTGTTTTCGAATCGAGCCGGGGCTTGAATTTAGACTTAATTAATCCCCATATTTAAGATATCGAATATCCACTAATTAATTAAAGTCTCTGACAACTTAAATTAACTAATTGCTTATTAATTCCTTAAATAGTACCACTTAATTCCATTATTGAACTTGAAATTAATCAACCTGCAGGGTTTAGTACAACAAACCTTTGGAGCTACTTAGGGGGATATCATCATCCTAAACGGATACAGTTACCTTAATATAAATTACCTGTTATTATATGAAAATTGATGTGCCCAAGATATGGAGTATATTGAGTTAGCACTTAACTCTCACTCATGGTAAGTCAAAATGACACACAGACACGCATACACAACTGTAATGTTATTAGGGTTCAGATTACAATAAGTAACCGAGATCTCTCATTCTTCACTAAGGTTAGGTAGAAGAACTTATCTCACCGTGATCCTACCAATGCGTAAAGATGTACCAGTATAAGTAAATAGTCTAGATAAACTATTTTTACTTAATACTGCAGTGTATACCGACAACTCGTCCTCAAGTCATCTCGGCTGTGATTTATATTTTATATCTCATTAAGGTTAACCAATCATATGATCCTCTGTGATCTACAACACACCATATGATCTACTTATAGTAAAAGATATAAGGACAGAAATAGTGATTAGTGTAAACAGAGTCAGATAGGAAATTAAATAGTGAATAACTGGAAACATTGTATCCAACATAAAAGTCTTGCTTTCAGTATACAAAACCAACAGACTTTGCTGCTTGCTTGCTGTGACTTTTGCCTTAGTACGACTAGCCCTATCAATTACAAAGATTTATAGAATTTATGAGGGCATTAGTTCCTACCTTACAGGATTTTTTCCATCATCAAAACTAAACATATATTTTTCCTAGCGAAATTTTTCATGAAGAAATGTCCAAGAAGCAACCAATCCAAGCCCCAATACACCAGGCCTACAGAAATCCCTAAGGATAAGCAAGGAAGCTAGAGATCTTTGCTTCAACAATAGGAAGACTGGTCACCTTGCAAAGAAATGTCCATATCCCAAAGTGCAAAAGTATCATGAGGAAGTTTGCAAGTAATGAAGAGACAGAAGGATGGAAGAAAAAGCTCAGCTAAAGGCTCTCTTTAGAGGCGCAGAAGCCACCAAAGCTATTCCATTATCCTCAAGGGAACCTACAATGTATGAAGACTCAAACTTCGATAGTGTCTCTTTAAATTGTAATAGTGAAGCCCTTTGATTTGGAGAACGTTTCTTGGAGAATGCGGAAGAACACTTGGAGTTGCTTGAAGAATGCCGAAGAACTTTTATTTGAAATTCTTCACTTGCTTCTTGACTTGTATTGTTGATGATTTTGGTGGAAAATGAGGCCCTATTTATAGTTGTAGGATGGAGAAAACCTTAATAGGCTTGAGTCTGAACGGAGCGATATGATTGGTCCGTCATAATATCATTATCCATAAGATAATTATTAAATTAATTGTATTTAATTTAATAATTAATGCAACAACTTGGCACATGGATCATTCTGATTGGTTCGCCATGTCTTAATGTTTATCTTCATCTTCTTGGATAATTACTAAATTAATTTAATTTAATTTAGTAATATTTGCATCATCTTGACACGTGGCGGCTTCTGATTGGCAAATAAAATATTTAGTAAATCACCAATTAAATTAATTATTTAACTTAGGAATTTTATTTAATTAATTCCTAATAATAAAAATAATCAATATAAAATTAATTTTCAACTCATTTTTTATTACGTGGCGCATTTAATTGGATACAAATTTCATGTATCAAAAAATGCCCCCTCCAGACTTTGGTCACGGACAATAAGTCTTGGAGTAAATGAGTCTCAGATTGACTTTTGAAATTTATTTGGATCATATTAACATTTTATACTTTTGTCAAAGTTCTTGAATTTGGAATTTTTTTTTTTTTTTTTGAATTTGTTAGGTATTTTATACTCGTACCTAGGAGCCTTCAATTTGAATTTAGAATTTTGATGATAGTTTATACTCGTATCAAGGAAAATTTGGATAAAAACTTTGATCCACATGGAAGTTAAAATTGGGCCTGCAATCAATAACTTTGGGCAGCCCACTTACTAACGAGAAGGATCATATATATTAACTTTCCAAATGGGCCTGACTTATTCCAAATAATGGGTCTGTTTAGCAAAGTCCATGGCCCACCATTAATCATGAATATTAAAGATTCAGGCTGACTTTCTTTTTAAATATATCCTGCGAGAATTTTCATGCATTTGATACATACACGTATACATACGAACCTGAAAATTTATCAGATATTCCTTATATACGCAGATATGGAGATACGAGACTATCAACTCCTTATCCCCCACAATCATGATATGCTAACCTTGAATTTCCTCTTCAACATAGAATTATCAAAACCACAGATTCTGAAAGATATCAGCAAACCAAATCCTTATCAGATACGTTTTTTTCTTGCTCCTCACGCATAAGTTGTTATAAATAGCCTCCTTCATCCAGCTCTTCTTCACTACTTCTAATCGATCAAGCTGAAGAAGTCGCCAACAATCCCCTTCTCCTGCAGAAATAGTGTGGGATTTTCCGGAACCGCTGCTCGAAATCGTCTTCCAGTGCCTTGATTTATTGTCGTGAAGGTATTTCTCGGTCAACGACGGAGTCCCGAATCATTGGTACAAAGCTGCTACAAGATCGCCGACAAGTGTGAAGAGTTTCATCCGGTCATCGGCAGGCTCGACGGCATCCCGAATTTGGCCGTCGGCATCGTTCGGAGCAACTTTCCTCAGGTACGAGCATCCTGTATATCTCTTATTTTTCTTACATGCATTGATGTTGATACTGTAGAATTGTCAATTTCCTAGCCTTTGATTTTCTCTCTCTGCTAAGCATGTTACGAACATCAACTTTTTTTTTCTTTCTACTTCTTCATGAAGAATCTTCTACGCTTTTGGACACTGGCTTATGAATTTGTAATGTTTGAGGATATCCGTTCTTGTTAGCACTGTAATCTTTATTTGATTTTCGATTTTGAATCTTCTTTATTGAGAGTTTAATAAGAAGTTTGTTGGCTATCTTGTACCGTCTCAACAATTTCGTTCAACTGTTTCCTGAATTTGGACTCGCCGTTTTGCTTGAGCTGTCGAATTTTACAACCCCTGGTACGGTCTATTCTTTTTTTTTTTTTTTTTTTTAATTATTAGCATTATTATTTTATTTTTTGTACATATGCATGGGATATGTGCCTTCTGATGAAAACCCAATTTTTTTGAATATTTGCACTTCCACCGCTTGCACAAAAATAAAAATAAAAATATTAATAATAATAATAAAAACATCTTGTTATGAGATTAACATCCCATAATATTTCCGTCTGCGCCTGTTTGTTGTTCAATATGCTTACTTACTCTTGGCCTATGTTTGAACTTCATGTCTCGCATTTATCTCTTTTTTGCTCATATTTGGCCAAAACATGATTCTTCTCTTTCTCCTTTTGATAGTGATCATAATGGTTTACTTCAAAGATGTCGGGTCTTCTTCCGGGACTCAACACTTGGTGATTCTTGATGACAAAGATCAACCTGAAGAGAAGGGTACCATCTTGACGGTCCAAGAGTCCCTTATTGGTGACTATGCAAAGACATGGCCAAATCTGACAACTCCGTTTCACATGCCTCAATGGTCCCAAGAAGTCACATTAAGTAAAACATCAACGACATGGGCTTTGAACGCAACTCACCATCAACATCAACAAACAGCAGATTCAGACCCACTTCCCACTTTCGGGCGATGCATCATTGAAGGCAAAGCCAAATGGGGCAACTCCATCGAGTTCCTTGGAGAATTCCACTACATCCGAGGTCATTGGGAGTGGACTAAAGACATTGTTTCTCGTTGCAACCGCAAGCTGAACTCCGCGGGAATATAAGATGTTGTCTATGCCTCACTATTCACATATGAATGCAACATTGAAGTTCACAAGGCGTTCTGCGAAGCGTGGTGCCCTTCCACCAATATATTGCTGACTTCCTATGGAGAGATGTCGATATCATTGTGGGACATATACTCTTTGGTGGGCCTCCCTGTTAGTGAATTCAACTCCTAAACACACAGCTAAACAGAATCTGGAACTCGCACAAAGACCAATCTGAAAAACACACACTCAGTTCGGCCAGAGTTGTGACCGAACACGACTTGCGCAGAACAGGAAATATAAATGAATCACACACAACTTTTACGTGGTTCGTTCAAGATGAACTACATCCACGGAGGCAAGGCACACCCCAATCCACTAAGAAATCCAACCAATTACAGAGAATACACTCAAGAAACAAAATGCCCAATTCTGGAACAAATAGGGCAGAAACCGTTCTCTCTCAAAATACTCTCTCTAATCTAAGAAACAAGGAAATTACTCGACGTAGTGTTGTTTTCCTTGATGAGAGCTTTACAATGATATAAGAATTGGAGCTCGAATGTAACCGTACAAAAAGTTCTAACTGAATCAAGTTGAGCTCAGCTACCGGACAAAAGTGACGGTTTTCTTCGTCACAAACTCTGAAACAAACTCGTCACAATCAACGGTTATTCTCAACTGCCACGAACCCGGCTCATTCTGACCAGCTTAGCTTCTTGATGCTCAAACCCGGTTCAAACCTCTGGTTCTTCACTTCCTGATCCCGGTTCCACATTCCCAACACACCATATTACAAAGTATAGCTCACTTGATGAGATTGAACACCACCTCACAAATCTCCACCTCAATGAATCAAGTGTACCTTTTCCTGCCTCACCACTGCCTTTCTGTTTAATACTCTTCATGACATTGCTCAAGCTGCAGCAAGCTCGAACAATGCTCCACTTTGTTCCCAGGTACACCCTTGGTAAGAAAATCAGCAGGGTTATGCAATGTGTGTACCTTCTTCACTTCCACAGAACCAGAATCAATGATATCTCTAGCAAAATGTAACCTAACATCAATGTGTTTTGACCTTTCATGAAATGCTTGGTGTTTCACAAGATGTAAAGCACTTTGATTATCACAGTATATTGTCACACACTTCTGCTTGATATCCAAATCTCTCAAAATTCCTTTCAGCCAGATTGCCTCTTTGATAGCTTCAGTTAAGGAGATATATTCTGCTTCTGTTGTTGACAGTGCTACAACTGATTGTTGTACACTTCTCCAGCTGATGGCTGTTCCAAATAAGGTGAACACGAATCCAGAAATAGATTTCCTTGTGTCTATGTTTGCTGCAAAATCAGAATCAGTAAACCCCTCCAATGCAACAGTACTCCCATCCACTTTCTTTTCAAATTTCAGTGACAAGTTCACTGATCCTTTCAAATACCTCATCACATGTTTCAAAGCTTCCCAATGCTCACCACCTGGGTTTGACATGAACCTGCTTACTAAAGACACAGCATATGCCAAGTCAGGCCTGCTACAAATCATTCCATACATAAGACTTCCAACTCCACTTGCACAAGGGATATTGTTCATATGCATGATTTCCTCTTCAGTCTTTGGGCATTGCTCTTTGGAGAGTTTCTTCTGTAGATTAATTGGAGTGGAGAGAGGTTTGGCTTCATGCATATGAAGCCTCTCCAACACTTTCTGTAGATATTGCCTCTGAGATAACCAAAGCACTCCAGCTTCTCTGTTTCTTAGAATGTTCATGACCAAAATCTTCTTGGCTTCTCCCAGATCTTTCATGTCAAATTCAGTATTAAGTCTATCCTTCAACCATTGTACCCTCTTCTTGTTCCTGCTAGCAATTAGTATATCATCCACATACAATAGAAGGAAGACTTTATCTTGCTTTGAACCTTTGTTGAAGTAAACACAACTATCATAAAGACTTCTTACAAAGCCAACACTGATCATGAAGTCATTGAACCTCTTATTCCACTGTCTTGGACTTTGTTTGAGTCCATATAGTGACTTCTTCAGCAAACAAACTTTGTCTTCTTTTTCAGGAACAACAAAGCCTTCTGGCTGTTTCATATATATCTTCTCATTGAGTTCTCCATGTAAGAATGATGTCTTTACATCCAGTTGTTGTAATTCCATGTCCTCTTGTGTGACTTTTGATAAAAGCAACCTGATTGAGCAATGCTTTACCACTGGAGAGAAAACTTCATTAAAATCAATTCCTTCTCTTTGTGTAAAGCCCCTAGCCACCAATCTTGCTTTAAGCCTCACCTGTTTGGATCCTGCTGTCTCTAGTTTCTTCTTGTATATCCATTTAGAGCTTACAAGTTTCTGACCTTTTGGTTTATCCACCAATATCCAGGTCTCATTCTTTTTCAGGGACTCCATCTCTTCAATCATTGCCTGTATCCAGTGTTCACCTTCTTCACAGTCTAGTGCTTCTTTAAAACTACTAGGCTCTTGTGATTCCAGGTCTTCAGCAACACTTAAGGCATAGTAAACACTCCCTGCTTTACCATAGAAATCAGGTTTGTTGATTGTTCTTCTAGGCCTGTCCCTTCCAATGCTGTATTCTCTGACATTTTGTGAAGGTCCAGTTTGTTCTTCTTCTTCAGATGATGAATCACTATCTTTTAGATTTTCTTGTGGTTGAGATGTGTGATTATCTTCAGCAGGATGCTCCACCTGAATTGATATCTCCTCTGTCTCTTTAGCCTCATCAAATTCTTCCTTAGAGCCTGTAGAAGTGTAAGCCATCATATTCTCATTAAACTTTACATCTCTACTTGTGATTATCTTCTGATTTCCCTTCTCTAAGCACCACAATCTGTAGCCCTTTATTCCATCCGGATATCCAAGAAATACACATCTTAGAGCCCTTGCATCTAGCTTGTCTTGCTTGACATGGATAAAAGCAAGACACCCAAACACCCTTAACCCTTCATAACTTGGTTTCTGTCCACTCCACACCTCTTCAGGTGCTTTGAACCCAATCACTGATGAGGGTGACCTGTTAATGAGATAACATGCTGTAGCAATGGTTTCTCCCCAAAATACCTTTGGCAACCCAGCATCCAACAGCATACTCCTCACTCTTTCAAGAAGAGTCCTGTTAAGCCTCTCAGCAACTCCATTCTGTTGAGGATTCATTGGTACAGTCCTGTGTCTCTTGATTCCTCTTTCTTCACAGAAGTTTGTAAACTCAGTAGATAGATATTCCAGTCCATTATCAGTCCTAAGGTGCTTCAGCTTCTTCCCTTTGACAGTTTCCAGTTGAATTAACCATGTTTTGAACTTATGAAAAGCTTCACTCTTATTCTTCATCAACATGATCCACACCTTTCTACTGTAATCATCAATCAAGGACATGAAATACCTTGCACCACCATGAGACTCTGTCCTTGCAGGACCCCATATGTCAGAGTGAACATAATCTAATGGCTCTTGAGTTGTGTGAACACCCTTTCCATAGGGCAGCTTCTTGGATTTGCCCAAAGCACACTGATCACAGAACTCCAGATCTTGATTTCCCATGTTTCCAATTACTCCACTTCTTGACAGTTCCTTCAACCCTTTCTCTTCTATGTGTCCAAGTCTCTTGTGCCATTTAACAAGCTCAGAACTGCTCAAGACCATATCCACACTCCCAACAACAGGTGAACCAATCAAGATAAACAATCCATTATGCTGTCTACCTTTTATCACCATTTTTCCATGTTTTGTGATATGCAAGAATCCATCTACTGAGCTAAATTGACACCCACTAGTTACTAAAGAACCAAGAGATAGAAGATTTCTTTTAAGGCCAGGAACATATCTTACATTTGAGATGACTCTGACCACACCATCAAACATCCTTATGCTCACTGATCCAACTCCTTTGACCTTGCATGATTGGTCATTTCCTAGGAGAACATTCCCACCATCTTCTCTCTTCAGTTCATCAAACCATGACTGGTGTGGACACATGTGAAAGGAATAACCTGTGTCCAAGACCCATTCCTTTACCATTCTTGATTCAGTAACATTTAGTACCTCTGGATGATCTTCTTGATGATCAATGGCAGCAGATTCTGCCCCTTGATTTCTACCTTTCTTATTTCTTTTAGGACAATCCTTCTTCAAGTGACCAGGCATCTTGCACTTGAAGCATTTCCTCTTCTCAACCCATTCATTTCCCTTCTTTGGATTAGAGTCTCCTGCCTTTGGATCCTTAGCATTCTGACCCTTCTTGCCTTGCCAAGGTTTCTTGAATTTGACATTCAAACCTTCTCCAGATTGCACCATGCCTTTATCCCCTTGAGTCTGGAAGCATTTAGACCTCAGAGCCTTCACTATTCCATCATAAGATAGCTGCTCATCTCTCCCATACATCAAGGCATCCTTAAAGCTTTCCATGGATTTTGGAAGGATGTTTAACACCATCAATGCCTTGTCATCCTCCTCCAATTTCACATCCAGGTCTTTCAATTCTTCAATCATCTTAATGAACTCATCAAGTTGATCAGAAATTACCTTATCTTCAGTGATCTTGAAGGCCAACATCTTCTGCTTCAAGAACAGCTTGTTGGAAACTGACTTTGATTGATACAGATCTTCCAATCTCCTCCATGCTTCTGAGGAACTCTTGCATCTTGAAACCTCCCTCAACGGTTTATCACCTAAACACAGAAAGATAAGACTTAGGGCCTTCTTATCCACTGATGCAAACTTGGGTTTCTCAGTTTCTTCCCATGAATCCAGAGGTATCAATGCAAGATCAAGGCCATTGTGAACCAATACTGCATTCATCTTGATCTTCCACAGTGTGAAATCATTTCTCCCTGTGAACTTCTCAAAATCCATCTTCATACCAGCCATTCCTTCTCTTCTTCAAGCTGTGAGAGTTGGTTTCCCACAGACGGCGCCACTTGTTAGTGAATTCAACTCCTAAACACACAGCTAAACAGAATCTGGAACTCGCACAAAGACCAATCTGAAAAACACACACTCAGTTCGGCCAGAGTTGTGACCGAACACGACTTGCGCAGAACAGGAAATATAAATGAATCACACACAACTTTTACGTGGTTCGTTCAAGATGAACTACATCCACGGAGGCAAGGCACACCCCAATCCACTAAGAAATCCAACCAATTACAGAGAATACACTCAAGAAACAAAATGCCCAATTCTGGAACAAATAGGGCAGAAACCGTTCTCTCTCAAAATACTCTCTCTAATCTAAGAAACAAGGAAATTACTTTACGTAGTGTTGTTTTCCTTGATGAGAGCTTTACAATGATATAAGAATTGGAGCTCGAACGTAACCGTACAAAAAGTTCTAACTGAATCAAGTTGAGCTCAGCTACCGGACAAAAGTGACGGTTTTCTTCGTCACAAACTCTGAAACAAACTCGTCACAATCAACGGTTATTCTCAACTGCCACGAACCCGGCTCATTCTGACTAGCTTAGCTTCTTGATGCTCAAACCCGGTTCAAACCTCCGGTTCTTCACTTCCTGATCCCGGTTCCACATTCCCAACACACCATATTACAAAGTATAGCTCACTTGATGAGATTGAACACCACCTCACACTCCCGATGGGTGGATATCTTTACGACGAGGTGATCCCGAATTCAGAAGAGCTTACTGGTGTCATCGACGGATCTACAAAGCTATATTTTCCTTCAAGTTGCAAGTACTTGTTCCAGGCTTATCACTTACTCCGGGGGGATACTGATAGATCTCGCATTTCTCCCGTGTCCATTGAAACTTGGATTAAGTTTTGGTCGAAGAAAGCACATAAACATCATCCACCTCCCCGTCGTGACAAACGAACACTAATCAAAGGAGTAAAGAGCCGTCCCAAAGAACTCACAATCCTTCCAGTAATTTAACCAAACTTGAAGAATGGACCACGGCGGAACAAGATGTATTCAAAAGACTTGGGATCCGACGGAGGCGAGAAGAGGTATACCTGGTAGCACACCTAGTTTGTTGGTAGTGTGCATTTGTCCTCCCTATTGATGAGATTGATTGCATACGTCCCGGCACCTTCAAGATAGAAAGTATGATGGCCGTGGGCACACAGGTGGGTCTTGCTACTCCCATTCTAGCAAACTTTTAAAGAGTTTTAAATAAGATTGCGAGTTTTCCCTGACCACCTCGAGTTCGATCAACTTTTCCAGACCATTTCGTCTATGGTTGGCTAGCTTGTTATTTCAACACTCACTTTCCGCTCAAGCAAGGAATGCGCTTACCCACTATGACACTTTACTCTGGGGAAGGAGGAGTGAAGTATTTTGAACCAGAAGAAGTGCGTGTCCGCATACACAAAGGAGATTCAGTTGCTTGGACTTACAATATTCTTGATAAGGTTGTAGGTCGTAGGTTCGTTGATGACGATTGCGCCCAAGGACGTGTTTGGAATTATTTCACTGCTACTCGTTCGAGTTATCTTACGTGGCGACAAGGTAACAATTTCATTGTTGAGCCACATAGTCCTCACAGATTCAGTCGGCAATTTGGCTTCTATCAGTTGGAACCCCGGTCACTTATCAGAGACATATGCAAAGCTTCTTTGGAAGAGGGAATCAAAATTTGGCGTCTAAGTGTGCTCCATAAGTCCATGTCGGAAGCGTATCTACCACATGCTCCTTCAAATACTAAAAAGTTCTATTCTCCTGATTACTCGTCATGGTGGAGTTGCGTTCATGGAGATTACTTTGAAAAGAACATTGCAAAACTAGTGAGACCTCAGCATAGTAAGCAACCATTGAAGACCAACAAAAGGAAGGAATCTCCAAGGCCCTCAAAACAAAAGGGTAGAAGTGAAGAGGAAAGACATTGGAAAAGACGCAAAGCCCCTGAACCATTGAAGCCTGCCGAAAATGATGCGAATGATGACTCGCAACAAGCGTTAGCAGGAGAGGTATTTCCCCTTGTTTCTTCATCTTCTTTTCCTTGCACTATGTAACCATTTTTTTTGTTGTGGCTTCTCTCAATTGGAGGAGGAATTATTTGGTGTTGGTGAAGAAGAGTCAGAAGAGAGTGTGGAATCGGTTGCGGTGCCTAATCCATCCATCAATATTTCTTCTTCATCCCAAGAGGTTCACAAGGAGATTGTGGCCACTCCGACGCCCCATAATGCTGCCGCGGCTTCTGCGTTTGTTGGAAACAACATTATTCTTAATTGCAAAAGAAAGTATCTTCAATTACAATGGGATGGTCTTCGCGAGGCGATAGTAAAGAGACCTTTGGACTGCCTCTCAGCTATGCAAGATGAAGTTTTTCCTATAATCAATGACATGAAGGAGTATAAAGGGTTTGGCATTTCCCATATTGAAAAAGCTTTGAAGGTACTATTTGAGAAGACCACTGCATATGATAATGCGCGATCCACATCTTCGGAGAGAGTCTCAAAAGAACGTCTTGCCCAACAATTGAATGAAGCTAAAGATCGTCTTTTGAATGCCATGACAGAACAGAGTGAAGCACCTAACTTTGTCGCATCTACCAAGTCTGAGTTGAATCGTCTTCAGAAGAAAGTCAAGGAGTTGAAGAAGCAAGAGAAGGAGTTATCAACACTCTTGGGGGATCGGCAAGAAATTCTCCGCGTTGCCAAGAGCAAAGTTAGCGAGACAGAAGCAGAAATAACCGCCATAGAGAGTACTGTCCCGGCGACTGATGAAGTGATTGAAAGCTTGGAGGTCTCAAAGCAGCATCTGGAATCCGCAAAAGAAGTTATTTTGGATATAAATCCTTTTGGTTAGACTTTGTTTAGGATATTATAATTTCTGCTTTATCCCGTGTTGGGATCCTTTTTTTTTCGTTTCTCGCTTTATGGACTTATGTGATTACGTAGCAAACATTGTTTTCATTTATTATATTGCAACCTTTAAAGTCCATTTGCTTTACTATTGGCTTCGTCTTTTGTTTGCTTCAACTAACGTCTAAGAGGGAAAACACAACATATGTATGACTGAACATAGAAAATTCCTAAGCTGCCTACGTACCCCGGTGATAGGGATCAAGTCATAACGTAGTTCAAATTGCCACTTTTGTGTTTTTTTTTTTTTTTTTTTTTGTGGGGGAGGGGGGGTGTCGTGCGCAGTTTATACTCATGCGGACCAGGAGTGACTATTCTTTAACCACTTTAGCCAAAGTGGGGTAAATTAGCATTTTAACCACATACTTTACCTTTGGTGGTTGCCGTGCACAGTTTATCCTCATGCGGGCCAGGAGGTTTTGTTTTTTTTGTTTTTTTTTGTGTGCAGCAGGCTCAAGCATAGTAGCGCTTCAAGAACTTCCCATTTATGGGCCCCACCCATACGCCATCTTCAGAAATCAACTTGTAAGCACCATTCGTGTAAACTTCCTTTACAACATAAGGGTCATCCCACCTTGATGTGAACTTGTTGCCAACTCAGTGAGTAGTGATGATCGGCCTCCTAACAGCAAGTACCAAATCACCTACTTGAAATGAACGCATCCGTACCTTTTTGTTGAACACCTTTGACATGCGAGCTTGGTAACATTCGAGTCTTTGTTTTGCTTCCAATCGCTTTTCATCAAGAGCCTCCAGCTCCTCGAGACGCAACCTCGCATTCTCTTCTTCAGTTAGCCCTTCTTGCAATGATGGAATTTAATAGCTCAAGAGGAAGAATAGCTTCCACACCATAGACCAACGAGTAAGGAGTTGCTTGCGTAGCCGTCTTGTGTGTAGTTCGGTATGCCCATAGATCTTCTCCCATTCTTTCATGCCAATCACGCTTTGACTTTGAAATCACTTTCTTCAACAAATTACATAAAGTTTTGTTGAATGCTTCAGCAAGACCATTGGCTGCAGCATAATACATGGACGACTTTCTTTGCTTGAATCCAAACTTCTGACAGAGATTATCTATCAACCTATTGTTGAATGGTTTACCGTTATCGGTGATGATGTATCTTGGTACCCCATAGCGGTAGATTATGTTACGACGGATGAAATCAGCCATTGTTTCCTTCTTTACTTCTTTCAGAGGCACAACTTCAGCCCATTTGGAGAA
Organism: Ajuga chamaepitys; assembly: GCA_958295605.1. Taxonomy (NCBI): domain Eukaryota; kingdom Viridiplantae; phylum Streptophyta; class Magnoliopsida; order Lamiales; family Lamiaceae; genus Ajuga; species Ajuga chamaepitys. Next base: position 27,902,089 of record OY282498.1, read on the forward strand.
ATAATCCATCGCTGCCATAAAAGATATACAAATGTCCACCAGAAGACTTTGTCATTGGTCCAACTACATCTAAACCCCAAGCGTCAAAGGGCCATGAAGCAATAGTAGGATGTAGGGGCTCGGGTGGTTGATGAATGAGATTTGCATGAAATTGACAAGCTTGACACCTTTGCGCATAATCTATGCAATCCTTTACCATAGTCGGCCAGTAGTAACCCATTCTCTTGATCCGGAAGTGTAGTTTTGGACCCGATTGATGAGCTCCACAAATCCCGGAGTGAGCTTCTTCCATAGCTCGGACAGATTCTTCATTACTTAAGCATCGCAAAAAGACTCCATCAAATGACCGTCAATAGAGTGTCCCTTTGAAGTAATATCGACCCTTTGACGAGGGTCATTCGATAGCTTCTCATATTTTAAGTAATCCACAAAAGCTTGACGCTAGTCTTCTTCTTCAATCTCAAATACTTCAATGGCGAGACTTTCCTTCTTCTCATCATCATCTTCATCTTCAAAGATTGGTGGAATGACTCAACTTTTACATATTGGTACACGCACCTCGACATCAGAAGCAATTGTTGAAGCGAGCTTAGCAAGTGCATCTACTTGTTTATTGTGCTTTCTTGGAACGTGATCAAGTTCTACATCTCCAAGCCACCCAATAAGTTTCCGAGCATAGGTGACATATGGTAGCAATTCGGGCTTCTTAACTTCATATTCTCTGCTTAGCTTGTTGATTACCAACTTGGAATCTCCATACACTTTGAGATGTAGTCGTTTTGTGTCCACCGCCATTTCAAGCCCAAGTATGAGTGTCTGATACTCAGCGACATTGTTCGAACAATTCTGAGTTAAAGTAAATGAGTATGGAAGCAATTCACCATATGGTGTCATAAAGGCAACCCCAGCACCAGCTCCTTCTCTATGAGCTGCTCCGTCAAAGTACATCTTCCAAGGAGGAGAAATTTCAATAGCTAAAGCATCTTCATCTGGAAAATCGTCCGATAATTCCCATTCAGCTGGGATAGGATGATCAGCTAAGAAATCGGCCAACACTTGTCCCTTCACTGCCTTTTGGGGAACATAAACTATCTCGAATTATTGCAGCAGGAGATACCATCTTGTTAGGAAATGAAACTCTTACAACACACACAAACAATACTCAAACCAAGAGAGAATGAAAAAGAATTCGGCCAAAAAGAAACCGAACGCAAAAAAGAAAATAGAAATGAAGAACACAAGGATTTTACGTGGTTTGATCAATCTACATCCACGGAGGCTCTATACACCTCAATTCACTCCACTAAACAATCAATTACAAGAATTATTCCAGAAAACTAGAAAACCCCAATTCACAGACCTAATTGAGCTCAAGAACCCTAGCTAACTAATTCTAATGATTGAGTAGTGTTTACAGAGGGAAAATAACGTGTATCGTCTCGAATCTCCAAGTCATTTTGTTAGTGAACTCAACTCTTAAACACACAACTACACAGAATCTAGAATTCGCACAGAGATCAATTTGAAAACACACATGCAGTTCGGCCAAAGATGTAGCCGAATTGAACTCACGCAGAACAGGAACTGAAAATGAATCACACACAGCTTTAACGTGGTTCGTTCAAGATGAACTACATCCACGGAGGCAAGACACACCCCAATCCACTAAGAAATCCAATCAATTACAGAGAATACACACAAGAAACGAAATGCCCAATTATGTTGATAAATTAGGGCAGAAACGTTCAATCTCAAAATACTCTCTCTAATCTAAGAAACAAGGAAATTGCTCGACGTAGTGTTCTTCTTCTTGATGAGAGCTTTTCAATGATATAAGTATTGGAGCTCGAATGTAACTGTACAGAAAGTTCTAACTGAATGAAGTTGAGCTCAGCTACCGGACAAAATCGACGGTTTTCTTCGTCACAATTCTGAAACTACTCCGTCACAAATGACGGCTATCCTCAACTGCCTCGAACCCGTTTTATTCTGAACAGCTTGTCTTCTTGATGCTCAAACCCGGTTCAAACCTCCGGTTCTTCGCTTCCTGATTCCGGTTCCACATTCCCAACACACCATATTATAAAGTATAGCTTACTTGATGAGATTGAACACCACCTCACAAATGTCCACCTCAATGAATCAAGTGTGCCTCTTCCTGCCTCATCACTGCCTTTCTGTTAATGCTCTTCATGACATTGCTCAAGCTGCAGCAAGCTCGAACAATGCTCCACTTTGTTCCCAGGTACACCCTTGGTAAGAAAATCAGCAGGGTTATGCAATGTGTGTACCTTCTTCACTTCCACAGAACCAGAATCAATGATATCTCTAGCAAAATGCAACCTAACATCAATGTGTTTTGACCTTTCATGAAATGCTTGGTGTTTCACAAGGTGTAATGCACTTTGATTATCACAATAGATTGTCACACACTTTTGCTTGATGTCCAAATCCCTCAAAATCCCTTTAAGCCAGATTGCTTCTTTGATAGCTTCAGTGAGAGAGATATATTCTGCTTCTGTTGTTGACAGTGCTACAACTGATTGTTGTACACTTCTCCAGCTGATGGCTGTTCCAAATAAGGTAAACACAAATCCAGAAATAGATTTTCTTGTGTCTATATTTGCTGCAAAATCAGAATCAGCAAACCCCTCCAATGCAACAGTGCCTCCATCCACTTTCTTTTCAAATTTCAGTGACAAGTTCACTGATCCCTTCAAATACCTCATTACATGTTTCAAAGCTTCCCAATGCTCAACTCCTGGGTTTGACATGAACCTGCTTACTAAAGACACAGCATAGGCCAAGTCAGGCCTACTACAAATCATTCCATACATAAGACTTCCAACTCCACTTGCATAAGGGATATTGCTCATATGTATGATTTCCTCTTCAGTCTTTAGGCATTGTTCTTTGGAGAGTTTCTTCTGTAGATTAACTGGAGTGGAGAGAGGTTTGACTTCATGCATATGAAACCTCTCCAAAACCTTCTGTAGATATTGCTTCTGAGATAACCAAAGCACTCCAGCTTCTCTGTTTCTTAGAATGTTCATGCCCAAAATCTTCTTGGCTTCTCCCAGATCTGTCATGTCAAATTCAGTGTTAAGTTTATCCTTCAACCATTGTACCCTCTTCTTGTTCCTGCTGGCAATTAGCATATCATCCACATACAATAGAAAGAAGACTTTATCTTGCTTTGAACCTTTGTTGAAGTAAACACAACTATCATAAAGACTTCTTACAAAGCCAACACTGATCATGAAGTCATTGAACCTCTTATTCCACTGTCTTGGACTTTGTTTGAGTCCATATAATGACTTCTTCAGCAAACAAACTTTGTCTTCTTGTTCAGGAACAACAAAGCCTTCTGGCTGTTTCATATATATCTTCTCATTGAGTTCTCCATGTAAGAATGCTGTCTTTACATCCAGCTGTTGTAATTCCATGTCCTCTTGTGTAACTTTTGATAAAAGCAACCTGATTGAGCAATGCTTTACCACTGGAGAGAAAACTTCATTAAAATCAATTCCTTCTCTTTGTGTAAAGCCCCTAGCCACCAATCTTGCTTTAAACCTCACTTGTTTGGATCCTGCTGTCTCTAGTTTCTTCTTGTATATCCATTTAGAGCTTACAAGTTTCTGACCTCTTGGTTTATCCACCAATATCCAGGTCTCATTCTTTTCCAGGGACTCCATCTCTTCAATCATTGCCTGAATCCAGTGTTCACCTTCTTCACAGTCTAGTGCTTCTTTAAAACTACTAGGCTCTTGTGATTCCAGGTCTTCAGCAACACATAAGGCATAGTAAACACTCCCTGCTTGGCCATAGAAATCAGGTCTATTGATTGTTCTTCTAGGCCTGTCCCTTCCAATGCTGTATTCTCTAACATTTTGTGAAGGTCCAGTTTGTTCTTCTTCTTCAGATGATGAATCACTATCTTGTAGATTTTCTTGTGGTTGAGGTGTGTGATCATCTTCAGCAGGATGCTCCACCTGAATTGATATCTCTTCTGTCTCTTTAGCACCATCAAATTCTTCCTTAGAGCCTGTAGAAGTGTAAGCCATCACATTCTCATTAAACTTTACATCTCTACTTGTGATTATCTTCTGATTTCCCTTTTCTAGACACCACAATCTGTAGCCCTTTATTCCATCTGGATATCCAAGAAATACACATCTTAGAGCTCTTGCATCTAACTTGTCTTGCTTGACATGGACAAAAGCAAGACAACCAAACACCCTTAAACCTTCATAACTTGGTTTCTGTCCACTCCACACCTCTTCAGGTGTTTTGAACTCAATCACTGATGAGGGTGACCTGTTAATGAGATAGCATGTTGTAGCAATGGTTTCACCCCAAAATACCTTTGGCAACCCAGCATCCAACAGCATACACCTAACTCTTTCAAGAAGAGTCCTATTAAACCTCTCAGCAACTCCATTCTGTTGAGGATTCATTGGAACAGTCCTGTGTCTCTTGATTCCTCTTTCTTCACAGAAGTTTGTGAACTCAGTAGAGAGATATTCCAGTCCATTATCAGTCCTAAGGTGCTTCAGCTTCTTCCCTTTGACATTTTCCAGTTGAATCAACCATGTTTTGAACTTATGAAAGCATCACTCTTATTCTTCATCAACATGATCCACACCTTTCTGCTGTAATCATCAATCAAGGACATGAAATACCTTGCACCACCATGAGACTCTGTCCTTGCAGGACCCCATATGTCAGAGAAAACATAATCTAATGGCTCTTGAGTTGTGTGAACACCCTTTCCATAGGGCAGCTTCTTGGATTTGCCCAAAGCACACTGATCACAGAACTCCAGATCTTGATTTCCCATATTTCCAATTACTCCACTTCTTGACAGTTCCTTCAACCCTTTCTCTCCTATGTGTCCAAGCCTCTTGTGCCATTTAACAAGCTCAGAACTGCTCAAGACCATATGCACACTCCCAACAACAGGTGAACCAATCAAGATAAACAACCCATTATGCTGTCTACCTTTTATCACCATTTTTCCATGTTTAGTGATATGCAAGAAGCCATCTACTGAGCTAAACTGACACCCACTAGTTACAAAAGAACCAAGAGATAGAAGATTTCTTTTAAGGCCAGGAACATATCTTACATTTGAGATGACTCTGACCACACCATCAAACATCCTTATGCTCACTGATCTAACTCCTTTGACCTTACATGATTGGTCATTTCCCAGGAGAACATTTCCACCATCTTCTCTTTTCAGTTCATCAAACCATGACTGGTGTGGACACATATGAAAGGAGTAGCCTGTGTCCAAGACCCATTCCTTTACCATTCTTGATTCAGTAACATTTAATACCTCTGGATGATCTTCTTGATGATCAATGGCAGCAGATTCTGCCCCTTGATTTCCACCTTTCTTATTTTTCTTAGGACAATCCTTCTTCAGGTGACCAGGCTGCTTGCACTTGAAGCATTTTCTCTTCTCAACCCATTCATTCCCCTTCTTAGGATTAGAGTCTCCTGCCTTTGGATCCTTAGCATTCTGTCCCTTCTTGCCTTGCCAAGGTTTCTTGAATTTGACATTCAAACCTTCTCCAGATTGCACCATGCCTTTATCACCTTGAGTCTGGAAACATTTAGACCTCAGAGCCTTCACTATTCCATCATAAGATAGCTGCTCATCTCTCCCATACATGAAGGCATCCTTAAAGCTTTCCATGGATTTTGGAAGAATGTTTAACACCATCAATGCTTTGTCATCCTCCTGCAATTTCACATCCAGGTCTTCCAATTCTTCAACCATCTTAATGAACTCATCAAGTTGATCAGAAATTACCTTATCTTCAGTGATCTTGAAGGCCAACATCTTCTGCTTCAAGAACAGCTTGTTGGAAACTGACTTAGATTGATACAGATCTTCTAATCTCTTCCATGCTTCTGAGGAACTCTTGCATCTTGAGACCTCTCTCAAAGGTTTATCACCCAAACACAGAAAGATAAGACTGAGGGCCTTCTTATCCACTGATGCAAACTTGGGTTTCTCACTTTCTTCCCACGAATCCAGAGGTATCAATGCAAGATCAAGGCCATTGTGAGCCAGTACTGCATTCATCTTGATTTTCCACAGTGTGAAATCATTTCTTCCTGTAAACTTCTCAAAATCCATCTTCATACCAGCCATTCCTTTTCTTCTTCAAGCTCTGAGAGTTGTTTCCCACAGACGGCGCCACTTGTTAGTGAACTCAACTCTTTAACACACAACTACACAGAATCTGGAATTCGCACAAAGATCAATTTGAAAACACACATGCAGCTCGGCCAAAGCTGTAGCCGAATTGAACTCACGCAGAACAGGAACTGAAAATGAATCACACACAGCTTTAACGTGGTTCGTTCAAGATGAACTACATCCACGGAGGCAAGACACACCCCAATCCACTAAGAAATCCAATCAATTACAGAGAATACACACAAGAAACGAAATGCCCAATTCTGTTGACAAATTAGGGCAGAAACGTTCAATCTCAAAATACTCTCTCTAATCTAAGAAACAAGGAAATTGCTCGACGTAGTGTTCTTCTTCTTGATGAGAGCTTTTCAATGATATAAGTATTGGAGCTCGAATGTAACTGTACAGAAAGTTCTAACTGAATGAAGTTGAGCTCAGCTACCGGACAAAAACGACGGTTTTCTTCGTCACAATTCTGAAACTACTCCGTCACAAATGACGGTTATCCTCAACTGCCTCGAACCCGGTTTATTCTGAACAGCTTGTCTTCTTGATGCTCAAACCCGATTAAAACCTTCGGTTCTTCGCTTCCTGATTCCGGTTCCACATTCCCAACACACCATATTACAAAGTATAGCTCACTTGATGAGATTGAACACCACCTCACAGGTTTCAATGTATATAAAGGTCAAAGCTCGAATCAGGAAGTAGCAGCAGTTGTAACCAATTTTGTTTCCAACTGCACAAAGTTGTTAGACGGTTCTTTCACAACGGTTTTACACTCAACGGTTCTAAACCGTCGCACATGGCAATTATAACCACCTTAACTCCAGTTCCTTTTTAACCCCTAGACTGATCTGGCTAAAACCTAGTTTTTCCAGCCCGATTTTCCACATGCTGAACCCGGTTCCTGAATCCTCAAAACCTCTGCTACAAACTATGATCACTTGATGATATTGAACTGATATCTACAAATCTCCACCTCAATGAACTCAAGAGTACTTCACCACCTCATTCTGCTTTTGATGTTCAGGTCTAATCACATTGTTCAAGCCTTATCAGGCTTGAGCAATGAACCATCTTGCTTCCCGGAACAGCCTTGGTTAGAAAATCCGCTGCATTGTCCATGGTATGAATCTTTTTCACCTCAACAGATCCTGCTTCAATCACATCTCTTGCAAAGTGAAGTCTAACATCAATATGCTTAGACCTCTCATGAAATGCTTGGTGTTTAACCAAGTGAAGAGCACTCTGATTATCACATTGAATGGTAATGCACCTTTGTCTGATTCCTAAGTCCTTAAGAATCCCCTTGAGCCACAGAGCTTCCTTAATTGCCTCAGTTAAGGCAATGTATTCTGCCTCAGTTGTTGAAAAAGCAACCACAGATTGTTGCACACTTTTCCAACTTACAGCCATCCCATACAAGGTAAACACATATCCTGTAACAGATTTCCTTGTATCTAGATTCCTAGCAAAATCTGCATCAGCATATCCAACAAGAGGTATAGCACCAGCTTCTTGTTTCTAAAACTTTAGACCTACACTGACTGAGCCTTTCAAATATCTCAAGACTTGCTTCAAAGCTTCCCAATATGCCTCTTTAGGATTTGACATGTACCTGCTTACCAGAGATACACTATAGGCCAAATTTGGCCTGCTGCATATCATTCCATACATCAAACTTCCAACACCACTGGCATATGGAACATTCTTCATGTGAATCTCCTCTGCTTCTATCTTTGGACATTGTTCTTTGGATAGCTTGGTTTGTTGATTAACTGGAACACTTATTGACCTTGACTCATGCATATGAAACCTCTCCACAACCTTCTGCAAATACTGCTTCTGTGAGAGCCAAAGTGATCCAGACTTCCTTCTTCTGATAATATCCATCCCCAGAATCTTCCTTGCTTCTCCAAGATCCTTAATGTCAAATTCTGAACTCAATCTTCCCTTTAGTTGTTGTATCTTGTCCATACTCTTACTAGCAATGAGCATATCATCCACATATAACAACAGAAATACTTGTTCAAACCATGAACCCTTGTTAAAGTATACACACAGCTGTCATACAAGCTTCTTTTAAAACCTGCATTGATCATGAAATCATTGAACTTCTTGTTCCACTGCCTTGGACTCTGCTTCAATCCATAAAGTGATTTCCTGAGAAAACAGACCTTCTCTTCATTTCCTGGAGTCACAAAGCCCTCAGATTGCTTCATATATATTCTTTCAATGAGATTACCATGCAGAAAAGCTGTCTTAACATCTAACTGTTGTAGTTCCATGTCTTCTTAAGTAACCTTTGATAAGAGTAGCCTAATAGAGCAATGCTTCACCACTGGAGAGAATACCTCATTGTAATCAATGCCTTCTCTTTGTGTAAAGCCCCTGGCTACAAGCCTTGCCTTGTATCTGATTTTATCAGCCTTTCCACTCTCCACTTTCTTCTAGTAGATCCATTTTTAGTTGACTAGCTTCTGCTCCTCTGGTTTGTCTACAAGCTTCCAGGTTTGGTTCCTCTCTAGAGATTCCATTTCCTCCATCATGGCCCCTATCCAGTGTTCACTTTCACTACAATTTATTGCTTCCTTGAAACTGCTTGGCTCTTGAAACACCAGGTCTTCTGCTACACTTAATGCATAGTAGACACTCCCAGCTTGTCCATAGAAATCAGGCATGTGGATTTGCCTTCTTGGTCTATCTCTACCAATGCTATAATTTCTGAGATTTGAAATCTCAGGTTGATCTTCATCCTCCTCTGATGAACTGTTATTTCCTGATTGAGCTTGAGCAACATTTTCTAGTGTCTTCTCTTCATCAATAGGCTCCACCTGAATGGAAATTCTTTCTAATTCCACAGCACCATCAGCTTCTTCTTGACTTCCAGCAGAGTAGTATCCCATCACAACCTCATTAAATCTTACATCTCTACTTATCAAGAGTCTCTGGTTTCCCTGTTCTAAACACCATAACCTGTAGCCTTTTATGCCCTCAGGATATCCTAGGAATACACACCTCCGTGCTCTTGCATCAAGTTTGTCTTGCCTAATGTGAGCATAGGCCAGACAACCAAACACTCTCAAGTCATTATAGTTTGGTACCTTTCCACTCCAAACTTCTTCTGGAGTCTTAAATCCTAGGGTTGATGATGGTGATCTGTTTATCAAATTACATGCAGTGTTCAGTGTTTCTCCCCAGAAGGATTTGGGTAATCCAGCATCAATCAACATACATCTAACTCTCGCAAGCACCGTCCTGTTAAACCTTTCAGCAACCCCATTTTGTTGAGGGTTCAAAGGGACAGTTCTGTGCCTTGTGATGCCCTTATCTTCACAACAACTTGAGAACTCAGTAAATAGATATTCCAAGTCATTATTAGTCCTAAGATGTTTCAATTTCTTCCCTCTTAGATTCTCCACCTGGCTCAACCATGTTTTAAACTTAAGGAATGCATCACTCTTGTTCCTTAAGACATATACCCATATTTTTCTACTGTAATCATCAATGATGAACATGAAATACCTTCCTCCTCCATGTGTCTCTGTTCTTGAAGGCCCCCATATATCAGAGTGTACATAATCAAGTGGTTCTTGAGTAGAATGTACCCTTTTAGCATAAGGCAGCTTCTTGGCCTTTCCTAGAGCACATTTGTGACAGAACTCAAGTGTTTGATTTCCTATTTCACCAGTTATGCCCCTCTTGGATAGCTCATTCAATCCTTTCTCTCCAATATGACCCAGTCTTTTATGCCACTTCATGAAATCCTCTCTACTTATCACAGATTCAGCACAACCTATCACAGAAGATCCAATCAGAATAAACAGGCCATTGTGTTGCCTTCCCTTGATTACCAGCTTGTTGTGTTTAGTGATATGAAGATAACCATCTATGGAGTTGAACTGACAGCCATTTGCCACAAGAGATCCAAGGGATAGGAGGTTTCTTTTAAGGCCAGGAACATACCTCACTTGTGAAATGGTCCTGATGACTCCATCTTCATTTCCCAGTAATACACATCCACCATCTTCTTTCTGTGACTCCTTAAACCAGGATTCATTAGGACACATGTGGAATGAACAACCTGTATCAAGAACCCATTTCTTTTCCATCTTTGTGCTTGTAACGTTTAGAACTTCAGGGGTATCATCTTGATGCTCAGTCACAGCCACTTCTGCCCTCTGATTTTCCTGTTTCTTCTTCTTCTGTGGGCAATCCTTCTTCAAATGTCCAGTTTGCTTGCACTTGAAACACTTTCTATTCTCAACCCAGTCTCCATTCTTCTTTGAATTATGAGTTCCAGATTTGTTGTCTTTAGATACCTGGCACTTCTTCTTTTGGAAGTTCTTTTTGAACTTTATGTTCAACCCTTCTCCAGCCTGTGTAGAGCCATTATCTCCTTGATTTCGGATTCACTTGGTCTTCAAAGCTGAGAGGATAGGCTCATAACTGACCTTTCCATCCCTTCCAAATATCAAAGCATCCTTGAAGCTTTCCATAGACTTTGGAAGAACATTCAGCACCATCAAAGCCTTATCATCATCCTCCAAGTTTACCCCCAGGTCTTCTAGTTCTTCAATCATCTTGACAAATTCATCAAGTTGATCAGAAATGGCCTTTTCATCAGTAATCTTGAAAGACATTAGTTTCTGCTTCAGAAATAATTTGTTTGATATTGATTTTGATTGATAGAGTTCTTCCAATTTCCCCATGCCTCTACTGCATTCTTGCACCTTGATATCTCCCTTAGGGGTTTATCACCCAAACACAGAAATATTAGGCTCAAAGCCTTCTTATCCGCTTCTGGAAACTTTGATTTCTCAGCATCAGACCATTGATCAACAGGAAGTAGTGCAGAGCCTAAGCCATTCTGTACCGATACAACATTCATTTGATTTTCCAAAGTGAGAAGTCATTTTTACCAGAAAACTTCTCCACATCCATCTTCACTCCAGCCATTCTCCTTTCCTCTTTGAGTGTGTGCTCAAGTTTCCCACAGACGGCGCCACTTGTTAGGAAATGAAACTCTTACAACACACACAAACAATACTCAAACCAAGAGAGAATGAAAACCAATCAAGAATTCGGCCAAAAGGAAACCGAACGCAAAACAGAAACAGAAATGAAGAACACAAGGATTTTACGTGGTTCGATCAATGTGATCTACATCCACGGAGGCTCTATACACCTCAATTCACTCTACTAAACAATCAATTACAAGAATTATTCCAGAAAACTAGAAAACCCCAATTCACAGACCGAATTGAGCTCAAGAACCCTAGCTAACTAATTCTAATGATTGAGTAGTGTTTACAGAGGGAAAATAACGTGTATCATCTCGCATCTCCAAGTGGTTTCAATGTATATAAAGGTCGAAGCTCGAATCAGGAAGTAGCAGCAGTTGTAACCAATCTTGTTTCCAACTGCACAAAGCTGTTAGACGGGCCTTTCACAACGGTTCTACACTCAACGGTTCTAAACTGTTGCACATGGCAGTTATAACCACCTTAACTCCGGTTCCTTTTTAACCCCTAGACTGATCTGGCTAAAACCCGGTTTTTCCAGCCTGGTTTTCCACATGCTGAACCCGGTTCCTGAATCCTCAAAAACTTTACTACAAACTATGATCACTTGATGATATTGAACTGATATCTACACATCTTGCAAGTCTATCGGAGAGCACTGGTTTTGACATAACATACTTTAAAGGATTTTCTTTTGAGACGAGGCGAATGGTGTGAGCTTGGAAGTGATGCTTCAACTTTTGAATTGCAAAGATCAGAGCTAGACATATCTTCTATACTGCTGAGTAGTTTAGTTCGTTTAGCATCATCGTCCTGCTTAGATAGTACAAAGCATTTTCCTTGCCGTTGTCATTTTCTTGTGCCAACAAAGCTCCAACAGATCATTCTTGTGCAGCGATGTATAGGATCAAGGGACGTCCAGACACTGGTGCTACTAGCACTGGCGGCTTCATCAAGTAGTCCTCGATGCTTTTGAAAGCAATGGTGCAAGATTCGTCCCATTCAAATGGAACGCCTTTCTTCATGAGCCTACTAAACGGTTGAGATCGTCCAGCCAAGTTTGATATGAACCTTCGAAGGTATGCCAACTTTCCTTGTAGATTTTTAAGCTCGTGAATGTTCGTGGCTCACGCATCTTCAGAATTGCATCAATTTTAGCTTGCTCAATTTCTATGCCCCGATGGCAGATGACAAATCTGAGGAACTTTCCAGACGTGACTCCAAATGCGCACTTGACGGGATTCATCTTAAGCTGGTATCTTCGAAAGCGTTCAAACACTTTCCTTAAGTCCTTCAGATGATCTTCTCGCCTTTTAGACTTCACGACCACATCATCAACATAGCATTCAATATTCTTATGGAGCATGTCATCAAATATCTTCTGCATAGCCCTTTGGTACGTAGCTCCAGCGTTCTTTAATCCAAATGGCATCACCTTGTAGCAGTATATCCCTTTCGGAGTTCGAAAGACTGTCAACTCTTCGTCCTTGGGTGACATTATGAATTTGATTATATCTCGATGATCCATCCATGAAGGACAACGCTTCATGCCCAGTAGTCGCATCAATCATGAGCTCGGTGATCGGCAGTGGGAAGTCATCTTTCGGGCATGCCACATTTAGATCTCTGAAGTCAACACAAACTCGGATTTGTCCATTCTTATTTCTTACTGGGACAATGTTGGATATCCATGTGGGATATTTGTCTTCTCGAATGAATCCAACTTCTATCAGTTTGTTTCACGGGTCGAGTGCCTTTCTTTATCGCCAAATGGTGGACAGCTACCTTCGGGTCTAATCCAGGCATCCCTTTGTATGACCATGCGAATACATCTCTAAATTCTTGCAGCAATTCAATGTACGGCTCTTCTTCATTGGTCGTCAATAGGGCGCTGATGTAAGTTGGTCGTGGATCATTGACATCACCTAAGTCAACTTCCTTCAGCTCGTCCACTGTTGATTTCACTCCTTCTTCGAGTTTTGGGGGCGCAATTTCGGCATCTTCCTCCGCTTCATGGACCTCTTCACTCAAGGTAATGTGATTTGTTGAAGCAATGTCCTCATTTACCTCTTCATCTTTCTTAAAGTTCACGCATGCTCTCATTTGCCCGTTCCTTTGCCTTATTTGGATTGTGTGCATAGTACCATTCCCTTTGTTGATGTAGCCACCTTTGACTAGTCGAATGGTTTTCCTTCTTAGGTTTTCTATAATGCTCTGAGGGGCACGTTGAGGAACATGTTGGGCGCCACTATTGATAAAGTATGAGGAAGCTGCACTTTCTCTATCGTCTTCATCTTGTGTATTTGTGAAGATGATTGTTTACATTCTAGCCTTCAGCACTTTATCACATGACACAATTAAAGTGGTGCGCCTCTTCATACGAGACGGGATTAAGCTTCTAATCCTTTGATTGGATTTTTGCTCATTGCCCCCTTGTAACTTGGCAATATTTATCCTTTGGCGAATGTTTCTCCCACATCTTTTCACTGGGCCAAGTCTTTCAAAGACAGAGACCCGACGTACTTTCCTCCAATTTCTGTCAAAAGTCTCTTCTGTTGACGAGACTTCTGCCTCAATGACATAATTAGTGGTTGCTCTTTTGAGGCTGATGCGAACAGGATTTGCTGGCGTATAACCGAGACCTATCTTGGAACTTTTGCCACCATGGCCAGCCTTCTTTACTATATTCGCGACAATAACTGACTTACTGGAGCTACTTTCTTGTGGGTTATATCCGGCTTGGACAAGATTAAAGGCTTTAGGGCCGTAATGCTTTCGTCATCACGTAATTGAAGTGTTCTATGCTCAGTTCTAGCTCCCGATGTCGGGTGGACGAATCCTTCAAGTGGTTGACTTAACGGGATTGTTGCATCAAGCTTGTGTAGTGGCAAGGTCAACTCTTTCAGAGGTTCTTCTTGGGAAAGGAGCATGTTTCCCTTTGAGATCTTTCCATCGCAACGAGGTGAAGGTTTACATGGCTCGTCTTTAGCAGCTTGACCCTTTTCAGATTTCTTTCTTGAGAGAACTTCTTTGGCTTTTGTTGTTTTTGCGTCTTTGAAGTAGTATTTGACATCAGCGAAATGTGATTCAGCCTCAGAGAAAGGCTTATCGTCAGCAACTACTATTCTTACGACACCATTTTCACAATATTTCAAACACTGGTGCCAAGTAGACGGAACTACCCCATTCTCATGCAACCATGAGCGGCGAGGAGCATATTATATGATGTTCTAGCATCGATCACATAAAGCAAGGCCGTCGAAGTCATCTCGTCCATCAACAAGTTTAGCCTTATAAATCCAAGAGCTCGTTGTCCCTCTTGGTTAAATCCTTGGATCATCAGTGAACTACTCACGAGCTCATCTGTGGAAATCCCTAACTCTTACATTGTTCGTAGGGGCATGATGTTCACGATAGAGCCTCCGTCTATGAGTATTTTGTTCACCTTTTTCTCACGAGTGTATGCAGTTATGAACAACGGCCTATTATGTGGATCAGAGCCGAGTTGCAAATCCTCGTCGGTGAAAGTGATTGCTGAAGTATGATCACTATCAGTAGAGCGATCCTCCGTCTCGGATAGGCAGGCTTCTTCATTTTGATGACTTGTTGTGGAGCATGTAACAATGATGAGATTTGTCGTAGCGTCTTCCTCTAAAAGGATTTTTCCTTCCCGAGACAACCGCAACACTTTGTCTTTAAATACAAATCAATCTTGAATTGGGTGACCCAACAGCCGATGGTATTTACAGTATTTTGGGTCGTCGATTCTTCCAGCCTCTTCCGGTCGCTTCATTTCTGGCAACTCGATCAAACCTTCCTTGAGCAGGTCATCGAAGATCCCGGGAACATCCGAATCTAAGAAAGGGTATTGTTTGTTCTGCATTTCCTTCAAGGTTAACTTTCTTTGTCCCGTCTCTCGAGGAATGTTCTTATTTTCACCTTCTCTATCATCATTCTTTGTTCGGAACTTGATGGATTTAACATTTACAGCCATGGATTCTTTGGTTGATGGTTTGACAAATGACTTGCCTCCTTTCTTGGTTTCTTGTCTTTCTTTGGATTTTGGGAAGTCAAGGGTCGGTGGTCCTTCAACTCCACTTGCGGCCATACTTAGCTCCATATCATGTGCTCTAGTTGCTAGATCTTCAAATGTCCTTGGCCGAATTCCTTGGAGGATGTACCGAAGACCCCATTGCATTCCTTGGGTGCACATTTCAATCGCGGAAGCTTCAGACAAACGATCTTTGCAATTGAGGCTTAGATTCCTCCATCGGTTGATGTAATCAACTATGGCCTCCTCTTTCCATTGATGTGTGTTGGTCAATTCAATCATGCTTACGGTTCTCATGGTGCTGTAAAAGTGGTTGAGGAATTCTTGCTCCATTTGCTCCCAACTATCAATGGAATTGGCTTCTAAGTCTATGTACCAGTCGAATGCGTTCCCCTTCAATGAGCGGACAAATTACTTTGCCAAATGATCGTCATACGTCCCGGCGTTGTTGCATGTCTCGATGAAATGAGCAACATGTTTTTTCGGGCTGCCTTTACCATTGAAAAGTTGAAACTGCGGAGGTTGGTAACCGGAAGGCATCTTCAAGTTGTCAATCCTCAGCGAGTATGGTTTGGTGTAAGTTGAAGATGACTTAGACGTCTCGTCAAACTTGTCCTTAAGGGTTCCTAAGATGATCTCTTTTAGTTGGTCTACATGGACCGTACCATCAGTGGACACTTGTAGTTTATCCATGGTTCTTTCCTTCTTGTTTTGTTGATATTGATGCCCTGCAGACTCTTCAACTTTGTCTTGTTCCTCAACGGGTTCTTTTCCATGAGCGTGACTTGTACTACTGCTATCAACTTTGCTTACCAGTTTTGCGATCAAGGAGTCTTGTTCTTGTGCATGTCTCGTAAGCCCTTCAATGGCTTTGGTCAAGCTCACAAGTTGTTCTTCAAGAGTCGAAGCATTTGTTGTCATGATCGGAGCTGCTTCAGAACTTAATGAAGAACGAGGAGTAGAACATGCAGAGTTCTCATTTTCATCTCTATTGCTATCAGCAATGTCTCACAAATCCTTCTTAGTAGCCTCGGAAGAAGTATTTCCCTCTGAAGATGCCAACGATCGTGAGTTACTTGACATACTCCTTGTGACGACATTGACATTTGCAGTTGGAGAGTTTGTTGCAGCGATCTTCGTCAGCGTGATCATATGAGGCGCCATAACACTATCTTCAGTTGTTGGTTGAAGAGAAGAGATGACAGGTAGAGATGTCCCACTGGGCGTGCCAAAAATTTGTAACAACAAATTTTGCGTATAAACACAAAATAATTCGTACAAATTAAAAATCTCAAATCAAACAATATTGTGGTGCAATCTCTAAAATCCCTCTGATTCTTCTCTTCAATTGTTTATGCCTTCAAATGCGGAGTTGACTTCGATCTTCTCCGATTTTGTGCTTTGACTTGAATAATGTTGACCCAAAGGCTTGGAAGCTTAATTTTAGATCAAACGGTCTTCTTAGATGGATGTTCGAAGAACAGCCTCGAAAATTTTGATGAACGTCGACGAACACCTTCGGATATTTATCTCGGAAACGTTGATTGGAGGGGCTCAGCACCTTGATCTCGAATCAAAAGCCAACGTTGATTGGAGGGGCTCAATACCTTGATCTCGAATCAAAAGTCATTTCTTGGAGAACGCTTGGAGTTGCTTGATGAATGCCGAAGAACTTTGATTTAGAATTCTTCACTTACTTCTTGACTTGTGTTGTTGATGATTTTGGTGGAAAATGAGGCCCTATTTATAGTTGTAGGATGGAGAAAACCCTAATGAGCTTGAGTCTGAACGGGGCGATATGATTGGTCCGTCATAATATCGTTATCCATAAGATAATTATTAAATTAATTTTATTTAATTTAATAATTACTACAACAACTTGACACATAGATCATTTTGATTGGCCCGCCATGTTTTAATGTTTATCTTCATCTTCTTGGATAATTACTTAATTAATTTAATTTAATTTAGTAATACCTGCATCATCTTGACACGTGGTGGCTTCTGATTGGCCAATAAAATATTTAGTAAATCGCCAATTAAATTGATTATTTAACTTAGGAATTTTATTTAATTAATTCCTAATATTAAAAATAATCAATATAAAATTGATTTTCAGCTCATTTTTTATTACATGGCGCATTTTAATTGGATACAAATTTTATGTATCAACAGGGAGATTGTTGGTTTTGTATACTGAAAGCAAGACTTTTATGTTGTATACAATGTTTCCAGTTGTTCACTGTTAATCTCCTATCAAATTTTGTTTACACTAATCACTATTTATGTCCTTATATCTTTTACTATAAGTAGATCATATGGTGTGTTGTAGATCACAGAGGATCATATGATTGGTTAACCTTAATTAGATATAAAATATAAATCACAGCCGAGACGACTTGAAGACGAGTTGTTGGTATAGGCTACAGTATTAAGTAGAAATAGTTTATCTTGACTATTTACTTATACTGGTACGTCTTTACGAATTGCTAGGATCATGGTGAGATAAGTTCTTCTATCTGACCTTAGTGAAGAACAAGAGATCTCGGTGACTTATTGTAATCTAAACCCTAATATGATTACAGTTGTGTCTGTGTGTCATTCTGACTTACCATAAGTGAGAGTTACGTGATAACTAAATATACTCCGTATCTTGGGTGACATCAGTTTGCATATAATAACTGGTAATTTGTATTAAGGTAACCGTATCCCCTTAAGGAGCTCAAAAGGTTTGTTGTACTAAACACTGCAGGTTGATTAAGTTCAGGTACAATAATGAAGTTGATTGGGACTACTTAAGGAATTAATAAGCAAATAGCCAATTTAAGTTGTCAAAGGCTTTAATTAATTAATGGATATTCGATATCTTAAATACGGGGATTAATTAAGTCTAATTCAAGCCCCGACTCGATTCGGAAATAAATGGGTAAGTCAATATTAATTCTCTAATGGAATGAATATTTTTGAATTAATTATGTTCTAGGCTGAACATAGAAAAAATAATCCATAGTTAGGCCTATCTTTATTCCTTGTATTAGATCCCTGGGCTGGCCCATCTGGCACCTAGCCCAAGAGGGAATTAATCTATCAGGGCAGGCCAAGACTCAATGTATTAAGTTTAAATACATAACTCTTGATTTTTTATTTTAATTAACCTACCGTAAAATCACAGAAAAGAGAGAAATGGTAGGAAGGGGGGGCGGCGCCTGTAGGAAAATTCCCAGGCTTGGGATTTCTCAAAGTTTGTCGTCCATCCAGCATTGGGAATTGAGCAGAGATATAGCCTAGAAGATCAAAGCTAGAGTCGATCATCAGTTCGTTGTGTACCCAATTCTCAGGTTAATTCTAAACATCAAAGTGTGTGCACGACCCTAAAGTAGCTGCATTTCGCGCCTGCTAGTCAAGTGTGTGTAATTTAGTTTAAAAATAGCATTACAGATAATGTGTGGTAGCTAAGGTAACAACATTAAAATCTGAGAAATATATAGGTAGAATCATTACATAAATGGCTAGTGTCTCCATTGGAACACAAACTAATTTAAATGACATCGTACACCAGGCATGCTATCGATTTTTTATTTAGTTCTTCCTGATTGATGCGCGTACAGACCACCCGGTTCATAGAGCTCAAACTTTGTCTTCAAAACGAATAGCTTATCCAGAGAGACTCGTACCATGGCTCACCCCCCTTATGTAAGCTTCGTTTGGGAGCTGAGAAAGGGTTGAATGCTATTAAGCACGCACATACTGAATAAGACTATCCAAAATGAATACAGGGGCATATAGATTGCTCGTAAATAAACTCACAAACAACTATTTTTCTAGGTTGCCTGGTCAGCCACGATATACTTAATTTTAGGATCCAGTTTCCCTCTGATGGAGAGCATGGTAGTGAACTTGTCGCAAATATCTCTCCAAATTGATGTGATTGGAATAACCGTCTCAAACTGCAAGTGTACGATTTGTGACGGAGGTAGTATAAAAGATATCGTATCCACAGAGAGGATTATCCATGTGAATCGGCTTAAGCACGTTCAAGCAAATTAGGTCAAATGCAAATTGAGAGTTTTTACTAATCTAATTAACATAAAGCAAATAAATAGAGAAAGAAGGGAACCAATCGATGGGGAGATATTTCTCGAAGCTCGGTTTCACACAAGCAAAATAGAATTAACAATTCGAAGACGATTAAAGAAAACAAGTGTGAGTCCTATGTGGTTGAATTCTCGACCCAATCGATATCCTAGTTGGGTGACAATTCTGGAATATGGTTGTGGTGTCATATTCCCCTAAGATAGGTAAGTAATCAGAGTTCGATGTAGACTACCTACACAACTGAGATTTACAAACTCAATCCCGGGCCCTGGGTTACCAACTACAAAAAACTAGAAGAGGTTAGCCTGACTTCTCCTACTCTAAAGACTGGTGTAGGGGTGTAGTTCAGACACACACGACTAAACCTAATTCCGTCCATCCTAGCCAAGACCCCCTAGGCTCTACTTCCCCTTTCGGTAGGTGTTCACCTCCATAGGTCTCCCTCCTACAAATTGGATTTTGATTGATTCACGTTCTCGGATTAAATTCCCCTTCCTTAACAATCTAAGGCACATAAATTCAATCCTAAGCTCATATAAGATCAAATCAAATTTCCTCAAAAGGGTGGCAAACTCTAGCTTAGGTTCCGATTTTCCTTTCTCAAATGCACAATCATACAAAATAGGGCTAAATTATCAAAAGCAAAAGCCACCGAGTCAAGCCTATAATCAAGCCCGAATTTCATATGAAAATTATAATAAATCAATCAAATCCTAACCTGGGTTACCACAACACACAACAAATCCAATAATCAATTAAGGAATCATTAACCCCGAACTTTAGGCTACTCCCGGACTTCAGGAAACATGAAAACTACTCACAAATCATCAAGGCATAAACATGAATCATCAATATCAAGCAATAAAAATAATAAAAACTGAAAATAAAGAGAAGAGGAGAGGAAATGCTCAATAATTTGACGAATCCTTGAAATACTCTAACATTCTTGACGGGTGTCACAAGCCCGTGACTAGCCTTCGAGTTCTCCACCAAAGATAGCTTCCTCCTTGAAAAGGAGGAAGAAAAACCCTAGTTTTCTAAGTAAAGATCTGAAAATGAAGAAGAAAGAGAGAAAGAGTGTAGAGAAAGATTTTAAAAAGAGGCAAATGTTGTTATGATAATGGATCCTTACAAATGAGAGGGGAAGGAGTATATATAAGTCCCCCAAGCCCTAAAATCTGCAGAAACTTGACCTAATAGTAAGGGCATAAAAGTAAAATACAAATAGAAAAGCAAGTGATCATAAGTTGTTGAGTTGAGCCTCTTGTGCGGGCTCGACTCGGCCTTCTCGTGATTTCTGGAAAAAATCATCCAAAATCTGCCTTCGATTTCAACTACAAAGTTGTAGATCTTTGGCTCGGCTATGCGTGGCATATGTGCAATCGACCGCTTCTTCTTTCTTTCTCCAATTTGAGGCCTTTTCATCCATTTTCTCGGCCTGACTCCTTCACGACCTTTACTCGTGACTTGATGATCTTAATTTCGGGCCTGATCCAGACCTATTTTGGACCCGTTTGGGCCTCGAGATATGGGCCGAAGTGTGAAAATGGACTCGAATGATCTTCTATATTCTTTCGAGTTTCCTAACCTTCAAAATACGACTCAAAAACTCTCAAAAGCGCATTAAATCATATTAAAAAGGCAAATCAACCCGATAATACAATAAAGCACGAAATCGCACATGAACATATAAATTGCACGTAATTCTCTACAAAATATGAACGTAAAAAGTGCAAGAAAAACAGTAATTTTAACGTTCATCATCCCCAAAAACTTAAGTTTTGCTCGTCCTCGAGCAAATTAAACATTTAAGCACATAAGAAAACGAGGTTGGAAAGTTATTGGAAGCCTGTTAGACATGAATTTCTATTTTTATTGATCACTTTCCATTTTTTATTCACCACACTTGCCTTAATTATTTTCTTTCAAGTAATTTGATAGATAAGTAGATGGATATAAGGCATAGGAATTCGGAAAGACACATAGTCTTTTTATTTCACTTAGTACCCTAGGCCACGCGCTAAGAGCTCTCACTCCAACCCCAAAACGTGCATATGTGTGACCTTGGACGACTCATTATTTTTCAAAATCCTTGACTCTAGGTCGTTCGACTCGGTTCTTTTTAAGGAAGATGTCATGCACTCACTCAGTGTAAGTGATGCAGCTCTTTTCTCCCTCGAGCCAACTGATTTTCATTTTTATTTTCCAATCACTCCTTTTTCCACTGGGCTTAGTCCAAAAGAAATAAAATTGTTATTCTAGTTTTTGTACTTTTACATAACAATATTCTTTTCGAATTACACAAGATTTTCAACTATTTCACACTCGATTTTTTACTTGAGCATTCTTTTATGTACGTTTCATACAACGTATTTTCTTTTTATGCTCATCTCAATACTTAGAGTACACAAATGTTACTAGAATTTCTTACAATCAATGAAAAACAAGGACTTTGCCTGGCGACCTAATCCACCTTATAGCTTCTCCTACATCTCCTTTATTTTCTTACCACCTAAAGCCAATTCATTCTATTTTTCACAAGTTCATCCTCAATCGTGTCGTGTGCGTTTTGGAATTACAGTAATGCTTGCAAGCATTACAACTTCGAGCTAAGTTATTTCATTTACACATGAAATCCTTTTAACTATGCCCAAAGATTCATCTACCCTTAAATCGCATCAACTAATTTATCTCATTGATTTTTAGGCAAGGAATCCTCTAGTGTTTTATGTTCAATTATTAGAGATTTTAATTTTGAGATTTAAAAAATCGGGACACTTCCAGTACTTCTTCCTCATCAATCACACAAGAAGCCAACTTAACAATTATTCAGCCAAGCACATTATTCACAAAAGCAATAAAAACCTAGAAACAAATTATGGTAGAATGACATAGATCACAATGACAAGCAATTCAATCAATCATGAGGAACATCCTCTTCAAGCGCATAAAATAACAATCTTTCCATCCTCCCCACAAACTTGGGCGAAATTCTCAAGCCTAAGTAGCAAAGGAGGTGAATTAATGTATTTCCCAAAGATCATCAATCAAAAAGCTCATAATACTCACATTTCCAAACTACCCATTTAATCAAACAAAGATTAAAAAATTCATGAGTCATGTAGGTAAAGATTCCACAATTGATTATGCGAATTTGAGGACAGAACCTCAATTAATACAAACAAATATCTCTCCTCCCCCACAAACTTAAATGCAAGCATGTCATTTAAGTGTTAAGAAATGAATTACATATAATACACACACACAAGTTCAAACCAGAAAGAATGAAAAACAAACTGGAAATCGGCCAAACAAGAGCCGAAAGCAAAAACAGAAACAAAATGAAGAACACAAAGCTTTTACATGGTTCGATCAATGTGATCTACATCCACGGAGGCTCTATACACCTAATTCACTCCACTGAACAATCAATTACAAGAAACAACCCAGAAAACTAGAAGTCCCAATTCACAAACCGAATTGAGCTTAAGAACCCTAGCTTTCAAATTCTAATGATTGTGTAGTGTTTACAGAGGGAAAATAACGTGTATAAACTCGTCTCTACTAGTGGAACCAATGTATATAAAGGTTTAAGCTCGAATCAAGATTGACCAGGAGTTGTAACCAATTCTGTTTCAACTGCTCAAAACTGGTAGACGGGCCTTTCACTACGGTTTTACATGCAACGGTTCCAAACCGTTGCATAATTCTATTATAACCGCTTTGACTCCGGTTCTTCACTAACCTTCAAAACTGACCTGCCTCAAAACCGATTCCCCAGCCCGGTTCTTCCCAACCTGAACCCGGTTCCTGATTCATCACAACCTCTACTACAATCCATGACCACTTGATGAAATTGAACTGATATTTACAAATCTCCACCTTAATGAATTCAAGTGTACTTCATCACCTCAACCTGCTTTGTTTGCTCCAGGTTTAACTACATATTTCAAGCCTTATCAGGCTCGAGCAATGAACCATCTTACCCCCTGGAACTGCCTTAGTTAAGAAATCAGCTGCATTGTCCATAGTATGCACCTTCTTCACTTCAACAGATCCTGCTTCAATCACATCTCTGGCAAAATGAAGTCTAACATCAATATGCTTAGACCTCTCATGAAAAGCTTGATGTTTCACCAAGTGAAGAGCACTCTGATTATCACACTGAATGGTAACACACTCTTGTCTGATTCCTAAGTCTTTGAGAATTCCTTTGAGCCACAGAGCTTCCTTGATTGCCTCTGTTAAGGCAATGTATTCTGCCTCAGTTGTGGATAAAGCAACCACAGACTGTTGCACACTCTTCCAGCTTACAGCTGTTCCATACAAAGTAAAGACATAACCTGTAACAAATTTCCTAGTATCCAAGTTTCCAGCAAAGTCTGCATCTGCATATCCAACAAGAGGTATTGCACCAGCTTCTAGTTTCTGAAACTTTAAGCCCATATTGACTGATCCTTTCAGATACCTCAAGACTTGCTTCAAAGCTTCCCAATGTGATTCTCTAGGATTTGATATGTACCTGCTTACAAGAGATACACTATAGGCCAAGTCTGGCCTGCTACATATCATTCCATACATCAAACTGCCAACACCACTGGCATATGGAACATTCTTCATGTGAATCTCCTCAGCTTTTGTTTTAGGACACTGATCCTTGGACAGCTTAGTCTGTAGATTAACTGGAATACTTACTGGCCTTGACTCATGCATGTGAAACCTCTCCACAACCTTTTGCAAATAATGTTTCTGTGAGAGCCATAGTGTTCCAGTCTTCCTTCTTCTAATGATGTCCATTCCCAGAATCTTCCTTGCTTCCCCGAGATCCTTCATGTCAAATTGTGAACTCAATCTTCCCTTTAGCTGTTGTATCTTATCCACACTCTTATTGGCAATGAGCATATCATCCACATATAACAGCAGAAATACTTGTTCAACTCTTGAACCTTTGTTAAAGTATACACAGCTGTCATATAAGCTTCTTATGAATCCTGCATTAATCATGAACTCATTGAACTTCTTATTCCACTGCCTTGGACTCTGCTTCAATCCATAAAGTGATTTCCTAAGAAAACAGACATTCTCTTCATTTCCTGGAATCACAAAGCCCTCAGGTTGCTTCATGTATATCCTTTCAATTAGATCACCATGCAGGAATGCTGTCTTGACATCTAACTGTTGTAGTTCCATGTCTTCTTGAGTAACCTTTGATAGGAGTAATCTAATAGAGCAATGCTTCACTACTGGAGAAAATACCTCATTATAATCAATACCTTCTCTTTGTGTAAAGCCCCTAGCCACCAGCCTTGCCTTGTATTTGATTTTATCAGCCTTTCCAGCCTCCACCTTCTTCTTGTAGATCCATTTTGAGCTGACTAGCTTCTGCCCCTTTGGTTTGTCTACAAGCTTCCAGGTTTGGTTTCTCTCCAGAGATTCCATTTCCTCCATCATGGCCCCTATCCAGTGTTCACTTTCATTGCTCCTTATGGCTTCCTTGAAACTACTAGGCTCTTGAAACTCCAAGTCTTCTGCTACACTTAATGCATAATAGACACTTCCAGCTTGTCCATAGAAATCAGGCCTGTGGATTTGTCTTCTTGGTCTGTCTCTACCAATGCTATAAGTTCTGAGATTTGCAATCTCAGTTTGACCTTCTTCATCTTCTGATGAACTGTCATCTTCTTGTTGAGCTTGAGCATTCTTCTCTGGTGATATCTGCTCCTCAGTTGGCTCCACCTGCATAGAAATTCTTTCAAATTCCTCAACACCATCAGCTTCCTCTTGACTTCCAGTAGAGTTATATCCCATCACATCCTCATTGAATCTTACATCTCTACTTATCAAGAGCTTCTGGTTTCCCTGTTCCAAGCACCATAACCTGTAGCCTTTTATGCCCTCAGGATATCCTAGGAATACACACTTCTATGCTCTTGCATCAAGTTTGTCTTGCCTAATGTGAGCATAGGACAGACACCCAAACACTCTAAAATCATAGTACTTTGGTACCTTTCCACTCCAAACTTCTTCTGGAGTTTTAAATCCTAGAGTTGATGATGGTGATCTGTTTATCAAATAGCATGTAGTATTTAGTGTTTCTCCCTAGAAGGATTTGGGTAATCCAGCATCAATCAGCATACATCTAACTCTCTCAAGTATAGTCCTGTTAAACCTTTCAGCAACCCCATTTTGTTGAGGGTTTAATGGAACAGTTCTGTGCCTTGTGATGCCCTTATCTTCACAAAACCCTGTGAATTCAGTGGATAGATATTCCAAGCCATTGTCTGTCCTAAGATGTTTTAATTTCTTTCCTCTTAGATTCCCACTTGGCTCAACCATGTTTTAAACTTAAGGAAAGCATCACTCTTATTCCTTAAGACATATACCCATATTTTTCCACTGTAATCATCAATGATGGACATGAAATACCTTCCTCCTCCATGTGTCTCTGTTCTTGAAGGCCCCCATAGAGTGTACATAATCAAGTGGTTCTTGAGTAGAATGTATCCCTTTAGCATAAGGTAGCTTCTTGGCCTTTCCCAGAGAACATTTGTCACAGAAATCCAGTGTTCTGCTTCCCATTTCACCAATGATGCCCCTCTTTGATAGCTCCTTCAATCCTTTCTTTGCAATATGACCCAGTCTTCTATGCCACTTCATGACATCTTCTCTACTTATCACAGACTCAGCACAACCTAACACAGGGGATCCAATCAAAATAAACAGGCCATTGTGTTGCCTTCCTTTGATTACCAGCTTGTTGTGTTTAGTGATATGAAGATAACCATCTAGGGAGTTGAACTGAAAGCCATTTGCCACAAGAGATCCAAGGGATAGGAGATTTCTTTTCAGTCCAGGAATATACCTTACTTGAGAAATGGTTCTGATGACTCCATCATACATTTTCATTTGAACTGATCATGTGCCTCTAACTTTGCAGGAGTGATCATTTCCCAGTAATACACATCCACCATATTCTTTCTGTAAATCCTTGAACCAGGATTCATTGGGACACATGTGGAATGAACAACCAGTATCAAGAACCCATTCCTTTTCCATCTTTGTGCCTGTGATGTTTAAAACTTCTGGGGTGTCTTCTTGATGCTCAGTCACAGCCACTTCTGCCCTCTGATTTTCCTGCTTCTTCTTCTTTTGTGGACAGTCCTTCTTTAAATGTCCAGCTTGCTTGCATTTGAAACACTTTCTGGTTTCAACCTAATCTCCTTGTTTCTTTGCATTCTGAGTTCCAGATTTGTTATCTTTGAATCCCTGGAACTTCTTCTTTTGATAGTTCTTTTGGAACTTAATGTTCAGAACTTTTCCAGCCTGTGTTGAGCCCTTTTCCCCCTGATTTTGAAAACTCTTTGTCTTCAAAGCTGATAGAATGGATTCATAACTAATTTTTCCATCCCTTCTAAACATTAATGCATCCTTGAAGCTTTCCATGGATTTTGGAAGAACATTCAACACCATCAGAGCCTTATCATCATCCTCCAAGTTCACCCCCAGATCATCTAATTCTTCAATCATCTTGACAAACTCATCAAGTTGATTAGAAATGACCTTATCATCAGTGATTTTGAAAGACATCAATTTATGCTTCAGAAATAGTTTGTTTGATATAGACTTTGATTGATAGAGTTCTTTAAGTTTTCCCCATGCCTCCACTGCATTCTTACACCTTGATACCTCCCTCAAAGGTTTGTCACCCAAACAGAGGAACATAAGACTCAAAGCCTTCTTATCTAGTTCTGGAAACTTAGATTTCTCAGCTTCAGGCCATTGCTCAACAGGAAGAAGTGCAGAGTCTAGCCTATTTTGAATCAATACAGCATTCATTTTGATTTTCCAAAGTGAGAAGTCGTTTTTACCTAAAAACTTCTCCACATCCATCTTCATTCCAGCCATTCTGTCTTCCTCTTAGAATGTGTGTACAAGCTTCCTACAGAGGGCGCCACTTGTTAAGAAATGAATCACTTACAATACACACACACAAGTTCAAACCAGAAAGAATGAAAAACAAACTGGAAATCGGCCAAACAAGAACCGAACGCAAAAACAGAAACAAAATGAAGAACACAAAGCTTTTACGTGGTTCGATCAATGTGATCTACATCCACGGAGGCTCTATACACCTCAATTAACTCCACTGAACAATCAATTACAAGAAACAACCCAGAAAACTAGAAGCCCCAATTCACAAACCGAATTGAGCTTAAGAACCCTAGCTTTCAAATTCTAATGATTGTGTAGTGTTTACAGAGGGAAAATAACGTGTATCAACTTGTCTCTGCTAGTGGAACCAATGTATATAAAGGTTTAAGCTCGAATTAAGATGCACCAGGAGTTGTAACCAATTCTGTTTCAACTGCTCAAAACTGGTAGACGGTAATGTCACAACGATTTGACATGCAACGGTTCCTAACCGTTGCATAATTCTGTTATAACCGCTTTGACTCCGGTTCTTCACTAACCTTCAAAACTGACCTGCCTCAAAACCGATTCTCCAGCCCGGTTCTTCCCAACCTGAACCCGGTTCCTGATTCATCACAACCTCTACTACAATCCATGACCACTTGATGAAATTGAACTGATATTTACATTAAGTAAGTATATGAATTAAGTCCACGGAAAGACAAGTCAACATATACTCATATTCACAAAAAGTCCAATTATGAAAATCAAGGACAAGAAAAATGACACAAATTACTTGATTGCGAATTATGCATTTGCAAAAGGAATAAATAAAGAGATAGAGTAAGGCTCACTCATTTTTGGTGTCTACTCTCTATATTTCCCTTTTTTGCATTACTCTGAGGATTACTCGTCTTTATTTGGCATCATCAATGCTTGGGGGACCTTCCTTCAAAATTTAGGTTCCTTCAAAATTTAGGCTCTTTCACCTCATTCATGTCCCCAAGAGTCAAGTACCTATTCACACAACTAAAGAATTCATCAATTCTTAAAAGTGAAAAACTAAACAACTAGAAATAAAATCCTAAGAAAGCAATAAAAATTTTAGTGCTTGGGTTGCCTCCCAAGAAGCACTTGATTTAAAGTCGACGGCCCGACTTTCACAAGTGTTATTTGGGATACAATAACAAATGTCTATCGTGCCATGCTTTTGTTTACTCGAGAAATATAATTGATCCACCAACGTAGACATGGCACGATGGATCACGGATAAGATTATGGACATGTGATTTATGAAAGAAAATACGTTTAATGTCCATAATCGATGCAAGTTTTTCAAAACATGAAAGAAATGACGAATCGAAACTTGCATCATGACCACTAAAATGCATCAACAAATGGATCATTAATAAGAATGCGCTCATAATCGTACACTTTGTTGAGACATTGAGATTGCTCTTCCAAAGGCAATGCATTGTCTTCATTGGAAGAATTTTCACTTTTCTCCAAAGATGGCTCATGAGAGGACATTTTCACTCTCCTCTTCTTTCTCCTCTTCCCTCAACTGCACACTTTCATTTTTATTTCTCTTCAAAACATGTTTGTAGAGAATGGCTTCCATAACTTTAGTGTGTGCCAAAAGTTCATCAAACTTTTGATTAAACTCATCCTGGCCTTTTTTTTCATTTCTTCTTTCAATGCATTGCTTGAAGAAAATTGGTAAGATTCGGATGACTCAAAGGCTTGATGACTTGAGGAGGGAAAATTTTGATCGACCTCCCATCCCAATTCATTATTGTTTGAAGAAGAATTTTAATACATGAATTAACAGGGGTGGGTGGAAGGATAATGCATTTGTGAAGAAAATTGGTGGAAAAAAGAGTCACAATCCATAGATACGTGACGTTTCTCCTCACACATTTCACAATGCACTACTTCCATATTTTCAAAATTGGGAGAAAAATAAGAACCATCATCATGCACAAAGGGCAATGCATTCACTTCGGAAGGATTAGGAGCATAACTCTCAAGCAAATATTGATAGAGATCAGGGTTGATTTTTTTAGATTTTTTTAGATTTTTATTAATAAAAAGAAAAACGACCTAATCTAACTCTAATCGTGCTTTGGCTAAATCCACTGGAAGGAAATCCTCCTTGGCTATGGTGCCATGAACTTGTCGTGAAGGTCACTCCAAATCGATGTGATTGGAACGACCTTCTCAAACCGCAAGCGTACGATTTGTGACAGATGTAGTATATAAGATATCATATCCACAGGAAGGATTATCCGTGAGAATAGGCTTAAGCACGTTCGAGCAAGTTATTTTGACTAATCTAACTAACATAAAGCAAATAAATAAAGCAACGAGGGAACCGATTGATGGGGAGATATTCCCAAAGCACTCCGTTGTTGTTGCAAAAACACTCTTTCTTGGTACTTATCAAACGAACTCTTCTGGTCAGCATCGGCGGGAGGGGGGAAGGGTGATGAGGGAAGGAGAGGGTACATACACTCATCACTTTTCGTGTTCTTTCAAAGAAGGTTTATGCTTGAGATATAGAGTGATGAAGTGCCAGGATAATGTTGTACAAATCTGGTATGTTTAGTAGATTTAGACCCCTTAAATGAGATTTCAAAGTTTTTCCGTAAAAAGCTTTTATTTATTTATTTTTTTTTTTGAGTTGACAGCTCAAACACAATTCACGTTTTTCTTACGAAGCTAGATATAGTGTTGTATCTGGAAACGAATCAGATCAGACAAGTCAAAACACATTTACGCAATAAACACTGCAGAGATGATGAGCTGACTACTTAGGCTACACAATCTATAGCATTTTATACAAAATAAATAATTCAATTTTGATTTCTCCTATTTTACAATGGTTGTTTTTTCGTCTAATTTGATGGGTTCTCTTTAAACTAATGATTATATGTTAACCTAATACGCACTGATTATTTTTCCCTTCTAATTGGTAGACCATGAGCCACGACGAAAGCTTGTGGATTGATAGTTTGAAGCTCTTTTTCGATGTCTCGCTAGGCAAGAGCGAGGTCTCCCCATACTAATTTATGGTGCGTATATTAAGTTCTTTTTCATTAAATACACATTCAGCATTGTTGATCGTCCATTTTAATGTTAGTTTCCTTACATTGCTATCATTAACATATTAATCGTAGAAAATACAAAAGGAGGTCATCATCGGGCTCCGTAGTTTGACTATGCGGTAACCCTTAGATTTCATAAGTACTTAGAACTTGCTTTACCATGGGATCACGTAAACCCAAAGTTTAGCAAGTTCGGCTGGAGGACTTTTGCCAAGGAAAATGAGCTGGAGGCCGGAGATATTCTTGTTTTCTCCATGGAGCGTATGGATGAACATTCCATCACCTTCAAGGTGTAGGAGTTGCATGCTCGAGATCCTGATATACGAGCATTTCTTACCGACTTGGGCAAGAAGAATGGTGGACGTAGTGGTGCTTTGTCCTCAGATCATATTTATGTTGATTAAGCCATCTTATGTGTTTGAGTATTTGTTACTTCAGATACCAGTTGTTGCATGTGGCAACCTTTGGTTACTTATGTATTTGTCTTATTTTCAAGGATGTGAACTTGTCACTGCATATGCATTTGGACGCGGTTGCGCATGTTTTAGCTACCGTTGTAATACAATCGTCTTTTATAACTATATTTTTTCTTAGAAAACATTTCATTACATCGCGGTATCAGAACTATTACTGGGAATAGACATGGCTTACATTGCTTTATCTAATAAAGTTGGCCTACCCGATTGAACAAGTCAGGACTTCATAGGGGTGCTGCGAGTTGTCTATTGAAAACACTCGTTACTTTTCCAAAGAAAATGAAAGACCTATCAGACTGGTAACGTGATGTGTACGGAATTTACTTGTCCATACTTGCTATATATCAGGCAGGTAATAGACGCCAGCTAGGAGATGGCTTTCACTAGGATCAAGTTGCATCTTATGGTTACATTGAAAACTTTATATTCGATGGCCTTAGCTCAACTCATCTTTAGAAACTGCTTAACACGAAAAGATGAATTCCAAACCTTTTGAATTACCAAATCCGAGTGTCCATCAAGACACTAGCTGGTATAGGGGGTCATTATGGACTAAGTTGATGGGTGTTGAACTCGTCGCCCTTTCAATGGCAAAGCAGTTGAAAGGCGATTTTGTTCCAGAGATGCACGTAATAATTCTATGATATTACTGTGCATTAGGGATGCGATGCGTCTTAAGTTTATTGGATAACGTCATTTTTTTTTTTTTTTTTTTTTGTGGACATCAGCCAATGGTAAATTGGCTTGAAAAACGTTTCAAGGTGTAGGGTCGCTAATTGGGACTAAACCAAGCGCTTGGTACTGGCGACAGGGTTAGAAGTAACTGAGGAACAATGGACTTCGTGGAAAGAGGCCTAACTATCTTAATATTGAATATCCAATTTAAAAAAAAAAAAACAAAATTGTCAATTTTTTTTTTTTTTTTTTTGTCTTTTGTTCATTTTGGATGGCAATAAGATTCTATTGCCCAATTTGAGAGAATGTGGCTCCTAAACGTAATTCAGCCATTTATGTTTTTTTTTCCTTCATCAGGAACACGATGACATCGTTGAAGGTTTTTGCGAAACTGGAGCGCCTAACTACCAAGAACTACATTCCATATTTAAGGAAGATTAACTTTGTAGATGGATCAGAGAGCCCTGGTGATATCTAGTTTTTTGTAAGTTGTAATCGATATCATTGTGTCTGAGATATATTATGTTTAAAGTGTTTGTCGGAACAGACTTAACTAGTTAGGGCTATCATCGATGCCATAGTTCAACTATGTGAACTTGTCGCGAAAGTCACTCCAAATCGCTAGAATTAGAACGACCTTGTCAAACTGCAAGTGTATGACTTGTGATAGAGGTAGTATAAAGAACATCAAATCCACATGGAGGATTATTCCGTGAGAATCGGCTTAAGCACGTTTGAGTAAGTTAGGCCAAATGCAAATCATGGGGTAATTAAGCTAAATAACATAAAGTAAATAAATAAAGAGGGAACCGATCGATGGGGAGATATTCCTGAAGGTCGGTTTCACACAATCTTGGAAAATAAATCTAGCAAATATGAGCTAATGATGAGGCCTAAGAAGAACGAAGGTCATGTTACCAAATTAGAAGTCCAAGTGTGCGAACAAGAGGGATTAACAAATAAACCAATTACACAACAATTAGACCTAATGTCAATTACTAATGACCGGCAACATAATTACTAAGCTAAGGTAAGCTAATTAATTATGCAACTTAATTAATCCTTAAATCCCCACCCCAAGTAAATATTGCCTAAGGACCAAGATCGACATATGTGATTCGGGTTCTCCCGTCGTCCCCCATGGCCCTTCGAGAAGAACCGATATACCCTAGATTCACGACGCTTACGATATAAGCTATACAATCCCACAATGCCAATTCCAATCATCAAACAAACCCACATCAACACATATTATACTAAAATCACAATCCTTGGGTTGGGCTACTCCCGAATCCCAGGAAACAAGGAAACTACTCAAAAATCATCAAAGCATAAACAAGATTCAACAACATCAAGCAAGAAGTTAAGAAAAACCAAAAACTAAAGAGAATGAAGAAGAAATGCTTTTTTGGTTGAAGAATCCTTGTAAAACTCCGACAATCTTGACGGGTGTCACAAGCCTGTGAATAATCTCCGAGTTCTCCGTCAAAGGTGGCTTCCTCCTTGAAGAGGAGGAAGAAAACCCTATCTTTCTACTCATAAGATTTGAAAATCTTGAGAGAAAGAGAGAAAAAGAGTTTAGGAGCAGTTTTATGAATGGAGGTTTATTAGAATAAAGGGAGGAGGAATGGGTATATCTCGAAGTATATCATTTAGTATCTAACATAAAAGCGATAATTTAACAAAAATGAAAATAAACGTATCAATTAGTTATAGGCATCTAGTTGCTAATGGTTTATTCTCCTGTTCTAAATAAGTACAAGTAGAGGGCCATCAATCGCCTAGTAAGTGCAATGCCTCTGAGTACTTCTGCAGGGTCAATTGACTTCATCATAATACCTTTTACCTGCTTAAGGGACTAATGGAACACTTACCGCGTGGTCCGGTTCATAAACTAGTCTCGGCCAGGCAAACGCCGCTTCTTATACTAAAAACCCTGAGAACTTAGGCCGCTACTGATAAAGTCTTAACTGTACACACAAAGTACCGAGCATGCATGTAATGTTAATGTCACTTTCATTAGGTACTTTGCATGTCTGATGGTGTCACCTTATTTACGGAAATCGTAGACAACAAGTTGCAGTTTTGGAGCTCCAATCGGACCATAACTCAATGGTCGTCATAGTTCCTAATAGGCACAACCTATTAACTTTATTGGAAACTAGTTTTAATGGCCAAAAACTTTGATGTAGAAAGTTGGAATGAAATTTACATAATAGGAGGAACTTTGGACTAGAGCATATTACTAATCATATCCAAGTCTAGCCATGGCTCCACATCAATCCATCTTGGAAGTGTTCCAGTGACATAGTCGACCCAAGGCTCCATCATGTCTATAGGTACATCCTTAAGATTGAATTCGATGTAGTGCATACATGGCTCATCGTCCTTGTGGAGATCGTTCCATAACTCCATCAGGCCAACCTATCAAAACATTCCAACTATCATTAAAACAGATGCAATATGTCGTGATGCCTTATAGGTTGTAAATTGGCAAACAACAACAGTACTGAGAAACTCACGCATAATCCGGGAAAGGACTAACGTGGACCCTAGCTAAGTCTGGCTGGATAGAATACCCAAATATGCATGAATCTGTTGCAGGTAACGGTAGAAAGTAAGTTAGTTTTATAACAAAACCGAGCATAGATAGTGAGTAACTGGAACTCTACTGGTATGCACTTCGGCTGATATCGCGGCATTAGGGTCTATCATGGTTCTAAAGCACTTGGCATTCACTCCTACTCCAGTTTGCACGTTCCTCCTGTTCCATATAGGTATACAGAGTTGATAAATGAGCATATGCGATTGTTGAGTTTCAGAAAACAACAATAATAATTTATTTGTACTCACATTCCACCCAGATGGTCGAGGTAGTTAAGAAGCTGGCTCATGCAGGCATGGGAAGGCCTATCGTCATTTGCTAAGAATGGACTCTGCAACAAGGGTGATGGACGCTTAACATATGATGATATTCAAGTATAGAACTACCCTCCCCCACATGCCGAGATAGTATCTCAGTGTACGACTAGGCGGTTCCCGAAGGAGTCTCCCTAAATCTCTCTTCTACAACATCAGTCGTGACCGGTCAGGAGTAGTCCCAGCATCAAGATTAGTATGGAATGTGCGGCAGCACTGTCGACCACATGGAAAATAATTGTATCCATTGTACCACCCCCGGTACATGCTACATCTGCTATGTCGAATTCTTGTGCCACATCCCACGCTAGCCCAATTCAGGGGACACATTGGTAGGGTTGTGATGTGTGTCCCCTCGAACACTACAGGGACAATGATCGATATCCAGGTGAGCCCTTTCCGAGGTGAGTGAATCAACGGCGGTGGCCTCACTTGATAAGACGTGTAGTTCGTCACACCTTACGGCCTGATCGTGCGCAATAGAGGATTCCGGTTGGGTGAAAGTAGCGGAGCATAAAGGAATTTAAGGCTAAATAAATGGGGAACTGCTCCTTAAAGAATGTATCATTTAGGTGCTTAGGGAGGTCAGTTCTAGAGGTCTCAAACTTGAAGTCGTAATAATTCATCGGGTCCTTCTTCAGTTCGTCAAACTTTAAGTCATTATATAATTTCATGTTGTCACGAGCCTCTTCTAGATTTGACGGATTGTCCCCACAAACAAACAAAAATCTTTTACACCGCGCTTTGTCCTCACTTATGCACACCTTAAGAAACTTCACAGGGGATCACACATCTTGAAATTACTTCAGGCCAAGCATGCTTGACCTTAGAGTTTTCTCAGAATGAGCACCAAAAACGATGATGCACCTTGTTGGTATGAGTAGCACTAATCAATTCTTTAAGCCCTCTTCAACTTATGCAATCCCATACACATAGTCTCGAAATTCCCCTCAAGGCCGACTATACGGTTCCATACCCACACAGTCTCAAGATACCTTCTTTTTTGGGTGCGAGATCGGTTCGTTCATGTCTCCCTTTACCTAGTAGCCAGCCAAGAGCCACTCATTGTACGTGTCTTCTTCTTTTATTATGCCGGCGATCACTCCCCGCCCTCGTTGATCCCCGGCATAATCACATGCCCACTAGCTTCTACCTGGTTCGTCCCTGAACCACACCGTACTGGGAGAGGTCCTGCTCTGATACCATTTGTAATGACCCGCTTCTAGATTTGACGGACTGTCCCACAAAACAAACACAAGTCTTTTCCACTCACGTGCACCCTGAGAAACTTCCTTGAGAGTCACCCATCCTGAAATTGCTCCAGGCCAAGCACGCTTAACCTTAGAATTTTCTCAGAATGAGCACCAAAAAAGAAGATGCACCTTGTTGGTATGAGTAACACTAATCAATTCTTTAAGCCCTCTTCAACTTATGCAGTCCCATACCTACATAGTCTTGGAATGCCCCTCAAAGCCGAATATACGGTCCCATACCCACACACTCTCAGGATACCCTATTTTTTGGGTGCATGATCTGTTCGTTCATGTGTCCTTTCACCTAGAAGCCTACCAGGAGCTGCTTATTGTCTGTGCCTTCTTCTCATATTGCACCGGCAATCACTTCCTGATACAAGTTATGTATGCATGCATTTATGTCAATTTAAGTGCGTATTTTGTAACATTTTCATGTATAATTGGTCAAGAATCATTCATATTTCATATTGGACCATTTGACGTGTGTTGGCTTGTTTTGTGGAGTTTTAGTGATTTTCAGGCTTAAAAGATTAATTTATGAAATTATACAAAGAATCAAGTCGAAGAAGGGACAAGATGGGACACATTAGGCCAAAATTCTGGCACAATGCATTAAAGAAACGATGCGACCATGCCAGGATTGGACGCGGCCGCGTCAAAATTGTTGTCTAAAGTAAGAGGGCAGTAGCAAGTGACGCGACCACATGGAGAGGCAATGTGGTCATGCAAAAAGAAGACTGGTTCAACATTTGAAACTGTTGACGCTCAACGTGACCGTACCACTTCTTGCGCGGCCGCGCCAAAATCGTCCCCTAACGTGAATCAGGAGTTTGGTTAGATTTTTATCCTACTATCTTGAGGATTTCGACCCCAACTTATAAATAGAAGCCTAAAGCTCAAGTTTTGGAGGACGACATCATTGTTTCTCATAATTTTACGTACTTGGAGTAGAAGAGTGAGAGCAAGGATCGACGAGCAAGAATTAGAGCATGTCACTCCCCGCCCTCGTTGGTCCTGGACGTCACACATGCTCTGCATCAACTCTGCATGTAATGAATCAAAATCCCCGATCCAACGTGTAGACAGTCCTGATAGGCTACCTGGAATGTCAGAACTACAATGAGCAGCCTGCAGGCCACGGTATGACGGTTCTGGTACGCTATAATTCTACGAAAGTTGTGAACGCCTCGAATTGGGCACTGTACATGTGCTTCGTCCTCCATATAGGCTTCTGGCATAACATATGTGCCCTCATGCTATATAGGCATTTCCTCAGCGCCGGTGGTAACATATATCGTACCCCTTGTGGAGGGCCCTGACGATGTTTGGATGGCCGACTCGTAGCCTTTTGTTTTTCATGCTCAACCCCGCTGGTACCATCACCAACAACCCCAGTATGGGTATTCATTACTGCCTGGCTGCATACTTGCCGAAGCTTGAACCGTACCGGTGCCACGACCTCATCGAGGAGGATCCCTAACACATACAACATTAGTAACAATCTGAGCTGCCTGTCGTTTGTTACCACTCCTTCATTGCTTGTGTACATACTGAACAACCCCACTGCTAAGCTCCTCATTCAAATTCTTCAGGTATATAATACCCTCCTCCTCTGGTGTCGGGACAAGAGTCTCGAGACAATCCATCTAGCATTTGTGGAACGATATTAATATGATTATTGTTACGTACGACATAATAAATATAATTATTTTAATCCGAGTTATATTACACAAAATTTTCTTCGCCATTTAAGAAATATAAGAAACCACCCCTCTCCCCCATTTAAATCGCCACTGAGCACAACAACATTGCTATGGATGTGGAGCACCTAGCAATCAACCGAATGTCGTCCGCGAACCTAGCTTCCAAAGCCCATGCCTAAGACACAAAATTGTTATCAACACAAATGGATTAGTACATTAATTTATAAAGGACCCAAGTCTTTAAAGGCGAGTGTGGACTCGTATAAATGATAGCTAACGTAACGATCGGGTCCATCTGGCCCTAACTGAACAAGAACTGCCCTCAAATAATGAGGAAGTATCTGGAATGTGTACTTCTCCCATGGGAACGTGTCAAACCTCCCCGGTGATCTATCAGGGTCCCCCAATCGTCGACAACGACCTGTCTCCCATCCGAATAGACAAGTAAATAGTAGAGATACAATACCCTCGTTGCGGTAACTACATGATATCCACTATGCTTGAAGCTACCGGCCTTAAAGTGCTCCATAATATCCTACAGCTTCCTTGCTCCAGTCGGGCGTACTATCGTGTTGAAGAAATCATCCTCTGTAAGAGGTGGTTCTTTATTAGGATCGAAGATGTTGTCCCCGAATGTCAGCCCCGTAATGAATATATACTCATGCCATGAAAATCTTATTTGACGATACCTAATAGGAAACTAAAACTCAAAATCTTCGGCACCGAGTTTGACTACCTCCCTTAAAATAAGGAGTAGATTACCGCCTGAGAAAATTGAGACCTACTATGATAATCAAAGAGGTGCCCAAAGCAGGAAGCCCGAAAGGTCACGAGTGCATCACCCCCACCAGATCGAGTTCCATCTTAATCTCATTAATAATCTTCAGGTGCACGTAATTGTTGATGATGGCTCTCTGATGTCGTATATCAGATCTTTTCCAAGGCCAAACTTAAACTCATAAGCATCAAATCTGAAAAATTATGTTAACAAATATCAAGTATAACATCACGTATGGAATTTATGAAGCTGACTAAAGATCCTGAGTCAAATAGTTATATCGTGTATAAGATTTTCTATCGTGTAAAAACTTATATAAAATCATAGAATATCGTGGTAGTTGGAATTATGTAAAATTGGCATCGTGTTAGTTGGCCATCGAACAATGTCGTGTATCATCAACGTAAGTGGAAAAAATCGTGTTAAATTGTCAAACAAATACACAATATCGTGTACTATAACAATATCGTGTACGGAAGAATTTCTCGTGTACATACAAACATGCAAGAAAAGTGTGTGATTCTTGTATGCTCGAGTAAGCTAATATTGTGCATGGATATCATTTCGTGTACAAAGGGTCAAGATTCAACATGTGTGGGTCTAAGGAAAATATCTTGTATGTTTACTACGAATCGTGTAGTGAAATCATGTGAAGATTGTCGGATTACGATTCTAAGGAAAACATCATGCATATTAAAAATGACGTTGTTACTAATATCGTGTAGATAATGCATTATCGTGTATATTAATATCATGAATGTTATCGTGTACCTCAATATTGTGTGCATAATCTAGTCAAGAACACTGTCGTGTACATGGGGGTTCAGGGGGTTCAATGTCGTGTTCGTAATTCAGTCCACATGGTTCAATATCGTGTACAAGAGATATATGTCATGTATGTAATTTAGTCCACATGGTTCTATATCGTGTACAAGTGGATATAATGTCATGTACGTCATTCGGTCCACAAGTTCAATATCGTGCACATGACTCATTCAAAGGGATATAATGTCGTGTGCGTAACTCAATCCACAAGGTTCAATATCATGTATTGATTGAGAGTCAAAATGTAAACTCGTGTATGAGTACATTAACAATAAAAAAAAATCATCAATCTAACCTCTTCCGCTGCAAGATCGCCGCCAACACGGCTGTATTTTCGACTGAAGAACTTCGTTAGAGGTTTCAAGACTTCTATTCCGGTCGTCATGGACCAATTCTGACACGTTTCCCTCATTCAATGTTACTTAGATATGACGATTTTGAGAATTTGCAAATTACCCAATGATGAAGTGGGGTAAGAAGAAGAAGATGATGATGATGATGATGATGATGAGAGACACATGAAAATGATTAGACGAAATTAAACACATACACAGAATGGATTAGTTTCTTCTTCTTTTTTATTTTTTTTTATAACGAGAATGCTTGTTGCTAGAGGTGGGCAGACGGTTCGGAGAACCAGGCCTATTCGAACAGGGGGCCAATAGTTCCAAAATCGTTGAACTGGCTTTGATTGGGAGCCAAAACCGCAATCGTAGTTTATACGGTGCGTTTATGGTTCGAGGCAGCAGTGGAACCGAGAACCGACGGTTTAACAGGCGGTTCAACCGTTGGTTTATCACTGGCGACTGAACCGGTTCTTGTAATAAGTTTTATTTCTTAAAAAAAAAATCAAATGGGACACATGGCATGATCTTGTTAAGTATCCGTTTGAAACGAATGGCTAGGATATACTAGCCACTACATAAAATCGGCGGTTCAAATCGGACGAACCGTCGGTTTGAGTGCCATTTTTTTTATTTTTTTTTTAAATTGATGGCCAGGATCTGTTGGCCATTGATACTGACCATTGGAAAAGAGTATTTTCGGGGGTTTTAGTGGGGGTGTATTTTTTAGTTTTTTTTTTTTTTTTTTTAAATATTTAAGTCCTAAACCCCTACAAATACCTCCTGCTTCAGCCCAAATCTTGGCACCTCTCAATCTTTGCTAATTTTAGTGTTCAAAAAATTCTCTAGTTCTATTAAAAAAATATCTACTTCTTCAAGTTCTTCAATTATCATCTTCGTTCTTTCATTACATATAAAAAAATGGCAAGCCGAAAGGGAGGATCTTCAAGCTCTTCATCTCGCACACGTGCTGATAAGGGCAAGAATCAAATGTTGGAGTAGTATGCTCCACTTCCTCCTTCCCGATTTTATCTATTATTGTCAAGGAAATTTTTGCTTGTCCCGCTTCAACCGTTTCGGTTGAGCAAGCTTTTAGCATCGGAGGATACACCTTGGATGCCTGAAGATCTAGATTAACCCTGGAGAATTTAGAAAATCAACCTTCTTGAAGATTAGATAAAAGCCGATAAACAAGCTCAAGAGGTTGACTTCGATGACGACGAAGAAGAAGATACACTTGACTTCAACACCACTGCCTCCGGCTCCAGCACACCCGCTTCTCAAGGAAGTGAATGAGCACGACCACCGAACCGGCATCGATTCGAAAGGTAAGTGGGGCAAGAGAACTACATAGGCTTTGATTCCTTGACCTTAAGTCGAAAGGTCGAGGATACGTAGGCAATTTGGTTCTAAGTTAAAAATTAGTTTACTAATTTTTAATAGGAAATCAAACTCAAGCCTCTTTTCCTTCTCAATATTATCAATTATTATTTACTTTTTTTTAAGATGTAACTTTGTATTGTAATTTATAAGTTGATTTTTTTTAATTAGTGTTACATTTTAGTTTGTGATTTTAGAAATTATAAGTCGTAAGTTGTAAGTTGTATTTGTAATTGTACCTTGTAGATCTAATGATATTTTATATTAATCGGATTATTCTCATTTCTCTACGCCTGGAATCAGCAGTTAAAAACTGAACCAGCGATTTCATGCTGGTTCAGAACCGTAACCGGGACCGCCATTCTTACAGTCCGGTTCCGATTTCCATACTAGCGATTCCTAAAATCGTTGGTTCGGAACCAGAACCGAGATCGGGAACCGTCTGTCTTTGCAACGGTAAAGATGAACAGGCACAATTGGCCTGGGCTGAAATAAATTTTTGTTAATAATTTTTTTTAATTCTTTTTTTCCAGTTACCTTACTACGCTCTTTACGTTTTGTTGTCCCCACCCCTCCCACTCTTTGGTGCTTTTTTCCCCACCCTCTGACACACACTACCACCAACCACCCCCCCTCCCTGCCCCTCGCCAAACATTAGCCTACGTCCCTGCCCCTCCCACTCTCTTTAAAATTTTCAATTGACCCACCATATATTTATAATCTGACGTCTTTTATTAATGAAGCAAAATCATACTTAATCTAAAAATAAAATTGTCCCAAAACAATAATGTAAAATTATTCCCGTTCAAATTTCTTTATCATTTCTTAAAATATTATTTTTTGTATAAATTATTTTCTAGCCAAGCATTTAACGTGTTATTTGGTAAAAAAAAAATATTTTTGGTATATATCGACATACATTTGGTTAAAATATATTTAGGCATCATTATATCAATTCGATAGTAATTCAGTAAGCCCCCCACAATCAGTTTACTTTGTCTAACTCTATTAAATGAGACTTCATTCAATCTTCCAAAAAAATATCCGAATCCATATCTTACAGAATATGTGATATATAATAAATTCAATATATTTTATATGATATTTTTATTTTTATTTTTACTATAAATAAATATATTTTATACTCTTAAACAAAATACTTTCCTTCAATTGAGAAATATTCCATATATATTAATTTAAATACATTCCTGTGATATATTCTTAATAAGAGATTATTTGAGAAAACAATTTTTTTTTTAGATATTTAGTCTACTTTTATTTTCTTCTTATATCTTAATATTTTTTAATTTATTGAATTATTTTATTTTAATTAGAAATTGTAAAATTTATATAATTTATTAGATTTAAAATAATGTGGCCACTTGTTGAACTGATAAGTGAATTGAGTCAAATAGGGGGTACTAGTTTATCCGATAAGGTGAATCGAGTTAAATAATGTATACTTATTGACTCGATAAGCCAATCGAGTCCAATAATGGATACTAGTTGAACCAATAAGCCGAAAAGGGCTACATAGTGGGTACTAATTAATTAGATAAAGTGAATCGGATCAAATAGTGACTACTTATTAACTACATAAGTTAATCGGGTCAAATTGTAGATATTTGTTAAGTTAATAAGCATTAACACGTCAGATAGGGGTACTAGTTGTTTTGATTAGCCAATCGGGTCAAATAGTCAATGCATCTTCGCTCGATTAGCAAGTTGGATCAAATAGTGGATACTTATTAACTCAATAAACCAATCGGATCCAACAGCAGATAGTTGTTGGGCGATAAGCCGAAATAGATCAAATAATGCGTACGAGTTCACTCGATTAGCCAATTTGGTCAAATAGGGGATACTTCTTAAATCAGTAAGCCAATCATGCTAAATAGTGGATACTTGTTGAGCCGATTAGTCGAAATTGGTCAAATAGTTTGTGTGTGCAAGTTGATCCGATTAGCCGAATCGGGTCAAATAGTGGACACTTGTTGACTCGA
Source organism: Ajuga chamaepitys (assembly GCA_958295605.1). Classification (NCBI taxonomy): domain Eukaryota; kingdom Viridiplantae; phylum Streptophyta; class Magnoliopsida; order Lamiales; family Lamiaceae; genus Ajuga; species Ajuga chamaepitys. Next base: position 27,944,850 of record OY282498.1, read on the forward strand.
TAAGTCAATCGAGTCCAATAATGGATACTTGTTTAGCTGATAATGTGAGACGGGTTAAATAGTGGGTACTAGTTGATTCAATTAGCCAATCAGGTCAAATAGTGATACTTCTAGACTCGATTAGCTAATTGGTCAAATAGTGAATACTTATTGACTCGATAAATCAATCGGGTCCAATAGTGGGTAGTTGTTGGGCGATAAGCCGAAACGAGTCAAATAGTGGGTACTAGTTGTTTTGATTAGTCAATCGGGTCAAATAGTGGATACTTATTGACTCGATAAGCCAAAACGAGCCAAATAGTGGATACTAGTTGATTTAATTATCCAATCGAGTCAAATAATTGATACATCTTCACTCGATTAGTCAGTCGGGTCAAATAGTGGATACTTATTGACTCAATAAACAATTGGGTCTAATAGTGGATAATTGTTGCGCGATAATCTGAAACAGGTCAAATAGTAGGGTATTTATTGACTCGATTAGCCAATCGGGTGAAATAGTGGATATTTCTTAACTTGATAAGCCAATCAGGTCATACAGTGGATACTTTTTTATCCGATTAGCCGAAACGGATCAAATAGTGTGTGTAAGTTGATCCGATTAGCCGAATTAGATCAACTAGTGGATAATTGTTGACTCGATAAGCTAATCGGGGTCCAACGATAGATACTTGCTGAGCTATAAATCAAAACGGGTCAAATAATGGGTACGAGTTGATTCGATTAGCTAATCGAGTCAAATTGTTGACACTTATAAACTCGATTAGTCAATTGGATCAAATAGTAAATACTTATTGACTCGATAAATAAATCGGGTCCAATAGTGGATAGTTGTTGGGCGATAAGCCGAAACATGTCAAATAGTGGGTACTAGCTGTTTCAATTAGTCAATTGGGTCAAATATTGGATACTTATTGACTCGAAAGCCGAAACGGGTCAAATAGTGGATACTAGTTGATTCGATTAGTCAATTTGGTCAAATAGTTGACACATCTTTACTCGATTAGCCAGTCGGGTCAAATAGTGGTTACTTATTGACTCGATAAATCAATCGGGCCTAATAGTGGGTAGTTCTTGCGTGATAAGCGGAAATAGGTCAAATAGTGGGACGAGTTGACTCAGTTAGCCACTTGGATCAAATAGTGGATATTTCTTAACTTGATAAGCCAATCAGGTTAAATAGTGGATACTTCTTGTGTCGATTAGCCGAATCGGGTCATATGGTTTGTCCGAGTTGATCCGATAAGCCAATCGTGTCCAACAGTGGATACTTGTTGACTCGATAAGCCAATCGGGTCCAACAACGAATATATGTTGCGATAAGGCGAAACGGGTCAAATAGTGGACACTAGTTTATTTGATTAGCTGAATTAGATCAAAAAGTGGATACTTATTGACTCAATGAACCAATCGGGTCCAATAGTGAATAGTTGTTGGGCGATAAGCCGAATCAATTCAAATAGTGGGTAGTAGTTGATCCGATTAGGCAAATCAGATCAAATAACAGATATTTGTTGGCTCGGTAAGCCAATATGGGCCAGTAGTGGATAATTGTTGATTAGATCAGCTACAATGGGTCAAATAATGGGTACTAGTTGATCCAGTTAGCCGAATTGGGTCAAATGGAGGATACTTGTTAATATGATTAGCCGACACGGATCAAATATTAAAAACGTGGTGACTCACATAAATACCTATAGAATATTATTTAAAACTATTTCAAAAATCCAAGAAAATGACACGTCACACAGTTGACCAAGTCAACAAATCTTCTTTAGATTATGTTCGATAACAAGCTTTCCGGCAACGATGGAAACTCTTCTGCAATGAAAGGGCGTTTAGTATTTAACATAATATGTGAATGACAAGGCACTAGACTCGCACTACTTGTTCGTGTTCACTCATCATAGCCTAGAGTAAGGGTGTAAATGAATCGAATTGAATCCAGTACAAAGAAATCCAATTCGAATCTGAAAATACTAACTCGAATCAAATATTAATCAAATTTTAAAATGTGATCCGAATTCGATTCGTGAAAGATATGTGAACATATTCATTCAAAATTCGAAAAGTTGTTTTTCATTTTTATTTTTATATATTTTTTATTTTTAAAATAGTCAAAAATAACTTTTAACAAGATATTATCTATATAAATTTATTTTAAAAATATAGTTATGTATATTGTTTATTTTTTTAAAATATATGATTGATAAACGAATCGAATGTTCGAAATATTCGAATCAAATACAACTATATTTGTATTTGAATTTGAATATTACACGAATTTAAAAATTATTTTAAATTTTTTCGAATCCAAATCATTCTTATCAAAATTTGAATAAAAAAATTACATCTCTAATCAAGAAGATGAGAGGGCAAATATATAACTTTTATTCAAATTTTCATTTCTCATTTTATGTAATTATTAGGTCACTTTATTTCAAATTTTCATGTTTCTTTTGTTTTAGGAAAATTTCTGATCATGGTGGGGTTGGTTAAAATTAATCCCTGATTAATGATCTAAATATGAAAATCCGAAGGTGCAACTATTGTATTAATTAATACAATTTAATATTTCTTTTCTCAAAAAAAAAAAAGAAAAAAAAACACCTATATGAAAATTCGAGGTGCTACTATTGTATTAATACAACTTAATATTTTTTTTTTGACAATTTTTTTTTAATATTTATTGTATTTAAAAATTATAGGGTAAAAGAAATTGGAATCTACAACTTGATTGATCTTTTATTTTAAATTTGTGAGTTATTATTATTTAAATTTCTTTTGTGCATATTATGTGTCGAACGAAATTTAAAAGAATTTCTTCAATTTTTATTTACTTCAATTCTCGGAAGGGGACAAACCACCATTAACGCAACCGTCGCACTAACTCTACTTTTCTTTAACTTTTCTGACGAAGCTTTTTATTCTCTCGTATACTTGTATTCGCGGAACTGTTTCTAAATTTCTTACTTGTTCAAAGTTCAATTTTATTTGTATAGATTTTTTCTGTGAGTCCACAATTTTTCTTCCTAAGAGTTCCAACCACCTATCTCTGTAACTGAAATTTCTGCAAAAAAAATCTTTGGCTTCTTATATCCCGGTTACGATATTTAGACTTTTGGTAACCCACCATCGGCACTCTTTTTTTTCTGGAAAAGCCAATCTTGTTTTTGGAGAAGCGCCGCCGCCGGATAATAGATCCGGTAAGGAGGATTTTGGTTCTCTCCATGAAAGCGGGCTTAGAGATCAGGTAATTCAAAAAAATTCCCATTTGTTCCTATCATTGGCGTTTCGTGGTGGCGGAGAAGATGTGGATCCAAAAAAGATAAAAAGAAAACTGAAAAAATTTATGGTTTAGCTTAAATCTGGTGAAGGTCAGTCGTCAACACCCTAAATACCGCATAACTTGGGATATGTATTCAAAAGGCCGATAGCGCGTGTCAAGACATATAAAGCGTAGGGATGGCAACGGTGCAGGTCGGGGCAGGTACTTGAATATCCATGCCCGCCCCATCATTCGAACGGGGCGGGACGGGCCGACCCGCTGCGGATCACAGGTCAGGACATGTCGATCCATTATTTTTTAAAAATAGATACTCCCTCCGTCCCGGTTAAAGCTTCCTACTTGCCTTATCGGTCCGTCCCACTTAAAGTTGCCAGCCCAAAAAAGGAAATTAATCCCCCAATCCTCACCCTCAAAATCTCAACCACTCAATCTCCACCTTTGAAAAAGTCAAATAACTGTTTTTTCTTAACATCCGTGCCCAGTCAAAGTGGAAGCTTTAACCGGGACGGAGGGAGTATAATTTAGTAACTATAATTTAAAATAAATGTTGACTTAATACATTTTATACAAATATTATTTCAAAGAGTCATTGTAAACTATAAAAAAAAAGTAAATGTTTAAAATACATTCATAATCCTATTTTGTAATATTTATTTGTGTCTAAACTTAATTAATAATTTTTACGTTGTATGATGTTTGTTATTTAGTATTATTTGATACATGTTATTATTATAAATATTGCGTGATTATTAAATACTATATATTAAATTTATTCATTTATATGAATAACATCATATATATATGTACATATTACTGCGGGGCAGGGCGAGGTGGAGTATGACGGAGCGATGGCATGACCCATGCCCGTCCCGCCCCACCACGGGTTACAGAAGGGGGTGATCCATATACCTCAGGTCAAGGCAGGTTAGGGCAAATCTGGTCGAAATTGTCATCCCTAATAAAGCGGCTATGAGTATGATAAGGTTGTAAAGGGAAGAAGGCATGGCCGAGGGAGAGAGAGAGAGAGAGAGAGAGAGAGGGGGGTAAGGGGAACAAGAGTGATAGTTTGGGGGGTTGGGTTGGGGTTGGGGTTGGGGTTTGTTTTGGGGGGGGGGGGGTGTCAGGTTGAAATAAGTATCTGGAAAGCAAAAAAAAAAAAAAAAAAGGGTAGTAGTGTAATTAGACAAAACAATATTAAGTGGGTTTTCGGGAAAACACATGCTCCCTCCGTCCCGAGATAATTTGCACACTCCTCTCGTCACGTGGAATAAGAAAGAGTTGTTTTTTGTTTTTTAGTTGACTTTTTCAAATGTGGAGATTGAGGGTGGAGATTGTAAAAGAAATTTTCTTCTTAAGAGTGTGCAAATTATCTCGGGACATTCTAAAAAAAACATGTGTAAATTATCTTAGAATGGGGAGAGTATTTTGCAATTTAAAAAAAAAAAATCGGCCCAGGCCAAATCGGCCCGTTTAGGTTAAATAGGTAGTATTATAAATAAAGAAAAGAAAATAAAGGAGCAATGTGGAGACCACAGAACGGTCACTCACAAAAGTCAAATGAAAAACCTTTTCATGCGACAAGCCGGCAGATAAAGGTATCTAGAAATAAACTAAAATTTGACTAATGAAAATAAGGCAAATACAAGACAAAGTCAATTTAGTGCAAAGAAAACTGGAACTGGGGGGTTCAGTTGGAGAGAAGAAAATATTTAGAACTGTCGTCGAAACAAACTACAGAAGTCGAGCTCCCAAACATGTTGCTCTATGTCACAAAACCCGAGCGTGGGGGATTAGCAACGCCCCTCACATCAGTGTGAGTCCAAAAATTTCTCTGATGATTTCACTGTCTTAACTCAGAGCTGTCAAATCTGTGAATATGAGCCGACGACAAATTCCAAAACGTGAAAAATTCTCACCAAAAACTAAGGTCCTAACACCAATATCCAATCTACAAGACCGGCGAAAATATCCCGAAATCAGCATGCAAAATCCTCGGTCTTGCTATCCAAACCAAAAGTAAAGAATAAATATCGTTGAAATCGCGTGCGGTGTCGGTGTCAAAACATCCGACCCGGTTCGTCCACTAATCCCTGGACCGGGTCAAGTCAACCCGGATATAAATGGGCATACAGGCCTTCAAAAATCCAAACAAAAATGCAAAAAAAAAAATTGGCACACCGGCTTTAAAAGTCGAAGCATCAGTCACCGCAGCAAATAAGAAAAAGATTTTGAAGCAGAACGAAAACTATCAGAAAGGCGCACAGGCCTGCAAGCTGCCGCTCCAAAGATGCTGAGGTGAGGCGAGACCCACCTCAAATCTCAGACACTAAAAACGGAGCTGGTAATGATGACCCCGAACCGGTTCGGTCGCCAATGGTCGAGGCAGTGAACCGGTTCATCGATGCAACTGGGTATGTAAGTCGTGGCAGTCCAGGAACCACAAACTGGTCAAATCAACTCTTTCAGGTGCACACATAGAATCGATCGCAATCTTCAAGAACGGCCCTGCTTGTCTGAGGAGTGGGTGACTCGGAAACTAGACTCAGTTCAGTGAGAGAACTCGAGAGGATGCTGAGTTAACTCAGTAATAATGGCGTTGAGCTAAGATCACGAGTCAGTGAGCGAGCACTTCAATGGCGGTTTTCACAGCCTAGAAACGAAAATCAAACCCAGGAGATCTCGTCCCAGATTCGAAAATCAGCAAAGTCGAATCCAATCCAGAAAAAAGGAGGACCCAGAAGCAAGCAGAGGCCTTCAATGGCGGTGATGCTTCATGTTGACAACAAGATTGTGACTCATCTGCTCAAGTCAAAGCTAACAAGTAGTGAGGTGTTTTTCATTCAGCTTAATCCAGAAGATTGCATGTGACTCAAGCACATGCATGCAAAGTTGATGAAGTTGCTGCAAAACTGTTTTGCTTCCTCAGTTGTTATTTGAACTTGTAGTCAGGGGTACAGTGGTCTATTGCTGTTAGCATTCAGTTTTTCTTCTCGTAAAGTTTGTTATGTTGGAGTAACTGATTAGAATAGCAGTTAAGACCATCTCCAACCCATCACAATAACTATATTTTGGGGGGGAATTTTAGAGTTTATTCCCCTAACCACACTCTAAAACATCCCTCTATAATTGGGGGATGAACAGTGTCCACACAAAAACTGTATTTATACATTATATGCTCAAAATACCCCTAAATTCAGTTTTAACTACATAAATGTTATATTTGTATTTAATAATTTATCTAATTCAATTAAATTTAATTACAAAAAAAATTAGTTTAATTTTTTTATTAATCTTGCATATTTAAAAATAATGAAACAATAATAAGATAAATTACTAGTTACATCAAATTGCAAGATAATTAACACAAGGGAGACTTCATTACAACAATATGAAAGAAAACAATGTTGGAAATATTAATTGCATAAATTGAAAAACAATGTTGAATGCAATGTTTTATCTTTAAGTGTGAAATTATTAAATTTTTTTAACTAAATAAATAGTGTTGATTTTTTTTAATATGTAAAACATAAATAATTATTTATAAATAAAATTAGAAGTAAGTAATCTTATTGTGTAAATTTTAGTGGAATAGAGTTGGGTTGGAGATGGTTTACACAAAACTGTAAATTTAGTGGGATAAAGTTGGGTTGGAGATAGTGTACACAAAAACTGTATTTTTAGTGCAAAATCTACACTATAATAGAGGGTGGGTTGGAGATGCTCTAAGAGGGGGATTCAACATAGAGTTTTAAGAGAGATAGAAACAGGGAGAAGTGTGAGACACTTGTGATAGAGGGTTGTTAACATTGCTCGTTGATAGAGCTGATTGTTGGGTATTCAACCGGTGTATTCTCCTGATTGATATCAGTAAAGAAGATCAAGTTTCGCATGTGGACGTAGGCTCAATTGAGCTGAACCACGTAATTCTCAGATTCATTTACATTACTGCATTTCTTAAAGCTCATGTATTTATTCTTGGTGGTTTTATGGTGATTTAAATTGTGTTTTGCATTGCTCTTGTTTGTGGTGTGTTGAATTGTGATTTTGGTAATAAGAATCTCAACACTTCAGGCTCGGAAAGGTAGCGACCTTCGTTACTCCTTCAATGGCAGATTTCACAGCACCAAAATGACCCAGGAAAGCCATCCCAGTAATAATTCTTCCAAGTCGAGACCAAATGAACTCGCACCTAGAAGCTCGAAAGTACTTCAATGGCGGAATTTGGTTCCCTTTGGCTTCCGATATCACCTCCGACGAAGAGATATCAGGCGAAGATGGGGCTGCGCAGTCCCAGGGCGAAGCCCTATGTACAAAGCTCTGGAAAGTTATGAAGAACGAGGCTCAGGAAATGGACAATCGGCTAGATAATCAACAGCTCCATCCCCAAAAGCTCGATCCACAAAATCACGAAAAGAAACTTTCAGATCTGTTGATAATGAAACAGAAATGGCACACCGCACTATCAGATCCAAAGGAATCTTGAATAACAAAAATCCAAGAACTGGACATAAGAAAGGAAAATAAAACGGAAACGAAAAGAGAAGATAAACAAACAAAAAACAAAAAAAGAAGCATAATAGAACAAAGGCTGTTGCCGCCGGCCAAGGAGGGGAAGCCTAGTGAGAGCTTGTGTTTAGAAAGAGGAGAGAGCGTTTTGAGAATTGATGATAGGAGGATCGGCCCGTTTAGGCGAGTCCTTGCAATTTAGAAGGTAATCTGTCAAATAATAAGTTTAGACTTTCTAACAAGGCAGCAGCCTATATTACCACGCAATTGTTTTTTTCTCTTTTTTCTTTGAATGGAAGTCATATCAATTTAAATGCACAAGACCTCTAGCTATTAAACTAACACTGACACAACCGCCATCTAGGGCGTACAGACATTTTGTTAGTTTATGGATACAATTTGTAATAAAAAAGTAATTTGAATTCAATAATAAAATGAAATTAATACGGCGGATATATTATCCACAAAGAAAGAATAACAATCCCTCAATTTCAAAGAAAATGTCATTTTAGCTATTTGTGAAGAAATTAAAGATTGATATTTAATTAGTATGTTTATGAAATAAGGAAATAATTAACTAAACTAAGTAAGTTGTTTAAGATAATATTGAAAAAATTGTAGTTTATTTGGTAAAGTGACACTTATTGTGAATTTTTTCAAAGTGTCTATAATGATATTTTTTTTAAACCGGGGAGTAACAATTATTTTATGTGCATTCCAAATTTTATACGGAAATGCTGGTCATTCACAATGAATTACTTAGATATGAGCCTAATAATCATTAAACAAAAAAAAAAAATTATTTTGAATTATATATTTTATTTCAACATAATTAATATGAATATAAATTATAAATATTGAAAAGATGACTAATTTTATATATTGGACGTGAAAAACCAAATAGTTATTTGTAGTTTGAGGTATTGGAAAATGTTTTTTAGAAAGAAAAAATTAAACAAAAGTCTCTAGATTATGAGACCCACTCATTTTTTGGGTAAGTCTCTTGTATACCAATTAGATCCATGTAATTTGGATTGTGGGTGATTTTCATGAAAATGTATTAGCGTTTATGCGTAAAGATATTAAATATTCTGAGTAATTGTATCATGTTGAAAATGTATTAATGTTTATGCTTATATGTATTACTTTGTTCTTGGCAAATGTATTGTAATACATTTACCTCGAACATGTAATATAATCATAACTTGTGACTCAAATCGAATTATACTGTGCACCTATTGTACAGAAGACTTTGCTCATTTTTGTTAAGTATCGGTATGTGGATGTATAGACGAAGATGAAAAAATGCAGACAAAGTCGATGCTAGAGTTTGACTCTATATCCATAAGACGAAATTGCCACGTACTCTGGTGCAATACGTTTAATAGCAAAACGCCTCCAAGATACAACGACTTTAAAACTTCAGACCGCTGCACTACGAGTCGGAAGTTATCGGCGAACGTACTCAGATATTTGGAACTTTCGGACTCTTCTAATGCAGAATTTAGAAAGCTTTTGAATCTTAAAGAACTTGTGAATTCGAATGAATGAAATGAAATGTGGAGGGGCCTATTTATATATGTTGAAGAGTTGTGGTGCCTTTTTGGAAAGACACCTCTTCACCCCTTGGTTGCACCCTTTGGACTGGACCCATCAGTTCGCTGGGCGGTCGCACCTGCAGGCTGAACCGTGCCCTGGCGGGCGACGGGTCGCACTGGTTCGACCCGCCCGGCCTGCTGGCGGGTCGGTCCGACCCGACCCGGTTCGACCCACCGCCCAGTCAGGTCCGGTTCGGCCGGTCCGAGCCGCCGACCCGGTTCGACCCATTGCACAGTCCGGTCCGGTTCGAGCCGCCCAACTGTCCGGTTCGACCCGGTTCCTGCACCGCCTGACTCGAATCGCCACGAACCATCCGTCTGGACCACCTAGCCAAAACTTTAAGGCTCCTCGCAACGACGCGTACGTGCGAAGTGCGCCTCTAAAGCGACATGTGCGGGTCCGGGCTCGGGTCCATTTTAGCCAAAGGCTAAAATCCCACTAGGATCCACCATAAGGTCCACCATAGGGAAGCACACTTGATAACTACTTATCAAGTGCTCTACTAAATAAGGAGTATCCACTTACTCCAATTTTTCTATGTGGGACAAGTTCCCATATGTTTCCTTCATAAACTCTTCAACTTCCATGTTTAAGTTGCAACCTTTGACAATTAATATCTCATTCACCCGAAATTGGTTTCGAGCATATTAATACATTAAATTCATCTACTCGAAGTGTAGATTATGAATTTGCAACTTGTTTCCATTTTTAACAAATGTATTGAATTAATTAAATTGGTCAATTTTGAGTCAAAACCCAAAATTTCAAATCAATTTCCAACAATTTTTTCCACGGGCATATACTGTTCGCTTGGTAACCTTTTTTCCTTTTTCAAATTTGTATATGTTATCTCCAAATTTACAAACTTAAAAATCAAAGAATTTTACCATTTATAAACTGTTGTGTTATCTTACTTAATAATAAAGGGGAACCCTCAATAAGTAGAAATAATTGATTTTTCCGCCCAAACACTACTACTAAATCTAGACATATCAAATTTATGGTAAAAGCTTTTATAATGAGGGAAAAATCTCAAATAATATATTAGCTTGATATTCTGCCAAAACTCGCTATAAGCTGCCAAAAATGACTCCCACATTTAAGCAAAATCTCCAATCTTAGTCATATTTGCAGCGATATTCTCCAATCATATATTAGTCATATTTGTAATGATATTTTGTCAATAATTACTCGATTATATTTAGGAAAGGTCTCCAATCATATAAAAATGACTCGCTATAATTTGTCAAAATCTACTCCCATATTGAAGGAGAAATCTTCAATCAATAGTAAGTAAGATTTGTATATGTTGGTGACATTTATTTTGGGAGAGTTCAAATCATACATCTTAATGAAGTGTTTTTTTTTTTAATAATTTTTATTTGTATACATCCAATATATATTACCTATAAATGAAAATGCCAAATTCTACCATTTATTTTTTGAAAGTTCAAATCATGCATAATTACTCGGTCAAAAAATAGGGAAAAATGACGAACTTTCCATCAATAAACATTCCCCGTACTCCTCAATATCGGGTTTATCAATCAAAATTTCTCTGTTGCTGACATTTATCGTACGAGTTAATTAAGCAAATCAAGCAGATGATTAAAATAGATAACTACCATATTTTGAACCCATTAGAACAAATTCTGAAAATATTTAAATGAATTTTACGCCCTTTGTGATATTATGTCCGAGTATTTTACAATTTGTGTTTATCAAATAATACAAACATACATATAAAATAGGATCAATTTGGATATGTCTTGTTAAATAAAACAAAGAGAAAGCTACTCTTTATCTTCCTATAGGAGAAATGGAGAAAAAAAAAAGAGAATTTTTGTTTGAATTGTAGTAAAAGGAGACGACGAATAGGAACAGAACAATTGGGAGGTTAGTTATACACCTTCGTCACTTTTAGAATTTTGAGTACAAGTAACAAATTACTTTTATATGGCACATGAAGATGTTCATTAGTAGTGATTGTGACAATTCTGATAATAAAGCTTATTATTGTATGATAAATAATTTTTGGGTAATTCTATTATACCATTTGTGTATCTGCTATCAAGGGTAATCTACAAGTTACATTTAACTTTTTCTAAAAAAAAGTGGCGACTATTTACAACCCACAAAATTTCTTAATGCAGTTTACTAATTTAATAAATTAGAATACTATTATCAAAAGACTACAACACCCTTATTGAAAAAAATTAGCATAATCAACTAAAATAATATATATATAATATATATTCAATAAAATATAATTTTCTTTTCTCTTTCTTTGTGTCATCCTCAACTGTCATTTTTTTCTCTAGAACTATATAAACCCTAATTTTTTAGAGGATTCACCAATAACAGTCATAAATAACCATTAATCATATATATTTATTCTTAGAATAAACACCATAATAAGTAATAAAAATATAGTGATTCCACCAACAGTCGATCTGTCGATAGTCAGAACTTGAAGATTGGCAAGAACATTCATAACGAACAACAGTAAATTACTTGACTCTTTTGGGGTATATGAAACTTATGACACCATATTAGCACTCCTAAATCCTCCTTTACTATTAAAGAAGAATCGCAGGTACGTGTCTCTTTCTCCTCTGTTTAAACCCCTTAAATTTCGCTTCTTATTTTTATGACACGTGCCCTTTGTATTTTTCTTTTAGTTTTTTTCACGCTGCACGCTGCTTTCTCCTTCAAACGTGAATACAAAACGGCGGTTTCTTCCTCAAACGCCAGATACAAACAGAGGCTCCTCTCTCAACCCGTTAAAGTTTCACAAATCTACAGGTTCACCATAAAAAATTATTGTTTTCATTCTTTGATTTATTTTCTCTGGAAATCTGTTGTCTGTAAAGATGTTACATTTAATAATTTGAGAGTCTGCGGGAGAAACCAAAGGGCGCTGGTACGGATTCTTTTGATTTTTTTTTTTTCACGTTGCACGCTGCTTTCTCCTTCAAACGCGAGAAGATAGCAGGCGGTTTCTCCCTCAAACGCCAGATAGAAATAGAGGAATGATCCTCTCGCAACCCGTCAAAGTTTCACAAATCTACAGGTTCACCATCAAAATTTATTATATTCATTATTTTATTTAATTTCTCTGGAAATCTGTTGTTATGTGAAGATGCAAAATTTATTATATTCATTATTTGATTTAATTTCTCTGGAAATCTGTTGTTATGTGAAGATGTTACATTTAAGAATTTCAGAATCTGCGGGAGAAATCAAAGGGCGCTGGGGATCTTACGGATTCTTTTGATTTCTTTTGATTTTTTTGTTGGGATCTAGACGAATATGCGCGTTGCTGGAGATTTCTTCTTTTTTCTTTCCGATCTTATCTGATTTTTTATTTTTAGATTTTTACAACCAGAAAGGAGATCTGTGAAGCAATAAATTCATCTACTCCTCCAAGAGACTGCAAGTTAAAAGCAAGGGTTTGATGATAACAATTTTCGGCTAATGGTTAACCTTAACTTTACATTCTTTGCCGTATATGATTTTCTTTTTCCAAATTCCGGCAGCTAACAATCAAAGTTTCACAAATCTACGAAATAGAAAATATCAATAGGTTACAATGCTGCCTTTTTTGATTGATTCTTTTATATGTTCATTTAATTTGTTGATGGTAGATCATGGTTGGATCTATTAGAATTGAGGATTATTATTATTACTGTTACTTTTTTGTTGAAGAAGAAGAAAGAAAGAAGCAATTGATGCATTAATTCTTCTGATTTTCAGGATTTTCCGATGTTTAACTTCTTTATATTTATATTATTCTTAGATGAGACTACATATATAAAAATGAAGAGGGAGAGATGTGACTGATGAAGATTTGGTTTTGTTTCTGCAGATCTTTCAGTTCTCTTGGCCACCCTTCACACGATAGTGAATGCCATCATACAAATTGGTATATGATGAACTACTACAGAGTAGGGGTTCAAGAAAGATACAAACATCTACCAAAACATAAAGGACTAGCAGGTTGCAAGGATTTTTATGGATCAAGCCATAAGAGATGGTGGGTTGATTTTGTTGCTAATTATTTAATCGAATAATTTCATCTTTTTAACTATTCAATTTTGTAACAACTTTTCAATGGATGAATATGACGAGCAATAATATATCAATGGGTTTAAATCATTAATATTTCTCATTACTACTTCATAATTGTAATATAATTCCTGTAACATTCTTATTTGTTTTATTTGATTATTTGTATACATTCAGCTACTGCACAAAAGTAGAATTGTGAAAATTGTCTTAAAATTTTATTTGGGAATCACCATCCAAAATTGTAGTACAAAAAGAATTCTAGGGTGTTACAGTTTTTGTTCAACTATATCATCTTATGAGTTAATTCCCCATTCAATCGTAAGGTTGTCTATCTTCATGAAAGAGATGGAGAGTAAGAGGGATATATAACCTCAGAAATTGGAGTGGTGGAAGAAGACTGTCTTTTCTGGAAGGTTGGTCATGATATTTGCATTTTTTTTAGAAATCAATTCTCACTCCTTTAATGTGATTGAAGATTTTCATATGTGGTCAAGATATTGAACATTGTACTCAACTATGTATATGGTGTATAGGTATTTTAGAACTTTTAGTTTGCAAATTTGTTCAGAAATTTAGTCATTTGTATTATGTACATATTCATTTATAGCATGACCTCTTCTTTGTTATGCTATTATGAGTTTCTAAGATGTTTTCCCCATGGATTTCATAGTTCTTTATGTAGTAGTGCAGTACATTTTATTTTTTCTATTACATTGCACTTTGTCATGATCATCCAATATTATAGAGTGATATTACAAAATTAATGTTTAGATCATATATGGATTATTCAAAGAAAATCGTTATCCCGTGCATCGCACGGGTGGATAACTAGTTTTATTAGTAAAATAGAAATAATCATAGAATTAGGATCACAAAAAACTTTATATTGATTATGGTATCAAAATAATTTTAAAACGTTTTTCTTATTAAAAGTATATAATTTGATCTGTAGCTGAAGGCCCCCAAAATGATGCAAATTACTCAAATAATCAATCAAAAAAATTGCATTCTATGAGTCAAAGACTCAAATGTTTTGTTTTAAGATATATATAGGAGTCAAAGTAAATATTGGCAAAAGAAGACGAAATTAATATATTATACATCATAAATCAATTAGAAACAGAAAAATAAGTTTAATCGTTGACGATTATGTGTTCTGTGTTTGGCTTACGTGGTTATGTATTTTTTTTTTTTAGATGTAGATTTTGGTTGTGTGAAATCTTTATAAATATATGTTTTATTAATTTTTTCCCCATTTCTGTTATACAATCCTTATCAATATTCCTAAAAAATTCTAATTTTATAATCTATCATATTTAAATAATACACTACAAGAAATTTTCAAAACAGCGACTGATTTTAGCGACGGAGATTTTTTGTCGTTAAATACCGACAAAATTGCGACTATATATCGACAGAAATAAAAAGTCTTTCAAAAATAAAATTCGTCGACGGATTACCGACAGACTAACGACGCTATTTAAGGGCCGATATGCTAATTTTTTATGCGACAAAATAACGACCAATTTAGTGATGGAATTCTACCGACGGATGTAATTCGGTCGGTAATTTTTTTTATTTGAAACATGCCGACCAATTAGTGATGGAAATGTATCGACGAAAAATATTCAGTCGTTAAATTTTGTATTTTAAAAGTGTCGACTAACTTCAAAACTATACCGACTAATATAATTCTGTCGTAATTCTTTTATAAAAAGTATCGACGGATATAGTAGTCGCTAACTACCGACAATATTTTAGTCGGTAATATAAATTAGAAAATAATACTAATTTTTATCACAATCTATAAGGTGAAAAGGAATTAAGAATAATTTAAATTGCATAACACACTTCCCCCCAGCTCTCTCTCTCCTCCAGCTCTCCCTCAGCTCTCTCTCTCTCGCGCGCCTCTCAGCTCTCTCTCTCCCCCCTCCAGCTTGAAGAAAGCACACGTTAAATAAGGCAAATTTCTTAGGCATTTCTGGTGATGTTTCAAGCAAAATCATTTTCCCAAATTTCTTCGCAGCATAATTACCTAAATTTTCATCAGAATTCGAATTATGCTACCTGCGAAACAATAATGTATCATTTTCCCCAATTTCTTCATAAAGAGCTGACATGTTTTTGCAAATTATTAGCAACCGAATAGCAGAGGTGAAGTCGACTCGATTTTCTATTTCAAAAGTCGTATCGCTAAAATGGTGGTATTAATTACTCTTTCTATAATCTTCATTATGTCATGGAATCAATGAGGTACTGTCTTTTTTATTTTGATGTTTTTGTCACTTTGTTTTGCTTGGATGAATCTTATGAGAATTTTGAGACACATTTCATTTTGTAGCTGTTAAATTTCTGGATATAACCCGTACTTGTAGTTTGATTGCTAAATTTCTTCAGTTTTATCATAATTAATTTTGTGAATGTTGATAATTGATATTGTTATTGCTTAAAAATGATAATATCATGTAGAATTTATATGCTTATTTGCCGCTAATTAAAATTTCATTTGAAGCAGAGAAACTGTGTAATCTGTTTCATTACCCACATTGTTTCTTTGAATTATGTT
The DNA here is from genome assembly GCA_958295605.1 of Ajuga chamaepitys. NCBI lineage: Eukaryota > Viridiplantae > Streptophyta > Magnoliopsida > Lamiales > Lamiaceae > Ajuga > Ajuga chamaepitys. The sequence goes on from OY282498.1 coordinate 27,960,881, forward strand.
TTACCTTTCAATTTTATAGAAAAAACTATTCTTGATCACATACATTATGCTCTGAGTGATAATTTGTGCTTCATGTTCCTTTCTAGATAGGAATTTTGGGACTTCAATTTTATAGAAAAAACTTCATGTTCCTGCTCCAATTAGGCTGAAAATAAGCCCTGTGTAGCACTATGAACCATCTCTCCATGTGTGCTGCCAATCCGTTTTGGGACTTTAACAGGGTGCATCTGGAATTATATTCCCAATCATAAAAGCAGTGGCAGTAAGGCAAATGTTCTTCCCAGCTACTGTTCCAGCCTACTACAGAGCTGCCCCTGTTACTAAATAAACATTATTTTCAGCCTGTTACATCTCTGTTTCATCTCCAATTAGGCTGAAAATAAGAGAATGAAATGTATGTCTTAGCATTAGTAGTTTCTACTCTGTTTCATCTTGAGATTACTTGTACAATCATGGTATATGTATGGGCCATTGTGTACGTGGGCAATATATAACGCAAAATGAAACATTCGAAGAAAGATTAAGTTGTTCGAGCCCACATAAATTGATGTTTTGATTATATGTCTTTATTTTTTAAGTATTTCTCTAGGTAATATTTGTGAAAATTTTATTCTTCGGCAGCAGATTGAAATACGAGTTAATCCTACTCTATTTTACTCTCCTTCTAGTATAAATAGGGAACTTCTATGCTATCTCATTCGGTAGTGCAGTTCGTTGAATGTATGTAGAACAAAGGGGGAAATTACAGTCCACTTTCAAGGAAATTGAACAAAAAGCTTTTACTGTTCAGGAGAATTATAAGAAAACACAGGAGGTAAGTGTCAATATTTCGGTGAACTTTTGTAAATTGAAACTAATTAATCTATGTAAATGGCTTCCTTTAGTAATTATTAGTTTTATTTGTAGCTAATTGATGAACACAAAGTTGTCCTGGATCAAGCAAATTCAAAATATGAAGAACTGAAGAAAGTCATGGATGAGTTGCGGACATCTCAGGTATGATTATCTAGAATCCTTTTTTTTCAAAAAAAAAAAAAAAAAATCATTTGCTTTGTTTATCTGTTTCTTGGCCAATTAAACTTATTGATGGTGCAGGTAGATGCTGAGTACAAGTTACAAGATAAAAGGAAAGCATTGAAAGAGTTGGAATTTAAAAGGAAAGCTTACAAGAAAAAGTTTGATGATCTTCAAGTTGCTCTCTCAAAGCACATGGAGAAGTATGGATTTTTCACAGCATCACAATATTTTTTCTTCAAAGATATATAAGCCTTATTCGTTGTTATGTTAAATTTTTGTTGCCATATATTGCAAAAATTGCTGCTATCATCTCAGTAACCGTTTAAGTTGAACATGATTCAGAAGGATTTGGTGGATTTAGAGAAGCTTAAAATAGTTTTGACAGATGCGACTCTTGGTGAAACAAATGACCTTAAGAAGACTCTGGAGAAGGTGGCGCTCCTTGAAGCTCAACTGAGGGACATGAATCCAAACCTGACTCATTTGCAGAGTATGCATCGGTTTCAGTAATATATAATATTACTATAGAGGCATCTAGGCTCTACTTTAAGTTGCTTAGTACATGAAGTGCTATCATAGTAATTGGTATTTTATTAGGTACCGGAAAAAAGTGGCCTTGTATAATGAGCGAGTTGCAGATCTGAATTCGGTCACACAAGGGCGTGACGACATAACAAAGCAATATGATGAATGGAGGAAAAGGAGGTGAATCTTTGGCATTTTTTTCCATTGGTTTAGTTCTTCGTTCTTGCCATCTCAATTCGTTTGACATATTTCTGCAACATTATCAGGTTAGATGAATTCATGGCTGGTCTAAACACAATTCCGCTGATACAGAAAGAAATGTATCAGGTTTGATGAATTCATGGTGGTCATCAGTGTGAAAGTCCTCGAAGATGATCATTGAGTCAGCCTTCTAATTGCGAAAATGTCAGAACATTTATTGTTGTTTCATTTAGTAAAAGCTGCATATGTAGGAACTTGATGGATTATAACTTTGTTGTTATTTGCCTGTTTTGCTGAAGTTCAACTGATTGCTGTTATAATGCTCAGAGTTGGCAAGAGATGCTGTGAATTCACAAGGGTTTTGTGTCATTGGGGGTTATTTGTTACCTGTAAATGATTCGTACAAAAAGAAGGTACGTGCTATGAGCACGCCATAAATGGTGTATAGATTCAAATCAAAAAGTGGATGCAACATATTTTGACTACCATCATGATGTCCATATATTTGTTGAAGAAATTTATTCAAAGTCAATTTTTTAGAAAATAATGTTTACAATCTTTGAGAACATGAGGATGACAATGTTGGCCATTGAGTTGAGGAAGGATACCCTTTGACTTTGTTGAGCTAACCACGCAACCTTTTTTCTTCACCTATAAAAGAAATGTCAAACTATGTACCATGGGAATTTACTCATGTTTTGTTTCTTCGTATTTGTATTGTAACATGTTTTATTTCTTTGTAAGCACTTGGTATTGTGTTCAACTATTTATCATATTTTTTTTTGCTGGAAGTTTATATATTCGTCTTTTGATGTCTTTGGAACGTAAGCAAAGCTACATTTCTTAAGTTAACATTTTCACCCAGTTTCTCTCAGGGTCTCATCTGTGCAGAGCATCGTATTGCTATGTGTAATCTTGCCTGCAGAAGCTCTGATTTTGTTATGGTAGATCCATGGGAGGTGCTCTCTCTCTCTCTCTCTCTCTCTCTCTATGTATATATATATGTATCAATCTCTATACCTCCCTCTCATGATATCAGATACAATCATACACACGAGTACATGACATCTCACAAAATAACATGATAAAAACTACTGATATTTCTTCAGAATATTTAAAGGTTGAATGTTTTTACTAGTACCTCTGTCTAAATATACTTTTTAGTATTTATTAGGTTCTTTGACCCTAGTAGTGAATGCCTATCTGCCTTGTACATTTCTATTGCCTTTCAACAGGCAAGTCAGGCAAGTAAACTTACTTTGTCCCAGATACGTTTATTTGACAGATGAGCAGGTTCAATCCTTTATGCGGTTGATTTACGATAGAGACCTAGGCTTATGATGGAGAGGATGAAGTGTTGAGTTGACTTATGTTTGCACTTTATCATGTGGGTTTATTTTAGTTTTGAATTTGGAGTGTTTGTCTTATTTCCGGTACATCTTTTTTTATGTTGAGATTGAATTTCAAACATGTATTGTTGATTTGTGAGGATATTTAGACTTTAATTCATATTCGGACGTTGAATTACTTATTTTAGATTGTGTTGGGTGATTTTAATTATTTTGTGGAATATTTTATATATAAATAAAAAAGGTAGGGCACCGATAATATAGAATATTTGAAATTGAATATTTACCGACATATTACCTACAAAAGAAAATAATAACAGAGCTCACAAAAATATGTCGGTAGTTGCCAACCAAAGAATGACAACAATAATTAGCGACAAAATAACGACTAAAACTTTTAATAATTAGCGACAGAATAACGACTATTTTTTGTTAATAATTAGCTACACAATAACGACTAAAGCTTTTAATAATTAGCGACAAAATAACGACTATTTTTTTTAATAATTAGCGACAAGATAGCGACAGAATAGATTATCGACAGACAATATTGTCGGTAATTCCCGACAAATTAGCGACATAATGTAGTCGTGAAATGCCGACGGATTAGTGTAGCGACAATATTTCTGTCGGTAGATCGTCGCAATTGAGTAAACATTTTTTAGAAAATTTCTGTCGGCATTCTGTCATGAATCCGTCGTAATTTTTACCGACGGACTATTAGGTCCGTCGGTACTCATAGCGACTAGCCATATTACTACCAACTTTTTCTGTCGCTAATTGGTCACTATCACCTCTTAACGACGGAATAGCGACGGAATTGATTGTCGCTATTTGGCAAATTTCTTGTAGTGATATAAATTAATAAAAAGGGAGATAATATAAAGGAGCGGAGAAAAAATAAAAACATTTGAGGGGAAGAGGTGACATTTATTTGCGGGCATATTTTTTCATTCTTCTCATTTCTTAATTCTCTTATACAAAGCTAAAACTCCATTAAAAAATGAAAAAAATGAAGTAGTAGTTCATAGTTTACAAGATTTAAAATTGAAAATACTCCTATAAATTGTTGGTATTGGATGAGGTGTACTTAAAATAACGACTTAATTACACAGTTCGTAAAGTTGAGGCATGAGTTTGACTTGCTATCCGTAAGCTGATATTTTTTCGAATTCTAGTGTTCTCGGTTTTCAACAACCGTCCCCAAGATACAATGAGTTTTAACATTGGGATCGCAGCACAACAAAATCAAAGCTTTTGGCGAACTACTCAATACTCGAGACTTCCTTTAGACCCGAAATTGGAAGGAATAGACAGACTAGAATGCAAATGCAGATTATGCTGGAGTGAATTGAAATGCAAAATATGGGGGTCTATTTATTGATTATGAAGAGTTGTGGTGCCTTAACGGAAAGACACCTTTTGACCCTTGGCAGCACTAGTTCAGTCCTGGACACACCCGTTTGTAGGTCACTCGCGCCTGTTGCTCCCGCACTCCGCCAGGCACTAGGCCGCATCCGCTTGCTATTCGGGCCCATGCGCAACCTGACATGCTGGTTCGTTGATCCGATCCGGTGCGCCCCGTTTCTCCCTCGCTGGTATGCCACGTTATCGTACAGGACACGAACCGCCCTGAGCCCATTGAGCCACCCATCCGGATCAACTTGTCAAACCTTTAAGGCTCCTCGCGACGATGCATACATGCGAAGTGCGGCTCTAAAGCAACTCAATGCGACATGTGTAAAATGCGCTTGCGTGTCTGGGAGCCAAAGGCTAAAATTCCACGATGGTCCACCATATATAAAAGAGCATACTTGATAACTCCTTATCAAAGTGCTCGTCCAAATAAGGAGTACCAAATTACTCTATCTCTCCTATGTAGGACAAATTCCCACATTTCCTTTTAACTCTTCCAACTTTCCATGTTTAAGTTGCAAACTTTAGGCATTCATTTCTTATTCACCCGAAATTGATTTTTAGAACATAATGACACTAAATGCATATACTCCAACGTAGATTATGATTTTGCAACTCAATTCCATTTCCTTCCCATGAAATCCAAAGTTGAAATTGTTCGAAGATTGATCAATACCAATCTTCCAAAGTCAATTTCCAACAATCTCCCACTTGAATGACAATTAATGCATGCACACTAAGGCTGACACACAAGAAAGTCCGAACGAACCGCCCTTGCATCGAGATAGGTAGCTTTCGGGTTTGAACCTTCCCTAGTGAGATGTTATCAGATGTAATATTTGCTCAGTGAACGCAATGTCTTGAACTGGGGGCTTTTTGTGTATACCAAGACAATAACATTTTCACAATAACAATTCTGATATCTTTCGATTCTCATGTTGTGTCCATTATGGGTCTTGGATCATATCTTGGATTCATAAGTGTTCAACATGAAGCTGTCTCACTTCTCGCTTATATAGATGACCTCCTTTTAGGACTTAATCCAAGGATAGCCTGAAATACCCTACCACATTCAGTCCATGAGTTATTAAAAAGCGTAATTGCTTGACCTTACCACATGACATCAGGAAAACACTTGGCCATCTACAGATTAGATGTCTAATGGTGTTATATCTCCGACAAATGTGTCGACTTATTGTTGTATGTACAACATTGTGCCTTTCCAATAGTTGTCATACTATCGCAGTGTATCATTATGGGGGGTGCTGGTTTATTCCAACAAGGAACATCCTCTAGAAAATTTCTAAGGCATTCAGCTTCTTCGTCGTCCTTGTCAAGTGCAATGAACTCGACTCCATCATGGATCAAGCTATGCGCATCTGTCTAAAGGATTTCCTTGACACTGATCCCCCACCTATAGTGAATACGTAACCACTGGTGGACTTGGAGTTGTTAGTGTTAGATATCCAGTTCAAATTGTTGTATCCTTCTAACACAGCTAATCTTGAATAAAGTATGTTATACCTTAAAGGTAAACTTCAAATACCTTAGTACTTGTTTCAACGCTATACAGTTATCATCTCCGAAATTACTCGTGATCTACTAAGTTTGCTAACTGAGTATGCTATGTCAGGACGGGTGCAATACGCTAGGTACATCAGACAACCTATCTAGGGTTTCTCATCAATTCTTGACTAAATGTAGATTTACATCCACAGGTGTCTTCGTCGGAGGAAGATCCAAGGCCTCAAATTTCTTGAGTACTTTATCAACATAGTAAGATCATGTCAAGACAAGTCCCTTAGGTGTCCTAAAGATCTTTATTCCTAGTATAACATCTGTCAAACCCATATCCTTCATGTGAAAATGAATTTTCAACATGTTCTTAGTTTTCAAGATCACTTCGTGATTGTTTCCTATGATCAGTATGTCATCTATATAAAGACATAAAATCACGTACTCATCGGGTGTGCCCTTAACGTAAACACATTTTTTACACTAGTTGATCTTAAAGCCATACGATTTTCTATCCAATTTCTCATGCCACTGTTTCGGCGGTTGCTTAAGCCCATATAGTGACTTGACGAGTCTGCATACTTCATGCTCTTGTCCGGGAGCAACGAACCATTCAGGTTGTTCCATGTATATCTCCTCTTCCAAGTCCCCATTTAGGAAAGTAGTTTTCACGTTCATTTGATGTCTCTCAAGGTCATGCGATGCAACAACAACAATGAGAACCCTTATGAACGTAATCCTTGTAACAGGCGAATATGTGTCGAAGTAATCAAATCCTTCCTTTTGTCTGAACCCCTTAGCTACCAAGCGAGCCTTATACTTTTCAATTGGTTCATCAGCCTTATATTTCCTTTTAAGGACCCACTTGCATCCCAAAGGCTTGCACCCCTGTGGAAGATCAACTATCTCCCAAGTATGCCTTTGCATTATGGAATTCATTTCGTTGTTGATAGATTCTTTCCAGAGAGGAGCATCTGGATAGAAAAATGCCTCTTGAATTGTCCTGGGTTCATTATCTAACATATAAGTTAGAAAATAGGGACAGAAAGTCTTCGCCACTTTCTTCCTTTTGTTGTGCCTCGGGTCCTCTTCTTCTTGCTGAAGAGAACTCTTTACAGTAAGTCCTCTTTTCAGGACTTGTCTATTTCGTTCCTTTTATGGAAAGACATTTTCAAAGAATACTGCATTCCTTGACTCTATAATCACCGCTTCGTTCAGGGATTTCCGACTTGTGTACTAGGAATCTATATGCATTACTGTTGTTCGCATATTCAATTACTATTTTCACATACCCAATGCAAATGCAATCAACAGTCTTAGGTCCTATTGTCACCTGTTTAGTTTTAGGTACTTCGACCGTTTTTAGGCAACCCCACACTTTTAAGGTAACCGCAAGAAGGATTTCTTCCTTTCCGTAATATATATGGAGTCAGATCCTTTTGCTTGTGTGGCAACAAGTTGAGAATGCAATTAGCAAGAGAATGGCTTCCCCCTACATGTTCCGGGGTATCCCCGAACTGATCAGCATAACATTCATCATCTCCTTACGAGTACTATTCTTGAGTTAAGCAACGCCATTTTATGGAGGTGAGTAAGGGGCAGTCTTTTGATGAATAATGTTATGTTCCATGCAAAATTGTTCAAACGGAGCCACATATTCTCCCCCTCTGTCACTTCAAATCATCTTGATTCTGATGTCAAGTTGATTCTCAACTTCTCTCTTATAAATGTTGAAGACATCAAGAGCTTCGTCTTTGCTACTCAAAAGATATACATAGTAGTATCTTGTGCAATCATCAATAAAAGTAATGAAATAATTTTTTCTACCTCTAGTTTGCACATGTTTTAGATTGCATATATATCAGTATGGATCAATTCTAGAGGCGAAGTACTTCTCTCAATTGAGAGAAACGGTGCTTTGGCCATCTTCGCCACAATACACACTTCACTCTTTTGGTGTGAATCAAATTCAATCATTGGAAGCTAATTTAAACTAACTAGTTCCTTAAGTTTGTTTAAATTTACATGTCTTAATCTATCATACCAAAAATTAGAACAATCAATCAAGTAAAAAGAATAAACAACTTTACTATCGCACTTAATCTTGCGTTGTATAGTCATTATATTTATCTTAAAAAACCCCTTCTCTAGGTAGCTCTTTCCTACAAACTGACCATTCTTGGTTAGTATAAACTTGCCAGCCTCATATACTAGCCTAAACCTAGTTTTTTCAACAAGAAGCCGGATACTAAGTTCTTGTGAGTGTCCGGGACATGCAGCATATCCACAAGCATCAACTCTTTCCCCGAGGTCATCTTCAGCATTGTTGTTCCCAACCTGACTATGTTGGACTGATAGGGATAACCTGGTTACTTCGGGTCGGGTTAATGCATGAGCCTACTTACCGGCCCAGCAAACGCGCCAGCAAGCGCGAAGGCCCAGGCCCGGCAGGCCCGCGAATCAAGTCTGTTCCGCGAATCAAGGCCCATGATCTTTTCCCAACTGCCATGCAGATTTGATGGGCAAGATTATAGGGAGTTAGTTAGGGTTTTGATTTGGTAGTATAAATAGGTGAAAAGAACTCGGAATTAGGGTTCGGACTTTGTATTCTGTAATACTATCTGTAAACTCAAAATTCTAGTGAAAGAAACACCTCGGCAAGAGTGATTTTCTGCTCGTGGACGTAGATCTCCGGATCGAACCACGTAAATCCTGTGTTTTTTCCATATTGTTTACGTCGATTATAGTTATAGTTCTTGACTACCGGATTGCGCATTATCAATTGGCGCCGTCTGTGGGAACGCTTTTACCAACAACTTTTGACGTTTGCATCGCATTCAAGAATCATGGTGACAACACGCTTGAATCAATCTCGTCACGGTGATCAATCTAACCAGGATCCACCTGTGGATCAAGTTTTGCCGCCGAGGCAATTGCCGGCAGGGAGTACATCTAATCATCAGGGTAATCAAAACCCTCCACCCCCTCAAGACCACCAAAACCCTAATCTTGCTGCTGCTCAACCCTCGGTTAACATTCAAATTACCCCAGAACTGCTCCAGGCTTTCTTACAAGAGCATGCACATGTTCTTCAAGATTGGGCAGTTAATCGCCTACATCCCGCGGAGCCTGCCGTGGGGCCTGCCGGCCATAATGCTAATCCCGTGGTGCCTCCACCCCGTTCCCGTGATCAACAGGACCCGGGGCACCGCGGGCGTCAGGATCGACGACGGGACCGACCTGGTTCTTCCGAGGACCATGGAAGTTCTAATGAATCGCGACCTCGCAATGAGGAACCTACTGATATGGATCGCCGCCGTCCACTTAATGCGGCTAAGAGAGTTCGCTATGCCAATCCTCATGCTCTAGATCTTCAGGAGTATGAGCAAGTTCAACGCAATGTTGAACTGGACAGGATTCTGGGTCTAGATGCCAATGGAGATATCATCACACCGTTCTCCCGGGAAATCATGACCACTTCCCTTCCCGAAGGGTTCAAACGGCCAGCTATACCACCTTACAATGGCACCGGAGATCCGGCCAATTTTCTTGGAGCTTTTAGGCACAGCATGCTTAGCCATGATAACATCACATCCCTTCAGTACTGCAAGATTTTTCCGGAGTACTTACAGGATGAAGCTCGGGTTTGGTTTGATTCTCTCCCACGCAACAGTGTATCCTCCTTCAGAGAACTCGCCGAGCACTTTTGGGCACGGTTTGAAGCACGGGCGAAGCCCATGGCCACCCTGGCCGATGTCATGAACATGGAACAGCGGGAAGGTGAAACCGTTACGCAATTCCTTGACCGCTTCACAGCGGTAAGTCTCAAGGTGGGAAATTGCCCTGACGACGTCGTCATCAACGCATTTATGAATGGACTCCGCCCCGGAGCACTTTACACCGAGTTAGCTCGGAACACACCGGTCACAACTCGAGCACTGTTCAAAACAGTGTGCAAATTTGCTAAGGCTGAGGAGCAGACTCGCCAGAAGAGAGAGAAACATGCTAGCAAGCGGCAGTCCGACAAAGCACAAACCGGGCCTAGTACTCGACCTAGTGCATTTTCCCGCCTAACACCGGGGCGTTCAGAATCCCGAAGTGAAATTCCACAATTGACTCCGTTGACGAAGTCACGAGCTGAAATCCTATCTACCCACAAGCACGATCTGCGACCTTGTCCGCGGATGACCGCGCCTCCTGAGAAGAGAAATTGTGGAAAGTGGTGTGCGTACCACCGAGATCATGGGCACGAGACCAAGGAGTGCCGAGAACTCGGTAAGGAAATCGAGGAGTGCCTCAAGAAGGGTCTCTTGCGGCAATACGTTGCGCGGACCAATGACCAACCTCGGATAAACCACAATGGGGGTTCGCCCCACAACCGCGGAGGTTATCATGACCGGGGCACTCAACAAAATCGGCCACCGTGGCAGAATAATCGGCCAGGACCTAACAACTACGCACGGCAAGATTCCGGCAATCGCCAGCAACCACGTCTCCCACCACCACCTCCTTCTCCAGGAGGACCCGAAGACAACGCACCTCCTCACGTGATAAACGTGATATATGGAGCCCTTCCCACCGGGGCCTCGCGACACGCCTTGAAGACAGAGGCTCGACGTCCTCCTCCCGAGGAGCCACGTCACAAACGCCTCCATCAGTCCGAGACTATCAGCTTCACGGATAGGGACCCAGTTCCGGAGATAACACCTCACACAGACGCTATTGTCATCGACATGACTGTAGCCAACATAACAGTAAGGCGGGTCTTCGTGGATAATGGGGCCGCGGTGAGTGTTATATTTGCCGACTGTTTCCAAAGGATGGGGATTTCTCGGGACCAACTTCGGCCGGCCCCCGGGCCACTGCAGACTTTCACTCAAGGTGAAGTCCAGCCGGAAGGTGTCATCACTCTCCTGGCATCTTTGGGGACTTATCCGAAGATAAAAACCATCTTCGTGGATTTCTATGTGGTGAATTCCCCGTCACCGTACAACATGATATTGGGCCGGGATTGGCTCACCCCTACTAAAGCCATTTGCTCCACGTATCACCTCGCGCTGAAGTTTCCCACCTCGCATGGCGAAGTGGCTATCCGCGGGAGTCAGCGGGTTTCAAAAGAGTGCATGTATGTGGCACTCAAAAAAACTGCCAAGGTTCCATCTAAACAGCAGCTTCAAGTGGCATCATCGGTTCTGGAGCCTCGGGAATGTACCTCGTTGGGGGATGCCACTGCACAAGTCCCGCTTGATCCGTCCAAGCCGGAACAGACAGTGACCGTAGGAGCCGTGGATGTGCCATGGCTACACCAGGCTATCATTCAGACCTTGCGAGAATATTCCGATGTCTTCGCATGGTCTCCTCTGGATATGCCCGGGGTCTCTCCCGAGATAATAACGCACAAGCTGAACATCGACCCCAGTGTAAAGCCAATCCAGCAGAAGCAGAGGAAATTTGCTCCGGAGCGAAATGAAGCCATTCGAATCGAGGTACAACAACTCCTGGATGCGGACATCCTGTTTGAAGTATTCTACCCCTCTTGGTTATCCAATCCGGTAATGGTGACAAAAACCAGTGGGGCATGGCGAATGTGTGTTGACTTCTCCGATCTCAACAAGCACTGTCCGAAAGACTGTTATCCTTTGCCCTCAATCGACCAAAAGGCCGAAGCCATTACAGGGTACGTGGCACTTTGCTTCCTAGATCTATACAAGGGATACCATCAGATTTTTATGGATCCGCAGGACGCCTTCAAAACGGCATTTATCACTGCCTTTGGGTGCTTCGCTTTTAAGAAAATGCCCTTCGGGCTCAAGAACGCTGGAGCCACCTATCAACGTCTCATGGACTGCGTTTTCCACGACTAGATTGGTCGTAACGTTGAAGTTTACGTCGATGACCTGGTCATCAAAAGCTCCTCCCATCCTTCATGTGTGCAAGATATTGCCGAAACCTTGCGCACTCTGCGGCGCTATAACTTGCGACTCAATCCAGCGAAATGCACTTTTGGTGTTGGCTCCGGGAAGTTTCTCGGTTACTTGGTTTCGCAAAACGGCCTGCAGGCCAATCCGGCCAAACTTCGTGATGTGTTAGATCTGCAGCCACCAAAAACATTCAGGGACGTTCAACGCCTCACAGGTGGTTTGGCGGCTTTGAATCGATTTTTGTCTAAAGCGGCGGAGCGCCAGCTCCCATTCTTTAAAGTCTTGAGACAAGCGAAGTCCTTTGAGTGGACACCGGAATGCACCGAGGCCTTCGAGGCTTTGAAACGTCACATACAGCAGCTACCCACTTTGGCAGTTCCTCTCCCCGGAGAGCCGCTTTACCTATATTTGGCTTCCTCCGAGGAAGCTATTAGCGCTGCACTTGTACGTGAAGTCGATGGGGTTCAGCATCCCGTGTATTTCGTAAGTCGTGTTCTCCACGGGGCAGAGACACGGTACTCCGTGTTAGAAAAAACTGCTTTGGCAATTGTTATGGCAGCTCGGCGTTTACGGCCTTATTTCCAAGGACGAGAAATACGGGTCCTGACCAATCATCCTATCCGCCAGATTCTTGTCAAGCCCGAGGTGTCGGGGCGCCTCGCAAAATGGGCCGTTGAGCTAGGTGAATACGATATTCAGTACCTTCCCCGCCGAGCAATCAAGGGCCAAGCACTCGCTGACTTTTTGGCCGAAACCCCGGGAGACAATCATGAGTCTCCGACAAACAATGATACATATCACCCCAGTACCCTCGTGTCCTCACCTCAGAAATGGCAACTATACGTGGATGGGGCATCCACGACTCGAGGAAGTGGTGCCGGGGTGCTTCTCATCGACCCCGAGGAGGTTGAGATTAAATACGTCATCCGGTTCAAATTCAAGGTGACTAATAATGAAGCGGAATACGAGGCAGTTCTCGCCGGGCTCAGGCTCACTCAATCCTTAGACGTTCGTCATCTTGAGCTCTTCACGGACTCCGAGGTCGTGTCCAGACAGATCCAGGGGACTTATGTCACCAAGGATGGAACGATGGTCAGGTAACGTGCTTTAACACTAAAGCTTATCTCCACTTTTGATGCAGTTGTTGTACGGAAAATACCACGAGCTCAGAACACAAGAGCAGATGCGCTCAGCAAATTGGCCTCCGCGGTCCGAACTAATATATCTCCGGATATCATGGTTGAAGATCTACCTCATCCAGCAATTCATGAGGCCACGGTTTCGGTACTGACCGATAATGATTCGAATTGGATGACTCCTATCATCCAATATCTCCGAGATGGAGTCCTGCCCATTGACAAGCTACGAGCTCGGCAAGTTGTCCTCAAAGCCCCCAAATACTCCTTTCATGATGGAGTCTTATACCGGCGATCATACCTACAACCGAGTCTCCGGTGTCTTGCTCCTGCCGAAGCTACCCAAGTTCTGCGGGAGGTTCACGAAGGGGCCTGTGCTAGCCATATCGGTTCTCGCACATTAGCCAAGAAAGTTCTCCGCTGGGGATACTATTGGCCAACCCTGTTCAACGATGCTCATGACTTAGTGTCCAAATGCAGCAAGTGCCAACTGCACTCCCGTGTAAAGCATCTGCCACAGACCGAACTCACGGGAATCTAGAGTGCGTGGCCATTTATTCAGTGGGGTATCGATATTGTTGGGCCATTCCCCGTTGCTCCGGGAGGGCTGAAGTTCCTGGTCGTTGCCGTGGACTACTTCACTAAGTGGGTCGAAGCCGAACCACTTACAGCCATTACTGGTCAGAATATCTTGAAATTCGTGTGGCGCAATATTGTTTGTCGCTTCGGCATCCCGAGCACAATCATCTCGGACAATGGTAAACAGTTTGCCAACGATCCATTCCGCTCATGGTGTGAAGAGCTTCACATCAAACAGATTTTCACTTCGGTTGCACACCCTCAAGCCAATGGGCAGGTTGAGGTAACCAATAGGACACTGCTCACAGGAATAAAGAAGCGCCTGGATAATGCCAAAGGTCTCTGGGCTGAAAACCTTCCACAAGTCCTATGGGCTTATCGCACAACACCTAATACATCTACCGGGGAGACTCCTTACAGTCTTACCTACGGTTCCGAAGCCGTAATCCCTGCTGAAATCAGTGTGCCGAGCCCCCGCCTCCTAACATTGGTTCCAGAGGATAATGACGAAGCTCTCCGGGCAAATTTGGATGAACTTGAACACCGCCGCGAACAGTCATTCATTCAACAGGCCAGATGTAAGCAACGAGCAGCCCGGTATCATAGCCTCCGGGTCCGAGGCACTCAGTTCAATATCGGGGACTTAGTCCTTCGGCTCAACTCAGCCAGCAAAGCTGCCCCCGAAGGGAAATTACATGCTTCTTGGGAAGGTCCTTACCGAGTTGTTGCCGCGCACGACTCGGGATCCTATCAGCTTGAACATCTTAACGGGACCCCGATTCCCCGAAGCTGGCATGTCGCTAACTTGAGGCGCTTCTATCTGTGAAGGCCACATCACAAGTACTATCTTATCTTTAATTTCTTTTATAGTTGTTATCTCTCCTTGTACTTTTAAGTTTGCTCCGACACTTATTATTGAATAAAAATTCTTTGCTTATATAACCCGTTGTGTTATTCTTTACGTTACGGGGATGCCCTAACGCAGTCATATTATCATTACTAGTCTCCGGACAGTTAAAAATCTTTCTCTCGGCCCGTCCGAGGAGGTTCGCATTTTAGTCCCCGGACTCATATCACTTTCTCGTCTGTTTAACCGGAGAAGTGTTTACTCCCGCCTGATCCGTCCGGGGAGATATATTACTCCCGCCTGATCCGTCCGGGGAGATTGGACTAATCCATATTATGTTCCCGAACACCCAATTAAACAGTTAATAATCTTTCCCGTTGTGTTCCCGAACACCCGATTAAGTTGGTTCGTAACCTGTTACCTTTATTAAACCAGTTCGTATACACTACAACAATTTTATTATTATCTCAATATTACAACATTAAGAAGTTTTTTACATAGGACTTCGCAAAAAAAAAAAAAAAAAAAAACACAAAACATAAAATAACTATCTACGGCCCCCGAGCCAATATTCAGCGCTCCGGCGTTGGGACCCGCTTCTCGGTCTGCGTTGGGTCCTCCGGGATCTTGTAGATCCTCGACCTCGAGCTCCGGCTCTGTTATCCCCTCGGGATCCGGCTCTGTAACTCTCTTGGGTTTCCCTGCGCCGGGGACTTGCTCTAGGCACTTGCCTGGGGGCTTCATCTCTGGTCCGCGCTTGTCTTCTTTGTTGGGGCACGGACCTTGGAGTTTGGGCCCATTGCTCAGGGTCCCATTCCTCCGGAACCATCACCTCGATTTCCCTGGCCAGCTCTTCGACCACCTCTTCGGCAACCGCTGCGGGTTCTTCTTCGGCTGTGACTACTGGAGCTGGCTCTTGGATAACTATGCCTTTGGTCTTTCCGGAGGGTTTTTTCTTATCCTTCCGAGGAGCTCTCTGCGTACTTCGGTCCTGACTGGAGCTCGCGATGAATTCTTCGGCAGTAGGCCTCCACCTGCCTCGGCTCTTCAGCCCTTCATACATACTGAGAAGCAGCTCAAGGACTTCTCGTTTCCTCACGAGTTCCGCGGACTCGACAGAGCTCCTCGACATCAATGCCGCGATGTCACTCTGGATTTCAGCGACCCGCTCCTCTACTTCTTCAAAAGTCAGCAGACCGAACTCTGAAAGAATTCGTTCATACTCCTTCTGATGAACACGGACGCGGCTCATCTCGACAGCTGTAGTTCGATACTTCATCTCGAAGTCTTTGGCTCTTTCATTGGCCTCAACCACCTTCTTCTCTGCCGAGGCAATCTGCTTTTCCAGCTTTCGCACTACGTGCGTCTGCAGATGATTCTTCTCTCCGCGGAACCACTCAAGTGATCGCATGAGCTTCTTTATTGTTTCGTGTAGCTCCGCGGTGTTCTAAACAAACAACGAAGACAACCAGATCGATTACTCTCAAGTATGTAAAGAGTTACATTCAGTTCGACAACGGACATAAAATTGCTCATGCAAGTAAAACAAGAAGTTCAAGAGACTGGGAAACATGATTATATTTCACAAGGCAGATTACAATTGTTCAACACAGTACATGATTCCTAACATTTCTAAAAAAGTACAACTTTAAATCTGCGGGGTCGACTGACCTCCCGCTCAATTGCCTCAGTCTCTTCGGGCAACTCCTCTCGCCGGCCCTCGGACACTTCGGCTTCTTCTCCTTCAGCTGCTGCGACGGCCTCGATCGCAGCTGGGGCTTCAACCTCCATCTGTGGGGGGGCCTCGGTGCTCCGGGGTGCGGTAGCTAGTTCACCTCGGCAGAATGCCAGGAATTCTTCGTCTTGGTCAGCTTCGCAGGTTGCAACTTCCGCGGCAGTCAGAAGCTGCTTCTTCTCCCCGAGCACCTTCACCAGGGGCCATTCTGGCAGCTTCGCTAGAGAGGCGTAGTAGGCCTTTTCCACCTCGGCCACCGCCTCAGGGTCATACCCGAATTCTGGACGATTGATGTCCACATTCGGGTACGCTTCCTTCACCTCCTCCAGCACTAAAGCTCGTGTGGCTTTGTCCCCTATTGCCACAAACCCCGTCTGGAAGTCAAGGAACGTGCTGGTGTGTAGTAACTTTTCGGCGAACGTTTTCAGCATCGCTCCTTGCCCCTCGATCACAGCGGCTTCCCGCGCCTCCATCTCCGTCCAAAGCTGCAGATTTTCTCCCCGCAGAGCAGCATTCTCGGCCCTCACACTGCACAAGCGCACCACTTCTTCCTCGACCAACGACGCCCTTTTACGCGCCTCGGACAAGTCTTGAGCTAACTTGTCGTTTCGCGCGCGAAGATCCTGCGCTGCCGCGGCCAACTCTTCTCTGGCCTCCACCTCGCTCTTCAGGCCAACCTCTATTATTCCTCTGGCCAGCTGCAGAATCTTCTCGGCGTCCGCGCCATCAAACCCCAGCATACTGGGGGTCGCCTGTCCTACCTGGATAAGTTGAATACAACACGCCACCGCGCTCAAACCTCATATTATACACCTCGCGTACGTAAAAGTTGTGATCAGTGTTTTGAGTGTTACCTCCGTACTCTCCCCTACTCGAGGTCTTTTGGACGGTGCCAGCGGAGTGCCGGTAGGCTCCGGCCTCCTTTTCATCACGGGAGATGGCTCCGCCGACATACTAGACCCCGCCTCTGGTCGCGCACTAGGGGGCATCTTCCCCCGGGGGGACACCTCAGCGGCTTTCCCCTTCTTCTTGGCCGCTGCAGTCTTCGCGGGGCTTCCTGCTGATGGTTGCTTTCCGAAGCGTCCCACTGCATATATGTCTATGGTTAGTTCTGCGCAAAATGACAAGTTTAAAATGTCAAGGAAAGAAAAAACTCCTACCCTCTTCGGCGCCTCCATTGCCCGAATAATACAGACTAAGCCCTGCCTTCTCCAATTCCTCCTCGGAGCAGAGGGTTTTGAAAGTCCCCACTGTCCGGAATGTATGCTTCACTTCGGCCCCCGGGCTCTCCACGGGGGCGGTATCAAGCACCTCGTCACTCCTCCACTTCGGGAGAGCTATTTTATTCCTAATGAATATGAACCTCTCCTTCCACCCCTCTACTTTGCTCGGATTCTGAACCTTGAACCCTCCTCGGGCTCGGGGACTAAAGGAATACCACCCCTTGGACTTCCCGAAGTTCTTTAGTTGGTAGAAGAACCTAAAGAGATGTACGGTCGGTTCTAATCCGGCCTGTTTACAAACTACGGTGAATCCCACCATCTGCCTCACCGCGTTCGGCGCTAATTGACAGAGGGCAATACCGTAGTATTTCAGTAGTTGGACGACGACGTCCCACAGCGGCACTCTCAATCCTACTCTAAGGGTATCTATATACACGGTAATAAACCCTTGCGGTGGGCAACAGGCCCTATCCTCGGGGGTAGGGATTATGTACTCAAGGTCGAAGGGGAGGTAAAAAGTCGGGAGCTCCCTCAAAATTTGTTCTCGCGACATCCTTAGCGCTATAGAGGACACCTCAAGATCCTCCACCGTGCATTCATAAAATGAAACCATCATGACATTGCACTCTAAGCCATCAACTCTGTCTACAGTTCTAACCTCATTCCTCTCCGGAATGAGATATGATGGGGGGGGGGGGGGGACGTCTAACGGGGTACTCGAAGTCCCTAATTCTTCAATCGAGCCCGAAGATGAGGCAGAAGTTGAAGAAGATGAAGAGGAAGACATACTTACTTGGTTTGAATTTGAAAGGGTTGATTCGAGAAGTTTTTTGATCTGAGATGAATCACGAATGCAGATTTCCTCTTTTTCCCGCTTTCTAAACTGATGAATCGCAATGAAGAAGATGAAAGGTTACTGTGCAATTACTCCAATTATATATGCAAAAATCAACGGCGTTGATGCAAACAATTCAAATTCAATAGTGGGGATTTAAACGTGCGCCACACGCGCTTTACAGTTCCCAAGGCGCGTGGGGAACAGGTTTCTTGGAAGTTGCAGAGCGTGTCACTTCACATCCCTCTCTCTCATGATGGCGCCGCCAATCACATCAGCCTCACCCTTCTTCAGGAAGATTCAAACTACACTCCGGTGTATCTTCCACCTTGGTCATGCTACCACACTCCGGTGTTCCCTTCATGTTGGCCAAGCAACTCACTCCGGTGAACCTCCCACCGCGGCCAGGTTGTTACGTACTTACACCGCGTGTCTTGCTTTTGGGAAGTTTGGCATCCCGATAAAGGTCTTAGACACTCCGGCCTAGCTCGACTTCGTGTCCACAAACTGCTCCACCAAGTCCTCCGGGGACTCGGATCGACTTATTCGACCGTAAACACTTCGGCCGGCCAGTGACCACGGCCCTTCCTGCTTACAGTACCACTCCGGTGACAACCGAAGCTCCCTCCTCGCTTCGGCTGGGGGGGGGGGGGGCATCTGATAGGGATAACCTGGTTACTTCGGGTCGGATTAATGCATGAGCCTACTTACCGGCCCAGCAAACGCGCCAGCAAGCGCGAAGGCCCAGGCCCGGCAGGCCCGCGAATCAAGTCTGTTCCGCGAATCAAGGTCCATGATCTTTTCCCAACTGCCATGCAGATTTGATGGGCAAGATTATAGGGAGTTAGTTAGGGTTTTGATTTGGTAGTATAAATAGGTGAAAAGAACTCGGAATTAGGGTTCGGACTTTGTATTCTGTAATACTATCTGTAAACTCAAAATTCTAGTGAAAGAAACACCTCGGCAAGCGTGATTTTCTGCCCGTGGACGTAGATCTCCGGATCGAACCACGTAAATCCTGTGTTTTTTCCATATTGTTTACGTCGATTATAGTTATAGTTCTTGACTACCGGATTGCGCATTATCATGGACGTTGCGGAGTTCCCCATATACAACTTTCTTTTGGTGATCGGCATGTAGCTTGAGAATATTTCCTTGTCTGAATATATGTGGCACATAGTGCCGGTGTCTACGAACCACTCCATTGTGTTACCCATAAAATTCGTTTCAAACATAATAACAGTTAAATATAGATCAGATAGATCTGGAGGTGTTAGTATGTTCTCTGTTAAAATGAGCTTGTCTTTGATTGTCCTTCTTAGGTTGCTTACAATCCTTAGCTATGTGTCCAGGTTTGTCCCAATTGTAGCAGTTGCCCTAAACCTTCTTAGACTTCAGCTCCTGTTGCTGCTTCTTACCCGACCGCTTGCGCTTCTTGCTAGTACTCGACTATGCCAAGTTTGCCCTTGCCTCCATTTTCGACCTTCTGCTCTTCACCTTAGACATTCAGTTATCTTATTCGATCCTTAGTCTCACCAAGTCCTCAAGCCCCATTTCCTTGCGCTTATGCTTGAGATAATTCTTTAAATCCTTCCACAAAAGGCAGTTGCTTCCCAATTATAGCAGCTACTTGAAAGGATTCGCTTCGTTGCACACCATTGACATGAATCTCATGTAGGATTAACCGCAATTCATGAACTTGATCCAAGAACGTCTTGGAGTACGTCATCTTGAAGTCCAAGAACCTTCCATTAATGAACTTTTTCATCCCGGCGTCTTCGCTCTTGTACTTCTTCTCTAACAATTCCCACAAATCCTTCGCAGGTTTTGTACATAGACCTTGTAGAGGGAACATCATCTTTTGCTCGTCTTTCTCATTTTGATCTATGGCAGGAACATCATCCTTTAGGAAGCGAACCAGGTTGAGAGTCGTTTGGTAGAAAACCATCTTCTATTGCTCCCTCTTGAACTCACTTCCGTCAAACTTCGTTGGTCTTCGACGTGAATAGGTGCTACAGGAACAGTGTTGGTTGCCATCTTCCAAATATACGTAATATCATCTTACGCTGTTGGTGTTCAATGAGGTGTACTTAGAAGAACGACGCAATTACACAACTGGTAAAGTTGAGGCATGATTTTGACTCATTATCCGGAAGACGATATTACCCCAAATTCTAGTGGTCTCAGTCTTCGGCAATCGTCTCCAAGATGCAACAAATTTTATCTTTGGGATCGCAACACAATAAAACCAAAGCTTTTGTCAAACTACTCGATACTAAGGACTTCTTTTAGACTTGAATTTGGGATGGATAGAGAGACTAGAATCCAAATGCAGATTTATGCTTCAGTGAATTGAAATGAAGAATGTGGGGGTCTATTTATAGATTATAAAGAGTTATGGTGCCTTTTGAAAATGCACCTTTTGATCTTTTGTGGCACTTGTTCAGCCAAGTCCGAACAATTCGATCCTGGACACACCCGTTCGTAAGTGCAAAGTGTGCCTCTAAAGCAACTCAAAGCAAAACGTGCGACGTGCACGCTCGGGCCCGGGCTCGGGCTCGGGCTCGAATGGTACTTCCCACCATACTAGGGTCTATTTAGCCAAAGACTAAAATCCCACTAGGGTCCACCATAAGAGAGCTCTCTTAGTAACTCCTTATCAAGTGTTCCTCTTAATAATGAGTACCAAATTATTTCATCTTTCCTATGTGAGACAAATTCCCACTTTTCTTTTTAACTCTTCTAACTTTTCATGTTTAAGTTGCAAACTTTAGGCTTAATTTTGCATTCACCCGAAATTGGTTTTGAGAATATAAAAGACTCTAAATTCATTTACTTGAAATGTAGACTATGATTTTGCAGCTTATATCTATTTTCAACCAATGGAATTCATAGTTGAAATTTCTCAAAGATTGGTCAACACCAACCTTTTAAAGCTAATTTCCATCATAAACGTAGATGATTGTGCATCTTGTCTATGTTTCAGTTTCAATGGGTTTAACGAAATGAGGAAAATTTGTACACACAACTATATATTTGAAGGATATTTTGTATAAGGCATGAGCCTCTTCACTAAGGTTAGGCTTTCCTTCCTACTATAAGATTTTTCAACTACCCGTGCGTCTTCTACTAGTGTTTTTAGTTATTTTCCACCAAGAACTCTCTCTCTCTCTCTCTCTCTCTTGTGTCTGTTTCTCTTGTTTCCCGTCAGTGGCTTTGGGTTTTGGTGGTTTTTCTTTTCTCCTTTTGATATAAACTTATTCTTCTCTTCCAGCTTATAATGGCACATGATGTGGTGGCTTCTTTGGCGAATATGTGGGATTCACTAAGGTTGTCAGTGGTTGAGACGGAGGAGGTGGTGGTTCCGGATGGTGAGGAACATGGGCCAGAGGTATGTACCATTGACCAAGAAGCTTGCTAACTATGTTGAAGGAAGTGACCCCGAGTCCAAGAAAGACCTCACAAGTAAAATTTTCTCAATTGTGGAAAAGTAAGTTTCTTTTTAAGTTCATCAATTAGGGTTCTCGCTTTTCTTGTTAAAAAAAATTATATTCGAAACATTGATGAGTATTGTATTCATATGTGTACTTTTAACAACTTATAAATTTGAAAGACGTTAATTGATTTGGTTTGAACTATAGATGAGTTATTTATCATATTTTCAAGCTTTAATGAACTTGAGAAACCAACATTGTTTCCTTCTTTCTTTGAGATTTAATGAATGATTCTCTTATTATAATTCTACTTTTATTTTGTTTTGTTGCAGGATAGTGAAGATGATTTAGAAGAAAAGATGGATTTGCAAATATTTTAATTATGTCTAGAAAAAATTAACTTTTTTTCCCCTTTCTTGACTTGAAACTTATTGTAACTTTGACATATAGTAATAACATGTTTTCTTAGTTATCTAATTTTTCTCCTTTTTATGCAATATTTTATTATACATTAAATAAGAAATATAAATATTATATATATATATATATATATAAGAATTATGATAGATAATAAAAACTATATTACAAAAAAAAAAAGAATTAGAAAAGACAACGGCTATAAACCATTGTTGTAGGACTACGGCAACACCACCTTCCACAGCGGTTCCTGACCTCCTACAAAAACAATTAAAATCGTTGTCATAGACAGGGTCTACCACTATGCCACATACGAAAATGGTCATAAAACCCCTTTAACAACGATTTAAACCGTTGTCTTTCACCTTTTTGCAATAGTGTTATACAATGATGGGCTATGATTGTATTAGTGATAGGATTTATTGTCATTAAAAGGCTTTTTAGTGATAGTAATTATATTGTCGTTATTTACTAATTAGTTACAGGATTGTTCCCATTATTATTGACTTTTATTAGCGGAAGTTGTAGTGAGGGGTGATAATAGGATAGTCCCCATCACGAAATGTCTTTTGCGAAGATTTTTAATTT
This sequence comes from Ajuga chamaepitys, assembly GCA_958295605.1. Lineage (NCBI taxonomy): Eukaryota > Viridiplantae > Streptophyta > Magnoliopsida > Lamiales > Lamiaceae > Ajuga > Ajuga chamaepitys. Next base: position 27,983,619 of record OY282498.1, read on the forward strand.
TTGGCCACAGTTATTACTCTTACTATAGACCAATTTTCTTGTAGTAATTGATCAGACTATTTAACGTGGTTGGGACTTTAAGGAATAATGTCTGTTCAGATACTCAGGTAGACATGGCACTGGAGACTCTCCCCGAGATGTTCACCAAGTTCAAGGTCAACTATAATATGAACAAGCTGAAAATGTCTCTGAATGAACTGAGGAAAGAGCTCCAAAACGCTGAAAGTATTCATCTTGATCAAAATAGTGGTGCTTTTGTTGTTGCTTACACTACTACAAAAAACGTAAAAGACTACGGTCAAAAACCGTAGTTAAAGGCATAGAGCGACAGTAGTAGTAGATACCGTAGTCGTAGACCTACCACCAATAACTACGATTAATGAACCATAGTGGTTAATATTAAATACTACGGTTGTGAACCGTAGTCATACTAGTAGCGTCTACTACTACGGTATGTATGACCACGGTTGAGAACATCCTTTTGACTACGGTTTCAACCGTAGTAGTGTATACAAACGACTATGGTTGACAACCGTAGTGGTAAATTTAATATCTACCACCACAGTATGTATGACCACGGTTGGTGATTTTCTTTTACTACGGTTTGAACCGTAGTTATTAAAAATAAAGACAACAGTTGATAATCGTTGTCTTTACATAATTTTATTTATTTTATGATCTATATTATTTCATATTTAATAGTTGATATATACATAGATGATAATTTAAAATTAGTAAATCATATATTTAAACAAAAAATGGACAATAAAGGAAAATTGCTCCAAATTTGTTTCTCAATATCAATAGAAGTATAATTGTACAAAGTGTTAAAAAAAAAATAATAAACTACAAAAAGAAGTACTACACAACGTTGAAGTGAAACAAAAAATCCCCAATCATCTAACTTATTTTCTTTTCACGGTATCCTCCGAGCAAATATTAGATCCCAGAGCAATGTGCTAGGACATGATTCAGTCATAAGCAATTTTCAACAATAAGATCTGTCAAAACAAACAAATAACATATGAGTAGTATTACCGTATATCAACATAGATCGAAAAAGAACACAACTAAGAACCTTCTTTTTGTCTCCAATAACAAGGATAAAAGAAAAACAAGTCCATTTAGTTGCTTACCTCAAAGTATCAAGAAATTTAGAATGGATCCATCAAAGCTGGGTGAGCAGGGATGTGTCGGCTCCCACAATCTTTGAGTTTTTAAGGAGTCAAGAACCCTATCCGATGATAGATTGTGGATTATTTGGAACCTTCGGAGTACCTGATATGTTCCACAGAATTACTTCAATACATAAATATTACTATGATATATAAATATATCTACATCTATATATATCAGACAACAAATTATAATACTTTGCAAATCACCCGAAAAAAAAAAAAAAAAAAAAAAAAAAAAAAATTATTCTAGCAAAAGGACTAGATTTCTTCAATATTTACCTTTAGCATATCCTAACAAATCTCTAACAATTTCTTAATTTTGTCATTTCTCCCAAATATATGGTCTCTCATGGCTTTTAGTCTTATAATATATATTAGTAAACCAGATTTGTAATTTCGAAAAAGAAAACAAAAATCAGAGTGAAGAATGTGAAGATACCCTTACAGAATTGTTTCCATCCAGTCCTTTTGCCAGTGTGCAGCTGCCCCAAGAGGACCACCATAATTGTCACTGGATGAAACAGATACACCAATTTACTAGGATGAAGCCAAGTCTACTGTTCCGAAACCAGTATATACATTTCCATAAATAATACCAAGATAAAGTAGTAAGTAATCAAGATAGCAGCACTTCTACTTATGTCTTAGATTGAAACATAAAAAGCAGTCAATTTGGCTATAAGATGATTGCTTTAGGTAAATTGATAAGATGGACTTATTCTCAAGAATGGCTCCAACAAGGCTTGAAAATCCCTGCCTCCATTATATCAAGAAAACTGAATTAGTGGCCATATACATTGATATAAAGTATATATAATCTACGTATGAAAAGAATGATACAAGCAATGGTCGAACCTATCAGTCTTAAAGTTCTCTTAATTCATCAATCGGAATTTTAGCTTGTCTGGTGAAATGTTTAGAATAGTACGAGTGTTCATATTAGATATGCCTTCAGGAAGTTAAATTGCTTAAGAGCATTGTTTGAGGACGTTACATAAATCGATAATCCTAGCGATGGGCTCCTTCTATACAGACGAAACTCAGATGAGATTAGTGCGGCAGATGTTGAACGAATCATGCATAAAAGAGAGGAGTTTCTTGTTCGTGTGAATTAGGTGGATCTAATTTTTTTTTTTAAAAAGACTGATCTATCTCCAGTTGGTGACTGTATCTAATGTCAATTTAGTGTTGTCAACCCACTTTTCTGATCGCGTTATGCATGATTTCAGGTGTAAATTATCCATGACGATTCTTAAAGGCAAATACCATAGGTAAAAAGATAGTCGATTTCAACATAATATTAAGCAGTAGACTAACCTGATTTGCTGAATATGATGCCTTGGATACACTGCAAAAGTCTGTCATTTTCCAAAATATATTGAATAAGATATATGAATTCCTTTTGACATAGCTTTTAAAGTGGCCTGGATAGCATTTGCTCTAGTAGCCATGGAGAAAAGAGTCGAAACAGAAATTACTTACAGCAGGTTTCACTGGGATATAAATTACTCCAAACGAAGCATTAAGATACGACCCTGTCACAAAAAAGAAAAAAAAACGAAGAAATAATTGTTAATGATGGCTCCCTTGAGTGACACAAATTTTCCGGAAAGAAAGGAAGACAAAAGACGAACACAGCATGGGGTTTAACATATGAATTTACGTACCCAGGATGCCCAGGCCAATCCATAAAGCAATCCCTGCATATTTTTAACCAAACATTCCCTATCAGTGAGAACTAACTGAATTTAATTTTCAAACAATATTCAACTATATTTATATGACTTACATATGCTACCGATGCAAGCATGCCTATACAGAGAATCAGTCTCTCTCCAACCAATGGATTGAGTAGAGGAAGCACCAACTGTTTGAAATAGAAAACAGTTGGGGGGGGGGGGGGAGGGGGTAATCTAAAATTCCATGAATTTTTGGGAGTATATAATTTCGAGTACCTGAGAAAAAATCGAGCCTACTCCTACCATCATCAATATTTTTTATAATTGATTCTTGTTGAAACAAAAAAGTGACTTCTAATAGTACTGCAGGTTTATAGTGGATGGCCAGAAGTGCTTTAAAACATGCCAAAGTATTCATCATTCAGGAAGTTCTCATGAAAGTAGGTTACTGAATAGTTCTTTACATTTGACATTAGATACAATCACCAAAATCAAATGAAGAAGAATAACGTACTTCTCTGAGTTACAAGAATAGAGTTCGGCACATTTCATGAAAGGCTTGTACTTTCTTCCTTGATCAGCAAATCGAAATCTCCTTGCAAAAAGGCTTGTAATTAATTTACAAATGAAGTAGTATAAGAAAGAACACCAGCAAAGAAATGAGATAGCAATGACATTAGAATACAAAAACCCTAAAAATTGAACAATTTTCTGTTCTAGTAAGAGTACACAAATACTGATAATTTTGTAAACTCCAGTTATGATCAACATAAGCAATAACAAACAAATTAAATTGGAGGGTATAAATATGAGAGAAGTGTTTGATTAGATCAACCATCTTGATATTGCAATCTCAGGCAGAAAAAAAAAAAAAAAGGAGCTGAAAAAATTCAGAATATTAAATATAAATCTGACAAATAAATGGCAACAAAGAAGATGTACTTATTACTAAGCAATTTTCTTCTTGCTAAGTTTTTTAACCAGGATCTTCTATGACCTAATATTCTTCAATGTAAGACATGAAAACAACTTACAATACAAGTACTAAGAGCTAATATTTACCTTATTTGACTCCTCAAGCTGAACAACTCCTACATGATTTTTGCCTTCCATGGCAATTTCTGATGATAAAACCGCCGACGATTCATCGCTCCTCGCCCTGAAATCCTCGTTTTTCGACGACCCTGGAAACATCATAGCTCGAAATTGGTCAACTACTACTCCATTCTGCAGCTGGATTGGAGTCATCTGCAACAAAAGGCACCAGAGAGTGACAGGTTTGAACATTTCGAACATGAATCTTCAAGGCACCATTCCACCCAACTAGGGAACCTCTCGTTTCTCGCCTCCCTCCACGCCAGCAGTTTGCCGCGTGAAATGGCAAAACTACGCAGGCTGAAATCTAACAAAAGAACAGATTAGATGTGAGGTGATGTTCAATATCATCAAGTGAGCTATACTTTGTAATATGGTGTGTTGGGAATGTGGAACCGGAATCAGGGAGTGAAGAACCGGAGGATTGAACCGGGTTTTAACATCAAGAAAACAAGCTGTTCAGAATAAACCGGGTTCGAGGCAGTTGAAGATAACCGTCATTTGTGACGGAGCAGTTGCAGAATTGTGACGAAGAAAACCGTCACTTTTGTCCGGTAGCTGAGCTCAACTTCTTTCAGTTAGAACTTCCTGTACAGTTGCATTCGAGCTTCAATCCATATATCATTGAACAGCTCTCATTGAGGAGAAGATCACTACGTTGAGTAATTTCCCTGTTCTTTAGATTAGAGAGAGTATTTTTAGATTGAGCGTTCGTGCCCTAATTTGTCAACAGAATTGGGCATTTCATTTCTTGAGTGAATTCTCTGTAATTGATTGGATTTCTTAGTGGATTGAGGTGTGCCTTGCCTCCGTGGATGTAGTTCATCTTGAACGAACCACGTTAAATCGGTGTTTGATTCATTTTCAGTTCCTGTTCTGCGGAAGTTCAATTCGGCCACAACTCTGGCCGAACTGCATGTGTGATTTCAAAGTGTTCTTTGTGCAAATTCCAGATTTCTTGGTGTTGTGTGTTAAAGAGTTGATTTCACTAACAAGTGGCGCCGTCTGTGGGAATCAACTCTCACAGCTTGAAGAAGGGAAGGAATGGCTGGTATGAAGATGGACTTTGAGAAGTTTATAGGAAGAAATGATTTCACATTGTGGAAGATCAAGATGAATGCAGTGTTGGTTCACAATGGCCTTGATCTTGCTTTGATACCTCTTGATTCGTGGGAAGAAAGTGAGAAACCCAAGTTTGCATCAGTGGATAAGAAGGCCCTCAGTCTTATCTTTCTGTGTTTGGGTGATAAACCGTTAAGAGAGGTCTCAAGATGCAAGAGTTCCTCAGAAGCATGGAAGAGATTGGAAGATCTGTATCAATCTAAGTCAGTTTCCAACAAGCTGTTCTTGAAGCAGAAGATGTTGGCCTTCAAGATCACTGAAGATAAGGTAATTTCTGATCAACTTGATGAGTTCATTAAGATGGTTGAGGAATTGGAAGACCTGGATGTGAAATTGGAGGAGGATGATAAAGCATTGATGGTGTTAAACATTCTTCCAAAATCCATGGAAAGCTTTAAGGATGCCTTGATGTATGGGAGAGATGAGCAGCTATCTTATGATGTGATAGTGAAGGCTCTGAGGTCTAAATGTTTCCAGACTCAAGGTGATAAAGGCATGGTGCAATCTGGAGAAGGGAAATCAGAAGATAATCACAAGTAGAGATAATCACAAGTAGAGATGTAAAGTTTAATGAGAATGTGATGGCTTATACTTCTACAGGCTCTAAGGAAGAATTTGATGGTGCTAAAGAGACAGAAGAGATATCAATTCAGGTGGAGCATCCTGCTGAAGATGATCACACACCTCAACCACAAGAAAATCTACAAGATAGTGATTCATCATCTGAAGAAGAAGTACAAGCTGGACCTTCACAAAATGTTAGAGAATACAGCATTGGAAGGGACAGGCCTAGAAGAACAATCAACAGACCTGATTTCTATGGTCAAGCAGGGAGTGTTTACTATGCCTTGAGTGTTGCTGAAGACCTGGAATCACAAGAGCCTAGTAGTTTTAAAGAAGCACTAGACTGTGAAGAAGGTGAACACTGGATTCAGGCAATGATTGAAGAGATGGAGTCTCTGGAAAAGAATGAGACCTGGATATTGGTGGATAAACCAAGAGGTCAGAAACTTGTAAGTTCTAAATGGATATACAAGAAGAAACTAGAGACTGCAGGATCCAAACAGGTGAGGTTTAAAGCAAGATTGGTGGCTAGGGGCTTTACACAAAGAGAAGGAATTGATTTTAATGAAGTTTTCTCTCCAGTAGTAAAGCATTGCTCAATCAGGTTGCTTTTATCAAAGGTTACTCAAGAGGACATGGAACTACAACTACTAGATGTAAAAACAGCATTCTTACATGGAGAGCTCAATGAGAAGATATATATGAAACAGCCAGAAGGCTTTGTTGTTCCTGAACAAGAAGACAAAGTTTGTTTGCTGAAGAAGTCACTATATGGACTCAAAAAAAGTCCAAGACAGTGAAATAAGAGGTTCAATGACTTCATGATCAGTGTTGGCTTTGTAAGAAGTCTGTATGATAGTTGTGTTTACTTCAACAAGGGTTCAAAGCAAGATAAAGTCTTTCTTCTGTTGTATGTGGATGATATGCTAATTGCCAGCAGGAACAAGAAGAGGGTACAATGGTTGAAGGACAGACTTAACACTGAATTTGACATGAAAGATCTGGGAGAGGCCAAGAAGATTTTGGGCATGAACATTCTAAGGAACAGAGAAGCTGGAGTGCTTTGGTTATCTCAGAGGCAATATCTACAGAAGGTTTTGGAGAGGTTTCATATGCATGAAGCCAAACCTCTCTCCACTCCAGTTAATCTACAGAAGAAACTCTCCAAAGAACAATGCCCAAAGACTGAAGAGGAAATCATACATATGAGCAATATTCCTTATGCAAGTGGAGTTGGAAGTCTCATGTATGGGATGATTTGTAGTAGGCCTGACTTGGCCTATGCTGTTTCTTTAGTGAGCAGGTTCATGTCAAACCCAGGAGTTGAGCATTGGGAAGCTTTGAAGCATGTGATGAGGTATTTGAAGGGTTCAGTGAACTTGTCACTGAAGTTTGAGAAGAAAGTGATGGAAGCACTGTTGCATTGGAAGGGTTTGCTGATTCTGATTTTGCAGCAAACATAGACACAAGGAAATCTATTTCTGGATTTGTGTTTACCTTATTTGGAACAGCCATCAGCTGGAGAAGTGTACAGCAGTCAGTTGTAGCACTGTCAACAACATAAGCAGAATATATCTCTCTCACTGAAGCTATTAAAGAAGCAATCTGGCTCAAAGGGATTCTGAGATATTTGGACATCAAGCAAAAGAGTGTGGCAATTTACTATGATAATCAAAGTGCTCTACACCTTGTGAAACACCAAGAATTTCATGAAAGGTCAAAACACATTGATGTTAGGTTGCATTTTGCTAGGGATATCATTGATTCTGGTTCTGTAGAAGTGAAGAAGGTACACACATTGCATAACCCTGCTGATTTTCTTACTAAGGGTGTACCTGGGAACAAAGTGGAGCATTGCTCGAGCCTGCTGCAGCTTGAGCAATGTCATGAGGAGCATTAACAGAAAGGCAGTGATGAGGAAGGAAGAGGCACACTTGATTCATTGAGGTGGAGATTTGTGAGGTGATGTTCAATATCATCAAGTGAGCTATACTTTGTAATATGGTGTGTTGGGAATGTGGAACCGGAATCAGGGAGTGAAGAACCGGAGGATTGAACCGGGTTTTAGCATCAAGAAGACAAGCTATTCAGAATAAACCGGGTTCGAGGCAGTTGAAGATAACCGTCATTTGTGACGGAGCAGTTGCAGAATTGTGACGAAGAAAACCGTCACTTTTGTCCGGTAGCTGAGCTCAACTTCTTTCAGTTAGAACTTCCTGTACAGTTGCATTCGAGCTTCAATCCATATATCATTGAACAGCTCTCATTGAGGAGAAGATCACTACGTTGAGTAATTTCCCTGTTCTTTAGATTAGAGAGAGTATTTTTAGATTGAGCGTTTGTGCCCTAATTTGTCAACAGAATTGGGCATTTCATTTCTTGAGTGAATTCTCTGTAATTGATTGGATTTCTTAGTGGATTGAGGTGTACCTTGCCTCCGTGGATGTAGTTCATCTTGAACGAACCATGTTAAATCGGTGTTTGATTCATTTCCAGTTCCTGTTCTGCGCAAGTTCAATTCGGCCACAACTCTGGCCGAACTGCATGTGTGATTTCAAAGTGTTCTTTGTGCAAATTCCAGATTTCTTGGTGTTGTGTGTTAAAGAGTTGATTTCACTAACATTAGATAAATCTTATGCCAATAGATTTGATCAAATCTCATGTAATTAAGCAAATTCGAGATCTACCAAAACGAGCTGAAAGTACACGATATACAAAAAAAAGAAGCTAAAATTTTAAACACTCATAAGCAAAATCTACACAGATCCTTCGAACTGGAAGCAATAAATGATAATGAAAATTACTCGAATCCAGATTTGAAGCTCGAAAAAGCATGGAAATCAAAACAAAACCAACAACGGAAAGGGGTTGGGCAGTTGATTCGAGGAAGTGGGGGCTTCAGGTTCACGCTCCGAAATTTTGAAATAATATGGTAGTTAGGTAGAGTGAGGTCTTGAAGAAATTACCTGTCGCAATTCACAAAGGCGGTGTTGCTAGGGAGTCGCGTCTAGCAAGGTAGAGTGAGGTCTCGGAGATGTTGATACAGCCGCCGGTTGCAACAGGCGGTTCGGTGTCACTGGCAAGAGAGGATGAGAGAAGCTAGGGCATAGTTTGGGGATCTCACTGAGGATGAAAGTAGACGTAGGTTTTCTCTTTTATTAAAAGAAAAGAAGGAAAAATGGCTCATATTCTTCAAATTTTGAGCGCCATTTTTTTTTTCCTCATGAGAGGCATCCTACTTTTTAACATATAATGAGAGTTTTAAGAATTTCTCATTACTAAGGTACTTTTCAATGAGGATTTTATTTTTTCTCTCATTAAAAGTTATTTTAAATTACAATATTTTCAGCCCGTCACTAAATTTTTGTCATTATAGGTCGATTTTTTTGTAGTATATGTCTTCCTGGAACTGTTTTGTCTAGGGATTATTTTGTAGGTAAATTAGCATTAGCTGTTCCATCACTAATTCTGTAGGTGAATAAACCATAAAAATCGGTAAGCAATCCGTAGACATTCCCAATTATTTAAGGACCGAATTATTTTTGTAGGTAAAATCTGTAGCCAATTCTTTAGTTTCTTGTAGTGTGGGTATGATATATTCTAATATTTAATAATATGTATCCATGTTCTTTAATTAGTTCTTATAATATAAATATTAACATAAAAAAATAAGACCAACACTAGTTCTGATTTTATTGAAAATAAATTATTTTTTTGGAATTTAGTATACTTTTATGGGACACTTTAAAGTGTCATATAAGCTATAAGCTATACACTGAAATAAGACACATATATTGGGAAGGATTCCAAACAAGAGTCCTATTTTGTATTTAATAGGACATTTATCTTAAAAGCATCCTAACAAGAGTATCCTAATAGTCCTTTTTTCTTGTAGCGGTGATTATCAAATTTTTTCTTAAATATAAATAAGTACTAAAAAAATTAATAATAAACATTTTTTAATTTTAAAACATGAAAGAATATTTTAATCTTGCAAATATGTATTTAAAAAAGTTAAGGAAATTGAAAAGGGCAATGACAACGCTCGATTAACAACGGTTACCATAACCGTTGTTGTTGATCACAGAAAATAATTCTTTTAAATTATCCATTAAATAATATATTAACAACGCCCTTTCAACAACGGACATACGGACCGTTCTCTTTAAGCAAAAATAGGTATTCGACTACGGTTAAACCACAACGGTTTTTTGAATCGTAGTCTTTTAGCGAAAATAGGTATTTGACTACAGTTAAACCACAACGGTTTGTGAACCGTAGTCTTTTAGCGAAAAATAGGTTTTCGACTACGGTTAAACCACAACGGTTTTGCGAAACCGTAGTCTTTTAGCGAAAAAAAAATGTAAAACACTACGGTTTGTACAATAACCACGGTTGAGCGCTAAAAGACTACGGTTATTGCGTAAAACCGTTGTCTTTTGAGCATTGTGATTAACAGTTTTTGTTGTAGTGTTATGTTGAACCATCCTTATTCAAGCCGATTGCTCACAGCTAAGGAGCAAGCTACGGGTCCTTTATTGAGTTTTGTTTAGTGGTTGATTCTACGGATACTTGAATAGTATATTCTGGAGTCACTAAACCGTCACATTTGTTTCAGCTTTGTGACGGAATAAACCGTCACATTTGTCCGGTAGCAGCAGTCGTCTTCAATCAGTTAGAACTTCCTGGGTAGTTACATTCGAGCTACAAGAACTATATCATTGGAACGCTCTCTTCCTGAAGAACATCACTACGTCGAGCAATTTCCAGTTTTCTTAGATTACAGAGAGAATTAGAGAGTGATAGTATTTCTGCCCTAATTTGTTCCAGAATTGGGCATATTCATTTCTGAGTGTGATTTCTGTAATTGACTGAATATCTTAGTGAATTGAGGTGTGCCTGGCCTCCGTGGATGTAGTTCATCTTGAACGAACCACGTAAAACGATTGTGTGATTCATTTTATTTTCAGTTCTACGCAAGGTACTCTTCGGCCACAACTCTGGCCGAACTATTGTGTGTTTTTCAAACGGTTTGTCTTCGAACTCATTCCAGATTCTTGGTGTTGTGTGTTGGGGAGTTAATTTGTCTAACAAGTGGCGCCGTCTGTGGGAATCAACTCGCACAAGTCAAAGAAGAGGAGGAATGGCTGGTATGAAGATGGATTTTGAGAAGTTTACTGGAAGAAATGACTTCACATTGTGGAAGATCAAGATGAATGCAGTCCTGGTTCACAATTGCCTTGATCTTGCATTGTTACCTCTGGAATCATGGGAAGAAACTGAGAAACCTAAGTTTGCAGCAGTGGATAAGAAGGCCCTAAGTCTTATCTTCTTGTGCTTGGGTGATAAACCGTTGAGGGAGGTTTCAAGATGCAAGAGTTCCTTAGAAGCATGGAGGAGATTGGAAGAACTGTATCAGTCCAAGTCAGTATCTAACAAACTGTTCCTGAAGCAGAAGATGTTAGCCTTCAAAATCACAGAAGACAAGGTAATATCTGATCAACTTGATGAGTTCATTAAGATGATTGAAGAATTGGAAGATCTGGATGTGAAGCTGGAGGAGGATGACAAGGCATTGATGGTATTAAATATTCTTCCAAAATCCATGGAAAGCTTTAAGGATGCCTTGATGTATGGGAGGGATGAGCAGCTATCCTATGATGGAATAGTGAAGGCTCTGAGATCAAAATGCTTCCAGACTCAAGGAGACAAAGGCATGGTGCAATCTGGAGAAGGTTTGAATGTTAAATTCAAGAAACCGTGGCAAGGCAAGAAGGGTCAGAATGCTAAGGATCCAAAGTCAGGGGATTCAAATCCTAAGAAGGGGAATGACTGGGTTGAAAAGAGGAAATGCTTCAAGTGTAAACAGCCAGGTCACCTGAAGAAGGATTGTCCTAAGAAGAATAAGAAAGCTGGAAATCAAGGGGCAGAAGCTGCTGCCATTGATCATCAACAAGACCCTCCAGAAGTATTGAATGTTACTGATTCAAGAATGGTGAAGGAATGGGTCCTGGACACAGGGTGTTCTTTTCATATGTGTCCTCATCAGTCATGGTTTAATGAACTGAAGAAAGAAGATGGTGGAAATGTTCTCCTGGGGAATGACCAATCATGCAAGGTCAAAGGAGTTGGATCAGTGAGCATAAGAATGTTTGATGGAGTGATCAGAATCATCTCAAATGTTAGGTATGTTCCTGGCCTTAAAAGGAATCTTCTATCTCTTGGCTCATTGGTAACCAGTGGATGTCAGTTTAGCTCAGTAGAGGGATTCTTGCATATCACAAAACATGGAAAAATGGTGATAAAAGGAAGACAGCATAATGGACTATTTATCCTGATTGGTTCACCTATTGTTGGAAGTGTAGATGTGGTCTTGAACAACTCTGAGATTGCTAAATGGCATAAGAGACTTGGGCACATAGGAGTAAAGGGACTGAAAGAATTGGAAAGGAGTGGAGTTATTGGAAAGCTGGGAAATCAAGAACTGGAGTTCTGTGATCAGTGTGCTCTGGGCAAGTCCAAGAAGCTGCCCTATGGAAAGGGAGTTCATACAACTCAAGAACCATTAGATTATGTTCACTCTGACATATGGGGTCCTGCCAGAACAGAATCTCATGGTGGTGCCAGATATTTCATGTCCTTGATTGATGACTACAGCAGAAAGGTATGGATCATGTTGCTGAAGAACAAGAGTGATGCCTTTCATAAGTTCAAAACATGGTTGATCCAACTGGAAAATACCAAAGGGAAGAAGCTGAAGCACTTGAGGACTGATAATGGACTGGAGTACCTCTCTACAGAGTTTACAAACTTCTGTGAAGAAAGAGGAATCAAGAGACACAGGACTGTGCCAATGAATCCTCAACAGAATGGAGTTGCAGAAAGGTTTAACAGGACTCTTCTTGAAAGAGTAAGGTGTATGCTGTTGGATGCTGGGTTGCCAAAGGTGTTTTGGGGAGAAACTATTGCTACAGCATGCTATCTTATTAACAGATCACCCTCATCAGTGATTGGGTTCAAAACACCTGAAGAGGTGTGGAGTGGACAGAAACCAAGTTATGAAGGATTAAGGGTGTTTGGGTGTCTTGCTTATGCCCACATCAAGCAAGACAAATTAGATGCAAGGGCTCTCAGATGTGTGTTTCTTGGATATCCGGATGGGATTAAGGGTTACAGGTTGTGGTGCCTGGAACAAGGAAATCAGAAGATAATCACAAGTAGAGATGTGAAGTTTAATGAGAATGTGATGGCCTATACTTCTACAAGCTCTAAGGAAGAATTTGATGCTGCAAAAGAAGCAGAGGAGATATCAATTCAGGTGGAGCAACCTGCAGAGGACAATCACACACCTCAACCACACACAGAAGTACAAGACAGTGATTCATCATCTGAAGAAGAAACACAAACTGGACCAGCTCAAAATATCAGGGAATACAGCATTGGAAGGGATAGGCCTAGAAGACAAATCAACAGACCTGATTTCTATGGCCAAGCAGGGAGTGTATATTATGCCTTAAGTGTTGCTGAAGACCTGGAATCACAAGAGCCTAGCAGCTTTCAAGAAGCATTAGATTGTGAGGAAGGTGAACACTGGATACAGGCAATGACTGAAGAAATGGAGTCTCTGGAAAAGAATAAGACCTGGATACTGGTGGAGAAACCAAAAGGTCAGAAACTTGTGAGCTCCAAGTGGATATACAAGAAGAAACTTGAAACTGCAGGGTCCAAACAAGTGAGATTTAAAGCAAGGTTGGTAGCCAGAGGCTTTACACAAAGAGAAGGAATTGATTACAATGAGGTCTTCTCTCCTGTGGTAAAGCATTGCTCAATCAGGTTGCTTCTATCAAAGGTCACTCAGGAGGACATGGAACTGCAACAACTGGATGTAAAGACAGCTTTCTTACATGGAGAACTCAATGAGGAAATATATATGAAACAGCCAGAAGGCTTTGTTGTTCCTGGGAAAGAAGACAAAGTATGTTTACTGAAGAAGTCACTATATGGACTTAAACAAAGTCCTAGACAATGGAACAAGAGGTTTAATGACTTCATGATCAGTGCTGGTTTTGTGAGAAGTCTTTATGACAGTTGTGTTTACTTCAACAAAGTTTCAAAGCAAGATAAAGTTTTTCTTCTATTGTATGTGGATGACATGCTAATTGCTAGCAGAAACAAGGAGAGAGTACAATGGTTGAAGGATAGACTTAATGCTGAGTTTGACATGAAGGACCTGGGAGAGGCAAAGAAGATATTGGGAATGAACATTCTAAGAGACAGAGGAGCTGGAGTGCTGTGGTTATCTCAGAGACAATACCTTCAGAAAGTGTTGGAGAGGTTTCATATGCATGAAGCTAAACCCCTCTCTACTCCAGTCAATTTACAGAAGAAACTTTCCAAAGATCAATGTCCAAATACTGAAGAGGAGATTATACAGATGAGCAATATCCCATATGCAAGTGGGGTTGGAAGTCTTTATGTATGGAATGATCTGCAGCAGGCCTGATTTGGCATATGTTGTATCTTTGGTAAGTAGATTCATGTCAAATCCAGGAGCTAAACACTGGGAAGCCTTGAAACATGTGATGAGGTATCTAAAAGGATCAGTGAACCTGTCACTGAAATTTGAGAAGAAAGTAGATGGAGGTACTGTTGCATTGGAGGGGTTTGCTGATTCTGACTTTGCAGCAAACGTGGACACAAGGAAGTCAATTTCTGGATTTGTGTTTACCTTATATGGGACAGCTATTAGCTGGAGGAGTGCACAACAATCTGTTGTGGCACTATCAACTACAGAAGCAGAATATATCTCTTTAACTGAAGCTATCAAGGAGTCAATCTGGTTGAAAGGGGTGTTGAGAGACTTGGACATCAAGCAGAAGTGTGTAGTAATCTACTGTGATAATCAAAGTGCATTACACCTTGTGAAACATCAAGCATTTCATGAAAGGTCAAAACACATTGATGTGAGGTTACATTTTGCTAGAGATGTCATAGATTCTGGGTCTGTGGAGGTGAAGAAGGTGCATACTTTGCATAATCCTGCTGATTTTCTTACAAAGGGTGTACCTGGTAACAAAGTGGAGCATTGCTCGAGCTTGCTGCAGCTTGAGCAGTGTCATGAAGAGCAATAACTGAAGTGCAGTGATGAGGCAGAAAACAGGTGTACTTGATTCATTGAGGTGGAGATTTGTGAGGCAGTGTTCAATGTCATCAAGTGAGCTATATTTTGAAATAGGATGTGTCTTGAATGTGGAACCGGGATCAGGGGGTGAAGAACCGGTTGGATAAACCGGGTTTTAACGTGAAGAAGCAAGTCTGTACAGAAGAACCGGGTTCGGGGTTGTTGAGCATAACCGTCAGTTGTGACGAGGTGGTTTCAGCTTTGTGACGGAATAAACCGTCACATTTGTCCGGTAGCAGCAGTCGTCTTCAATCAGTTAGAACTTCCTGGGTAGTTACATTCGAGCTACAAGACCTATATCATTGGAACGCTCTCTTCCTGAAGAACATCACTACGTCGAGCAATTTCCAGTTTTCTTAGATTACAGAGAGAATTAGAGAGTGATAGTATTTCTGCCCTAATTTGTTCCAGAATTGTGCATATTCATTTCTGAGTGTGATTTCTGTAATTGACTGAATATCTTAGTGAATTGAGGTGTGCCTGGCCTCCGTGGATGTAGTTCATCTTGAACGAACCACGTAAAACGATTGTGTGATTCATTTTATTTTCAGTTCTGCGCAAGGTACTCTTCGGCCACAACTCTGGCCGAACTGTTGTGTGTTTTTCAAACGGTTTGTCTTCGAACTCATTCCAGATTCTTGGTGTTGTGTGTTTGGGAGTTAATTTGTCTAACATAAGCTATAAGCTATACACTGAAATAAGACACATATATTGGGAAGGATTCCAAACAAGAGTCCTATTTTGTATTTAATAGGACATTTATCTTAAAAGCATCCTAACAAGAGTATCCTAATAGTCCTTTTTTCTTGTAGCGGTGATTATCAATTTTTTTCTTAAATATAAATAAGTACTAAAAAAATTAATAATAAACATTTTTTAATTTTAAAACATGAAAGAATATTTTAATCTTGCAAATATGTATTTAAAAAAGTTAAGGAAATTGAAAAGGGCAATGACAACGCTCGATTAACAACGGTTACCATAACCGTTGTTGTTGATCACAGAAAATAATTCTTTTAAATTATCCATTAAATAATATATTAACAACGCCCTTTCAACAACGGACATACGGACCGTTCTCTTTAAGCAAAAATAGGTATTCGACTACGGTTAAACCACAACGGTTTTTTGAATCGTAGTCTTTTAGCGAAAATAGGTATTTGACTACAGTTAAACCACAACGGTTTGTGAACCGTAGTCTTTTAGCGAAAAATAGGTTTTCGACTACGGTTAAACCACAACGGTTTTGCGAAACCGTAGTCTTTTAGCGAAAAAAAAATGTAAAACACTACGGTTTGTACAATAACCACGGTTGAGCGCTAAAAGACTACGGTTATTGCGTAAAACCGTTGTCTTTTGAGCATTGTGATTAACAGTTTTTGTTGTAGTGTTATGTTGAACCATCCTTATTCAAGCCGATTGCTCACAGCTAAGGAGCAAGCTAGGGGTCCTTTATTGAGTTTTGTTTAGTGGTTGATTCTACGGATACTTGAATAGTATATTCTGGAGTCACTAACCATGTTTGCAATATTCTATAGGGGTTCCAAGTAACTCGGCAACTTAATGAAGGAAAGCACACTCTAAGAGTTGGCAAAGCAGTCGTGGAATCTGCAAAAGCTATCGGAATCGTTTATCTTTATTTTGCAAATAAGAAATACTTTGTTTTAAGTGATTGTTATTATGGATATTACAAGAAATTTTGATTTCACTTGCTTTATTATTTAAACAAGGATATTATGTTCATTTTTCATTAATGGAAGTTGATATTTCTTTTAATAAAGAAATTATATGTACGGGCATTTTGATAATGATTTGTATATCATAAAACCAACAGACAACTCATTGCATCACACATCTAAGTGCATAAAACCATCTCCTACTAATGAAACTTACTTGTGGCACTTGGGACTTGGTCATATTAATATTAATAGGATTCAAAGACTAGTAACATATGGTCCTTTGAACAACTTGAAGGTGGAATCCCTGCTTGTAATCTTGTTTAGAGGATCAAATGACTAAGAGGCCCTTTAAATTTGAGGGTCTTAGGGCAAATGGTATATTAGAATTAGTACACTCTGATGTATGTGGACATATAAATGTTCCAGTTAAAGGGGGATATGAGTATTGCATTATATTCATAGATGATTACTCAAGATATGGTTATATTTACCTAATGATCGATCCATAAATCTGAGCCACTTAAGAAAGTCAAGGAATTTATATTGGAAATGGAAAAACAATTAGGTAAGAAAATAAAAGCACTTCTATCAGATCAAGATGGGGAGTATCTATCTACTGACTTTAGGACATACTTGTCAGAGAATGAGATTTTCTGAATCGAGTGCACCAAAGACCCCGCAGCAAAATGTTGTCTCGGAAAGGAGAAACAGAACCTTGTTGGAAATGGTGAGATCTATGCTAACGTTCTCTACTCTCGAAACTTCTTATAGAGGATATGCACTACAAACAACAATATACATACTGAACATGATTTATTCTAAGTATATACCTAAGACACCTTTGGAGTTGTGGAATGGGTGTAAGCCTAATCTAAGACATCTTCGGACATGGGGTTGTCTAGCGGAAAACAAATGTTGATTTGGTCTCATAACTTTTTAACTTTTCTTATTTGGTCTCACATTTAACTACTTTTTCAATTTAGTCTTGTACCTCTAACAATTGCTTAATTTTGGACCAATTTTGACCAACTCACAGAAAAAGGCCACGTGCCTCCCACATGTCGGCGCCGATCAGAGAGTGGTTGTAGCTTGTTGTAAATGGCCAATGTTGCTATTACTTTATGTCAGGTAACATGTCCCACGTAATTGGATAGTCAATACAAGGTTTGAATATTATCTCTACTTCTTATATTTTTTTAAATCGATCCCCTAACTTTTAACTTTGACCTTGACACTTTGGACATGACTATTGTTTGCTTGTTGGGTATACATTTCATACTGCAAGCAATGTTGTATGTTGCATTAGCATAATCTATCAAACTGCGTGCTCACTGCATTATCTCTTTTCTTACTGGTTCGTTGGATGTTTTTCGTTGAGCAATTTTTTAAGCCCTGGGATTAAATTGAAAAAGGTAAATTATGTGGGACCAATTTCGTTAAAGCAAATAGTTATGGGACGATTTGTGATTCTTTTCCCGTGTAAATAGAGTGACTTATACAATATGAAGAAAATAAGAGGGATTAGATAAACTTTCTTCTATATTTTTTTTAATGTATAAGCTCTCACTACAACATAAATGACTTTAAGTATCACTTTGTTTGTAACACTTTCAAAATTTTAACTTTTATTCAACACTTTGGTAACATTTATGAATATGCGACACTTTCAAGTAATACTTTTGTAAAATGTGCGATGTAACATATTTATGTAACACTTTTGAATAAGTAACAATTTCATGTAACACTTATAAATAAGTAACACTTCAATTAACAAAATAATATATTTCGTTTATTCTAAACTAGTAAAATATTTTTGGATTTATTTTTTTCATGTGACTTTTGAAGATATAAATCTTTCAACCGATTATATTTTACAAATGACTTTTTGGGGCAAAGATTCATAGACGTGCTATACATCTTAACTATCATAATAGAACATTCGTACATGAGATGGTAAAAACAATCGACTAAAATAACAATTTATAAGAGCACCTCAAGATTTACTTATTAGCTATTTAACATAAATTTATTAGTGAATTTTTGTATGTGTGTGTGTATAGAGATATACACACATTATATTTTACTAACAACAAGAAAGAAGTTTTGTAGCTTAAATGTTTGAATATATTTTTTAAGTATAAAATATTGGACTTGAAATATTTTACCATGCTTTTCATGTTCGTAAGTTATTTTATTTAATTTTATATTCTATAAAACATATGCACAAAAAGAAGTAATCAACTACTTATTTTTTTAAAGGTGCCTTAAAATTATTAAATTATTGCAATTGGAATTAATGAGAATGTCATAATATATATATAAAATAATTTGATGTAACAAATTAGTGTGATATTGAATAAATAAATGTGTGTGCGCGCGTGTGTGTGAGTGGACGAAATTAAAAAAAAAAAAAATTACTGAAAATTTTGCATCAAATTAGATAATTGAATATGCTAAATAAAATTAAGTTAGGATGTAATTGGTAAGAATTTAATCATGATAATAGTTTATTGATGTTACAAAAAGAATTCGTGTATATATAATTTGTCGTATAAAACATGACACTAGAGTTATTATAGACTAGTGGCTTGATATTTACAGTTAAAGATCTTGCAGACTTGCAACTTGGATTCGAAATCCAATAATGATAAATATTCAACAATTTTTGTTTTTAAAAAGAATGTTACATGAAGGATTGTGTGTAACATTTTTTAGTATTACCATGAGGTGTTACAATTAAGTCTAATGTAACAATTATGAAACTTATTAAAAATCATCTAAAGTGTTACTTTAGACTTTAGGTAACACCGACAAATGTAACATCAATAAAGTGTTATCGAAAGTCTATTGTAACACTTTTTGATATATATGTAACACTTTTTAGATGTTACATAAACCCATTTATGTTGTTATGTCTAAGAATTTATTTTACATGTTATAAATAGTTTAAAATTTTATTTGTGTCTCACACATCTTGAAAGCTTATAAGCTTTAAAATATATTATAAGATTCGTGCAAACTTAGCTCCAAACACCGTCTTAGTTAGTCATTTATAACTTATTTATATTTAAATTTTAACTCTTGCAAGTTACTCCAGATATCCAACATGCTTATTTTGTCAAAAAAGGGAAATTGAACCAGCATTCACTCATTCAGATAATAGAACCATAATCTATATAGATCTAATATATGAAAATATGTTGACAACAATAAACAGCTATACATAAATTTCTCTACATTAGGCCTTCCACAATGGTGGGGAAGGTGATGACATGGATGTGAGAGAAATATCCAACATGGGGTATTTTGGAATTGGGGAGAAAGAATTGGGGTTGAGGGATTTTTTTTTTAGGTAGCATTTCTCCTACCTGGATATTTAGGGGGGAAGGGATAGTGAGGAGGGGGAGAGGGTGACGGAAATGCGCGGAAAAGAGAAGCAGCTCTGGCGCGTGGACCCCACGCGCGTGTTGGTTCGGCGCCTGTAGGATCTGCCCCCCTTTATTTTATATATATATATATATATATATATATATATATATATATATATTGTTTTTGCGTTATTTTATAATTTTATTTTGTGTTTTTTGATTTTTTTTTCTTTTCTTTATTTATTTTGTATGTATTTTGTATGATATGAGAGTAAATAATATATCCAATTAAATAGTCGTTTGTTTTGCAACGGTTCTTTCATTTTTTTTCGTTAAATATTTGCAAGGACTAATTGGAATTTTCTGAGTTTTTTTTATATTTATATTTAAATTTTCACTATAAATACATGCTCTCAATTCACTATTTTCTATAATGTATCGTGTGTGCTTTTTCGTTTTGTATTTTTACGTTTTATATGAATAAAAAAATTAATGATAATTTTTTGAGATTTTTTTTCGTAATATAATAAAATATTAAAAACTAAAATAATCGAAATATTTAATTATTTATCCAAAAATTAAATAATTAATATAGTTGGTAGATTAATAATTAAAAAATATAAAATGGAATATTGAAGTGGGCCCCCCACATATACCTGCTTTTTGGGTATATTGTTGGGAAAGGATTTTGTTTTGAGGTATATGTATTTTTGCTTTTGAGGTGGCGCTGATATGACAAATAAATACATGCATTTTGAGGAAGGTCATTGGAGAAGGCCTATAGATTTATTTAAGCATATATCCTTGTCATTCACTTTTTCTTCTTTTCTGTTACTTGTTTTTTTGGTCAAGGTAAATACTAATAAATGTCTCAATATATATAGTGTGCTACATAGCCCCAAATTTAAGTATAGGTGTACAATTGTCCGTACCAAATTTTTTTTTTATTAGAATGGTCTGTACCAAACTTTGTTATTTGCATAAATAGAAAGTTGACGACATAATTGTCACGTTAAATAGTGCAGATGTTAATAAACATAAAAAAGTCATATTGTACAAAGCTACAACTGTGTAGCTGTTTAGGTTTTTGTAACTAGATGAAAGTACAATATTTTCAAAAAAATGTTAGATCCATGCAATTCAGGTCATGGGGAAAAAATATTAGGGTCCGTTTCCTTAAGATTGAGCTCAGTAGATTTAGATGATCGAATCTCAATAAAGCACACTCATTAACTCCCTCAGCCAGATTTGACCCAGCACTCCCCAGTCTTAAGCAAACAATTTTTTTAGTATTTATACCTAGAGGTTTTATATGTTTTAGGTAAAAGTGTCATGATTAAATATATTAAGGCTAAAACAAATAATAGTTTTAAGCATATATCGTGATACTCAAGCCGAGTTGCACCGTGCGACGTGAAACTTTGGGTATATATATGTGCTATATATGAACATGATCTCCAACATGGAGAGACTGAATGTTTTTGTAGCAGTAGACATAAAAATTATGGAAGCTACAATTTACTTGGCCTTTGTTGTATTTCTTCCTCTTGTCTTGTTTGTGGCAAGGAAGCATAGGTGTTCCAATTCGAAAAGGATTCCACCTGGTTCATTGGGGCTGCCTATAATTGGGCAAACCTTTGAGCTTACAAAAGCCATGAGGGAAAACAGGCTAGAAGTGTGGCTCCAAGAAAGAGCCAGAAAATACGGGCCGATTTCAAAGCTTAAGTTTTTAGGAAGTCCAACGGTATTCCTGGACGGACAAGCGTTGAAAAAATATGTGTACACGGCTGACGAGAAGACGCTGACGAGTAAGCAGCCGGCGTCGATTAGGATGATGCTGGGAGAGAGGAATTTGCTGGAGTTGAGCGGGCAAGACCATAGGCGACTCAGAGGCGCAATCTCTTCCTTCCTCAATCCACTAGCACTAAAACAGTATGTTGGTAAGATGGACCAAGAGATAAGAATGCATCTCAAGGAATATTGGCATCACAATCACGAGATTTTGGTAATGCCCTGCATGAAGACCTTGACCTTCAACGTAATATCCACACTTGTGTTCGGAATCGAAAGAGGAAAACGAAGAAATGAGCTGATTCATCTTTTCGAACAAGCGCATAGAGGAGCCGTGGAGTTCCCTATAAACTTACCTTTCACACGATTCAATCGAAGCATGCGTGCGTCTGCCAAACTCAGATGCATCGTTAAGGATCTGATATGTGAAAAACGAGATAGGCCACCTACCCCGGAACGCCCTGATCTCATCTCCAGCTTGCTCAACATGCGCGACCACGCCACCGGTTCTCCTCTCCTCTCCGATGAAGAAATCGTCGACAATTGTATCCTTCTAATGAGTGCCGGCCATGATACCACCTCTATCTTGCTCTCTTTCTTAGTCAAGCTTTTAGCTGAAAATCCACAAGTTTATCAAAATGTCCTGCATGGTACGCCGCCCAGATATATAATTCACATTAATTAAGGACATTTCACCCTAAAATCTTTCTAAACAACATATATTTTTATAAAGTGTCTAAAATATTTTGTTAAGCTAAAAAAGTTATGGAACTTTATTACTGTAGAACAAGAGGCCATTGCAAGGGCAAAAGCACCTGGGGAGCTTCTCACGTGGGAAGATCTGAATAAGATGAAGTATACATGGAGAGTTGCGACAGAGACATTAAGGATGTATCCACCATTGACAATGTTCTTTAGGAATGTCTCGAATGATTTTGAATTGGGAGGATACATAATCCCCAAGGGATGGCAGGTAACAATATTTACCTTTTCCACATTAATCACCTCCAAATCTATATATATAGGAATATTTTAATCTATACATTTTGGTTAAGTTTACAGATTTTAAAGATATATGCTGACTTTTGATAATTTTTAATTATCCCCACGAAAGCTTATATTCTGAAAAGTCTCCAACAACACCTAATTTTTTTCTCCAAAAAAGTTATGGAATTCATTAATATGGTTGTTTGATTGTCTACGTAGCAAGAGATATAGGAGTGGCCCAAATAGACAAAAGCAGAGTTAAAGGCAATCTTTTAAAATCCTTAAATATAAGAAGTATAAATTGGACAAAAAAATTATAGAACATAGTTGTGTTTAAAAAATACTCTATGTTTCAAAATATTTTTTATCACAAAAGAAGTGGCCGGGAATAAAAATCATTTCCTTATTTTACTGATCGAAGTATAATAATAAAAATATTAATTTTACAAATAAGTTAATATGCTTAAATTAACCAAACAAAAAGTAAACAAAGTCATATAATTGAAAATCCACGATTTGAGGAAGGTTTTACTTTCATCTTGTTAATCATAAATAAAAAATTGTACAGTTATCCAATCATACTCTTTTTCTGGGAAGAAAGGATTATAATGTAATATATATTTAAATCCGACTGTTGCACCTTTATTAATCAAACTTAATTTTTTGGAACACAAGTAAGTACTCTATGGTCGTGTTTATTTAAGGCTGGAGGTTGGGGTACTGTAGACTGGGGGAAATAAACTGCAAAGAAAGTTGAGTTAAATAAATGGGTATTCGATTTTGTTGGTTGGAGATTAAATTGAGGTTTGTTTTAATGTAAAATGAGAGAAATTGTGATGTGAGTAAATATATTACGAGCAACTACACATAGCTTGTTTGGTGTCGATTCATTGAATTAGTAAACTCGCCATATATATATATATATATATTATATATATATATATATATGAGGTCCTCGACATATATATTTTTACGTATGATTTTGTGAACGGAAAACAGGTGTTTTGGATAACAAGTACAACACATATGGACAAATTTGTATTCCCGGATCCAGACCAGTTCAAGCCATCACGTTTCGAAGGCCCAGGAACAAACCCACCTTACACCTACTTGGCGTTTGGGGCCGGCCCCAGAATGTGCCCAGGAAACGAATTTGCAAGGACTGAAACATTGACAATGATGCATTACTTGGTTACTGGATTTCAGTGGAAGCTTACTCTTAAAGATAATTTCTGTTGCAGAGATCCTCTACCATTTTTCAAAAAAGGTTTACCTGTACAGGTTCACATGAAGAATCATGATGCAATATAGTTGCATGGGATTCATGTATACTCAATTTTCTACCTATTAAAATAAAGGAAATTTCTTCTTCTGAAATAATCTTACTATATAATAACGAGAACCCTTCATAAAAGAAAATCACATATATTTTTTTCGCCTATTTCACTTTCTACGTGTTAGTATATTTAAATTATTACTTATATAACTATGTTACCCGAGCGTGGTTAGACATTTCTTAATATTTATTTCCTCTTATTAATAACATAAACTTATACCCTATTTGTAGTTGATTTTCTTTAATTATAATAAGTTCTGCTTTCTTACTTATGTCCTAATTATTACGTTGTATGTAATGTGTAAATGCCAACTTTAAGGTCGTGATATTTATTATCTGATAATTGAAATCTAACTGCAGAACAACAACAAAAGAGAAACTCCTTATTTCCTCAAAGTAACAATGAGGTACTACAAATTTGAAACACTTTCTTATACACTACATTAGTCATAGTCTTCTTCTGTGGATCAACTTCATAAGAAATCAGAATCTTCAAACCTCATTTCTTCGTGAAATACACACATAAAATTTTTCATAAAAAAAGACTGGCTTCTTCATAAGTAATCTAACTTGGATCAGAGATTATCCTTCACTCTTGTTTATTGTCATTGCACAAGAATTGTTAAAAGAAAATTGTCTTCTTTGGAAGTTAAAAGACATTCTCTTATCTGATAGAGTGAATGAAAGTCGAGGAACTAGAACCTTCTTTCCAGCATTGCTTCCTGAAAGAAACTTCCCTTCAACCACATGATCGCCAAGCTTTGTAAAGATCAGCCGAGTTCCATTGCATGGGCCAATAAAAAAAATTCTATGTTTCGTACAAAAGTAGATTTCCAATCTTTCATGGGCTGGTATACTGGAACATTTTATTATGTTCAAGATTTCCGGCGTATACAGATCGTTTAGTTGATCAATATTTAGATCAGACCTGCATGAAGTATCTGAACTTAGACATGTCCTGCGCTTGAATTTATTTTGCGATGTCATGTACTCATTAATTGATACAACAACGTTGGGAGTCGGAGCTAGTATAGCGCTACCTTGCAAATATTCACTATCATCACCTATTGTTCCAATATTAAGATATGTGCTCCCAACAATAGTTGTTATAAGATTATCTCTATTCGCAAACAATACTCCCTCCGTCCCGCTCAGTTTTGCACACTTTCCTTTTTGGTCCGTCCCATTCAGTTTTGCACACTCTTAAAAAGGAAATCTATCTCATAATCTCTACCCTCAAAATCTCCACCCCCAATCTCCACCTTTGGAAAACTCAATCAAAAAGCAAAAAATAAATTTTTCTTAATATACGTGCCCGTCCCTACGTGCAAAACTGAACGGGAGGAGTATATTATATGGGATGTCAATATCTACTTTCCATCATTAGGACCCACATATTGCTATAAATTTAACAAATTATTTGAATTCAATGCCTTCCGGATAAGGACCAAGGTTTTGAAGTCGCATGTTCTTTGTTAGTCTCAACACTTTAAAGTACCGCCAAATGTAGGAGTAATTAATTTGTGCAAAAACTATGTCCTGCGGGTTCCTTTTGGAGCAACTGGGAGAACATGGCTAAAATAACCACCTAGAAAAATACTCTTGCTACAAAAATTGAAATCATTGTTCATGATATCCACCAGTGATTTATCCAATGTTTTCAAGCAATTCTTAGACATCATGGGAGCCTGATCCTAAATTATAAGCTAGGATTTCTCAATTAATTCACATGGTGGACATCCTAGTGTGAGACGTGATATATAATCCTCGTGCACATTAAGAGGAATCTTGAAATGCGAATGAGTTGTCCTACCCCTAGGCAATAGTAAAGAGGCCATGCCGCTTGATGCTACATTCAAAATAATTCCCATCTTGATCTTAGAGCAGCTGACAAAGTTCTCCATATGAATGTCTTAGAGTACCTCCGTAGTCATAAATAAAAAACACTCCACCTTTACCCATGTCTAATAATTCCATTACTATAGAATAGACATTTTTTCGCTCATCAACTATATTGCCAACAATTTTCTCATTTCCACAGATAAATCCTCATGTTCTATAAACGTTCATTGGCAATAAACATATTAAATAAAGTTTACGAACTTGAAAAACCAGCAACTGGCATTAGTTCATAATCAGTAAGACACCTTCGGAGTTTTGAAATGGGTGTAAGCCTAATCTAAGACATCTTCGGACATGGGGTTGTCTTGCGGAAAAAAAAAGTTGATTTGGTCTCATAACTTTCTAACTTTTCTTATTTGGTCTCAAATTTAACTACTTTTTCAATTTAGTCCCGTACCTCTAACAATTGCTCAATTTTGGACCAATTTTGACCATCTCACGGGAAAAGGCCACGTGCCTCCCACATATCGACGCCGATCAGAGAGTGGTTACAGCTTGTTGTAAGTGGCCAGTGTTGCTTTTACTTTATGTCAGGTAACATGTCCCACGTAATTGGATAGTCAATACAAGGTTTGAATCTTGTCTCTACTTGTTATATTTTTTATATCGGTCCCCTGACTTTTAACTTTGACCTTGATACTTTGGACATGACTATTGTTTGCTTGTTGGGTATACATTTCTTACTGCAAGCAATGTTGTATGTTGCATTAGCACAATCTATCAAACTGCGTGCTCACTGCATTATCTCTTTTCTTAATGCTTCGTTGGATGTTTCGTTGAGCAATTTTTTAATCCCTGGGATTAAATTGAAAAAGGTAAATTATGTGGGACCAATTTCGTTAAAGCAAATAGTTATGAGACGATTTTCGATTTTTTTTTTCCGTGTATAGAGTGACATATACAAAATGAAGAAAATAAGATGGATTAGATTGGCGTTCTTCTATATTTTTTTTATAGTTTATAAGCTCACTACAACATAAATGACTTTAAGTAACACTTTGTTTGTAACACTTTCAAAATTTTAACTTTTATGCAACACTTTGGTAACATTTATGAATATGACACTTTTATGTAATACTTTTGTAAAATGTGCGATGTAACATATTTATGTAACACTTTTTACGTAAAACCTTTGAATAAGTAACACTTTCATGTAACACTTATAAATAAGTAACACTTCAATTATCAAAATAATATATTTCCTTTATTCTAAACTAGTAAAATATGTTTGGATTTAATTTTTTCATGTGACTTTTGAAGATATAAATCTTTCAATCGCTTACATTTTACAAATGACTTTTTCAGGCAAAGATTCATAGACGTGCTATACATCTCAACAATCATAATAGAACATTCGTAACATGAGATGGTGAAAACAATCGACTAAAATAACAATTTATAAGAGCACCTCAGGATTTACTTATTAGCTATTTAACATAAATTTATTAGTGAATTTTTGTATGTGTGTGTGTGTATATATACACACATTATATTTTACTAACAACAAGAAAGGAGTTTTGTAGCTTAAAAGTTTTGATACATTTTTTAAGTATAAAACATTGGACATGAAATATTTTATCATGCTTTTCATGTTCGTAAGTTATTTTATTTAATTTTATATTCTATAAAACATATACACAAAAACCAGTAATCAACTACTTATTTTTTCAAGTTGCCTTAAAATTATTAAATTATAGCAATTGGAATTAATGATAATGTCATAATATTTATATAAAATAATTTGTTGTAATAAATTAGTGTGATATTGAATATATAAATGTGTGTGTGCGCGCTTGTGTGTGATTGGACGAAATTAAAAAAAAAATATAATTACTGAAAATTTTGCATAAAATTAGATAATTGAATATGATAAATAAAATTAAGTTAGGTTGTAGTTGGTAAGAATTTAATCATGATAATAATTTATTGATGTTACAACAAAAAATCGTGTATATATAATTTGTCGTATAAAACAAGACACTAGAGTTATTATAGCCTAGTGGTTTGACATTTACAGTTAAAGATCTTGCAGACTTGCAACCTAGGTTCGAAAACCAATAATGATAAATATTCAACATTTTTTGTTTTTTAAAAGAGTGTTACATAAGGGGTTTTATGTAATATTTTTTAGTGTTACCATGAGGTGTTACAATTAAATCTAATGTAACATGTATGAAACTTACAAAAAATCATCTAAAGTGTTACTTTAGAACTTTAGGTAACACCGACAAATGTAACATCAATAAAGTGTTATCGAAAGTCTATTGTAACACTTTTTGGTATATACGTAACACTTTTTAGATGTTACATAAACCCATTTAGGTTGTAATGTCTAAGAATTTATTTTACATGTTACAAATAGTTTAAAATTTTATTTTTGTCTCACACATATTGAAAGCTTATAAGCTTTAAAATATTTTATAAGATTCGTGTAAGCTTAGCTGCAAAAACCCTCTTAATTAGTCATTTATAACTTATTTATATTTAAATTTTAACTCTTGCAAGTTACTCCAGATATCCAACATGCTTATTTTGTCAAAAAAGGGAAATTGAACCAGCATTCACTCATTCAGATAATAGAACCATAATCTATATAGATCCTGTATCTGAAAATATGTTGAAAACAATAAATAGCTATACATAAATTTCTCTACATTAGGCCTTCCCCAATGGTCGGGAAGGTGATGACATGGATGTGAGAGAAATACCCAACATGGGGTATTTTGGAATTGGGGAGAAAGGGTTGGGGTTGGGGTATTTTTTTGAGGTAGCATTTCTGCTACCAGGATATTTTGGGGGCAGGGAAAGAGGGGAGGGTGAGAGGGTGACGAAAACGTGCGAAAAAGAGAAGCAGCTCTAGGGTCCCGCACTTGCAGGATCTGCCTGCCTTTATTTATATATATATATATGTATATATATATATATTATTTATTTGCGTATTTTTTATGCTTTTCTTTATTTTATAATTTTTTTTTTGCATTTTTTGCTTTTTTTTTTTTTTTTGCTTTTCTTTATTTATTTTTTATGAGATGAGAGTAAATAATATATCCAAATAAATAGTCGTTTGTTTTGCAACGGCTCTTTCATTTTTTTTAGTTAAATATTTGCAAGGACTACATTGGAATTTTCTGAGTTTTTTTTTTTTTATATTAATATTTAAATTTTCACTATAAATACATGCTCTCAATTCACTATTTTCTATAATATATCGTGTGTGCTTTTTCGTTTTGTATTTTCACGTTTTGTATGAATAAAAAAACTAATGATAATTTTTTGAGATTTTTTTTCGTAAGATAATAAAATATTAAAAACTAAAATAATCGGAATATTTAATTATTTATTATTTATGCGAAAATTAATAATTAATATAGTTGGTAGATTAATAAATAAAGGAGATAAAATGGAATGTTGAATTGGGCCCCCCACATATACCTGCTTTTAGGGTATATTGTTGGGGAGGGGTTTTGTTCTGAGGTATATGTATTTTTGCGTTTCAGGTGGCGCTGATATGACGAATAAATACCTGCATTTTGAGGAAGGTCATTGGAGAAGGCCTATATATTTATTTAAGCATATATCCTTGTCATTCACTTTTTCTTCTTTTTTGTTACTTGTTTTTTTGGTCAAGGTAAATACGAATAAATGTCTCAATATATATAGTGAGCTACATAGCCCCAAATTTAAGTATAGGTGTACAATTGTCCGTACCAAACTTTTTTTTATTAGAATAGTCTGTACCAAACTCTGTTATTTGCATAAATAGAAAGTTGACGACATAATTGTCACGTTAAATAGTGTAGATGTTAATAAACACAAAAAGTCATGTTGTACAAAGCTACAACTGTGTAGCTGTTTAGGTTTTTATAACTAGATGAAAGTACAATATTTTCAATAAAATGTTAGATCCATGCAATTCAGGTCATGGGGAAAAAATATTAGGGTCCGTTTGCTTAAGATTGAGCTCATTAGATTTAGATGATCGAATCCCAATAATGCACACTCATTAACTTCCTCAGCCAGGTTTGGCCCAACACTCCCCAGTCTTAAGCAAACGGATTTTTAGTATTTATACCTAGAGGTTTTATGTGTTTTAGGTGAAAGTATCACGATTAAATAAATTAAGTGAAAATAAATAATAGTTTTAAGCATAAATTGTGATACTCAAGCCGAGTTGCACCGTGCGACGTGAAACTTTGGGTATATATATGTGCTATATATGAACATGATCTCCAAAAGCCAACATGGAGAGATTTAATGTTTTTGTAGCAGTAGATATAAAAATTATGGAAGCTGCAATTTACTTGGCCTTTGTTGTATTTCTTCCTCTTGTCTTGTTTGTGGCAAGGAAGCATAGGTGTTCCAATTCGAAAAGGATTCCACCTGGTTCATTGGGGCTGCCTATAATTGGGCAAACCTTTAAGCTGACAAAAGCTATGAGGAAAAACAAGCTAGAAGAGTGGCTCCAAGAAAGAGCCAGAAAATACGGGCCGATTTCAAAGCTTAAGTTTTTAGGAAGTCCAATGGTATTCCTGGACGGACAAGCGTTCAAAAAATATGTGTACACGGCTAACGAGAAGACGCTGATGAGTAAGCAGCTGGCGTCGATTAGGATGATGCTGGGAGAGAAGAATTTGCTGGAGTTGAGCGGGCAAGACCGTAGGCGACTCAGAGGCGCAATCTCTTCCTTCCTCAATCCACTAACTCTAAAATAGTATGTTGGTAAGATGGACCAAGAGATAAGAATGCATCTCAAGGAATATTGGCATCACAATCACGAGATTCTGGTAATGCCCCGCATGAAGACCTTGACCTTCAACGTAATATCCATACTTGTGTTCGGAATCGAAAGGGGAAAACGAAGAAACGAGCTGATTCATCTTTTCGAACAAGCGCATAGAGGAGCCGTGGAGTTCCCTATAAACTTACCTTTCACACGCTTCAATCGAATCATGCATGCGTCTGCCAAACTTAGACGCATCGTTAAGGATCTGATACGCGAAAAACGGGAAAGGCCACCTACCCCGGAACGCCCTGATCTCATCTCCAGCTTGCTCAACATGCGCGACCACGCCACCGGTTCTCCTCTCCTCTAAGATAAAGAAATCATCGACAATTGTATACTTCTAATGAGTGTCAGCCATGATACCACCTCTATCTTGCTCTCTTTCTTGGTCAAGCTTTTAGCTGAAAATCCACAAGTTTATCAAAATGTCTAGCTTGGTACGCCGCGCAGATATATAATTCACATTAAGGACATTTCACCCTAAAATCTTGCTAAACAGCATATATTTTTATAAAGTGGCTAAAATATTTTGTTAAGCTAAAAAAATTATGGAACTTTATTACTGTAGAACAAGAGGCCGTTGCAAGGGCAAAAGCACCTGGGGAGCTTCTTACGTGGGAAGATCTGAATAAGATGAAGTATACATGGAGAGTTGCGACAGAGACATTAAGGATGTATCTACCATTGACAATGTTAATGTCTCGAATGATTTTGAGTTGGAAGGATACATAATCCCCAAGGGATGGCAGGTAAACAATATTTACCTTTTCCACATTAATCACCTCCAAATCTATGTATATAGGAATATTTTAATATATACATTTTGGTTAACTTTACAGATTTTAAAGATATATGCTAACTTTTGATAATTTTTAATTATCTCCACGAAAACTTATATTCTGAAAAGTCTCCAACAACACCAAATATTTTTTCTCCAAATAAGTCATGAAATTCATTAATATGGTTGGTTGATTGTCAACGTAGCAAGTGATATATGAGTGGCCCATAGACAAAAGCAGAGTTAAAGGCAATCTTTTAAAAATCTTTAAATTTAACAAGTATAAATTGGACAAAAAAAATTATAGAACATAGTTGTGTTTAAAAAACTCTATTTTTCAAAATATTTTTTTTATCACAAAAGAAGTGGTTGGGAATAAAAATAATTTCCTTATTTTACTAATTGAAGTATAATAATAAAAATATTAATTTTACAAATAAGTTAATATGCTTAAATTAACCAAACAAAAAGTAAACAAAGTCATATAATTGAAAATCCACGATTTGAGGAAGGTTTTACTTTCGTCTTGTTAATCATAAATAAAAAATTGTACAGTTATCCAATCATACTCTTTTTCTGAGAAGAAAGGTTATATTGTAATATATATTTAAATACGAGTGTTGCACCTTTATTAATCAAACTTAATTTTTTGGAACACGAGTAAGTACTCTATGGTTGTGTTTATTTAAGGTTGGAGGTTGGGGTACTGTAGGCTGGGGGAAATAAACTGCAAAGAAAGTTGAGTTAAATAAATGGGTGTTCGATTTTGTTGGTTGGAGATTCAATTGAGGTTTTTTTTAATGTAAAATGTGAGAAATTGTGATGTGAGTAAATATATTACGAGGAACTACACATAGCTCGTTTGGTGCTGATTCATTGAATCAGTAACTCGCCGCACACACACACACACACACACACACACACATATATATATATATATTAAAATTTATGAGGTTCCTGACATATATATTTTTACGTATGATTTTGTGAGCGGGAAATAGGTGTTTTGGATAACAAGTACAACACATATGGACAAATCTGTATTCCCGGATCCAGACCAGTTCAAGCCATCTCGTTTCGAAGGCCCAGGAACAAACCCACCTTACACCTACTTGGCGTTTGGGGCCAGCCCCAGAATGTGCCCAGGAAACGAATGTGCAAGGACTGAAACATTGACAATGATGCATTACTTGGTTACTGGATTTCGGTGGAAGCTTATTCTTAAAGATAATTTCTGTTGCATAGATCCTCTACCAGAATCATGATGCAATAGAGTTGCATGGGATTCATGTATACTTGAATTTCTACCTATCAAAATAAAGGATTTTTCTTCTTCTCAAATAATCTTACTATATAATAACGAGAACCCTTCATAAAAGAAAATCACATATATTTTTTTCGCCTATTTCACCTTCTAAAAATTAGTATATTTAAATTATTACTTATATAACTATGTTACTCGAGCGTGGTTAGACAGTTCTTAATATTTATTTCCTCTTATTAATAACATAAACTTATACTCTATTTGTGGTTGATTTTCTTTAATTATAATAAGTTCTGCTTTCTTACTTATGTTCTAATTATTACGTTGCATGTAATGTGTAAATTCCAACTTTAAAGTCGTGATATTTATTATATGATAATTGAAATCTAACTGCAGAACAACATCAAAAGAGAAACTTCTTATTTCTTCAAAGTAACAAAGAGGTACTACAAATTTGAAATACTTTCTTATACACTACATTAGTCATAGTCTTGTTATGTGGATCAACTTCATAAGAAATCAGAGTCTTCAAACCTCTATTCTTCGTGAAATACACACATAACATTTGTCATGACAAAAGACTGGCTTCTTCATAAGTAATCTAACTTGGATGAGAGATTGTCCTTCGCTCTTGTTTATCGTCATTGCACAAGAAATGTTAAAAGAAAGTTGTCTTCTTTGGAACTTAAAAGACATTCTCTTATCTGATAGAGTGAATGAAAGTCGAGGAACTAGAACCTTCTTTCCAGCATTGCTTCCCGAAAGAAATTTCCCTTCAACCACGTGATCGCCAAGCTTTGTAAAAATCAGCTGAGTTCCATTGCGTGGGCCAATAAAAAAAATTCTATGTTTCGTAAATAAGTAGATTTCCAATCTTTCATAGGCTGGTACTCTGGAACATTTTATTATGTTGAATATTTCCGACGTATACAGATCGTTTAGCAGATCAACATTTAGGTCAGACCTACATGGAATATCAGAACTTAGACATGTCCTGCACTCGAATTTATTTTGCGATGTCATGTACTCATTCATTGATACAACAACATTGGGAGTCGGAGCTAGTATATCACTACCTTGCAAATATTCACTATCATCACCTATTGTTCCAACATTAGGATATGTGCTCCCAACAATAGTTGTTATAAGATCATCTCTATTCGCAAACAATACTCCCTCCGTCCCGCTCAGTTTTGCACACTTTCCTTTTTGGTTCGTCCGATTCAGTTATGCACACTCTTAAATAAGTAATTTATCTTATAATCTCTACCTTGAAAATCTCCACCCTAAATCTCCACCTTTGGAAAACTCAATCAAAAAGTAAAAAACAATTTTTTCTTAATATATGTGCCCGTCCCTACGTGCAAAACTAAACGGGGGGAGTATATTATATGGGATGTCAATATCTACTTTTCCATCATTAGGACCCCCAATTGTATCATCCCCCATATTGCTATCAATTTAACAAATTGTTTGAGTTCAATGCCTTTCGGATAAGGATCAAGGTTTTGAAGACTCATGTTATATGTTAGTCTCAACACTTTAAAGTGCCGCCATATGTAGGAGTAATTAGTTTGTGCAAAAATTATGTCCTGCGGGTTCCTTTTGGAACAACTGGGAGAACATGGCGAAAATAACCACCTAGAAGCACACTCTTGCTACAAAAAATGATATCATTGTTCATGATATCCACCAGTGATTTATCCAATGTTTTCAAGCAATTCTTAGACATCATGGGAGCCTGATCCTAAATTATAAGCAAGGATTTCTAAATTAATTCAGCTGGTGGACATCCTAGTGTGAGACGTGATATAAAATCCTCGTGCACATTAAGAGGAATCTTGAAATGCGAATAAGTTTTCCTACCCCTAGGCAATAGTAAAGAGGCCATGCCGCTTGATGCTACATTCAAAATAATTCCAATCTTGATCTTAGAGCAGCTGACAAAGTTCTCCATATGAATGTCTTAGAGTACATCCGTAGTCATAAATAAAAAACACTCCACCTTTACCCATGTCTAATAATTCCATTACTATAGAATAGACATTTTTTCGCTCACCAACCATATTGCCAACAATTTTCTCATGTCCACAGATAATGCCCACGATCGTATAAAAGTTCATTAGCAATAAAAATATTAAATGAAGTTTAAGAACTTGAAAAATCAGCAACTGGCATTAGTTCATAATCAGTAAGACACCTTCGGAGTTTTGGAAAGGGTGTAAGCCTAATCTAAGACATCTTCGGACATGGGGTTGTCTAGCAGAAAAAAAAATTTGATTTGGTTTCATAACTTTTTAACTTTTCTTATTTGGTCTCACATTTAACTACTTTTTCAATTTAGTCCCGTACCTCTAGCAATTGCTCAATTTTGGACCACTTTTGACCATCTCACCGGAAAAGGCCATGTGCCTCCCACTTGTCGGCGTCGTTCAGAGAGTGGTTGCAGCTTGTTGTAAGTGGTCAGTGTTGCTTTTACTTTATGTCAGGTAACATGTCCCACGTAATCTGATAGTCAATACAAGGTTTGAATCTTGTCTCTACTTGTTATATTTTTCATATCGATCCCCTGACTTTTAACTTTGACCTTGACACTTTGGACATGACTATTGTTTGCTTGTTGGGTATACATTTCTTACTGCAAGCAATGTTGTATGTTGCATTAGCATAATCTATCAAACTGCGTGCTCACTGCATTATCTTTTTTCTTACTGCTTCGGTGGATGTTTCGTTGAGTAATTTTTTAATCCCTGGGATTAATTGAAAAAGGTAAATTTGGTGGGATCAGTTTCATTAAAGCAAACAGTTATGGGACGATTTGTGATTTTTTTCCCTCGTAAATAGAGTGACTTATACAATATGAAGAAAATAATAGGGATTAGATAGACTTTCTTTTATATTTTCTTTTATAGATTATAAGCTCTCACTACAACATAGATGACTTTAGGTAACACTTTGTTTGTAACACTTTCAAAATTTTAACTTTTATGCAACACTTTGGTAACATTTATGAATATGCAACACTTTTATGTTATACTTTTGTAAAATGTGCGATGTAACATATTTATGTAACACTTTTTATGTAACACTTTTGAATAAGTAAAAATTTCATGTAACACTTATAAATAAGTAACACTTCAATTAACAAAATAATATATTTCGTTTATTATTAACTAGTAAAATATTCTTGGATTTATTTTTTTCATGTGACTTTTGAAGATATAAATCTTTCAACCGATTATATTTTACAAATGACTTTTTGAGGCAAAGATTCCTAGACGTGCTATACATCTTAACTATCATAATAGAACATTCGTAACATGAGATTGCGAAAACAATCGACTAAAAGAACAATTTATAAGAGCACCTCAGGATTTGCTTATTAGCTATTTAACAAAAAATTATTAGTGAATTTTTGTATGTGTGTGTGTATAGAGATATACACACATTATGTTTTACTAATGGCAAGAAAGAAGTTTTGTAGCTTAAAAGTTTGAATATATTTTTTAAGTATAAAATATTGGACTTGAAATATTTTATCATGCCTTTCATGTTCGTAAGTTATTTTATTTAATTTTATATTCTATAAAACATATGCACAAAAACAAGTAATCAACTACTTATTTTTTTCAAGGTGCCTTAAAATTATTAAATTATTGCAATTGGAATTAATGAGAATGTCATTATATATATATATATATATATATATATATATATATATATATATAATAATTTGATGTATCAAATTAGTGTGATATTGAATAAATAAATGTGTGTGTGCGCGCGTGTGTGTGAGTGGACGAAATTAAAAAAAAAATAATTACTGAAAATTTTGCATCAAATTAGATAATTGAATATGCTAAATAAAATTAAGTTATGTTGTAGTAGGTAAGAATTTAATCATGATAATAGTTTATTGATGTTACAAAAAAAAATTCGTGTATATAATTTTTCGTATAAAACATGACACTAGAGTTATTATAGCCTAGTGGCTTGACATTTACAGTTAAAGATCTTGTAGACTTGCAACCTGGGTTCGAAACCCAATAATGATAAATATTCAACAATTTTTTTTTTTAAAAAGAATGTTACATAAAGGGTTGTATGTAACATTTTTTAGTGTTACCATGAGGTGTTACAATTAAGTCTAATGTAACAACTAGATGTCCACCTGTGCGATGCACGGGATGAATACTTTTTTTCTAAATTGACGTCTATATATTATTTGAGAATATAAAATCGAGTGTTGATTTTTTTTTTGTCCAAATATCTTTCTTCCTCCTTACATATCTTTTTCAACATGTGATTATTTTTCTAATATCTAATATCTTCCATTATGATCACAAATCGAAACTACTGGTTAAATTTTTATTAGTTTTGACTATTCAATTCTTTATATTTTTACTTTTAATACATTTCATTGTCACAAATTGAAACTACCAATTATATTTTCATAAATTTTACGAATCCAATTTTTTAAATGCATGATCTGATGATGCTAAGTATTTTAAGTAAATTTTTAAATACAAACTTAAAATTCGATTCATTTCTCTCCCTATGATTTCAGTAGTGAATCGCACGGGTTATAATAATTACATATGCATATAAGGACTAATAAATGTCAATTATTCTGAATAATTATCGTTTGAAAGCCACATATATTAAATAACATAATATTAGTATAAGAAGTCACAAACATATAAGTTACTTAAATATATGAGCGCTAAACTATATTATTTTCGTACCGTAAGTAACATAATTTTTTTTTCACAAAATATAAAAAAAATAATAATAAGCAAACTAATTCACTTAACAAATTACTTTAAAAAAATATTTAAGCTTTTTTTTTTATTGTAAAGTGTAAACTTAATAAATTTGGATTTTCTTATGATTTTTTTCAAAACAAAATACTTTAAACTATCCAAAAATTATTAAGATAAGAAAAAGTAAAATTAAATTAAATTAAATAATTTTAATCTTCTAGAAAAATTTAATATGTTAAAAAATATTATTTTTGGAATTATATCATATTTTAATTTTATATAAAAAAATTTAGAAATCAAAATATATTATTATCATTCTAAAAAGGTATTATGCACTTAAAGTATAAATATTTTAATTATAATATATGCATTATGGATGTTAAATCGAAGATCATTAAAAGATGAATAATTTGATATATTTCTTATAGAAAACAGAGTTGAAATGAAAAAGTTATAAGACCTTAATATTTCATTAGGGAAAAAAAAAAACTAATAAAAAAGGGAAATAGAATTGATTGGAGGAAGAACCACAAAATAAGGTGTATGAGACATGTGTTTTCCCCTACTTTCTTGCAACTCTATTTTAGTATTAAAGGTAGATTATGAAACTTACTAAAAATCATCTAAAGTGTTGCTTTAGATTTTAGGTAACACCGACAAGTGTAAAATCAATAAAGTGTTATCCAAAGTCTATTATAACACTTTTTGGTATATATGTAACACTTTTTAGATGTTACATAAACCCATTTATGTTGTTATGTCTAAGAATTTATTTTACATGTTATAAATAGTTTAAAATTTTATTTTTGTCTCACACATCTTGAAAGCTTATAAGCTTTAAAATATTTTATAAGATTCGTGTAAACTTAGCTGCAAACACCCTCTTAATTAGTCTTTTATAACTTATTTATATTTAAATTTTAACTCTTGCAAGTTACTCCAGATATCAAACATGCTTAGTTTCTCGTATCTTGATCCCTACTCCAATGCTCTAATCTCTCAATATGATGAAAAATATGATATCTAGTACAATTTTGGACCTCAAGAGCTTTATTTATAGTTTGGGATTAGTTATAGTGGAAACATGCTAAAAATCGGCCCAAGGCAAAAACTGTGTCCACCGAGAATCTGACTCGGACGGGTAAAAATTACTACCCAGCCGGCCAAGAGACACGGTGCTAAAACATGTTTTGAGGTAGTTTTTTTTCCCGATTGGGCCAAAATGCTGCCCGACCGGACTGGTTCCAAAATTGCCGATTTAGCCTTTTTCTTCACTTTCTTGTCGGGTCAAGCCACTTTAGCTTGCCTGGACCATCATTAAACTTCATATAACTGTTGTTTTTTCCCCTAATCTACTTGTTCCTTCTCCAAACCTCGCCTCAATGGAATTTAGTCCTAAAATATGGAAATTTTACTACAAAACGAGCAAACACGTAATTCGGCTCAAGATAATGAATAGGAACATAAAATAACCGAAATTGTACAAAAATGCTACCAAATTACTCGTATAAATTGGCCTAAATGCATGCATCCACAACGTGTATCATTTATGTTGTTTCTTGTGAACCTACTAATCCCACTGCAGCTCTTCTTGATTCCAATTGAAGAAGGCAATGACTGATGAGTACTTAGCCTTGCTAAGGAATGAAACTTGGAGACTTGTCCCTCTTCTAGCAGAAAAGGAACCAATTAAGTGTAAGTTGGTTTTCAAACTTAAAAGAAACTCTTGGTAGTATAAAAAAAAATCAAAGCTAGACTAGTGGCTAAAGCATTTCATCAAAGAGCTGGCTTTGACTTTAATGAAACCTTTAGTCTAGTGGTCAAGCCTAATACAATCAGGATTATGCTACTATTGCACTAAATAAAAACGGGAGAACTAGACAAATAGATGCAAACAATGCTTTTTTAAATGACACGTTAATTGAAGAAGTTTACATTGAAGAACTATTTGGCTTTAGACATCCTACTCATCCTGATTATGTGTGCACATTGGATAAGTCTTGTACTCTAGATCCTGCTTCACGAAGGTCAAAATGACGATGGTGTCCTTGGTTTTCTACTCTACAAAGTCACATAATTCCTTGTTCAATAGAGTTACATATTCTTGTGTCATCTGCACACTTGTGCATGTGGATGACATCCTGCTCACAGACAGTGTGAAACTGAGATACAACATTGATTAAGCAGCTCAACCAACATTCTCACTAAAAGATATGGGTAAGTTAGATTATTTCTTGGGCATTCAAGTGAAGAAGACAACAAATGGTTTACATCTATCTCAAGGGAAGTATATCAAAGATCTGTTATGCAAGACTAAAATGCAATTCGCTAAAGTTGTTACCGCTACTCTTATGACCACTAGAACTAAACTCACTCCTTATGGGAGTGATCATGTTAAGGATGTTCATTTTTACAAAAGTATAGCAAGAGCCTTACATTACATCACAATCACCAGGACAGAATTTGTAGGAAAAAATGAGGATGATGGAAAACGAAAACAACAAGAAACCTGAGGCCTGTGGCAAGCAAAATATCCTTGAAATAGATTTGTTTTCTCTCACGTGCTATGAGACTCGTGGACGTCCATTTCCCAGGATACAACGGTCAATCAAAGTAGAAACTTTAGTACTAAGTTTCTACGATAGCTGCTGAATTGACTTAGTGCCCAATTTGTATCACGAACGATTGGAGGGCCAAAGAGGAATCAACTAAAAAAAAATGAAGGAGGGCCAAAGAGGAATCAACTAAAAAAAAATGAAGGAGGGATGATAGAAG
This sequence comes from Ajuga chamaepitys, assembly GCA_958295605.1. Lineage (NCBI taxonomy): Eukaryota > Viridiplantae > Streptophyta > Magnoliopsida > Lamiales > Lamiaceae > Ajuga > Ajuga chamaepitys. The sequence continues at coordinate 28,023,864 of OY282498.1, forward strand.
GATGCTGGAATATAATATGTTGTATCAATTTCGAAGGGGATACCAAATAAGCTGAAAGAGCCACCTTTTATAGGCTGTAAAAGGCTCTTGGAGGACCCATGTTCTGACCATTACTCTGCAATAATGTCACTTAAAACTTGAAGTTTAATGTCTTCAAGGCTTTACAACCGTGGAGAAAATGAGAAGACAATAGTTTGAAATTTAAAGAGGTATGCAGAAAGGGAAGGAAAAAAATAGCAAAAAAAAAAAAAAAGCTCGCGGGGCTGCCCCTCGACCATACCGACATTCGTGTACGCAAGTCGTGCTCGCACACATCTCCCTTGGTCCGAGGTTGAATTCAGCTCTTGATTTGCACCACCCCCCCATCCTCCGCCTGGGTGCGCAGGAGAAAGCCTTTTTGCTATTCATTCATACAACCCTTAGATGACAAATTATATTTATACTTGCTAAATTCCTTCCACACTTCAAATGTGGGATGTGCACCATAAACCAATTTCAAACTTCTAACTTTGAACTTCAATTTCTCATTCATCCAAAATCCGATTTAGGCAAATAATATACCATCTCGAACCTCTTTCGGATGAGAGCAGGATACCAGCTTCAGATTACACTTTCTGTTACCAGGTCCCACCCAAAACTTACCCAAAATGGGCTGCCCCAAAAGGCATTTAAATAGCATTTTAAATGCAATTTCGAACAAAATTATCTTTTTCAGTGACTATAGTTTGCCAGTTCACGCAATCACCTCAAGACACTCATTGGAAAGTTATATGTATATCAAGGGTACTTGATCATGGTTTGCACCTTACCAAATCCAATTATCTACACTTGGATGGCATTTTTTTATGCAGGTTGGGCCTCAAACATTGAAGATAGAAGATCAACAATAGGTATTGTCTTTTTTTAGGCAATATAGTTTCTTGGCAATCCAAGAAACAACTTTCTGTATCCTGATCAACTGAAGCTGAGTATAGGACCTTTGCAAGTATAATGGCTAAGATTACTTGGGTTGTAAGGGTTGTTACAGGAATTGAAGATCTAGTCCTTACAGAAACCAGTAATTTGGGTAGACAACCTTAGTACAATACACTTGGCTGCCAACCCTGTCCTACATGCAAGAACCAAGCATATAGAGCTTGACTTGTATTTTGTTCGAGAGAGAGTTCAACAAAACATAGCCGAAATTAGACTAGTTCCTTCAAAGACCAGCTAGCTGACATGTTCACTAAAGCTAACTCCAGCTCTACTTTTGGTACAATATGTAGAAAACTTAAAGTCCTTGATTCAAAGATGTTGAGTTTGAGGGGGACTGTTAGATAAAGCTCATCAAGTTTCTTTCAGCTCAACCAACTCAGCATGCATTCTAGAAGATTTTGGCTACTATTTTGTTACAGCTAGGCTAGGAGTTACTCATGGTCATAATTGTCATTAAGTGTTTGTTAAGAGATCATTATGTAATCTATTTATAGTTGTTGGTATATTTAGTATTAGTTATCGAAATAATGGAAAGTTTCTCTCTAGATCTATTCTATTAAGCAATTCTTTCCAACTCTAATATGTATCACACATGTGAAGACCTAGTATTATAATAACAAAATGATTTGGAGCTCCTAAATATATCCTTTTTGTCTTTTTCTTTTTTCTTTTTACAAGGAACACCCGAGCATATGCAAACTTATGTATAAATATTTTTTCATAATCACATGTCAAAATTTTCAGAAAAGAAGTCAATTTTTATTAGGGCCAATTACCAAAAGCAACCTGTACAATGAGCCTTTTTTACTTTTGCAACCTAAACTTTTTATTATTTTCGATGACAACCTATACTAATTATTTTTTTACCGATTTCCAACCTCCGGCGATATTTTCGGCTGTAAAGGCCATCTGAGTTGCACATGCTCTTTTTGGAACAATAAGATGGCGACACGTGGCGACTAATAAATATAAAAAAAAATTAATAAATATTTTAAAATTTTCAGAAATTTCATTAATAAATCCAAAAATAAAAACACTATTTTTGAAATTATTTTAAAAATTCAAAAAAAAAATTAAAATTAAAAAAATATTTATAATAAAAAAAAATATGTTATTAATTTAAGAATTCATTCAAAATATAGAAAATTCATTTATAAATTCAGAAAATATAAAAAATTATTTCTAAAATTAATTGAAAATTCTTAAAATTTATTTAAAATTAAGAAAAATCATTTACATTGAGAAAATTAAAATTAAAATTTTAGAAAATTAAAAAAATTGTTTCAGAAATTAATTTTCAAATAATAAAAAATAATTATAAATTGTACAAATTTAGTGTAAAATAGAAGGGAACTTTCGTATATTCCGGTATAAATAAATTTAAGAAGTGCATTTTATGAATTTAATAATTTTCGGAATTTTAATTATTTTTTCTTAATTTTGAATAGATGTTTAGAATTTTCAAATTAATTTTAGAAATATTTTTTTTCATTTTCAGAATTTATAAATGAAATTTATGAATTTTGAATGAATTTTCAGAATTTTTAAATTAATTACAGAATTATTATATTTTATTTTTTGCTTATAAATATATTTTTTTAATTTTAAATAAATTTTTAAAGTTTCTAAAATAATTTCAGATTTTTAGAGTTTCTAAATTTTTTTTAGAGTTAGTGTCTTCTTTCTGTTTTGAATTTTTTGATTTTTAAATAATTTTCTGAATTTAAATGATTTTTCTTGATTTTAATTTTTTTTTTAGAATTTTCAAATTAATTTTAGAAATAATTTTTTTATATTTTCTGAATTTATAAATGAATTTTTTGAATTTTGAATGAATTTTTTAATTAATTACAGAGTTTTCGTTTGGAGTATAATTTTTTTTTTTATTTTAAATAATTTTTAGAATTTCTAAAAAATTCCAGAAATGTTTTTTTATTTTTTGGATTTATTAATAAATTTTTCTGAAAATTTGAAGATATTTGTTAATTTTTTTTATATTTTATTAGTCGCCACGTGTCGCGATCTTATTGGTCAAAAAGAGCATGTGCAACTCACATGGTCAACCGAAAATATCGTCGGAGGTTAAAAATCGGTAAAAAAATAATTAGTACAAGTTGTCATCGGAAAAAATAAAAAGTTTAGATTGCAAAAGTAAAAGAGGCCGATTGTACATGTTGCTTTTTGTAATTGACCTTTTTTATTATACAAAAATATGGTAATCACACAATCACAATTTGAAAAATAAAATATCCTGCAATTAAAAAAAATGAGAACGAGTTTTTGTGGGCAGAGTTTGGTAAGATTGGTGCAACACCCCGAAACAAAAAGCAACTAACATTACTGTTAGCGTCTTAGTTATTTAAAGTTAATTTTATTTTCAAGTCAAATTCTTATTCAAGTGTTGATACTAATGACTTTTTTTTTTTTTAAAAAAATAGGTAGTATTATAAATAAAGAAAAAAAAATAAAGGAAAGTACAAAGAGTGTGGAGACCACAGGGCGGTTACCACAAGACACAAACTAAAAACCTTTCCATGCCACAAGCTGGCAGATAAAGGTATCCAGAATAAAAATGGCTACAGAAAATATAAGCAATTACAAAACAAAGCCAATATAGTGCATAGCAAACTGGAACATGACTGATTGGCTGGAGAGAATAGCCGGTTTAGGAATGTTGCCGAACAAACTACAGAAATCGAGCTCCCAATCAAGATGCCCAATGTCACGAAACCCGAGCGTGGGGGAGAACAAACGCTCATCACATCGGCGTGAGTCCAGATATCCCTGGGAGGAATTTCAATGCCATAGCTTAGAGCAGTCAAATCTAGAAGTACGATCCGACGAAAAATTCCAAATCGTGTAATCCTTCACCAAAATCCAAAGTCCCAGCAGCAATATCCAAACAAAGTGACTAAACAAGACCGGCAATAAGACCCACGGTCTTGCTTTCCAGTCCAAAAATAATCTTGCGCAACATACCAATGTCAACCAAGATTAATATATAAGATAATGCCCACCATCTTCTACTGATTTCACAAAGTTGCCACGAGATTGAACAAACCAGTTCGCACAAACCAGAAAATAAGCCCCATGGTCAAGTCGTCACAAGCTAGAAAATCAGAGTAGCCCAAATACAAATTATTTTTACTTATTTTAATATATAAGACTAATGACTTTTTTAAGGAACAAAGTGTTTACTTATTTTTACAGGAGGAGCTATCAAGGGAACCGAGCTTACTTGTACACTCGTCCGGTATATGAAAGAAAGATACCATAATTAAGAGATGACGCTAACTAGCTATCATTGTACTTGATAAATTTATAGCTTACACTTCAACGATTTTTTATAGATCTTAGTGATGTTGCCCATTTTTCTAATAAATATAAGTTTCTTTGAGATGGGGACGTCACAGTGTGGTATCAGAGCAAGGTCTACTTTTTTGGAGACTTTCTCACTAACGTTTTCCAAAGATTCGTCTCAAGAAGGGAAAAAAGAAAAAAAAAAAAAAAAGGTTCTCCAGAATTTATTTTCAAATTTATTTTCAAATTTATGTTCTCCAAATTTCTTTTGAAAGGTTAAAAGTGTTCTAAAAGTATTTCCTTTCAAAACTCAAACTCAAATCAAATAGCACTTCGAGACGAGACTTACAACCATCTTCAATCCGCCCCGAAGCTCGGTATGTTGTCTTAGTTTACATATGAGGTTTTGAACTTTTGATGCATACTCTATGAGTCGTGTCGTATACGAACCTCCCCTGGTATTAAACGAGGAGTTAGGATGAGAAAAACGGGGTTAACTTGGGCATTTAAGGATTTTTCTTGGTTATTGGAATAGACCATGGCACGTAGAGGTCGCCCTCGTCGAAATGAGCCACCTCCCCAAGATCCGCCTACTCCAAGACGAAATAGTCCAGCTCAGGAGCCAGTTGAATCGAATGATGAGTTTCCAACCCAGGATTTTATCGCCATACTTAGGGGACTGGCTCAACACTTTAATGCCACCCAAGTACCCGTTGCACCCACAACACCGCACGCCAATGAAAACTCTGTAGTTCATCAGTTTCGAAGGATTCAGCCACCCATCTTTAATGGAAAAGGAGACCCTGCTGAAGCTGAGGAGTGGCTTAGAGCGCTTGATAGACTTTTCACTCACCTGAACTGCACCGATAGACAGAAAATATCGTGTGCCACCTTCCAACTTACAGAGGATGCTGGATTTTGGTGGGAGTCCTACTGTAGGACCCGAACTCAGGCTCAGATGGAAACAATGACGTGGAATGATTTCAAGGAAGCGGTCATGCAAAACTATCTGCCACGCTCTTATCGTGAGGGGAAGGAAACGGAGTTCATGCACCTGAAGCAAGGGATTATGACTGTAATGGAATATGAGAGGAAGTTCACACAGCTCTCCCGCTATGCCGTTCACATGGTCGATTCAGATGAAAAAAAGTCTCGTCGTTTCGAAAGGGGACTACGTCCCGAGATCGGATGCATTCTAGCTGGACAAGGGGCTATGACTTATGGTGAAGTGGTCGAACGAGCTCATGAGATTGCTACCAGATTGAGGTTGGACGATGCACTTAAGAAGCCAGTGGGAACCACAAGCAAAAAGAGATGGGCAAATCAGGTGCCGGTTCAGAACAAGCAAGCTAGGACCGGGGGCAATCGTGGACCTAATACATTCAAGGATATACCTGCTTGCCCTAAGTGTGGGAAACACCATGGTGGAGAGTGTCTCTATGGATCTGGAAGATGTTTTCATTGTCACCAGCCGGGCCACACCGTTAACACTTGTCCAAACCCAGGGAACAGAGACAATGACAAAGGAAAGGCCAAGGTAGGACAACCCATTGGCGGCAGAGCTCGTGCTTATGCTTTGACCATAGAAGAAGCAGCTGAGGACCCAGGAACCATGAAAGGTATGCTAACTGTATACAATATACCTGCTCTCTCACTTTTTGATACTGGTGCCACACATTCTTTTATTTCTGCCCGAATGTGTGAAAGGCTGAGAGGCAATAACCTCAAAGTAGTTAATGATGATCTAGAAGTTAGTATACCTTCTGATAAAGTTATTAGAACGAACTGGTTGTGTAAGGATGTAGTAATCGGTATCGGGGATAGGGTCTTGAACGCCGATCTGCATGTCATTAACATGAAGGACTTCGATATAATTTTGGGAATGGACTGGCTTCAAACACATCATGCGACAATCAAGTGTCGGGAAAAGGAGGTGTTGTTCCAAAAACCCGAAGGGGAAGAGTTTACCTTCATTGGTTCAAAGGTGGGGTCTAGTTCCTGCGTTATATCAGCAGCGAAGGCAACCCAATTGCTAAAAAAGAAAGGCGTGCAGGCTTTCTTGGTGAACGTAATGGAAACCAAGAAAGAAATGCCAATAGTTGAGGATGTGCCAATAGTAAGGGAATACAGTGATGTTTTCCCAGAAGACTTGCCCGGTTTACCACCAACCCGACAAGTGGAGTTCACGTTAGACCTACTTCCAGGAGTAGCACCTGTGTCAAAGGCGCCCTACAGAATGGCACCAAAGGAACTGCAGGAACTAAAGGTTCAACTACAAGAGTTACAGGATAAAGGATTTATCCGACCAAGTGTGCCACCTTGGGGAGCTCCGGTATGTTCGTTAAGAAGAAGGATGGGACCTTTCGAATGTGCATTGACTACCGGGAATTGAACAAACTCACGATTAAGAACAAATATCCGCTACCCCGGATTGAGGATCTTTTCGATCAATTAAAGGGAGCCAGCGTGTTCTCTAAGATTGACCTTAGGTCGGGTTATCATCAAGTGAGGATTAAGGCAGGACATATACCTAAGACGGCGTTTAGAACACGTTATGGACATTATGAGTTCGTGGTTATGCCTTTTGGACTCAGCAATGCACGGGCAATATTTATGGATCTCATGAATCGAGTTTTCCATCCTTATCTAGACAAGTTTGTGATTGTCTTCATCGATGACATTCTGGTCTTCTCACGAGATAGGACTCAACATGAGGAACATTTAAGGGTCACCTTAGAAACCCTTCGCAAGGAGAGACTTTATGCCAAATTCAAGAAGTGTGAATTTTGGTTGGACAAGGTAGTCTTTCTTGGACATATAATCTCAGCCAAAGGAATTGAAGTGGACCCAGCTAAAGTAGAGGCAGTCAGTAACTGGAAGATGCCGACCAATGTGAATGAAGTTCGTAGTTTTCTTGGTTTAGCAGGGTACTACAGAAGATTCATCGAAGGTTTGGCGAAGATTGCAGTACCCCTAACACGTCTAACCCAGAAAGCTGTTAGTTTTCAATGGACGGATAGGTGTGAGAAAAGTTTCCAGGAGCTGAAGAAGAGGTTGATTACTGCACCAGTCCTGACTATACCCGATGGAAGTGAGGGATTCGTTATCTACAGCGATGCATCTAAACTTGGTCTTGGTTGCGTCTTGATGCAAAATCGAAAGGTAGTAGCCTACGCCTCCAGACAATTAAAGAAACATGAGGAAAACTATCCAACCCATGACTTAGAACTTGCTGCTGTTGTTCATGCTTTGAAGATATGGCGACACTACCTCTATGGTGGGAGATGCGAGATATACACGGACCACAAGAGCCTCAAGTACCTATTTGAATAGAAAGAGTTGAATATGAGGCAAAGGAGGTGGTTGGAATTAGTTAAGGACTACGACTGCACCATCCTCTATCATCCAGGGAAAGCTAATGTGGTTGCTGATGCTTTGAGCCGTAAAGGAGGAGGAAGCATAACTTGTATGTTGACTAGTCAAGAACGACTGGTTGAAGAGTTCAATAAGATGAAGCTGGAAGTTGTAGTGCCACTAGCTAGGACTAGCACTGTCATAGCAGCCTTCGTTGCAAAGCCCACACTTCGAGAGAACATAGTCGAAGCTCAGTGTAGAGATGAATTTCTGGAGAAGCTGAGGAGAAGAGCCACGGATGGTACCATCAAGGGATTTACGATAGCTGCCGACGGTGCTTTACTATTTTGCAGTAGAATATGTGTGCCAAAGGATGAGAATATCCGCAGAGAGATTCTAGAAGAAGCGCATAGTACTCCATATGCTGCTCACCCGGGAATCAATAAGATGTACCAAGATTTAAGGAAAGTCTTCTGGTGGAGGAGTTTGAAGAGGAGTATAGTCTTGTTCGTCCAAAGATGCTTAACTTGCCAACAGATTAAGGCCGAACACCTACGACCAACTGGTCTCCTACAACCGCTGGAGATACCAGAATGGAAGTGGGAACACATCACAATGGATTTTGTCGTTGGATTACCAAGATCGAAACGTGGAAACGACGCAATTTGGGTGGTTGTGGACCGTTTGACCAAGTCAGCCCACTTCTTGCCAATCAAGATGACATTTAGCTTGGATAAACTAGCGCAGATATATCTGGAAGAAGTATTAAAACTCCATGGGGTCCTTGTATCCATCGTCTCCGATCGAGATCCAAGGTTCACTTCTCAATTTTGGCGAAGCCTGCAGAAGGCAATCAGAACTAATCTCAACTTTAGCACTGCTTTCCACCCACAATCAGATGGACAGAATGAGAGGACAATTCAAATACTGGAGGATATGCTAAGAGCATGTGTTTTGGATTTTGGAGGAAAGTGGGAGGAATATCTACCCTTAGTCGAATTCGCCTATAATAATAGTTTTCAAGCCACCATAGGAATGGCACCCTATGAAGCACTTTATGGGAGAAAGTGTAGATCTCCATTGTACTGGGATGAGGTTGGAGAAAGAAAGATTCTAGGCCCCGAGATAATTGAAAGAACAATTAAGGCCATTGAGAAGATCAGAGTGAGGATCAAGATGGCTCAGGATAGACAGAAATCCTATGCAGACAGAAGACGGAAGAAGTTGGAATTTGCAGTTGGGGATAAAGTCTTTCTCAAGGTAGCACCCACAAGAGGAGTTGTGCGTTTTGGCAAGAAAGGGAAGCTACAACTGAGATTTATTGGACCCTATGAGATCTTGGAACGTGTGGGAGAGGTGGCATATCGCCTTGCACTACCACCCGATCTCTCCGGTGTACATAATGTTTTCCATGTTTCCATGCTGAGGAAGTATGTATTTGACCCGAAACACGTGATTCGCCATGAAGGGCTAGAATTTGAGAATGATTTGTCCTACGAGGAAAGGCCGATTGCTATACTCGATCGAAAGATCAATAAGCTACGAAATCGGGAGATTCCCCTAGTAAAGGTCCAATGGAGTCGCCATGGTAAAGAAGAGGCCACTTGGGAGCTCGAGAGCGAGATTTTGGCCCTATACCCAGACTTGCCAAGATTAGGTAACTTCTAAATTTCGAGGACGAAATATTTTTAGAGGGGGAGGGTGTAACGACCCGAATTTTCTAGTTGCATTATTTTATTTGAATATATATTAGTTGCATTATTTTTGTGCGCATTATACTTGTTGTGATTATTTTCTTACACGTGCATAATTATTGATCCTTGTAAGTAATGGTATGAATAATATTTTTTAACGGATCGGGATACGGAATTTTAATTAGACAACACTTAGACGCTATATTACCCAATGATAAGAGAAGTCTACATTTTATGGCAAGTCCTCTCCATAGGATTATTTCCCAAAACTAATGGCTAAATTCCATGGTTTTATGCCCACAAGATTTCCTAAAGCTAATGTCTAAATTCCATGGTTTTATGCCCACAATATTTCCTAAAACCAATGGCTAAATTCCATGGTTTATGCCCACAATATTTCCCAAACCAATGGCTAAATTCCATGGGTTTTATACCCACATTATTGCTCAAAACTAGCAGCCGATACCACGGTTTCATTCCCACGATTTTGTGCTTGATAGGTCTATAAATAGAGGTGTGAGGAAGTCTTCATTCCATCACCTCCTCCCACCAAAACATAGCTTGAAGTCTTCCTTTCTTCTCCCACAAAGCATAGCTGGTAAGTCTTCTTTCTTTCCATCTTAAATGTTTCATCCCCAGCCACCGAAATACGGCGAAGTCGCCGGAAAACTGACCCGACGGCTTTTTAGACTCGTCGGATCAGCTACTGCCCCATTTTCATTTTCGTCCCTTTATCAAAACACATATTTTATTATATAATATGATAGTGCTTGGCGAGAGGATTCCGGAACAGTTTTCAGAATTTCAATCCGAGCTCTAGAACTCCGGTTATGGCCGGTCAAAGTTTAGGCGAAACCTATATAACCGAACCACCTTCAAAGAGTCATAGCTTGTTGTTCCAAACTCCGATTCTATTGTGGTTGGTCATTCTGGAAAGCTCTTGACTAGAACTTTCCATAGCCGTGTCTTAATTATAATTCCGACGACCGAGTCATCGGTAAAGTTTGATCAAAATTGCTGCAGAAATTCTTGTACCATTTTAAAAAAAATAAATAAATAAATTAGATATTCTTTAAGGGCTAAAATGCAATTTTTTATTTCAATTTCTATCAGCTTTTTTTTTTGGAAGTCAACAAATCCATGTATTTACGAAAATGCCACTTCCCTTTTTATACAAATTTGCCACTATTTTTCTAGAAATTACAAAATGGTCCCTCAACTTTTATAAAATTACAAATTTTGCTCCAATTCTTCAATTTATGTTTAAAGCCTAGTACCCACCTATGCTGAGATAAGTATTCTATATTGTAGGATTAAAAGAAGTTGAAGTAGAAGAGGACCTCTGTCTAGAGAAGGACTATACAACCAACTAGTCGTACACACTTCTAGGTGGGGTAACTCTATGTGGCTATTTTATGTTGTCTACTTGTTTTTCATGCAAATTATTGTTATAATGGTTTTTACATGAATGTTGCTTACGCCTATGTTTATGTGACGAGTATGTAAAATTTATGTGAAACTTGTGTGAAATTTATGTGAAGTCATGGGTAAGCCATATTATGTGTATTGTATACGGGTAATACCGTACTAACTATGTTAGGACTGCGGGTAACACCGTACAAATCCTCGGGTCGCTCCCGAATATGCTATGCTTTTCAAAAATCTTACGGATAAAACCGTACATGCTACGCTTTTCAAAAACTTTATGGGTAAAACCGTACATGCTATGCTTTTCAAAAACTTTACGGGTAAAACCGTACATGCTATGCTTTTCAAAAACCTTACGGGTAAAACCGTACACGTTATGCTTTTCAAAAACTTTACGGGTAAAACCGTACATGGTATGCTTTTCAAAAACCTTACAGGTAAAACCGTACACGTTATGCTTTTCAAAAACCTTACGGGTAAAAACCGTACACGCTATGCTTTACAAAAACCTTGCGGGTAAAACCGTACATGCTATGCTTTTCAAAAAAAAACCTTACGGGTAAAACCGTACATGCTATGCTTTACGGGTAAAACCGTACACGATTATGCTTACGGGTAAAACCGTATATGATTATGCTTACGGGTAAAACCGTATATGATTATGCTCTACGGGTAACACCGTACATGTTATGGATCGAAAGATCACCCTCGGGTCGCTCCCGAATATGCTATGCTGCTCGAGCGGGGCAACACGTGCCCCACCTATGTGCTCCTATGTGTATCTATATAGTATGTATTTATGTGTATATTTATTTTAATTTAGATTCCATCATGTTTTCGGGTGTGTTTTATGTGTTGATGGTATATGCATTGTTTATGTAACTGTCCATCATTGCAATTCTTTGTATGACATCTAAGTGGGCAACCGAGTGAACCCACGGAGTGTTTTTCTCGAACACTCACCCCCTCGTTTCAGGTACTAATGTGGAAGAGGAATGAAGATGGATGTGGGCCCTCGTCCGAAGTGAAAGTTACTGATAATTGATAAAGAACTTTATTAAACTCTATTTTGTGGGTCATGTAAGCAAACTGTGAAGATTTTGTTACGCACTTCCGCTTTAAACTTTGTTAAACTACTTTTTCAAACTATGCGACCTCTATTTTAAAGTTATGTTGAACTATCTTGAAGTAATTATGAGCTTCCGCTTGTTTTAAGATTGCGTCAATGTGACTTACAAACATCTTTTGAGTATTTATTATTTCGAGCAAGAAAAATAATTTTTCATCAATTAAAGTTCAACGATTTTTTATAGATCTTAGTGATGTTGCCCATTTTTCTAATAAATATAAGTTTCTTTGAGATGGGGACGTCACATACACAAAATAATTATTTTATAGAATTAATATTACATGTTGATATTATGATAATTAATATAATTAGGCCTCGTTTGTTTTGCAGGATAAGACATGATAAGATTAATTATCCAGCCTTGTCCTGCATTTGGTTTCTGGATTGAGCCCCTGTATTGATAATAGGCCCGGGTCAAAAAGTGAGTTTTATCAAGGAAATATGCGATAGTATATCCAGCCAGAAATGGGCGGATTAATAAACCCTCCAAATTCAACACAACTTCTGATGCTTATGTAGGGGTGGGGAAAAATACTGAAATGTCAAAATACCAGATCGAAAAATTACCAAAAATATCGAAATTTTCGATACAGTAACGGTATGATAATCTAAAAAAATCGGTATTTTCGGTATATATCGGTATACCTAAATTTTTTCGGTATTTCATTATATTAAATTTCTAACGGTATACTGCAAATTTTCGGCATACCAAAATCAATGGTATGGATCGGTATATATCTGTACCGATACAAAATTCGGTATACCGAATTTTCGGTACGTTATCGGTATTTACCGATATCATACTAAATTTTCGGTATGCCGAATTTCGGTATACCTAAATTTTTGGTACGGTAATAGTATGGATTTTTGGCGTACCCAAAATTTCGGTACAGTAACAATATGGGCAATTCAATGCGATATACTGTACCGAACCACCCCTATGCCTATGTCCTGCTAACAAAATTGAGGAAATTAGGGCAACCTGAGCAAAATAGGTTAGAAGTGGTTTTGCCTGTAATATGAAAGGCATTATGGAGAATTAAAAAAGTACAAGAAAATTCAATCCCTCAAATCAAACAAAGGACTGACTATTTATCTTAAGCTTATTTAAGAGGTAATCAACCAAGACAAACACATGATAAGTGATAATTCTATCACATTTCAATAGTGTAATCCTATCCAAACCAAAAGTGATTTATCAATCCTATCCGCCGAACCAAACGAGGCCTTAGTATTTTATGTAGGATTGATATTCAAATTTAGACTCATAAATAATCTATACTCACGACATAGATCATTAGATATATGATGACAAATGAGGCACATTGTTGCTTAAAACACATACCACATTCCATGATCATGCACCACTACTCATGATATAATATAATAAATAAATATTTGGACATATAATAATCTCATAAGAATACAATCCTCATCATATCTCTTCCATTTAGCTGCCATCTACATTATATTCCTTAAATTTGAATCCCACATCGAACGAAAGTGGAAAAATAGTGCGGCTATGATTACTAAAAATAGGTACATCACTTATGGTAAGGAAAATAAAAAAGAGCAACACAAGCATATACATATAAAATACGTATATGCTTATAAAGGAATTCCTTAATTAGGAGATTCTTAGTAGTTTATGTTTAAAGCTACGTTCAAAGGCTCGGTGTATCCAACGATCGTTGAAGGTTCGACATTTTTAAGGAGTCATTATTATAGTGTATTCATTTTAAGGTATGTCTTCTTTAATAATATCCCTTTCTTATTTTGATTAAGAAATTTAATTATTTTAGATAAGATGCATGATAGTTAGTATACAACATCGGTATATGTATGTTAAGTATATATGTTTTGTAATATTTAATATATTGGTTTTTTATGTTATATATATGGTTATAAGTAGAGATTATATTATCTAAATAAGTGAACTTTATTTAAATATTTTATTAGTAGAAGTTCATGTTATTCATGCAATTTTGAAAAATTATATAAAATAATTTACTTATTATTTTCCAAAATGGTTATAACATGTTATTCTATATAATGTTAGGGTTTCAATGGTTAAACTTTAAAGATATTTCTTTGAGTTTATGATTTTTAATTAATTTTATAAGATAAGCTGGTTTTAGGTAGAAAATATTCGAATTTGCTCATAGAAAATAATTTTTATAAAATTAGTGCCTTTGGATCTTTTAAAATTATTTTAGTATGATATAATACATGATATTAGAAGTCTATGGTTAAAATTTCAGAAGTTTTTTTTTATCAAATATATGATTTATATTGAATTTTACAAGACATGCTAGTCTTGAAGCCTAAACATTATATTTTCTAAAACATGTGTTTACCCAATATGAATCTAACTTCTTGTTATCATGTACAAATGAGTAAAACAATAAGTTAGCTAGGTTACACGTATGTTACTATGTTATTATGTTAATATATTCTAAATGTGGCTAAATGTATAAGTATAAGTATACATCCGCACTAGTTAAAAATACAAAGTAAGATTATAATAGAGATAATAAGTTATGAAAAAGGAAAGAGCAATAAAAAAAGCTATAAGACTAAATGTCTCAAATCAAGGAGTGTAGTACGAGTTGGACCGGAAAACCTTGGAGCTTCTCTAGAGCAGTTCGATCAAAGAAAATCAACATTAGTCAAAGAAGTCTTCATGAAAAATGGGTAACTATGTGGCTTTTATACTATCGTGTATTGTGATTTATATGTTCGCCTTCGGACTTAAGATTACTCTCAAGTCGTAAGATGGGCTTTTGAGTAAGGTTTTGCGTCGTAAGATTGGCTCTTAAGTGATCTTAACAATATGGCCTTGAGTCGTAATATTGGATCCTAGTCAGACTTATGAGTCGTAAGATTGACTCCGTCAACGACTTTTATGTCGTAAGAGTGGCACCTAAGTCAAGGATATTTTTATGATGGTGCATATTCATTTAGTACAACTGCTTACAGAGTTTTCTCATTGGGTTCGCATAACTCATGATGTTATGTCTAAAACATTTTTAGGAACAATGGATGACAGATGATATGGCTAGAGTGAACAAGTTCCCAATAAGAAGAAATAAGAAAGTTAAGTAAATGTATTATTAAAGTTTAAATATCAAAAGAGAACAAGTGTTCAATTTATATTAAATAAGTTAATGTTACAAGTATTTTAAAAGTAATTTTAAAGTTTGAATATTAAAGTAGAAGAAGTACTGAAATTATATTAGTTAAGTTGAAGTTATAAATATTTTTGCTTTTTAGTATTTTAAATTAAAAGTTATATTTCTAATGATATTGTAAAAATATATTATGATTTTGACTCAAAGATGTGGTTTTTTTTTATGAGTTAGCTTTTTTATGAAGAACAGTTTAATTAATTAGTCAGAGAAATTTCTAACTTGTGATTTTATTAAAAGATCTTCGACTGATAAATTTTTTGAAAGCAGAAGTATGTTTTAGTGGCAACCCTTCACTTGCTAGTGGGGCTGAGGTGTTACAGGTGGTATCAGAGCCAAGGTTCATTTTCAGCTCAGACTTTGAGTTAAAAAATTTAAAAGAAAATGATTTAGCTATTGGGAAAAGAAAACGTTTAAGTCTAAATGCTGCAAAAATTGTTTTAGATTTATTAGTTATCTTGTTAGAAAACTATTTGAGCCTATATACATTTTCTTTCTTTAAAAAAGTGGTTTAGCTGTTTTACAATTATAATGAAATGTTTGAGGAAAAAAAAAAACTTTGGAAATATTTTAATTTTCAAAAGAGATGAGTTTATGAAATTTTGAAAAAACAAAATTATTTCGAAGCACTAAGAGAGTTCTTAAAAATAAAGACAAATGATTAAGTTATGAAAAGTATGGAGAATTGAATTTGAGAGTTCAAGAATTATATTTTAAAGGAAGTATGATGTACTGGTTAGAAAAGAAAATCTATTGCAGCAGATGTTGCAACGAATGAATGAAATGTGCATCATGAAAGATGCGATATAGAAGAATGTTTAATTTCTAAACCAGTACTCATAAGAGCTAGAAAGAAATAATGAAAGAAAGTACAATAAGTTTAAGAAAATGGAACCGCAGCTCAGCTAGATATCCGAGCCATCCAAAGGTATCCATTCAAAAGTTTTATAGAATTTTTCACGAGTTGAAATGAGTTTAAAATAAGTGACCTAAAATAAAGGAAGAAACTTTTGCTAAAGACATCTATATGAAAGAAAATATTATTTATGAATTATTTTATGTTACCGAATTTATGATTATTTTATTTAATTTTTTTATAAAGAAAAATTATCATTCAAAAGGAAAAGAGAGGGTAAGTAGGAAAAAAAGCAAGGAGAATGATATTTCTACAAATATATTTTCAAGGTGATGATTTATCTACTTAACTTTTCTCGAAAATGTCTATAGAATTGTTTATCAGTTTAACTGATTATTGAAAGCATTTATTTATCATTAATGTCCCCGTAAATCGCTAAAGATTTTTGTATATGGAATTGTGGATATTAGTTGGTAATGGTTAGGTTGGATCGAAGTAAAGCCGCATGAGTAGACTAAGGGCTCTATTTTGCACAATGTATTAGGATTTCCTATATTTCAAGCATGGATTTGCCTAGAAGAATCAAACATGTCCAAATAGATTTTTAAGGATTGAAATGTCTATATCAATGAGGGGCGTAAGCTGAAACTATGTTGAGATTGGAATATACAAGGGACAAAGGGACTTGGAAAAGAATTGGGATTGGGATGCCATAATAGTGTAAACTCGGAAGGAATAGTATCTTTAGTAGATTGATTAAGGATTTCAAAGTTATCATGAAATGTTAAGATGAACCAAAATGCGCATGAATTCGGAGTTGACTGACATGTTGGGAATAAAAGATTTTGATATCATTTTAAGAAAGGAATTAGATGAATGAAGGAGGTTACAGTTCATGCTGCTAACAAAGAAATGACTTTAAAGTTCAACAACCTGAATTCACTGGAGATCGGTGTGACACTAGGAACAAGGGAACATCAGAGTAGCGCAGCGAAGCGTGGTATAGCTGCAGAAATTCAGGGTTGAAATATTGACTTGAGGTCAATATAGAAGGAAATTTCTCTAGGAAAAACTCGAACCATTGGAAATCTGGTGTAGCTAAAACTTTTTCTACCTTACCTTAGACAATATCACATTGGTCAACATGCTACAATTTAATACACCCCCCTGCCACTGATTGGAACAATGTGCTCGAGTGTTGTACAATAAGTATACATGTTCGATAAGTTATGCTTATTTCCTAAGTTTAATTGAGTTCTAAACTTGTTTGATGTTATAGTTGGAGAAGAACTTAAGGTTTAATTGGATAACTTGCGGTAAGATACATTAACGAGACCCTTAGAACACTTGATGAACAATGGGAAACCATCAAAATAGGTAGGACCTTTCTCTAATTGGTCCTATGCGATATCACTACTATCAACATGCTATAGCTTGCTGCATTCACGGGCCGCAAATCGCGATAGTGTGTTCTTGTATGTGTAAGATAAGTATACATGTAACAAATGTGGTGCTTATTGTCTATGATTAGGTTGAGTCATGGACTATTTTTTGAAGTGTAACCCAATGGCCAAGACCCAAAGTATTTTTAGCTAATATATACCAATTTCGGGGACGAAATTTTTAAAAGATGGAGAGATTATAACACCCCAAAATCAAAAGCAACTAACAATTATGTTGGCATCTTAATTATTTAAAGTTTATTTTAGTTTCAAGTCAAATTCTTTATTCAAGGGTTGAGGCTAATGACTTTTCAAGGGATAAAGTCTTTACTTAATTTTACAGGAGGAGCTATCAAGGGGACCGAGCTCACTCGTACACTTGTCCAGTATATAAAAGAAAGATACCATAGTTAAGATATGATACTAACTAGCTATCATCCTACTTGATACATTTATAGGTTACATAAAATAATTATATTACATAATTAATATTACATGTTGATATTATAATAATTACTATAATTAGTATTTTATGTAGGATTGATCTTCAAATTCATACTCATAAATAATCTATACTCACGAGATAGATCATTAGATATATGATGATAAATGAGACACATGGTTGCTTGAAACACATACCACATTCCATGCATGCAACTTAGTGGCTAATCATGCACCACTACTCATGCAATACTATATAGAAAGAAATATTTTAGACTTATAATAATGTCATAAGAATACCATCTCATCATATTTCTTCCATTCAGCCAACATCTCAATTATATTCCGTAGATTTGAATCCCACATCGAGAGAAAATGGAAAAATAGGGCGGCTATGTTTACTGTAAATAGGTACTATCACTTATGTTGGAAAAACAAAAGTGCAACATCAGCATATTCCATATAAAATATGTATATGTTTACGAAGGAATTCCTTTAATTAGGAGATCCTTAGTGTTGGATTTATATATGTTAGAAATTAATACACGTAAAACACGTAAACACGTATATGGGAATCGATATACCTCAGTTGAGTTGCAGCGGAATGTATTCGGTTGATTCCCAAACAGAAGGATCGTGCACTGATTCGTCTACAAGCCCGTCTGGACGAATACTACTAGAGCATCCGCCGTCGTCTTCACACCCTAGACTCTTAGAGGACTCCGGTGATTCTCCAAGATAGAGAATTAGAGAGAAAAGGGAGAAATATGTATTCTGTGGTATTAATTTTCCGTAGTCTACGAATACCAATATATTCGTATATATATTAGTATGGGAGAGATCTATCTCCTATTATGGATAAGATCTCCATCCCTATCGGGAATATATCTAATAAGATATTAAGTATCTCGTCAGATATATATCCCAACCATATTGGGATCCATAAGATATGGATGCAACCAACATCTCCCACTCATACAAATCTGATCCGACTTACTCGAATCTGAAAGACTCCACAATTCTCATCATCATATCTCTTCTTTCATACAGAGACTAAGACGTGCGACCGAGCGAGAACAGAATGGAACAAAGTGAGGAGAGTTATATTAAGTTATCACCCAACTAACATAACTCATCAACTCAGGAGACTCGCTGTGTACCCCAAACTATGTGGTTGCACTAGACCAAACATCTCTGACCCCTCGTATTCATATAGAGCATGTTTGACCCCTTAACTTGTATCTATGCTCATGACTATGTCAAAACTAATTTGACTTAGTCGGCCGGCCTATGAGCCATAGTACACAAGTGCATTACTAGCTTAGTTTTTCCTTGGCCTCTAATGTCAATCTGCTTGGACTTGACAGCTTTCTTAGTCATGCTCCAACAGACCGTATCAACCATGGCCATTGAACACATGCTAAAGTAGCGTCATCAAGCTTACACTTCATGACAAAGTCCAAAGTCCCAAAGGGCACGTAAAACACTATAAGAGCTCACACAGTGACGAAGTAGGGATCTATTCGGTCACTCCTCTTACTAAGGTCGTCATTAAGCACATGTAGTATGAATACATGCTATGATGGAGCTCCCACTCAAAGTTGGGCATGTCACGCTCTGAACATCATACGAGTCTTAGTACAGTCGCTCCTCTAGCGTCTGACCTGCGGACCACTTAGGAATTTGTCTCCAACACAACTCCTAATGATTCGCACACTCGGCTATTAAGAAGCTTTTATGAAGTTAGGACATTCTTCATAATTGATCAAGTATGATCTCATCTTGGCCTCTTGCCAAGGCGACTATGGGCAACAACCTTTCGTGTTGTTCCTTTCACGAAGGTGATCACTCAAGTGTTTGATCCGCCAGTCTCATCCTGCTCGCTTACCAAAGCGCCAGGGCAATTTCCCGTGTGAGTGGGACAATCCAAGCCTTGTGACATATCACACATAATAGACACATTACTTCTAACATATAATAAGGGCACATTTTCTTGATAAATAAAATTGTTCATACAGGCTAAAAGAATTTTAAATTCTACGAAGTCCCATACTCCTAACATGCCTTTGAAATACATCTCTACTCAAAGGCTTGGTGAAAGGATCAGCTATCATTTCACCAGTGGGAACGTGCCTGAGAACCACTTGCCCCTGCGCAATATTATCTCGGATAAAGTGGTATCTGGTGTCAATATGATTGGTCCTCCCATGATACTTGGGGTCCTTAGCATATGCTAGTGCAGCTGTGTTATCACAAAGGACAACTACTACATCATCTACATGCGCCGTGACGCGCAAAGTCTGAAGAAATCTTCTCAACCAGATAGCCTCTTGAACTGCAGATGTACAAGCAATGTACTTTGCTTCCACAGTGGATAGAGATATACAAGGCTGCTTCTTGCTACTCCAAGTGATAGCAGCGCCACCTAACAAAAATGCATATCCTGATGTGGATTTGCGTTCATCTCTATCTGCTGATCCATCAGCATCGCTGTAACCAAGTAGCTTCAAACTGCCACCGTGATAGCACAAAGCTAAATCACTTGTCCCCTTTAGATATCTAAGTATGCTTTTGACTGCAGCCCAGTGAGCGCGTCCAGGATTACTTAGATACCTACTCACCATCCCTACTGCAAAGCACAAGTCTGGTCGAGTACACATCATTGCGTACATACAACTCCCTACCACGCTTGCATAAGGAACCTTAGCCATACTTTCCTTTTCATCATCTGTTTTTGGGCATAGATCTTTGCTAAGAATACAATGTTTTTCCATAGGCGTGTCAACGGGTTTAGCATTATGCATACGAAATCGCTCCAGAACCCTCTTAATATAAGTCTCTTGAGACAAGGTTAAGAGTCTCTTTGAGCGATCTCGGTGTATCTTAACACCAAGTATGTATTCTGCCTCTCCCATGTCTTTCATCTCAAAAGTAGATGATAGCCACTGCTGAGTGGCGACAATTATCTCCGTATCATTTCCTGCCGGCAAAATGTCATCCACATATAATGAGAGAATTGTGAAATTCTTCTCATCCCTTTTGACATAAACACAATGATCTTCCTCAACCATCGTAAAGCCTATCGAAGTGATAGCTCGATGAAATCGAAGGTACCACTGTCTGGATGATTGTTTCAGTCCATAAATGGAACGTTTTAAGCGGCACACTTTGCGCTCTTGTCCCTTTACCTGAAAACCCTTAGGTTGATCCATATAGATCTCATCACCCAGTTCTCCATTGAGAAATGCTGTCTTCACATCCATTTGGAACAGTTCCAAATCAAGATGGGCGACAATTGCTAAAATGAGACGGATAGAGGCAAACCTCACCACCGGGGAGAATGTCTCTTCATAGTCCACACCTTCTCTTTGGGTAAAGCCTTTCGCCACTAGGCGAGCCTTATACTTGTCTATCGAGCCGTCTGCTTTTCGCTTGACTTTGAGAACCCACTTGTTCCCAATTGTCTTGCGTCCAGGCGGTAGATCGACTAGCTCCCAAACTTGGTTCTTAGCCATCGAACTCATCTCTTCCTCCATAGCACTTATCCACTCTTTAGCATTTGGAGAAGTTACAGCCTCTTCATAAGTGGCTGGCTCATTAACATCCATTGTTGCGCACATGAAAGATTCCCCTTCGAGTTCAAAACGTCTTCGGGGAACCGTTCCACGCTTGCTCCTGCGCAACTCTAGATCTTGAGAGTCTTCATGCAATGGAATTCTCCCACTGAATCTAAGATCGCTTTCATTATTCCCGTCGATTGCTGGATTTGGTTGTAAAACCGCATCCTCGCCAGGAATCATAGCGTTGTCTTCGGGATCTTGTAACTCAAAAAGTTTAAGATCTCCTTTAACTTCTCCAATTGTTCAAAATTCCTCCTCGAGGAAATTGACATCGGGCGACTCAATTTCTGTCATTCCTCCGTCAGGATGTTCACCATACATCACATAGCCTTTCGAGTGGTCGCAGTATCTTAGAAAGATATGTTTGACTGCTCTAGGATCAAGTTTCCCATGCTTATGGGAAGTATTATGAACAAACCCTGCTGATCCCGAAGGGCACAAACCGTCTAAGTTGGGCTTTCTTTCATGCCACAACTCATACGGCGTCGAATGAACTGATTTAGACGGCACACGGTTCAATATGTAGGCAACAGTTAAGATTGAATCTCCCCAAAAGGATATTGGTAGATTTGCTTGCGCCATCATTGATCTGGCCATGTCCAGAAGTGTCCAATTCCTCCTCTCTGCAACACCATTTTGTTGCGGAGTGTAAGGAATTGACAATTGCCTTATGATCCCTTTTTCCTCACAGTATTGCCTGAACTGATCAGATAAGTATTCTCGCCCTCTATCAGTGCGTAAACTTTTAAGTTTCCTATCTCTTTGGTTCTTAACTTCCGTTAAGAATCGCTTGAAGCAATCAAGCGCTTCCGAGCGGTGAGACAGGAGATACACTGAACCATAGCACGAATAATCATCAATAAATGTGAGGAAATAGGATGCACCGTGTCGTGCCTTCACATTTACGGGTCCGCATATGTCTGAGTGAACTAACTCTAGAGGTTGAGTAGCTCTTTTTGCCTTTCCAAAAGGCTTTCGGCAGGCTTTTCCTGCCAGACATGGTTCGCACACAGGAAGGTTGACTTTAGTGAGATTGCCTAAAAGGCCTTCTCGAGCTAACCTAGTCATCCTTTCACGCCCTATGTGTCCTAACCTTGCATGCCATTTATTTGAATCATTCAAAATATCAATAGACGAAGAAATAAAAGTAGTGCTTTCAATAGATAAATCCAACATGAAAAATCCATTGTTCATATGTCCTACGCCATAAAGGTTGTTGCCGAGAAAAATAGATAACATGGTCTTTTCAAACAGGAAAGAAAAATCTTGACTCAAAAGTGCTGAAACTGAAAGTAAATTACATCGAATACTAGGCGCATAAAGCACATCACTAAGGAGCAGCTCGCGCCCAGTGCTAAGTTTGAGCTGGTATGCACCAACTCCCACCACCTCTTCTTGCGCGCCATTTCCCATAGCAATGTAGTGGCTGCCCGCTGGTACTCGATGATAATCTACAAATCATGCTCTATCTTTTGTCACTTGTTTGGTTGCTCCTGAGTCTACAATCCAACCATGGAGAGAATTAGCAACTAACACATGTGAACAGACAAATGAATCAGTAGAGCTAAGAGCGGGTCTTACCTTCTTTGGCTCAGTACAACTACGAGCAAAGTGACCCGTCTTTCCACAGTTATAGCAGGTGTCTTTCTTCTTTCCGCCCCTTTTTCCACGGTGATGCTTTTTAGCCTTTTTACCTTGCGGGCCCATGTTTTGGTTTTTCGCTGTGCTTTGTCCTGCATTCTTTTGTTTTTCCAACGGTTGCCTGTGTTAGGCTTGCGTTGCCCAGTATGTGCGACAAAAGCAACTGCTTGTGCTCTTTCCGCCTCTCGATGGTCAGCCTTGAGTCTAAGATGACTGGCGACGCTGTCAAAGGTCTGGATTTGCTCATTGTGTGTGAGCACAAGTTTAACTTGTCCCCAAGTCTGCTCAGGTAGCGACCTTAGGACTGCCAAAACTTGTTGTTCGTTGGTGAGTTCATTTCCAGCATTTTGAAGCTCTCGAATCATGTCTTTCATGATATCAAGATGCTGGCCCATGGTGTGCTTAGGCTCAAGTACGTACTGATTGAATTTAAGGGTTAAAGCCCTTAGTCTCGTTGCCGAGGTAGTGCCGTACGTGACCTTTAAGCCATCCCACAGCTCTTTAGCTGTAGCAAACGTCTCGAACTCACGAATCAGATGATCCTGCATGCAGCTAAGCATAGTATAGCGCGCATACCGATCCTGATTCGCCCACTTATTGTACGCGTCTAAATCGCGACGATATTGGGCATTTTGACCGTTCTCTGGCTCAACCGGCGCGGCCATAGTCTCGGTGAGATGGTCAAGGACCTTCATATTATGTAGCAGAAACTTGATCTTACGGTGCCACATGGCATAGTTCTGGCCATCTAGTTTGCCAGAACCGTATAGATCAGAAAATGCTATTTGGGCATCCATTTCTGTTAATATTTGCGCAAACTATGTTAGAAGGTTGTCTATTTAATATTTGTATTCGGGTTCAAATAAAATTTTATTATTTCTCATAAGTGAATGGGATCGAAAATTCGTCGCATTGGCTCATAATCATCTCCCACTCAATTGAAGACGATAAGAAAAAATTAAATGATCGCGAATAAAAATTGTCCATCGCAAGAACATTCATTAAAAAATAATAATAATAAAGTGAGATGTTAATGACCTATGGTGGTAAATACGAAACAACAAAAATTACATGGCCTAAAAATGGCCCCTCTAATACATGTGCCCTTGTGAGAAACGAAAAATAAATAAATAAATTACAATTTTCGTTCCTACTACATGATTCTAAAAAAAATTACATCGTAATATCGTATAACCACCATTGTCATCAACCATCTCACACATACATCAATCACATCATGTAATAAAAATACGCAAATAATTAAATTAAATCACATAATTGATGTAAGTTAAAAAATTAAAAAAATTAAGCAACCTAGCTAGAAATATTTTATAATACGGATATACGAATCCAATGCCCATTTGTATTTGATAATAAAACAGGCCCGATTGATAAAACAGGCCCATTTGAATTCTATCCCATCTAAGTCTCGAACATTTAAAAAAAAGTTTGTTAAAAAAGGTTCAGAATTTTAATAGGCCCAGTTCCTTAAAAAAATGGCAGATTTTATTTTATTAAAAAATGGCCCACTACTTTGATTAAGCCCAAAAAAAACAGGCCTAGTCCAAATTAATTTAAAAAGGAACAGGGCCAAATCAGGTATAAACCCTAGCCCGCTGCCGCCGCCGTCCCCGCAGCCGTCGCCGCCGGAGCAGCGGCGCAGCAGCAGCTCGAAGAAACAGCGACGACAGCGGAGCAGCGCGCGCGTGCGCCGCTGTCGCGCGCCGGGAAAAACAGCGGTTAGGCACCAGCGCCGCGCGCAGCCGGAGCAGAGGGGAACCAGCGTCGCGAAGCAGTGTCGTGCGGCGGAGTGCAGCGCAGCGAAGCTAGTCGCGTTCGCGCAGCGGCATGCCGCCACCGCACGCAGGAGCAGCGGCGCAGATTCAGCGCGCGGTCGCGCCGCCGGCGCGCACTCGCACAGCGGTCGTGTGGTTTGGCCAGTGATTCGCCGACAATGGCGGTGACGGGATGTGTACCAATTTTCTCAATTCCAGATTCAGAACTGGTTGTTTCAGATTTTCAAATTGATAAAAAACTGGGATGTACGCTACTTTGTTTCTTATTCAATTTGAAAAAAAAATTATTCCTCAAAATCAATAATAACATGTCTAAACCCCCCCCCCCCCCTTTTTTTTATGATACTCCAGGAAATTTCTTCCAAAAAAATAAAAAAAACGACGAGCAGGCATATATATTAAATAGGCGAGAACGAATCAATCTCGCTCTAATACCACTGTTAGAAATTAATGCACCTAAAACACGTAAACACATATATGGGAATCGATATACCTCAGTTGAGTTGCAGCGGAATGGATTCGGTTGATTCCCAAACTGAAGGATCGTGCACTGATTCGTCTACAAGCCCGTCTGGACTAATACTACTAGAGCATCTGCCGTCGTCTTCACACCCTAGACTCTTAGAGGACTCCGGTGATTCTCCAAGATAGAGAATTAGAGAGAAAAGGGAGAAATATGTATTCTGTGGTATTAATTTTTCGTAGTCTACGAATACCAATATATTCGTATATATATTAGTATGGGAGAAATCTATCTCCTATTATGGATAAGATCTCCATCCCTATCGGGAATATATCTAATAAGATATTAAATATCTCGTCAGATATATATCCCAACCATATTGGGATCCATCAGATATGGATGCAACCAACAATATACTGAAAGCAAAATTTTTTATATACAATGTTTCCAGTTATTCATTGTTTATCTCCTATCTAATTATATTTGTATTTTCACTATGTATGTGTCCCCATATCTCTTGCAAATAAGTAGATCCTATGGTGTGTTGAAGATCACAGAAGATCATATGATTGGTTAAACTTAAAGAGATATAAAATGAAAATGACAGCTTAGACAACTTGAGGACGAGTTGTTGGTTTAGGCTGCAGTATTAAGTAGAAATAGTTTATCTTAACTATTTACTTATACTGGTACGTATTTACGTATTGATAGGATCACAGTGAGATGTTCTTCTGCCTAACCTTAGTGAAGAACTATAGATCTCGGTGACTTATAATAATCTAAAGCCTAAATAAGATTACAGTTATGAATGCTTGTTTGTGTGTCACTTTGATTTACTATGGGCAAGAGTTAAGATATAACTTTTATACTATGTATTTTGGGTGACAGCAACTTGCATATAATAATTGGTAATTTGTATTTGATTAAGCGTATCCGTTTAGGATGATGATATCCCCTTAAGGAGCTCAAAAGGTTTATTGTACTAAACCCTGCAGGTTGATTAAGTTCAGGTACAATAATAAGGTTGAGTGGTACAACTTAAGGAATAAATAAGACATTAATTGATTTAAGATGTCAGAGGCTTTAATTAATTAATGGATATTCGATATCTTAAATACGGGGATTAATTAAGTCTAATTCAAGCCCCGACTCAACTCGGGAATAAAGGGGTAAGTCAGTATTAATTCTCTAGTAGAATGAATTACTCCCTCCGTCCCGCCCTAATTTGCACACTTTCCCTTTTCGGTCGTCCCACCCTATTTTGCACACCCCTAAAATGGAAAGGAATCTTACAATCTCCACCCTCAAAATCTTCATTCTCCATCTCCACCTTTAAAAAAGTCAAAGATTCCACAAAATCTGCTTTTTCTTAATATACGCGCCGGAGCAGGTGTGCAAATTAAGCCGGGACGGAGGGAGTAATATTTATGAGGGTCAATTACCAAAAGCAACCTGTATTATGAGCCTTTTTCAGTTTTGCAACCCAAACTTTTTAGTTTTTCCGATGACAACCTGTATTAATTATTTTTTTTCAATTTGCAACCTCCGGCTATATTTCCGGCTATATAGGCCATGTGACTTGCACATGTTCTTTTTTGGACCAATAAGATGGCGACACGTGGCGGCTAATAAAATATTTAAAAAAATATTAATAAATATTTTAAAAATTTCAGAAATTTCATTAATAAATCTAGAAAATTAAAAAAAAATCTGAAATTATTTTAGAAATTCTAAAAATTTATTTAAAATTTAAAAAAATTATTTAAAATTTAAAAAAAATATTTATAATCGAAAAAATAAAATAAAATAATTTTGTAATTAATTAAAAATTTCTGAAAATTCATTAATAAATCTAGAAAATTAAAAAAAAAATCTGAAATTCTTTTACAAATTCTAAAAATTTATTTAAAATTTAAAAAAAAATATTTAAAATTTAAAAAAATTATTTATAATCAAAAAATAAAATAAAATAATTTTGTAATTAATTAAAAAATTCTAAAAATTTATTTAAAATTAAGAAAAATCATTTAAAATCAAAAAAATAATTTTAAAAATAGAAAATAAAAAATAATAAAAATTTATTTAAAATTAAGAAAAATCATTTAAAATCAGATAGCTAATTAAAAAAATTTATTTTAGAAATTGATTTTTAAATACTAAAAAATAATTATAAATTGTAGAAAATTAGTATAAAAGAGAGGGAACTTCGTATATTCCGGTATAAATAAATTTAAGAAGTGCATTTTATGTATTTAATTTTTGGCATTATAAATAAATTTTCTGAATTCTTAATAAATTTTTAGAATTTCTTAAATAATTTTATTTTATTTTTTTAATTTTCTGGAGTTATACATGTAATTTCCGGTTTTTTTATTATTTTTTATTTTCTGTTTTTATAATTATTTTTTTGATTTTAAATGATTTTTCTTAATTTTAAATAAATTTTTAGAATTTCAAATTAATTTTAGAAATAATATTTTTTTTTCAGAATTTATAATGAAATTTCTGAAATTTTTAATTAATTACAAAATTATTTTATTTTATTTTTCGATTATAAATAATTTTTTTAAATTTTAAATATTTTTTTTAAATTTTAAATAAATTTTTAGAATTTCTAAAAGAATTTCAGATTTTTTTTTAATTTTCTAGATTTATTAATGAATTTTCAGAAATTTTTAATTAATTACAAAATTATTTTATTTTATTTTTTCGATTATAAATAATTTTTTTAAATTTTAAATAAATTTTTAGAATTTCAAAAAGAATTTCAGATTTTTTTTTTAATTTTCTAGATTTATTAATGAAATTTCTGAAAATTTTAAAATATTTATTAATATTTTTTTAAATATTTTATTAGCCGCCACGTGTCGCCATTTTATTGGTCCAAAAAAGAACATGTGCAAGTCACATGGCCTATATAGCCGGAAATATAGCCGGAGGTTGCAAATTGAAAAAAAATAATTAATACAGGTTGTCATCGGAAAAACTAAAAAGTTTAGGTTGCAAAACTGAAAAAGGTTCATAATACAGGTTGCTTTTGGTAATTGACCCTATTTATGAATTAATTATGTTTTGTGCTGAAGAAGGAAGAATTAATTCATAGTTATGATCAAGAAATACACTAGCCTTATCCTACTACTAGCCTTATCCTACTACTCTAGCCAAAATTTGGTAACGCAGAGTCGTGTGTCGCTTTACCAAATTAATTGTGTACAAAGAATACACTAGCCTTATCCTACTAATCTAACTAGTAGAGAGGTAAGTAAGGGTCGATCCCACGAGGAACGGTCGAACAATTTTGCTTCATTGTATTAAGCTATTATGATCAAGAAATATAATGTAAATAAACTAGAAAACAATAAAGAAGTGGGGGGAATTTAATGAAATAACAACTAACACCTAAATAAACAAAAACAAATAAAGAGATTTGTTTTGGTTTTTGGTTTTTAAATAGTAAAACAAGCCACCCTTGATCATGCTTCCCCTTGGTCTTAGACCATTGATGCAACTATTGTTAATACCCTATTCAATTGTGATTCTAGCCCTTATCTCAAGGCTATTAACAAGCTCTAATAACCTTGTTATCCCTTAATCTTAGTTAATCAAAACAAGTTCTTCGACTAACCCTATTCAATTTAATCGAATCCTCGAACAAGCTCTCTTAGATTCAATAACCAAATGCATTAAACACTAGGACAACGAGATAAATTCAACATAAAACTCGCAAGCTCGGTTTTAGTGGTTGAACTTTGTGTTATCACCAATAAATAAATCTATTGTTTGCTACACGGGAATCGAAAATCCTACAATTACGGATAGTAATTTCCTATTCTAGCAACACATTCACAAATCCCTTAAAGGGTAATCAATCCAATAATTAATTCATAAATGTGAGTCAATAAGAGCAAATAACACATAACACTTGAATACACAATATTTTTGGTAACATTAACCGTAATAATCACATAAACGTCTTAAACTCAAGGTTCCACAATAATCAAGGGTCAATAAAAGGGTGCTAGTCACCCATTTTACCTAATACAAAGATAAAATAACAGAAAATTAAAGAAAACATGAAAATAGGATAGAAAGAACCAAAAGTTAGGGTTGAAGATCAAGATCTTCAACCCCCTTCCATTCCTTTGCTTCCAATGGAGAAAAGTGGTTGATTATGTGTGGGGGATGGGTTCTAGGTTAAGTTAAATTCGAATGGGATGATATATATATATAAGGAGAGAAAGTGTTAGTAAAAAATACGCAAAATCGCATTCAGGATTTTAAAACAGGGTAAGGAATCTCGGCCGAGATGCAAGTGTGTCTAGGCCGAGACGTGAAAAAGGATTTTTCAGCTGGTGGGTCGAAGGCTAATCTCGGCCGAAATTGGGTTGCATCTCGGCCGAGACGTGAAAAGAGGAAATTAGGGCTTTTCAGGATTTGACTCATCTAGGCCGAGATTGGATTGCATCTCGGCCTAGATCTTCATCTTTTGAATTTCTGAAATCCCCTGCAGACTCATCTCGGCCTAGACGCATTATCTGTCTCGGCCTAGATTTTCAATTTTGCAATTCTTCATGAAATCCCCTGGAGACTCATCTCGGCCTAGACGCATTATCTGTCTCGGCCTAGATTTTCAATTTT
The DNA here is from genome assembly GCA_958295605.1 of Ajuga chamaepitys. Lineage (NCBI taxonomy): Eukaryota > Viridiplantae > Streptophyta > Magnoliopsida > Lamiales > Lamiaceae > Ajuga > Ajuga chamaepitys. Next base: position 28,053,829 of record OY282498.1, read on the forward strand.
GCAATTTTTTATGAATACCCTAGAGACTCATCTTCCTTTTTGTTGCCTCGATCGATCCCTCGACTCCGCGGTCGTTTGATGTTCTTTTTCGATCCTTTTTCACCTGTCTTAACACAAAAACAGCACAAACGCATTATTTTGCCCATGAGAGTATAAAAGCACTAAATACACGTGATTATGCACATTATTGACACTAAAATGACACTAAAAGTGCCCTAAAGTGCGTGCACGAAACACATGTACTATCAGTATTAATTCTCTAGTAGAATGAATTAATATTTATGAATTAATTATGTTCTGGGCTGAACAAGGAAGAATTAATTCATAGTTAGGCCCATCTTTATTTCATGTATTTGATCCCTGGCCTGACATATATAGACTCCTAGTCCAAGTAGGAATAGAGAATTAAATTCCTAATCCTAGAAGGAATTAAACTACCAGGCTTGGCCCACACTCAACCATGTATTATAAATACATGGTCTCTGTTAGACAAATCAACTCCCAAACACACAACACCAAGAATCTGGAATGAGTTCGAAGACAAACCGTTTGAAAAACACACAACAGTTCGGCCAGAGTTGTGGCCGAAGAGTACCTTGCGCAGAACTGAAAATAAAATGAATCACACAATCGTTTTACGTGGTTCATTCAAGATGAACTACATCCACGGAGGCCAGGCACACCTCAATTCACTAAGATATTCAGTCAATTACAGAAATAACACTCAGAAATGAATATGCCCAATTCTGGAACAAATTAGGGCAGAAATACTATCACTCTCTAATTCTCTCTGTAATCTAAGAAAACTGGAAATTGCTCGACGTAGTGATGTTCTTCAGGAAGAGAGCGTTCCAATGATATAGGACTTGTAGCTCGAATGTAACTACCCAGGAAGTTCTAACTGATTGAAGACGACTGCTGCTACCGGACAAATGTGACGGTTTATTCCGTCACAAAGCTGAAACCACCTCGTCACAACTGACGGTTATGCTCAACAACCCCGAACCCGGTTCTTCTGTACAGACTTGCTTCTTCACGATAAAACCCGGTTTATCCAACCGGTTCTTCACCCCCTGATCCCGGTTCCACATTCAAGACACATCCTATTTCAAAATATAGCTCACTTGATGACATTGAACACTGCCTCACAGTCTCTCATTCTGTGAAAAATAAGAATTAACATTCAAAAAGATCACTGAATAGAGAGAAAGAGAGAGTAGGCGGCGGCGGTTTAAGGTGTTCCTTCCCACTTGGAATTCTTCAAGGTTCGTCGTCCATCCGGCGTTGAGGATTGAGTAGGGGATACAGCCCAGAAGGTTAAGACGGGAGTCAGAAATCATTCAATCAGAAATCGACCTCTTGTGTAAACAACTATCAGGTCGAATCCTTAAATATTGTGTGTTATAGGCGCATGTTAGGGTTTATATAAATTTATAGATCCATCTCTTGGGTTAATTAATTACTTTCTACAAGAGTATTATAATAGAAATAATTCCAACAACTGGTATCAGAGCAAGGTCTCTCTTCTTGGCTCTGTCAGATATAATTTGTTTATTGATTATAAATGTGCGTTGTGTATGTTTAATTTTTTTCGTTCTTCGTGGCTCGTTTTACGTCATGCTTGTTGGCGTTGGGTTGTTTTTACCACGAGAAAATCCGTGGTTAGAATAGGTTCGTTTTTACTTGTATTTTGTTGAAATATCTGTAAAAGTCGAAGAACGAAGACAAAGAACACGAAAAATGCTAAGAACCTGGCAGCAGGCAGCCGGCGCCCGACAGCAGGCAGCCAGCGCCCGGCGCTCGGCAGCAGCAGGCCCCGTCGCCCGGCGCTCGGCGGCAGCAGGGAGCCAGCGCCCGGCGCTCAGCAGCAGCAGGCCCCGGCGGCCGGCAACAGCATCCCCGGCGCCCAGCAGCAGCTGGCCCCGGCGGCCGATAGATTACGATTGGAGGGGCGGCGACGGCTAGGGTTTGCAAGCCCTAGTAGATCGTTGTTGTGCATGGGCCTGGGCATGCGCGAGGCGCTGGGCTTCGGCCCAGCAGGCTCCGACGGCTCTAGACGGCTCGGCACCCTCGGCCGTGGCGTGGGCGTGGGCTAAGGTTTCGGCCCGACATCCCATTGGCCCATGCAGCCTGTTTACTAGCCCAGTGTGTTTTTCGTTTTAACCCAGTCCGTACCTGAGTATGAAAGGCCCGACGTGAAGGTCCAGAGACTTGAAGATTTGTATTTCCTAAATTATTGTAATAGTTTAGGATTTAATTTTTCCATGTTGAGCCACGAAGAATGATTTTTATTTATTTTTATCGTTTCTTTATTGCTAAAATGGATGAATGATATTTATTATCATGTTTATTATGTCTACATGATTTATTAATTGCGCTTCGACTATCATGCTAGGACCTTCTCGTATATTAGAATATTTAAATTCTCCTATCATGCTTTATTTGTTGTGCTTAGTTTTTATTTATGCTTAAGATTACGTGTTGTTGCATGGACAAACCTTTTGAAGTAAAAGACTAAGCAAAACCCGACAATTTTAATTTCTAAAAATAGTCAAAAGACCTCCACAACCGGTCTCTAGGCAAAATAAATAATAAATTTAGTAAATGTCCACACGCGTGGCTTGCTCACATTTATTATTTATAAGTTTGCTAGCTGGGACTTCTAAATAAATCATTTAATTCCAAAAGAAAAGTGGGTGTTACACGCGTAAACGTCCACACGCGTGGCTTACACGTATGATTTTCACAAGTTTTCTAGATAGTTGGAAACAAATGGGATAACGAAGGTTAAATAAATTGAAAATGACGTAGTCCACGAAAGTGTATCAAATCCAAGAATTTGTTTACAAGTGTTAGGACGTGGTCACTGCTTAGATATTAATTTTAAGTACAACTCCCCGCGGAGTCACTTCTTAAAATAATATGGTCTAGTATAAAAGTCTAATTATTAATTTCATTTGTCAAAAGGTTAGGTTGACATGGATTGAAATTAATGACTAGGTATTTTAGTCTGGTTAAGGGATTTACATATAAACGTCCACCCGCGTGGCTTATATGTAAATCTCTTGGGCTATTGGAGGATTCAATCAATATTGTTTTATCAAAAGGTTACAATATTGTTGATTCAAAATATATGTGATTGTGCTCTTACATGTTTATTGTTTAATATTTTCAGATATGTCGTTATCGTCTGTTATAAATATTCTCGCACAACACCCCTTAACCGGTCCTAATTATAAAGAATGGAAACGTAATCTGGAGTATATTCTTATCGCTGAGGAACACTATTTCGCGTTAGTTACTCCTCGTCCGGATCCCCTTACTGCAAATTCCACTGATGAGGAGCGGGCAAGGCATGACAGGTGGGACAAGTCTAATAATGTGGCCAAGTGCTACATTATGAGCACTATGTCGTCTGCCTTGCAGCTCCAGCATCAGGACATGGACGATGCTACCAACATCATGTTGAACCTTCAAGAGGTGTATGGGGAGTCGGACAGAGCTGCTCGGTTTGACTTAATGAGGCAAATCATGGAAAGTCGGATGACCGAGGGCAGCTCAGTGCATAATCATGTCATGCACATGATTAATCTCATGGACAAGCTTGACTTGATAGGAGGAGGTATCGACGGCGAAGCCAAGGTCGATATCATTCTCAACACTCTTCCCAAATCCTTTGAGAACTTCCGTCTCAATGCTGTTATGGCCAAGAAAGACTATACTTTTAACGAGTTGCTTAATGACCTAGTTACAGCAGAGGGGGTGATGGGAAAGCATGCACAGGCTTTGGTCACTGCCAATGGCCCACCGAAATGTAAGAACAAGAAAAAGAGGTGAAAGGGCAAGGCCAAGGCAAATAGTGGGAGTAACGGAGGGGGCCCTAGTGGTGGAGTAAAGAAACCTAAGGGAAAGTGTTTCAAATGCGGTAAGACTGGGCATTGGAAGAAAGATTATCCAATGCTAAAGTCAAAGGACCAAGGTACGCCATTAGCTTTAGTAACTGAAACATGTTTAGCCGCTGTTTCTGCCCATTCGTGGGTAGTGGATACAGGAGCGACTGATCATGTTTGTTACACCTTGCAGGGCTTCCAGCCAACAAGGCAGCTTAGGGATGGCGAGATCATCATCTCCATGGGCAATGCAGCAAGAGTCGCAGCAGTTGCAATTGGAGATTTTTCTTTATGCTTTAATGACACTGTTTTAGTTTTAAGAGATGTTTTGTTTGTGCTGAGTTTTTGGCGCAATTTAATTTCTGTTTCGAAACTTTATTGTGATGGATATTTAGTTGTTTTTGGTAGTAATGTTTCTATCATGAGAAATAACATAGTTATCTGCACTGGTGTTTTGAACAATTCTCTTTATACTATAACTTGTCTGCATAATACCCAAAACTTCGTTGCATCAACATCATCGAACCTAAGGAAAAGGAAATTATCTTCTCAAGAGGATCAAACACATTTTTGGCACCTAAGACTAGGTCACATCAGTCTGAACCGGATCCAAAGACTAGTGTCTGATGGAGTGTTGGATTCGTTCCAATCAATTCAGACTAGAGTCTGCGAATCCTGTCTAGAGGGAAAGATGTCGACAAGGCCTTTCAAGGCAAAGGAGAATAGGGCCAAAGAGGTGTTAGAACTGATCCATTCTGACTTATGTGGACCAATGTCAACCCAAGCTCGTGGAGGGTATGAGTACTTCGTCACATTCATTGACGATTACTCAAGATATGGGTACGTTTATCTACTTCGCCGCAAGTCTGAATGCTTTGAGAAATTCAAATAGTTTCAGGCGGAAATGGAGAAGAAGCTAGATAAAAGTATCAAGTCATTGCGGTCTGATCGCGGTGGCGAATACCTCAGCAACAATCCAAAGGTACTTGTCAGAAGTTGGGATAACATCCCAATTGACTACACCAGGTACTCCCCAACAGAATGGTGTAGCAGAGAGACGAAATCGAACTTCACTTGAAATGGTCAGATCTATGATGAGTTATGCATCTTTGCCCATTTCGTTCTGGGGATATGCCTTAGAAACAGCTTCTTATCTGTTAAACCTACTACCATCCAAATCGGTACCCAAGACCCCTGTCGAGTTATGGTCAGGGCGCAAGCCTAGCTTGAACCATATAAGGATTTGGGGTAGTCCAACACACGTGCTGAACAAAGATGTTGGTAAGTTGGAATCTTGGTCTGAGGTAAGAATGTTTATAGGGTATCCAAAAGGAACGAAAGGTGGTTATTTCTATAGTCCTAAGGATCAGAAGGTCGTTATTAGCACTAACGCCCAATTCTTAGAAGAGGACCACATGATTAATCACAAGTCCAGAACCGATATTATCCTTCAAAAACTCGAAGGGAATGTCAGTACGATTCCAATTCCACAGCCACAAGTGCAAGAGGCAATAATACCAAGTACTGCACAACCCGTTGACATAATGCCTACACAGCCTTGACATAGTGGGAGGGTTGTTCGTCAGCCTGATCGGTTCATGTTTCTGGGAGAATCTTCGGATTTGATCCCAGGAGACGGACATGCCGATCTCGATCCCTGGACTTATGCCGAGGCAGTAAATGACGAAGATGCGAAAGAATGGCGTCGTGCTATGGATTCAGAATATGAGTCCATAAATGCTATGGATGTAGACGAGAAAACTGAACTGCCAGATGGCTATAAAGCTATAGGCAGTAAGTGGGTATATAAGAGAAAGAGAGGAGGGGATGGAGAGGTTACAGCCTTTAAGGCCAGGCTAGTGGCAAAAGGGTATACCCAGGTGAAGGGTAAAGATTATGACGAAACCTTTTCGCCAGTAGCCATGCTCAAGTCCATTCGGATCCTTCTCACCATAGCAGCTCATTTAGATCTTGAGGTTTGGCAAATGGATGTCAAGACCGCTTTCTTAAACGGTAACCTTGAAGAAGGTAGGGACATCTATATGCAGCAACCAGAAGGTTATGTGAGGCAAGGTGAAGAGCATCTATTCTAGAAGCTCAAGAAGTTCATTTATGGACTCAAGCAAGCTTCTAGGTCATGGAACTTACGTTTTGACGAGGTGATTAAATCCTATGGGTTTACTCAAAGTGAAAACGAAAGTTGTGTGTATCGCATAGATGTCAACGGAGATAAAGTATTTCTTGCACTTTATGTAGATGATATTCTCCTAGTTGGTAACAATGTGGAGGTATTATCAGACATAAAGAGATGGTTATCCAAACAGTTTCAGATGAAGGACTTAGGAGAGGCAGCTTACATCCTTGGGATCAAAGTTATAAGGGATCGCAAGAAAAGGATGTTGAGCTTATCTCAAGCGGCCTACATTGATACTGTAATTGCTCGTTTTAGCATGCAAACCACCAAGCAAGGATTTCTACCTTTTAGATATGGCGTTCCACTTTCTAAGGAGATGTGTCCTAAGACACCAAAGGAGAAAGAGGAAATGAGACAGGTACCCTACGCTTCCGCAGTGGGAAGTCTTATGTATGCAATGCTATGCACGAGACCTGATATCTGCTATGCAGTCGGCATAGTGGCAAGATATCAGTCTAACCCTGGACAGGCACATTGGACTGCGGTAAAACATGTACTCAAGTACTTAAAAAGGACTAGAGATTACAGGCTAGTATACTAGACAGACAGTCTAAATCCCTTGGGTTATACGGATTCGGATTTCCAGGCAGACCGGGATGAGAAGAGATCTACCTCAGGCTATGTGTTCACCTTGGGAGGAGGAGCCGTTTCATGGAGGAGTGCAAAGCAGAGATGCATTGCAGACTCCACTATGGAAGCCGAATATGTAGCCGCAACAGAGGCTGCTAAGGAAGCAGTATGGCTCTGGAATTACCTCTTGGATCTAGGCATGGTACCTAGTTTGCCTAAGAGTATCACAGTCTATTGTGACAACTCAAGTGCAGTGGCAAACTCAAAGGAACCCAGGACTCACAAGGCGACAAAACACATAGAGAGAAAGTACCACATAATATGAGAAATTGTAAAACGAGGAGATGTGCGGATAGAGAAGATTTGTACGACAGAGAATTTAGCTGATCCATTCACGAAGAGCTTACCGCAGAAAGTCTATGACAAGCATGTTCAGGGACTAGGACTGCGATTGATGCCACCCACTTAGGAAACTTTGAGTATAAGTGGGAGAATGTAATAACTAGATAGTTAGACACCGAGTATACTAAAAGTTTGCTTTAGTATAAGTGGGAGATTGTTGGATTTGTATACTGAAAGCAAAACTTTTTATATACAATGTTTCTAGTTATTCATTGTTTATCTCCTATCTGATTATATTTGTATTTTCACTATGTATGTGTCCCCATATCTCTTGCAAATAAGTAGATCCTACGGTGTGTTGAATATCACAGAAGATCATATGATTGATTAAACTTAAAGAGATATAAAATGTAAATCACAGCTTAGACAACTTGAGGACGAGTTGTTGGTTTAGGCTGTAGTATTAAGTAGAAATAGTTTATCTTGACTATTTACTTATACTGGTACGCATTTACGTATTGATAGGATCACATTGAGATATGTTCTTCTACTTGACCTTAGTGAAGAACTAGAGATCTCGTTGACTTATAATAATCTAAAGCCTAAATAAGATTACAGTTATGAATGCTTGTTTGTGTGTCACTTTGATTTTACTATGGGCAAGAGTTAAGATATAACTTTTATACTATGTATTTTTGGTGACAGCAACTTACGTATAATAATTGGTAATTTGTATTTAAGTAACCGTATCCGTTTAGGATGATGATATCCCCTTAAGGAGCTCAAAAGATTTATTGTACTAAACCCTGCAGGTTGATTAAGTTCAGGTACAATGATAAGGTTGAGTGGTACTACTTAAGGAATAAATAAGAAATTAATTGATTTAAGATGTCAGAGGCTTTAATTAATTGATGGATATTCGATATCTTAAATACGGGGATTAATTAAGTCTAATTCAAGCCCCGACTCAACTCGGGAATAAAGGGGTAAGTCAGTATTAATTCTCTAGTGGAATGAATTAATATCTATGAATTAATTATGTTCTGGGCTGAACAAGGAAGAATTAATTCATAGTTAGGCCCATCTTTATTTCTTGTATTTGATCCCTTGACTGACACATATAGACTCCTAGTCCAAGTAGGAATAGAGAATTAAATTCCTAATAAGGAATTAAATTCCTAATCCTAGAAGGAATTAAACTACCAGGCTTGGCCCACACTCAATCATGTATTATAAATACATGGTCTCTCATTCTGTGAAAAATAAGAATTAACATTCAAAAAGATCACTGAATAGAGAGAAAGAGAGAGTAGGCGGCGACGGTTTAAGGTGTTCTTTCCCTCTTGGAATTCTTCAAGGTTCCTCATCAATCCGGCGTTGAGGATTGAGTCGGGGATACAGTCCAGAAGGCTAAGACGGGAGTCGAAAATCATTCAATCAGAAATCGACCTCTTGTGTAAACAACTATCAGGTCGAATCCTTAACTCTTGTGTGTTATAAGCGCATGTTAGGGTTTATATAAATTATGACAACCAAGAAGGGTCCTAGGGAAAGAGATTAATTATATTACTTGCTACAAGAGTATTATAATAGAAATAATTCCAACACTTAGTAGTTTATTTTTTAATTGACATTCGGAGGTGGTAGCGTCGTTTCCGACTACCAAATTAAATTGTGTATGAGAATACACTTTACCTTATCCTACTACTCTAACTAGTAGAGTGGCAAGTAAGGGTCGATCCCACGAGGACCGGTCGAACAACTTTTACTTTTATGTATTAAGCTATTATTATCGAGAAACATAAAGTAAATAAGCTAGAAAACAATAAAGAATTGGGGGGAATTTGATGAAATAACAACTAACACCTAAATAAACAAAGACAAATAAAGAGATTTGTTTTGGTTTTTGGTTTTTAAATAACAAAATGATTCACCCTTGATCATGTTTCACCGAGGTCTTGGACGATTTATACAACTATTGTTAATGCCCTATTTAATTGTGATTCTAGTCCTTATCTCAAGGTTATTAACAAGCTCTAATAGCCTTGTTATCCCTTAATCTTAGTTAATCAAAACAAGCTCTTCGACTAACCCTATTCAGTTTAACCGAATCCTCGAACAAGCTCTCTTAGATTCAATCACCAAATGCATTAAACACTAGGACAACGAGATAAATTCAACATAAAACTCGCAAGCTCGGTTTTAGAGGTTGAACTTTGTGTTATCACCAATAAATAATTATTGTTTGCTACTCGGGAATCGAAAATCCTACAATTACGGATAGTAATTGTTAGTGAAATCAACTCTTTAACACACAACACCAAGAAATCTGGAATTTGCACAAAGAACACTTTGAAATCACACATGCAATTCGGCCAGAGTTGTGGCCGAATTGAACTTGCGCAGAACAGGATCTGAAAATGAATCAAACACCGATTTAACGTGGTTCGTTCAAGATGAACTACATCCACGGAGGCAAGGCATACCTCAATCCACTAAGAAATCCAATCAATTACAGAGAATTCACTCAAGAAATGAAATGCCCAATTCTGTTAACAAATTAGGGCACGAACGCTCAATCTAAAAATACTCTCTCTAATCTAAAGAACAGGGAAATTACTCAATGTAGTGATCTTCTCCTCAATGAGAGCTGTTCAATGATATATGGATTGAAGCTCGAATGCAACTGTACAGGAAGTTCTAACTGAAAGAAGTTGAGCTCAGCTACCGGACAAAAGTGACGGTTTTCTTCGTCACAATTCTGCAACTGCTCCGTCACAAATGACGGTTATCTTCAACTGCCTCGAACCCGGTTTATTCTGAACAGCTTGTCTTCTTGATGCTAAAACCCGGTTCAATCCTCCGGTTCTTCACTCCCTGATTCCGGTTCCACATTCCCAACACACCATATTACAAAGTATAGCTCACTTGATGATATTGAACATCACCTCACAAATCTCCACCTCAACGAATCAAGTGTGCCTCTTCCTGCCTCATCACTGCCTTTCTGTTAATGCTCCTCATGACATTGCTCAAGCTGCAGCAGGCTCGAGCAATGCTCCACTTTGTTCCCAGGTACACCCTTAGTAAGAAAATCAGCAAGGTTATGCAATGTGTGTACCTTCTTCACTTCTACAGAACCAGAATCAATGATATCCCTAGCAAAATGCAACCTAACATCAATGTGTTTTGACCTTTCATGAAATGCTTGGTGTTTCACAAGGTGTAGAGCACTTTGATTATCACAGTAAATTGCCACACACTTTTGCTTGATGTCCAAATCTCTCAGAATCCCTTTGAGCCAGATTGCTTCTTTAATAGCTTCAGTGAGAGATATATTCTGCTTCTGTTGTTGACAGTGCTACAACTGACTGCTGTACACTTCTCTAGCTGATGGCTGTTCCAAATAAGGTAAACACAAATCCAGAAATAGATTTCCTTGTGTCTATGTTTGCTGCAAAATCAGAATCAGCAAACCCTTCCAATGCAACAGTGCTTCCATCCACTTTCTTCTCAAACTTCAGTGACAAGTTCACTGAACCCTTCAAATACCTCATCACATGCTTCAAAGCTTCCCAATGCTCAACTCCTGGGTTTGACATGAACCTGCTCACTAAAGAAACAGCATAGGCCAAGTCAGGCCTACTACAAATCATCCCATACATGAGACTTCCAACTCCACTTGCATAAGGAATATTGCTCATATGTATGATTTCCTCTTCAGTCTTTGGGCATTGTTCTTTGGAGAGTTTCTTCTGTAGATTAACTGGAGTGGAGAGAGGTTTGGCTTCATGCATATGAAACCTCTCCAAAACCTTCTGTAGATATTGCCTCTGAGATAACCAAAGCACTCCAGCTTCTCTGTTCCTTAGAATGTTCATGCCCAAAATCTTCTTGGCCTCTCCCAGATCTTTCATGTCAAATTCAGTGTTAAGTCTGTCCTTCAACCATTGTACCCTCTTCCTGTTCCTGCTGGCAATTAGCATATCATCCACATACAACAAAAGAAAGACTTTATCTTGCTTTGAACCCTTGTTGAAGTAAACACAACTATCATACAGACTTCTTACAAAGCCAACACTGATCATGAAGTCATTGAACCTCTTATTCCACTGTCTTGGACTTTGTTTGAGTCCATATAGTGACTTCTTCAGCAAATAAACTTTGTCTTCTTGTTCAGGAACAACAAAGCCTTCTGGCTGTTTCATATATATCTTCTCATTGAGCTCTCCATGTAAGAATGCTGTTTTTACATCTAGTTGTTGTAGTTCCATGTCCTCTTGAGTAACCTTTGATAAAAGCAACCTGATTGAGCAATGCTTTACTACTGGAGAGAAAACTTCATTAAAATCAATTCCTTCTCTTTGTGTAAAGCCCCTAGCCACCAATCTTGCTTTAAACCTCACCTGTTTGGATCCTGCAGTCTCTAGTTTCTTCTTGTATATCCATTTAGAACTTACAAGTTTCTGACCTCTTGGTTTATCCACCAATATCCAGGTCTCATTCTTTTCCAGAGACTCCATCTCTTCAATCATTGCCTGAATCCAGTGTTCACCTTCTTCACAGTCTAGTGCTTCTTTAAAACTACTAGGCTCTTGTGATTCCAGGTCTTCAGCAACACTCAAGGCATAGTAAACACTCCCTGCTTGACCATAGAAATCAGGTCTGTTGATTGTTCTTCTAGGCCTGTCCCTTCCAATGCTGTATTCTCTAACATTTTGTGAAGGTCCAACTTGTACTTCTTCTTCAGATGATGAATCACTATCTTGTAGATTTTCTTGTGGTTGAGGTGTGTGATCATCTTCAGCAGGATGCTCCACCTGAATTGATATCTCTTCTGTCTCTTTGGCACCATCAAATTCTTCCTTAGAGCCTGTAGAAGTATAAGCCATCACATTCTCATTAAACTTTACATCTCTACTTGTGATTATCTTCTAATTTCCCTTCTCTAGACACCACAATCTGTATCCCTTTATTCCATCTGGATATCCAAGAAATACACATCTTAGAGCTCTTGCATCTAACTTGTCTTGCTTGACATGGACAAAAGCAAGACAACCAAACACCCTTAAACCTTCATAACTTGGTTTCTGTCCACTCCACACCTCTTTAGGTGTTTTGAACCCAATCACAGATGAGGGTGACCTGTTAATGAGATAACATGCTGTAGCAATGGTTTCACCCCAAAATACCTTTGGCAACCCAGCATCCAACAACATACACCTTACTCTTTCAAGAAGAGTCCTATTAAGCCTTTCAGCAACTCCATTCTGTTGAGGATTCATTGGGACAGTCCTGTGTCTCTTGATTCCTCTTTCTTCACAGAAGTTTGTGAACTCAGTAGAGAGGTATTCCAATCCATTATCAGTCCTAAGGTGCTTCAGCTTCTTCCCTTTGACATTTTCCAGTTGAATCAACCATGTTTTGAACTTATGAAAAGCATCACTCTTATTCTTCATCAACATGATCCACACCTTTCTACTGTAATCATCAATCAAGGACATGAAATACCTTGCATCACCATGAGTCTCTGTCCTTGCAGGACCCCATATGTCAGAGTGGACATAATCTAATGGCTCTTGAGTTGTGTGAACACCCTTTCCATAGGGCAGCTTCTTGGATTTGCCCAAAGCACACTGATCACAGAAATCCAGGTTTTGATTTCCCATGTTTCCAATTACTCCACTTCTTGACAGTTCCTTCAACCCTTTCTCTCCTATGTGTCCAAGCCTCTTGTGCCATTTAACAAGCTCAGAACTGCTCAAGACCATATCCACACTCCCAACAACAGGTGAACCAATCAAGATAAACAACCCATTATGCTGTCTACCTTTAATCACCACTTTATCATGTTTTGTGATATGCAAGAAACCATTTACTGAGCTAAACTGACAACCACTAGTTACCAAAGAGCCAAGAGATAGAAGATTTCTTTTGAGGCCAGGAACATATCTTACATTTGAGATGATTCTGACCACTCCATCAAACATCCTTATGCTCACTGATCCAACTCCTTTGACCTTGCATGATTGGTCATTTCCCAGGAGAACATTTCCACCATCTTCTCTCTTCAGTTCATCAAACCATGACTGGTGTGGACACATATGAAAGGAGCAGCCTGTGTCCAAGACCCATTCCTTTACCATTCTTGATTCAGTAACATTTAATACCTCTGGAGGATCTTCTTGATGGTCAATGGCAGCAGCTTCTGCCCCTTAATTTCCACCTTTCTTGTTTCTCTTAGGACAATCCTTCTTCAAGTGACCAGGCTGCTTGCACTTGAAGCATTTCCTCTTCTCAACCCATTCATTCCCCTTCTTTGGATTAGAGTCTCCTGCCTTGGGATCCTTAGCATTCTGTCCCTTCTTGCCTTGCCAAGGTTTCTTGAATTTAACATTCAAACCTTCTCCAGATTGCACCATGCCTTTATCACCTTGAGTCTGGAAACATTTAGACCTCAGAGCCTTCACTATCCCATCATAAGATAGCTGCTCATCTCTCCCATACATCAAGGCATCCTTAAAGCTTTCCATGGATTTTGGAAGAATGTTTAACACCATCAATGCTTTATCATCCTCCTCCAATTTCACATCCAGGTCTTCCAATTCCTCAACCATCTTAAGGAACTCATCAAGTTGATCAGAAATTACCTTATCTTCATTGATCTTGAAGGCCAACATCTTCTGCTTCAAGAACAGCTTGTTGGAAACTGACTTAGATTGATACAGATCTTCCAATCTCTTCCATGCTTCTGAGGAACTCTTGCATCTTGAGACCTCTCTTAACGGTTTATCACCCAAACACAGAAAGATAAGACTGAGGGCCTTCTTATCCACTGATGCAAACTTGGGTTTCTCACTTTCTTCCCACGAATCAAGAGGTATCAAAGCAAGATCAAGGCCATTGTGAACCAACACTGCATTCATCTTGATCTTCCACAGTGTGAAATCATTTCTTCCTGTAAACTTCTCAAAGTCCATCTTCATACCAGCCATTCCTTCCCTTCTTCAAGCTGTGAGAGTTGATTCCCACAGACGGCGCCACTTGTTAGTGAAATCAACTCTTTAACACACAACACCAAGAAATCTGGAATTTGCACAAAGAACACTTTGAAATCACACATGCAGTTCGGCCAGAGTTGTGGCCGAATTGAACTTGCGCAGAACAGGAACTGAAAATGAATCAAACACCGATTTAACGTGGTTCGTTCAAGATGAACTACATCCACGGAGGCAAGGCATACCTCAATCCACTAAGAAATCCAATCAATTACAGAGAATTCACTCAAGAAATGAAATGCCCAATTCTGTTGACAAATTAGGGCACGAACGCTCAATCTAAAAATACTCTCTCTAATCTAAAGAACAGGGAAATTACTCAACGTAGTGATCTTCTCCTCAATGAGAGCTGTTCAATGATATATGGATTGAAGCTCGAATGCAACTGTACAGGAAGTTCTAACTGAAAGAAGTTGAGCTCAGCTACCGGACAAAAGTGACGGTTTTCTTCGTCACAATTCTGCAACTGCTCCGTCACAAATGACGGTTATCTTCAACTGCCTCGAACCCGGTTTATTCTGAACAGCTTGTCTTCTTGATGCTAAAACCCGGTTCAATCCTCCGGTTCTTCACTCCCTGATTCCGGTTCCACATTCCCAACACACCATATTACAAAGTATAGCTCACTTGATGATATTGAACATCACCTCACAGTAATCTCCTATTCTAGCAACACATTCACAAATCCCTTAAAGGGTGATCAATCCAATAATAAATTCATAAATGTGAGTCAATAACAGCAAATAACACAAAACACTTGAATACACAATATTTTCGATAACATTAACCGTAATAATCACATAAATGTCTTGGACTCAAGGTTCCACAATAATAAAGAGTGAACTAAGGGTACTAGCCACCCATTTTACCTAATACAAAGATAAAATAACAGAAAATTAAAGAAAACATGAAAATATGATAGAAAGAACCAAAGGTTAGGGGTTGAAGATCAAGATCTTCAACCCCCTTCCATTTCCTTACTTCCAATGGAGAAAAGTGGCTGATTATGTGTGGGGGATGGGTTCTAGGTTGTTCTAAGTTAGGTTAAATTCGAATGGGATGATATATATATAAGGAGAGAAAGTGCTAGTAAAAAATAGACAAAATCGCATTCAGGATTTTAAAACAGGGTAAGGAATCTCGGCCGAGATTCACGTGTGTCTCGGCCGAGACGTGAAAAAGAGAAAATTAGGAATTTTTAGGATTTGACTCATCTCGGCCGAGATTGGATTGCATCTCGGCCGAGATCTCCATTTCTGGAATTTCTGAAATCCCCTGCAGACTCATCTCGGCCTAGACGCATTATCTGTCTCGGCCTAGATTTTCATCTCGGCCTAGATGCAAAGTCTGTCTCGGCCTAGATTTGCAATTTTGCAATTCTTCATGAAATCCCCTGGAGACTCATCTTGGCCGAGATTTGCATCCTGTCTCGGCCGAGATCTTCAGTTAGCCCTTCCTTTTGTTGCCTCGATCGATCCCTCGACCCCGCGGTCGTGTGATGTTCTTTTTCGACCCTTTTTCACTTGTCTTAACACAAAAATAGCACAAACACATTATTTTTCCCATGAGAGTATAAAAGCACTAAATACACGTGATTATGCACATTATTGACACTAAAATGACACTAAAAATGCCCTAAAGTGCGTGCACGAAACACGTGTACCAGGAGGCTCAATGTATGCAACGATGTTTGGAGGTAAAACATTTCTAAGAAGTCGTTATTTTAGTATATTCATTTTAGGGTATGTCTTCTTTAATATTATTCCTTTCTTATTTTGATTAAGAAATTTAATTATTTTAAATAGGATGCATGATAGTTAGCAAACAAAATTGGTATACATATGTTAAGTATATGTGTTTTGTAATATTTAATATATTGATAATTTATGTTATTTATATAGTTATAAGTAGAGATTATATTATCTAAATGTGTGAACTTTATTTGAATATCTTATTACTAGAAGTTCATGTTATTCATGCAACTTTGAAACATTATATAAAATTATTTACCAAAAAAGTTATAATATGTTATGCTATATCATGTTAGGGTTCTATATGTTTAAAGATATTTCTTTAAGTTTATGAATTTTACAAGATAAGCTAGTTTTAGGTATAAAATATTCGAATTTGCTCATAGAAAATGATTTTTATAAAATTAGTTCCTTTGGATCTTTTAAAACTATTTTAGTATGATATAATACATGATATTAGAAGTTTATGATTAAAATTTGAAAAGTTTTATCAAATATATGATTTATAGCGAATTTTACAAGACATGCTAGTCTTAAAACCTATAAATTATAGTTTCTAACGGGTTTACCCGGTATGAATCTTACTTCTAGTTATCATGTCAACACCAGTATAAAAATAAGTTAGCTATGTTACACACATGTTACTATGTTATTATGTTAATGTATTCTCAATGTGATTAAATGTATGAGTATAAGTATACATGTGCACTGGTTAAACATGCAAAGTGAGATTATAATAGATCTAATAAGTTATGATAAAGGAAAGAGTAATAAAGAAAGCTATAAGACTAAAGGTCTCAAATCGACGAGTGTAGCACGAGTTGGATCGCACAACTTTGAAGCTCCTCTAGAGTAGTTCGATCGAAGAACATCAACATCAGTCAAAGAAAGTCTTCATGAAAAGTGGGTAACTACGTGGAATTTATACTATTAAATTTGTATTGTGATTTATATGTTCACCTTCGAGCTTACGATTACTCTCAAGTCGTAAGATGGGCTTTTGAGTAAGGCTTTTGAGTCGTAAGATTGGCTCATAAGTTGAATGCTTTCTAGCCGTAAGATTGGCTCTTGAGTGATCTTAACAATATGACTTTGAGTCGTACGATGGGCTCCTAGTCAGACTTTTGAGTCGTAAGATTGGCTCCAAAGTCACGCAATATGGCTTCTGAGTCGTTAGATTGACTCCTAAGTCAACAACTTTTGTGTCGTAAGATGGATACCTAAGTCAAGGATATATTTATTATGGTGCATATTCATTTAGTACAACTGTTTACAGAGTTTTTCCAGTGGGTTCGCATAACTCATTATTCTATGCTTAAAATATTTTCAGGACAAATGGATGACAGGGGATAGGGCTGGAGCGGGCAAGTTCCCAACAAGAAAAAATAAGAACATTAAGTAAATGTGCTTTTAAAGTTTAAATATCAAAAGAGAACAAGTGTTCAATTTATATTAGATAAGTTAAAGTTACAAGTATTTTAAAAGTAATTTTAAAGTTTGAGTATTAAAGTAGAAAAAGTACTGAAATTATATTAGTTAAGTTGAAGTTATAAATGTTTTAGCTTTTTAGTATTCTAAATTAAAAGTTATATTTCTAATGATATTGTAAAGTATATTATGATTTTGACTTAAAGATGTGGGTTTTTTTTTATGAGTCAACATTTTTATAAAGAACAGTTTAATTAATTATTAAGAGAAATTTCTAACTCGTGATTCTATTAAAAGGTCTTCCGCCGATAAATATTTTGAAAGTAGGAGTATGTTTTAGTGGTAACTCTTGACTTACTTGCGGGGTCTAGGTGTTACAATTGGGTAGGCATCGTGGGTGGAAGCTGACATTCATCTCCATTGAAATAATATTTCCTAGGAAAAGCCCAACCCTGCCTCAGTGTAAACGTGTTCTTATCCTTCTTTAATAGTATCTCTATTTGAACATCCCAGTTGGGCCTGCTTCCATAAGTAGATCATTGTAGAACTTCATCTCATAAAACATGCCGATATCATCTGCGCATTGTCCCACCAAAATACGTAAGGGGAGTAGTAGTACATATTAATTAGGAAAACTATAACTTATGTTGTGCAGTTTCAAAATTAGTGATTTATCTTTTTAATAACAAAGATTTGGTTTTTATTATTCGTAATTCGTTTTATAATTATATGTGCACCGTTTATTACTAACGATATGTTGTATCTAAAAACATATTTGTGACAACTTCTTATAATTTGAGGCGACTTTTTATTATCTACTAAATTAGTGGCAGTGCTAGAAAAATGAAAATCCTCGATGATGTAGTCACAACTATACAATGAATTTTTTTAAATTTTTAGTTTGAAAACAATAAAATTCAACTAACTAAAAAAGATAAATTAGAAGACTGGAAGAACCCATACTTATTGACTGATAAGGGATGAGAGGCATGTAATCGAAGCTGAAAACTTGAGTGACATGGTTGAGATTAGGATATTGAGCCACTAGTGTCCACCGTGTGTAGTTCATTCTATAATAAAAATTGGTAATAGTAACTTTGACTTGCCAATATTCTTTGTAGTTCAGCTTCACGTGCCAATGCACACATATTGGGCACATATGATGCGTGAATTGTACAAGGGGTACGTTTTTTTTTTCTTGGGGTGTTAACGCCCACCTTCTTTAGTTTCTCTGAATTGCTCTTGCATTTTTTTAATCATAAAGGAATATCTGAAATTTTTCAAAACATATCCTCTATTTTATTGACACTTTTAAAATTAGTCTTTCTATCTTTTCTTTTTAGTAATTCTCTAGTTGTATGGAATTTAGATTTGCAGGTAATAAGCGAATCTGCGGGTTGTGTGCAATTTTTTTATAAAAATGTGTATAAGTGTTTATGTTGGATGAAAAATGTATTATGCTAAAAAAGTGTTAGATTGCATTTCGATCATAGGATTTACAATTCATGGATTTAGAATCATGCATTTCAAATAGACTCAAGATAGAGGGCATTTGAAATATACTCACATCCTTAAAAGAATAGCTCAAAATGAAAATGATGGATTTCTTAAAATCCAAACAACATTAAATGATTTGAAATTATGGAATTCAGATCTATTTACAAATCTTTCTATCCAAATGCAACCTTTGTGTTTATATTCAAAGGTGTTACTTTTTGTTGAAAAAAAATTAGGTTATATGCTCAAAGGTACGACCTTTCTTCAAAACGAATAATATATTCCAACATAAACAGTGATACCTTTTTATGGGAAAACTCACACAGCCTAAAGATTATTCCGCAACCCTAAATCTGTGCACCTGGTGTACATGAGAATTTACGTTTTTCTTTTATGATTTTATCCTTTATTGTTTTAATTACTCGAATTTGGTTCTTTTTTTAGTTGGAACCCAAAATTTTCGCAAGATAATTGTACGTGCGCCTTATATGACTGCGTAATTTTTTTATTTTTTCAGTTAATCGTATAAAATGCCTAGAAAATAAAACTTTCCAATGTGATGCGGCATATACGAATGAGTTGTGGAAAATTTCATTCTAACTAAAAAAAATAAAAAAAATTCAAGTAATTGACATGAAAATTAGAAATACGTAATTTCCCAAATTTATAACCCAACCACCGTGTCATCAGATTCTATGAGCTTGTGAAAATTAGAAATAAATTGTACAAAATTAAAAATTTCACAACCTTATTAAATATTAGAAAATTCATAAATTGCCAAAAAAATAAAAAAATCTTCTACCCAATTTATTGTGTCTCTCTAAACTCGACGCATGTTTTTTTTTTTTCGTTTACTTAATTGATTGACCAGGTCAAGTGTCTAGATATAATATTAGGAATTATGATATAGGGCTTACGATCTATAATGTTTAGGATATAAAAAGTGGAATAGGTAATTAATTCCCTCTAAGAAACTAAAAATAGAAGATATTTATGCTTACTTTGAGCTTAAGTTTTTTCTTCTACGATCAGTAGTCAAGAATACACTGGGAGGTACAATCTTAGCAGGGCCACATGTCTAGGGTCGAGAAGGGTAAAGTTCCTTGGAAGTTTGATTGTCTTATTGGAAGTTCCAGCAAGACCAACGCTCACTTGGAACGAAGAAACTGCTGAGGCGGGGTCGAGGGTCCTGGCCCCATTAAGCTACAACCCCACCTTTACAGCAATCGACAACATGTTGATTGTAAGGAACTCCGGGAAGCAAATCAACCACTGTAGGGTTTATCTTGCAACAATGTGTAATATTTCCTTTAAATTTTGAACAGTCTCCTTGCCCCATGTTAGGGTCCAGCCTGGGCCCATGATATGCTGGAACATTTGGAAGTCTTACATTGTCACAACCACCTGATCAATCATGTAGTCTTTATTATATTCGATGTGAATACACAAATAAAATAGTCGAAAATCAAAATTGGCAGTTTGAAATTTCTATTCCATAACAATAAAAATTTGCAATTAAGTTACTTAATAATTACAATTTTGTTGATTGGTCCTAATTATTGGGAAAATTAGGAATTTTTCTAGAAATTGTCATGTGTCGCTCATGTTTGTCGCTTGAGTTTAGTTATCGCCTACAGTATGTAAAAATCGCATATTTTAGGCAAAAATAGACAAACCAAAATAAAATAAAAAAATCATTCAAAATCTGTGAAATCTACACACTACAAGGAGTTGTCAAATTCCAACGAAAAGATTACGAAGCAACGAGAATTCGTTCGAGCGTTGAAATTTTTTTCATGATGCACATATTCCAAGTGAAATTTCCTTTGGAATGTGTTTTCGTTGAAAGATAATTATTGAAATTTGACATTCCAACAGTTACTTTTTCAATGACACAAAATCGTTGGAATCTTATAATCCCAACCAAAAATTACTAAATTCCAACTTTTTTTGTTCTATTCGAATCTGATTTTTTTTTTTTTTTTTGGTAATGAGATTAGTTAGGCCGAAAATTGGGTCACATGAGCCACAAGTGCTAATTTTTAGCCGAATTCTCTATTTTCCCCAACATTAGAACTAGAACTACAATATCAAAAAAATTCGGGACATTAATTGCTAATTATAATACTGAGGTTACAAAGTGTAGTATGAAGTGAGCTATAATTAATTCACCAAACCTATAGAATATTAATTAACAGTGTGAAATAGGATTGAGAAAACTCATGACATATCCATCTTGGAGTCCATAGTACAATGTCCCACTTCATTGTTATGTTCCCAAACGGATCTAACGGGTCATATGACTCTAAATATTTCAAACAATAGCGGCAATTATGATCAAATTAAAACAAGCTACGTTAAACAAGATAATCAACTACTACTATTTGTGTCTTCCAAAGTGTTGATCATCAACCTTAAATATATATTTTAGTTTATGGGATCATCATATATTATTTATAGAAGTAGCAATATTTGTGTATGTACACAAAGCACGCCTATTAAGACAAGAAAATTGAAAAGAAATAAAATTTTACAAATTTTCATTTTGTACAGATTTGTAACCAGTTTAAATTTGGTTTACATTTCAACATGCTTATATAATCTTAAGTTCACAGGATTATCCCGGCTACCTGACTACAATAACAAGATATAGTGAGAAAATAAGGAAACCGCTATGAACTCTCTATATCTTTAGGTTTTGAATTTGATAAGTGCAACCAAGATAATAGAGCTAATTTCTGAAAACATAAAAATAGATTCAATTCGATCAGATAATTAAAAACACAATCTGCAACTAACAACAAGGGCTAGATTAAGTAAAAAATCAAAGTTTGCAGCCTGCAATAAACAAAGAGGTTAGGCAAATCATTTCAACGTGCAACCTTCCATCCGACTAAATTACAATATTTTAAAATCCTCATATCGATGGGAAAAAAGTGAAGTAATTAGGGTTAAAGCATTGAGATTGGGATTATACCTGATTTGGGCTTCAAATTCGATTTTTACAACTAGGGCATTAGAAAAAAGAGTCCGACGACCAAGCCTGTCAGCCAACCTCCGACCACCACCATCTCCCCTCTTATTGTCAGTTTCCACTTCCACCATCCAAATCCCCAAAATTTGCGTCCAGATTGCTCTTCCTCTCGCTGCGTTACACCTTTTCTCCAGCCCAGCATTGTCTCCTATTTCCGTCGTACGCTACACCCATAGCTGAATGATTCCCTCTTGCGTTCGTGGAGGTCTAGTGTGAGAAAGAGTGTAGTGCACTCTGTTCTTAAAATAAAGGCAGAAGGTACGTGGTGGTCATGTTTCTCAATAATAATAATCTATAATCTATAATTTTTCAAGTATATTAGTATTATTGTCTTTACAAAAGAAATAAACAATTCTTAATAATGGGGATTAATTAATAACTTTAAAAAATGATATTTAACTAAATCAATATATATTCAAGTATTTATAGTATTATTAATATGATTGTTTCTATTATTTGAAACCTTATAAATGCAGAGATTATTTCATGTGTAGCCTTTTTATTTATTTGAATTACTTTAAACTTTATTATATTTGAGATTTTACATTATTATTATTATTATTATTATTATTATTATTATTATTATTATTATTATTATTATTATTATTATTATTATTATTATTATTATTATTATTATTATTATTATTATTATTATTATTATTATTATTATTGCTGTTGTTGCTGCTACTACTACTACTATTGTTTTTATTATTATTAGCTCCTTAAATGAACAAACCTAAATGGTCGGAATACTTTTTTTTTCACTTTAAAAGTAATAATTATTTCATAATTCATAGATTATTATTAATACTTTAGATATTGCTTAATTTCCATTTGCTCAAAGTAATTTAAAAATTACATAAAATACTCATGAATATTCAAAATTATATTGATACTATTGTTTGCATTTCATTTATTTAAGATTTATTATCAAAATGATATTATTTATTGAAAATTAAATTGATAAAGTACAACGGTTCTACGAGCTGTTGTAAAACTATTGTATGTAATTATATATACCTGTGTGTAGACAACACCATCAAAATCCGTTGTAAACAGTGATGTCTATTAGAAGATTTTAGAGATTAAACACAACACTGTGAAAATCGATGTAAAAATTGTTGTCTATTAATGCTTATTCACATAAATAGACAACGCTAGAACTAAATTGTTGTCTATTTTTTTACAACGATTGTCTATTAGTACAATGATGCGCTAATATACAACACTTTCTCGAAAACTGTTGTTAAAAAGTAAAAGACAACAAAAAATTTGTAAAACAGTAATGTTTTAGGTGTTGTTGATCACCATTTTTCTTGTAGTGGTACAAAGTGCATGTGATAAAGAATGTCAAATTGGTGTGCAAGCAAATTGGATTAGTCTTTAATTAATACAAGACAAACTATATTAAAATATTTCTGTAAAATGGTTAATGGATGTGACTTTTTTGAGCTATTACTATTGTTCTTTGTTTTCAATTTAAAAAATCCGAAAAAAAATTGTTTATTTGATTTAAGAACCATCTTTATATAACATTTAATATTTGATTTGGTTTCTTAGGACATAGAGGCTGGTGGGTAATCCGGTGGGGGTAACGCGTGTTAAGAAAAAAACAGATTTTGTGGAATCTTTGACTTTTTTAAAGTTGGAGATTGAATGTGGATATTTTGAGGGTGGAGATTGTTGCCTGTAATAGTCATTTATAGATGTAAAAAGTTAAGTGTGATGGATTAAAATGAAAAGTGTAACAAGTTAACTGGTACGGAGGGACTAATATATCTGACAGCATGTTCTCTTGGCGCAGGTTGAAATCAATCAATGAAGGCCATGAAGAGTGTAGCAAAAGCCGGCTCCGTATTAACTAATAAGTTCTCGACGTTGACTTTTTATGGCCAAATAGTCATAGTCATCTTTATTATTTAAACATTCGTGCACTCCTGTAAACTTAATTAAAATCTGAATTTTATTTTTAAAATTGATAATGCGAAGACCCGGATATCAAGTGGTTCTCAATTAAGATGGTTCCCAGGAATAACCAAACAAGAAAGAATATAAACGACACAAGGATTTACGTGGTTTGATCCGGAGATCTACGTCCACGGGTGAAGGCAATAACCACCAGAGATGCTTCAATATCTTTGTTCTTGAATACCGGAGTACAACCTTATAAGCTGTAGTTTTAGAATTCAAAATTGGAACCTTAATCTCCACAATATTTCTCCTATTTATACTATACAATAACAACCCTAACAGAATCCCTAAAAAACCGGCAACCATATCTGCATGGACGTTGGAAAGGATCATGGGGATCTTTTCCTAACTTCCCACAAACGCCGCGCATGGGCTTCGTCAAGTTGGGCCCACGCTCTTGGGTCCAATTAACCTAGTAAGCAGGCTGGATCGACCCAGGGAGATTGGGCCATACCTATGAGATGCCCCCCCACCAGCCGGAGCGAGGTAGGAGCTTCGGTTTGTAGGATGTAGTTGTTGGCCGAGGAGTAACTAGTAGGCCGAAGTGGTTCGCAATTAAGACTGTTCCCAGGAATAACCAAACAAGCAAGAATATAAACAACACAAGGATTTACGTGGTTCGATCCGGAGATTTACGTCCATGGGTGAAGGCAATAACCTCCAGAGATGCTTCACTATCTTTGTTCTTGAATACCGGAGTACAACCTTACAAGCTGTAGTTTTATAATTCAGAATTCAGAATTGGAACCTTAATCTCCACCATATTTCTCCTATTTATACTATACAGTAACAACCCTAACAGAATCCCTAAAAAACCGGCAACCATATCTGCATGGCCGTTGGAAAGGATCATGGGGATCTTTTCCTAACTTCCCACAAACGCCGCGCATGGGCTTCGTCAAGTTGGGCCCATGCTCTTGGGTCCAATTAACCTGGTAAGCGGGCTGGATCGACCCAAGGAGATTGGGCCATACCTATCAGATGCCCCCACCAGCCGGAGCGAGGTAGGAGCTTCGGTTTGTAGGATGTAGTTGCTGGCCGAGGAGTAACTAGTAGGGCCGAAGTTGTACACGAATAATATTGGAGTTTCGTATAGTTGAAAACTGGCACCATACTTGAGTGATAAGGCATATCCGCTATTGTGAGAGAGTCGCACGAAAATACCCCGGGGTGAGAAAATCACACGGAGAAAACTGAATACCGCCAAGGTGAGGTGATCTGCCCGAGCTGAAACAATTTTCCCCTGAGGTGTGGTAGTCTACTGGGGTTGAGAGATTGTTGTCCCCAGGTGAGGTAGTCAATCGGGGTTGAAATAATATTCTCCCGAGGTGAGGTAGTCAACCGGAGTTGAAATAATGATCTCCCGAGGTGAGGTAGTCAATCGGAGTTGAAATAATGTTCTCCCAAGGTGAGGTAGTCAACCGGAGTTCAAATAATGATCTCCCGAGGTGAGGTAGTCAACCGAAGTTGAAATAATGTTGACCCAAATCCCAAGGCGCGTATCCCACGCGCCTAGGTAACTGTGAAGCGCATGACAAACACGCACGCATCATATCCGTTGAATGCGAAAGGTCGCAATCTGGGCCATTAATTCTTGAATATATATATAAAGCTTGTACAGGAAGCTTCACTTTACTTTCATTTGCAATTTGTGATAGACAAGGAGCGGGAGAAAAAGATAATCACCTTGCAAATTTCTGATCCACATTTTATTCGAAACAAGTAAGTATGTCTTCGTCTTCGTCTTCGTCTTCGTCTTCTATTAGGGAAGTGGGAACGTTGGAACGGCCGCTTGACGCAGAGCCTGTGCATAGTATATTCCTGGAAAAAAGGGAAATTAGGACGGTGTACCGGGCAGATGGTAGGGAAATTGCAACCCGAGCAGTAGACTTTAGTGACTGCCGCCAGGAGGACTTCGAAGTGGCCTCGGAGGTGCCTCGAATGACTTGGGTGCAAGTAGAAGCACTGATACCGTCATTTTATTTTCCATTTAATTTAGAATATATATTTCCGGAGCCCAGCGACCGAGCCTGTTGTCCACCGAAAGGGTTTGTAGGGGTGTATATATATCAGTTGAAGGTGGGCCTCAGGTTTCCTCTGGGAGTTCGTGGTGCGGCTGCTGAGGTATTATGGCATTGCTTTGTGCCAGTTAGCGCCCAATGCTGTGAGGCAAGTAGTAGGGTTTTTGGTAGTGTGTAAGAGGGTCGGGGTAGAGCCCGATGTAGGTTTGTTTAGATTTTTCTTCCAGCTCAAAGCTTTCGGGAAAGCGAAGGGGTGGTACTCGTTTAGCCCGAGGCCCCGGGGTGGCTTTAAAGTAAAGAACCCTAGTAAGGTGGAAGGATGGAAGGAAAAAATTTTGTTTGTGAAGGTGAGTGTGACCCTCCCGAGGTGGAGACGAGAGGAGGTTGTGGATAATGCCCCGGTGGCAGAGCTAGAGTCGGTAGAGGATTTCTGCACCGTGGGTGTGTTTAAAGAAGTCTGCTCGGAGGAGGAGCTGGAGGAGGCGGGTTTGAGCCTCTACAACTCGGAAGGACCAGAGGAAAACCCAATCCGGGGTTAGGGCTCGTCTGCGGGGGCGTCTGAGGAAGGTAGGGCTATTTTGTGTTGTGTGAGTTGTTATATATGGCAAGGATGGTAACTGTTTATTGTGCATGCAGTGGGACGCTTTGGAAAAGACACTTCTGGGAGCCCTTCAATGCCACCAGCATTGAAAAAGAAGGGAATAGCTGCCGAGGTGACACTGAGAGGAGGGGTGTCTCCGATTCAAGTTCGGTCGCAGGGGACCGAAGATGATGTGGTGGTGACCGGCCTGACACCGAGGTCGAGGAGGAGGCCGGAGCCATCATCGACGCCTCCTGCGGAGGCAAAGAGAATGCGTGCGGACGCGGCCCCCGGGCTACATGTAATAAGTTGTTCTGTAATAAACTGTAACATGCTAACTGATTGTTTGATCACAGGGGCAAACAAGCATTTTGGGTCTGCAAAGACCCGAGGCCGAGGAGCTGCTGCATCTGGCCCGTGAAATAATGGAGCTCGGGTGGAGGAGCGAGAGGGAGGCCAAGGAATAACTGGCCGAGGCGCTAAAAAAGAGCTTCCGAAGTGGAGTAGGCGGTCACTCGGCTTTGGGGAGTGGAGACGGAGGTGGGGCTGCTCCGCGGTGAAGTGGTGGAGCTGTGTGCAGAGCTTAGGGGGAAGGATGCGGCAGTAATCGAGGGCCAAGGGGCCCTGCTGAAGACATTTGCTGAGAAGCTCCTCCAGACGAGCACGTTCCTCGACTACCAAACGAGGTTCGTGGCCGTCGGCAACACGACGACCCGCTCCGTGCTACCAGAGAAGGTCAAAGACGTCTATCCGGACGTGGACGTTTATCGTCCTGAGTTCGGATATGACTACAACTCAGTCGGCGTCGTAGAGGAGGCGTACTATGAGGCGTTGGCTTAGGTTCCGGAGTGGCTTCTGGTGAAGGCGTTGGCGGAGAAAGGCAAAGTACTGACTGCCGAAGAGGTCGCTAGCTGCAACGCCGACTAGGACCAAGAGTTCCTGGCTTACAGAAAGGGGGAGTTTGCGCCGGAGCCACGAACACGGGCCCCACCCCCTAGGATGGAGCCTCCAGCAGAGGCATCAGAGGAGAGCACCGAGGACAGCCATGCTGTGCCTGAGGAGGGGGAGCAGCCAGCGGCAGCCGAGGGGACCGAACTGGGGGAGGTCAGTTCCCCCCAATTTTGAATAAATTGTAGATGTTGTAGGTAGTAGACTGGATGCAGAGCTTTGTTGTTGATGTATTTGAACTCCAATGATTGTACTTGTTAATTTTGGTAGTAAAGTTGTGAATGATTTTTGAACAATGTGTTTGAACTTTATTTGATTTAGCATGATCCGTGTTGTGCATAGTACTGAATTTGTTGCTTCGAACAGGAGGGCACCGAGGAGCTGCATAATGTAATAAAGCAGCTTATGCGTTCTCTCGACTGGTTCTGAGGCGAAAGAGACAACCTGCAGAAGCACGTTGTACCCCAACTGGAGAGAAAACTAGCCGCTGCCGAGAAGAGCCTAGCCAAGGCAGAGAAGGCGTGCTCCGAAGCCAAAGAGAGTGCACTGCACTTCAAGCTCAGTGCATTATCAAAAGACGCCGAGGTGGAGCGGATGTATGTGCATCACCGAGAATACGAGCGAGTGTTAACAGAATATGGTCTGTTAACATTTGAGGACCTCGAGGCCCGGACAGTTGAGGCACAAGCTGAAATAAAAGAACTGATGAACCTTGGGAATCCGAACTCAGCGGAGTTGTACAGGAAGCGGCTTGTACTGGAGCTTCTCCTCGGCATGTACCAAAATCTTGAAGGTCGAAAGAAATTGCGGCGCACACCTGAAGAGAACATTGCGAGCTGCAGTCGGGCCAAGACCTCCAAAACACGCAGAAGAAGGCCAACTCACACAACGCGGGCTGGAGGAATTATATGTTAGGTAATTAACTCTTAACACACACACAAACAAAGTGCAAACCAAGAGAGAATGAAAAACAATCAAGAATTTGGCCAAATGAAATCGAACACAGAACAGAAATGTAAACTGAAGAACACAAGGATTTTACGTGGTTCAATCAATGTGATCTACATCCACGGAGGCTCTATACACCTCAATTCACTCCACTAAACAATCAATTACAAGAATTATTCCAGAAAACTAGAAACCCCCAATTCACAAATCGAATTGAGCTCAAGAACCCTAGCTAACTAATTCTAATGATTGAGTAGTGTTTACAGAGGGAAAATAACGTGTATCAACTCTCACCTCCAAGTGGTTTCAATGTATATAAAGGTTTAAGCTCGAATCAGGAAGTAGCAGCAGTTGTAACCAATTTTGTTTCCAACCGCACAAAGCTGTTAGACCGGCCTTTCACAATGATTTTACACTCAACGGTTCTAATCCGTTGCACATGGCAGTTATAACCACCTTAACTCTGGTTCCTTTTTAACCCTTAAACTGATCTGGTTAAAACCTGGTTTTCTAGCCCGATTTTCCACATGCTGAACCCGGTTCCTGATTCCTTAAAACGTCTACTACAAACTATGATCACTTGATGATATTTAACTGACATCTACAAATATCCACCTCAATGAATTCAAGTGTACTTCATCACCTCATTCTGCTTTTGGTGTTCAGGTCTAACCACATTGTTCAAGCCTTTTCAGGCTTGAGTAATGAACCATCTTGCTTCCCGGAACTGCCTTGGTTAGAAAATCAGCTGCATTATCCATAGTATGAACCTTCTT
Source organism: Ajuga chamaepitys (assembly GCA_958295605.1). Taxonomy (NCBI): domain Eukaryota; kingdom Viridiplantae; phylum Streptophyta; class Magnoliopsida; order Lamiales; family Lamiaceae; genus Ajuga; species Ajuga chamaepitys. The sequence continues at coordinate 28,082,837 of OY282498.1, forward strand.
TACCTCAACAGATCCTGCTTCAATCACATCTCTTGCAAAGTGAAGTCTAACATCAATATGCTTAGAACTCCCATGAAATGCTTGGTGTTTCACCAAGTGAAGAGCACTCTGATTATCACACTGAATGGTAACACACCTTTGTCTGATTCCTAAGTCTTTCAGAATCCCCTTGAGCCACAGAGCTTCCTTGATTGTCTCAGTTAAGGCAATGTATTCTGCCTCAGTTGTTGACAAAGCAACCACAGATTGTTGCACACTTTTCCAGCTTACAGCTGTTCCAACAAGGTAAAAACATACCCTGTAACAGATTTCCTTGTATCTAGGTTCCCAGCAAAATATGCATCAGCATATCCAACAAGAGGTACAGCACCAGCTTCTTGTTTCTTAAACTTCAGACCTACATTGACTGAGCCTCTTAGATACCTTAAGACTTGCTTCAACGCTTCCCAATGTGCCTCTCCAGGACATGTACCTGCTTACTAAAGAAACACTATAGGTCAAATCTGGCCTGCTGCATATCATTCCATACATCAAACTGCCAACACCACTGGCATATGGAACACTCTTCATGTGAATCTTCTCTGCTTCTGTCTTAGGACATAGTTCTTCAGATAGCTTGGTTTGTAGGTTAACCGAAACACTTATTGACCTTGACTCATGCATGTGAAATCTCTCCACAACCTTCTGCAAATACTGCTTTTGTGAGAGGCAAAGTGTTCCAGACTTCCTTCTTCTAATAATATCCATCCCCAGAATCTTCCTTGCTTCTCCAAGATCCTTCATGTCAAATTCTGAACTCAGTCTTCCCTTTAATTGTTGTATCTTGTCCATACTCTTACTGGCAATGAGCATATCATCCACATATAACAACAGAAATACTTGTTCAAACCTTGAACCCTTATTAAAATATACACAACTATCATACAAGCTTCTTATAAAACCTGCATTGATCATGAACTCATTGAACTTCTTGTTCCACTGCCTTGGACTCTGCTTCAATCCATAAAGTGATTTCTTGAGAAAACAGACATTTTCTTCATTTCCTGGAATCACAATGCCCTCAGGTTGCTTCATATATATACTTTCAATGAGATCACCATGCAAGAATGCTATCTTAACATCTAACTGCTGTAGTTCCATGTCTTCTTGTGTAACTTTCGATAAAAGTAGCCTAATAGAGCAATGCTTCATAACAGGAGAGAATACCTCATTATAATGAATGCCTTCTTTTTGTGTAAAGCCCCTGGCTACAAGCCTTGCCTTGTATCTGATTTTATCAGCCTTTCCAGCCTCCACCTTCTTCTTGTAGATCCATTTTGAGCTGACTAGCTTCTGCCCCTTTGGTTTGTCTACAAGCTTCCAGGTTTGGTTCCTCTCCAGAGATTCCATTTCCTCCATAATGGCCCCTATCCAGTGTTCACTTTCACTGCAGTTGATTGCTTCCTTGAAACTGCGTGGCTCTTGAATCTCCAGGTCTTCTGCTACACTTAATGCATAGTAGACACTCCCAGCTTGTCCATTGAAATCAGGCCTGTGGATTTGCCTTCTTGGTCTATCTCTACCAATGCTATAAGTTCTGAGATTTGAAATCTCAGGGTGATCTTCATCCTCTTCTGATGAACTGTCATTCCCTGATTGAGCTTGAGCCTCATTCCCTGATGTCTTCTCTTCATCAATAGGCTCCACCTGAATGGAAATTCTTTCTGATTCCACAACACCATTAGCTTCTTCTTGACTTCCAGTAGAGTTGTATCCTATCACAACCTCATTAAATCTTACATCTCTACTTATCAAGAGTTTCTGGTTTCCCTGTTCCAAACACCATAACCTGTAGCCTTTTATGCCCTCAGGATATCCTAGGAATACACACCTCTGTGCCCTTGCATCAAGTTTGTCTTGCCTACTATGAGCATAGGCCAAACAACCAAACACTCTCAAGTCATTATAGTTTGGTACCTTTCCACTCCAAACAAGTTTGGAGTTTTAAATCCTAGAGTTGATGATGGTGATTTGTTTATCAAATAACATGCAGTGTTCAGTGTTTCTCCCTAGAAGGATTTGGGTAATCCTGCATCAATCAGCATACATCTAACTCTCTCCAGCACAGTCCTGTTAAACCTTTCAGCAACCCCATTCTGTTGAGGGTTCATTGGGACAGTTTTGTGCCTTGTGATGCCCTTATCTTCACAAAACCTTGTGACCTCAGTAGATAGATATTCCAAGCCATTATCAGTCCTAAGATGTTTCAATTTCTTCCCTCTTAGATTCTCCACCTGGCTCAACCATGTTTTAAACTTAAGGAATGCATCACTCTTGTTCCTGAAGACATATACCCATATTTTTCTACTGTAATCATCAATGATGGACATGAAATACCTTCCTCCTCCATGTGTCTCTGTTCTTGAAGGTCCCCATATATCAGAGTGTACATAATCAAGTGGTTCTTGAGTAGAATGTATCCCTTTAGCATAAGGCAGCTTCTTGGCCTTTCCTAGAGCACATTTGTCATAGAACTCAAGTGTTTGATTTCCTATTTCACCAATTATGCCCCTCTTGGATAGCTCCTTCAATTCTATCTCTCCAATATGACCCAGTCGTTTATGCCACTTCATGAAATCCTCTCTACTTATCACAGATTCAGCACAACCTATCACAGGAGATCCAATCAGAATAAACAGGCCATTGTGTTGCCTTCCCTTGATTACCAGCTTGTTGTATTTAGTGATATGAAGATAACCATCTGTGGAGTTGAACTGACAGCCATTTGCCAGAAGAGATCCAAGGGATAGGAGGTTTCTTTTAAGACCAGGAACATACCTCACTTGTGAAATGGTCCTGATGACTCCATCATACATTTTGATCTGAACTAATCCTGTACCTTTAACTCTACAGGAGTGGTCATTTCCCAGTAATACACATCCACCATTTTCTTTCTGTAAATCCTTGAATCAGGATTCATTAGGGCACATGTGGAATAAACAACCTGTATCAAGAACCCATTCCTTTTCCATCTTTGTGTCTGTCATGTTTAAAACTTCAAGGGTGTCATCTTGGTGTTCAGTCACAGCCACTTCTGCCCTCTGAGTTTCCTGTTTCTTCTTCTTTTGTGGCAATCCTTCTTCAAATGTCCAGTTTGCTTGCACTTGAAACACTTTCTATTTTCAACGCAGTCTCCATTCTTCTTTGAATTCTGAGTTCCTGCTCTGTTGTCTTTTGATCCCTGGACTTCTTTTGGTAGTTCTTTTTGAACTTTATGTTCAAATCTTCTCCAGCCTGTGTAGAGCCCTTATCTCCCTGATTTTGAAAACACTTTGTCTTCAATGTTGAGAGAATAGATTCATAACTGACCTTTCCATCCCTTCCAAACATCAATGCATCCTTGAAGCTTTCCATAGACTTTGGAAGAACATTCAACACCATCAAAGCCTTATCATCATCCTCCAAGTTCACACCAAGGTCTTCTAGTTCTTCAATCATTTTGACAAATTCATCAAGTTGATCAGAAATGGCCCTGTCATCAGTAATCTTGAAAGACATTAATTTCTGCTTCAGAAACAATTTGTTTGATATTGATTTTGATTGATAGAGTTCTTCCAATTTTCCCCATGCCTCTACTGCATTCTTGCACCTTGATATCTCCCTCACGGGTTTATCACCCAAACACAGAAATATCAAGCTCAAAGCTTTCTTATCCACTTCTGGAAACTTTGATTTCTCAGCATCAGACCATTGATCAACAAGAAGAAGTGCAGAGTCTAAACCATTTTGAACCAATACAGCATTCATCTTGATTTTCCAAAGTGAGAAGTCATTTTTACCTGAGAACTTCTCCACATCCATCTTCACTCCAGCCATTCTCCTTTCCTCTTCGAGTGTATGCTCAAGTTTCCCACAGACGGCGCCACTTGTTAGGTAATTAACTCTTAACACACACAAAAACAAAGTGCAAACCAAGAGAGAATGAAAAACAATCAAGAATTCGGCCAAATGAAATCGAACACAGAACAGGAATGCAATGGAGTACCGAGTTTCTGCTCCTCGTAAGGCTCGGCTAGCAAAATATACGACCTTCTGAGTCCCTCGGTCTTCACGGATAAGGGCTGCGCTGATGGCTTCATCGGATGTGGACAAATATATGTACAGGGGCTCCCCGGCAATTGGTGCAGAGACAGTAGGGAGCTGGCTGATGTGCTGCTTTAGGGCCACTAAAGCTTCGTTGCATTGGGGAGTCCATTCGAATCTTTTAGCCTACCTCAGAATTTTAAAAAAGGAAAGTTGTCACTCGGCTGCTTTAGACAAAAACCGATTCAGTGCAGCTAGTCTCCCAGTAAGACGCTGGACATCTTTTTCCTTTTCAGGTGTTTTAAGATTAAGTATATCTTGAATTTTGGAGTGATTTTCTTGGAGCCCCTGAGGGGAAACCATGTACCCCAAGAATTTCCACCGACCCCAAAGGTGCACTTGGCCAGATTTAATCGGAGATTGTTACGTCTGAGCACTTCCAATGTTTCAGCGACGTCCTGAACACATGTATCAAATGTACGACTTTTGATAACGAGGTCATCAACATAAACTTCTACATTTCGGCCAATCTGGTCTCGAAAAACGTGATCCATCAAACGTTGATAAGTGGCCCCGGCGTTCTTAAGCCCGAAGGGCATTTTCTACATAAATTTAGTGACACTTTTAATCAAATGCCTTAATAGAAATAGTATTAACACACTAAATCATGAGGTACCTATTACTACATTAATTTAAATAGTATCAGGGCACTATAAACTAAATGCCTTACATATGGTAGATAAGACATAAACTAAATGCCTTAATTGATATTAGTATTGCGATTTTTGTAGAATAGATTTCAAAATTCTATTAAGTTAATTATTTCTCTTGAACATAAATCATCTCCCTACCCCTTATATTAAAATCCCAATATATTCACCTAAAAATAAGCAAGTCAGGGAAATTTGAATTAGTGAATCATTTCAGTCAGTTGATAATTCATCGTTATTTTTTTCTATAATACTTAATTCGTTATGTTTTTCTTAATAATTGAATTAACTCCCTCTGTTCCATATTAATTGACATTTTAGGATGAAATAAAAGAATTAAGAATTGAATATTTTGCTAGATATACCCTCAACTAAAGATTTGACCAAATCAAAATATATTTGATAGATTAAAAAATAGAGATGTTTTATGATTGAGTCAGAGAAAAAAAATGGTAGAATTGATGAAAAATATGTAGAACATCAACTATTTGGAAAAGGGAAGAACATCCTAAAATTAGAGGTGGCAATTCGGGCAGTCCGGCTCGATCAGATCGGGCCCGTCGGACCAAAGCCATATTTCGGCCAGGTCGGACCGGTCCAAGATTTGATCAGGCCTAAAATTAGCCGGCCTGGCCCGAGGTATTCCCCTATAATATAGTAAGATTATCAGACCGGTTCGGTGTCCGTCAGGCTTTTGGCCCATCGGGTTAGTCCGGTTGGACCAAATAATACTTCGGACCTATATTTCTATGACCCGACCTATCTAATATATCGGGCCTACTGGACCGGCCCGATTCGATTTTGCCACCTCTACCGTTAACATTTCAAATTACACTATTTGATAAATATTCCTCCTATTCCAATACCGTTTTATTAAAATTGCAATGAAAAGATTTACAATAATCTATAATATATTCTAAGAATAATTCTACCCTCCCATGAAATAAATTTTACAGGAGTATTTTTTCAAAGTTTAAACCTCAACTAAAAAATTCATCTTCACGTTAAAAAAGCTCCTGAGTGCTTACTGTATTTGATAAAGCGCAATCCGTTATCAAGGAAATTCAGGTCAAAGAAAACCGATTGGAAAGATTATCCTACGTAAAGAAGACACAGAACACAAGATATACGTGGTTCGTTCCGGAGATCTACTTCCACGGGAAGAATCAGGTCCCCTCCGGGGTGCTTTTCACTTCTTTCTTGTTAGTCTTACAAGCTATAGTTTCAGAGCGCAAGAGTTCGAACCCTCAATCCATCTTTAATTCTACTATTTATACCATAAAAATCACAAACCTAACTACATCCCTATAATTTCGGCCATTAAATCTGCACTCGTGATTGAGAAAAGATCGTGGGGAAATCTCCACTCCCAAATGCGTTGCTGCCACAATCTCGATCACCAAATCTTCATGGTGATTGGGTAGGCCGTAATTGGGCCGGTTGAGTTGTTGGGCTTGTACTTCTGGGCCGGTTGAGCTGTTATCGGGCCATACCTACCAGATGCCATTGTGATTGGGTAGACCGTAATTGGGCCGTTTGAACTGTTGGGCTTGTACTTCTGGACCGGTTGAGCTGTTAGTGGGCCACACCTACCAGTATTTAACAAATCAAATCTATCTATTATCTACTAAAAAGATAAAGGATACCAACATTCTCTTTCCCAAACCGTATAACTTTAAATAAATCTGTAAATCACTCGCACACTATTTTTATTTTATTTTCTATATTCTCAAAGTATGGTATGTCGTAATTTATTTAGTTGTAAGTTTCTAGAATTTTATTGTCAAATGGAAAATCTCGTAAGGTGAAGGTATCAAAGAGGACAGCGGCGGGAAATAAAATCCCTAGCCGCGAAGACTGACAAAAATAGCATCCTTTCTCCACGTCGTGAATTTCTCTCCCAGTAGTTTATGCACTACTCAATTTGCAAACTCATTTTCTATGGTTTGGTGACTGAGAGTAATTTTCTTAGGTTTTATATGTATTCCTTCACATCACACAAAGTTGCTTTCTTTATGCCAATTGATTTTGCTTCGTTTCAGGGTACGAATTTGCGTTCTTCAATTGTATATCGCATCATACACTGGTATATGCTACAACAAACTCTGGATCCGCAAGGACCACATCCCCTTAAGGACTACGAGCTCCATTCATGGGTCAAGAAATCTACTACCACTAACCCCCCCCCCCCCCCCCCCCCCCCCCCATTTTTCAAGTAATTTCAAATTTATTACCATTTATTTGATCTTGTTGTGTATGACTATTTGATTTTGGGTGTTGAATTTTTGTATAATTGGTTTTTTTTGTCTACTTGTAGTCTGTTAAGGAAGAGCTTAATTATTTCTTGTTTATGGAATTAGCTGAAATCAAATGGTGATTTAATCGACGACATCTGATAATAAATTAAGCCTGGAATGTTGAAGCTTAGATCAATTGATTTGTTGTGTCTTTTATTTGGTAGGTTTATGGTAACGCCTCTATTAATAGGAGCCATTTAGGCACTTAGTTTTCCTTCAATAAGGAGATTCATCAGTTGTTATTGTTAATTAGATTATATAATACTTGGATTGTTGTTTCTTTGAGATACCTTAATAGTCTTGAAAAATAATTTGGTACTATGCCTATGGTATATTTATTTTTTAAATTTATTTATTGTGTCTATGTGTGAATGAATAGTCTGCTTTCAACAATGTTATGTTCATTGTTTATCTGCATGATAATATATCTGCTTCAAAACATGCATATTGGGTGGCTCGCTTTTCTTAAATTGTTTTGTTGTTGTTCGGCTATTGTACATAGTGCCCTTTGTTTTACACTCTACCATGTCTTGTAAAGATTTTTGGAATAAAATAAATTAAAACTAAGATGTCCGAAGCATGTAAGCTTATTTGGAATATACTACAATATAAGGGTTGCAGTTCTATTTTGTGCAACTTATATTAACCCAAATGCGCAAGGGTGGCTCAGAAGTGTAGGGACTAAGGTAATCTCCTTAAGCCCTCCACACACACACACATGCACACATAAACTAATTCAGAAATTAATCTCAGAAGTTCAGTTAAAAATTTTGCATCTAAAATTAATTTTGGGGTTGCTATATACTTGGTTCTTAAATAGATAGACGTTACATGGTTTTTAATTGGTTTGTTGATGAACATTTCACCATGGTTTTTCATTAAATAGCTTAGTTTTAACTCTGTTCAGGTTTTAACTAGGATAAATTCAACAATCTAGGATTTCTTATTTATTTGCCGACATTCTTTTCCTCTTGGCAGATGTCACAAAATTTGAAGATGATTAATCCATCCATGGTATGTAAATTATGTTAGTTTTTTGGTATTGTGATAAATTTGGTTCAGTTAGATAGGTGGTGCAGGAAATTCGTTAGTTTTCCAATGACAGGTCTCATAGAAGAAAAGAACAATGAAAACAATTGGAAAGAAAATTTGTAGCCCGCCAATGAGAGAAGAAAAAACAACAGCCATGTCGAGATTCTCTTGCCTAGCAATTTATGCGCTTCTCTCTATTCACAAAATGGTGAGTGGGGAAAGACAGTTGAGGACAAGTACTAATTTTCTTGCTTTTGGATCTGGGTTTCTTCATTTCACAAAATTAATTTCTTTATATTAATTCATATCGCTTAGTTTTAGGGGTTTGAATTTGTCATGCGTAGAATCTCCACTACTTATTAATTGGTAAATTTGGTTTCCTTGAGGGAGAGAATAAGAAGAGATATAAGATGATTTGAGGTGTGTTGAGCGATCGAATAGGCAAGAAGGTGCACGTGAAGTGCAACGAAGATGACAATAGGAGACCGGAAGAAGTCGGTGGCGGCACAAACTGATACAAGCAAATGACCAGGATTCCAAGATGGTACAAATTCTGTAAGGACCGCAATCCCCTCAAGTACTACGACTAGGAGATCCAACTAGTTCCCCTCATTTTTCATGTAATTTCAGTTTTATTGCCATTTGTTGATCTTGTTGTGTCTGACTGTATAATTGGTGTGTTTTGTCTACCTCTGATCTGCTAGTGAAGAGTTTGATTCCTTATGGTTTATGAAATTAGCTGATTTTGATTGGTTATTCAACCGACAACATCTGAGAATAAATTGGAACTGGAATATTAAAGCTTCATCCATTTAAATAGTTGGTGTCTTTTATTTGATAGGTGAATACACCTGTATGTATTGGAGCTATTTAAGCACTTCCTAGTTCCCTCCTTCATAAGGAGATTCAACAATTGTTCATGTTCATGCCTTAACATTGGGGTCTTCCCAACTTCCATTTCCTAGATTAGATACTATCCCTATCTGTAATTCGCCTGTTTGACTATGTGAAAATGCTCACACTTATTACTATACAAGTTAGGGATCTTCCCTATCCCCCATTGTCATGGTAGTTTGATAAAACAAAATAATTGTTCTTGTTAATTAGATTATTTAATTCTTACACTAATTATTTCGAATGTTCTTTCTTTTAAACTTATTTGACTTGAGATACCTTATATGATAGTCTTGAAAATTGATTTGGTATTATTTCTGTCTTTATTTAGTTTTAATTTTATTTATTGTGTTTTTTTTTGTAAATGCATATTCTGCTTTCAAAAATGTTGTGTTCATTATTGTTTGCAAGACAATATATGTGCTTCAAAGTATGCATTTCGGGAGGTTTACTTTTCTCTTAATTGGACAATTTTGTTGTTGTTCGACTATTATGCCTAGTGTCCTTTCTTTTAATTTGCAATATTATTTCCCTATTGGCAGATGGCAGCTATAGTAAAGATACCTAGTCTTTAATGTTGTACATCCACAATTTATGTATGAACGTACCAATAAGTGTGGCTCTATGTATTGCAGTTGGTGGGAAGAAACTCCTTAACTATATTATTCTCAAGCCGATGAAGAAGTCAATTAGCTATCATATTTGCAAGAACACATTTAGGAACATTCTATTCCTCTTGGCCGGTGTCACAAAAGGGAAAGTGATGAATCAATGGTATGTAACTTTTACGCTTATATGGTGGTTGCCATATACTTGCTTTTTACTAAGATAGATGATTCGTTGTTGAAGAGTTAGATATCGTTTTACACTAAATAGTTGAGCTATAATTCCATCAAGGTTCTAGCTCAGGTTATGTTAAAAAATCTTGGATTTCTTATTAATTTTAGTATGAAGATCTTAGAGGACTCCCTTAAAGCTAGAATTCCCTCCCCCCTCTCCCCCCCCCCCCCCCTCTCTTTTTCAAGTTCAGATGCAAAATTCACATTATTCTAGTTCCTGCATCAAAAGGTCTAGTGTAGTTTCTTCATTACGTAGTCTCTACAAAAGCACATATTGCTGATATATTATCTTCAAAAGCTTACACGCTTGACAATTCCTTTGTTTTCTTGTGTTTTTTAGGAGCGGTTGGTAATTCTTGTGATCAAGATGATACAATGTCTTATTTTGCCATAAGTTCTGCAAACCACTTTCCTATAAGCATTTTGCATCTTATTGGTCTAAGATTTTCTTGCATTTTGTAAGGAGAAATGGAGAATAATGGTAAAGGGGAAACAAATAGTAAGTCAATTTTTTGTGCAATAATGTTTCCTTTTATTTGTTTATACCAAAATTCAAACATGTTAATTCTCTTGTGTTGCTCATAGTTTAACTTGTGGTGTATTTGAAGTGTCAAACGAAGTGTCATTGGTGGTCCAATCTCATATTTAAGATATGAAATTTGCTGCTGATAAAGTTAGAGGATCTTTTAAGGATTTTGCAGACTATAACTACTAGCTTTGGAAATGGAAGGATGACTTGTATATGCCAAGGTAATTTAGTTCTCCTCAAATAAATTCACTGTGATGCTTACTATTTATTAGCTTTGCCCTAATGCTCATTTACATTCTTACTGAACTTGCTTTCATTCCAGTTGTAATCTTTTATCAAATAATCCAAGTGAGCTAGTTAAAATCATGGCAAAGAGCAACTTTGTAACTTCTGCACCCAAATCTTGAGTGGCTACAAGAAGAGCTTCTTAGAGGACTTGAAGGAGACTCGATTATATCCAAGGTGCTAGCACAAAAGTCAATTTTCTTCTAGTCATGCAAAAACATGGATACATCGAGTCCAGACTGTAAGACAACTCCGGTCATTACAGTTTGGTTAAATTATCTTGAAGATATCTGCCGACACGAAGAAGGTCGTGTAAAAGTGTTGGAGATGAAATACAGTGTGTTCAATATTTGAGGATGTAGTATTTTAGAGATTCTTGAAGTGTTTTTTGTTCCGTGTTCAAAATTTAATCTTTAATGTCATGCCTTTAGGCTATTTCATTTGGGCATGTGGTTTGTAAGATAATGTTAACATTAAGTCATCGTTAGAAAGTTATTTTCTCATTGATTTTAGTCTTTGAGAAACAAATATGCTCTACTTTATAAACTGCTATTACTAGTAATATTATCTAATAAAATTAAATAATAATAATAATAATAATAATAATAATAATAATAATAATAATAATAAAAAAAAAAAAAATAATAATAATAATCATCATCTTATTGTTAAGGCATTAGTTAGTGTCATCTTATTCACGACAATGGGCAGTTGAACATCTATGAAGACACTTAATATTGTATTATAAATTAGTTTGAAATCAATAATAAATTATGTGTAGAAAGAAATATGTTATCATTACACTTAAGAATGTCTTAATAGATGATCACCTATTGCTACATTAGAATAGATGACATTTTTCATAAATGCCTTCATAGATTAAATGTATTAATAGTTGAGATAATAAGGCACTCTTAAATGTCCACATATGTAGTTTTTCTTGTAGTGGTAGTTTGGTGTTTTGTTTATGATCCACTTAGCAGTTTAAATATTGTGCATCCCAAGACTTAGGGGCCGCTGGGAACAGGCATGGGAGTAAAAGATGATCGATCAATTTCTATTTTTATACTTGGTACACATAACATAACGGGAATCAAAGTTAGTTAATCATTATTCTCATTTGATTAACTACTTCCCCATCATTCAATAGTGTGATTCACCCTTCTTTCATATCCAATACTATTACCATTCTTGATCTTGAGACAAGGGGCCCTTATAGCATAGTCTTTGGTGATTTAACAACTTTTATTCCTATTATTTATGTTGGGATCATAATAAGAAGAAATCTTCCATAACTTTGATTTTATCTTGTCGAATATGGCTTTTTGCTATTCTTTTTTCTTTTCTTAGATATGCATGTCTCATGTGGTAGTTGATTGTATACCTACCAATATGTGTGTAATTAAAAAAGAGTGCTTGATGGTGCATCAAATTAGCCATTAGGTATTATCGTTTTTATTTTATTTTCATTCTTTTTTTTTTTTCCTTATTTTGTTATGTTTTGAAAGGGTTCTGGAGCAAAGAACTCAAATAACAGAAATATTGATATTTTCTTTCTTTACCAAGGAGATAATGAAAGTTAAAATAAAAGGTGTTTTTATGAACTGTGATAGATCACCGGGAGAAGCAAGAAAAATATGACTCGATAGTGAATGAAATTTACCATGTCTTTGGAACTTTAGAGAATATTGTATTGATGGATTAACAATAAATTAACCATTAAATTTTAAATTCGAGGTTCTTAACCCCCTTCATGTAGAAATTAGATTGTATATATTGTCAAATTTTCTGTTTATCTTTTACATTTGTTTGGATATTGTATCACATTTGTAGTTTCTGAATTTGACATTATCCCTGATAATTCATTTTTTTAAGCTAACATTTTTTTATGTTGGAAACTAGGAAGGTGACTGGATTTAGTTTCGAATTGAATGTGTGTCTATTGTCTGTTTGTGAAGTACAATATATAATATAAAATATACAATATAGACTAATTATATTCGAAAAATAGAATTATTCAAATTAACCTGCAGTCAGAATTATTAATTTATTAAGAAATAACTAATCACATATCTTAGAATTATGGGTATCAGCCTTGATTTTTCTGGTCTATACTGAAATTCTGATCTTTTAACCAAACCAGCGAACACTAAAAATATCCTTACAAAAACTATTGGATTTAGTTTATTTGGATGTGCAGGTTTAGTCGGTTTGATTAATAAATGAAAAAGAAAATATATTAATAAGATTATTAATGCAACTATCATTCAATGGGATTAATTGCTACCATTATATATATTTTTATGAACCAAATATTTGGTTTTATTTAATTTAAAGTTTTATGAACCGAATATTTGGCATGATTTTGGATTATGGAAATAAAAATACATGAAAACCGCATATGAACCAATTTAAAACAAATTTGAGTATAGCTGAAATAGCGTCCCATATTTACTACATGCATTTGAGTTTCCAACTTTATACAGTTTTTGTTGGATGATGATATCTTTTGTGCTTTGCAACTATATTACTACATATGTTTATCAATTCTACACTACAAAAGTTCTGCAAAACGACAACGGTGAAAAACAGTTGTCACTTGCGATAAATGAGCGTTGTCGTATCTGGTGTTGTGATAGACTTCTACCCACCACAACGGTATTTTACCGTTGTCGAAGGCCTATACCACAAAGATTTTTTACCGTTGTGGTTTACATTTACCACAACGCCCGTTACAACATAGCGTAACCATTGTCGTTTGTATCACAACACTTATTTTATTGTTAACTATTAACCGTTGTCGTTTGGGCTTTTGCAACAACAGTCATTACAAGAGTTTTTTTACTGTTGTGGTTTTAATTTTACAACGTAAAGACAACAGTTTTTTACCGTTGTCGTTTAAGCTTTATAACAGAGGTTTGTGGTACCTGTTATTAGGTATTATTTTCCTGTTTTAATTTTTTTTAAATAATAAATAATTCAATAAAATACATCACATAAAAGGAGAAAAACCTAAATAAACCAACAATTATTTTAATTGTAGAAAATCATCCAAATTAACTAGTACATTGTTCAACAAATATCAATTTTTTATATAACATTGTTTTAGCAAAAAATCCAGTAATACACTTCCAACACTAATATAAAAAATTAACTATGGAACGAGATCTTTTTTATCTTCAACGCACTTCACAACATAAGTACCTTGCAAAATGTTAAAAACAAAAAATAAAAAAACAGAAACATTAAAAGAAAAATGACGGAGATAGAAAAAAATATAAATTAATTATGATAATTGGCAAAAAAATTTTATAAATAAAAAATCTCTATCAGGCCATAGGTAAAAGATTCCAAACAAAAGGCAAGGTGCAATAAGAGAGAGCATTTGGCTTCATTGCCCAAGTTAAAAAGCAAAATAAAATATACAAAGGCAATAAGCCTCCATTACGTATTCTTGATTAAGATTCTGGGGGAGACCAAATGGAAGGCCTCTGAAATCTATAACAAAGAAGAAGGAATTACTCGTTTAAAACTGAGGTATTTTAAAGCCAATTCTGCACTTATACTTCCTTTTCCAGAATAGAACCCTGACATAATATATATATATATATATATATATATATATATATATATATATATATATATATTAATATATCTCTTGGAAAGGCTATAAGCAAGTAGATGTAGAACTACTAAATGTTGAAATTTTCAAACCATATCTCCATAAGCCATGCTCACATTCAACACAAAAATAGAAGATACCGACATGAGATGAGAAGCCTGGAGTAATATGAGGGCTTGTGATTTGAGCATAAGTAGGAGTAACATGCATATCATTTCTTAATCACGGGCTATTTTCATTGGATTGCTTAGACAAACCTTTTCTTTTCTTTTCTGTCTGTTTCTTTCTGTAAGATTTGAATTTACCAGCATTATGTGTTGAGCCTAGTTTCCCATCTAAGGCCAGCTCACGATTGGACTCTCTTGTTTGTTGGATGTGCCAGAGAGAACACCATATGCTTTCATTGCAGAAAAGTCTGTTTGAGCATACAATGATGCTTCTATATCAAGCCACTACCCAATTTCATGCTTGCGGTTCCATAGATCCATTAACCTTGAGCATGCCTCCCTGTTGAATACATATAGACAGTAAAAATGGATGTTTCAAATAGTATGCTATCTCTATATTAGTGGTTCCGACTTCTGAGTCTACTTTCCAAGGATAGGGATGGAGAAGGAAACTCACATCAATCGCACGGCTCCAAAGCACTTAGCAAAGGATACAGGAGGTGCCATGACATCAATATCATAATCTGTTGCTACAGCACGTGCAAAGGCCATTCCTTGTTCTTTTTGTAGCACCATTTTACAGGTCTCTAGGACTTTCAGAAGCTGAACCCTGGTTCAACATATAAAATGTAAAACAATCAAGTTTGCTCTATCTTTATTTTCTAGCACTTCAACTATTTCGTCAGTACAAATATTTGAAAGTGCGAGGAATCACCAATTAAAACTATTCAACTCAAATACCATGTGACATTTTATCCAAGAATATGCCACTAAACTCTTCCAAAGTTAAGCGGAAGATGTTATTCGTGTATATCGTTCTTCTATGTTTCTTTTATATGAGCTGGTAGGTTTTAAAAGAGAAGACGGATGTGTATATGTGTACTGCCTTGACCAAAACTCAACATTATATTGGAAACCTAGAATCTAATGATCATATATCACACCCGCAATGAACAAGACACAAATAGAGATCCATATAAAAGATTCTTTAGAGCCAATAATAAAATCTCAATACTAATTACATTCACTCTCGGAAAAATCTAAGTTGCTACCCATGAGAATTCCTGTATGCTATAGCTCTATTTTCCATGTTAATGGTGCGTAATACCACAAAATAGCTTATAGCTTGATTCACTAAATGAACCAGTATGTGTGTGTGTGAGTGTGTGTGGGGTGGGTGGGGGGTCTCAAAATTCTTTTTTTTTTTTCTGTTTAAAAACTGCAAAACACATGAAGCTATAAAGCTGGCAATTCAGTTTTGAGCTTCAATAATACAAGAGATCATGTTCTCTCTACTCTCTTAGCAGGATGAACGTTTGAGTCCACCTCTTCTAAAGATGTAGTAATCACTTCAAAACTGATACATCTTGTCGTCTTTTATCCTTCTTTCCTCAATTGCCAATAGATTTTACTAATTCTTACTAGTAACTCAACGCGCAAACTCAAAAAAAAAAAAAATAGCAGTTAAGAAGTTCAAAAGCATGTTCTGCTTACTTGAAATTAACAATCTGAAAAATTAACAAATAAAATTTAGATTCTATGATACTACATAATAAACTAACTTGGTCATACCTTGTTTTTTCTTCAAATTCAGAGTTTTAGAGAAATAAGATTTTTACCGTCTATGGTTCTAATAGTAGTTATCATGATGGTCGTTGTAGATATTAGTTCAATATCATCAAGTGCTTATGGTATGAAGTAGAGGTTTTGAGGATTCCAGAACCGAGTTCGAAGTGCAAGGAATCGGATCAGAGAACCGGGTTTTAGCCAGAATCAGAAAAGAGGTTAGAAGGAGAACCGGGCTTGTGGTAGTTATAACCGCTGATTACGACGGTTTTATTCTAGTTGCATAAGAAACCGTTGTAGAAGCTTCGCTGCAGCAGTTTTGAATAGCTTGAGTCAAAGTGGTTAAAACTTCCTCAACTTCCAGATTCGAGCTTCAACACTTATATACATTGTAAACACTTGTAGTTGCGAGCTAATAGACGTAATTTTCCCTCTATAAACATTACTCTATCAAGAGAATTAGATCTCTAGGGTTTTCTGCTCAAATCAGGGTGTGATTTGGGGGTTTTCTGGATTTCTGGATAATTCTTGTAATTGGTTGATTAGTGGAGTGAATTGAGGTGTATAGAACCTCCGTGGATGTAGATCAACTTGAATCGAACCACGTAAAATCTCTGTGTTCATCATTTTTCATTTCTGTTCCTGGTTCGGCTGGTGTTGACCGATTTCTTGTTTGTTATTCGTTTGAATTCTGTTGTGTGTTGTCTTGTGAGAGGTTGAGGTAATCCTAACAAGTGGTGCCGTCTGTGGGAAGCATTCTCACGCAAACAGAAGGCAAAGATGTCAGGAATGAAGATGGATTTGGATAAATTCTCAGGGAAGAATGATTTCTACCTATGGAAGATCAAGATGAAGGCCATCCTGGTGCAAAATGGATTGGTGAGTGCTCTCAAACCTGAAACTGACTAGGTAGAGGCTAAGAAACCCAAATATGCAGAAATAGACCAAAAGGCTTTGAGTTTAATCATCTTGTGTCTTGGTGATAAGCCTCTGAGGGAAGTTTCGAGGTGTAAGAATGCAATTGAGGCCTGGACCAAACTGGAGGACCTCTACCAGTCCAAGTTAGTATCAAACAAGTTGTTCCTCAAGCAGAGATTGCTGGCTTTCAGAATGGTGGAGGAAAAAGACATTTCTGATCAATTAGATGAGTTAAAACTTCTTGATGAGCTAGAAGATCTTGGGGTAACAATGGAGGATGATGACAGAGCCTTGATGGTGTTAAATGCTCTACCAAGATCTATGGAAGGATTCAAAGATACTTTGATGTTTGGGAGGCAGGATAAACTGAGAAATGACTCAATCATTACTGCTTTGAAGACCAAATGTATACAAAATCAAGGAGATATGAAGGCAACTCAATCTGGTGAAGGATTAAATGTCAAGTTCAGAAAAAACTACCAAAAGAAGAAGGGTCAAACCTCAAAGAATCCCAAAAGTGGCAACACTGCTCCAAAGAAACCTGGAGAATAGGTAGAAAACAGAAAATGCTTCAAGTGCAAACAAATTGGGCATCTAAATAAAGATTGCCCACAGAAGATGAAGAAGAAGGAAGGCCAGGGTACTGAAGGTGCTACAGTTGAGCATGAAGAGGACACACCAGAGGTCTTGAATGTTACTGAGTCAAAAATGGAGATGGAGTGGGTATTGGATACTGGTTGCTCTTTCCATATGTGTCCCCATGAAGAATGGTTTCAAAATCTCAAGAAAGAAGATGGAGGGTGTGTACTTCTAGGAAATGACCAATCCTGCAGAGTTCAAGGCACTGGATCAGTAAGCATCAATATGTTTGATGGAGTCATAAGAAAAATTACTAATGTAAGGTATGTTCCTGGACTTAAAAGAAACCTGATATCTCTAGGATCTCTTATTGCTACTGGGTGTGAATTTAAGTCTGCTGATGGTCAGTTACACATAACCAAAGAGAATAAACTGGTAATCAAAGGAAGACAACACAATGACTTGTTTATTTTTGTGCGAAAACCAGTGGTTGGGAATGTGGGAAATATTCTGGGTAAGGATGAACTAATATTGTGGCATAAAAGGTTAGGACACATTGGGGAAAGGGGATTAAAAGAACTATCCAAGAAAGGCATAATAGGAGAGGTTGGAAACCAGACACTTGTATTCTGTGATAAATGTGCATTACGCAAATCATAGAAATTGCCTTATGCCAAGGGAATTCACATTACCCAAGAACCTCTAGATTATGTTCATTCTGGTATCTGGGGACCATCCAGAACTGAAACTCGTGGAGGAGGAAGGTAGTTCATGTCTGTAATTGATGATTTCAACAGAAAGTGTGGGTGTTTGTCTTAAGAAATAAGAGTGATGCCTTCACTAAATTCAAGACATGGTTACTTCAGATGGACACATTAAAGGGGAAGAAACTCAAGAATTTGAGAACTGGCAATGGTATAAAGTATCTATCTATAGAGTTTGCAACCTTCTGTAATGAAAAATGAATTACTAGACATAGAACAGTTCCCATGAATCCTCAACAGAATGGAGTGGCAGAAAGATTCAACAGAACTATTCTTGAGAGAGTGAGGTGTATGTTAATTAATGCTGGACTGCTGATAGGTATGGCCATGTAACTATAGGTCGAACTAGCCCGGCAACCGAGTCAACTGGGCCCAGAAGCGCGAGCCCAACACAGCCCAGTTGCGACATATTTGGAAATTGAGATCCCTATGATCTTTTCCTAACTGGCATGCAGATTTGTAGAGCGAGATTATAGGGATTTAGTTAGGGTTTCGTTTGTAATAGCATAAATAGGAGAATTGTATTCGAATTTAGGGTGGGCACTTTTGTATTCTGAAACTACAGCTTGTAAGTTTGATCTTCGACATTGAAGAAGAAATAGTGAAAAACACCCCGGAATGTTATTGCCTCCGCCCGTGGACGCAGATCTCCGGATCGAACCACGTAAATCTTTGTGTCGCTTTAATTCTTGCATGTGGTTATTGTGATTGATTTTGGATATTCAGTTTTTCCCTTTATCAATTGACGCCATCTGTGGGAACCGCGATTCAAAAAAGACAAGCCCTAGTATACTTCAGCATCGTTGCGTCAGCTATGGTGAACACCCGCCGATCTGCTAACCCTACCCGGTCTCATCGTAATACCCCCGTGGATCAAAATCCCCCGTTGCCCGTCAACAGAATCAAGACCCGCCTGCGGGGCACATTGACATGCAGAATCTCGCCCCTGCCAATGTGCCGGCACAAGTTAACCCTCAACCTGCCCCCGAATTACTGCAGGTACAACAAGCCTTTCTTCGGGAGCATACCGCTCTATTCCAAGAATGGAATAATTGGCGCGCTAACTCCGGTGGGCACGCCAACAATGGTGTCGACCAGGAGGCAAGACATCCACCCCGTGATCGATCTCGGGAGTTGGATGAAGATCCACCTTAGGAATAGGCACGTTTAAACCTACCACCATTGCACTTCAAATGGCTGATAGATCTCTGACTTATCCTAGGGGAATAGTAGCAGATGTTCTTGTGCAAGTAGATAAATTCATATTTCCTGCAGATTTTGTGGTCTTAGATATGATGGAGGATAAGGATGTTCCTTTAATTCTAGGTCGCCCATTTTTAGCAACGGGCAGTGCTTTAATTGATGTCCAAAAAGGAGAACTCACACTTAGAGTAAATAAGGAAAAATTAACATTCTCTATTTATAAGGCCATGAAAATGCATGTTGATGAAGAGGCCAATCGAGTTGAAACATGTAGTGCTATAGATAGTTTAGATACTACATTTCATGGAGAAATTCTTGCACCAAGTGATTCTGATGCACTAAAGAGTCGTATTACCAATTCAAATTTTTCTGTGAAAGATAGTGATGCTACTAATCTTGATCTTGTGGATGGGGTTAGTGCTTTGAATAATTTGCAGGAAATGAAGCTGGAAGATGCAGAGAAGGAGGACATCACTGAGAAAGTTGTGGAGAAAATATCTGAGGAGAAGGTACGCGGACCTGAGCTAACACCATTACCGGAGCATCTGGGAAATGAAGTCCGTGATCTTGAGAAAAAGCCACCGGAGCGCACAAAAAAGATCCATGGTCAAATGATAAAGAATCGACACTTTGAACCCGGTGAACAAGTTCTCTTGTGCAATTCGCAGCTGCGATTGTTTCCTGGAAAGTTGCAGTCACGATGGACGAGACCTCTCATAATCAAGAATGTTCGAAAGTCTGGCATAGTGGTATTGATGGATGCACAAGGAAGCACAGTCCTTGTAAATGGTCAGAGGATCAAGAAACAATACATCCCGAGTCAAGTTGCAATCGTAGATGAATTACGGTTGACCGAGCTGAACTAAAAAAAATCCAAAAGGTCGTCGAGCTAAAGACGATAAAAGTAGCGCTTGTCGGGAGGCAACCCGATCCTTTTGGTTTGTTTTAAATTTTCGTATTTTGAAGTTTATGTTTTAAATTGTCTTAATTTGTTTGTTAGTGCATAGGAAATACGACGGTATCGAAAAAGCAAGCAAAGAAGTGAAAAGATGCGAGAAAGAGGCTAGAACAGAGGAGATTCAGCGAGTTCAACTTGCCCGGGGCAAAATCACACTCGCCCAAGGCGAATTTGAAGGAAAAAACGGAGAAATTCCAGCAAGTTTGACTCGACCAAGGCCAACGATACTCGACCGAGTCAGAACCAGACCACGGCCGAGGCGTGTGTAACTCGCCCGAGGCAAAATTTGAAGAAAAAAACGCGAGCCGTTCCAGCAAGTTGGACTCGACCGAGGCCATCGATACTCGACCGAGTCAGAACCATAACTCGACCGAGGCCGTGTTCACGCGGTCGAGGTGCAGTACAGGCCAAAATGGGCCCGTTTTCAGAAACGACTAACTCGACCGAGTCTCAGGTAACTCGGTCGAGTCGCAGGTACCAGTGTTTAAACACGATTTTCTCCCTCTTCTTTCTAATTCTTTTCACCTCCTCCCTCTTCTCCCTCTCTAAAAACCGAAAACCCTCCATTCCCTTCCCCCCATTCCCTCTAATCTTCTACAAAAACACACGAAATTCACAAACCCACTTCATAATCTTCAATGTTCATCAATTTGATTTTGTGAAAGAGACAAATTGGGACTTTCTTCTCCACTAAGGGCTCAATTTCGAAAAGGGTCTTGCAACTAAGAATTTCCGGTAAGAATGCTTAACTTGCACTTGTTTGTTTATCAAGGATAGTTCTTGTGTTTATTAGTTGGGATTGTAGTTGCTATTGATAAGTTTTGAGCATGACATTCTTGTTTCCACTTGTAGTGAAACCTTGTAGCAAATTAGGTTGGGAAAACTTATCATGCGTAGACTTGAGTGAATTGCATATATAGCCGAGTAGTTATGCTAGTGGGAATTGAATTTAGAGCAATTTTCGTGTAATTCACATGCAAGGATCATTGTGGCATTTTATCGAATAGGTTGCGTGCATTATGATTCTTGAGTGAAGACTAGGCTTTAATTGGTTCAATTATGTTCTATGTTAATGAAGAATAATAGAGAAGTTCGTATTGAAAGTGATATTGATGTTTACCTCTCTTGTGTGCTAATTGGATGCAAAGTTGCAATTAGCATAGTCGGAGAATAAATTAAACGTTCATAAAGCCTAGGAGAGTAGGTGTTGCTTGTGTGTACTATGGTACTAATTGCAAAATGTTGTTTTATAGGGTATATAATGCCACCTAAAGGAAAAAAAAACGGAAGGTTGCAGGTGAAACATCTTCGGCTAATCCACCGGCATTCTCACCTGATAATCCTCTATTTTACAACATCAAATTACAATCACCTGAAGAAGAGAGGCGATGGAAGAAAATCATTGGGAGAAAGATCATCCCCACTAAATTTACTGTCTCTTTAGTGGAAGACTGGTTTGGCATTCACATGAATTTATGGATGCTCATAAAGAGGGTCGGTTGGGAGAACTTATTGGGGAAAGGTCGGGTAACATATCGGAATGATACCTTAGAGTTTCTCACTACTCTAGTTCTACACCCTACCTCTGCTCAAGACAGGAAGCTGAGCAGTATGTCATTCCGGCTTCGCAACAAGACTTACACACTTACTTGGGCTAAATTAAATGATATCTACAAGCTGCCAAACACCGGAGATTGCACCCCGTCGGATGATTATAATGAGCACACATTCTGGAATCATATGGTAGAAGTCCTGGGACTTGTGCCTTGGATGAAGAGCGATCCATCGAGGAATAAGGTGTCTTGGATTCGTAATCCTATCTTCCGGTATTTATATCGCTTAATTGCCTATACGGTGCTTGCTCGCCCTGAGACGTGCACTGTGACTCAGAAGGAGATGTTTCTTTTATAATGTGTGGCATCGGGACGAAAGATTAATCTCAGCCAAATTCTGATGGAGCAGTTCGATCGCCAAGCAGTGAAACAATCGGGGGATATTTCGATTGGGGGTCTTATGACTCCTATAGCTGAACACTTCCAAGTTGTTTCTGATGATGACTCCGCTGAGATAGTCCCCGGAGACTGGGTTATATCGTTGGATGATGTTTATAGGCTGAAGATGATTTTTAGAGCAAACATGAGGATCAATATTTGCTGTTGCAGAATCGAGGTGGGTTCCTTTGTCTTCCTAATGCTCAACTAACTAAGATTGAGGGGCTTGAGGATATAGATAATTGGAAGATGCAGTCCTCAGCTCATCGTGCACAAGAAGTTGACCCTACTCCTGATGAGTCTCGACTTTATCAAGCTGTGCACCGAATTGAGAGTCAAGGTGAAGGAACTAGTGGATCGGGCCAAGGAGGTCAAGAGAACATAACTCAGGTGCTCCCTACATTGATTACATCTTTGACCAATTTGATGACACAGCAGCATCAGAGGATTGATGAAGACAAACAGTGGCGATTACGGCAAGAAGAACAGTGGGCTCAGCAGGATGATCGATGGAATACGGAGACCACATGGAGATTACAACAAGATGAGAGGTGGGATCCGACATGAGCAGAGACAAGCTTATCAACAGCAGCAATTGGATGCAATGGCTCAGTTCTGGCAGCCATGGGGTTTTAATCCACCCCCACCACCTCCGCCTCAGTAGCACTGTGAGTAGGCACCAAGACGTATCACTCTTTTTCCCACAAACTTGGTTTCAACCAAGTTTGGGGGAGGGGGTGGATAGTGTTACGTCTTGGCCGCTTTTATTTTTTTTTACGTTGTTATTTCATTCGGTGTTATTGAGGTCGTGATTGTTCTTGGTTGTGTTTCATATTTTATATCTTGCTTGTGTTAGTTGGTAAAGGGTCTGTGTGCCCAAATAGCTGATTTGATTGATCCGTCGTATTAGTTAGTGTTATTTTATGTTTTGCATTTTAATTATGTTTTTAGGTTGATTTTAAATTTCGTTGATTAGGAGTCGTCAACTTGGTTCTTGATAAGCACAAAAAAGGGTATTAGATGATAATTGGTCAATGATGAAATTGATTTTTTGGAGGAAAATGAGGATAGAACACATAACAGAGCATGATAGGCGGTTGGAGACAAAATTGAGCTTAGACTTGAACAATAATCACAAATTAACCTGTGAGGTTTTGAGCTTTATATGTACTCTTATCTGTAGAGTAATTTTATCATTCTTTCGGTGTGAAGTGATTGATCACATAGTATATAGTCTCTAGAACTTGCCTTGCGTCTTTATAGGAATGTGTCGAGTACATGTTGTGGTATAGAAAATGATATTAGGCATTCTTTTGCTAAAAGCCCTATTTTTGAGCCTTTAAAAATAATCTTTTGTACCCAAAAATTTGAAAAATCCCTAGTCAGCCATTTTGAGCTTTAAAGCCTTGTTTTTCAAAGCCATACATTACAAGCTTATACCTTTCTTGTAGCCTTTGGCCCGAGTAATTGGACTAATTGAGTAAGAGGGAGGTGGATTGGAAGGTAGAGGGGTAAGAGTATCAAGGTGGAGTGGATGTTTGGGATGATGTGGTAAAGATATTCGGGGAGGCAAAAGAGAAAGAAGAGAAAAATTCCCTCCTAGTTAAAAAAAAAAAAAAAAAAAAAATTGGAAAAGAGAAAGTTGGAGGGGTTAATGAAGAGAATATACATATGCCTAAGTGTGCTTGAGCTGAAAGAAGAATTAGTAGTCCCAAATGTGGTACTCGATCGGGTAGTCCCAAAGTGGTACCTGAGTGAAAGTGGGCATAACTAATCTTGGTTGATGTATAAATGCTTTGGTAAGGTGAAAAAGCCATATTAATTGGTTTTTCTGAGAATTGAAGATTGAAATTGAGTGAACAAAGTCGAGGGGTAGTCGGGGTAAGAATAGCTTGAATAGTCCAATGCATAGTCACTTCTATCTAAATGTATCCCACCTAACCATAAGCCAACATTACAGCAAAAAATAAAGACCTATTGATTCTTTGTCACACATGTCAAGTATGAAGTCTAATTTAGACAATAGGCAAGCATATGGTAGACGATGCATGTGATTCAATGTGAGCGCAAATACTTTCCATATCATACACTTGAGAGATGAGCGATACACTTATCCGGTGAGATTGTTGTTTTAAGTTTAATGTCTCGAAAGTAGTTGAAACCTGCCGTGTCACTAATGCTCAAATGTTATGTTTTTTATCGTGAAAGGGAAAAAAGATTTCTGAGACTAGAAGTATCACTTAATTGCCCTAAAATTTTGTGGTCATTGTGATGTTATGCCCTAAAATATTTCGGGACGAACAATGGTTAAGTTTGGGGGTATTGATACATGATAGTTTTGCATGTATATTAGGTCAATTAAAGGTCGTAATTTGTGACATATGCATGTGTATTTGGGCGAAAAGTGATTAAAATCCATCTTTTGAGCTAGATGACGTGTTTCTGCTTGTTTTAGTGTTATTCAGGTATAAAAAGGCCAAAAAGTCCGTTTGGGCAAGGCTCGGATGAAAAACGAGCAAGAAAAGTCGGAAATAGCAAAGAGGAGTTGAAGCATGATCAGAAAATCTGATTCGGTCGAGTTGTTTAGCAACTCGGTCGAGTGAGAAATGAAGAGCATAAAGAGAAGTTGGTCAGAGATCTCAACTCGGTCGAGGGCATTTATGACTCGGTCGAGGCAGCTTTCCGAGTACAAAACTGAATGTGCGCGTTTTATGATTTTGAGCCCATCTTGAGCCCAATTTAGCCTTAACTATATAAGGAGGTTCCCAAACTCAAAAAAAGGAGTTAGAGATCATTACAAGGCATATTGAAGAGGAAAGCAACATCAAAGGATCAAGATCAAGACGACAATTAGGGTGCTTATTCATTGTCTCATTTTTCTATTTCAAATCATGTTTGTCTATGAACATATTTGTCTTATGAATATGAACATGAGTGAGTAGTTTTCTGATTATTCTAGGGTTTTAAAAGTAGGTTTTAACTATGTTCGATTAATTGAAGTTTTCTATTCTAGTTAATGATTGTTATTCGTTATCTATGTGTTGTGATTTATTTTCATGAATAGTTAATTTGATCACTTAACTATTTCTACATAATTCATAAGTTTGCTTTGAAATGAGGAATTTGTGAATAGAAAGGCAATATATAGCATATTTGTTGAGCGCTCTGAAAGGAGGTGAGATAAGTGCGTAGGCATTGGTCTAAGATCGATTGGGAGTTCGTTAGGTCTAGTCGACTTGAAAGGGCGGCTAGGAATAGTGAATCTACAAGTTAATTGCTTCGAAAGGAGAGTTAATATATATAAGTGCCGTCTAATAACGATAATAATCATTGCTAGTTTAGAATAATTAGATTGTCATACTTGGTTAATTCTGAAATCAATTCTCTAGAATTTGTCTTCCAATCTTGAGTATTTGATAAATTGTTTTCTTAATCTTAGATTTAAGCGTTAAGCAATAGTTTAGTAAAATTAGTTTAATACTAAAATCAATCCAATTGAGAGCCTAGTTTGGGGTGTTTTAGGATATTTAGAATATCGAACTAGTCATTAAGTCAGTCCTTGTGGGATCGACCTTGCTTGCCGTTATATACACTTGCACCTGTACACTTGCGGATCGTTAGGTTATAAAATAGGCGAACACCGCTTCGGCATCCCAAGCGCCATTATCTCCGACAATGGCAAACAATTCGCAAATGACCCCTTCCGGTTATGGTGCGAGGAGTTGCACATCAAACAAATTTTCACCTCGGTTGCTCATCCTCAAGCTAATGGTCAGGTCGAAGTCACTAACCGCACTCTACTTAACGGATAAAGAAGCGCTTAGATCAAGCCAAAGGCCTCTAGGCCGAGAATCTTCCGCAAGTTCTCTGGGCCTATTGTACTACGCCACATTCGTGAACAGGGGAGACTCCATATAGCCTCACCTATGGCTCCGAGGCTGTCATTCCTGCTGAGGTGGGAATGCCCAGCCCCAGACTCGTAAACCTCAACCCTGAGTCTAACGAGGAAATGCTCCGCACTAACTTAGACGAGCTCGAACACCGCCGCGAGCAATCCTTTATCCAACAAGCTAAGAGCAAACAACAAGTAGCTCAGTATTACAACCTCCGGGTTAGGGGTACGCAGTTCCAGGTCGGAGACCTCGTGCTCCGGTTAAACTCTGCCAGCAAAGCTGCCCCCGAGGGAAAACTGCATACCACTTGGGAAGGGCCTTATCGCATCGTTGTCGCACATGCCTCCGGGAGCTATCAGTTAGAGCATCTAGATGGCACACCGATACCCCGAACCTGGCACATTAGCAATCTGCGGCGTTTCTATCTGTGATTTCCATTGACAAGTACCTTTTCTTCCTTTACGTCCTTTGTACGTACTTTCGTTTTTATACTGTGGCACTTTCTTTCTTACGATTACACTTGTATTCTTCAATTGTTCCGACAATCACTACGAATAAAAGTTTAACTCTTCATACATATACTATTTTTTCTTCTACGCCGCGGGGACGCCCCGGCCTAGAATAATTATTGTTTGTCTCCAGACGCATTGGTCCCTCGCCTGATCCGTCCGGCGAGTTTAACACTTGGTCCCCGGACACGTATTCCCTCTCGCCTGATTTATCCGGAGAGGTCCATAACTTTGTTATTTAACATTCACTCCCGCCCAATCCGTCCGGGGAGCTTCTATAACTTGTTTCTGAACACGGGCTTATTTATGCCTCGTACTCCCGAGTCTAACTACCATAATATTTTCATAATGACATGTCAAAATAATTTAGAGCAATTGCCTCATGACCAAGCCCTTAGCTACTCTTATTTACATACTTGTTATATATATCATAATATTTTCACAAGTTTTATTTAAGTGTCCTTTAAAAATACACATACATTGTTATTACAACATCTATATTTATCTCCAACCCCCTAGCCAATACTCAGCGCTCCGGCGTTGGGATCCGTCCCGGGAGCTCCTTCGTGTCCTTCGGGATCTGGAGGTACCCCGGCTTTGGGCTCCGGTCCTTCCCCTGCTTTGAGCTCCTCTCCGCCGAGGACTTACTCTCGGGACTGGCCTTGGAACATTGTCCCTTCCTCGATCTTCTCAGCGATGAGGACTCGGTTGTGGCGCTGGCCTCGAAGTGTTAGCCCATTCCACGGGGTCCATCACTTCTCGCTTCCTCGCCAGCTCGGCGGACTCCGCATGCCCACCCTCTATGAGTGTTGCGATCTCTTGCTGAATCTCGGTAGTTCGCTCCTCAACCTCTTCAAAAGTCAAGAGACCGAATTCCGACAAGATTCGCTCATACTCTCTTTGATGTACGAAGAGTCGCTCCAGCTCGGCACATTTCGACAAGTATTTCAACTTATAGTCTCTTTCCCTTTCTACAGCCTTCGCTCTCGCCTCTTCAGCCTCCGTTGCCCTCTTCTCCGCCGAGTCTAACCTTCTCTCCAATGGGGGCACCACCTGCTTCTGCAAATTGTCTTTCTCACCGCAAAACCATTCCAAGGACCGCATGAGCTTCTTTATTACGTTGTGTAGCTCCTCGGTATCCTCCTGTTTGCAGCACAGATTCAGTACTAGAATGTCATAGTCAACACTGAAGTGAAAGAGCAGTAACTCAACAATATTTACTCAAACAGGCTTCATTATCCAACAGTCATACACATCATTTGCCAATCCATTACAACAAGAATACAGATTTCCCTACCATCTACTATATTTACAATTTATCAAAATTGCGAGGAATTGACCTCCCCCTGATCGGCCCCCTCGGCTGCCTCCGGCACCTCCACCTCCTCCTCGTGCTCCTCCTTTGGCAAGGCCTGGTTCACCCCTGCATCACCCTCCGTTGTCTCTGCCGTGATTTCCATGCGCGGTGGTGGATCCTTTGTTCGTGGCTCCGAAGTGAACTCTCCCCGCCAAAAGGACAAGAACTCTTCGTCCGGGTCCACATTGCAGGCAGCGATCTCCTTGGCGCTCAGTATTGTCTTCTTCTCCGCCAGTGCCTTCACCAAGGGTCACTCCGGGACCCGAGCCAGTGCATTGTAGTATGCCTCCTCCACGGCGCCCACGGAATTGAAATCGTATCCGAACTCTGGACGATAAACATCCACATTCGGATAGATCTCCTTGACCTTCTCCAGCAGCACGGAGCGTGGTGCCGTGTTGCCGACCGTGACGAACCCCATTTGGTAGTCGACGAACGTGCTGGTCTGCACCAGTTTTTCTGCGAAAGTCTTCAACACGGTCTCCTGGCCCTCAACTACCGCCGTCTCCTTCGCCCTCAGCTCCACGCGTAGCTCCGCCACTTCGCCACGAAGCACCCCGGCGTTCGCCTCCACCTCGCGCAACCGCGCCACCTCCTTCTCCACCTCAGAAGCTCTCTTGCAAGCCTCGGACAGGTCATGAGCTAACCTGTCATTTCGAGACCGCTGTTGCCTCAACGCCTCGGCTAACTCCTCCTTAGCCTCCCTCTCACTCCTTCAGCCGAGGTCCATGATCCCCTAAGCTAGCCGAAATAGCTCCTCGGCCTCAGGCCCCTCCAGGCCCAACACATTTGTTTGCCCCTGCCCATAAAAAAAGAAAAAAAAGCAAACGGAGACGAGTTTCAGACAAAGATATTTCTTACGGCAATGACTATCCCTACTGTGCCTCGGGGGTAGGGTCTGTGCGCAGTCTTTTGGCCTCTACAGGAGGAGTTGAGGACGGCTCCGGCCTCCTCTTCGACCTCAGGGTCGACCCTGCAACCACAACTTCGTCCTCCGTCCTTTGTGACGGCCCCGGACTCGGTGACACCCTCACTCTAGGAGACACTTCGGCAGCGGTCCCCTTTTTCTTCGAGGCCGGAGGCATCGCCGAGCTTCCAGCTGTATCTTTTCCAGATCGCCCCACCGCAAGAAGATCAATGGTTAATCTCATGCAAGTTACAAACAGTTCAAACATATTAAGAGTTCCTACCCTCCTCGGCTGCCTTGGCTGTCGAATCCTGCCCCCGGGTGGGATTCTCCTCTGCTCCTCCGGAGTAGTAGGGACTTAACCCTACCTCCTCCAGCTCCTCTTCGATGCAGAGTGTCTTCAACGTACCCACGGTACGGAAATAATTAACTACCTCCGGCTCCGGCTCCGCTACCGGGGCGTTATCCACTACCTCCTCCCTCCTCCACCTTGGGAGGGCCATGACAACCTTCACAAATATAAACTTCTCCTTCCAACCCTTCACCTTACTTGGGTTTTTCACCTTAAACTCACCTCGGGCCTTCGGGCTAAAGGAATACCACCCCTTCGATTTCCCGAAGGCTTTAAGTTGGATGAAGAATCTAAATATATCTACATCCGGTTCTACCCCGGCCCTCTTGCATACTACTAAGAACCTAACAACTTGCCTCACGATATTGGGTGCTAATTGGCATAAGGCAATGTCGTAATACCTCAGCAGCTGCACTACGAAGTCCCAGAGAGGGAACCTAATTCATATCCTCAGGGGGTCTATATACACCCTTATGAGCCCCCTGGGTGGGCAACAAGCTCGGTCACTAGGCTCCGGCACAATGTATTCTAAATTAAAAGGAAAATAAAATGTTGGTATTAGGGCTTCTATTTGCACCCGCGACATCCGCAGCACCTCCGTAGCAACCTCGAAGTCCTCCTCCCCGCAATCACTAAACCCTACTGCCCAGGTGCCAGATTCCATACTGTCTGTCCTATATTCCATCCTAATCTCTCTTCTTTCAGGGATAATAAAATGCAAGGGTTCTACGTTCAACGGGGCTTTAGTTGTCCCTACTTCTCTAATTGAAGACGAAGACAAAGAGGGAGACATACTTACTTGGTTTCAATTTGAGATTGCCATGACTTGGCACAGATGATTCTCTCCTTTTCTCCCGCTCTTTGTCTCTCGCAAACCGCAAATGAGAACAATGAAGCTTACTGTACAAGCCTTATATATATATATACTCACGAATCAACGGCCCAGATCTGGCCTTTTCAAATTCAGCATTTAAGATTTGTGCGTGGCAGTCACGCGCATTACAGTTATCTAGGCGCGTGGGGGACACGATTCTTGGGATTTCCAAACGCGTCACTTCACATCCCTTCTCCTAATGATGGCGCCGCCAATCACATCAACTTCACCCTTCCCCAGGAAGCTTTGGGTTTCACTCCGGTGACCACTTTACCCCGGGCATGTTTCAGCTCGGCCTCTGCCGACCCCATGACCCCGGGGGTACCTCAATTCGGTTCCGTTCGGTCCTTGTTGACCTTTTCACCCCGGGGGTGCATCAGCTCGGCCCCGGCTGGTTCCTTCACCCCGGTGGTCCGTCTGTTCGGTAAGAGTAGAATCTTTCATTGCCAACTACGCCATTACATCACTCTACATCGCCGCCAACTCATACCTATTACAGCATGACTTACTCTTAACCGAAGCTCCTACCTCGCTCCGGCTCGGGAGGGGGGGCATCTGATAGGTATGGCCCAGTAAACTCCGGGTTGGACTAGCCCGGCAACCGAGTCAACTGGGCCCAGAAGCGCGAGCCCAACACAGCCCAGTTGTGACATATTTGGAAATTGAGATCCCTATGATCTTTTCCTAACTGCCATGCAGATTTGGTGGGCGAGATTATAGGGATTTAGTTAGGATTTCGTTTGTGATAGCATAAATAGGAGAATTGTATTCGGATTTAGGGTGGGCACTTTTGTATTCTGAAACTATAGCTTGTAAGTTTGATCTTCGACATTGAAGAAGAAATAGTGAAAAACACCCCTGAAGATTATTGCCTCCGCCCGTAGACGTAGATCTCCGGATCGAACCACGTAAATCATTGTGTCGCTTTAATTCTTGCATGTGGTTATTGTGATTGATTTTGGATATTCAGTATTGCCCTTTATCAACTGCCAAAGGTGTTTTGGGAAGAAACAATCGATACAACATATTACCTAATAAACAGATCACCTTTATCATCTCTAGGGTTCAAAACACCAGAAGAAGTATGGAGTGGAAGAGTTCCAAATTATTCAGGTCTAAAGGTGTTTGGATGCTTGCCTTATGCTCACATGAAATCAGACAAACTTGATCTTAGAGCATATAGGTATGTGTTTTTAGGATATCCAGAGGGAATAAAAGGTTACAGGTTATGGTGCTTGGAACCTGGAAATAAAAAACTAATGATAAGCAGAGATGTGAAGTTCAATGAATCAATTATGGGATATCACTTCTCTGGAAATCAAGAAGAACATGATGGTAATACTGAATCAGAAAGATTATCAGTTCAGGTGGAGACTCAGATGGATCCTCGGCCACAAAGGGTTGAGAACTTGAATGAACACTCAAGTGACAGTTCTTCAGAAGAAGAGGATATGCCACCCAGAAATACAAACTTGAGAGACTACAGCATTGCTAAAGACAGACCAAGGAGACAAATTCAGAGACCAGACTTCTATGGATAGGTTGGAAGTGTACATTATGCACTCAGTATTGCTGAAGACATAGAACATCATAAACCATAGATTTCAAAGAAGCTGTCAGTGGTGATGAGAGTGAATACTGGGGTTAATGCAATGATGGAAGAAATGGAATCTCTCGAAAGGAATGGTACTTGGAAGCCGGTGGATAAACCAAAAGGTCAGAAGCTGGTAAGTTCCAAATGGATATACAAGAAGAAAGTTGAAGCTGGAGACTCAGATAGGATAAGGTATAAAGCAAGATTGGTGGCAAGGGGTTTTACTCAGAGAGAGGGTATTGATTTAAATGAGGTTTTCTCTCCTGTGGTGAAACATTGCTCAATCAGACTACTTTTGTCAAAAGTAACACAAGAAGATATGGAATTACAGCAGCTAGATGTCTAAACAACATTTTTACATGGAGACTTAGTTGAGAATATATATATGAAGCAGCCTGGAAATGAAGAAAAGGTATGTTTTCTCAAGAAATCATTGTATGAATTGAAACAAAGTCCAAGGCAGTGGAATAAGAAGTTCAATGAGTTTATGTTAAAAGCTGGTTTTATCAGAAGTCTGTATGATAGTTGTGTATACTTTGATAAGAGTACAAGTGTTGATCCTGTATACCTGTTGCTGTATGTGGATGGCATGCTTATTGCAAGCAAGAGTAAACATAAAATACATCTGCTAAAGAAGAAGTTGAGTTCTGAGTTTGACATGAAAGATTTAGGAGATGCAAAGACGTTTCTGGGAATGAGTATCATGAGAGATAGAGGTGCTGGAAGTCTATGGTTGTCTCAGAGACATTATCTTCCGAAAGTGGTGGAGAGGTTTCAGATGCATGAGGCTAAACATTGAGTATTCCAGTAAGCCAACAACTCAAATTATCAAAGGAACAGAGTCCTAAGACAACTGAAGAAGTGAGATACATGAGAAATGTGCCTTATGCAAGTGGGGTTGGAAGTTTAATGTATGGTATGATATGCAGCAGACCAGACTTAGCATATTGTGTGTCTCTGGTTAGTAGGTATATGTCAAATCCAAGGAAAGCTCACTGGGAGGCTTTGAAGCAGGTGTTGAGGTATCTAAAAGGGACAGTCAATCTGGGGTTGAAGTTTCAGAAACCGGCAAACATGTCTATTCCATTGGAAGGGTTTGCATATGTTGATTTTGCTGGTAATGTTGACACCAGGAGGTCAATCACAGGATATGTGTTCACTTTATATGGTACTGCAGTGAGCTGGAGAAGTGTACAACAATCTGTAGTAGCTTTATCAACAACAGAAGCTGAGTACATGGCTTTGACAGAAGCAATTAAGGAAGCTGTGTGGTTGAAAGGAATTCTGAAGGATCTGGGGATAAAGCAGGAGTGTGTAACTATATATTGTGATAATCAGAGTGCGCTACATCTGGTAAAACATCAAGCTTTCCATGAAAGATCCAAGCATAAAGATGTTAGGTTGCATTTTGCAAGGGATGTGATTGATGCAGGGTCAGTAGAGGTTAAGAAAGTTCATACCAGTGACAATGCTGCTGATTTCTTAACCAAAGCAGTGCCTGGGAGCAAGGTAGTTCATTGCTCAAGCCTGATTAGGCTTGAACGATGTGATTGAAAGATAAAGAACAAAGCAGGATTGAGGTAGTGACATACACTTGAATTCATTAAGGTGGAGATTTGTAGATATTAGTTCAATATCATTAAGTGCTTATGGTATGAAGTAGAGGTTTTGAGGATTCCAGAACCGAGTTCGAAGTGCAAGGAACCGGATCAGAGAATCGGGTTTTAGCCAGAATCAAAAAAGAGGTTAGAAGGAGAACCGGGCTTGTGGTAGTTGCGAGCTAATAGACGTAATTTTCCCTCTGTAAACATTACTCAATCAAAAGAGATCTCCAGGGTCTTCTGCTCAAATTAGGGTGTGATTTGGGGGTTTTCTGAATTTCTGGATAATTCTTGTAATTGGTTGTTAGTGGAGTGAATTGAGGTGTATAGAACCTCCGTGGATGTAAATCAACTTGATCGAACAACGTAAAATCTTTGTGTTCATTATTTTTCATTTATGTTCCTTGTTCGGTTGGTGTTGACCGATTTCTTGTTTGTTATTCCTTTTAATTCTGTTGTGTGTTGTCTTGTGAGAGGTTGAGCTAATCCTAACAGTCGTAAATGTCTTGGATTTGTAAACTGAAAGCAAGACCTTTTATATACAATGTTTCCAGTTATTCACTATTAATCTACTATCTGATTTAAGTTTACACTTATCATTATATATGTCCCTATCTCTCTCTCTCTATAAGTAGCTCATATGGTGTGTTGTAGATCACAGAAGATCATATGATTGGTTAAACTCAATGAGATATAAAATATATATCACAGCTGAGACAACTTGAGGACGAGTTGTTGGTATAGGCTGCAGTATCAAGTAGGAATAGTTTATCTTAACTATTTACTTGTACTGGTACTTCTTCATGTATTGATTGGATCACGGTGAGATAAGTTCTTCTGCCTGACCTTAGTGAAAAACAAGAGAGACGGTGACTTATTGTAATCTAAATCAAAATAAGATTACAGTTATGTGTGCATGTCCCTGTATCTTGGGTGACAACATCTTGCATATGATAACTGGTAATTTGTGTTTAGGTAACCCTATCCGTTTAGGATGATGACATCCCTTTAAGGAGCTCAAAAGGTTTATTGTACTAAACCCTGCAGGTTGATTAAGTTCGGATATAATAATGAAGTTGAGTAGTACTACTTAAGGAATTAATAACAAATTAATTAATTTAAGCTGTCAGAGGCTTTAATTAATTAATTGATTTTTGATATCTTAAATACGAGGATGAATTAAGTCTAATTCAAGCCCCGACTCAATTCGGGAATAAATGGGTATGTCAGTATTAACTCTTTAGTGGAATGAATTAATATTTATGAATTAATTATGTTCTGGGCTGAACATAGAAGAATTAATTCATAGTTAGGCCCATCTTTATTTCTTGTATTTGATCCCTGGACTAGCCCATCATGTTCCTAGCCCAGTAGGGAATTAAACCATCAGGCCAGGCCCACACTCAGTTATTATGTATTAAATACATAACTCTCAGTCTGTGAATAAGAACAGTCAAACGTAAAAATCACAGAACTGAAAAGAGAGAGTGAAAAGGCGGCGGCGGCAGTGTTGGTTCCCACACTTGGGATTTCTCAAGTTTGTCGTCCATCCGGTGTTGAAGATCGAACAGCGATACAGTCCAGAAGGTCAATTTTGGAGTCTAACATTGAATCGTTGTGAACACGATTCTTAGGTCAATTCTAAAATACCTATGTGTTGTATTTCAATTACTAGATGCATATTTAGGATTAATCAATGTGTATATTGAATTATGATAACTAAGAAGGTCCTAGGGAAATTCGGAAATTCCTACAATTGGTATTATAGCCTGCACCAGTTTTCTTGGCTCTGTCAGATGTAATTCAATTGTGCGTTTATTTAATTTTCGTTCTTCGTGGCTCATTTTTTATTGGTACGTCATGTTTGTTGACGTTGTGATTGTAATTCACCACGAGAAAATTCGTGGTTAGAATAGATTCGTTTTTGCTTGTATTTTTGTTGAAAAATCCGTAAAATCAAGAATCGAAAACGAAGAATATGAAAAACGTGAAGAAACCGGTAGCAAGCACCCTACGCCAGTCAGCAGGCACCTGGCGCTCTGCAGCAGGCAGCCGGCGCCCGTCAGCAAGCAATCGGCGTTCGGCAGCAGTAGCCCCGACGCCCGATAGCAGCAGGCCCCGGCGCTCGGCAGCAGCAGCCTTGGCGCTCAGCAACAGCAGCCCCGGTGCCTGGCAGCAGTAGGCCCCGGCGCTCGACAGCAGCAGCCCCGGCGCTCGGCAAGAGAAGGTTGCGGTTGGAGGAGTGGTGGCAGCTAGGGTTTGCAAACCCTAGCAGATCGTTGCCATGTACGGGCCTTAGGGTTTCGACCCGACAATCCTTCGGCCCACGCAGCTCGTCTTTAGCCCTGTCTGTACCCGAGTACGCGAGGCCCGACGTGAAGGCCCAAAAGCTTGAAGACTTGTATTTTCTAAATTATGTAATAATTTAGGATTTATTATTTTTTCCTTGTTGAGCCACAAAGAATGAATTTTATTTATTTTTTATCGTTTCTTTTCGCTCGATGGATGTTTAATATTTATTATTATGTCAAATATGTCTACATGATTTATTAATTACGTTTAGACTATCGTGCTAGGAACATCACGTATTATTAGCATATTTAAATTCTCCGAGCATGCTGTACTTGTTGAGTTTAGTTTTATTTATGCTTCGGATTACGTGTTGTTGCGTGGAGAAACCTTTTGAAGCAAAAGACTAAGCAAAATCGGACTTTTTTAATATTTCATTTAAAATAGTCAAAGACCTCCACAACCGGTCTCAAGGCAAAGTGAATAATAATATTAGTAAACGTCCACATGCGTGGCTTGCTAATATTTATTATTCATAAGTTTGTCAGCTGAGACTTCTAAATAAATCTTTTAATTTCAAAAGAAATGTGAGAGTTACAAGCGTAAACGTCCACACGCATGGCTTACACGTATAATTTTCACAAGTTTTCTAGAAAAATAGAATTAAATGAGATAACAAAGGTTAAGTAAGTTCGAAGCGACATGGTCCGCGTAAGTGTGACAATCCAACAATTTATTTACAAAGGTTAGGTTGTGGTCATTACTTAGATATTATTTTAAGTAAAACTCCCTGAGGAGTCCATTCTTAATAATAATATGATCTAGTTTAAAGGTCCAATTATTAATTTCATTTGTCAAAAGGATAAGTTGACATGGATTGAAATTAAACGACTAGGTGTTTTTAGTCTGGCCAAGGGGTTTACATATAAACGTCCACCCGCGTGGCTTATATGTAGAATCTTTTGGGCTATTGGAGGATTCTATCAATAATATTTTATCAAATTTTACAATATTGTTGTTTCAAATTATATGTGATTGTGTTCTTACATGTTTATTGTTCATATATTTTTCAGATATGTCTTTGTCATCTGTCATCAATATTCTCGCATAACACCCTTTAACCAGTCCTAAATATAATTAATGGAAACGTGATTTGGAGTATATTCTTATTGCTGAGGAACGCTATTTTGTGCTGGTTACTCCTCGTCCGGATCCCCTTACTGATCTGTCCACTAACGAGGAGCGGGAAAAGCATGTGGTTACGGTCGTTGAGCCGTACCAAATTAATTTGTATATATAATATATACTTAACCTTAGCTTACAACTCTAACTAGTAGAGTGGTAAGTAAGGGTCGATCCCACGGAGAACGGTCGAACAGTTCTGCTTTATGTGCTAAACTATTATTGTAACGTAATATAATATAAATAGCTAGAGAAAACAATAAAGAAGTAGGGGGGGGGGGGTTAATTGGGTTTAACAACTAAATGATAAATGTAAGGTAGTGTTCAATCTCATCAAGTGAGCTACACTTTGTAATATGGTGTGTTGGGAATGTGGAACCGGGTTCAGGAGGTGAAGAACCGGAGGTTTGGACCGGGTTTGAGCATCAAGAAGCAAAGCTGGTCAGAGTGAGCCGGGTTCGTGGAAATTGAGAATAACCGCTGATTGTGACGAGTTAGTTTCAGGATTTGTGACGAAGAAAACCGTCACTTTTGTCCGGTAGCTGAGCTCAACTTGATTCAGTTAGAACTTTTTGTACGGTTACATTCGAGCTTCAATTCTTATATCATTGTAAAGCTCTCATCAAGGAGAACAACACTACGTCGAGCAATTTTCCTGTTTCTTAGATTAGAGAGAATATTTGAGAGGGAACGGTTTCTGCCCTAATTTGTT
This sequence comes from Ajuga chamaepitys, assembly GCA_958295605.1. Classification (NCBI taxonomy): domain Eukaryota; kingdom Viridiplantae; phylum Streptophyta; class Magnoliopsida; order Lamiales; family Lamiaceae; genus Ajuga; species Ajuga chamaepitys. The sequence goes on from OY282498.1 coordinate 28,120,523, forward strand.
CCAGAATTGGGCATTTTGTTTCTTGAGTGTATTCTCTGTAATTGATTGGATTTCTTAGTGGATTGGAGTGTGCCTTGCCTCCGTGGATGTAGTTCATCTTGAACGAACCCCGTAAAACTTGTGTGTGATTCATTTATATTTCCTGTTCTGCGCAAGTCGTGTTCGGTCACAACTTTGGCTGAACAAAGGTGTGTTTTTCAGATTGATCTTTGTGCGATTTCCAGATTCTGTTTAGCTGTGTGTTTAGGAGTTGAAATCACTAACAAGTGGCGCCGTCTGTGGGAAATCAACTCTCACAGCTTGAAGAAGGGAAGGAATGGCTGGTATGAAGATGGATTTTGAGAAGTTCACAGGAAGGAATGATTTCACATTGTGGAAGATCAAGATGAATGCAGTATTGGTTCACAATAGCCTTGATCTTGCATTGATGCCTCTAGATTCATGGGAAGAAACTGAGAAATCCAAGTTTGCATCAGTGGATAAGAAGGTCCTAAGTCTTATCTTCCTATGTTTGGGTGATAAACCGTTGAGGGAGGTCTCAAGATGCAAGAGTTCCTCAGAAGCATGGAGGAGATTGGAAGAACTGTATCAATCAAAGTCAGTTTCCAACAAGCTGTTCTTGAAGCAGAAGATGTTGGCCTTCAAGATCACTGAAGACAAGGTAATTTCTGATCAACTTGATGAGTTCATTAAGATGATTGAAGAATTGGAAGATCTGGATGTGAAATTGGAGGAGGATGACAAGGCATTGATGGTGTTAAACATTCTTCCAAAATCCATGGAAAGCTTTAATGATGCCTTGATGTATGGGAGAGATGAGCAGCTATCTTATGATGGAATAGTGAAGGCTCTGAGGTCCAAATGCTTCCAGACTCGAGGGGATAAAGGCATGGTGCAATCTGGAGAAGGTTTGAATGTCAAATTCAAGAAACCTTGGCAAGGCAAGAAGGGACAGAATGCTAAGGATCCAAAGTCAGGGGATTCTAATCCTAAGAAGGGGAATGACTGGGTTGAGAAGAGGAAATGCTTCAAGTGCAAGTAGCCAGGTCACTTGAAGAAGGACTGTCCTAAGAGAAATAAGAAAGGTGGAAATCAAGGGGCAGAAGCTGCTGCTATTGATCATCAAGAAGATCCTCCAGAGGTATTAAATGTTACTGAATCAAGAATGGTAAAGGAATGGGTCTTGGACACAGGCTGTTCTTTTCATATGTGTCCACACCAGTCATGGTTTGATGAACTGAAGAGAGAAGATGGTGGAAATGTTCTCCTGGGAAATGACCAATCATGCAAGGTCAAAGGAGTTGGATCAGTGAGCATAAGGATGTTTGATGGTGTGGTCAGAGTCATCTCAAATGTAAGATATGTTCCTGGCCTTAAAAGAAATCTTTTATCTCTCGATTCTTTAGTAACTAGTGGATGTCAGTTTAGCTCTATAGATGGATTCTTGCATATCACAAAACATGGGAAATTGGTGATAAAAGGTAGACAGCATAATGGATTGTTTATCTTGATTGGTTCACCTGTTGTTGGAAGTGTGGATATGGTCTTGAGCAGTTCTGAGCTTGCTAAATGGCACAAGAGACTTGGACACATAGGAGAGAAATGGTTGAAGGAACTGTCAAGTAGTGGAGTAATTGGAAATATGGGAAATCAAGAACTGGAGTTCTGTGATCAGTGTGCTTTGGGCAAATCCAAGAAGCTGCCCTATGGAAAGGGTGTTCACACAACTCAAGAGCCATTAGATTATGCTCACTCTGACATATGGGGTCCTGCAAGAACAGAATCTCATGGTGGTGCAAGGTATTTCATGTCCTTGATTGATGATTACAGCAGAAATGTGTGGATCATGTTGATGAAGAACAAGAGTGATGCTTTTCATAAGTTCAAAACATGGTTGATTCAACTGGAAAATGTCAAAGGGAAGAAGCTGAAGCACCTTAGGACTGATAATGGACTGGAATATCTCTCTACTGAGTTTACAAACTTCTGTGAAGAAAGATGAATCAAGAGACACAGGACTGTTCCAATGAACCCTCAACAGAATGGAGTTGCTGAGAGACTTAACAGGACCCTTCTTGAAAGAGTGAGGTGTATGCTGTTGGATGCTAGGTTACCAAAGGTATTTTGGGGAGAAACCATTGCTACAGCATGTTATCTCATTAACAGGTCACCCTCATCAGTGATTGGGTTCAAAACACCTGAAGAGGTGTGGAGTGGACAGAAACCAAGTTATGAAGGGTTAAGGGTGTTTGGGTGTCTTGCTTTTGTCCATGTCAAGCAAGACAAGCTAGATGCAAGGGCTCTAAGATGTGTATTTCTTGGATATCCGGATGGAATAAAGGGCTACAGATTGTGGTGCTTAGAAAAGGGAAATCAGAAGATAATCACAAGTAGAGATGTAAAGTTTAATGAGAATGTGATGGCTTACTATTCTACAGGCTCTAAGGAAGAATTTGATGGTGCTACAGAGACAGAGGAGATATCAATTCAGGTGGAGCATCCTGCTGAAGATAATCACACACCTCAACCACAAGAAAATCTACAAGATAGTGATTCATCATCTGAAGAAGAAGAACAAACTGGACCTTTACAAAATGTCAGAGAATACAGCATTGGAAGGGACAGGCCTAGAAGAACAATCAACAAACCTGATTTCTATGGTCAGGCAGGGAGTGTTTACTATGCCTTGAGTGTTGCTGAAGACCTGGAATCACAAGAGCCTAGTAGTTTTAAAGAAGCACTAGACTGTGAAGAAGGTGAACACTGGATACAGGCAATGACTGAAGAGATGGAGTCCCTGGAAAAGAATAAGACCTGGATATTGGTGGATAAGCCAAAAGGTCAGAAACTAGTAAGCTCTAAATGGATATACAAGAAGAAACTAGAGACAACAGGATCCAAACAGGTGAGGTTTAAAGCAAGATTGGTGGCTAGGGGCTTTACACAAAGAGAAGGGATTGATTTTAATGAGGTTTTCTCTCCAGTGGTAAAGCATTGCTCAATCAGGTTGCTTTTATCAAAAGTCACACAAGAGGACATGGAATTACAACAACTGGATGTAAAGACAGCTTTCTTACATGGAGAACTCAATGAGGAGATATATATGAAACAGCCAGAAGGCTTTGTTGTTCCTGGGAAAGAAGACAAAGTATGTTTACTGAAGAAGTCACTATATGGACTTAAACAAAGTCCAAGACAGTGGAACAAGAGGTTCAATGACTTCATGATCAGTGTTGGCTTTGTAAGATGTCTTTATGATAGTTGTGTTTACTTCAACAAAGGTTCAAAGCAAGATAAAGTTTTCCTTCTATTGTATGTGGATGACATGCTAATTGCCAGCAGGAACAAGAAGAGGGTACAATGGTTGAAGGATAGACTTAATACTGAATTTGACATGAAAGATCTGGGAGAAGCCAAGAAGATTTTGGGCATGAACATTCTAAGAAACAGAGAAGCTGGAGTGCTTTGGTTATCTCAGAGGCAATATCTACAGAAAGTATTGGAGAGGTTTCATATGCATGAAGCCAAACCTCTCTCCACTCCAGTTAATCTACAGAAGAAACTTTCCAAAGAACAATGCCCAAAGACTGAAGAGGAAATCATACATATGAACAATATTCCTTATGCAAGTGGAGTTGGAAGTCTTATGTATGGAATGATTTGTAGCAGGCCTGACTTGGCATATGCTGTATCTTTAGTAAGCAGGTTCATGTCAAATCCAGGAGTTGAGCATTGGGAAGTTTTGAAACATGTGATGAGGTATTTGAAAGGATCAGTGAATTTGTCACTGAAGTTTGAAAAAAGAGTGGATGGAGGTACTGTTGCATTGGAGGGGTTTGCTGATTCTGATTTTGCAGCAAACATAGACACAAGGAAATCCATTTCTGGATTTGTGTTTACCTTATTTGGAACAGCCATCAGCTGGAGAAGTGTACAACAATCAGTTGTGGCACTATCAACAACTGAAGCAGAATATATCTCCCTAACTGAAGCTATCAAAGAGGCAATCTGGCTGAAAGGGGTTCTGAGAGATTTGGATATCAAGCAGAAGTGTGTGGCAATCTACTGTGATAATCAAAGTGCTTTACACCTTGTGAAACATCAAGCATTTCATGAAAGGTCAAAACACATAGATGTTAGGTTACATTTTGCTAGAGATATCATTGATTCTGGTTCTGTGGAGGTGAAGAAGGTACACACATTGCATAATCCTGCTGATTTTCTTACAAAGGGTGTACCTGGAAACAAAGTGGAGCATTGCTCGAGCTTGCTGCAGCTTGAGCAATGTCATGAAGAGCAATAACAGACAGGCAGTGGTGAGGCATTAAGAGGAACACTTGATTCATTGAGGTGGAGATTTGTGAGGTAGTGTTCAATCTCATCAAGTGAGTTATACTTTGTAATATGGTGTGTTGGGAATGTGGAACCGGGTTCAGGAGGTGAAGAACCGGAGGTTTGGACCGGGTTTGAGCATCAAGAAGAAAAGCTGGTCAGAGTGAGCCGGGTTCGTGGCAGTTGAGAATAACCGCTGATTGTGACGAGTTAGTTTCAGGATTTGTGACGAAGAAAACCGTCACTTTTGTCCGGTAGCTGAGCTCAACTTGATTCAGTTAGAACTTTTTGTACGGTTACATTCGAGCTTCAATTCTTATATCATTGTAAAGCTCTCATCAAGGAGAACAACACTACGTCGAGCAATTTTCCTGTTTCTTAGATTAGAGAGAATATTTGAGAGGGAACGGTTTCTGCCCTAATTTGTTCCAGAATTGGGCATTTTGTTTCTTGAGTGTATTCTCTGTAATTGATTGGATTTCTTAGTGGATTGGGGTGTGCCTTGCCTCCGTGGATGCAGTTCATCTTGAACGAACCACGTAAAACTTGTGTGTGATTCATTTATATTTCCTGTTCTGCGCAAGTCGTGTTCGGTCACAACTTTGGCTGAACAAAGGTGTGTTTTTCAGATTGATCTTTGTGCGATTTCCAGATTCTGTTTAGCTGTGTGTTTAGGAGTTGAAATCACTAACAATAACAAGTAATTAATTCTTAATATATGTTTTTGGTGTTTTTGAATATAATAAAAGGTCTACCCTCGATCTAATATCCCCTTGAATCCGACTACCTATGGATTACCGTTGATGTCCCAAATTCAATGCGATTTAAACCCTTATCCCTTAATCTACAAGGTCCGCTTATGCAAATTGTGTTGTCCCTTAATTGTGGATAAATCGAAGGTCCGCTTATCGATTTATCCCTACCCAAATCAAGTAGTGATCCAAACAAGCTCTTTTCACACTAATTGATATTGGATGATCGTGAACTAGAACAACGGGATAAATAAGGCATAAACCTCAATTAGATCGGGTTTAGAGGCCAAACTCTATAATGCCACAAATGATATCAAGCATTGTTTGCTACTAAGGGAGATTGGAGCTTCAACAATCACGGAAAGTGAAGTTCAATCTCTAGCAACATACAATAAATGCTTCTCAAGGGGTGATCAATCCTAAAACAAGCATCTAGGCATGAGACAATCCAATCAAGCATTATAGTACATTTAAATTGCATAAATAAGGTAACATCAAGAGTCAATAATCACATTCTCATCATCAATCAAGGTTCAACATGATCTAGGGTAGAATTAAGGGTGCTAGCCACCCATATTAACTATTACAAACATAAAATAACAGGAAATTAAAGAAAACATGAAAATAAGATAGAAAGAACCAAAGGTTAGTGTTGAAGATCAAGATCTTCAACCCCCTTTCATTCCCAAGCTTCCAATGGAAAATAGTGGTTGAATATGTGTGGGGGATGGGTTCTAGGTTAGGTTAAATTCGAATGGGAGGAGATATATATAAAGGAGAAAAGTGCTAGTAAAAAATAGGAAAAATCGCTTTCAGGATTTTAAAACAGGGTAAGGAATCTCGGCCGAGATGCAAGTGTGTCTCGGCCGAGACGTGAAAAAGAGATTTTTTAGCTGGTGGGTCAAAGGCTGATCTCGGCCGAGATTGGGTTGCATCTCAGCCGAGACGTGAAAATAGGAAATTAGGGCTTTTTAGGGTTTGACTCATCTCGGCCGGGATTGGATTTCATCTCGGCCGAGATCTTCATCTCTTGAATTTCTAAAATCCCCTAGAGACTCATCTCGGCCTAGATGCAATATCGATCTCGGCCTAGATCTTCAGTCTCTCAAAATTCCAGGATTTCCTTGGAGAGGTATCTCGGCCGAGATTTGTGTCCTGTCTCGGCCGAGATCAATCTTTCAGCCCTGTCCTTTGTTGCCTCGATCGATCCCTCGACTCCTCGATCGTTTGATGTTCTTTTTCGATCCTTTTTCACATGTTTTAACACAAAAACAACACAAACGCATTATTTTGCCCATGAGAGTACAAAAAGCACTAAATACACGTGATTATGCACATTATTAACACTAAAATGACATTAAAGTGCCCTAAAGTACGTGCACGAAACACGTGTACCAAATCTCCCCAAACTTAAAACTTGTTCATCCCGAACAATAAAGGGAAAGACAAAAGGACACGTTTTTAGGGCAGATTTTAGTGGCATTTGATTTCAGAAAGTTTCCATAAAAAAATTGAAGCAAGCATGATAAAAGCGAGCATATATGATAGACTAGATCCACTACTCCCGAGACATAACACTCTCAACTTAAGATCCTCACCGGGTGAGTGTATCTTTCTCTCTCGAGTGCATTAAAAGGGATAGTGTTTACACTCACATTGAAATACACACAATGCCTACCATAAGCTCGCCAGTCCTTTAAACCTGAAATAGTACTTGGCATGTGTGACAATGAATCAATTAGGTCTTTATGTGGGTTATAATGTTGGCTAGGGGTAAGGTGGGATAAAATTTTAGGTAAAAGTGACTATTAAACGGACTAAATGAATCGTGCACTACCCATCTACTCCTCAAACAATGGTCACTCAACCTCACTCTTTTAATTCTCAATCAAGTCGAACTTAAGATTCGACTTCTTCACCTTATTCCTACCTACATTTCCCATATTTATCTATCCTTTCAATAATTATGCTTCTCAAGAGTTTTCTAAATAAGGGATTGTAATCACAAAATGATGTGATTTTTCATTAACCTTTCCAAAAGAATGGTATATACACTTCCACTTTCTTTCGTTTTTTTTTTTTTTTTGGGAAAGGTTAATATACTTGACTATAGCCTATTTTACGTTTTTCCTTTCATCCTTCTTCGTTTTCCACTAGTTTACCCAAATTCAATCCCAATTTCCAAACTAACTAACTTCCAACCGCCTCCCTCATACTCAACAGTCCGTTTGGGTATCAAAGGCTAAATGAAAGGTAAATTTGCTTGTAGTGTTGGGTATCAAACAAAAACGGCTTAAGCTCAAGGGGCTCAACAAGAGACAATGTCAAATTTGGTAACAAGGAAATATTTTCAAGCTTGAAAATAGGCTCAAGTCAAGAATTGCCTAAGATCATTTTCAATGTCACACAATGCACCGACTCATGCAAAATAAAGAATCAAGGCAAGTTCTAGAGACAACTAGATGCACTCAATGAATTTCACACCGAAAGAAAGTTTAAATTACTCCAAAGATGGAAGTATCTTTTTAAGGATCAAAAACTCACTTGGCTGCACTTTTGATCAAAAGTTTTTAGTGTAAGTTCAATTTTGTTTTGAAAAGTCTATCATGCTCTACCATGTGCTTTTTTCAATTATATTTGTAAAAAAATTTCATCATTAATCAATGCCACATTTTTCTTTCCTAAACTCATCCAATTGCTTTCTCGAGCTGCTAATTTGTACGAATCCCACCCCCTCCCCAAACTTAGTTGCAAACCAAGTTTGTGGAAAAAGAGGAGTACAATTTAGTGCTCGCCGGATTTAACCATATTATTCACCACTTTACAGTTTATTAAAAATTCAACAGACTAATCCATAGAAAGATACCAAACCATTTCAAGTCTAATAAATTCAAAAGACAATAGAGTAGCATACGGAAAGTTAAACTCTTGGGCTGCCAATACGTACACCTACCAAGACTTCCCCAAACTTGGTTAAAAACCAAAGTTTGTGAGGAAGAAAGGGTACGAATTGGTGTCCTAACTCACAGTGGTTTTTGGGCTTCTTCAATCCTATTTGGTGGTATCTCCTTGAATGTCACAGATTGGTCGGCTCCTCATCATCATAGTCTCTGCACTCTAAAAGAAGATAATAAGACAATATCTAAATATAAGTAAACAACCTAAACTACGAAATTGAATATACGAAAAGCAATAAATGTCGGGTTGCCTCCCGACTAGCGCCTTTGTTTAACATCGTTGGCTCGATGGAGGCTCTTTAAATAAACAAAACAAACAACTATCTATGTAAATAAAACTAACGCTTAACACATAAAAAGAAATCATTCTAAACCGTTCCCCGGCAACGGCACCAAAATTTGGTTACGAGTCGTTGAGTCGTACCAAATTAATTTGTATATATAATATATACTTAACCTCAGCTTACAATTCTAACTAGTAGAGTGGTAAGTAAGGGTCGATCCCACGGAGAACGGTCGAACAGTTCTGCTTTATGTGTTAAATTATTAATGTCACGTAATATAATATAAATAGCTAGAGAAAACAATAAAGAAGTGGGGGGGAGTTTTAATTCGGTTTAACAACTAAATGATAACAAGTAACTAACATTTAATCTATGTTTTTGGTGTTTTTGAATATAATAAAAGGTCTACCCTCGATCTAATATCCCCTTGAATCCGACTACCTATGGATTACGGTTGATGTCCCAAATTTAATGCGATTTAAACCCATATCCCACAATCTACAAGGTCCTCTTATGCAAATTGTGTTGTCCCTTAATTGTCGATAAATCGAAGGTCCGCTTATCGATTTATCCCTACCCAAATCAATTAGTGATCCAAACAAGCTCTTTTCACACTAATTGATATTGAACGATCATGAACTAGAACAATGGGATAAATAAGGCATAAACCTCGATTAGATCGGGTTTAGAGGCCAAACTCTATAATGCCACCAATGATATCAAGCATTGTTTGCTACTAAGGGAGATTAGAGCTTCAACAATCACGGAAAGTGAAGTTCAATCTCTAACAACATACAATAAATGCTTCCCAAGGGGTGATCAATCCTAAAACAAGCATCTAGGCATGAGACAATCCAATCAAGCATTATAGTACATTTAAATTGCGTAAATAAGGTAACATCAAGAGTCAATAATCACATTCTCATCATCAATCAAGGTTCAACATGATCAAGAGTAGAATTAAGGGTGCTAGCCACTCATATTAACTATTACAAAGATAAAATAACAGGAAATTAAAGAAAACATGAAAATAAGATAGAAAGAACCAAAGGTTAGGGTTGAAGATCAAGATCTTCATCCCCCTTCAATTCCCTTGCTTCCAATGGAGAATAGTGGCTGAATATGTGTGGGGGATGGGTTCTAGATTAGGTTTGAAGTGCTAGTAAAAAATAGGCAAAATCGCATTCAGGATTTTAAAACAGGGTACGGAATCTCGGCCGAGATTGGGTTGCATCTCGATCGAGACGTGAAAAGAGGAAATCAGGGCTTTTTAGGGTTTGACTTCTATCGGCCGAGATTGGATTTCATCTCGGCCGAGATCTTCATCTCTTGAATTTCTGAAATCCCTTGGAGACTCATCTCAGCCTAGATGCAATATTGATCTCGGCCTAGATCATCAGTCTCTCAGAATTCTAGGATTTCCCTGGAGAGGTATCTCGGCGGAGATTTGTGTCCTGTCTCGGCCGAGATCAATCTTTCAGCCCTGTCCTTTGTTACCTCGATCGATCCCTCGACTCCTCAATCATTTGATGTTTTTTTTCGATCCTTTTTCACCTGTCTTAACACAAAAACAACACAAACGTATTATTTTGCCCATGAGAATAGAAAAGCACTAAATACACGTGATTATGCACATTATTGACACTAAAATGACACTAAAGTGCCCTAAAGTGCGTTCACGAAACACGTGTACTAGCATGATAGGTGGCATAAGTCTAATAATGTGGCTAAATGCTACATTATGAACACTATGTCATCGACTTTTCTTCTCCAGCATCAGGCCATGGACGATGCCGCTGGCATCATCTTGAACCTTCAAGAGGTGTATGGGGAGATGGACAGAGCTACTCGGTTTGACATAATGAGGCAAATCATGGAAAGTCGGATGACCCTGGGCAGCTCAGTGCAGAATCATGTCATGCACATGATTAACCTCATGGACAGGCTTGACTTGATAGGAGGAGGTATCGACGGCGAGGCCAAGGTCGATATCATTCTCAACACACTTCACAACTACTTTGAGAACTTCCGTCTCAATGCTTTTATGGCCAAGAATGACTATACTCTTAATGAGTTACTAAATGACCTAGTTGCAGCAGAAGGGGTTATGAGAAAGCGTGCACATGCTTTGGCCACTGCCAATGGGCCCACTGTTCCACCTAAAGGTGGAAACAAGAAAAAGAGGCAAAAAGGCAAAAAGGCCAATGCAAATAGTGGGAGTAAAGTAGCAGGCCCTAGCGGTGGAGTACAGAAGCCCAAGGGAAAGTGCTTCAAGTGCGGTAAGACTGGGCATTGGAAGAAACATTGTCCAATGCTGAAGGCAAAGGCCCAAGGTACGCCATTAGCTTTAGTAACTGAAACATGTTTGGCCTCTGTTTCTACTCATTCATGGGTAGTAGATACGGGTGCGACAGATCATGTTTATTACACCTTGCAGGGCTTTCAACCGACAAGGCAACTTAGGGATGGCGGGATCACTTTCTCCATGGGCAATGCAACAAGGGTCGCAACAGTTGCAGTTGGAGATTTTTCTTTATACTTTGATGACACAGTTTTAGTTTTAAGAGATGTTTTGTTTGTGCCGGATTTTCGGCAGAACTTGATTTCAATTTCCAAACTTTATTGTGATTGATATTTAGTTGTTTTTCGTAGTAATGTTTCTATCATGAGAAATGACAAAGTTATCTGTACTGGTGTTTTGAGCAATTATCTTTATACTATAACTTGTCTGCATAATACACAAAACTTAGTTGCATCCACTTCACCAAACCTAAAGAAAAGAAAGTTATCTTCTCAAGAGGATCAAACACATCTTTTGCACCTAAGATTAGGTCACATCAGTCTAAACATGATCCAAAGACTAGTATCTGATTGGGTGTTGGATTCATTCCAACCAGTTCAGACTCGAGACTGCGAATCCTGTATAGAAGGAAAGATGTCTACAAGGCCTGTTAAGGAAAAGGGGAGTAGGGCCAATGAGGTGTTAGAGTTGATCCATTCTGACTTGTGTGGACCGATGTCCACTCAAGCTCGTGGATGGTATGAGTATTTCGTCATTTTCATTGACGACTACTCAAGATACGGATACGTTTACCTACTTCGCCACAAGTCTGAATGCTTTGAGAAATTTAAGGAATTTCAGGCAGAAGTGGAGAAGAAGTTAGGAAAAAGTATCAAGTCATTGCAGTCTGATCGCAGTGGCGAATACCTCAACAACGAGTTCCAACAGTACTTGTCAGAGGTTGGGATTACATCCCAATTGACAACACCGGGTACTCCTCAACAGAATGTTGTAGCAAAGAGAAGAAATCGAACTCTACTTGGGATGGTTAGATCTATGATGAGTTATGCATCTTTGCCCATTTCGTTCTGGAGATATGCCTTAGAAACAGCTTCTTATCTGTTAAACCTGGTACCGTCCAATTCGGTGCCCAAGACCCGTGTCGAGCTATGGGGCGCAAGCCTAGCTTGAGCCATATAAAGATTTGGGGTAGTCCAGCACACGTGCTGAACAAGGATGCTGACAAGTTGGAATCTAGGTCAGAGGTGAGATTGTTTATAGGGTATCCAAAGGGAACGAAGGGTGGTTATTTTTATAGTCCTAAGGATCAGAAGGTCGTTATTAGCACTAACACCCGATTCTTAGAAGAGGACAATATGATTAATCACAAGTCCAGAACAGACATTGCCCTTCAAGAACTCGAAGGGAATGCCAATACGATTTTACTTCCACAACCACAAGCGCAAGAGGCAATAATACCAAGTACTGCACAACCTGTTGATATAATGCCTACACAGCCTCGATGTAGTGGGAGGGTTATTCGTCAACCTGATTGATACATGTTTGTGGGAGGATCTTCAGATTTGATCCCAGGAGACGGACATGCTGATCTAGATCCCTGGACATATGCCGAGGCAGTAAGTGACGATGCGAAAGAATGGCATCTCGCTGTGGATTCTGAATTTGAATCCATAACTGCTATAGATGTATATGAGAAGGTTGTAGTGCCAGATGGCTGTAAAGCTATAGGCAGTAAGTGGGTATACAAGAGAAAGAGAGGAGGGGATGGAGAGGTCACGACTTATAAGGCTAGGCTAGTGGCGGAAGGGTATACCCAGACCGAGGGTAAAGACTACGATGAAACCTTTTCGCCGGTGGCAATGCTCAAGTCCATTCGGATCTTTCTCGCTATAGCAACTCACTTAAACCTTGAGGTTTGACAGATGGATGTCAAAACCGCTTTCTTAAACGGTTATCTTGAAGAAGGTAGGGACATCTATATGCACCTACCAGAAGAGAGGGAAAGCGAAGAGCATCTAGTGTGGAAGCTCAAGAAGTCCATTTATGGACTCAAGCAAGCTTCCAGGTCATGGAACTTACATTTTGACGAGGTGATTAAATCCTATGGATTTACTCAAAGTGAAAACGAGAGTTGTGTGTATCGCTTAAATGTCAACGGAGATAATGTATTTCTTGCACTTTATGTAGATGATATTCTCCTAGTTGGCAACAACGTGGACGTATTATCAGACATAAAGATATTGTTATCTGAATAATTTCAAATGAAGGACTTGGGAGAGGCAGTTTACATTCTTGGGATCAAAGTTATACGAGATCGCAAGAAAAGGATGTTGAGCTTATCCCAAGCCGCCTGTATTGATACTGTGATCACTCGTTTCAGCATGCAAACCGCCAAGAAAGGATTGCTACCTTTCAGACATGGCGTTCCACCTTCTAAGGAAATCTGTCCTAAGACACCTAAGGAGAAAGAGGAAATGAGATAGGTACCCTATGCTTCCGCAGTAGGTAGTCTTATGTATACCATGCTATACACAAGACCCGATATCTGCTATGCAGTTGGCATAGTGGAAAAATATCAGTCTAACCCTGGAAAGGCACATTAGACTGCGGTAAAACATGTACTCAAGTGCCTCAAGAGGACTAGAGATTACAGGCTAGTTTACCAGGCAGATAGTCTAAATCCCTTAGGATATACGGATTCGGATTTCCAGGCTGACTGGGATAAGAAAATATCTACCTTGGGCTATGTGTTTACCTTGAGAGGAGGAGTCGTTTCATGGAGGAGTGCAAAGCAGAGATGCATTGCAGACTCCACTATGGAAGCCGAATATGTGGCTGCTTCAGAGGCTGCTAAGGAGGCAGTATGGCTCCGGAACTACCTCTTGGATCTAGGCGTGGTACCTAGTTTGCCTAAGAGTATCACAATCTATTGTAATAACTCAGGTGCAGTGGCAAACTCAAAGGAACCCAGGACCCACAAGGCGACTAAACACATAGAGAGAAAGTACCACAGAATACGAGAAATCATAAAACGAGGAGATGTGCGGATAGAGAAGATTTGTATGACAGAGAATTTAGCTAACCCATTCACTAGAGCTTACCGCAGAAATTCTACGACAAGCATGTTCAAGGACTAGGGCTGCGATTGATGCCACCCACTTAGTAAACTTTCAGTATAAGTGGGAGAATGTAATAGCTAGATAGTTAGACTTCTGGTATACTAAAAGTTTACTTTAGTATAAGTGGGAGATTGTTGGATTTGTATACTAAAAGCAAGAACTTTTATATACAATTTTTCCAATTTTTCACTATTAATCTCCTGTATGATTATGTTTACACTAATCACTATATATGTCCCCATATCTCTTTCCATAAGTAGATCATATGGTGTGTTGTAGATCACAAAAGATCATATGATTGGTTAAACTCAATGAGATATAAAATATATATCACATTTGAGATAACTTGAGGACGAGTTGTTAGTATAGGCTGTTGTATCAAGTAGGAATAGTTTATCTTGACTATTTAATTATACTGGTACGTCTTTATGTGTGCATGTCTGTATGTTACTTTGATTTACTATGGCTGAGAGTTACGTGCTAACTCTTTATACCAGAATCTTGGGTGATAGCAGCTTGCATATGATAACTAGTAATTTGTGTTTAGGTAATCGCATCCGTTTAGGATGATGATATCCCCTAAAGGAGCTCAAAAGGTTTATTGTACTAAACCTTGCAGGTTGATTAAGTTCGGGTACAATAATGAAGTTGAGTGGTACTACTTAAGGAATTAATAAGCAATTAATTAATTTAAGCTGTCAGAGGCTTTAATTAATTAATGGATATTCGATATCTTAAATACGGGGAATAATTAAGTCTAATTCAAGCCCCGACTCAATTCGGGAATAAAGGGGTAAGTCAGTATTAATTCTTTAGTGGAATGAATTAATATTTATGTATTAATTATTTTCTGGGCTAAACATAGAAGACTTAATTCATAGTTAGGCCCATTTTTATTTCTTATATTTGATCCCTGGACTGGCCCATCAGACTCCTAGCCCAATAGGGAATTAAACTACCAGGCCAGGCCCATACTCAGTTATTATGTGTTAAATACATAACTCTTAGTCTGTGAAAAAGAACAGCCCAACGTAAAAATCACAGAACAGAAAAGAGAGAGTGAAAGGGTGGCGGCGGCAGTGTTGGTTCCCACACTTTGGATTTCTCAAAGTTCGTTGTCCATCCGGCGTTGAGGATCGAGCAGGGATACAGTCCAGAAGGTCAATTCTGGAGTCTAACATTGAATCACTGTGCACACGATTCTCAGGTCAACTCTAAAACACCTATGTGTTGTATTTAAATTAATATATGCATATTTAGGATTAATTAATGTGTATATTGAAATATGACAACTAAGAAGGTCCTAGGGAAATTCGAAAATTCCTACAAAATGTATATTGGAGCTTTCATACGCTTGGGAATCTACGAATGATGTTCGGAACATGAATATTATATGTTTTCATATTAATATACTAAATTGTAGGAACAAGTTAAATATGTGGTGTGTGAATAACAGATACGATATATCAAATACATGGACTACTCTCATCATAAGAAATTTCAGATACCGCAATACAAATCCAATATCCCAATCAACAAACTTATCCAGACTAGAATCAACAAGTTGTGCTTTCACAAGGAACAGGAAAATGCAAAAAAAAAACAAAAAAACAAAAAAACAAAAAAAAAACAAAAAAACAAAAAAACAAAAAAACAAAAAAAAAAAAAAAAAACAAAAACAAAATAGAAAAAATAATAAAAAAACAAAAACAAAAACACATCTAAGAATCACCAATCAGATAATAATCAACTTTGTGTGACAGGAGAAATTTCATGAACCAAAAACAACTATTAATATATCCAATTCCAGTGCCTTGTCAATGAAATATGTGTAAACCACAAATTGCATTATTAATGCTAATGTGATGAGAGATTTCCTTCATCATCTGATACTCCCATCTTGCTCTCACTATCCTCATACTCTTAGAAATCTAATGAAGCATAGAGTTCAGTGCCCTTCCCCAAAGGGACATACCACATTATTCATTTAACAAGAGAAAATTCACAATCTCAATTAGAATTAACAAATACGTAGCTAATGGAAACAGAAAATACCACCTTCAGGGGTCTAGTGCAATTCTTTGGAATCAAATCATTTTGTATGTATGCTAACTTGTTTCTTCTGAATGGTTCCGGCACACATTCAACATCATATCTATACACAACTTTAACAACCTACAAATTTAACTATCAAATGATGTTTACAACTTGTGAATTAAAAAACATTCTAATGCCAACATATGGAAGAAAAAGGCTTGTACTCTGGGAAGCATGAAGAGAGACAATCCTAACTGGACTAAAGGTCACGCCCACAACAAAAATATCAAAATGACCTGTCAAAAACAAAACTCAACCTAAGCAAGAATAATTCAAAGCCTTCAAGCTAGATTTTCTTCAAACAAGATTACTTTATTTCCAAACAAGCATTTGCAGCATTTGCTTACCCATGCAGGCGAAAAGACAGGTTTACAAGCTGGTAGCTCTTGTTGAGCAAACTGGTACATAACTGCCCAAAAAAACATTAACTAGATAAATAAAAGAAGAATGACCATTAATCAATTAGTACTCTCTACTTATAAATGAATTTGGATTCATCACGAGCCATAATGCACCATTTAAGAATCCAATTGAATCTATACAACTGATCAAGAAAGAAATTGAGATACACACACACGCACATACAATTTAAGAGACAATGTCGAAACGACTGAATCAACTCTAGTCCCAACGGACGCCGAACCCACTATCCATTTCCATTCAATTCAAACTCTCAGTAACTCATATGAAATAACAATTTTGAATCCGAAACACCATGAAACTGAAAGTTTCCACTGAATTCAACTACTTGCGTAAAAAATAAAAGAGCAGATACAACTCTCATCATTTAACACAAATTATCATCGCGATCGAGAAAAAGGAAAGGAGGGTGAGTGTTCAAAGAATCATGAATATAAAAATCCCCAACCCTTAGAAATGCAGTGTGGTTAAAACCTAGAATTTCCTTCAAAATTATAATATAAGTATGCATCAATAATAAGGGCCATGCTTCCAGATGAGAAAAAGCAAACCTGGCAGCAGCATATTGCAGTCCAAAATCTGGTTCTGGATAAGTTTCCAATTTTCGAGAATTACTATTATTCAGAAAGTCTGAAGATGGTTCAAACTTGTGCAATCCTCTGTTATCAGCCATCAATTTCTGATCTTCCAAACCTACAATGTACTTCATTGGCATTGTCCCAGTTCTAGTAGATGCAGGACTCTGTGAAGAATAATTCAGCCTCCTCTTGTACTTCTAGATATGATCTCCAAGGATTGCTCGATACCGCTCCTCACATATATACAGACTATAACTACCAGTCTCTTCCTCGTCGCTGGTATAAGCACTACGTCTCTTCTTCTTTGAACCTCTTTAGGATATTATTATGTTCGTGTGCTTCCCTATAGCTCCACCTAGTTACACAAAAATAACCAACAAAAATCCACTGGACAGGAAATAGTAGCTTATCTAAGTGAGAGGCTTTGTTGCCCCATGCATTTGCATGAAATTGACCAAGAAATATGCTTAAGAACTAATTACAAGAAATAAGAATAGCAGTGCTTAACTCGTCTTTAATTACAACAAATGCAAACCTTCAAAATTCAACTTATACATAGAATGGGAACACTTTATATTTTGAGAAAATTATACTATATGTTCCACTTGTGTTGCTAAAGTACCAAAACCACACTAAGGCGTTGTACCGACCACCGCATCGGAGCATGCGAACTAGACAAAAATTAAATGAAGATTGATATTACTAACTTATTTTTTGGGACAATGTAGATTTACCTTTCGATTGTCGCTCGCTGCTCTAAATCTTCAAAAAGTAGATACTGCATCTAACAATTGTACCTCAGTACCTCTACACTTGATGATGTATCCTCCAACTGATATCCTGACCTGAGGAAGATACACAATAGAGGTTACCGGAAATGTAATAATCATCTAATAATCCTGACCAGTCACATTGATACCCAATATATAGAGTTGAGCCATGATGTAAGCTGAAGCCATATCATTCAAGTCCAACGTTTCTCAAAGTAAATAATTTGATCTTTTATAAGAAATGAAATTGATAGTGATCATCTGGACGTTGTTAAAAATGAGAAAATGAATTCAAGAAGTTCTGGTTCACATATGCAATATTATTGGTCTATCAAGTAATATCACAGAAAACCTGAATAACAGCAACACTACAATAACAGAAAAGAGACCAGAATAATCTACATTTAGAAGTCAAACATATAGCTTAACTGAGCAAATTCCATGGTTATTTTGAATGAACGTTAAGAATGGGTATACTTGGGAAAATAAATAATACACCCAAGAAGATGGGACGAACTACAAGATAAATGACTTCTTGTGACAAAAGTCCTACTGATAGCGGGAATATTGTCACTATAAATGTACCAATTGTGACGACATATTCTATTGTCACTAATTATTTGAAAGCTATAGCATTTGTGAAAAAAAAAAATTAGTGTCACTATTTGTTGTCACTAAATATTTGGTGCCAGATTTTTATGTTGGTGGCAAATAAAACTTGTCACTATTGCAATTTTAAACAGTGACAACAACTAAATTTATCTCTAAATAACAAAAAATTTAGTGACAACATCTAAAGTCGTCACTAATTAAAACAAGATTTAGTGACAAAATCTGCTTGTGACTGATTGTTGGAAGAGTGACATCAACTAAAGTTGTTATTCATTAAATAATAATTTAGTGACATAAAATATCCAGTGTCACTAATTGTTGGAAGATAATATTTTTTGCTCAGTTACAATATAATAAGAGCTTTATTGGTATTTGCTATGTTCTAAATTATTGTGTTTATTATAAAGATTGTTTTTAAAAATTTATTTTGCATTCTTTTAAAGAAGTATATTTATTGAATGAGTAGAAACATAAAACAAAACTATAATTTTTATGCATGTTTGCAACATGATGTTTAAATAGAAGAAAATATATTTTCATGATGAGAACATGAAAACTAAATATAAGTTAACTTGAACACTAGATTTTTCTTCAAAATTTGTTTTATACTATATTCTTGTTTGTATGTATTATTATATTATTCTAATGAAACAACTACTTTGTATAATTTAATCATATATGTATGCCTATTTTTTATATCACAAATATATTTTTAGGCTACTTTTATTTGTTGATATGGGCCTCCCTGGATGGAATTCCTGGCTCCATCACCGTTTGTAGTCCATGTATGATTAATTTTTATACAAATATTCAACACATAGCCTTAATATATATTTTTGTAGAATATGTGCAAAATAAAAAGAATCACTATGTTAAATAAATAAAAGAAAAATATGTGTAAGTTGTTTGTTTGTAGGGACAGAACTAGGTTGGATTAGGCTATACATTGGACGGTTTGAGCCTTATTTACAAGCATCAGGCCCAAGTCAAGAGGGGGCAATTTAGGCAGCCCATCCAGTTGGGCCCACCCCGTTGGGTCAACGTCATATTTCAGGTCAGACTAGACCAATTAGTTAGCCGGCTCAGTCTATCCCCCTATAATATACGATAAAAAAACTTGTATGAGACCGTCACACGTGTGACGGGAAAAAATATTACTTTTTGCGGTAAAAGTATCGCTTTCATTTGTAAAAGTATCACTTTTACTTTTATTTGTAAAATTATCAATTTTATATGTAAAACTATCACTTTTTCCTGTAAAAGTGTATTCCATCATATGTGACACTGCCACACACAAGACTCACTCACAATATACTAAGATTATCGGACCAAATAGTACTTGGGGCCAAGTTTTTCATGATCCAACCTATCTAAAATAGCAGGCCAACTTAGTCGGATCGATTTTGCTACCTCTATCCAAGCCTGACCTATTATCATAAACACCTTTTTTTATAGCTCGAACCTGACCTATTTCATGATCAAATTCTGGCATGGGCCTATTTAAAGATATTTTAAAGGCCTAACGCCAATGTGTTAAATTGTAGTCCATTAATTAACATTTGATAAACTAAAATTCTGTATATATTTCATTTTACTGAAGTACTTAGAAAATATTAGTTTCAAAAGAATTAAAATAATCCCATAATGTAAACTAATTACAGCACATATTACAAGACAACATGTTTTCTTTTCAGCAACGTAATGAAAAAAAGGGTATAAAATTAGAGAGGGAAATCTGGCGCCTGTTGTAGCAGCATGAATTTCCATTTGGCGTGAAACAAAAGAACCAATTTTCCTAACACTCTAAAGGCAGTTACAACACGTAATAGTCTCCACTCTCTCCCTTTTATCTCTCTTTCAGAAACTCAAAAGCCCTAATTAATCCATTATTCATTCAAAGAGAGATGAAAGCAAGCTACCCTAGACTATCCCCCTCGATCAACCACGGCGAAGCGAGCGGGAGTTGCCCAGGTAATCTTTCTTTTTTCAACTTCAGTAGGTTATGATTCATGGAATTGGATCCTCTCCATTTACAATGCCGTCAATTTCGTCAATTTCTCAGCATCTAGACAGTTTATTAAATTAATAAACCATTATTTGCCAGTCACTAGCTTTGTAAACGCTATACTTCAGCGATTCACTCTCGAAAACACCTTTCTGCTCTTTTATTTTTGCTGCTACAGATTTGCAGCCACAAATGTATTCTTTAAACTATCTTTAGGCTCAGTCTTAAACGAAATTTCATTTATTTTGGACAACTAAGAGATTTGGAATTGGAATTCAGGGCAAAGTGGTTCAAGGTTATTTCTATAGCTTCAATTATTTTTTTGTAGCTTCCCCCGTGCCTCTTTCTGGGTTCTCGAAATTTGTAATGGTAAACGTCCGTCGGTATCTCAAATCAAAAGAAAAATGTTCTTGTTTAGATTAAGAATGGAATGGTAGGGCTGAAAGATTGAAAATTGAAATACACACAGGTTAAATTGCATTTGTAATTAAGACACTGTGTTTGAAAATGCGGATGAGGTGGTAGAATGTGATTCATCGATGTAATAGAAGATGGATATGATATGGAATTGATGAAATTTGCAAGTTTGTAACTGGAGAGGATCCATATGCATGATTCTGTTCATTAAAATATGCATTGGTAGATTATGTTTTTCCTTTCTTTTCAGTTACTTTAGTCATAGGAACGTGAGTGTAGTTTAATAACTTTAGTACTGATCTACGGTTCTATAGTCATAGGAAATTAGGAACAGGTTTGTTTTCAATAGTTTTTGAAATATGTGATCCTACAGTCCCAGGAACGGGTTTGTTTATTCAATATTTTTTGAAAATTTGTTGTCCCATAGGAACAGGTTTGTTTTTCAATTACTTTAGTACTGATCTAACTTAAAGTCCGGTACAAATTCCCAAGAAGCTCCCCCTGTTCTTGTGGTTTTCAAAGCCTAGTCCAAAATAAAAATAAGAATGGAGAAATAAACTAAGCACAACAATGGGAGTCTTTTCCATGTGATGGATTGGTGGATTAAAATCATTTGCCGGGATCAAATTTATTATATGAACCTGAATATGTCCCGTTTGATCCAGTAACGAGCTCAAAGATGAATGTATTAGTTTAAACATTTGCCTACTCTTCTTTATATTATAAAATCTCTTTAGAGAAATTGTTTTTGTATTTGTCTTTTTATAGTTACAATATGGATATAGATACTGATCTGAGCTTTCAATACTCTTTGATTGAGGTTCAAGAATGGCTCTTGTTGATGAAGAAAGAAGTGAACTTCCGCAAGAGTCTCTAAAACAATCACTCATTTCTGAAGAAACTAAGAACTCTGCTATTGGTTGTATTACTAGCGCATTTGTTTATTTTTTCTGATTTTAGAGAATATTTCTCATTAATCCATATCATCTATACCATGTTAACCAGATTAACCTTTGAGATTTCTAATATTTTGGATTTGATATAGGCATATCTTAACAAAAAAGATGTGGTGTTATTAGAGGCCTTTCAGTTCAAAAGAAAAAGGCATTGGAGTGAAAAGCTAGACATTGTTATTCATCCAAAACGAAATCGGATTGTTGGCCCGAATGCTATGGACCCTTGAACATGCTTATTGGAAGGACATTTCGTTGGATAACAAAAGGAAGATGTGGCTTGGGATGAAGGTATCATACTAAATTATCCCTATATATAATGCATATTCTTTATAAATCTGATTTATTTGAATAGTTTTCTAGATTTGTTTATATTAACTACTGCAACAAAAATTTAAATCAACTACATGGTTCTTGCCTACGTATGCGTCTGAATTTGGAAGGCTGTTTTGATTTTGCAACATTTAAAAATCTAGTTGAGCATTTTGATTCAAATAAACGCCCCACCTAGATAAACATAATAAGATGAACATGGACAAACTATCATGTTAAAAAACATAACAAAAGTTAATGTCATTTGGATTGAATTTATGCTCTTTTGATTATGGCATATGAGAATCAAAGTTTTGGTATCCAAATATTATTTTTGCTGCATCATTAGTGTAAAACTATTGTGTTTTACTGCCACTATTTTATTATTAATGAAAAACATTGTACTAGGATTATTATTTGAATTTATCACCATTAAATATATTGAGCACTTGTCTTGTTTTCTTATTTATATAGAAAGCTAGTGATCGGAATAAGAAAAATAGGAAGATGCTTATATGTGGACGAAATCAATTACCTAATCTTCATACGAAGATGTAGGTTCATGTACATACCTTTTCCGCAACAACTTGATTTTATTTTTTACTCTTATTTATTTAAATGACAGCGTGATCCTAAGACTAGGGAGGAGGCCACACGAATAGTCGCATGGAGAAAAGGTAGATATAGCAAAAGAAAAAATGAATGGGTAGATGACGCTTCACGAGAAGTTTATGTGAGTTTTTCTCTTCTTCTTTGTACTTAAGTATGAATTCCTAACCTTAAAAAAAATCTAAGAACGAAGATAATTATCCAGGACAAACTTCTTAAATCACAAAGTGAACCAAATGACAATGGTTAATATCCCATGAGCGAGGATGAAGCTTTTGAAAAGGTTCTTGGGGAAGAGAAGCATAATCGTCTACGTGGATGTGGGGATGACGTGAAACCACCTTCTAAAAGAGGTGAAAGAGTTAACCTCGAACTACAAAAGAGAATAAAGATCTAAGGAAAAGAAATGAAGAGATGGTGTCAAGGTTAGAGTCCTTAGAAGCTCAAGTCAGTAATCAAGTACAAACTCAAGTACAAGCTATCTTGAAAGTTCAACTTCCAACACTCCTTCAAAGCTTAACCCAAGCTAGTTGGCCTCAAGCACTCGATGTGAGTACATTTACATATATATGAATATGTTTTGTATAAAATTGTGGAACAGTGATTAATAATTATAAGCACAGGGATAGGTTCAATAAGAGTATTTTAAATCCATCGCTTTGAATCCCGAATTAAAACATAGTGCATACTGTAGAGTTTAGTGTCGAATTCATACTTATTAGTCTCATGTACAATGATGAGCCAATATATATAGTTGTTCTATATTAATTTGTGGAGCCCAATTGCTATCAACATTATGGCCGAGTATAATGCATTTGAAAAGGATTAAGTTCAAGAGTAAGCCTATGTTTCAGAAAATTAAGCTCCAGTCCAAAACTGAGGCATATTTAGGTTGATTGTTTTATTTCTTACTCATTCTAATTGAACTTTATTTTTTGTTATGATCATAATGGCTTGGAAAATAGAAAAGTCTCACTAATTATTTCTTTTGTTTTTTTTTTTCATTTGCACATGTATTTTTTATTTTATGCTTCTTATTAATTTTCTTAATTTTTTTTTGTAGGTTTGAGCTGTACAATGTGCTATGGCCGTGAAGAATTGGTAAGTTTGGAGTCTCCAACATCTTTGGTAGCTTTATGATCAATTGCCCATCTTTATATGTAGTTTTTCAATCGTTAGACTTTAGTTAATTTATTGGTGAACCTATTAAACGTCAGTAATTTCCTTTGAACTCTTGTATTTTCACTTTCAGTTCTAGAATGTTGCACTTCGATAGATGATTTCATTGATTGGTTTATTTAATTTCCCTGTGAATTGATTTGATGCTCACATATACTAAATGCACGGAAAGAAAAGAAGAAGAAAAAGTATTGTTAGCAACCATGGAACATTTCATTATAATTTGCTTGACAATTCATTATTTTATTAAATACATAATTAAAATATAAATTAATATATTTATGTAACAACATATATTGTGACTAAGTTTATACATTAGTGACATATTTAATTCTAGTCTTATTATAAAATTGTGACAACTTTGGGTTCTAGTCATAAATATTTTTGTGACTAAATAATCAGCTTCTAGTGATAGTAAGCGCTTTTCACAAAAATATTGTTTGTGACAAAAACTCACTACTACTATAACATTGTTTTTAGGAACAATACTTGGATGTCACTAAGTCAAATTTAGTGGCAAAGATTGTACATGGCTAAACTATAATATTAGTGACGATAGTTGTACGTGACTAAATCGTCAAGCTCTAGTGACAAATACTATATGTCACTGTACTTGATGGTTGTAGTGACAACAATTATATGCGACTAATGTATCAAGTTTTAGTGACAGCTATTATCCGTGACTAATGTATCACGTTTTAGTGACCATTATTATATGTGACTAGTGCCTTGGGATTTAGTGATAACAATTGCATGCGACTAAACGTGGAAGTTATAGTGACGACAATGTGATGACTATCATTAAAACTTATAGTGTCGGGATCTATAGTCACAACCTTGTGATGGTGAACTTTTTTCGTCACTAACATATAATAGTGACAACATTAGTACAAATAGTGACAAAAAAAGTCATCACTAAAAGTCCGTTTTCTTGTAGTAATCTTTTCTGAGAGGAAAATGAGACTGTCTTTATGGGAGGGAAGGAGCATGTATTAGTTATTCATGTAATTTATAAGTCACATTAGCAACCAAAGAACAGAAATCAGGAAGGAACTAATTCCCAAACCTCAGATAATGCGCGTCCATACTCTTCAGAACTGGAGGGTAAACCTTGAATATGGGATATCACAAGACAAAATGAAGTACAAAAACCTTGAATGTTTTATCCAAATACCGTGTATAGTCAAGCCATAGATCTGTAGATATAGACAAGTCAAAAATATATTGTGTTTAATCCTCATATATGGGATGGGATTATATTCTAAATCAAAATTAGCTGAACAAATTAGAGGCACATCATGTGCTTCATATAAATTTCTTTCCATTGTATTTAGAACTTGATAATTGGTGTCCCTAGTTCTTGAACATGTATCTTAAATAAATAAACAGGACTTTACAAGCATACTCCAAAACTAAGTTGATCCCAATTTACAATGCTTCTCCAAGGCCAACAAAAAACTAACACAAGATTCACACGAATCATAAATTTAACATTTTTACCATCTATCTATTGCTAAACACACACATATATATAAACCAAGCTTTCATTCAAAGATGTAGCTGGAAATTGTCCAGCAACAATTGACATATTCAACGGGGACAACAATTACAAGAGAAAGTAAGGAAATTGGACATGATAAGCACAAGTTCCATTTATTATTAATACTACTATGAAATATGATTACAAGTTCATATAGCTATTCAGATATACATGTCAAATATACTCACTTCTCTACCATCGAGGTTTCTCATTACTGCACCATCGCCTCTGCATGAGCATACTCCGGGCCAACCGTATATACCTAAGAAACAACAAGATGTTGAAATTATTCCCTGTCAAAATCTGCAAGAGAGTGTTCTCTATGTCAAGTTAGGGAATAATATAGAAATAAGAATTATAGATTAGATTTAGAATGGTAAACAATCATGTGAAATTAATCTATGAACTAGTCTTTTAACTGTTGATTCAGAAAACCTGCTCTCTTATGCTTATCAGAAGGAAGAATGGTAACAGGAATAATATTACGGTAAATAAAGTATTCCTTCTTTAAATATACATCATTGAGATTACAACACTAGTTATATCAAAGTATCCCTTATTTTAATAAGCATGAAGTGATATAAATAAGGATCAAAGTAAATCCATATCAACTGAACATTAGCATGTCCTAAATTGATGTGTTAATGTCATAGTAGGTAATATTGACATAAATTCCACATAATGGAAATCACATGTAATCAGGATCAATTAAAAGCAACATACCTTAATTCTACATTAACAATAAGAGAGAGAGAGGGGGAGAGAAAGAGAGAGTGCTACATGGCGAACGAAGCTAGAGAAATGTTGCGCTTGAAATACTTGAGCAACAAATCCTTGGTGAATTCTATAAATTTCCAGGCGATGGAGGCGGCAGAAGCGGTAGGAGCGAGTAAAACAGCACACCGGGAAAGGGAGGGAGCAGGGAGGGCGAGGGCGAGGGCAAGACGAAATCAAATCGGAAAGCTTACAGCGGTGCAGGGCTACGGCGCACGGGGTGCAAGGAGATGGTGGGGGCGACGACGTGGTGGCGATGGGTCGACGGCGAGGTGCGGCTGGTGGCGAAGGGTGATGGTAACGCTAGGGTAATGGTGATTTGGGGGAGACTTGGGTAAAAAAAATTCTAATTTTAACTTCTTGTTAAAAACGTTCGTACATCTAGGGGAAAAGAAAAACGAAATGCCATTTTTATTTTTTAAACTGCGATTTAATAAAAATAGCAGGTGTTAAACTACAACAGAAATAATACAACGGTGCTATAAAATCCGTTGTTGTCTAGTGAACCTACCTGCTAAACAACAACGGTTAACTGCTAATATACAACGGTTTTGGACTAAAACCGTTGTCTTAGGGGCGTTGTTGTTTTGCATTTTTCTTGTAGTGCTAAGAAATTTGATGTTTTGGGAATTGGAAGGTCGCTCCTTGGGGAAATCGATGCAGTTTGAACATTTGGATTTATAGTTGCTAAGTTTGCTCAGAAATAAGTTGAGGAGCAATGAAAAAGGTGTCTCTTCTCTTAGATTATGTATCTCTGGGTTCTTTTAATTTATTAACATGCTTGTTCTATGTCAATACGAAAAAGGCAAAGAATCTTCTCTTTAGAGGAAATACGACCATAAAATTTATTTGAATAGTGGTTTTCTATAAGGTAGCGGTTGACCTAGGATCTGGATTATTCTCCCTTGATCTCCTGATGGCCTCAAGATAATGCAAAACACAATGATTAGTTAATGTAAGAGCATATATGATGGGAAGTTTGTTATTTAGACTGCTAGGTTGGATCTTTTAAGTTTTTAACTGATCTGAGCTTTATTCAGTTGCTTATGATCTAGGTAAGTAACAAATTGTAGAAACTCATTGGAATCATCTTATTCACCTTAGAGAGAAGTTACAGAAGTGTTTGTTTACAAATAGAAGTTATGAGGTGAATAATAGAGCTTACACCTATATTTATACAATTTGACTTTTACCTCAACTACCTTAAAACTAATTAATCATATATTTATATCTTTAATTTCCTTTTATACCCCCCCCCCCCCTCAAAATGGGAGTGGATATTCAAAAGTCCCATTTTGGACTTCAAGTCTTGAAATGTTGCATTTCCAATTGGTTAGTATGTCTGCTAGATTCTTCGCAGTTGGTATTTGAATGATCTTGAGGAGGCCTTCTTTGATTTTCTCTCGTATGTAATGATAGCCTATTTGGATGTGTTTTATCTTCTCACGAAGAACTGGGTTGTGAGCAATAGAAAAAGCAGCTTTGCTGTATGTGTAGATAGCTATTGGTGTTGGGAAGTTTACTTTGAGATCTTGTAGTATGTATAAAATCCACTTTACTTCTGAAGCTGTGGCACCTATAGCTCTGTATTCAGCATATGCTGATGATTTGCTTATTGTTGGCTGTTTCTTGGACTTCCACAAAATTAGTGAATCACCAAGAAAAACGGTGTATCCTGTTATGTTTGTTCACATCTTGCCCAATCAGAGTCTGTGAAAGCTTGTAATTTGAAGTTAGTACAAGAAGGATAAAACAAACCTTGTCCAATAGTGGTCTTAAGGTATCTTAAGACTCTATGGACTGCTGTGAAATGTGCCTTGTTAGGATTGCTCATGAATTGAGACAAAGTTTGTATGGCATAAGACAGGTCTGGTCTAGTGATAGTTAGATATAACAGTTTTCCCACAAGCTTTCTGTATGTGGATGCATCAGTTGGTGTATTGTCAGCAATATTTGTGAAGCCTTGTTTAGAATCCATAGGTGTGGCTTACTTCCCAAATATCCACTTTCATTTAAGAGATATAAAATATAATTCCTTTGGCATAATTGAAGACCAACTTTTGATCTTGCAACTTCAATGCCAAGGATATATTTTAGAACTCCTAAGTCTTTAATGGTATATTTTTCAAGTAGAAGAGATTTTACCTTTGTGATTTCTTCTATGTTGTTACATGATAATATGATATCATCCACATAGCATAGTAAAACTGTTAAAACTGATTAGAGTATGTGTAAGTTTATCAAACCACTGTTTTGATGCCTGTTTTAGGCTATATAGTGATTTGTTAAGCTTACACACTCTATTGTCATCTGTTTTGCAATATCCTGAAGGGGGTTTCATGTAGACCTCTTCAATTAAATCACCATGTAAAAATGCATTTACTAACATCACATTGATGCATATGCCAATCATTTGAAATAGCAACAGATAAAAAAATTCTTACTGTAGTTATTTAGCAACAGGAGAAAAAATATCAAAATGATCTAATCCTTCTTGTTGTGTGTACCCTTTTGCTACTAATCTAGCTTTGTATCTCTCTATACTACCATTAGGTTTGTACTTGATCTTATAGACCCACTTGCAACCTATGGTGTGTTAATTTTTAGGCAGGGAAACTAAGGTCCATGTGTTTGTTCTTTCAAGAGCATCTAGTTCCAATCACATGGCCTTTTTCCAATTAATATCCTGGTTAGCTTGATTATATGTCCTTGGCTCAACATTCTGAGTCACTGCAGCAGTGAATGCTCTGTGTTTTTCAAAAAGTTGGTCATAAGATATATAATCAGCTATTGGGTATCTTGTTGAATGAATTACCATGTTTGTAGAATTTGAAGAACCATACTTCAAAGATTTTGGTAATGTTGTCTAATATAGACTAAGGTAAGGAGGTGTAACCTTCTGTCTAGAGGATTTCCTAGTGTTGTCACTAGATAATTCAGTAAGATTATCATGACTCGATAACTCAGTAACATCAGTAGAGGCATTAGGTAATTCATCAATAGATGCATCATGAGAACTATCTTGATCAGAATTAACAGAATCATCATTTATGTGTGTGCTGAAAATGGTGGATTCATGAAGTTCTTCTACAAGAGATTCATGAATGGTGTCAAAACAAGAATTAGTGTAGGTGTCAATTCAATTTCATCAAGGGAGCATGTCTTGTAGTAGAGGTTGGGTAGGATCAGGAACCGGATTTGGGTTGGGAAGTGTTAGAAATTAAGGCACGTAAATTATTTACACACGTATAAGGGAATCGGTATACCTCAGTTGATTTGCAGCGGAATGTATTCGGTTGATTCCCAAAACTGAAGGATCGTGCACTGATTCATCTACAAGCCCGTCTGGACGAATACTACTAGAGCATTCGCCGTCTACTCCACATCCTAGGCTCTTGGAGGACTCCGGTGATTCTCCAAGACAGAGAATTAGAGAGAAAAGGAGAAATATGTATTCTGTGGTGTTATTTTTCCGTAGTCTACGAATACCAGTATATTCGTATATTTATTAGTGTGGGAGAGATCTATCTCCTATTATGGATAAGATCTCCATCCCTATTGGGAATATATCTAATAAGATATTAAATATCTCGTCAGATATATATCCCAACCATATTGGGATCCATCAGATATGGATGCAACCAACATCTCCCACTCATACAAATCTGATCCGACTTACTCGAATCTGAAAGACTCCACAATTCTCATCATCATATCTCTTCTTTCATACAGAGACTAAGGCGTGTGACCGAGCGAGAACTGAATGGAACAAAGTGAGGAGAGTTATATTAAGTTATCACCCAACTAACATAACTCGTCAACTCAGGAGACTCGCTGTGTACCCCAAACTACGTGGTTGCACTAAACCAAACATCTCTGACCCTCGTATTCATATAGAGCATGTTTGACCCCTTAACTTTGTATCTATGCTCATGACTATGTTAAAACTAATTCGACTTTGTCGGCCGGCCTATGAGCCATAGTACACAAGTGCATTACCAGCTTAGTTTTTCCTTGGCCTCTAATGTCAATCTGCTTGGACTTGACAGCTTTCTTAGTCATGCTCCGACAGACCGTATCAATCATGGCCATTGAACACATGCTAAAGTAGCGTCATCAAGCTTACATTTCATGACAAAGTCCAAAGTCCCAAAGGGCACAAGAAACACTATAAGAGCTCACACAGTGACGAAGCAGGGATCTATTCGGTCACTCCTCTTACTAAGGTCGTCATTAAGCACATGTAGTATGAATACATGCTATGATGGAGCTCCCACTCAAATTTGGGCATGTCACGCTCTGAACATCATACGAGTCCTAGTCCAGTCGCTCCTCGAGCGTCTGACCTGCGGACCACTTAGGAATTTGTCTCCAACACAACTCCTAATGATTCGCACACTCGGCTATTAAGAAGCTTTTATGAAGTTAGGACATTCTTCATAATTGATCAAGTATGATCTCATCTTGGCCTCTTGCCAAGGCGACTATGGGCAACAACCTTTCGTGTTGTTCCTTTCACGAAGGTGATCACTCAAGTGTTTGATCCGCCAGTCTCATCCTGCTCGCTTACCAAAGCGCCAGGGCGATTTCCCGTGTGAGTGGGACAATCCAAGCCTTGTGACATATCACACATAATAGACACATTACTTCTAACATATAATAAGGGTACATTTTATTAATAAATAAAATTGTTCATACAGGCTACAAGAATTTTAAATTCTACGAAGTCCCATGCTCCTAACATGCCTTTGAAATACATCTCTACTCAAAGGCTTGGTGAAAGGATCAGCTATCATTTCACCAGTGGGAACGTGCCTGAGAACCACTTGCCCCTGCGCAATATTATCTCGGATAAAGTGGTATCTGGTATCAATATGCTTGGTCCTCCCATGATACTTGGGGTCCTTAGCATATGCCAGTGCAGCTGTGTTATCACAAAGGACAACTACTGCATCATCTACATGCGCCGTGACGCGCAAAGTCTGAAGAAATCTTCTCAACCAGATAGCCTCTTGAACTGCAGATGTACAAGCAATGTACTCTGCTTCCATAGTGGATAGAGATATACAAGGCTGCTTCTTGCTACTCCAAGTGATAGCAGCGCCTCCTAACAAGAATGCATATCCTAATGTGGATTTGCGTTCATCTCTATCTGCTGATCCATCAGCATCGCTGTAACCAAGTAGCTTCAAACTGCCACCGTGATAGCACAAAGCTAAATCACTTGTCCCTTTTAGATATCTAAGTATCCTTTTGACTGCAGCCCAGTGAGCGCGTCCAGGATTACTTTGATACCTACTCACCATCCCTACTGCAAAGCACAAGTCTGGTCGAGTACACATCATTGCGTACATCAAACTCCCTACCGCGCTTGCATAAGGAACCTTAGCCATACTTTCCTTTTCATCATCTGTTTTTGGGCCTAGATCTTTGCTAAGAATACAATGTTTTTCCATAGGCGTGTCAACGGGTTTAGCATTATGCATACGAAATCACTCCAGAACCCTCTTAATATAAGTCTCTTGAGACAAAGTTAAGAGTCTCTTTGAGCGATCTCGGTGTATCTTTACACCAAGTATGTATTCTGCCTCTCCCATGTCTTTCATCTCAAAAGTAGATGATAGCCACTGCTGAGTGGCGACAATCATCTCCGTATCATTTCCCGCCAGCAAAATGTCATCCACATATAATGAGAGAATTGTGAAATTCTTCTCATCCCTTTTGACATACACACAGTGATCTTCCTCAACCATCGTAAAGCCTATCGAAGTGATAGCTCGATGAAATCGAAGGTACCACTGTCTGGATGATTGTTTCAGTCCATAAATGGAACGTTTTAAGCGGCACACTTTGCGCTCTTGTCCCTTTACCTGAAAACCCTTAGGTTGATCCATATAGATCTCATCACCCAGTTCTCCATTGAGAAATGCTGTCTTCACATCCATTTGGAACAGTTCCAAATCAAGATGGGCGACAATTGCTAAAATGAGACGGATAGAGGCAAACCTCACCACCGGGGAGAATGTCTCTTCATAGTCCACACCTTCTCTTTGGGTAAAGCCTTTCGCCACTAGGCGAGCCTTATACTTGTCTATCGAGCCGTCTGCTTTTCGCTTGACTTTGAGAACCCACTTGTTCCCAATTGTCTTAGCCATCGAACTCATCTCTTCCTCCATAGCACTTATCCACTCTGTAGCATTTGGAGAAGTTACAGCCTCTTCATAAGTGGCTGGCTCTTCAACATCCATTGTTGCGCACATGAAAGATTCCCCTTCGAGGTCAAAACGTCTTCGGGGAACCGTTCCACGCTTGCTCCTGCGCAACTCTAGATCTTGAGAGTCTTCATGCAATGGAATTCTCCCACTAACTCTAAGATCGCTCTCATTATTCCCGTCGATTGCTGGATTTGGTTGTAAAACCGCATCCTCGCCAGGAATTCCAGCGTTGTCTTCGGGATCTTGTAACTCATAAAGTTTAAGATCTCCTTTAACTTCTCCAATTGTTGGAAATCCCTCCTCGAGGAAATTGACATCGCGCGACTCAATTTCTGTCATTCCTCCGTCAGGATGTTCACCATACATCACATAGCCTTTCGAGTGGTCACAGTATCTTATAAAGATATGTTTGACTGCTCTAGGACCAAGTTTCCCATGCTTATGGGAAGTATTATGAACAAACCCTGCTGACCCCCAAGGGCGCAAACCTTCTAAGTTGGGCTTTCTTTCATGCCACAACTCATACGGCGTCGAAGGAACTGATTTAGACGGCACACGGTTCAATATGTAGGCAGCAGTTAAGATTACATCTCCCCAAAATGATATTGGTAGATTTGCTTGCGCCATCATTGATCTGGCCATTTCCAGAAGTGTCCTATTCCTCCTCTCTGCAACACCATTTTGTTGCGGAGTGTAAGGAATTGACAGTTGCCTTATGATCCCTTTTTCCTCACAGTATTGCTTGAACTGATCAGACAAGTATTCTCGCCCTCTATCAGTGCGTAACGTTTTAAGTTTCCTATCTCTTTGGTTCTCACCCTCCGCTAAGAATCGCTTAAAACAATCAAGCGCTTCCGAGCGGTGAGACAGGAGATACACTGAATCATAGCGCGAATAATCATCAATAAATGTGAGGAAATAGGATGCACCGTGTCGTGCCTTCACATTTACGGGTCCGCATATGTCTGAGTGAACTAACTCTAGAGGTTGAGTAGCTCTTTTTGCCTTTCCAAAAGGCTTCCGGCAGGCTTTTCCTGCCAGACATGGTTCGCACACAGGAAGGTTGACTTTAGCGAGATTGCCTAAAAGGCCTTCTCGAGCTAACCTAGTCATCCTTTCTCGCCCTATGTGTCCTAACCTTGCATGCCATTTATTTGATTCATTCAAAATATCAACAGATGAAGAAATAAAAGTAGTGCATTCAATAGATAAATCTAACATGAAAAATCCATTGTTCATATGTCCTACGCCATAAAGGTTGTTGCCAAGAAAAATAGATAACATGGTCTTTTCAAACAGGAAAGAAAAATTTTGACTCATAAGTGCTGAAACTGAAAGTAAATTGCATCGAATACTAGGCGCATAAAGCACATCACTAAGGAGCAGCTCGCGCCCAGTGCTAAGTGTGAGCTGGTATGCACCAACTCCCACCACCTCTTCTTGTTCGCCATTTCCCATAGCAATGTAGTGGCTGCCCGCTGGTACTCGATGATAATCTACAAATCCTACTCTATCTCTTGTCACGTGTTTGGTTGCTCCTGAGTCTACAATCCAACCATGGAGAGAATTAGCAACTAACACATGTGAACAGACAAATGAATCAGTAGAGCTAGGAGCGGGTCTTACCTTCTTTGGCTCAGTACAACTACGAGCAAAGTGACCCGTCTTTCCACAGTTATAGCAGGTGTCTTTCTTCTTTCCGCCCCTTTTTCCACGGTGACGCTTTTTAGCCTTTTCACCTTGCGGGCCCAAGTTTTGGTTTTTGGCGTTGCTTTGTCCTGCATTCTTTTGCTTTTTCCAACGGTTGCCTGTGTTAGGCTTGCGTTGCCCAGCATGTGCGACGAAAACAGCTGCTTGTGCTCTTTCCGCCTCTCGACGGTTAGCCTCGAGTCTAAGATGACTGGCGACGCTGTCAAAGGTCTGGATTTGCTCGTTGTGTGTGAGCACAAGTTTAACTTGTCCCCAAGTCTGCTCAGGTAGCGACCTTAGGACTGCCAAAACTTGTTGTTCGTTGGTGAGTTCATTTCCAGCATTTTGAAGCTCTCGAATCATGTCTTTCATGATATCAAGATGCTGGCCCATGGTGTGCTTAGGGTCAAGTACGTACTGATTGAATTTAAGGGTTAAAGCCCTTAGTCTCGTTGCCAAGGTAGTGGCGTACGTGACCTTTAAGCTGTCCCACAGCTCTTTAGCTGTAGCAAACATCTCGAACTCATGAATCAGATGATCCTGCATGCAGCTAAGCATAGTATAGCGCGCAGACCGATCTTGATTCTCCCACTTATTGTACGCGTCTAAATCGCGACGATATTGGGCATTTTGACCGTTTTCTGGCTCAACCGGCGCGGCCATAGTCTCGGTGAGATGGTCAAGGACCTTCATATTATGTAGCAGAAATTTGATCTTACGGTGCCACATGGCATAGTTCTGGCCATCTAGTATGCCGGAACCGTAAAGATCAGAAAAAGCCATTTGGGCATCCATTTCTGTTAATATTTGCGGAAAATATGTTAGAAGATTGTCTATTTAATATTTTTATTCGGGTCCAAATAAAATTTTATTATTTCTCACAAGTGAATGGGATCAAAAATTCGCCGCATTGGCTCATAATCATCTCCCACTCAATTGAAGACGATAATAAAAAATTAAATGATCGCGAATAAAAAATTGTCCATCGCAAGAACATTCATAAAAAAAAAATAATAATAAAGTGAGATGTTAATGACCTATGGTGGTAAATAATCAACAACAAAAAAATTACATGGCCTAAAAATTGGCCCCTCTAATACATGTGTCCTAGTTAGAAACGAAAAATAAATAAATAAATTACAAATTTTCGTTCCTACTACATGATTCTAAAAAAAATTACATCGTAATATCGTATAACCACCATTGTCATCAATCATCTCACACATACATCAATCACATCACGTAATAAAAATACGCAAATAATGAAATTAAATCACATAATTGATTTAATTAATTTAAAGTGGCCTAATCACAAAATCATTTTAGTTAATTAAGGCCTACCAATTAAATTGGCCAAATAAATCCTGAATTATTAAGCCCAATTTTAAATGATAGCCCAAAAAAAATAATAAGGCCCATCCAAAAACCAGGCCACTCTTCAAAAAAAATGAGCAGCCCATTAAAAAACGGCCTAGCCCTAATAAACAGGCCCAATTGCAAAAAAAAAAAAATAAGCCCAAAGAAACAGTCCAAGACTGAGCCCTAACCGGCCCAGCCCAGACTCCCAAAACCTAGCCCACTGCCACCGTCGTCCCGCCGCCGCCGCCGCCCGCCGGAGCGGCAGCACAGCAGCGGCGGGAAGAACAAGGAGCAGGGCAGTAGCAGCAGCATCGCGCATGAAGCGGCGACAGCAGCGGAGCAGCAGCGGAGAAGCGCGCGCTTGCGCCACCGTCGCGCAGGCGTATCAGGGCAGCAGCAGCGAAGCGCCGGGCAACAGGTCAGCAGAGAGGCGGCGTAGCAGCGACGTGCGGCGGAGCGCAGCGCAGCGACGTCCATCGCGTTCGCGCAGCGGCATACCGCCGCCGTACGCAGGAGCAGCAGCGCGCGGTCGCGACTCCGTTGCGCGGTCGCGCTGCCGGCGCGCA
This sequence comes from Ajuga chamaepitys, assembly GCA_958295605.1. Taxonomy (NCBI): domain Eukaryota; kingdom Viridiplantae; phylum Streptophyta; class Magnoliopsida; order Lamiales; family Lamiaceae; genus Ajuga; species Ajuga chamaepitys. The sequence continues at coordinate 28,156,364 of OY282498.1, forward strand.
CTCGCACAGCGGTCGTGTGGTTTGGCCAGTAATTCGCCGTCAACGGCGTCCCAATTTTCAGTTTGTGGTTTAAAATATGGGGTTTACAGCAAAGTTTTTGTCCCAAATTAATAACAGACGAATGAGACAAAAAATTTGAACAGGCGAGAACGAATCAACTCGCTCTGATACCACTGTTAGAAATTAAGGCATGTAAATTATTTACGCACGTATAAGGGAATCGGTATACCTCAGTTGATTTGCAGCGGAATGTATTCGGTTGATTCCCAAAACTGAAGGATCGTGCACTGATTCGTCTACAAGCCCGTCTGGATGAATATTACTAGAGCATTCGCCGTCTAGTCCACACCCTAGACTCTTGGAGGACTCCGGTGATTCTCTAAGACAGAGAATTAGAGAGAAAAGGAGAAATATGTATTCTGTGGTGTTATTTTTCTGTAGTCTACGAATACCAGTATATTCGTATATTTATTAGTATGGGAGAGATCTATCTCCTATTATGGATAAGATCTCCATCCCTATTGGGAATATATCTAATAAGATATTAAATATCTCGTCAGATATACATCCCAACCATATTGGGATCCATCAGATATGGATGCAACCAACAGGAAGAACCGGACCAGAGAGCCAGGTTTATATCACATCAGTTTTGGAAGTTATTGAAGAACGGGCTTGTGACGGTTATAACAAAAATGTCCAACGGTTTTGAGTTGTTGCATGAGAAACCGTTGTTAAAGACTCGTACCAGTTTTAAAAGCAGTTGAAACTGATTTGATTCCAGCTTCCAGAGCTTCTTGATTCGAGCTTAGCTCTTTATATACATTTGTTCTACTTGTAAAGACGAGTTGATACACTTAGTTTTCCCTCTGTAAATACTACACAATCATTAGAATTTGAAAGCTAGGGTTCTTGAGCTCAATTCGGATTGTGAATTGGGGCTTCTAGTTTTCCGAGTTGTTTCTTGTAATTGATTGTTTAGTGGAGTGAATTGAGGTGTATAGAGCCTCCGTGGATGTAGATCACACTGATCGAACAACGTAAAAGTTGTGTGTTCTTTATTTTGTTTCTGGTTTTGCGTTCGGTTTTGTTTGGCCGATTTTCAGTTTGTTTTTCATTCATTTCTGCATTGAATTCTTGTTGTGCATGTTGTAAGTGTTCTTAAATCTAACAAGTGGCGCCGTCTGTGGGAAACAATACACACACACCCAAAGAAGAAGAAGGAATGGCTGGAGTAAAGATGTATGTGGAGAAGTTTTCAGGTAAGAATGACTTCTCACTTTGGAAGATCAAAATGAATGCAATACTGATTCAAAATGGCCTGGACTCTGCACTTCTACCTGTTGATCAATGACCTGATACTGAGAAATCCAAGTTTCCAGAACTAGATAGGAAGGCTCTGAGTTTGATATTCTTATGTCTGGGTGATAAACCTTTGAGGGAGGTTTCAAGGTGCAAGAATGCAGTGGAGGCTTGGGGAAAACTGGAGGAACTCTATCAATCAAAGTCTATATCCAACAAAATATTTATGAAGCAGAAATTGATGTCCTTCAAAATCACTGATGATAAAGGGTATTTCTGACCAACTTGATGAGTTTGTCAAGATGATTGAAGAATTGGAAGATCTGGGGGTGAACTTGGAGGATGATGATAAGGCTCTGATGGTGTTGAACGTTCTTCCAAAATCCATGGAAAGTTTCAAAGATTCACTAATGTTTGGAAGAGATGGAAAAATCAGCTGTGAATCCATCCTGTCAGCATTAAAGACCAAGTGCTTTCAGAATCAGGGAGAAAAGGTCTCTGCACAAGCTGGAGAAGGCTTGAACATTAAGTTCAAAAGGAATTTCCAAAAGAAAAAGTTCCAGGGAGTCAAAGATAATAAATCTGGAACTCAAAATGCAAAGAAAGAAGGAGACTGGGTTGAAACCAGGAAGTGTTTCAAATGCAAGCAAGCTGGACATTTGAAGAAGGACTGTCCACAAAAGAAGAAGAAGCAGGAGAAGCAGAGGGCAGAAGTGGCTATGACAGAGCATCAAGAAGACATCCCAGAAGTCTTAAACATCACAGACACAAAAATGGAAATGGAATGGGTTCTTGATACTGGGTGTTCATTCCACATGTGTCCCAATGAATCCTGGTTCAAGGATCTACAAAAGGAAGATGGTGGATATGTTTTACTGGGAAATGATCACTCCTGCAGAGTTAAAGGCACAGGATCAGTTCAGATAAGAATGCATGATGGAGTCATCAGAACCATCTCTCAAGTGAGGTATGTCCCTGGATTGAAAAGAAATCTCTTATCCCTTGGTTCTCTTATGGCAAGTGGCTGTCAGTTCAATTCCCTAGATGGTCATCTTCACATCACTAAACACAATAAGCTGGTAATCAAAGGAAGGCAACACAATGGCCTGTTTATTTTGATTGGATCACCTGTGATAGGATGTGCTGAATCTGTGATCAGCAGAGAAGATGTTATGAAGTGGCATAGAAGACTGGGTCATATTGGAGAGAAAGGGTTGAAGGAGTTATCCAAGAAGGGCATCATTGGTGAAATGGGAAATAGAACAATGGATTTCTGTGACAAGTGTGCTCTGGGGAAGGCCAAGAAGCTGCCTTATGCTAAAGGGATACATTCCACCCAAGAACCTCTGGATTATGTACACTTTGATATTTGGGGGCCTTCAAGAATAGAAACACATGGAGGAGGAAGATATTTCATGTCCATCATTGATGATTACAGTAGAAAAACATGGATATATGTTTTAAGAAACAAGAGTGATCCATTCCTCAAGTTTAAAACATGGTTAAGTCAGGTGGAGAACCTAAGAGGGAAGAAACTAAAACATCTTAGGACAGATAATGGCTTGGAATATCTATCCACTGAATTCACAGGGTTTTGTGAAGAGAAGGGTACTACAAGGCACATAACTGTCCCTCTAAACCCCCAATAGAATGGGGTTGCTGAAAGATTTAACAGAACTGCGCTTGAAAGAGTTAGATGTATGCTGATTGATGCTGGATTACCTAAATCCTTCTGGGGGGAGACTATAAACACTGCATGATATTTAATCAACAGGTCACCATCATCAACTCTAGGATTTAAAACTCCAGAAGAAGTATGGAGTGGAAAGACACCAAACTATCATGACTTAAGAGTGTTTGGGTGTCTAGTCTATGCTCACATTAGGCAAGACAAACTTGATGCAAGAGCACAGAGATGTGTATTCCTAGGATATCCTGATGGCATAAAAGGCTATAGGTTATGGTTCTTAGAACAGGGAAACCAGAAGCTCCTGATAAGCAGAGATGTAAGGTTCAATGAAGATGTGATGGGATACAACTCTACTGGAAGTAAAGAGGAAGCTGATGGAGCTGTGGAACCTGAAAGAATTTCAGTTCAGGTGGAGCTTAATATGGAGCAGATACCACCAGAGGGGAATACTCAAGCTCAGCAAGAAAATGACAGTTCATCAGAAGAGGAAGAAGGTCAATCTGAGATGGCAAATCTCAGAACTTATAGCATAGGAAGAGATAGGCCAAGAAGAAAAATCCAAAGGCCTGATTTCTATGGACTAGCTGGAAGTGTATATTATGCACTGAGTGTGGCAGAAGACTTGGAGTTTCAAGAACCTAGTAGTTTCAAGGAAACAGTAAGTTGCAGTGAGAGTGAACACTGGATAGGGGCCATGATGGAGGAAATGGAATCCTTAGAGAGAAACTAAACCTGGAAGGTTGTAGACAAACCAAAAGGTCAAAACCTAGTTAGTTCTAAATGGATCTTTAAGAAAAAGGTGGAGGCTGGAAAAGCTGATCAGATCAGATACAAGGCAAGGTTGGTGGCCAGGGGCTTCACGCAGAGAGAAGGCATTGATTATAGGTTACTTCTATCAAAAGTTACTCAAGAAGACTTGGAACTACAGCAGTTAGATGTCAAGACAGCATTCCTGCATGGAGATCTGGTTGAAAGGATATACATAAAGCAACCTGAGGGCTTTGTGATTCCAGGAAATGAAGAGAATGTTTGTTTTCTCAGGAAGTCACTCTATGGGTTGGAACAAAGTCCCAGGTAATGGAATAAGAAGTTCAATGAGTTCATGATGAGTGCAGGATTCATAAGAAGCTTATATGACAGCTGTGTATACTTTAACAAAGGTTAAGAGCTGAACAAGTGTTTCTGTTGCTATATGTGGATGATATGCTCATAGCCAGTAAGAGAAGTGATAAGATACAACAACTAAAAGGAAAATTGAGTTCAGAATTTGACATGAAGGATCTTGGGGAAGCTAGGAAGATTCTGGGAATGGACATCATTAGAAGAAGAAAGACTGGAACACTATGGCTTTCACAGAAGCAGTATCTGCAGAAGGTTGTGGAGAGATTCCACATGCATGAGTCTTGACCAATGAGTATTCCAGTTAATCTACAGACTAAGCTGTCCAAGGATCAGTGCCCTAAGACAGCAGTTGAGGAGATTCACATGAAGAATGTTCCATATGCCAGTGGTGTTGGCAGTTTAATGTATGGTATGATATGTAGCAGGCCAGACTTGGCCTATAGTGTGTCTTTGGTAAGCAAGTATATGTCAAATCCTGGAGAATCACATTGGGAAGCTTTAAAGCTGGTTTTGAGATATCTGAAAGGGTCCTTCAATATGAGGTTAAAGTTCCAGAATCAAGAAGCAAATACTTTACCATTGGTTGGATGTGTTGATTGAGACTTTGCTGGAAATCTGGATACTAGAAAATCCATTACAGGATATGTTTTTACTTTGTATGGTACAACTATAAGTTGGAAATGTGTGCAGTAGTCAGTAGTTGCATTGTCAACAACTGAAGCAGAGTTCATTACTTTAACTGAGGCAATCAAAGAAGCTTTGTGGCTCAAAGGAATTCTCAGGGACTTGGGAATAAGACAAGATTGTGTTACTATTCAGTGTGATAATCAGAGTGCTCTTCATTTGGTGAAACATCAAGATTTTCATGAGAGGTCTAAACATATTGATGTTAGACTTCATTTTTCAAGAGATATAATTGAAGCTGGGTCTGTTGAAGTGAAGAAAGTGCATACTTTAGATAATGCGGCAGATTTTCTGACTAAGGCAGTTCCTAGGAGTAAGATGGTTCATTGCTCAAGCCTGATAAGGCTTGAACAATGTGATTAAGCCTGGAGATAAGAAGATAGTGTGAGGTGATGAAGTACACTTGAATTCATTGAGGTGGAGATTTGTAGGTGTCAATTCAATTTCATCAAGTGAGCATGTCTTATAGTAGAGGTTGAGTAGGATCAAGAACCGGATTTGGGTTGGGAAGAACCGGACCAGAGAGCCGGGTTTATATCACATCAGTTTTGGAAGTTATTGAAGAACCGGGCTTGTGACGGTTATAACAGAAATGTGCAACGGTTTTGAACTGTTGCATGAGAAACCGTTGTTGAAGACTCGTACCAGTTTTAAAAGCAGTTGAAACTGATTTGATTCCAGCTTCCAGAGTTTCTTGATTCGAGCTTAGCTCTTTATATACATTTGTTCTACTTGTAAAGACGAGTTGATACACTTAGTTTTCCCTCTGTAAATACTACACAATCATTAGAATTTGAAAGCTAGGGTTCTTGAGCTCAATTCGGATTGTGAATTGGGGCTTCTAGTTTTCTGAGTTGTTTCTTGTAATTGATTATTTAGTGGAGTGAATTGAGGTGTATAGAGCCTCCGTGGATGTAGATCACACTGATCGAACCACGTAAAAGTTGTGTGTTCTTCATTTTATTTCTGGTTTTGCGTTCGATTTTGTTTGGCCGATTTTCAGTTTGTTTTTCATTCATTTCTGTATTGAATTCTTGTTGTGTGTGTTGTAAGTGTTCTTAAATCTAACAATTAGTGGTGGTAGTGTTAATGTCCATACAAGGCGAACAATCAGTAAAACAATCTGCAGGGTTTTGAAGCATGTGTTGAATAGTATTATCAACAACAAGTTTATCAATATAAGGAAATATGTATTCAAAGAATTTGACATTTCTGGAAACAATGGTTTTTCCAGTGTTCATCTCAAGTAACCTATAACCCTTTGTTCCTAGAGGATAGCCAGTAAAAACACACTTACTTGCTCTAGGATCAAACTTTTGTCTATGTGATGTTAGTGTATTAGAAAAACACAAGCAACCAAAAACCTTTAAATGATCATAAGTGGGTGGTTTACCATACAATTTCTCAAAAGTGTGATATTTCCAAGAACAGAAGAGGGAGATCTGTTAATGATATGTGCAGCAGTGATGATGCGAAAATTCAAGTATTTCAAAGGCACACTAGACTGAAGAAGTAAGGACCTAGCAACTTGTAAAAGATGTTGGTGTTTTCTTTCAACTACACCATTCTGTTGTGGTGTTTCCACACCAGAAGTTTGATGTATTATACCATTCTTGTGATAAAATTCAGTCAAAATGAATTCGTAATGACTTAAGCATATTGTGAAAATTTTCTAAATAGTTTCCTACACTAGATTTGGACTTAAGCATGTACACCCAAGTGCACCTGCTGTAATCATCAATTGTTAGAAAATATCTTGCACCACCAACAGAAATGGTGCTAAAAGGACCCCAAACATCTACATGAACTAGGTAAAAAATAACACTAGAAACAGATGTAGAAATAGGAAATGCAGTCTTCTTTTGTTTAGCTAAAGGGAAAATGAAGCAATCATGCTTATTCATGTCAGTTTTTACACCTAATCCTTTATAAGGGACAAGTTTTTGGTAGAGATGTGCCCAAGCCTATTATGGCAAACATTGTAAGCATTATCAACAATATGAGCAGCATTTATAGAGGGAAAAATTACAGAATGAGAAGATTTCAGAAAATGTAAACCTTCCTCTTGCTTAGCAAAACCAATCATCCTCTTTGTTGCATTGTCCTGCAATACGCAATGTGAGGCCAAGAAGCTAACTGTGCAATTAGAGTGTGTAGTGAGATGTGAAATAGAAAGCAGGTTATAAGAAAAATCAAGCACATATAAAACATCATGTAGAACCAACTTCTCTTTGATAACAACATCCCCAACTAAAGTGGCTATGGCAATGGAATTATTTGGCAATTTCACAGTGACAGAAATAGGTTTCAAAATGGATGCAAATAATGAGAAATCATAAGTCATATGGTCTGTACCACCAGTATCAAGAATCCACACATAATTGGAAACAGAATTTGAAACATAAGACAAACAACAACTACCTTCAATGGTAACTGAGGTGGCAGGGGCAGATGGAATGGAGTTGTTATGATTCTGGACAAAAGAACCAGCAACTAAATGTGGTGGGTCAACAACCTTCTTGTTCTTATCAAAGACTATGGACTGCTTAAACAACTCTTGTGAAAACAGTGGGTTAGAAGCAACAGGAGTATCATTATTAGTATTCTCATTTGCCACGGGAGTAACAACATTTGTGTTCAATTAATTAGTGGCATTATGGGAAGTAGAATAATTTTTGCCTTTCTTTCCTTTAGGACCTCTCCAACCCGGGGCATAACCTATGATTTGGAAGCATTTATCTATAGTATAGCCAGGTTGTTCACAATGAGAGCATATCATAGGCTACTTTTTATCTCTAAAGCATTTGGCTTTTTTAGCAAGTAAAGCTATAGTATCACTCTCAGCAGAGGGTAAAGAATGATTCAATTCCCTGTGAGATTCTTCTTGCAGCAAAATAGAGTATATCTTGTTCAAAGAGGGCAAGGGATCTTGCATCAACAATTGACTTCTAACAGTGGAGTAACTATCATCTAGGCCATTCATAAATTTCATAACACAGTCCTTTTATTGAAGCTGACTAGCAACCTTAGACAAACCACAAGTGCAATTACCACAGGAACAACTTAAAACGGGCCTATAACTAACAAATTCATCCCACAAGGTCTTAAACTCATTTTAATAAGCAACTAGGGATTTAGAACCTTTTGTAATTGAGCTAAGGGATTTGTCTAGATTTTAAACTTGCATACCATCAAACTGAGTGTACCTGAGGTGAAGCTCGTTCCATAAATCTTTTGCAACCGTGAAAAACTCAAGAGATTTCTTGATGTCTGCATGTATGGAATTAAGAATCCACATGAGTACTAAATCATTGGCATGCGTCCAAGCAGAAAGAACAACAGGATCGTCGGATGAAAATGGTGAGGGAAGACTGCCATCAATCAAAGCAAGACTTGGAGCTTGCTTCACCGCATTACTCCAAGACAAGAAGTTTGACCCCACGAATGGATCAAGAACAATTGCGACGGCTAGATTGTCATTCGGACTCAACGCCAGAAGGAGAAGGAGGATTTAGGGTTGGATTCAATTCAAGCTCCATGACAATTAATCGAAAAAACGATAAGAAGATTAACATAAACTGTTAATCGAATTGAGAATCAAAGAAACACAACGCCGGTTGGGGAAAAACGTCCCAATGAATCGACGAACAGAGTCAGAGGGAAAATCGGTACGACGGAAGCGGTTAGGATCGAATGGTAATTGATACCATGTTGAAACTCATGAGAATCATCTTATTCAACTTAGAGAGAAGTTACAGAAGTGTTAGTTTATAAATAGAAGTTATAAGCTGAATAATAGAGTTTACACCTATATTTTTACAATTTGACTTTTACCTCAACTACTAATACTCAACTAACTTAAAACTAATTAATCATATATTTATATCTATAACTCCCTTTTATACAAATGTAAGATATCTTTAGCTAGCTTGTGTGTTTTGGGGGTGGGGGTGGGGGGGAAGGTTTGTAGTTTTTCCTTGCTTTATGCCTCATATTTTCCTTCATGTTATAGTTAAAGAAATAAAGAAGATATAAGGAAGGTGAGCAAAGTTTACTGAATAGAGCTGAAGCAGTAAGCCCCTTGCTTGAGTATCTTTAGCTTGATGGGCTAAACATTAAGTAGTTATAAGGGGTTGACATTGCTATTAAGAAAACTAGATTTAGGATTGTGAATTAGTTGGCTTAAAGCCAATTATCTTGAGATATTATAATAGTTCCTTAATAACTTTCTGTCTAAAGAGGCTTTGAATAGATTTGTTATTGAAATAGATAATTTACTTTCAAGTTTAGGATATCATTGGGTGAGCTTATCATGTACTGTTCTTCTAGTGTTTAGAATATTTCTGTTATCCACCTCATTTATTTTCTTAGGTGCAACATTGTGATTCATCATGCAAGATACTATGAATTGTTTATTCTATGCTTCTGAGTAATCTCAGAGAAGAAATTTGATAATCTAATAAAGCTGATTCCAATATGATATATCTGCCTTCTGTACAGTTGTTTGATCATCGTGTAATAGGGCAATTGATTCAGAGAGATTGTTCGGTCATTGAGGATTATTTTGGTACTATATTGTTTATCACCAATGAGAAGTGCAGTTTTTTAAGCTAAATATACAACTGTCTTTTAATCTGGAATGGGTGATCCTATACGTTTATCAAACTTGGTTCGATACTAAAGCCCAAAAACAATGTGGTTTGCTGTGGACCAAAACCAGCAAATTATTTTTGGGCCCAGAATCGGTGCGAAATTACCAAAAAACAGACGATTATGAGAAGTTGAGAGTTCGATACACCAAAGCCATTTATGCTGATTTTCAATTAGCATGTTCTATTTGATTTTCCTTACCGTTTCTCCTACCGTATGTAATACCCGTGCCTCTCACAATTCACTGGCCAATACAATTTTTATATCTCATGTATTTCATACTTTTATGTGTTATTTGTGCTTTAATTTTTACTACAATTTGCTTTATCTATTATTTTATTTTATGTTTTACGATTAATTTCGAAGTGTTTACCTTGATGATCGAAAACTCCTTAACCTAAAATGTAGTCAAAATAATGCAAGATTACATGTGGCAAGTTTAAAATATGAAACTCACTAAGCGATATGTGAAAGTGTTAGATGTGTAAAGGGTGTTATTGACGAAATAGTAGTAATAGTAATAGTAAGTAATAGTAATAATGATGATGATAATGATGATGGTGATGGTGATGATGGTGATGGTGATGGTGATGGTGATGGTGATGGTGATGGTGATGGTGATGGTGATGGTGGTGGTGGTGGTGGTGATGATGATGATGATGATGATGATGATGATGATGATGATGATGATGATGATGATGAAATGAAACTTGACCACAGCCTTACGAAATGAAATAGGGAGTGGATAATGATTATAAAGTTTATCTTCTTCATTTACTTGGAATTAGAGTAAACGGTGCCGAGTTCGTGGAATTGAGGAGAAAACAAGAACCGTTAAACTTTTAAGAGTTTGATTAATTTGATGCTTGCACAATAAATCTCTGCAATGATTAGTTATTAGGATAAGTTTATTGGAATAAACAATAAATATTGAAATATATTGGGACAAGATGGATTGATTTTGTCAAGATATTTGTTTACCACTATGAATATGTAATGAACGAATAAATTAATGAGAACACTATTGTTCTTATTTATTCAGGACTAATTAGGAAAATGAAAAGAAAGTTGTTGCATTGATTTTTTTTTTTACTAAGTGTTCACTAACTTTCTAAATTCGACCTTTGTGAGATCAGAATTCGGGAAAGTACAAAACACGAAAGTTGTAATTTGATGTGTTAGCTTTATAACCCAATTTAAAATATATGAATATCAATTTTGTAGAAAAGGTTAGAGCCTTAATACCAAAATGCGACAAAGTTGAAATATTATCCTACTAGAAGTACATAACAATCTAGAATTTGATATTCTATCAGTTCAAGAATATATTAGTTTTATTGTTCATGTATCTATTGCAGGGGAACATGAACTTCATTATTCCACGTAAATAGCAACACATGTATAATGTGTAAGTATAAAGAATAAAGATTATCGTTCGGTAATTTGACCGTTGGTTTGATCCGTTGTCATAGATTAATTTCCATGGTAGATATAGAAAGTTTCATAACAATTACATGGGAGAAGAGGTAAGTAGAAATCTATATGCAACTACAATGCACGAACATAGTGTAGGTGTCAATTCAATTTCTTCAAGTGGACATGTCATGTAGTAGAGGTTAAGGAGAATCAGGAACCGGGTTTGGGCTGGGAAGAACCGGACCGGAGAGTCGGGTTTATATCAGATCAGATTTGGAAGTTATTGAAGAACTAGGTTGATGAAGGTTATAACAGAAATACGCAACGGTTTTGGACTGTTGCATGTAAAACCCTTGTTGAAAACGCGTTTCAGTTTAAATAGCAGTTGAAACTGAATTTGATTCCAGCTTCCAGAACTTCTTGATTCCAGCTTAGCTCTTTATATACATTTGTTCTACTTGTAAAGACGAGTTGATACACGTATTTTTCCCTCTGTAAACACTAATCAATCATTAGAATTTGAGAGCTAGGGTTCTTGAGCTCAATTCGGATTGTGAATTGGGCTTCTAGTTTTCTGGGTTGTTTCTTGTAATTGATTGTTTAGTTGAGTGAATTGAGGTGTATAGAGTCTCCGTGGATGTAGATCACATTGATTGAACCACGTAAAAGCTTGGTGTTCTTCGTTTTATTTCTGGTTTTGCGTTCGGTTTAGAGTGTTCCATTTTCAGTACGTTTTTCATTCATTTCTGGATTGAATCTTGTTGTGTGTGTGTTGTAAATGTTCTGGAACCTAAGAATTGGCGCCATCTGTGGGAAACATACACACAAACTCAAAGAAGAAGAAGAATGGCTGGAGCAAAGATGGATGTGGAGAAGTTCTCAGGAAAGAATGACTTCTCACTCTGGAAGATCAAGATGAATGCAGTACTGATTCAGAATGGCCTAGACTCTGCACTTCTTCCTGTTGATCAATGGCCTGATGCTGAGAAATCCAAGTTTCCAGAATTGGATAAGAAGCCTCTAAGTTTGATATTCTTATGTCTGGGTGACAAACCTTTGAGGGAGATTTCGAGGTGCAAAAATGCAGTGGAGGCATGGGGAAAATTGGAGGAACTTTATCAATCAAAGTCTATATCCAACAAACTATTTCTGAAACAGAAATTAATGTCCTTCAAAATCTCTGATGATAAAGTCATTTCTGATCAACTTGATGAGTTTGTCAAGATGATTGAAGAGCTGAAAGATCTGGGAGTGAACTTGGAGGATGATGATAAGGCTCTGATGGTGTTAAATGTTCTTCCAAAATCCATGGAAAGCTTCAAAGATGCACTGATGTTTGGAAGAGATGGAAAAATCAGCTATGAATCCATCTTGTCAAAATTGAAGACCAAGTGCTTTCAGAATCAGTGAGAAAAGGGTTCTGCACAAGCTGGAGAAGGCTTGAACATCAAGTTCAAAAAGAATTTCCAGAAGAAGAAGTTCCAGGGAGCTAAAGATAACTAATCTGCAACTCAGAATGCAAAGAAGCAAGGTGACTGGGTTGAAACCAGGAAGTGTTTCAAATGCAAGCAAGTTGGACACCTAAAGAAGGACTGTCCACAAAAGAAGAAGAAGCATGAGACTCAGAGGGGAGAGGTGGCAATGACAGAGCATCAAGAAGACATCCCAGAAGTCTTAAACATCACAGACACAAGAATGGAAAAGGAATGGGTACTTGATACTGGATGCTCATTCCACATGTGCCCCAATGAATCCTGGTTCAAGGATCTACAGAAAGAAGATGGTGGAAGTGTACTACTAGGAAATGATCACTTCTGCAGAATCAAAGGCACGGGATCAGTTCAAATTAAAATGTATGATGGAGTCATCAGAACTATTTCTCAAGTGAGGTATGTCCCTGGATTGAAAAGAAATCTATTATCTCTTGGCTCTCTGGTGGCAAATGGTTGTCAGTTCAATTCGCTAGATGGGCCTCTTCACATCACTAAACACAATAAGCTGGTAATCAAAGGAAGGCAACACAATGGCCTGTTCATTTTGATTGGATCACATGTGATAGGATGTGCTGATTCTGTGAGAAGCAAAGAAGATGTGATGAAGTGGCATAAAAGACTGGGTCATATTGGAGAGAAAGGGTTGAAGGAGTTATCCAAGAAGGGTATCATTGGTGAAATGGGAAACAGAACACTAGATTTCTGTGACAAGTGTGCTCTGGGGAAGGCAAAGAAACTGCCTTATGCTAAAGGGATACATTCCACTCAAGAACCCCTGGATTATGTACACTTTGATATCTGGGGGCCCTCAAGAACAGAAACACATGGAGGGGGAAGGTATTTCATGTCCATCATTGATGATTACAGCAGAAAAACCTGGATATATGTTTTGAGAAATAAGAGTGATGCATTCCTCAAGTTTAAGGCATGGTTGAATCAAGTGGAGAACCTAAGAGGGAAGAAACTAAAACATCTTAGGACATATAATGGCCTGGAATATCTATCCACTGAATTCACAGGATTTTGTGAAGAGAAGGGTATCACAAGGCACAGAACTATCCCCCTAAACCCCCAACAGAATGGGGTTGCTGAAAGATTTAACAGAACTGTGCTGGAAAGAGTTAGATGTATGTTGATTGATGTTGGATTACCTAAATCCTTCTGGGGAGAGACAATGAATACTGCATGCTATTTAATCAACAGGTCACCATCATCAACTCTAGGATTTAAAACTCCAAAAGAAGTGTGGAGTGGAAAGACACCAAACTACCATGACTTAAGAGTGTTTGGGTGTTTAGCCTATGCTCACATTAGGCAAGACAAACTTGATGCAAGAGCTCAAAGATGTGTATTTCTGGGATATCCTGAAGGAATAAAAGGCTACAGGTTATGGTGCTTGGAACAGGGAAACCAGAAGCTCCTAATAAGTAGAGATGTAAAGTTCAATGAAGATGTGATGGGATACAACTCTACTGGAAGTCAAGAGGAAGCAGATGGAGCTGTGGAACCTGAAAGAATTTATGTTCAGGTGGAGGCTAATAAGGAGCAGATACCTCCAGAAGAGAATACTCAAGCTCAGTAAGAAGATGATAGTTCATCAGAAGAGGAAGAAGGTCAAACTGAGATGGCAAATCTCATAACCTATAGCATAGGAAGTGACGGCCAAGAAGACAAATCGAAAGACCTGATTTCTATGGATTAGCTGGCAGTGTATATTATGCACTAAGTATAGCAGAAGACTTGGAGTTTCAAGAGCCCAGCAGTTTCAAGGAAGCAGTAAGTTGCAGTGAGAGTGAAAACTGGATAGGGGCCATGATGGAGGAAATGGAATCCCTAGAGAGAAACCAAACCTGGAAACTTGTAGACAAACCAAAAGGGCAGAAGCTAGTAAGCTCAAAATGGATTTTCAAGAAAAATGTGGAGGCTGGAAAAGCTGATAAGATAAGGTACAAGGCAAGGTTGGTTGCCAGGGACTTCACTCAAAGGGAAGGTATTGATTACAATGAAGTATTCTCTCCAGTAGTGAAGAATCGCTCTATCAAAGGTTACTCAAGAAGACTTGGAACTACAACAGTTAGATGTCAAGACAGCATTCCTGCATGGAGATCTGATTGAAAAGATATACATGAAGCAACCTGAGGGCTTTGTGATTCCAGGAAATGAAGAGAAGGTCTGTTTTCTCAGGAAATCACTCTATGGGTTGAAACAAAGTCCCAGGCAGTAGAATAAGAAATTCAATGAGTTCATGATGAGTGCAGGATTCATAAGAAGCTTATATGACAGTTGTGTATACTTTAACAGAGGTTCAAGAACTAAACAAGTGTTTCTGTTGTTATATGTGGATGATATGCTCATAGCCAGTAAGAGCAGTGATAAGATACAAGAGCTAAAAGGAAAGTTGAATTCAGAGTTTGACATGAAGGATCTAGGGGAAGCCAGAAAGATTCTGGGAATGGACATCATTAGAAGAAGAGAGACTGGAACATTATGGCTTTCACAGAAGCAGTATTTGCAAAAGGTGGTAGAGAGATTCCACATGCATGAGTCCAGATCAGTAAGTATTCCAGTTAATCTACAGACAAAGTAATCCAAGGATCAGTGCCCTAAGACTGCAGCTGAGGAGATTCACATGAAGAATGTTCCATATGCCAGTGGAGTTGGCAGTTTAATGCATGGAATGATATGTAGCAGGCCAGACTTGGCCTATAGTGTGTCTCTAGTAAGCAGATATATGTCAAATCCTGGGGAGTCACATTGGGAAGCTTTGAAGCAGGTGTTAAGATATCTAAAGGGGTCTGTCAGTATGGGGTTAAAATTCCAGAAGCAAGAAGCAAATACAACACCATTGATTGGATATGTTGATGCAGACTTTGCTGGGAATTTGGATACAGAAAATCCATTACAGGGTATGTTTTTACTTTGTATGGTACAGCTATGAGTTGGAAGAGTGTGCAGCAGTCAGTGGTTGCATTATCAACAACAGAAGCAGAGTTCATTGCATTAACTGAGGCAATCAAAGAAGCTTTATGGCTCAAAGGAATTCTCAAGGACTTGGGAATAAGGCAAGGTTGTGTTACTATTCAGTGTGACAATCAGAGTGCTCTTCATTTGGTAAACCATCAAGGTTTTCATGAGAGGTCTAAACACATTGATGTTAGACTTCATTTTTCAAGGGATATCATTGAAGCTGGATCTGTTGAAGTAAAGAAAGTGCATACTTTGGACAATGCGGTAGATTGCATGACTAATGCAGTTCCTAGGAGTAAGATGGTACATTGCTCAAGCCTGATAAGGCTTGAACAGTGTGATTAAACCTGGAGATAAGAACACAGTAAGAGGTGATGAAGTGCACTTGAATTCATTGAGGTGGAGATTTGTAGGTGTCAATTCAATTTCTTCAAGTGGGCATGTCATGTAGTAGAGGTTAAGGAGAATCAAGAACCGGGTTTGGGCTGGGAAGAATCGGACCGGAGAGTCGGGTTTATATCAGATCAAATTTGAAAGTTATTGAAGAACCGGGTTGATGGCGGTTATAACAGAAATACGCAACGGTTTTGGACTGTTGCATGTAAAACCGTTGCTGAAAACGCGTTTCAGTTTGAATAGCAGTTGAAACTGAATTTGATTCTAGCTTCCAGAAATTCTTGATTCGAGCTTAGATCTTTATACACATTTGTTCTACTTGTAAAGACGAGTTGATACACGTATTTTTCCCTCTGTAAACACTAATCAATCATTAGAATTTGAGAGCTAGGGTTCTTGAGCTCAATTCGGATTGTGAATTGGGGCTTCTAGTTTTCTGGGTTGTTTCTTGTAATTGATTGTTTAGTTGAGTGAATTGAGGTGTATAGAGCCTCCATGGATGTAGATCACATTGATTGAACCACGTAAAAGCTTGGTGTTCTTCGTTTTATTTCTGGTTTTGTGTTCGGTTTAGAGTGTTCGATTTTTAGTACGTTTTTCATTCGTTTCCGGATTGAATCTTGTTGTGTGTGTGTTGTAAATGTTCTGGAACCTAACACATAGTATCTGTGCTTATTATTTGTGAAAATTGATTGCAATATGTGCACTTATATATCTCTGTATTAAGTGTTTTATTCCGCTGTTAAAAGTGAACTTATGTGCATCAATCATGCGCATTGGCATTTATAAGGATTTGTATGTATACATGGAATAAGTCGAAATAACATTATTTCAGAAATTGAAAATGTTATGGGGTTGCTCACCACTAACACATTGAGAGTTATATATATATTATATATGGTGTCTTTGGGGAGGCTTCTGTGACAGGCGTAACACGGGAGAGAATCCCATGCGAGATCACCTTTATGATGATGGGTTTGGGAAGGGGTAGACTTTCCGGTGGATTGCAAGGGCAGGCAGGAGGCGGACCCTCGGTGATCTCGAGAGGATAGTCTACTTGGTCGTACCAACCATCATTGATGAATCGGGTGGACTAAAAGGGAGAAGGAGGTGTCCTTGGTTCACGAGTATGACCAATGAGTAATATTCTGTGAGGTCTCTGGCAGTGACGGGGAGCTAATTCCTATTAAAAGAATTCCTTTTGAGAAAAGAGTTGAAAGCAATGGTTTTATAACTTGCATCTTATCATTAAATCTTAGACATGACTTACAGTTAGTTTCATACTCATGCATGATTTTTGCTTACTGAGCTTTAGCTTACGTAGTTCTTGCATTGTAGAATTTGACTACGCATGAGCTCATTGATTTATTTAGCATGTTGTTGGAGCTTTTGCGAGTTTTGGAGTTTCGTGTGCATGAATCTCGACCTGTGGGGCTAAACCGACTCATTATGCTTTTGCTAGTGTTATAATGATGTTTTTGGACATGTCCAAGTTAAGAAATTTTAATATGTATATTTCGATAAATATGGTGTTGAAAGGAGTGTGATACTTATATACTTGATCTAGATCTATGTGAATATATGTAGGTGAGATTTTGGTGTTGAATAAATGTTTTAGATTGTTATTTTTTAGGGAAAAAAATGCAGGTTTTGTAAGGTTTGATTAGTATAAAATAAGCTTATATGGTGGGTGTGTCTGTATCACAAACTCCTTTCAGTATTTCTTATTGAATGTTTGATAGGGGCTGTTTGAACACAACCCTCAACAGTGCTCGAATATTCACAAAGAGTAGGATGCAAAAAAGCAATGTAATAGTAAGAGTAAGAGTGTGTAATCTTTTGTCAATCGAATGGAACACTATTTATAGTTACTATTTCTTAGGTCAAAGGACATAAGAGTCATTTTAGCTGCCCAATAGCATTGTGCCATTTGTCGCTCTGTACTCATCGGCGGTGTCAAAGGGTACAATACTTTTCATCAGAACGACTCGTAGTTGATTGTACTTCTTTTCAGGGGTTTGGGAGCACGTGTCTTGACTCCCAAGTCATAACGATCATGTATATTAGCTGCAGTGCTGGGCGTACATTGGGTGAATACTTGGTAGAGTTTCCTTACTTGCAGTGATCAATCTCGTAAGAGTCGAGCTTTGAGCACTCATCTCTATGATTCCTCTAGAGCTGACATGGGGTGCCAACTCACCTTTGTCATTCATCGGAGCTGAGAGGTTGGCAACATCCCCCCGGCACTCTGATATTCAGCTCTGAACAGTCCCATGTTGGCCTTTGGTCCCTCAGAGGTGAATGTTATCCTCCCTTGTTACTATCCTATAGGGTGGTCTTCCTCTGAAGGGGTGTGCGTATATATTCCCCCTATCAAATTCTCCCCTCTACTTTGAATGGACTCGGGAGAGCCGTTCAGTGTAAAGGTCTTCTTAGCGTTGTAAACGAGCTCTTGGTTGGGGGATTTTTTCTTTTGTGATTTTTTCCCCAAAAACGTTTACAAATTTGAACTAGGTTAATCTGGGTCGTCATATACTACTCTTGAGCTTCCCTCGAACAAGGGCTGTATACATGTTGAGCTCTGGGTGGGGACGATTTTTCACTTTCACCCGTCTATAAATACCCCCTCATTTCCATTTTACTATTGTTACTTTTGCTTACTGTTTACTTCCGATGATCTAGCAAACTCCACGATTTTTCAGGCGATTAAGTCTCCCCTTATCCCATTTTTCATTTCCCTCGAATTTATCTTAGTATTTTTCTTCCTCATGGATCCTACTTTTCTTTTCTTAATTTTATCAATTTTTCTGGGTTTTTCTTCTGGAAATCATGTCTTCCTCCAAGTCTTCTCCCACCTCTAAGGATTCATCGTCTTATCTTCATCCAGAGTAGAGAACTGCTGACCAGTATCCAACGACTTCTTCAGGTTCCTCCAACAGTGAGACAACACTGTCGGCAGGGACTGAAGAGAGGGAAACTTCTAAACCCCTGTTCTCAAATCTCAACTCCCATTAGACACTCTGCCAAGGCTAGGCCCTAGTTCCTTTTGTCGGTAGAGATCAATCGACCTCCAGCTCTGAACCAATAGAGGGTATCCCTCTGTGTAAGTGTAGAATTATAATCATCATCCCTCATTAGGAGAGACGAGAGTAGGATGTAGTGGCGGCAGAATCGAGCTTCTTAGAGGTGGATATGGGCTTCCTTAGAGCACGTAAGGCTCTGCACCGTCGATTTCTCATTGACATTCCCAGCCTTGACGAACGGCCTAACTGGCTTACCCCCCGTTCTATGCCCCCTCTTGAGAGTTCACATAGACGCAATGCTTCGATTCCTTGTTTTCTTATATAGTGGGGGTGTGCAACCACCTTAGGATTCTAATCTGCCAAATCAACCCCTCCTCCCTGCGATCTTAATTTTCTTTGAGGGCCAATGGTGGTAACTGCACCTCTAACTATTTCTTGTTCTGTCATGACTTCATGAGGGGAAATAACGGGTTATTCTATATTAGTTCAAGACCAAATGGCCCTGCGTATTTCGTGGAAACCCTCGACGATGGGCTGTAATCACCCCTCGCCTTGCAGGGTGGCTTTCCCTTGCGAGGGGTGAATAATTCTCGCCTCGCACGTCTCGCCCATCCATCACTCGAATCTCTGACGAGGATAGGGCAGTCATGTATTAGATAAATTCTCATGTCAGAAGTCAAGCTCTCTTCCAATTAATTCAAATATTCAATCCTTAGGAACAATGCGGTGCTAGCCCGCTTTGGACTTTCTGGACAGTGAAAGTAACCCCGTCATTGACCCTGGTAAGGGCATCCACAATGCACAAGCAAATCCTACCTGACACATCACTGCCACGTCAAAAGTTTAAACTCCACTCAAATGCTACCTATTTCCCCCAATGCAACTCAGGTCCAATTAACACTATTTGTCACTATTTGAGGGTCCCACCATAAAATCACTCTATTTATTTTCCCATCTTCAATTTAATTAAATCCTATTTACAATTTTAACATATATAATTAATCCATTTAATATTTATAATTTATAGATAAAAAATTATTATCGACTTTTTAAAAAGAAAAAAATTTCAGAAAAAAAAATTAATTCCGAATTTAATAATGCGCCCACGATCTTATTTAATTAATTTCTTGCCCACGATCTTCCAGCTATTATATATGTGATTTGCAAAACAAATTTAAAGAAATAGTGGGAGAAAATTAGAGATATTGGTGAAAAAATGAATATTTTTACATGTATTTATAGAGAAGAATTTTTTTGAAATTTTTTGTCAACGGCCGGCAAATAATAAATTTGGCCGTTGACAATAGTGGATTATGTTCCCATGCTCACACAACACAAATAAATACAAAAATAACTCAATGAAATGCTGAATAAAAAAAGAAAGAAAAAAAACAAGGAAAATCTGGAATTTTTAAAGAAAGTAGGGGACAAGAGTAATGGCGCGGGTGCCACCGCCCCACTCACTTCAGGGGCGTGTGGAGGCCACGCGCCAAACCTGCTGTGTGTTTGTGCGCGAGTGCGTCGCACTCGTGCCTCACCAGAGGCGCCCCGCCCCAACCCCTTCCCCCTCACCCTTCTAGGTTCATTTATTTGGACCCATTTGAATTAAATGCAATGCTACCCCCTACCCCCAATGGTATGCTACCCCAAATCTACCCCAAATTAATTCAAAAGCAACCCCCATTGTGGGTGCTCTAATGATCTGTTCGGACTAGCCCTATTTTCGGTGATGTTTTTTATGCTTTGTTCTTGTCTCTGCTGTGTTTGTTTTCAGATATGAATTTCGACTTCCTATTGGCGAGCAATGAGAAGGGAGGTGGCTCCTTAGGGCTCACCTGCCATAGGTGCAGTTGGGGTTCAGACAGATGTTGTTTGTGTCATAGAGCAAGACCTCGCTTTTCCTTCTGCGGCCTTGAGCTCCCTTGGCGCACAATTAGTGTTGTTAAGGGCAAGTCGTTCCTAATCCTCTGCACCTCCAACAGCTCACTCAAAGGACAAGGGGAAGAGGTTGGCAACTACTAGAATTGAGCTACCTCCCTCCTCAAAGAAACTGAAGCTGGGAAAGTCCAGCAGCTTTGACAAGGGATCAGAGAAGCACCGTAGCAAAAGCAAGGGAAAGATTCAGAGGGCTGCCAATGACTATTACAACCTTATCTTGCCAAAGGGCTTCCTTGCTTTCAACAAATCTTAATGCAATACCTTCTAGAAAGAGCCCCCCATGGTGGAGGTTAGTGCCACAATGAGCCGAGAGAGCGCTGAACATAATGATTAAATTATGGATCAACATCTTGTTCAGGTTCTCAGCTCTGTATGTTAATTCTTTTACTGTCATTTATTTGTTCAAAGCATTCACCCCTCTTTTCTTTTCAGCCCATGACCTGTTACGAACATCACCGGAGTCTCACTAGCTCCACCGCAGTAATGGAGCTCTATGGAGATTTCAATATATCTTAAGAGCAGTTAGCCAAGCTCACCGAGAGTGCTGAACTAGAGAATTCTGAAAGGAGCACAATTTTGTCCTCACCAATGGGAACGAGGGCTGAAAAACTTATCTATCCACCTCAGAAACACGCAATCTTGATGCAGTAGTTCACCACCGGGAGAAGGAGATGGAATCACCTGCCAGCGGCAGAGCTGAAGGGATTAATCAGTGTCGCCGCTGCTTGCTTTTCACCAAGCTGGGGCGATCTTTCCTAAAGGAGCTGTAGGAAGGGCTCGAGAAGTTGACCCCGAGCAGGTGGATTCTGACACCAAAATCTCGCCTTGAATGCCTTGGTAAATAATTGTAATAGATCAGGGCTAGTGCATTTTGTAACTCTTTATTGTTTCAATGAATGCCAATTTCCCATTTCTCACTTTGTTGTTATTTTTGTTGTTATTTTTATTCCTCCCCCCCCTCCCCCCGAAATTCTTTTCAGGGCATTTGAAGTGAATTCTTCTCAGAAATGCTGAGCATTGAAACGCGCAAAGTTCTTCCCCCCGAGTTCTCCTTAGGGCATCTGAAGTGAATTCTTCTCAGAACTACTGAGCGTTGAAATGCACAGCGGTCTCCCCCCTGAGTTCTCTTCAGGGATTTTGAAGGAAATTCTTCATGGAACTACTGAGCGCAGAAACGTACAACGTTCACTGAGTTCTCTTCAGGTCATCTAAAGATAATTCTTCTCGAAACTGCTAAGCACTGAAATGCGCAGGGTTCTCCCCCTCCCCCTTCCCGAGTTCTCATAAGGGCCTCTGAAGTGAATTCTTCTCAGAACTGCTGAGTGCTGAAATGCACAGCTTTCTCCCACTCAGAGTTCTCTTCAATTCATCTAAAGTGAATTCTTCTCAGTTTTGGGGCCAAGGGCGAGTTTCTTTCTCAAAGCCTTGGCTTGCATCAATCATGAGCTAAGAAAAGGTTTCCTCCAAGCCCTCGACACTCAGCTATGGGGCCAAGGGAGAGTATCTTTCTCAAACCCTTGACTTGCATCAGTCACGAGCTAAGGTAGGATCTCCCCTAAGCCCTCAACACTTGGTTCTGGGGTGAAGGACGAGTTTCTTTCTTAAACCATTGGCTTGCATCAGTCAGGAGCTAAGACATGGTTTCCCCCAAGACCTCGATACTCAGTTTTGGGGCCAAGGGCGAGTTGGTTTCTCAATCTCTTGGCTTACATCAATCATGAGCTAAGGCAGCGTCTCCCCCAAGCCCTCTACGCTCAGTTATGGGGCCAAAGGCAAGTTTCTTTCTCAAGCCCTTGACTTGCATCAATCACGAGCTAAGGCAGGGTCTACCCCAAGTTCTCGACGCTCAGTTCCAGGGCCATGGGTGAGTTTCTCTCTCAAACGCTTGGCTTGAATCATACATTCCTTAATTAATTGTTGAGGAGCGCTCATAGGCCAATGCTACTCGGGATTAGTTTCTTAGTTAATTGATACATTCTTGTTTTGCACTACTACGGAGGCCCTTATAGCTTAGGCCCTCCTTTATAATTGAATGGAAAGATTTGTACAGTAGGGACATCATATCCTTAATTGAAAACATGTGAATATCATAATTCCCCTGTTAAACATAATATGTTATCAAATTGCACACATTCCCTGGACTCAGTACCGGTTTCCCTTCTTCATTCTGCAAATCATACGCTCTTCTTCCTAGGGCCTTCACAATAACGAAAGGGCCCTCCCAGCCCTGAGTGAATCAGCTCTCTTCAGCACCAAGTCCCCCACATCAAACCTTCTGGGTTTCACTTTCCTATTATACGCAACGTGTATCTGCCCTTTATTCCTTTCAGATCTGACTTTAACTTTCTCCCGCAACTCTTCTGGCATTTCCAGATTTTCCCTCATCAAGTTTTCATTATGGACCTAATCATAGTTCATTATGTGGTGCCTTCTACAATCCCGTCTCTGCAGGGATCGCCACTGAAGCTCCGTAGACCAGATTAAAGGAGTCTCCCCAGCAACAGTCTTAGTGCTCGTTCGATAAGACCACATGACTGAATCCAACTCTTCAGCCCACTTCTCTCCAGGCTTCTCTAACCATGGCCTGATCCCTTCCAGTAACGTACTTTTGGTGACCTCTACTTGCCCATTCACTTGAGGATGGGATACCAACGTGAAACACTTAGCGCTCCCAACTGTAGTTATATTTAGACCCTTAGCGCTCCCAACTGTAGTTATATTTAGACCCTAGATCAAGGCCTCGTATTCGGCCTCATTATTAGAGGTTCGGAACTCAAACGTGATCGTAAATTGGAGTTGTTCACCATTGGGATATGCCACTACTACCACCCCTGCCCCACAGCTCACCTTAGACAGAGCCATCTACAAATAGTCTCCATAATTCAGCTTTGGACCTCTGTTGGTTTCCCGAATAGAGTCGGCTAAACCTTAGGCTTTGATAGCTACCCTAGGCTCAAACTCCACATCCTACTCTCCTAACTCCACCGCTCACTTCACCATTCTCCTAGATAGATTTGTGCGGCTAAGCATTCGCCGGAGCTTGGTGTTCATCCTCACAATTACCTTGTGGGATAGGAAATATGACCTCAATCTCCTCGTTGCCAAAATTACTGGAAGAGTTGATTGCTCAATCTCTAAGTACCTCAACTCCTGTCCTTGTATCATCTTACCAATGAAATACTCAGGCCACTATACCGATCCCTCCTCTCTAAGCAGCAGCGAGCTTATTCACCCATCGAAAAGTATAAATATATGACGTCCTCCTTCACGGATTTGGTTAGCAGGGGCAGGGAAGTGAGATGACCCTTCAACTCCTGGAAGGCTTTCTCACACTCATCAGTCTATTCAAACTTTAACCCCTTCCAAAAGATTTTGAAGAAGGGAAAACTACACTCCATAGACTTTGGGATAAACCAGCTCAGAGTTATAATGCGTCCATTCAACCTCTGGATCTCCTTAATGTTCCTCGGCCATTGCATTTCCTTGACAGCTCTAACTTTAAAGAGCTTCACCTCAATCCTCTGCTTGGTCACCATGTAACCTTAAAACTTCCATGCCTGCACTCTGAAAGAATACTTGGCCGTGTTTAGCCTCATACCACAACGTCGAATAATCCCAAAACCCTCCTCCAAGTTGGTGGCGTAGTTCACCGCTAAGACGCTTTTGACCAGCATTTCATCTATGTAGGCCTCCATATTGCGGCCTTGCTACTCTTTGAACACCAAGTCAACCATCCTCTGGTACGTTGCACAGGCGCTTTTCAGTCCGATGACATCTTGATGTATTCATACGTCCCACATGATACTATGAAGCACATCCTAGGAATATCCTCCGAGCAGAGTTGGATCTGATGATATCCTTGGTATGCGTCCATTATTGACAACAATTCACACCCTGAGGTGGAATCAACAAGTTGGTGAATTTGGGGCAGCGGATAGTGGTCCTTCAGGCATGCCTTTATGAGGTCTCAAAAGTCAATGCATATCCTCCAAGCTCTTGATCCTTTGGCCACCATTACCACATTGGAGAGCCATTCAGGGAACTGAACCTCCACTATATGTGTTGTTTCCAACAGCCTTGCAACCTCTTCCCTTACTGCCTTGTCCTTCTCTAGGCCGAATTGTCTAAGCTTCTACTTAACTGGCCTGGCCTGGGGGTCTACATTTAGTCGGTCGAGTGTTATATCGAGGCCGATTCCCACCATATCCCTTGGATCGAAAGTAAATAAATCAGTATTCCTTCTAAGACATAGCACCACTGCTTGTGAAACTTCGTGACTCTATGAGTCCCAATTCTAGTGGTGAAGCCCTCTCTATTAGGATAGTGTTCCACCTGCAGTAATTCTTCCTCGAGTCTGAACCTCAACTCTGGTTCCACCCCATCCAACTTCGTCATCCTCATATTTTTTCTTTGAAGCTCTCCCCTGCTGGTCTGGAATCCCTTGAACCATGTGATTGGCTTTTCTAACAATGTCAGTGTAGAATCTCTGAGCAATGAACATGGGTCTACAGAAGATGACATTGTAAGAGCTGGGAGCATCCACAACTAGGAAATTTAATATCTACACTCTCTGAAGTGGCTCTTTTCCTAATTCAACCTATAAGGTTACATGTCCCAAGGGCTACACCGAGCCTCCAACAAATTTATACAAAGTTGTGTTTACAGGTGTTAACTTCACATTCAGATTCATTTTCCGCAGAAAATCTTGGAAATTTATATTGGCTGAGCTCCCATTATCTACAAAGACCCAGGCCACTGTGCCCGCCCCCCCACTCCCCAATATCTGCCATGATCACCAGTGCATCGTTGTGAGGATTTTGTGCCACTCCTGCATCTTTGAGGCCAAGCTCAATGCAAGGGAAGTCATCCCCCTTCGTTGTTACCTCTGACACCTCTTCCCTAGATTATGTTATCACAGCCCGAGCCAAGGCCTTTCTTGCATGGTTAGAATTGCCATCGTCTAGCCCTCCCACAATCATCTAGATATAGGACTTCTTATAGTGGATTCCTCCCTATTTCATGGCTCCTGTACAGACTCATTTATCATCTCTTCATGCTCTTTACACTCATAATTTCTCCCCGATATCTTTCATTTTTATCGTATTCTACCAAGTTCTCATATTTTATGAGCGTCTCGATCATGTCCTTGAGATGATGACATTTGTCTATCTCATGGCCGTAGTCATTATGGTACCGACAATATGTGTCTGACTTGGGGTGCTTAGGGCCCATATATGCCGTGGTGGGGTATTAGAAATCCAGGATCTCCTCCCCTATCTCCAACAGCTCCGATGGTCTCAGGGCCAATGGGGTATTATTTTCAAATCTTAGACCACCACCATTTTCTCATCTCTCCTTCTGCCACTACGAGCCTCCTCCAGATTAATATATTTATCATCTCTCTCGAAAAGCTCGTCAAAGGTCTGAGAAGTACGCATTGCCAGAGATCGGAAAAATCTTTGTCCACCAGGCCTTGAGCCATGGCATTTAACTTCACCTCTGAGGTGGCAGAGGGTACCTCCAGAGCCGCAACATTTAATCTCCCCACGTATTTTCTAAGGCTCTTAGACTGACCCTGTTTGAGGCTCAACAGTGACATAGCTGATTTTTGCTGCCTTCTCGCGCTAGAAAATTGGTGAACAAATAGGGACTTCAGCGCTACAAAGGAGGTCATGGAATTTGCCGGGAGTTGGCTAAACCACTGTTGAGCCGATTTGGTCAACATTGTAAGGAATACCCTGCACTTCACCTCGTCTGTGTACTGACGCATGAGGGCCCGATTCTCAAACCTTAGTATGTAGTCATGAGGGTCTGTCGTCCCATCATACTCGTATTGCAGTGCCTTAATATTCGAGGGTAACAGGTCCGTTAAAATTTCATCTGTAAAAAGGTAGCCAAATGCTTCTATCACCGTACGAGGGCCAACCTCGCTTCTTAGGAAGTCCTCCATCTCCCTACAGAGGGCCCGAATTTGTTGGTTACTGTATCAATCGTGGCAGCATAGCTGACATCAAATTTGATAGTTTCTGCCTCTTCTCTGTTATTAGGGTTGGCAGTAGGGCGGGAAATCCCCATTCCTTGAGGGGATTCACCCCGAAGGGGGCGAGGATTCCCCATTTTCTTCCCACTAATGGGGCGGGGACGAGGGCGACTTTTTCCCCGATGGCGGGGACGGGGATAGGGTTCCCCGCCCCGTTCCCCGCGGGGCCCCGCTATATAATTTTTTTCCCCCCTTATATATATAGTAGGGAATGCACTTCCCATCCCATTCCCCGTGGGGATCCGATAATATTATGTAATTCTAAATATTTATTTAGTTAAAATATATTTTATTTTTATCCTATTAAAATGACTTATATATATTATATCCTATTTTTGTGTCAACCTTGTTAAATTTAAGTCTATTAATTATTTCTAAATTTATTTTATTTTAAATTTTATTAGTAGATATATTAAATAAAATTAAAAAAAAACGGGGACGGGGAATCCCCACGGAGCGGGGATGGGGATGGGGATAAAAAAATTCCCGTCAGTTTCACGGGGACGGGGACGGGGTATCCCTGCAAATGCGGGGATGGGGATGGGGACTTGCCCCCCCGGCCCCGCCCCGTCCTGTTGCCAACCCTATCTATTAGGGGATAGTCTGACCCACGGAAATGACCTCTGCCCCCGTGCAGGGCTTTGCTCTGGAGTTTTTAGTTGGCGGCCCCTCAGCAGAGAGCCAACATGCCTCGATGAATTCACTTCTGTGTTTGCTATCTCTTCTACAGGGATAGGATGCCTCACAGTTCCTTATCTCTGCTCTCGATTTTTAGTATGGGCCAAACCCGAAGATGGTCCAGAGTGCCCACCTCTATTGGCGAGTACGCTATACACAACCATTCTTATAACATAATTCAGTTGGCCCACATTCATCATCATTGTTGAACCCACCGGTGGAGGGGACATGGTAGTTCCGCTTCTACCATCTGTAGTTGGGGTTGCCCTTAGTAGCATCTCTGTAGATGGATTCCCTAGAGGAGTGAGCTCTGTCACTCCAGGGAGGTTTCTATGTGCCGCCTCAGTTTCAAAGGCAGTGGCCAAGTGTCGGGGAGTGGATTCACCAGCCATGCTCTGAAGGTCAGTAAACAATTTAGTTTAACATATTACAAATTTCCCATAATTTTCGACCTCCTCATTCAGGGAAAAACCTTCTCCAGGATAAAAAAAATTCAGTGAAATTCAAAGGAAATGAAGGGAAGATATCATCTCTTAAATCCAAAGTTCCCATATACGGCGCCAGTTGATAGGGGTTGTTTGAACACAACCCTCAATAGTGATCAAATATTCAGGGAGTATAGATATACCTATGGAGTATCTGGATTTTTTCCAACGAACAGGGATGGATCACTTTTTTTTCGACGTCCTTGAGTCTGCAAAACAGAGCTGGGGGTCCCCTAGCGAAAACCCTTCGGCACTGAAGTCAGAAATCAACTCGCAAAGAGTAGGATGCAAGAAAACAATGTAATAGTAAGAGTTAAGAGGGTGTAATCTTTTGTCAATTTAATGAAGCACTATTTATCTAACTAATTCTTAGACAAATGGCATAAGAATCATTTCTGCTACCCAATAGCATTGCACCGTCTATCCCTCTGAACCCTGTAGCAGTGTCAGAGGATACAATAATTTTCATCAGAAGGACTAGTAGTTGCCTATACTTCTTGTCGGGAGTTGGGGAGCATTGTCTTGACTCCCAAGTCATAACGGTCATGTATATTAGCTGTAGGGCTGGGCCTACACTGGGTGAACACTTGGCAAAGTGTTCTTTACTTGCAGTGATCAATCTCACCAGAGCCTTTGAGCACTCATCTCTATGATTCTCCCAGAGCTGATATGGGGTGCCAACTCACCTTTGTCATTCATCAAAGCTGAGGGGCTAGCAACATCCCCGCGGGCTCCGATATTAAGCTCTAAATAGTCCCTCGTTGACCTCTGGTCCCTCAGAGCTGAACGTTACCCTCCATCAATTCCGTAATGTGGGTGGTCTTTCTTTGCAGGGTCTGCATACATATTCCCCCTATCAATGTTAATTTAACAAATGCTAGCGACCAACATATGCATAGTAGTAATGGTCTAGCGATCCAGATCCAAATGTTGGTCTTCCGAGACCAACCGCGAACAAGAAGAAACACTTAGAGGTGGTTCAGATATTGCTGGATTTCTTAGTTCTTTGAGTGCTCCATGGACGTGATATTTACTCAATTGTTGTACGTTGTTCACTCTCATTTTTTGTTTAATTTATTTATTAGTATCATTAATAATTTTTTTATGTTAATTATCTAGGAGCGCAATAATTATGAAAGAAATAGAGATGAAAGTGTTGGGCATTGAAGGAAGTCAAGAACATACATAACTATGGCAATGAGATCTTGATATATTTGAGCCCTTGGTTTTTTAAGAAGTTAAAGCCAGATTACTCAAAGAAAAAATGAGGAAGGATGTATTCAATTTATTATATTGTTCTTTTGTAAATTTTTACCGGTGTTTACATCAATTAATTTCTTATTTTCTTGTGTCACATTTCTTGCAGAGAGAGGAGAGGAGGAAGGAATACACATGATTACTTAGGTAGAATCTCAAAATATATGTACTTGATATTATTCAAATATTGATTGTATCTGCTCTGCAGCATCTGTTAGGGTAATATGCTGTAAAATGTGTATTTATTTTGTTCCATTCCCTTTGTTGTAAGTTTGGATTTTCAAACTTCTTATTGATTTAATGGAGATATTTACGCTTTAATTTGATATTCAGATGTTGATTGCATATTTTTCGTGTTGTTTAAATAGTCTTGTGGAGTATTTCTTTTTTATGTAAAAGAGGGTAGGGCATCAATAATTAGAAAAATTAAAATTAAATATTTACCGATAGATTACCTACAGAATATAATACCCAAGTTTGTGAAAATTTGTAGGTATTTGTCGATAAATAGCGACAACAATAATTAGCGACATAATTACAACTAGACCTTTTAATAATTACCGACGGAATAGTGATAGAAAAAATTATCGATAGATAATGTGGTTGGTAACTTCCGATAAATTAACGACAGGATGTAATCACATAATGCCAACAAATAATTGTGCCGACAATATTTTCATCGGTAGATTTTTAGAGTTAAGCAAGATGTTTATCGATAATTTCTGTCGGCAGTCTATTACAAATCCGTCATAATTTTTACCGACGAACCAATATTCATAGCGACTAGCCATATTACTACCAAATTATTCTGTCAGTATAAGCTTTTAACGACATATTAGCGACAAAATTGAGTAGTCGCTGTTTTGCAAATTTATTGTAGGGTATAACATCTATATGTATATTAAAACACATACACCACGGAAATATCGGTATTTTAATTTTATGGAAATTTCGGAAAAATATCGATATTGGTGGAAATATTGGTGCAATTTTAGAAAAAACTGAAAAATGTATTAAAAATCTGGAAATTTAAGATGTTATTTTGCAATTTGTCAAATTAGACTTGCATCTTTGCAGCTTAAATATTTTCTTTCGGTGTATTTTTGTTGTCAATGGTGAAAAATTGATTTTTAGTCCTCTAGGTTAGGAATTGTCTAACAAAAAACATATATGTTAAATAATTTTAATTTGAATCATGTAAGCATCGAAAGATGTCCAATTTGAGGACAAGCCATACCGAAGGTTGTTAATTCGCTAGAGTTGCTGACATGGCACAAATGTGGCCTAAAAATTAGGAGTTTCTAGCAAAGCTGCAGACGTTATAATAGGTTATCCAGTTGGACATACCACGTCATTAAGATTCAAAAATTAAAAATTAAAAACAAAATTTAGTTAATTATTTTTATTTTTAATTAATTTTATATATTTACTTTCTCGCCTTATGGTTTTACTTTTATTTTGTTTTTTCTTTCTTCTTTCCAAGATGAGTGTACTGGAGTCTGGATTTATTGATATATTTTTCTTTCTTCTGAAACCGTTTTTTTCTATTATCTAACATACAGGATTTGAAAATGGGAGTCCAAATTTATTTTTCATTCATTCTTTCTTTCCTCCCCAATTCGTTTTTCTTTAGAAGATAGAGAGAGAACAATTTATTAAAGTCAAAAGAGGATCTACGAGAAGATCATTTTCCTAGAATGAGGTCCGAGGAAAAGAATAAGTCAATTAAGGGTGAAAATGACACAAAAAGGGGAGTTAGAAGATGGGTTGGACGAGCTAAAATAGCTCAAACCCGGCCTTGAAGAGGAAAAAGCCAAACTCGGGTGCTCAAGCCACTTTAACTGGAAAAAAGTGGCTCCAAAAGTGAAATCTGTCCGCCAGCTTGACACATCTCTAGTATTTTGCTCATATCTTGAGATATACAAGTCCAAATGAGGTTAAATTGATGGCGTTAGAACGATAATTCAAAGGACTACAACTAAAAATAGCCGAGGAAAAATTATAACCGAAGGACCCTTAAAAACAACTTGTAAGGTAGACTTGAGAGTCTGCCAGGCCAAACTCGGCCGTGCAAGGAAAATCGGCCGCGTTGTACTGTCAGTTCATATGTTTCAGGCCGATTGTTTGCTTGTTTCTATCCCAATCCTTCGCAACTTAGAAATAGGGATTCCCAAGTCCGAGATCAATGATAAAACATCATAAAATTTATCTTGGAGGCTTGAATCAAACAACAAGAAGCGCAACACGAAGAGAATCAAGATTAAAGACACATGGTTTAGTCGTTTTTATTTGTTTTTAAATTTCTTCTTATGTTTGTCTTTAAACATATGTTTGATTTTGTTATGGATATGAGTAGCTAAACATGTTTGTGTTCTAGGGCTAGAAAGTAGGTTTATTATTTGACTATGTTTTAGACTATGTTTTAATTATTGTTTTTATTCTAGATTGTGTTCAATATTCTTATCATATGTGTTGGTTTTATTTTATGATTTTTACGTATTGATCACTTGTTTGACTCTACTTGCTTAATAACTCGACGTCCGAGAGGGAAGGGTTATTAATAGGCATACAATACATAGCTTAGGTATCAATACCTGTCCGAGAGGAGTGAGATACTTGTGTAGGCATTAGTTTTAGAAGCCCTTTGGATTTATATATGTGATAATTAGCCCGAGAGGGTAATTATTAATATGTAATCAACATGTTAATATTATCCAATAGGAGGATTAACTAGAGTAGTGCTGCCTATTAAGAATTTGAATTCAATCTAATAGTCTAGAGAATTACTATGATTGAACATAGGAGAACATAACCGAAATCGGACCCTTGAACACGTTCTTCCGTCTATCAAAAATGATTTTAGTCATCTTTGTTATTTGAGCCTGCACGAGCCTTAAAAGTTTTTTCTGCCAATTTACATTATAATTGCTAGTTAGCCATTTTAAGCATTAGTTTTGTCTTTAATAGTCCTACTGCAAGCTTTGATCTAATTTTAGCTTTTTCCCCATTACATGGACTGTTTGAGTGATGGAGATGGTTGACTTGAAGATGAAAAACAGAAAAATATAATGTTGAAAAAAGTGAGAGAATGTAGTTGGTGTTGAGTAAAATCCATCATTGCGGAACCTAATTATTTTGTATGCCTCAAAGAAAATAAGAACCGCAATACAGGAAAGGGGTACATCATTTCAAAATATTAACCCCTGTAGATCTTATTTTCGGGGAAAAAAGTTTATTCTGTGTATCAACAGAATACGAAGGCAGTTAAAAGAGTCTAGCAAAGTGAGTTGTACACCATAGACAATTACAAAAGTTTCTAGCTCGTTTTCAAAAGAGCTCAATAATAAGTGGTAGATGTGGTGTATTGGAGAAATAAGGTGAAGAAACCTATCTTCAACTTTGAATGAGATGATTGTGAGATATTGATAAGGGATAATTGAGGTTAGGATAATTAGTCAATCCAAGTCAAGTCACTACATCCATATATTATCTCACCTTGAACATAGAGCCTACATTATAACCAAAAACGTATTTTTGTTTATTTTTTTCTCACACATGTCAAATGCAATGGAGAGCTTAGACGATATGCAATCCTACGGTAGGCAGTCGACATGAACCATCTTGAGAGTAAGCATGTCTCATCTTACACACTTGTAAAAAAATAGCTTTGGTGGTAGAGGTGGGTGTCGGGTGGGGTGAGGGTAGGTGGGGGAGGAGTATTGGGGCTAGGGGATGTGGGGGCTATCACGCTAAGAAGATTCACTATAGGGGTGGATGGGATGGGGGTAGGGCAGGGCATTTCATTAAAAAAAAAAACAAAGATAAACTGGGGTGGAGGGTGCGTGGAGAGGGTATGGGTGTACAGTGTGTTGGGAACATCTGAGAGGGATGGAAGCGGGATAAAAAAGTAATTTTTTGGGGGAGTGGATGGGAGACGACGGGTGTGGGTGTGTGGGGGCGTCGAGGTTGGGATGGAGATTAGGGTTGTTACTAAAAAATGACAAACCTTTACTAGGGATTTAAAATACTCCCTCCGTTTCGAATGAACTTGCACCTCGAAGGATGCACACATATTAAGAAAATCTGTTTTTTACTTTTATGTTGACTTTTCAAAGGTGGATTGATGGTGAAGATTGAGGGTGGAGATTTTGAGGTTGTAGATTGTGTTATAACTTTTCTTTTAATGGAGTGTGCAAATATGAGCGGGGCGGATGGAAAAGGCAAGTATGCAAGTTCATTCGAGATGGAGGGAGTACTATAGAATAGAACAAAACATAAACCAACTAAATACATGAAATTTTGTGTCCCCTTATTTATAACTTGGATTTTCAAATACGTTGATTTAGAGGGTTTTTGGCACAACTAATAAGATCTTTAAAATATCTTATAGGATGTTCAAGACTTTATAAGCTCTCAATTTTTTTGGCTATTCTTTTTGAAAGGAGCTTATAAGAGGTTTTATCTCATAGCATCTCTTCAAAATTCTTGCATCCAAAATCAATTTAGCATATAGTACATTGCCAGTTCTTACCACATTTCTAGTTCGCCGGAGCTTCTAGATTTATGGTGCTACCATCCAGAAGCCGAAAGTCATTTTTATCTTTGAGAACGATATGTCAATCCGTGACCAGTAACCGACACGTATTCATTTTGTGGATAGAGGTCTAACCTCAAATCGACTTTACCATTATCATCGTTCTGTTATTTTCAAGTGTTGGAATACTTTCTCCGTTTCTAGTGTTACAAAAATTGCTAGAACACCATGTCTAGATCCCATTACTGCAGTCCAATTGTTTCCTGAAGTGAAACACCTCTAGTGATTAAAAATTCTAGTTGGTCTTCTTCATTTAATTCGTACAAGACTTGCAGTATCTTTGGTGTCGTTTCAACATTGATTTCTAGAAGTATCTTTGGAGCTCCGTCAGGTGTAACAGTTTGATTTTAGAATTAGTTGTTTTTAATTTTTAACTTTGTGAGCCAATCTTGGGTGTACCTATAAATCCAAATTAAAAATGATATTATGTGACTAGAAATACTAACTAACGCCGTAAAATGTGGAAGAAAAAAGAAAATCTATTTGTTTTATGTAGTAAAGAGACCGAAAATGACAAAAAAGTCAAATGCGGCTCAAATCCTTTAATTTTTAAACATATTTGTGTATATCTCAATTATGGAATATTTTTCAGGTCTCTAAACTATAAGAAATCGTTTCTTTCAAGTTCCTACACAACTGGATGTAAATGGAAGTGGTCGAATTTTTCTACTTTGCTGTCCATTTTTTACAAGCCATTTTTTTCTTTTGGAGAAAAGTATACATGAATATGCTAATAGAACCGCTTCCGTTTTATTCAGCAGTGCAGGGACTTGAACACAATGACTTTTTATAGTTCAAGGACCTAAACAAATATTTTGAAAATTGAAAGACTTATATAAACATTTATCAGTAACTAAAGGGCTAGAATAAATATTTTAATAATTAAGAGATCTATGCAAATATTTATCAATAGTTAAAGAATCTGTACATGCATTTGGCTAGAGAAAAACATAAACAATAGGGACGATGATCTATGATCACTAGATGTGCATCATGAGATCCATCTTCCACATTTTTTAAGAACACATAGCAAAAACATAGTTGTGTAATGAGTGCATTTTAGGCGTAAAAATTGTAGTTGTATGAATTATATATTTAATTTTTTATTTTTTTTGTTAGAGTATAGTAAAATTTTATATAATATTTTTAAATTATGCCATAAAATATGTATTACATTACTTGGTAAAAATTAATATAGTTAGTGGAAGTGGTTAATACATCCTATATCCGAATGAACCAATCAATTATTAAACATAACTGAGGGATCTTATATTTCATGGCAAGATGTTTTCAGACCCAGGATATAGATGGTATGTGAATGTGGGGTTTTATAATTAGTTTTCTTACTCAATTTGTAGTTGGGCTAAGTTTGGTTGACCTATTTTCTGTGCAATGAATTGGCCTAGGTTTGGACTTTTTGAGTATATGAACATACAATTTGGACCTTATTTGAAATACTTGGTTCATTTCTGTTAGTTTGTGTTGGATCTTTATTTTAAGGAAAACTATATTTTATGTTGAATATATTAATTAACTTGAGATAATATGTGAACAATTTATATTTCGTAGCAAATATATTTATGATTATTTTTTCCATGTGCATTATAGATATAGACAGGAAAAATGAAATAAAGAATCGCTAATACTTAATCATCCATTCTAATTTTTCTATTGAAGTTCCAGTCAAATATATTTTATAAATTAAACCAAAAAGAGGCCATGAATAAGAATAAATATCTGGACACGTGGTGATGCTTTATTGCAGTGTGTATCTTTTTAATTTGAGTCATAAAGTGTTTCTCTATGTATTAGGTTATTTGCATCTTGGCTCGATTTTTTTATGTATAGGCAGTAATTGATTCAGGGTTTAATGATATGATGGGCTAGAACATAGAAATGTAAAGATATTGGGGTTTATGTTTGTAAGAGGGATGACTCTTTTGCTCGTGCTTGTGTTAACTCGTCCCCGGGTATCTCTGATCCAAAAGTTGCCGAATTCCTTGCAATCCGCCAGGCCCTTATCCTCACTTCGGATATGTAGGTTTTTTATTTCTATCTCCAGAGAGATTCGAGTACAACAATCTTATCCTCCATAAGAGAAGGTGAGTGTCTGCTGCCTCTCTTCCAATTCTCATTGATATTCGTTGTATATTATCTCGTGCCACCTCTCGAAAGCTCTTTTAAATTTGTAGACATAAGAACTATTTATAACATAGTCTTGTTCAATTTGTGAAATCATGTAATGTGTGTTATCCAGACTGTACTTGCCACTAGCTCCTTTCCTTTGTCAATCTGTAGCTGGTTGTTCCAGCTGATTTGATATAATCTTTTCCTTTAAACAAATTAAAATATATTTAGAAATTAATTTTTGTTTCAGGAAAGGTGAAAAGTAAAGAAAAGAAGAGAGAAGGAGAAAATAGGCGTGAAAGTGGTATATTATTCTACAAGAGGTCCCTTTATAGGTATACAAACCAGGGTTCAGGAATATATGAAATATAGTGAAACGCCTAAAATGCCCCTTTATAAATAGACACATAAATATATTTTTCATTCTACACTCCTCCATGTGTCAAATGAAAAGGGTGAATGATGCATGGACATTGCCTCGTTAACCTTTCCAAGTAACAAACCCAGTGGAAAAAACAATGGTCGAAGGAAAAAAGTGTGCGATGCACAGATGTTGAGATTCCCCCTGAAGTCTACATTTGCTCCTTGATATATACATGTATCAAGAGTGTTATGAAATACACCAAATCACACAATCAACACGTTCGGCCAGAAATAAGTCAAGACAGAACGAATAGATCATAATTTTTCGAACACAAGAAATCCAGAAAGTCCGAACAAGAACTTACGCAGAATTGAAAATAACAATAAGCACAACTCCAATTTTATGTGGTTCGAACTTGCGTTCTACATCCACGGAGGTTCCACCCACATCAATTCACTATCTGGATTCAACAATCACAAGAATTGTACGAGAGATTACAAAACCCAAAACTGAAACTCCCAATTTGGCTTAGAATCCTAATCTCTCAATTCTCTCAACCCGTAATGTGAATAATGGAAGAAAAATTACAACTGGATTCGTTTTTATCTAGACACTAATATTCTGTACACAATTGGCTTGATAATACTGCATTGCTTGAGCTCCAAGTCGAAGTGGTTATAGCTGAAAACGGTTATGAAATCTGTTACAAAAAACCGTTGTAAAAGGCTCTCTGAAACCGTTGCACATGCCTGCTTTCAACAAACTTGAACCGGCTATTATGACATCCGATTCTAACCTTCAATTTAACTCTCCAATCCTATTTTCAATCAACCGAACCCGGTTCAAAACTTAGTAAACCATTTTATACAGAATTAGCATATCACTTGATGAAATTGAACCAGTATTTATAAAGAGTTTTGAAAGTCTCCCCATCCTCAATGTTACATAAATCACGAGGATAATATATGATTGCTGGTTCTAGAAAAACTTCAATGGTACATACTTCATATAATAACATTCATGGTAGGCTACCACTACAAGAAAAACGCTGATAGATCGAAAAACAGTGTTGTCTTTTAGCCTGGGAAAAGACAACGGTTTTAAACCGTTGTGTATCCTGACAATGACAACGGTCTTGCATCACTTTAGATCCATTGTCTTTCTTCTTATGTACAACGATTTAAACTGTTGTTTATCCGAGGAGTCAAAGACAGCAGTCGATTTAACAACAAATGTTTTTAGTTAAAGACAACGATTTTTATCCGTTGTCTTTTATAGTAGACATCAATTTTTATACCGTTATTTACCTTTTTTTAACATCTTTCACACTTTTATGGTGCTTCCTATTAGTTTTCTTTTACATTTTAAAATTATTATTCAATCTTACTTTATTACTTTATTGTTTTGTACAATTATAAAAATAAAAGCGATGATTAAGACAAAAAAAAAAAAATGAAACTTGTAAAATCAAACTAATAAACAATGGAATTATGTACTATGCCCGTAGTCTTTGTCCATGTAATACCATCTTAAAATTGAAAGAGTACATATATATTTAAGATTCGGGTTTGACATTCCAATACAAATTATAATAAAAAATGCTTGCCATAAACCAACTGCAACTTCGACTTGAAAAAATGAAAAAATATGACTCAATCTATAGGATTCTAAACAACCAATTCCTATAACGCATATTCATATATAATTATCAACACAAAATGGAAAGATGTAAAGTGATATCTTTCCGATTCATATATATGTTCCTAAAACCATTCCTCCCATTTGGTATGCACTTCATCAATATCAATTGCTGAGTATGTGCAAACTTTAAGACAAACAAAATTACTTAGAAAAAACAACTACCAAACAATTATGAGACAACAAATATGAAACACTGAAAAAAGTAGAAGTTATTACAATTTAAAATTGAAAATTGCACTGGTGGGTGACTCTTTTGTTGCTACAATTTGCCCAAAACTGCAACCGTTCAATCTAAACCTTGAATCTGAGAAATTTTAGCATATAAATTACATAAATGTGAAATGAGAGCAAAGATGCACTTACAGATGTACATAGCTACCATTTTCACGATTGCACATATTGGTATGAACTCCTATCATATCCATTTCAATCAGTTATGTCAAACACCCACTTATCTCCCACTAGAAATAAGGCTTATAAAATAGTTACAAAAACAGGAGGGTGGTCACACATATATAGCAACTACATGTGGTAGCAACTCACTTTGTGATAATGCGCAATCTGATATCCAAGAAACTTAACGAAACCTACGTAAGCAATATGAAAAAACACAAGATTTACGTGGTTCGATCCGGAGATCTACGTCCACGGGCACAAAATAGCACCTGCCGAGGTGTTTCTTTCACTAGATCTTTGAGTTTACACGTAGTAATTTCAGAATACAGAATGCGAACCCTAATTCAGAGTTCTTTTCTCATATTTATACAATCCCCTACTAAACCCTAACTAACTCCCTATTGTCGTGCCTATTTTCCGCTGCGTGGCGGTTGGGAACGGATCGTGGGCCTTGAATCGCGGAACAAGCCATAAATTGGGCTGCGCCACATTATCTGGGACGACGCGTATATCTGGATCTTCTGGGCCGGTTAGTGGGCCGAGGTATTAGTGGGCCGAGGTATTAACCCGACCCGAAGTGACTGGGCCATCCCTATCAGATGCCCCTCCCCCCAGCCGGAGCGAGGAAGGAGCTTCGGTTGTAACCGGGGTGGAACTATAGGCAAGATGAGCCGTGGTCGCTGGCGAGCCGAAGTGTTTGTGGATAACCAAGACTGTTCCGCGTCTAAGGTCCTCCGCGGCGTAGTCCATGGAAGCGGGACCGAACTAGGCCGAATTACACCGGGATGATAGCGAGTCCCCCAAAAGCAAAAAACGGTATCGGAAGTATATAATGATCTGGCCGAGGTGAAGGGATCACCGGAGTGTAGTAGTCTGGCCAAAATGAAGGGAGCACCGGAGTGTGGTAGTGTGGCCGAGGTGAGGGGAGCACCGGAGTGTAGTTTAAATCTTCCTGGCCAAGAGTGAGGTTGATGTGATTGGCGGCGCCATCATGAGAGAGGGATGTGAAGTGACACGCTCTGCGATTTCCAATAAACCTGTTCCCCACGCGCCTTGGGAACCGTAAAGCGCGTGAATATCACGTCCAAATCTCAATCACTGAATTTGAATAGGCTGTATCAGAGCCGTTGGTTTTTTGTGTATATATTTGGAATAATGGCACAGTAACTCTTCATCTTCTTCATTGTGATTTGCCAGTTTAGAAAGCGGGAAAAAAGGGGAATTCTGTGCTTGTGATTCATCTCAAATCAAAACTTCTCAAATTCAACCCAAGTAAGTATGCCTTCTTCTTCATCTTCTTCTTCTATTCAAGAAGTAGGGACTAAGAGTGCCCCATTAGATGTGCCACCTCTACGATTCATTGTTCCGGAGAGGAACGAGATTAGGACAGTAGAAAGGGCCGACGGCATGGAAACCAACGTTAGGATGGTCGGTTTCTATGAATGCGCGGAGGAGGACTTTGAAGTGTCCACTGTAGCGTTACGTATGACGCGAGTGCAGATTGATAGAGAAATCCCCTCTTTTTACCTTCCATTTAACTTAGAATACATAGTACCGGACCCCGGTGATAGGGCCTGCTGCCCGCCGCAGGGTTTCATTAGTGTGTATATAGATTTCCTGAGAATAGGCTTGAGATTGCCCCTGTGGGACATTGTGGTCCGGTTACTGAGATACTATAACATTGCCTTAAGCCAACTAGCGCCAAATGCGGTTAGGCAAGTCGTCGAGTTTACCGTAGTGTGCAAGAATGCCGGGGTAGAACCAACCGTAGAGCTATTTAGGTTTTTTTATCAACTAAAAGCCTTCGGTAAATCCAAGGGGTGGTACTCCTTCAGTCCCCGAGCCCGAGGTGGGTTCAAGGTTCAAAACCCGAGTAAGGTGGAGGGATGGAAGGAGAGGTTTATATTTGTGAAAAACGAAGTAGCTCTCCCGAGGTGGAGGAGGGATGAGGTACTTGATACCGCCCCGGTGGAGAACCTGGAGGCTGAAGTCGTACATACATTCCGGTCAGTGGGGACTTTCAAGACCCTCTGCACTGAGGAGGAACTGGAGGGGGCCGGACTGAGCCCATATTATTCGGGCGATGCCGTTGCCGAGGAGGGTAGGAGTTCTCATATTTTGCCTTTTTCAAACTGTTGACTTGTACAGGACTAACTTCAAATTCGATATACAGTGGGACGCTTCGGAAAAGAGCCAGCAGGAGGCCCCGCTGCGGCTGCAGCGGCCAAGAAGAAGGGTAAATCTACTGAGGTGTCTCCCCGGGGGAAGATGTCACCCAGTCCACGACCTTCTGTGGGGTCGGAAGAACGAGTTGTGCCGGCGGGGTCAACCCCCGGAACGAAGAGGAGGCCAGAGCCTACTGGGACTCCGCCGACACCATCCAAAAGACCCCGAATAGGGGAAAGCGCGGAGGTAAATTTGAAACGCTGTTCATAATTTCTACGCACACGAAGTGTGTATTATTAATACTGAGTTCTGTTTCATGTCTTGTGTAATATTCAGAGGGAACAAGCGGCCCCCGGTCTACTGGGGTTGGAGGGTGCGGACGCCGAGGAGCTTCTGCGGCTAGCTAGGGGAATCATGGAGATTGGCCGGAAGAACGAGATAGAGGCCAAAGAAGAGCTGGCCGCGGTGGCAAGGGATCTTTGCGCGCGCAATGACAAGCTAACTCAGGATTTGACCGAAGCGTGGAAGAGAGCGGTTTTGGCAGAGGCTGAAGTGGCGCGTCTGCGCGAGGTGGATGCGGAGGTCGGAGCCCTTCGTGGAGAAACGGCCAGCTTCGGGCAGAAATGAAGGCCCAGGAAGCGGCGATCGTCGAAGGCCAGGAAGCAATGCTGAAAGCATTTGCTGAAAAATTACTCCAGA
The DNA here is from genome assembly GCA_958295605.1 of Ajuga chamaepitys. Lineage (NCBI taxonomy): Eukaryota > Viridiplantae > Streptophyta > Magnoliopsida > Lamiales > Lamiaceae > Ajuga > Ajuga chamaepitys. The sequence goes on from OY282498.1 coordinate 28,197,552, forward strand.
CGACGACATTCTTGGACTTTCAGACGGACTTCGTCGCTATCGGGGACACGGCCACGCGCTCCTTGTTACTAGAGCAAATCAAAGAAGTCTACCCGAATGTGGACGTATACCGTCCAGAGTTCGGGTATGACTACAACGCTGTGGCCGGGGTGGAGGAGGCCTACTACAAAGCTCTAAGTCACCTCCCGGAGTGGTCCCTCATAAAAGCTCTGGCGGAGAAGAAGGTGATACTGAGGGCCGAGGAGGTGGCGAGCTGCGATGCGGACCAAGACCAGGAATTCCTGGCATTTCGTCGCGGTGAGTTCACCTCTGGACTCCGAAACAAAGAGCCACCCCCCCGTGTAGAAACTGCCGCTGTTGCCGAAGTGGGAGATGCAGGAACGGCTGAGGGACGACTGGAGGAGGTGCCCGAAGAGGCCGAGGGGACCGAGAGGGAGGTTAGTCGTTCCCCTCAAATTTAATGTAATAGACAATAGGAGTAGATGTAGACTTTGGATTGAATCATGGATAATGTACTTTGACTTTGTTGAATATATAAATTTGTTTTTGAACTGAACTCCCGCTCATTGTATGCCCGAGATTGATTGTTCTTGTTGATTCTTTTGGCTGTTTAGAATACTGCGGAATTGCACGAGACGATAAAGAAGCTTATGCGATCACTAGAGTGGTTCTGCGGAGAGAAGAACAGCCTGCAAATGCACGTGGTGCCAAGGCTAGAAAAGCGGGTGTCCGTTGCGGAAAAAAGGGCAGAGGAAGCCGAAGAAAGAGCCAAGGACTACGAACTGAAGTACCGGGCTAAAGCTGCTGAATGAGCCGTGTCCTCGTTCATCAAAGGGAGTATGACCACTTGTCAGAAGGCCGAGGAGCGGGTCGTAGAGATTCAGGGCAAAATCTCAGCACTTATGGCAAATGACCCAGCCGAGTCCTCGGAGCTTGTAAGAAAGCGAGAGGTTTTGGAGCTGCTCCTCAGCATGTATGAAGGACTGAAGGGCCGAGGCAGGTGGAGGCCTTCTGCCGAGGAATACATTGCTAGTACAAGCCGAAGCCAAGGTACTTCAAAAGCCCCCCGGAAGGGTAAAAAGAAGCCCGAGTTAAAGAGCACAGACATTGTTATTCGAGAGCCAGTTCCAGTGACTACGATCGAAGAAGAGCCCGCCGTTGTCGCCGAAGAGGCATTCGAAGAACTGGCTAGAGAAATCGAGGTGATGGTCCCCGAGGAATGGGACCCTGTGCAATGGGCCGAAACCCCGAGGTCTGCTCCACAGCCAAGTAGCCGTGCTCGTACAAGAGACGAAGTTCCCAGGCAAGCGCCAAGAACAAGTCCTCGGCGTCGGGAAGCCCGCGGGGGGGAAAGAGCCGGAGCCCGAGGTCGAAGAACGACAAGATCCCGGAGGACACAGCCCTCAACGCCGGGGCGCTGAATACTGGCTCGGGGGCCGTAGATAATTGTTTATTCGTTTTTTTTTTTTCTTTGAAGTCTTATGTAAAAAACTTTTTGGCATCACCTCGAAGGAGGATAATAAAATCGTTTTGGTGTGCGTAGTTGTGTTAAGGAATAATTGTTTTAACGGGTGTTCGGGAACATAATATGGATAACTCCAATTTAAATCTCCCCGGACGGATCGGGCGGGAGTAAAATCTCCCCGGACGGATCAGGCGGGAGTAAAATCTCCCCGGACGGATCGGGCGGGAGTAAAATCTCCCCGGACGGATCGGGCGGGAGCAAACACCTCTCCGGTTAAACAGGCGAGAGAGTGATACGAGTCCGGGGACAAAATGTGAATCTCTTCGGACGGACCGAGAGAGAGAGATTTAGTTGTCCGGAGACGAATAATAATAATACGACTGCGTTAGGGCGTCCCCGTAACGTAAAAGAGAACACAACAAGATGCATAAACAAAAAGTATTTATTCAATGATGAGTGCCGGAGCAAATTGAAGGATACAAAGAAAGATAACAACATAAAAGGAGCGTACAAAGAGCACAAAGATAAGATGATACTTGTCATTTGGCATTCACAGATAGAAGCGCCTCAAGTTGGTAACATGCCAGCTTCGGGGAATTGAGGTTCCATCGAGATGCTCTAACTGATAGGATCCGGAATCGTGCGCGGCAACGATGCGATAAGGACCTTCCCACGAAGCATGTAATTTCCCCTCGGGGGCAGCTTTGCTGGCTGAATTGAGTCGAAGTACTAGGTCCCCGACATTGAATTGAGTACCTCGAACCTGGAGGTGATGATACTGGGCTGCACGTTGTTTACACCTGGCCTGCTGGATGAATGATTGATCACGACGATATTCAAGCTCATCCAAATTTGCACGGGGAGCTTCGTCATTATCCTCGGGAATCAATGTGATGAGGCGGGGGCTTGGTACGCTGATTTCCGCCGGAATAACTGCTTCGGAGCCGTAAGTTAGGCTGTAGGGGGTCTCCCCGGTAGAGGTATGCGGTGTCGTGCGATAACCCATAGAACTTGCGGAAGGTTTTTGGCCCAAAGACCTTTGGCATTATCCAGGCGTTTCTTTATACCCGTGAGCAGTGTATGATTGGTGACTTCAACCTGACCATTGGCTTGAGGGTGAGCAACCGAGGTGAAAATTTGTTTGATATGAAGCTCCTCGCACCATGACCGGAAGGGATCGTTGGCGAATTGTTTACCGTTATCCGAAATAATAGTGCTCGGTATGCCAAAACGACATATGATATTTCGCCAGACGAACTTCAAGATGTTTTGGCCAGTGATGGCAGTATGAGGTTCCGCTCCTACCCATTTGGTGAAGTAATCCACGGCGACCACCAGAAACTTCAATCCCCCCGGAGCGACCGGAAATGGGCCAACAATATCAATTCCCCACTGAATAAATGGCCACGCACTTTGAATTCCAGTGAGCTCGGTTTGTGGCAGGTGTTTCACACGAGAATGTAGCTGACACTTGCTGCATTTGGTCACTAAGTCGTGGGCATCGTTAAACAAAGTTGGCCATTAATATCCCCAGCGGAGAACTTTCTTGGCCAATGTCCGGGAGCCGATATGACTGTCACAGGCCCCTTCGTGAACCTCCCGTAGAACTTGATTAGCCTCGGCAGGAGCGAGGCACCGGAGACTCGGTTGTAGGTACGACCGTCGATACAAGACTCCATCATGAAAGGAGTATTTGGGGGCTTTGAGGACTACTTGCCGAGCTCGCAGCTTATCATTAGGCAGAATTCCATCTCGGAGATACTGAACGATAGGGGTCATCCAATTCGGATCACTATCGGTCAATACCGAAACCATTGCCTCATGAATTGCCGGATGAAATAAGTCTTCGACTATTATATCCGGAGATATATTAGTTCGGACCGCGGAGGCTAATTTGCTGAGCGCATCTGCTCTTGCATTCTGAGTACGTGGTATTATCTGGATAACAACTGTATCAAGAGTTGACATAAGTTTGAGTGTTAAAGCACGATACCTGATCATTGTTTCATCCTTGGCGACATAAGTTCCCTAGATTTGCTTGGACACGACCTCGGAGTCCGTGAAGAGCTCAAGATGGCGAATGGCTAAGGATTGAGCGAGCCGGAGCCCGGCGAGAACTGCCTCGTATTCTGCTTCATTATTGGTCACCTTAAATTTGAATCGGATGACGTACTTAACTTCAACTCCCTTGGGGTCAATGAGGAGCACCCCGGCACCACTTCCGCGAGTCGTGGATGCACCATCCACATATAATTGCCACTTGCGAGGTGGGGTAGCAGGATGATGGGTACCATTGCCTGCAGAAGATTCATGATTATCCCCCGGGGTTTCAGCCAAAAAGTCTGCAAGTGCTTGACCCTTGATAGCTCGGCGGGGAAGAAATTGAATATCATATTTGCCTAATTCGACAGCCCACTTGGCGAGGCGCCCGGACACCTCGGGCTTGACTAGAACTGTGAGGTAGTGTTCAATCTCATCAAGTGAGCTATACTTTGTAATATGGTGTGTTGGGAATGTGGAACCGGGTTCAGGAGGTGAAGAACCGGAGGTTTGGACCGGGTTTGAGCATCAAGAAGCAAAGCTGGTCAGAGTGAGCCGGGTTCGTGGCAGTTGAGAATAACCGCTGATTGTGACGAGTTAGTTTCAGGATTTGTGACGAAGAAAACCGTCACTTTTGTCCGGTAGCTGAGCTCAACTTGATTCAGTTAGAACTTTTTGTACGGTTACATTCGAGCTTCAATTCTTATATCATTGTAAAGCTCTCATTAAGGAGAACAACACTACGTCGAGCAATTTTCCTGTTTCTTAGATTAGAGAGAATATTTGAGAGGGAACGGTTTCTGCCCTAATTTGTTCCAGAATTGGGCATTTTGTTTCTTGAGTGTATTCTCTGTAATTGATTGGATTTCTTAGTGGATTAGGGTGTGCCTTGCCTCCGTGGATGTAGTTCATCTTGAACGAACCACGTAAAACTTGTGTGTGATTCATTTATATTTCCTGTTCTGCGCAAGTCGTGGTCGGTCACAACTTTGGCTGAACAAAGGTGTGTTTTTCAGATTGATCTTTGTGCGATTTCCAGATTCTGTTTAGCTGTGTGTTTAGGAGTTGAAATCACTAACAAGTGGCGCCGTCTGTGGGAAATCAACTCTCACAGCTTGAAGAAGGGAAGGAATGGCTGGTATGAAGATGGATTTTGAGAAGTTCACAGGAAGGAATGATTTCACATTGTGGAAGATCAAGATGAATGCAGTATTGGTTCACAATAGCCTTGATCTTGCATTGATACCTCTGGATTCATGGGAAGAAACTGAGAAATCCAAGTTTGCATCAGTGGATAAGAAGGCCCTAAGTCTTATCTTCCTATGTTTGGGTGATAAACCGTTGAGGGAGGTCTCAAGATGCAAGAGTTCCTCAGAAGCATGGAGGAGATTGGAAGAACTGTATCAATCAAAGTCAGTTTCCAACAAGCTGTTCTTGAAGCAGAAGATGTTGGCCTTCAAGATCACTGAAGACAAGGTAATTTCTGATCAACTTGATGAGTTCATTAAGATGATTGAAGAATTGGAAGATCTGGATGTGAAATTGGAGGAGGATGACAAGGCATTGATGGTGTTAAACATTCTTCCAAAATCCAAGGAAAGCTTTAAGGATGCCTTGATGTATGGGAGAGATGAGCAGCTATCTTATGATGGAATAGTGAAGGCTCTGAGGTCCAAATGCTTCCAGACTCAAGGGGATAAAGGCATGGTGCAATCTGGAGAAGGTTTGAATGTCAAATTCAAGAAACCTTGGCAAGGCAAGAAGGGACAGAATGCTAAGGATCCAAAGTCAGGGGATTCTAATCCTAAGAAGGGGAATGACTGGGTTGAGAAGAGGAAATGCTTCAAGTGCAAGCAGCCAGGTCACTTGAAGAAGGACTGTCCTAAGAGAAATAAGAAAGGTGGAAATCAAGGGGCAGAAGCTGCTGCTATTGATCATCAAGAAGATCCTCCAGAGGTATTAAATGTTACTGAATCAAGAATGGTAAAGGAATGGGTCTTGGACACAGGCTGTTCTTTTCATATGTGTCCACACCAGTCATGGTTTGATGAACTGAAGGGAAATGACCAATCATGCAAGGTCAAAGGAGTTGGATCAGTGAGCATAAGGATGTTTGATGGTGTGGTCAGAGTCATCTCAAATGTAAGATATGTTCCTGGCCTTAAAAGAAATCTTTTATCTCTCGGTTCTTTAGTAACTAGTGGATGTCAGTTTAGCTCAATAGATGGATTCTTGCATATCACAAAACATGGGAAATTGGTGATAAAAGGTAGACAGCATAATGGATTGTTTATCTTGATTGGTTCACCTGTTGTTGGAAGTGTGGATATGGTCTTGAGCAGTTCTGAGCTTGCTAAATGGCACAAGAGACTTGGACACATAGGAGAGAAAGGATTGAAGGAACTGTCAAGAAGTGGAGTAATTGGAAATATGGGAAATCAAGAACTGGAGTTCTGTGATCAGTGTGCTTTGGGCAAATCCAAGAAGCTGCCCTATGGAAAGGGTGTTCACACAACTCAAGAGCCATTAGATTATGTTCACTCTGACATATGGGGTCCTGCAAGAACAGAATCTCATGGTGGTGCAAGGTATTTCATGTCCTTGATTGATGATTACAGCAGAAAGGTGTGGATCATGTTGATGAAGAACAAGAGTGATGCTTTTCATAAGTTCAAAACATGGTTGATTCAACTGGAAAATGTCAAAGGGAAGAAGCTGAAGCACCTTAGGACTGATAATGGACTGGAATATCTCTCTACTGAGTTTACAAACTTCTGTGAAGAAAGAGGAATCAAGAGACACAGGACTGTTCCAATGAATCCTCAACAGAATGGAGTTGCTGAGAGACTTAACAGGACCCTTCTTGAAAGAGTGAGGTGTATGCTGTTGGATGCTGGGTTACCAAAGGTATTTTGGGGAGAAACCATTGCTACAGCATGTTATCTCATTAACAGGTCACCCTCATCAGTGATTGGGTTCAAAACACCTGAAGAGGTGTGGAGTGGACAGAAACCAAGTTATGAAGGGTTAAGGGTGTTTGGGTGTCTTGCTTTTGTCCATGTCAAGCAAGACAAGCTAGATGCAAGGGCTCTAAGATGTGTATTTCTTGGATATCCGGATGGAATAAAGGGCTACAGATTGTGGTGCTTAGAAAAGGGAAATCAGAAGATAATCACAAGTAGAGATGTAAAGTTTAATGAGAATGTGATGGCTTACTCTACAGGCTCTAAGGAAGAATTTGATGGTGCTACAGAGACAGAGGAGATATCAATTCAGGTGGAGCATCCTGCTGAAGATAATCACACACCTCAACCACAAGAAAATCTACAAAATAGTGATTCATCATCTGAAGAAGAAGAACAAACTGGACCTACACAAAATGTCAGAGAATACAACATTGGAAGGGACAGGCCTAGAAGAACAATCAACAAACCTGATTTCTATGGTCAGGCAGGGAGTGTTTACTATGCCTTGAGTGTTGCTGAAGACCTGGAATCACAAGAGCCTAGTAGTTTTAAAGAAGCACTAGACTGTGAAGAAGGTGAACACTGGATACATGCAATGGCTGAAGAGATGGAGTCCCTGGAAAAGAATAAGACCTGGATATTGGTGGATAAACCAAAAGGTCAGAAACTAGTAAACTCTAAATGGATATACAAGAAGAAACTAGAGACAGCAGGATCCAAACAGGTGAGGTTTAAAGCAAGATTGGTGGCTAGGGGCTTTACACAAAGAGAAGGGATTGATTTTAATGAGGTTTTCTCTCCAGTGGTAAAGCATTGCTCAAACAGGTTGCTTTTATCAAAAGTCACACAAGAGGACATGGAATTACAACAACTGGATGTAAAGACAGCTTTCTTACATGGAGAACTCAATGAGGAGATATATATGAAACAGCCAGAAGGCTTTGTTGTTCCTGGGAAAGAAGACAAAGTATGTTTACTGAAGAAGTCACTATATGGACTTAAACAAAGTCCAAGACAGTGGAACAAGAGGTTCAATGACTTCATGATCAGTGTTGGCTTTGTAAGAAGTCTTTATGATAGTTGTGTTTACTTCAACAAAGGTTCAAAGCAAGATAAAGTTTTCCTTCTATTGTATGTGGATGACATGCTAATTGCCAGCAGGAACAAGAAGAGGGTACAATGGTTGAAGGATAGACTTAATACTGAATTTGACATGAAAGATCTGGGAGAAGCCAAGAAGATTTTGGGCATGAACATTCTAAGAAACAGAGAAGCTGGAGTGCTTTGGTTATCTCAGAGGCAATATCTACAGAAAGTATTGGAGAGGTTTCATATGCATGAAGTCAAACCTCTCTCCACTCCAGTTAATCTACAGAAGAAACTTTCCAAAGAACAATGCCCAAAGACTGAAGAGGAAATCATACATATGAACAATATTCCTTATGCAAGTGGAGTTGGAAGTCTTATGTATGGAATGATTTGTAGCAGGCCTGACTTGGCATATGCTGTATCTTTAGTAAGCAGGTTCATGTCAAATCCAGGAGTTGAGCATTGGGAAGCTTTGAAACATGTGATGAGGTATTTGAAAGGATCAGTGAATTTGTCACTGAAGTTTGAAAAAAGAGTGGATGGAGGTACTGTTGCATTGGAGGGGTTTGCTGATTCTGATTTTGCAGCAAACATAGACACAAGGAAATCCATTTCTGGATTTGTGTTTACCTTATTTGGAACAGCCATCAGCTGGAGAAGTGTACAACAATCAGTTGTGGCACTATCAACAACTGAAGCAGAATATATCTCCCTAACTGAAGCTATCAAAGAGGCAATCTGGCTGAAAGGGGTTCTGAGAGATTTGGATATCAAGCAGAAGTGTGTGGCAATCTACTGTGATAATCAAAGTGCTTTACACCTTGTGAAACATCAAGCATTTCATGAAAGGTCAAAACACATTGATGTTAGGTTACATTTTGCTAGAGATATCATTGATTCTGGTTCTGTGGAGGTGAAGAAGGTACGCACATTGCATAATCCTGCTGATTTTCTTACAAAGGGTGTACCTGGAAACAAAGTGGAGCATTGCTCGAGCTTGCTGCAGCTTGAGCAATGTCATGAAGAGCAATAACAGACAGGCAGTGGTGAGGCATTAAGAGGAACACTTGATTCATTGAGGTGGAGATTTGTGAGGTAGTGTTCAATCTCATCAAGTGAGCTATACTTTGTAATATGGTGTGTTGGGAATGTGGAACCGGGTTCAGGAGGTGAAGAACCGGAGGTTTGGACCGGGTTTGAGCATCAAGAAGCAAAGCTGGTCAGAGTGAGCCGGGTTCGTGGCAGTTGAGAATAACCGCTGATTGTGACGAGTTAGTTTCAGGATTTGTGACGAAGAAAACCGTCACTTTTGTCCGGTAGCTGAGCTCAACTTGATTCAGTTAGAACTTTTTGTACGGTTACATTTGAGCTTCAATTCTTATATCATTGTAAAGCTCTCATCAAGGAGAACAACACTACGTCGAGCAATTTTCCTGTTTCTTAGATTAGAGAGAATATTTGAGAGGGAACGGTTTCTGCCCTAATTTGTTCCAGAATTGGGCATTTTGTTTCTTGAGTGTATTCTCTGTAATTGATTGGATTTCTTAGTGGATTGGGGTGTGCCTTGCCTCCGTGGATGTAGTTCATCTTGAACGAACCACGTAAAACTTGTGTGTGATTCATTTATATTTCCTGTTCTGCGCAAGTCGTGTTCGGTCACAACTTTGGCTGAACAAAGGTGTGTTTTTCAGATTGATCTTTGTGCGATTTCCAGATTCTGTTTAGCTGTGTGTTTAGGAGTTGAAATCACTAACAAGAATCTGACGGATAGGATGATTGCTCAGAACTCGTATTTTGCGCCCATGGAAGTATGGCCGCAGACGCCGAGCTGCCATAACAAGGGCCAGCACGGTTTTTTCCAACATGGAGTACCGTGTCTCCGCCCCGTGAAGTACTCGGCTTGCGAAATACACGGGATGTTGAACACCATTGACTTCTCGCACGAGTGCGGCGCTAATAGCTTCCTCGGCGGAAGCCAAGTACATATAAAGAGGCTCTCCGGAGAGAGGAACTGACAAAGTGGGCAATTGCTGAATATGATGCTTCAAAGCCTCGAAAGCCTCATTACACTCCGGGGTCCACTCAAATGACTTCGCTTGTCACAAAATTTTGAAGAATGGGAGTTGGCGCTCTGCCGCTTTAGATAAAAAGCGATTTAAGGCCGCCAAACCACTCGTGAGGCGTTGAACGTCTCTGAACGTCTTCGGTGGCTGCAGATCCAAAACATCCCGAAGTTTGGCCGGATTGGCCTGAAGACCGTGTTGTGAAACCATATAACCAAGAAACTTGCCGGAGCCAACGCCGAAAGTGCATTTTACTGGATTAAGTCGCAAATTGTAACGCCGCAGAGTACGCAACGTTTCGGCAATGTCTTGCACGCATGAAGAATGGGAGGTACTTTTTATAACCAGATCATCAACGTAAACCTCGATGTTGCGGCCAATCTGATCGTGGAAAACGCGGTCCATGAGACGTTGATATGTGGCTCTAGCGTTCTTGAGCCCGAAGGGCATTTTCTTAAAAGCAAAACACCCAAAAGCAGTGATAAATGTCGTCTTGAGGGCATCCTGCGGATCCATGAAGATATGGTGGTATCCCTTATACAGGTCTAAGAAACAAAGTGCCACGTACCCAGTAATGGCTTCGGCCTTTTGGTCGATGGAAGGTAGAGGATAACAGTCCTTCGGACAATGTTTGTTGAGGTCGGAGAAATCGACACACATCCGCCATGCCCCGCTGGACTTTATCACCATCACTGGATTGGATAGCCAAGAAGGGTAATACACTTCGAACAAGATGTCCGCATCCAAGAGTTGTTGCACCTCGATTCGAATTGCTGCATTTCGCTCCGGAGCGAACTTCCTTTGCTTTTGCTGTATAGGCTTTACGCTGGGATCGATGTTCAGCTTGTGGGTTATTACATCGGGAGAGACCCCGGGCATATCCAAAGGGGACCATGCAAAGACATCGGAATACTCTCGCAAGGTCTGAATGATGGCCTGGTGTAACCATGGCACATCCACGGCACCGACAGTTACAGTTTGTTCTGGTTTGGACGGATCAAGCGGCACCTGGACGGTGGTATCCCCCAATGAGGTACATACCTGAGGTTCAAGAGCCGATGATGCTACCTGAAGCTGCTGTTTGGGAGGAACTTTGGTAGTCTTTTTGAGTGCCACGTACATGCACTCCTTAGAAACCCGCTGACTACCGCGGATAGCCACTTCGCCATGTGAGGTGGGGAATTTTAGCGCGAGGTGGTATGTGGAGCATATGGCTTTGGCGGGAGTAAGCCAATCCCGACCCAAGATCATGTTGTACGGTGACGGGGAGTTAACAACTTAAAAATCCACGAAAATGGTTTTTATCGCCGGATAGGTCCCCAGAGACGCCGGGAGAGTGATGACACCTTCTGGCTGGACTTCACCTTGAGTGAAAGTCTGCAATGGCCCGAGGGCCGGCCGAAGTTGTTCTCGAGGAATCCCCATCTTTTGGAAACAGTCGGCGAATATAACACTCATTGCGGCTCCATTGTCCACGAAGACCCGCTTTATTGTAATATTGGCTACAGTCATGTCGATGACAATGGCATCAGTATGAGGTGTTATCTCTGGAACCGGGTCTCTATCTGTGAAACTAACAATTTCGGATTGATGGAGGCGCTTATGACGTGGCTCCTCGGGAGGAGGACGGCGAGCCTCTGCCTTCAAGGCATTTCCCGAAGCCCCGGTGGGGAGGGCCCCATATATCACGTTTATTACGTGAGTGGGTGCATTGTCTCCGGGTCCTCCCGGAGGAGGAGGTGGTGGCAGAAAACGAGGTTGTTGGCGATTGCCAGAGTCTTGCCGTGCATAATTGCTAGGCCCCGGTCGATTATTCTGCCACGGCGGCCGATTTTGTTGTGTACCCCGGTCATGATAACCTCCGCGGTTATGAGACGAACCCCCATTCTGACTTGTCCGAGGTTTGTCATCGGTCCGCGCAATGTATTGTCGCAAGAGACCTTTCTTTAAACATTCCTCAATTTCCCTGCTGAGCTCTCGGCACTCCTCCGTCTCGTGCCCATGATCTCGGTGGTATGCACACCACTTTCCACGGTTCCTCTTTTCAGGCGGAGCAGTCATCCGCGGACAGGGCCGTAAATCATTCTTGTGAACAGAAAGAATTTCAGCTCGTGATTTTGTCAGCGGAGTGAATTGTGGAATATCACCTCGAGATTCTGAACGCCCCGGGTTCAGACGAGAAAAGGCACTAGGTCGTGTGCTAGGCCCAACTTGTTCCTTGTCGGACTGCCGCTTGCTAGCATGTTTCTCACGTTTCCGACGAGTCTGCTCCTCGGCCTTAGCATATCTGCACACCGTTTTGAACAGTGCTCGGGTTGTGACCGGTGAATTACGAACCAACTCGGTGTAGAGTGGTCCATGACGGAGTCCATTCATGAATGCGTTGATGATTACATCATCTGAGCAATTTCCCACCTTGAGACTCTCCGCTGTAAAGCGGTCAAGAAATTGGGTAACGGTTTCGCCGTCCCGCTGTTCCATATTCATGAGGTCGGCCAGGGTGGCCATGGGCTTCGCACGTGCCTCGAAACACGCCCAAAAGTGTTCTGCGAGTTCTCTAAAAGAGGATACGCTATTGCGCGGGAGAGAATCAAACCAAACCCGAGCTTCATCCTAAAGGTACTCAGGGAAAATCTTACAGTAATGGAGGGACGTAGTATGATCGCGGCTAAGCATGTTGTGCCTGAAAGCTCCAAGAAAATTGGTTGGATCTCCGGTGCCGTCGTAAGGTGGTATGGCAGGCCTTTTGAACCCTTCGGGAAGGAAGGTGGCCATGATTTCTTGAGAGAACGGTGTGATGATATCTCCATTGGCATCAAGGCCCAAGATTATGTCGAGCTCGACATTGCGTTGGACTCGCTCATACTCTTGAAGATCTAGAGTATGAGGATTGGTATAACGAACTCTTTTAGCCGCGTTGAGTGGACGGCGGCGATCGACATCTGTAGGTTCGTCGTTGCGCTGTCCTGACCCGTTAGAACTCCCATGGTCCTCGGGAGAACCAGGTCGTTCCCGTCGCCGATCCTGACGCCCGCGGTGCACCGGGTCTTGTCGATCATGCGAGTGCTGATGATGTGGAGGCACCGTGGGATTGGCATCATGTCCGGCAGGTCCCTCGGGATTTAGGCGATTGGCCGCCCAGTCCTGAAGAACATGAGCATGCTCTTGTAGGAAGGCCTGGAGTAATTCTGGAGTTATTTGAATATTGACCGGTGGCCGGGCAGCAGCGAGATTAGGGTTTTGCATGTCTTGTGGGGGTGGAGGTAAGAACTGGTTGTCTGGATTCATAACCGGGCCTTGGTTGCCCTGATGATGAGACGTACCTCTTATCGGCGATTGCCTCGGCGGCAAAACTTGATCCACGGGTGGATCTTGATTGGCTTGATCACCCTGGCGAGATTGATTCAGACGAGTCATCACCATGATATTTGAATGCATTGTTAATGTCAAAAACTACTTGCGTTTCCCACAGACGGCGCCAATTGATAATGCGCAATCTGATATCCAAGAAACTTAACGAAAACCTACGTAAGCAATATGAAAAAACACAAGATTTACGTGGTTCGATCCGGAGATCTACGTCCACGGGCACAAAATAGCACCTGCCGAGATGTTTCTTTCACTAGATCTTTGAGTTTACACGTAGTAATTTCAGAATACAGAATGCGAACCCTAATTCAGAGTTCTTTTCTCATATTTATACAATCCCCTACTAAACCCTAACTAACTCCCTATTGTCGCGCCTATTTTTCGCTGCGTGGCAGTTGGGAACGGATCGTGGGCCTTGAATCGCGGAACAAGCCATAAATTGGGCCGCGCCACATTATCTGGGACGACGCGTATATCTGGATCTTCTGGGCCGGTTAGTGGGCTGAGATATTAACCCGACCCGAAGTGACTGGGCCATCCCTATCACTTTGCAAAAAAAAAAAATCACATCTTAAAAATGTCTAATTAACAAATACACCACGAATATTACAAAGATGATCACTTACTGAAAATGCTTGCTAGCTCCTAACATCATTTAAGTGTCAACATCTAGCTTCATGAGAATGAGAGGAGGGGGGGGGGAGGGAGAGAGTGAGAGAAAGATTGATCAGCAACACAAATATATAGGCAACATGTTTTCATATTCATAAGCCCATGTTGGAACTTCTACTGTTTGCCCACCAAGAACTGCAACAGTTTTACAACTATCGGAAATCGGCGAGCCAATTTTTTTGTATGTCTTCTGAATATAGTAGTCCATGCTACATAAAACATGACTCGGCATATATCCATTTATCTAAATCTCATGAAACTAAAAAAGAAAACAAAAGAAACCTTTGCAATCACATAATTATCCTTTTCTTATGAGGACCAAAGACCAATGGAATTGCAATATTAAAATTAAAAGTGTAAACTCCACCAATCAATTGAACAACAAGAAACTTTTCCAGTGAAGCATCTCTACGAACGGAAAACTTGTAGAAGGGTTTTTGTCACAAAAACAGATCATTATATAAGGATACTTCGAGAATGTTCATAGATATAACTAGTTCTGGGTTCTTCACGGGAAAATACTCAGGTAATAAGGAAATTGTAACGAACCCTATATGTAAAGTAATAGACTGGCTATGTTACAACATTGTAGGCTTGTAGCAACTAACAAATTGAAAATGATGCCATAATATATTTAGAGAATGGGATAAGTTGTGATTCGTTCTGTGTAACAGGTATCTATAATTAGAAATAGTACTTATTCGAGCTAGATTTTTTTTTTACCTTCAATCGCATACCAAATGAGAAAATAACCATTTGAAAGAAAAATAATATATTATTAGAATAGAAAATAAGAAAAGAGGGGAAATCTAAAAAGAAGTGGGAGATGACGACTCATGTAGCACAACCACTAGATAAAATAGAAAAGAATTCCTCCAGCCTCACTTCTTTGTTATCTAATCTAACAAGGATAGATTACAAACCTTTACTTCCCAAACTTTTCATTCCCCTTAACAACTCTAGGATTTAAGGTAAGTGATTTGCAGGATCATTTTCACAAAGCATTTCTCTCAAACATGCTGACAATAACTTAAAGCTAAATCATTGTCAAACCTAAATGAAAAAGAGAGACCAAAACATGGAATAATATATATAAATGAAAAATCAAAGAATAGTAAAATCACAATAGATTGATGATGCAAAAAAAGAAGGAGGAAGTTTAGTACAACATAAATAAACACGTACAAATACATAATTGGCATTGAAGGAAAGACTTTTCCTCTGCAAACATCGAAGATATTTTAGTTGTCAATACCCCTTCCCAAAAGAAAATCTAAAATCCTTTCTCATTCCTAAATTTGTAATGAACAAGAATCGAAGCAATATCTAAAAAATGTTTTAGCGGTGCACCTAGAGCATCGCTGAAATAATAATTTATGACTGAAAGATTTTGAATTCACTTACCAGAATGAGACAACGGATGTTGAACTAATGCACAAAGAATATAAGAGAAAATGAACACAAAATCAACTTAAATATAATTCCTAAGGCCAAATAACAAGTTCTAAACCATTGGTTAAAATCCAAAACCGCCTTAATAGAATGAGGTAGAAGGCGAATGTAGTATTGGCATAGTTGGTTGTGTTGATGGTGACGGTAGATGTTAGTGAAAACAACTCAAGAACACACAATCACCAAAGAACCTGGAAATGGTACAAAGAACTCTCTCTGTTCGGCCAAAGTTTGAGAAATGCACGTCGAACTCACACCCTCAGTTCGGCCAGAGTTGTGGCCGAATTCAGTTTACGCAGAACAGGAAATAGAAATGAATCAAACACAGTTTTAACTTGGTTCGTTCAAGATGAACTACATCCACGGAGGCAAGGCACACCTCAATCCACTAAGAACTTCAATCAATTACAGAGAATTAGCTCAAGAAATGAAATGCCCAATTCTGAATCCAAATTAGGGCACGCACACTCTATCTCTAAATACTCTCTCTAATCTAAAGTACAGGAGATAATGCTACGTAGTTATGTTTTCCTCAATGAGAGCTTTACAATGATATATGGATTGAAGCTCGAATGCAACTGGATAGGAAGTTATAACTGCAAGAAGTTACGCTGAGCTACCGGACAAATGTGACGGTTTTGCTTCGTCACTAACTGCAACTGCTTCGTCACAAACGGTTGTTATTTACCTAACTTGAACCCGGTTTGCTCATGACCAGTTTGTCTTCTTGATGATAAATCCCGGTTTAAACCGCCGGTTCTCCACTCCCTAACTGCGGTTCCACATTCCCAACATATCATATTACAAAGTATAGGCTCACTTGATAAAATTGAACATCACCTCACAGTAGAAGTCTCGGTGTTGTCGTTGGCGAAGAGAGAGTTGGAGAGAGAGAAAAATAGGTAGAAAATGAAGTAATGGGTGGTGGTAGCAAGAAGAATAGTGGAGACACCGGTGGAGGCAAAAAATCACACGAGAATGAAGAGAGAAAGAGAGATTTTTTCTTTTATCAATTGAGACTCGAGAGATGAGTGAAAGAAGGGTTTAAGTACAGTATTTTCCCTTGAAAGAGTGAAAGGAAGTCTTATCTTTTCTTAATTCTGAGAGAGATATATTCTGCTTCAGTGGTTGAAAGTGCTACTACTGATTGTTGTACACTTCTCCAGCTGATGGCTGTTCCAAATAAGGTGAACACAAATCCAGAAATAGATTTCCTAGTGTCTATGTTTGCTGCAAAATCAGAATCAGCAAACCCCTCTAATGCAACATTGCTTCCATTCACTTTCTTCAAAAACTTCAGTGACAAGTTCACTGAACCCTTCAAATACCTTATCACATGCTTAAAAGCTTCCCAATGTTCAACACCTGGGTTTGACATGAACCTGCTCACTAAAGAAACAGCATAGGCCAAGTCAGGCCTACTACAAATCATTCCATACATGAGACTTCCAACTCCACTTGCATAAGGAATATTGCTCATATGTATGACCTCCCCTTCAGTCTTTGGGCATTGTTCTTTGGTTAGTTTCTTCTGCAGATTAACTGGAGTGGAGAGAGGTTTGGATTCATGCATGTGGAACCTCTCCAAAACCTTCTGTAGATATTGCCTTTGAGATAACCAAAGAACTCCAGCTTCTCTTTTCCTCATAATGTCCATGCCCAAAATCTTCTTGGCATCTCCAAGATCTTTCATGTCAAATTCAGTGTTAAGTCTGTCCTTCAACCATTGTACACTCTTCTTGTTCTTGCTGGCAATCAGCATATCATCCACATACAAAAGAAGAAAGACTTTATCTTGCTTTGAAACCTTGTTGAAGTAAACACAACTATCATAAAGACTTCTTACAAAGCCAACACTGATCATGAAGTCATTGAACCTCTTATTCTACTGTCTTGGACTTTGTTTGAGTCCATACAGTGACTTCTTCAGCAAACAAACTTTGTCTTCTTGTTCAGGAACAACAAAGCCTTCTAGCTGTTTCATATATATTTTCTCAATGAGTTCTCCATGTAAGAATGCTGTTTTTACATCTAGTTGTTGTAGTTCCATGTCCTCTTGAGTAACCTTTGATAAAAGCAACCTGATTGAGCAGTGCTTTACTACCGGAGAGAAAACTTCATTAAAATCAATCCCTTTCCTTTGTGTAAAGCCCCTAGCCACCAATCTAACTTTAAACCTCACTTGTTTGGATCCTGCAGTCTCTAACTTCTTTTTGTATATCCATTTAGAACTCACAAGTTTCTGACCTTTTGGTTTATCCACCAATGTCCAGGTCTCATTCTTTTCCAGGGATTCCATCTCTTCAATCATTGCCTGAATCCAGTGTTCTCCTTCTTCACAATCTAGCGCTTCTTTAAAACTACTAGGCTCTTGTGATTCCAGGTCTTCAGCAACACTCAAGGCATAATAAACACTCCCTGCTTGACCATAGAAGTCAGGTCTATTGATTGTTCTTCTAGGTCTTTTCCTTCCAATGCTATATTCTCTCACATTTTGTGAAGGTCTAGCTTGTTCTTCTTCTTCAGATGATGAATCACTATCTTGTAGATTCTCTTGTTGTTGAGATGTGTGATCATCTTCAGCAGGATGCTCCACCTGAATTGATATCTCTTCAGTCTCTTTAGCACCATCAAGTTCTTCTTTAGAGCCTGTTGAAGTATAAGCCATCACATTCTCATTAAACTTTACATCTCTACTTGTGATTATCTTCTGATTTCCCTTCTCTAGACACCACAATCTGTAGCCCTTTATTCCATCTGGATATCCAAGAAATACACATCTTAGAGCTCTTGCATCTAACTTGTCTTGCTTGACATGGACAAAAGCAAGACAACCAAACACCCTTAAACCTTCATAACTTGGTTTCTGTCCACTCCACACCTCTTCAGGTGTTTTGAACTCAATCACTGATGAGGGTGACCTGTTAATGATATAACATGCTGTAGCAATGGTTTCACCCCAAAATACCTTTGGCAACCCAGCGTCCAACAGCATACACCTTACTCTTTCAAGAAGGGTCCTATTAAACCTCTCAGCAACCCCATTCTGTTGAGGATTCATTGGGACAGTCCTATGTCTCTTGATTCCTCTTTCTTCGCAGAAGTTTGTGAACTCAGTAGAGAGGTATTCCAATCCATTATCAGTCCTAAGGTGATTCAGCTTCTTCCCTTTGACATTTTCCAGTTGAATCAACCATGTTTTAAACTTATGAAAAGCATCACTCTTATTCTTCATCAACATGATCCACACCTTTCTACTGTAATCATCAATCAAAGACATGAAATACCTTGCTCCACCATGAGTCTCTGTCCTTGCAGGACCCCATATGTCAGAGTGGACATAATCTAATGGCTCTTGAGTTGTGTGGACACCCTTTCCATAGGGCAACTTCTTGGACTTGCCCAAAGCGCACTGATCACAAAACTCCAGGTTTTGGTTTCCCATGTTTCCAATTACACCACTTCTTGACAATTCCTTCAACCCTTTCTCTCCTAAGTGTCCAAGCCTCTTGTGCCATTTAACAAGCTCAGAACTGCTCAAGACCATATCAACACTCCCAACAACAGGTGAACCAATCAAGATAAACAACCCATTATGATGTCTACCTTTAATCACCACTTTACCATGTTTAGTGATATGCAAGAAGCCATCCACTGAGCTAAACTGACAACCACTAGTTACCAAAGAACCAAGAGATAGAAGATTTCTTTTAAGGCCAGGAACATATCTTACATTAGAGATGATTCTGACCACACCATCAAACATTCTTATGCTTACTGATCCAATTCCTTTGACCTTGCATGATTGGTCATTGCCCAGGAGAACATTTCCACCATCTTCTCTCTTTAATTCATCAAACCATGACTGGTGTGGACACATATGAAAGGAGCAGCCTATGTCCAAGACCCATTCTTTCACCATTCTTGATTCAGTAACATTCAATACCTCTGGAGGATCTTCTTGAAGGTCAATGGCAGCAGCTTCTGCCCCTTGGTTTCCACCTTTCTTGTTTCTTTTAGGACAATCCTTCTTCAAGTGACCAGGCTGCTTGCACTTGAAGCATTTCCTCTTCTCAACCCATTCACTTCCCTTCTTTGGATTAGAATCTCCTGCTTTGAAGTCCTTAGAATTCTGTCCCTTCTTCCCTTGCCAAGGTTTCTTGAATTTAACATTCAAACCTTCTCCAGATTGCACCATGCCTTTATCACCTTGAGTCTGGAAGCATTTAGACCTCAGAGCCTTCACTATCCCATCATAAGATAGCTGCTCATCTCTCCCATACATCAAGGCATCCTTAAAACTTTCCATGGATTTTGGAAGAATGTTTAACACCATCAATGCTTTATCATCCTCCTCCACTTTCACATCCAGGTCTTCCAATTCCTCAACCATCTTAATAAACTCATCAAGTTGATCAGAAATTACCTTATCTTCAGTGATCTTGAAGGCCAACATCTTCTGCTTTAAGAACAGCTTGTTGGAAACTGACTTAGATTGATACGAATCTTCCAACCACTTCCATGATTCTGAGGAACTCTTGCATCTTGAGACCTCTCTTAGCGGTTTATCACCCAAACACAGAAAGATAAGACTGAGGGCTTTCTTATCCACGGATACAAACTTGGGTTTCTCACTTTCTTCCCAAGAATCAAGAGGTATCAAAGCAAGATCAAGGCTATTGTGAACCAAAACTGCATTCATCTTGATCTTCCACAGTGTGAAGTGATTTCTCCCTGTAAACTTCTCAAAGTCCATCTTCATACCAGCCATTCCTTCCCTTCTTCAAGCTGTGAGAGTTGTTTCCCACAGACGGCGCCACTTGTTAGTGAAAACAACTCAAGAACACACAATCACCAAAGAACCTGGAAATGGTACAAAGAACTCTCTCTGTTCGGCCAAAGTTTGAGAAATGCACGTCGAACTCACACCCTCAGTTCGGCCAGAGTTGTGGCCGAATTCAGTTTACGCAGAACAGGAAATAGAAATGAATCAAACACAGTTTTAACTTGGTTCGTTCAAGATGAATTACATCCACGGAGGCAAGGCACACCTCAATCCACTAAGAACTTCAATCAATTATAGAGAATTAGCTCAAGAAATGAAATGCCCAATTCTGAATCCAAATTAGGGCACGCACACTCTATCTCTAAATACTCTCTCTAATCTAAAGTACAGGAGATAATGCTACGTAGTTATGTTTTCCTCAATGAGAGCTTTACAATGATATATGGATTGAAGCTCGAATGCAACTGGATAGGAAGTTATAACTGCAAGAAGTTACGCTGAGCTACAGGACAAATGTGACGGTTTTGCTTCGTCACTAACTGCAACTGCTTCGTCACAAACGGTTGTTATTTACCTAACTTGAACCCGGTTTGCTCATGACCAGTTTGTCTTCTTGATGATAAATCCCGGTTTAAACCGCCGGTTCTCCACTCCCTAACTCCGGTTCCACATTCCCAACATACCATATTACAAAGTATAGGCTCACTTGATGAAATTGAACATCACCTCACAGTAGAAGTCTCAGTGTTGTCGTTGGCGAAGAGAGAGTTGGAGAGAGAGAAAGATAGGTAGAAAATGAAGTAATGAGTGGTGGTAGCAAGAAGAATAGTGGAGACACCGGTGGAGGCAAAAAATCACACGAGAATGAAGAGAGAAAGAGAGATTTTTTCTTTTGTCAATTGAGACTCGAGAGATGAGTGAAAGAAGGGTTTAAGTACAGTATTTTCCCTTGAAAGAGTGAAAGGAAGTCTTATCTTTTCTTAATTCTGATCCCTTTTCTTTTTCTTTTTGTTAAGAATCATTTCTTCTCACACACAAACAATATACAAACTGTAAAGAATGAAAAAAAAAACACAAAACTCGGCCACAAGAAACCGAACAATGAACATAAATAGAAAATAATGAACACAGGGATTTTACGTGGTTCGACCAATGTGATCTACGTCCACAGAGGTTCTATACACCTCAATTCACTCCACTTATCAATCAATTACAAGAATTAATCCAGAAAACTAGAAGCCCCAATTCACAGACCGAATTGAGCTTAAGAACCCTAGTTATCTAATTCTATTGATTGAGTAATGTTTACAGAGGGAAAGTAACGTGAATCAACTCGCATCTTCAAGTGGTTTTAATGTATATAAAGGACGGAGCTCGAATCAGGAAGTAGAAGTAGTTTCCTCAACTGCACAAAACTGTTTCAGCGGGCTTTCCACAACAGTTTTACATGCAACGGTTTTAATCCGTTGCAAACGACAGTTATAACCACCTTGACTCCCGTTTCCATTTTAACCTTTTAACTGATCCGGCTAAAACCCGAATCTCCCACCCGGTTCTTCACATTCTAAACCCGATTCTGGACTCCTCAATTCCTCTACTACAATCCATGATCACTTGATGATATTGAACTCATGTCTACAAATCTCCACCTCAATGAACTCAAGTATATTTCATCACCTCATCCTGCCTTTTCTTCCAGATTTAATCACACCGTTCAAGCCCAACCAGGCTTGAGCAATGAACCATCTTACTCCCAGGAACTTCCTTGGTTAGAAAATCAGCTGCATTGTCCACGGTATGAACCTTCTTCACCTCTACAGATCCTGCTTCAATCACATCCCTTGCAAAGTGAAGTCTAACATCAATATGCTTAGACCTCTCATGAAAAGCTTGGTGTTTCACCAAGTGAAGTGCACTCTGGCTGTCACATTGAATGGTAACACAACCTTGTCTGATCCCCAAGTCTTTGAGGATTCCCTTGAACCACAAAGCTTCCTTGATTGCCTCAGTTAAGGCAATGTATTCTGCCTCAGTAGTTGACAAGGCAACCACAGGTTGCTGCACACTTCTCCAGCTTATAGCTATCCCATACAAGTTAAAAACATAGCCTGTAAAAAATTTCCTTGTATCTAGGTTCCCAGCAAAATCTGCATCAGCATACCCAACAAGAGGTACAACACTAGCTTCTTGCTTCTCAAACTTCAGACCTAAACTGACTGAGCCTCTCAAATATCTCAAGTCCTGTTTTAATGCTTCCCAATAAGCCTCTCCTGGATTTGACATGTACCTGCTTACCAAAGAAACACTATAGGCCAAATCTGGCCTGCTGCATATCATTCCATACATCAAGCTGCCAACACCATTGGCATATGGAACATTCTTCATGTGAATTGCTTCTACTTCTGTCTTTGGACATTTTTCTTTGGATAGCTTGGTTTGTTGGCTAACTGGAATCTTAATGACCTGGACTCATGCATGTGAAATCTCTCCACAACCTTCTGCAAATATTGCTTCTGTGAGAGCCAAAGTGTTCCAGACTTCCTTCTTCTAATGATATCCATCCCCAGAATCTTCCTTGCTTCTCCAAGATCCTTCATGTCAAATTCTGAGCTCAATCTTCCCTTTAACTGTTGTATTTTGTCCATGCTCTTACTGGCAATGAGCATGTCATCCACATATAATAATAGAAACACTTGTTCAAACCTTGGACCTTTATCAAAGTATACATAGCTATCATACAAGCTTCTTATGAAACCTGCATTGATCATGAACTCATTGAACTTCTTGTTCCACTGCCTTAGACTTTGCTTCAAACCATAAAGTGATTTCCTGAGAAAACAGACCTTCTCTTCATTTCCTGGAACCACAAAGCCCTCAGGTTGCTTCATGTATATTCTCTCAATGAGATCACCATGTAGGAATGCTGTCTTAACATCTAACTGCTGTAGTTCCATGTCTTCTTGAGTAACTTTTGATAAAAGTAGTCTGATAGAGCAATGCTTCACAACAGGAGAAAATACCTCATTATAATCAATGCCTTCCCTTTGTGTAAAGCCCCTTGCCACAAGCCTTACCTTGTATCTAATTCTATCAGCCTTTCCAGTCTCCACCTTCTTCTTGTAGATCCACTTTGAGTTGACTAACTTCTGCCCCTTTAGTTTGTCTACAAGTTTCCAGGTTTGGTTTCTTTCCAAGGATTCCATTTCCTCCATCATGGCCCCTATCCAATGTTCACTTTCACTACAATTGATTGCTTCCTTGAAACTGCTTGGCTCCTGAAACTCAAGGTCTTCAGCTACACTTAATGCATAGTAAACACTCCCAGCTTGTCCATAGAAATCAGGCCTGTGGATTTGCCTCCTTGGTCTATCTCTGCCAATACTATAAGTTCTGAGATTTGAAATCTCAGGTTGGTCTTCATCCTCTTCTGATGAACTGTCATTACCTAGTTGAGTTTGAACATTATTCTTTGATGATTTCTCTTCATCAGTAAGCTCCACCTGAATGGAAATTCTTTCAGATTCTATAGCACCATCAGCCTCTTCTTGACTTCCAGTAGAGTTGTATCCCATCACAACTTCATTGAATCTCACATCTCTACTTATCAAGAGTTTCTGGTTTCCTTGTTCCAAGCACCATAACCTGTAGCCTTTGATACCCTCAGGGTATCCTAGGAATACACACCTCTGTGCCCTTGCATCAAGCTTGTCTTGCCTGATGTGAGCATAAGCCAGACAACCAAACACTCTCAAGTCATCATAGTTTGGTACCTTTCCACTCCAAACCTCTTCTGGAGTCTTAAATCCTAGAGTTGATGATGGTGATCTATTTATCAAATAACATGTTATGTTCAGTGTTTCTCCCCAGAAAGATTTGGGTAATCCAGCATCAATCAACATACATCTAACTCTCTCAAGCACAGTCCAGTTAAACCTTTCAGCAACACCATTTTGTTGAGGGTTCATTGGGACAGTTTTGTGCCTTGTGATGCCCTTATCTTCACAAAACCTTGTGAACTCAGTAGATAGATATTCCAAGCCATTATCAGTCCTAAGATGTTTCAACTTCTTCCCTCTTAGATTCTCCACCTGGCTCAACCATGTTTTAAACTTAAGGAATGCATCACTCTTGTTTCTTAAGACATATACCAATATTTTCCTACTGTAATCATCAATGATGGACATGAAATACCTTCCTTCTCCATGTGTCTCTGTCCTTGAAGGCCCCCATATGTCAGAATATACATACTCAAGTGGTTCTTGAGTAGAATGAACCCCTTTAGCATAAGGCAGCTTCTTGGCCTTGCCTAAAGCACATTTGTCACAAAACTCAAGTGTTTGATTCCCTATTTCACCAATTATACCCCTCTTGGACAGCTCCTTCAACCCTCTCTCTCCAATATGACCCAGCCTTTTATATCACTTCATGAAATCCTCTCTACTTATCACAGATTCAACACAACCTATCACAGGAGAACCAATCAAGATAAACAGGCCATTGTGTTGCCTTCCCTTGATTACCAGCTTGTTGTGTTTAGTGATATGAAGATACCCATCTGTGGAGTTGAACTGACATCCACTTGCCACAAGAGAACCAAGAGATAGGAGGTTTCTCTTAAGACCAGGAACATACCTCACTTTTGAAATGGTTCTGATGACTCCATCATACATCTTGATCTGAATTGATCCTGTGCCTTTAACTCTGCAGGAGTGGTCATTTCCCAGTAGCACACATCCACTTTTTTTTTTTTTTTTTTAAGTCTTTGAACCAGGATTCATTTGGGCAAATGTGGAATGAACAACCTATATCAAGAACCCATTCGTTTTCCATCTTTGTATCTGTGATGTTTAGAACTTCAGGAGCATCATCTTGATGTTCAGTCATACCCACTTCTGCCCTTTGATTGTCCTACTTCTTCTTCTTTTGTGGGCAATCCTTCTTCAAGTGTCCAGTTTGCTTGCACTTGAAACACTTTCTATTCTCAACCCAGTCTCCATTCTTCTTTGAATTCTGAGTACCAGCCTTGTTATCCTTGGATCCCTGGAACTTCTTCTTTTGATTGTTCTTCTTGAACTTTATGTTCAAGCCTTCTCCAGCCTGAGTAGAACCCTTATCTCCCTGAGTTTGAAAACACTTTGTCTTCAAGGCTGAGAGGATATACTCATAACTGACCTTTCCATCCCTCCCAAACATCAATGCATCCTTGAAGCTTTCAATGGATTTTGGAAGAACATTCAACACCATCAAAGCCTTGTCATTATCCTCCAAGTTCACACCCAGGTCTTCTAGTTCTTCAATCATCTTGAAAAATTCATCAAGTTGATCAGAAATGGCCTTATCATCAGTAATCTTGAAAGACATCAATTTCTGCTTCAGAAATAGTTTATTTGATATTGACTTGGATTGATAAAGTTCTTCCAATTTTCCCCATGCCTCTACTGCATTCTTGCACCTGGATACCTCCCTCAAAGGTTTATCACCCAAACACAGAAATATCAGGCTCAGAGCCTTTTTATCCACTTATGAGAGCTTTGGTTTCTCAGCATCAGACCATTGATCAACGGGGAGGAGTGCAGAATCTAAACAATTTTGAACTAACACTGCATTCATCTTGATTTTCCAAAGTAAGAAGTCATTCTTACCTGAAAACTTCTCCACATCCATCTTAACTCCATCCATTCTCCTTAAATCTTCGTGTGTGTGATCAAGTTTCCCACAGACGGCGCCACTTGTTAATAATCAGTTCTTCTCACACACAAACAATATACAAACTGTAAAGAATGAAAAAATAACATAAAACTCGGCCACAAGCAACCGAACAATGAACATAAATAGAAAATGATGAACACAGGGATTTTACGTGGTTCGACTAATGTGATCTACATCCACGAAGGTTCTATACATCTAACTTCACTCCACTTATCAATCAATTACAAGAATTAATCCAGAAAACTAGAAACCCCAATTCACAGACCGAATTGAGCTCAAGAACCCTAGTTATCTAATTCTATTGATTGAGCAATGTTTACAGAGGGAAAGTAACGTGAATCAACTCGAATCTTCAAGTGGTTTTAATGTATATAAAGGACGGAGCTCGAATCAGGGAGTAGAAGTAGTTGTAACCAATTTTTGTCCTCAACTGCACAAAACTGTTTCAGCGGGCTTTCCACAACAGTTTTACATGCAACGGTTTTAATCCGTTGCAAACGACAGTTATAACCACCTTGACTCCGGTTTCCATTTTAAGCTTTTAACTGATCCGGCTAAAACCGGTTCTCCCACCCGGTTCTTCACATTCTAAACCCGTTCTGGACTCCTCAAATCCTCTACTACAATTCATGATCACTTGATGATATTGAACTGATGTATACACTTTTATTAAAATTTTATTTATTATTGTTTTGTAATTTATGAACTCTTCAAAAGGAAAATATTAAAAATCCTAGGCAGTGTATATGAGGGGGTAATCACATGTTTTCCTTATCGTAGGAAAAAAAAAAAGGAATAATTACAATGTTTTCCTAAACTTTTCGTAAATTTGCCTGCACTCCAATATATAATTGATAATTTATTATAATAACTATTTGAAAAAATCTAATAATGTTGTGAGTATTTTAACAATATATATATATATATATATATGTAAATATATATATATGATACTTGGTTACTCGATGGGTAATACCCGAACCTTACGGGCAACAAATAGAGTACATTAGGGAATTATCGGTGAGGAATGAGTCTAGAACCTAGAACTTCTTGATTACAAGATCAAGAGTGCTACCATTGAAATACAAGTTTCTTGGCCCTATTAGACTAATTTAGATCGATAGTTTGGGAGCGGAGTCTCTGAAAGGTATGGTTGTTTATGTATGTAGGGTGCATGACAAATTTTTTTATTGAAAATTTTGAATGTATGAATTTTAAATCTAGTGTTCTTTTAGGATATAATTTAGTAATAATTTTATCCAATCATACTAAAAACTTCATCAACATATATTAAATTTTTAGTTAATGTGTGTATATATATATATATATAAATTTGATTGGTTCGTCTATAGACAAACATAGCCTAAACGTAGGCAGAAGATCCAGGAGCATCGATTAGTCATTAGAAAATCACTGATTTGTGGCTAGTAATTTTAAGGTGACATCCCACAAACCAAACATCATTATGACTATTAATCATAAAATGTTTTCTTGGGTTTAAAACATAATAGTCGGAAGTGTATAACAAATAATTTTCCATTGAAATTTACGCACATGAACTACATTACTAGTATTCTAATAGATATTTAAAAATGATGAGGGTATTATGTATATAATTAGAGTTCTCATAATAAACCCGGCCAGATGGACTGGCCCGCCAACTCAAAAAATAAACTGGGATGACCCGACTTTATATTGGCCCAGAAAACATGGGCCCACCTAGCACGACGGGCCAAATTGGCTCAACACGATTAGGCCCGACATCCTAATTTGGCCAAAAACTGATCCAACTTTATTTTTTCTATTATATTTTTTTTAAATAGAAGGCTCAACATCCATATCAGCAATATTTATTTAATTACATAACTTATTAAAAAAAAATAAACATACCAATTTGATTTTCCAAGGTCCACTCCAAAATTAAGGGGTGTTTGACTGTTTGTCTATAAAAATATCTTAAGTATAGTTCATAATACTTATCTTATTTCTTTATTTTATAAGCATGCTTTATTATAAGTTTGAATTTTTAATAGTTTTACTTTGTGTTTGTATGAAATTTGGTATCGAACAAACTTTTTCAGGAAAAATGCATAATCTCCTTCACCCCGGGGGTCCTTCAGTTCGGTAACGATGGAATCTCTCATTGCCAGCTACGCCATTACATCACTTTACATCGCTGCCGGTTCATACCTATTACACCATGCCTTACTCTTAATCGAAGGTCCTACCTCGCTCCGGCTGGTGGGGGGACATCTGATAGGTATGGCCCAGTAACTCCGGGTCAGACTAGCCCGCCAGCCGGTCAATTGGGTCCAGAAGTGCGAGCCCAACACAGCCCAGTTGCGGCATATTTGGAAATTGAGATCCCCATGATCTTCTCCCAACCGCCATGCAGATTGGGTGGGCGAGATTGTAGGGATTTAGTTAGGGTTTTGATTGATATAATATAAACAGGAGAATTGTATTCGGATAGAGGGTAGGCACTTTTGTATTCAAAAACTACAGCTTGTAAGATTGAACTCCAACATTGAAGGAGAAATAGTGAAAAGCACCCCGGAAGATCATTATCTTCCCCTGTGGACGTAGATCTCCGGATCGAACCACGTAAATCTTGGTGTCGTTTTAATTATTCCATGTTGTGATCGTGATTGATTTTGGATATTCGGTTTTGCGCTTTATCAGGTATCAATGGTTATTAAATAATCATGGGATTTAACTGTAGATCCCATAAGAGATTTTGAATTTGTTGAGGGATCAAATTAATAATAACAAAAACACATTATTATAAGTTTGAGTTATATAGTCCACAAACATCATTGGCTTCAATCCTACATTCTATATTCTCTATGGACAACATGATTAAGGGTGAAACTAATCATTTGAAAGACCTAACGATCCTCACGAAAGGTCATATATAGATTCAGCCAGTCATGTATGCTTTCGATTTCCAGATTCAATTGTTAGAATTATCATTATAAAAGGTATTTTATCTGGTGATTTATGAAGCATGCTAATTAGGTTTGAATATAGTTGATTAATGTATTCATGATTTATAATTTCTAATACGTCGTAGAAAGCTATGGAGAAGAAAGTAAACTGACAGGAAATGTGGTTAGCTTATCAGCTAATAACTGCTCATTTATTAATCAACTAGTTCTCTCTTAATACATGCAAAATGGTATATTTATACTAAATAATACATCATCTAAAATGTTGACCACCAACTAATACAAATACTATCCAACCTCTAATAATAAGCCACGTGTACAATATGCATATCCCCCTCCCCCCCTCAAGCTGAATAATGGGACAAAAGTAAATGGGGAAACACCAAGTTGCTTTGTTAAAATGTCTTCAACTTGAAACTTTGTGGAAATATGATTAAGCTGTAGAAACCTTCTTTGAACATGTTACGTATAATGTGAAAATCAATGTCTAGGTGCTTTGTATACTCTTGAAAAATTTGATTCTGCACAATATGTTGAGCGGCTTGGTTATCACACATAAGAGGGATTGGCTTAGGCAAGGTTATACACAAATCTTTAGCAATGTAGTCTATTCAAATAAGCTCAAATGTTGTGCTTGCCAAAGCCCTGTATTCTGCCTCTACTGAGCTGCGTAAGATAATAGTTTGTTTGTTAGTTTTCTAAGAGATTAAGCAACTGCTCATACAATCGCAGTAACCAATCAAAGAATTTATGGAATTAGGGCATGACCCCCAATCAGAATAACCTTAGCTTGTTATCTTAAAACCACTATTTTCCTTGTAATACAGACCATTGAAGTTGTAGAGTAGTAGACCAGTGGTCAGTATGAGGTTTGTGAACAAACTGATTGAGCTGCTGAACTGCATAACTAATATATGCTCTGGTGAGATTGAGATACAGTAGTTTACCCACCAATGTTCTGTATTTCTCTGGTTCTCGCAAAGGAATACCACTGTTACAGGCTAATTTCAACCCTTGAGGCAAAGAAATAGAAACTGAATTACAACTCTCCAGGCCAACATCATGAATTATATCCAACATACATTTTCTATGGATTAGGTGAATGCCATCAGCATTCCTAACCAATTCATGACTAAGAAAATAGTTGCCACTGCCCAAGTCCTTGATGGTGAAAGCCTTGTGTAAGTATTATTTGAATGCACAAATAGTAGACAAGAAATCACCAATTACCAGGACATCACTACATAAACAACTAATGCCATAAAAATAGACCCCTTTGGCAAAATATTTTAGCAAAATTCATAATTATATTTCCTAGATGCTTGTTTTAGGACGTAGAGACTTCTATTTAGCGTACAAACTCGTCCTCAATTGGCTTTAGAATAGTCAAGAGGAGGTGTCATGTATACCTCATTGTCTATATAGCCATGGCGGAAAACATTGTTGATGTCTAACTGGTGCAAATGTTGATTCTTTACAGCAACCATGGCAATAAGCAACTGATAGTAACAGTCTTTGTCACAGAAGAGACACTATCTAGAAAATCCTCTCTTGCTACTAAAGTGTATCCTTTGGCCACCAATCTAGTTTTGTACCTTTCAAAGGGGCTATCAGAATTAAGTGTAGTTTTAAAAAATCCACTTACGACAATTTTTTTTTTTGTGAGGTGGCAAGGCTGTAAGATCCCAGGTGTGATTATCCTCCAAGGCTTTCGGTTCTTGGTCCATAGCTGGCCTCCAATAAGGAGACTGCTTGGCCTCTTTATATGTATGAGGGTCTTTGAGCCCAGTAGTATTTAGCATAAAACAGTTAACCGCTCATTAGGAATTAAATAATAAGAAGAATCAATAGACTGATAAGAAGTGAAGGAATTTATGCACTGGTCACGAAAGTGTTACACTGGGTGTTGTACACTAGGACGAACACACTCTATTTAAAATTGAATTGTAGGTTGTATAAAACTAGAAATAACAAACAGAGACGAGATAATTCAAACTCAGACAAAACAAAGCCTGAGCAATTTTATCATCATCACAGCGAAATGAGTTTTATACAATGTCTTCCAAAACCTAAATTTGATCATACAACAAACGATCAAATTTACACTCAAAGTAGGTCAACATACAAAGTGATCCTCTTTTGAGAGAAGAATCACAAAAGTTCTCACAACGAAAAGTGTGAGATGTATGAAGATGTTATTCTTCAACTTTTGGTGCGAAAACGACTTGGATATTTCTGATCTTTACACTTTGGTTTTCTCTTCTTTTTCCCACAACTTGATCTTCTTCTTGTTGCCTATAAAAAGCCTTGAAGAACGGCAGTTATAGCCTGCAAGATAAGATAAAAAACACAACCGCCAATCTTCCAAGAGAAGACTTTCGGTTTGGATAAGTTTCACAAGCAGTTATACATTTAAAACCAAACTTAACTGAATACACATACATACCATAAACATAAAATAAACATACAAGGGCAACAAGGTAAAAATACAAGGAAGAGTTGAACATGTTTCTCAGGGTGTTTCAACACAGGGTGAAACACTGAACCTAGAACACTGGAAGAAACACTTGTTCTAACAATCTCCCCATTTTTACCTTGCTGGCCAAAACAAACACACAACCACATACTTAATGAACAAACATCAATAGAACTAAAACAAGTCCTAATGTACGACATATAAATACCAAAATAAAAAAACCATTACGTTCATTCTACGAGAGAGGTGAGAGGTCACAAACAGCTCCACTCTCTCTCCTCCTAAATATGTATAATAAACACACAAAGGGAAGAGTAAACAACCCACCCTCAAACCGATGTTCATGCATCATTCACACAAACCAACATAAATATTTCCAACATAAAAAACCATCACCAACATACAAGCATAACTACCAATTATCCTTGGTACCACTGGTACCAACAATGTTAGTCAAATTCACAAATCCACCACCTGTTTCACGATCATCATTTTCCCCAGAACCAGCTCCATCATCTTCCTCCTCTATGTCACCACCAGCACCAGCCTCACCAACACTTTCTTCCTCTTTTTGGCCCGCAAGTATGCTTTGTAGGTCCCTCTCAACACTTCCCCAACAAGGCTGCATCCCTTTCTGCACTCCTTCTCTGAGCTTTAGCCATCTGAATATTGTTCAAGAATTACACGACTAAGACAGAGACTGTTCTTGAGTGTGTTGCACTACGGTCAGCAGCACCTCCTCCAATCACTTCTTCTACTATAGGCTCCACACGTTAGACATCCCGCACATGTGGAGGATCAAGCAATTTAGAATCAATAGTGATCTCGTGGAGATCATGGAAGTATTGTGAATTGGCAAAGACCTTCATATTCTGACTTCGAAGCATCTTCCTAATAAGGCAAGGAAAGGTAGATATTGATGTTGCTGACTTCGAAGCATCTTCCTCTTTATTGTTTGGAGGGAAATGGAGGAGGCCATTGATAAGGGTAGGAGTAAAAAGCATAACTCTTCTCCTAAGGTAAACTTGTCCAAACCTAGAATTATTAGGACTCTTCATGCCTTTAGTCAAATTGCAGTAAAAGTCTCGTACCAGATCTTCAGCAAACTTGCAATTTAACTCCAAAGTTTTACCTAGATGAACTGCTTCAATTATGGAAGTGAGGTCATACCTTTCAAAGTGAAGAGTGTCAAGCTTTCTCCCAGAGGTAACTGCCCTGTTTTGGAAATATTCCCAGTGTTTTAATGCTTTCTTCGTATAGAAATAGTTACTATGAGCCTTGTTTGCATTCAGTTTTGTAGCACCCTATGTAGCACGTCTGGGCCTTACTAGAGGTAGGGCCTCTTCTTCACTCGAACTCTCATCTTCAGGAGCAGCTTCTTTCATTACCACATCTTCATCACTGGATTCATCAAATTCTTCATACTCTGTTTCCTCGGTATCCTCATTGCCTTCTTCCTCTGCCTCTTCATTTCCAGAACCACTTTCTTCCTCATCAGACCCATGTCCTTGTTATTTTTCAGACTCCTCTTCCAACTCAACATCAAGTTTAGTAGCAAATTCTTCTATGTCATCATCAGGCGTTTCAACAGGTGCTGGAACACTAGATCCTTCCCCAACTTTTTCAGGAACTTTGTACTTCTTTTTCAAGGCTCTCAGCCAATCAGCCAGTGTCTCCTCTTTGTCATAGCCTGGTACTTATTCTTGTACAGGGATTTCTGGTCGAGGAACTCCATCAGAAGGTGATCCTGGGGTGCTGAATTACCTTCAACAGCACTGGATGGTCCTTTACTTGATCTTTCCTTGGCAATCTTCTCTTTCTTTCTGGCCACTTCAGTGAACATCTCCTGGGCACTTTTTGTGTGAATTAGAACCTCATAGTCAAGGTAATGCTCTTCATCATCTTCAGTATCTGAGGGCAACTTAAATGGTTATGAAGGTTTCACCTTGGGAGGCCTCTTCTTCGTGGCTGGAGGCTTATTCCCCCCCAGAGTCAGTGAGTGGCCTTGTTGCCTCTTGGAGGCACGTTTGATTGGACCAGAATAGGCTTGAATAGTTTCCCTATTCAAGTCGAATGCAGGAACATCCTCCACACCTACAAGATATTCTTGATCACCTGGTAGTTGCATGTTCAGAAATGCATCTGGAGGAATAAATTCTTCAAGATTTTCAAACGAGTTTTGTATCGGGGGTGCTGTAGCATCTGATGGAACATCATCCCTACGAGATCCTGCATATTCACTCCTAATGTCATAAAGATCTCTGGTCAAATCTTCCATAGATTGTGAGTGTGAGGATTTTGCAGAAACAGAAGAGGTAGGGTGAGATTGAGGGGAAATGTTTGAGAAAAAATATGGGCTGTTTGTTCTTGTAAACTATCTTTGAAAGAGGAAACAATCCGGACTATATCCTCCTCTATATCTGACATTTTGTCAACAATAAATTAGAATAAAAATAATGAACAGGCCAAGATTAAATACTCCACAAAAACAATTATTAAACTTTCGAATTTGTGAAAAATAACTCCCTCTAAAACTAACGTGTTCCACCACTATGGTAACCACCCACATCTTCAATGAAAATAGGGAAATGGATAAGTTCTAATGTTACACCACTTACTCAACAATTGCAGATATTTTTTTATTAAAATATTACGAATAAAATCTAAAACACAAATGCAAAATAAACTAGATTATTATTTTTAATGGATTTTTAATTAGTTTTTTATTTAAAAAAAATTATTTTGATCTTATTAAAGAAAAAAAAATCATTACAGAATTTTTAAAATGGAAGTAAGACATAAGAAGATTTACAAGAACTAACCAAAAATGGTGTTCCATAGAGTGATCCAACACTTGATGTAACACCTTAGTTCAAGTGTTTTTCTCAAAAAATTTGGAGAACATGTCACATAATTGCATGTTACCTATAGATCATCATCAATTGAATCTGACAGGGTTAAGAAAATCTGAATTGGATGATGATTTGGGTAAAACAACTTGTGAACAAGGGATTGTACAGAATGCCCATCAAGATCAAGTCCTTGCAAGAATCATCTTTAGTAAAATTCATCCTTCCAAAAAGAATTATGTAATGAGTAACAAGAGTACAAAAGAAGACACAAACACAAGAACAACACTTATATACAAAAAGGTGTTGTGACACCCTATACAACACTTAAGAAATTAAATAATACACAAGCCAAGACATTTCCTTATAAAGGAAAACCTCTCAAAATCTAAGGATTTAGTAAAAATATCTGCAAGTTGTCTTTCAGTTGGTATATGTTCTATGTTAATAACATTCTTTTCAACCAAATTCCTTATGAAATGATAACAAATATCAATTTTTTTTGTGCGTGAGTGTTGTACTAGAATTTTCAGTGATATCAATAGCATCAGCATTACCACAATACACCAAAAGACCATTACTGTTAAGGCCATAATAATCTAATATTTGTTACATCCATAACACTTGAGTACAACAACTTCCTAGTGCAATGTATTCTGACTCGACAGTGGACAAAGAAACACAATTTTACTTTTTACAATGCCATGACACCAAATTATTTCCTAGGTAAAAACAACCTCCTGAGGTACTCTTTCTATCATCTACATCTCCGGCCCAATCAGTATCACAAAAACCTACCAGATTAGTGTTAGTGTCTTTAGAATACCAAATACCTAAATCTGTGGTTCCAGACACATATTTTATGATACATTCTAAAACATTTAAGTGGGTCACTCTAGGATCAGCTTGATAACGTGCACATACAGAGACACTATAACACAAGTCTGGACGGCTAGCAGTCAAGTATAGCAAACTCTCAATCATACTCCTACACTAGGTGTTCTCAACACCTTGTGAAACACTATCTTTACAAAATCTTGGTACAAGAACTCAAAGGAGTTTTCATTGATTTAGAGTTCACCAAATTAAACTTGTTAACCAAACCCTTGGCATATTTTGATTGGCTAAAAAATGTTCCATCTTCTTGTTGTTTTATTTTCAAACCAAGAAAGAAATTTAACTCACCTGCAAGACTCATTTCAAAAGGTGTGGACATTTGATCAATGAAATCTTTCAAATCCTTTTTGCATGTTGATCCAAAAACAATGTCATCCACATATATTTGGGCAATGGTGATATGTGAAGACCACTTCTTTATAAACAAAGTTTTATCAACATTGCCTCTTCGAAATCCTAGTGAAATGAGAAATTCAGTCAACCTATCATACCAAGCTCTAGGCGCTTGTTTCAATCCATACAGAGCATTCTTAAGTTTAAACATATGATCAGTTTTATATGGATCAACAAACTCCTTGGGTTTCTCAACATAAGCTTCTTCATTCAAAATTCCATTTAAGAATGCACTTTTAACATCCATTTGATAGAGCTTTATATTGAGAAAACATGAAACAACTATTAAGAACTGGATGGACTCTAATCTAGAAACAGGAGCAAAAGTCTCATCATAATCAAGACCTTCAACATGTGTGTACCCTTGTGCCACAAGTCGTGCCTTGATACGAATCACTTTTCCTAGTTCATCCATCTTGTTCTTGAATATCCATTTTGTAACAATGACATTCACACCATGAGGTCTAGGAACTAAATCCCAAACATCATTCCATATGAATTGATGAAGCTCTTCATGCATAGCATTAATCCAGTTTTCATCACGTAGCGCTTCATCTACACTCTTTAGTTCCAAATTGGATACAAAGCAAGTTTTATGAGTTTGCACGAAAGTAGAAGATAGGCAAGCAAGTTTTAACATTTTTAGTATTCATTTTGTGAGCATAAGTTCAATTTCATGAAGTGAGTATTTGTATGAAGTATAAGATATTAGGAATCCGGAACCGGGTTTGGATCTTAAAGAACCGGTCCAGAAAATTGGGTTCTGAGTCAAAACTGTGAGAGAGGTCAAGGAAAGCTGGGTTTGAGTTGTTTATTAACTACCGTGTGCAACAGCTATAATCCGTTTCACAAGAAACCATTGTAGAAGCCGTTCCAGTAGTTTGAACTTCAATCGGTTATAACTCCCTCATCACAAGAGTTCGAGCTACAACACTTAAACAAATATAAAGCACTCGTGATTGCAAGCTAGATCATTAAGTTTTCCCTATGTTTACATTACACTAGTGAGAGAATTAGAATTCTGGGGTTCGTAACCTAATTCGGCTTGTGAATTAGGGGTTTGCTAGATTCTTATTAATTTTTGTAATTGCTTGGGTAGTGAAGTGAATTGAGGTGCATAGAACCTCTGTGGACGTAGATCATCACTGATCGAACCACGTAAAATTCCCTGTGTTCATTTCTCTTTTGATTTCTGCGTTCAAGAGTGTTCGGCCCAAATTCCTGAGTTTTCGACCAAACAGAGTTTTTTATTATTTTATGTGATCTTGATCTTTTCACAACACAATTCTTTCCTTATGAAGAGTATGAACACGGTCATTTATATTACCAATGATTTGAGAAGCTGGGTGAATCTTTTGGACTCTACCTGGTGGATGTCTTCTAACCATAACTTCATCTCCCACATCTTTGTTTAAATATTTTGTATCTCTTTGAGCTTCATGAGTAGGAGGGTTTGGGTTTGTGGGATTTTGAACATTATCAACGGGAGGTATTTCAACATCTTTAGCAACATTCTCAGTATTTTGAGATTGTTGTTCAATAAGGTCCAACACATCATCTTCAACTCTAGTCCCTGCAATGTCAGTCAGATCATCAAACACAATGTTTACACTTCCTTGGATGGGTCTTGTTCGTAAGTTAAACACATGATATGCATGACTATTGCTTGAATAACCTACAAACAACCCTTTGCCACTTCTAGAATCAAATTTATTCAGTTGATCAAGATAATTCAGAATGTAACAAATGCATCCAAAGACGTGAAAATATTTAAGATTAGGTTTCCTACCCTTGAGTATTTCATAGGGTGTCATAGTACTTCCTGGTCTTAAATAGACCCTATTCGAAATGTAACATGCAGTGTTGATGGCCTCAACCCAAAATCTCTTTGACATGTTTTTAGCACACAACATAACCCTAGCCATTTCTTGTAAAAGTCAATTTTTCCTTTCGGCTATGACATTTTGTTGTGGTGTTTTAGGAGTTGAGAATTTGACAGGCCTATTTTCTAACCCCTAATTACCACAAGTATACGGGTGTAGGTGTAATAGTGGCAGTCAAGGTCGATCCCACAAGGAATAGGTTAGGTAGTTTGATACCCCGATTATCTAGGATTATCCTAACTAGATACTAAAATTGCGAGGTTGCTCGTCACCAAATTAACGAATTTAACTTGATTAAATACTTAACTATGACTTATCAGACAAAAAGAGATTTCAATTAACAAGAAAGTATCCTAGGGATTCGATTTTAGGACTTACTTCAATGATGAATATGCTCAACTTATAGACCTTTAATCCGGATTCTACTGTTTATTAAGCGGCGCTCGAATAACCTAACCCTTCTCTCAAAGCGACTTGATAGTAGATTAATTAAGACAATTACCCTCTCGAATCAATTAATCCTAATAACTCCCAAAAGCTCACAAACCAATGCCTACACAATCATAGACAACTGTGCTCTATGTCGTACGTCTAATAACGATTCCCTCCTCTAGAAGCGGAATTGTTAAACGAGATAACTAAATCTAGGTGATCAAGCTAAATTTAGTTGGAAAAACAAACACAGAGATAAACATAGAAAAACGGAGTATATAAATTAAAACATAATTCAAAACATTGTTGCAAAGATCCTTACTTTCTAAACCCTAGGACATGAATAGCTTAGCTACTCATGCCTAGCAGAAATTCGATGCAATAATTCATGGAGAACAATGTAAAGAACAAAAACTAGAAAAGAAACAACTAGACCCGAATGAATCCTCTTGTCGATCTTCATCTTCCAAGTCTTCTAACTCTTCTTCTAAATGTATTTGAGAATATGGAGGGTCTCCCCCAAATTCGCGAGTTTGGGGACCTATTTATAGATATGGGTTGAAATCCTTGAGAAATTAGGACAAAAGGCCGAACTAAAACCCGATTCAGAGTTCCGGAAGGCTTTTGACGCGCCCCTGAATAGGCCTGACGCGGCCTCGTCAAGATGATCTCAAAACACCTGAAATGACGCGACCTCGTCAACCTGCAACAAGGCCTCGTTGACCCTCATAGAACCAAACCCATAATGGCCACACTTTTGACGCGGCCTTGAGTGATAGTGACGCGGCCGCGTCACTTCTTGCCCAGAAAATCTGATTTTCTGTTCTTGGACCCATCGCGGCCCATTTCACCTCTTCTTGGTCCGTTTCATCTCTAGTTCGCCATATACTAAATATTTTGGCCTAAAATTAACAAAACTCCACAAAATACGTCAACTGGTCCAATGTATACAATATAAACAATTATCGACCATATACGCATGCAAATGCTATAAATACACACTTAAAATCGACCTATATGCATGCATACACGACGTGTATCAAAATACCCCAAACTTAAACTGTTTTTTATCCCGAACAACATAAAAGAGAACAAAGACACATGTATTTAGGGTGATTAGATGACGTATTAGTTTCAGACAGATTTTTCCGAGAGCTAGACATCATAGTGTAAGTGAGCATGTGTGATAGAGCAAAAATTAACTACTTTCGAGACTTTAACTTTCGAAGTATTTGATCTTCACTAGGTAAGTGTTTCTCTCATCTCTCAAGTGTTTAGGCTAAGGATCATTTCACTCAAATTAGCTTACATGCACAGTTTACCATAGGCTTGCCAATTGTCTAAGCTAGACGCAGTACTTGGCATAAGTGACAAAGAATCAAGTAGGTCTTTCATTTGGTTGTAATGTTGGCTTAAGGAAAGGTGGGATAAATTTTGACAAAAGTGACTATCTACTTGACTAATTAAGTTATTCCTAACCCGCCTACCCCTCAATAAAGTTACTCGATCTCACTCTCCCAGTCTCAGCAACTCACCTCAGGGTGACTCCTTCACCTCCCTAAAAGTGCTTTCAACCAAGTGCTTTTCACACTCAGTATTCAGGTACCACATCATGGGACTACCCGTTTTTTCCAAATCAACTAAGCACTTATTTCTTCTAACTTCTCCTTAACACATTATACAATACTACAGCTATTTACAACTAACTCATTCTTTTGCGTTTCACGATATAATTTTTTTTTTA
This sequence comes from Ajuga chamaepitys, assembly GCA_958295605.1. Taxonomy (NCBI): domain Eukaryota; kingdom Viridiplantae; phylum Streptophyta; class Magnoliopsida; order Lamiales; family Lamiaceae; genus Ajuga; species Ajuga chamaepitys. The sequence continues at coordinate 28,236,785 of OY282498.1, forward strand.
TTTATTTTTTTATTTTTTTTCAACACATAAGCGGAAATTAAACAAAAATACCGCACATAACACTAGGAGAGGTTATACTAGCTTGATTTTTCGCCTAACACTTCAAATTTCCTTGACCTTTCAATCTATCCATAAGTGCACCCACTTTGTTCCCAATTTTAATCCAAACTACCTTCCAATCCACCTCCCCCTTTACTTAATTAGTCCAATTTAAGGCCAAAGACTAAAATCAAAAGGTACTTGGCTTGTAATGTAAGGTTATCAAACAAACAGGTTGAAAGCTCAAGTGGGCTAACTCAGGATAATTTTCACAATTTTTTGGTAAAGGATAACTTCAAAAGGCTCAAAATAGGCTACAAATCAAAAACTGCCTATATCATTTTCTAAGTCACATTACACACTTGACATATTCATAGCAAAGTCGCAAGGAAAGTTCTAGAAACCAATACACATATCAAATCAAGATCCCACCAAAAAGAAATATATTGCTCCAAAAATAGGAGTCACATTAGGCTCAATTCCTCACAAGGTTCATTTTGATCAAAGTTCTAGGCTTAAACTCGATTTCGTCTCAAATTACCTATCATGCTCTACTATGTGTCAATTTTCCAAGTTTATGCATAAAATCATCTCATCATTAACACATCATCATCAATCAAATCCCTAAATTTTTCAACGATTACAACTCTGGTGTTTCCTAGACTCCAACTAAACAAAAATAAACTAAAAAAAATGCAAATAGTAAAACTACTATGACCAACAAAATTGGTTTCAAAGACCCGACGACTTCCAAATTACGGAGCAGACCTGCAAATAATCAGCAAGCTGATAAAACTACCTATTCAAATAAAAGCAGCAAGCATATAAAACCACTTATTCAAATAAAATGCATGAAAGTAAATAAGCTAGCCAAGTCGTTCCACTATCACCCCCTCCCCGAAACTTGGTCAAAGGCCAAGTTTGTGGGAAAAGAGTGAGACAGCTGGGTACTGGTACTTACAAATGACTACTGCGGTGGTAGAGGATCCTGCTCGTGGTCTTTTTACCTTTACTTGTACTGATGCCGGGTCTGGGAGACATCTTAGTAAACCTGGGCTGGGCCTGACGCGACCTCGTCGGGCCTGCGACACGGCTTTGCATTGAGACGACGCGGCCTCGTCAGGGAACAGAACGTACTAGGCCTTTTGAGGCCGAATTTGACGCGACCGCGCCAAGGATTGACGCGGCCTCGCCAAAATCTGCTAAGAAATTTCTTTTTCGTCCTGTGTGACCCCTTTCTTCTCCGTCTCGCGTTTTTCTCTGTAAATTTGTTGGTCCCTACACATTAAAAACTAAAAACAACTAAGAACTAAAAATTAACATAAAGTAAAAAATAAAATCACTAAAAAGCAAATAAAAGTTCGGGTTGCCTCCCGACAAGCGCTTCGTTTAACGTCATTAGCCAGACGTCCTTCTCTTATCAACCATTTTCTAGCCACACCGACTTTGGTGTCTTATGAACAATTAAAGAGCTATTTGGTAATTTTGGAGTTTTTACAGCAGCTTGAGCATTATTTCCAACATCATAAACTATGCAACAGTTGTGGCAGACCTTTAGGCCTGACCTATATATTGGGAAGGTGAGAGTCTCGTTTAGAATACAAAAAGCCAATTCCCCATTTGGCACATCTATTACCGCTTGGCTGGTCGACAAGAAAGGTCGTCCTAAAATAAAACGGACGTCAGTATTCCCTTTCATGTCGACAACTAAGAAATCACTAGGGAATTCAAAATTTAACACTCTAACCAACACATCCTCCGCTACTCCCAATGGCGATAGTGAAGACCCATCAGCCAATTGAATAGTAGTGAAGGCCTGTTTAATCGCCCTTAGTCCTAATTGCCTATATAGCTTAAGAGACATCAAATTGATACTTGACCCTAAATCACATATCACATTTTGAAAATCATGACTACCAATAGAGCAAGAAATAGCAAAACTCCCTGGATCGGTTGCTTTTGTTGCTCTTTTTGGTTGTGTGCTTGTGCTTGCGCTCTTTTTGGGACTGCTCACTTTCTTCCTCTTTGCCTCTTTTCCTTCATTTCTCATCTTTGTTTTTTCTTGGGTAGATCTAGGATTTTCCTTCTTTATTACCCCTTTATCTTTGCCAATCTCCTGTGGTGGTTCCTGTTTCACAAACATAGTACTAGAACAATCTAAAGGATCATGGTTAGCGAAGAATGTATTTCTAAAACAAAGTTCAAAAGACTCATCAAGGATAGGTGGGGAAATTTTCTTATCTATGATAGTGTGGACTTCCTCCTTCTTCTCGATGTTTTTAACTTTCTCGATTGATTTCTTCGCTTCAAGGTCCTTCATAATCATAACACCATTGTCGCATTGGATGCCACCTTCCTTCTATTAAGTGCTTGAGAGAATGGGATAGGAGGTACATATGCTGGTGAAGGTACATATGTTGGTATGTTTGCTTTGGGTTCTTGCCCCTCACTTGATTTTACACCATCTTTTTGCTTCCTTGCTTTCATTTTAGTTCCATTTTCCTCCTCCAGTTGCTCTGTTTCCACCAAGTGCTCCTTTGAATTGATAGCATTGCAATGCTTCCTCGGATTAACCACTGTATCACTTGGAAATTGGCCCTGCTTGTGTTGGGCTCCAACAATATTTATCAGTTGACTCAAATTTGAAGATAATTCACCAATGCCTACTTGTGTTTGAGTCATGGTGTTCTCAAGTCGCTTTATGTCAGCCCCCTGTCCAATCATATTCTTGTTTAGCTCAATAAACTTACCATCCACCTTTCTCTCCAACTGAGTTAGCTTCTCATCGTACTTAGCAAACTGAGACTGTACAATCTCTTCTTGTGTTCGATTATGTCCATCATGAATCATGCCATTCGTGACATCAAAACCAGGTGGCGGATTGAGTGTATTCTTCGAATTCCCATAAGAGAAGTTCTCTTTATTCTGATTTTGAGGATATTGATTGTACCTTGGCTGACTATTTTGGAAGTTGTTGAAGTTCCTTTGATTCACGAAATTTAAACCTTCAACTTCTTCCTGACCCCCTGTCTGTTGTGCTAACGTCAGACTAGTTAGCAAATTCACCTGACTCGTCGGAGCTGTCAACTGAGACATAAGCTTTTCATTCAACTCGTTGTTGATTGGTTCTGCTTCCGTGATACTCGCCACTCTTCTCGGCTGATTTCTTTCATTAGGCCACTGATAACTGGTTCTAGCCATGGCATCCAAAATTTAGAATGCCATCCTTACTGACTTCTCCATTAGGCTTCCACCTGCAGCCGCATCTACCTGATTCCGTGTTGGAGCAAGTAGCCCATTACAGAACTTCCAAACCTGTTGGTTCTTTGTTAAACCATGTTGAGGGCAACTTCGGATAAGATCCCGAAATCGCTCCCAAACTTCACCAAATGTCTCTTGGTCCATCTGCTTGAACTGGTTTATCTGGTTCTGCAGGTCTAGTATCTTGCTCGGCGGTAAATACTTCAAAAGAAATGAAGTGCCCAGATTCTCCCAGTCTGTAATGTCTTCCAACGAGTTGAACCACTGCAAGGCTCTGTCTTTTAGGGAGAATGCGAACAACCTCATTTTGACCAGTTGTTGTGGCACGTGATTTATATTTATTGTGTCCACCAGCCTGCGAAATTTAATTAGGTGCACATTTTGATCTTCTAGCGCACTTCCCCCAAACTGGTTTTGTTGCACTATGTTGATTAGTGCAAGCTTCAGCTCAAATCTGTTGGCATTCAATGGAGGAAGTTGTACTCCTCCCTTCTGCTAATTTGACTTAGGTCGCAAACAATCACTGATGGGAGTATCATCCTCATCTACTTCATCTGATTCTTCTTGCACTTGTTCCTACTGTTTTTGCAGATGTGGCTGCTGTGGAGGTAGTTGTTGTTTGTTATGAACAGCTCAAAACTCACACAAAATCAAAGTTCGAACGAAATCAAACCAGAAATGGCCGAACAGTGTTCAAACGCAAGCACAGAAACAAAAACAATGAACTCAGGGATTTACGTGGTTCGATCCAAGATGATCTGCATCCACGGAGGTTCTATACACCTCAATTCACTTCACTACACAATCAATTACAAGAATCACCCAGAAAATTAGTAAACCCCAAATCACAACCCGATTTGTAGCAGAAACCCTAGCAATCTAATTCTCACAATTGCGTAATGTTTACAGAGGGAAAACTACTTCAATCAGCTAGCATTTACAAGTGATTACAATGTATATAAGTATCGAAGCTTGAATCTAGAAGACGAGAGAGCAGTAACCAACTTTGACTCAACTGCTCCAAGTTGCAGAAACGGGCCTTTTACAACGGTTTGTGTTGCAACGGATTACAAACCGTTGTATCCGACGGTTATCACCAACCTCAACCCGGTTCCCTTTTAACTACTTCACTGAATTAAGCTCAAACCTGGTTTTATGTCCCGGTTCTTCAAATACCAACCCCGGTTTCTGAAATCTTCACAACTTATACTTCATATAGTAAGTCACTTGATGAAATTGAACTAATATTCACAAATCTCCACCTCAATGAACTCAAGTGCATATCCTTACCTCAACCTGTCTTTTTTCCTTGAACATTAACCACATTGTTCAAGCCTAATTAGGCTCGAACAATGCACTACCTTGTTCCCAGAAACTACTTTAGTTAAGAAATCAGCAGCATTCTCATTATTATGAACTTTCTTAACCTCCACAGACCCTGCATCTATCACATCCCTTGCAAAATGTAACCTTAGATCTATATGCTTGGATCTTTCATGGAAAGCCTGGTGTTTTACCAAATGAAGTGCACTCTGATTATCACAGAATATGGTCACACACTCGTGCTTAATTCCCAAATCCTTAAGGATTCCCTTCAACGACACAGCTTCCTTGATTGCTTCTGTCAATGCTATATATTCAGCTTCTGTGGTAGATAAAGCTACTACTGATTGTTGTACGCTTCTCCAACTTACTGCAGTACCATATAGAGTAAACACATATCCTGTGATAGATCTTCTCGTATCAACATTCCCTGCAAAATCAGCCTCTGCAAATCCTACCAATGGAATAAACACATTTGCCTGTTTCTGAAATTTCACCCCCAGACTAACTGTTCCTTTTAAGTATCTCAACACTTACTTCAAAGCATCCCATTGAGCTTTCCCTGGATTTGACATGTACCTACTAACCAAAGATACACAATATTCCAAGTCTGGCCTGCTACAGATCATGCCATACATCAAGCTTCCAACACCACTTGCATATGGTATATTTCTCATATCTTTGACTTCTTCTGCTGTTCTTGGACTCTGCTCCTTGGACAATTTAAGTTGTTGACTTACTGGAATACTCAACGATTTGGCCTCATGCATCTGAAATCTCTCCACCACTTTCTGAAGATAACGCTTCTGAGACAACCATAAGTTTCCAGAACTCCTATCTCTTATTATACTCATGCCCAAAATTTTCTTTGCATCTCCAAAATCTTTCATGTCAAACTCCGAACTCAACTTCTTCTTCAGCAAGTGTATTTTATGCTTACTCCTACTTGCAATAAGCATGCCATCCACATATAGCAACAGATACACAGGATCAACACTAGTATTCTTATCAAAGTATACACAACTGTCATACAAACTTCTAACAAATCCTGCTTTTAACATGAACTCATTAAACTTTTTATTCTACTGCCTTGAACTTTGTTTCAACCCATATAATGATTTCTTGAGAAAGCATACCTTCTCCTCACTTCCTGGAATCACAAAACCCTCAGGCTGTTTCATATGTATATTCTCAACCAAGTCACCATGCAAAAATGCAGTTTTAACATCTAATTGCTGCAACTCCATGTCTTCGTGTGTTACTTTTGACAGTAGCAGTCTGATAGAACAATGTTTCACCACAGGAGAGAAAACCTCATTGAAATCAATACCTTCCCTCTGAGTAAAACCCCTTGCCACCAGTCTTGCTTTATATCTTATCCTTTCTGAGTCTCCAGCTTCAATTTTCTTTTTATATATCCACTTCGAACTTACAAACTTTTGACCTTTAGTCTTATCAACCAGTTTCCAAGTACCATTTCTTTCTAGAGATTCTATTTCTTCCACCATTGCACTAACCCAGTACTCACTTTCACCACCACTGACTGCTTCTTTGAAGTTCTGTGGTTCCTGATGTTTTGTGTCTTCAACAATACTCAGTGCATAATGTACACTCCCAGCATGCCCATAGAAGTCTGGTCTTTGAATTTGCCTCCTTGGTATATCTCTGGCAATACTATAGTTTCTTAAATTTGTGTTTCTGGATTGCACATCTTCTTCTTCTGATGAGCTGTTACTTGAGTGTTCACTCAAGTTTTCAGCCCTTTGGGAATTAGAACCCATCTGAGTCTCCACCTGAAGTGATAATCTTTCTGCTTCAGTAGTTCCATCATGTTCTTCTTGACTTCCAGTGGAGTGATATCCCATAACTGACTCATTGAACTTAACATCTCTGCTTATTATGAGCTTCTGATTCCCAGGTTCCAAGCACCATAACCTGTATCCGTTTATTACTTCTGGATATCCCAAAAACATACACCTGTATGCTCTTGGATCAAGTTTGTCTGACTTCATATGTGCATAAGCCAGACATCCAAACACCTTTAAGCCTGCATAGCATGATATTCTACAACTCCACACTTCTTCTAGTGTTTTGAACCCTAGAGATGATGAAGGTGATATGTTGATCAAATAACATGTTGTATTGATTATTTCTCCCCAAAAAACCTTTGGCAGTCCAGCATCAATCAACATACATCTCACTCTTTCAAGTATTGTTCTGTTGAATCTTTCTGCAACACCATTCTATTGAGGATTCATTGGAACTGTTCTATGTCTTGTAATTCCTCTTTTATCACAGAAATTGGTAAACTCAGTAGATATGTACTCTAAACCATTGTCTGTTCTTAAATGCTTGAGTTTCTTACCCCTTAAAGTTTCCATCTGAATTAGCCATGTCTTGAATTTAGTGATGGCATCACTTTTGTTTCTTAAGACAAACACCCACACTTTCCTACTGAATTCATCAATTACAGACATGAAATATCTTCCTCCTCCATGAGTTTCAGTTCTGGATGGTCCCCAGATATCTAAGTGAATATAATCTAAAGGTTCTTGAGTAATGTGTATCCCCTTACCATAAGGCAATTTCAGTGATTTGCCTAATGCACATTTATCACAAAATTCAAGTGTTTGGTTTCCAACCTCTCCAATTATGCCTTTCTTGGATAATTCCTTTAATCCTCTTTCCCTAATGTGCCCTAACCTTTTATGCCACAGTGTTAATTCATTCTTGCCTAGAATGTTTCCCATACAACCAACCACGGGTTTTCCTATCAAAATAAACAAACAATTATGTTGTCTTCCTTTGATCACTAGTTTGTTCCCTTTGGTTATGTGTAACTAACCATCAACAGGCTTGAATTCACACCCAGTAGCAATGAGTGATCCTAGAGAGATTAAGTTTCTCTTAAGACCAGGCACATACCTCACATTGGTGATAGTTCTTGTAATTCCATCAAACATATTGATGTCTACTGATCCATTGCCTTGAACTCTGCAGGATTGATCATTTCCTAGCAATACGCACCCTCCATCTTCCTTCTTGAGATTCTGAGACCATTCTTCATGAGGACACATATGGAAAGAGCAACCAGTGTCCAATACCCACTCCATCTCCATTTTTGACTTAGTAACATTCAGAACTTCTGGTGTGTCCTCTTCATGTTCAACTGTAGCAGCTTCAGCACCCTGGCCTTCCTTCTTCTTCATCTTCTGTGGAGAATCCTTCTTTAGGTGTCCAATTTGCTTGCACTTGAAGCACTGCATGTTTTCTACCCATTCTCCTGATTTGTTCTTAACATTATTGCCACTCTTAAAGTTCTTTGAGGTTTGGCCCTTCTTCTTTTGGTAGTTTCTTTTGAACTTAATGTTTAATCCTTCACCAGATTGAGTTACTTTCTTATCTACCTGATTCTGCAAACATTTGGTCTTCAGAGCAGTAATAATTGAGTCATAACTCAAGTTATCCTGCCTCCCAAACATCAGAGTGTCCTTGAAACTCTCCATAGATCTTGGTAAAACATTTAACACCATCAGAGCTTTGTCATCATCTTCTATTGTTACCCCAAGATCCTCGAGTTCATCAAGAAGCTTTGTAAACTCATCTAGCTGATCAGAAATTTCCTTTTCTTCCACCATCTTGAAAGCCAGTAATCTCTGCTTGAGAAACAGCTTGTTTGAAACTGACTTGGATTGATAGAGATCCTCCAGTTTGTTCCAGGCCTCAATTGTATTCATACACCTTGATACTTCCCTCTAAGGCTTATCACCAAGACATAGAATTATCAGGCTCAATGCCTTCTGGTCTATTTTTCACCATATTTGGGTTTTTCAGTCTCTACCCACTCACTTTCTGGTTTGAGAGCATTTACCAACCCATTCTCCACCAAGATCGCCTTCATCTTGATCTTCCACAGATAGAAATCATTTTTCCCTGAGAATTTATCCAGATCCATCTTCATTCCTGACATCCCTTCGTGCTTCTTGTGTGAGAATGTTTCCCACAGACTGCGCCACTTGTTATGAACAGCTCAAAACTCACACAAAATCAAAGTTCGAACGAAATCAAATAAGAAATGGCCGAACAGTGTTCAAACGCAAGCACAGAAACAAAAACAATTAACTCAGGGATTTACGTGGTTCGATCTAAGATGATCTACATCCACGGAGGTTCTATGCACCTCAATTCACTTCGCTACACAATCAATTACAAGAATCACCCAGAAAACTAGTAAACCCTAAATCACAACCCGATTTGGAGCAGAAACCCTAGCAATCTAATTCTCACAATTGCATAATGTTTACAGAGGGAAAACTACTTCAATCAGCTTGCATTTACAAGTGATTACAATGTATATAAGTATCGAAGCTCGAATCTAGAAGACGAGAGAGCAGTAACCAACTTTGACTCAACTGATCCAAGTTGCAGAAACGGGCCTTTTACAACGGTTTGTGTTGCAACGGATTACAAACCGTTGTATCCGACGATTATAACCAACCTCAACCCGGTTCTCTTTTTACTACTTCATTGAATTGAGCTCAAACCCGGTTTTATGTCCCGGTTCTTCAAATACCAACCCCGGTTCTGAAATCTTCACAATTATACTTCATATAGTGAGTCACTTGATGAAATTGAACTAATATTCACACTGTTGAATATTGGTGACTCGATCATCTAAGCATGCCAGAGCTGTCAGTACTCTGTTAAGAACTTCATCGTGATTCAGTTGTTGTGGTATGTTTTCCATCTCAGATATGTGATTCCTTCTTGTTCGGTGTCGTCGGTCAGTCGTTTCAATTTCAGGATCGAAAGGGACAAGCTGTTCTTTCCCTTTTGATCTAGTTTGAATAAGAATCATAAAACACCAACAAAAATAGAATACGACGTAAGATGAAAGTTAACGAATTAAATTTAAAAACAAAAATTAAAACAAAAATTACGAAATGTAAAATCTAGTCTAGTGTCGTCCTATTACTCAAGATAAAAACTAAGACACTAAGCCTATTCCCTGGCAACGACGCCAAAAACTTGACAGGCTTATTTTCTAGCCCCTAATTACAGCAAGTATACGGGTGTAGGTGCAGTAGTGGCAGTCTAGGTCGATCCCACCAAGGAATAGGTTAGGTAGTTCGATACCCCGATTATCTAGGATTATCCTAACTAGATACTAAAATTGCAAGGTTCATTATGACTAAATTAACGAACTTAACTTGATTAATTACTTAACTATGACTTATCAGACAAAAAGAGATTTCAATTAACAAGAAAGTATCCTAGGGATTCAATTTCAGGACTTACTTCATTGATGAATATGCTAAAATTATAGACCTTTAAACCGGATTCTAGTGTTTATTAAGCGGCGCTCTAATAACCTAACCCTTCTCTCAAAGCGACTAGATAGTAGATTAATTAAGACAATTACCCTCTCGTGTCAATTAATCCTAATAACTCCCAAAAGCTCACAAACAAATACTACACAGTCATAGACAACTATGCTCTATGCCGTACGTCTAATAACAATTCCGTCCTCTCGAAGCGGATTTCTTAAACGAGATAACTAAATCTAGGTGATCAAGCTAAATTCAGTTGGAAAAAAAAACACAGAGATAAACACAGAAAAACAGAGTCTATAAATTAAAACATCATAGACACGAATAGCATAGCTACTCATGCCTAGCAGAAATTAGATACAATAATTCATGAAAAACATTGTAAAGAATAGAAACTAGAAAAGAAACAACTAAACTCGAATGAATCGTCTTGTCGATTTGCATCTTCCAAGTCTTCTAACTCTTCTTCTAAGTGTATTTGAGAATATGGAGTGTCTTCCCCAAATTTGCAAGTTTGGGGACCTATTTATAGTTATGGGTTGAAATCCTTGAAAATTTAGGACAAAAAGCCCAACTAAAACCGGATTCGGACTTCCGAAAGGCTTTTGACGCGCCCTTGAATAGGCCTGACACAGCCTCGTCAAGATGATCTCAAAACACCTGAAATGACGCGACCGCGTCAGCCCGCGATGAGGCCTCATCGACCCTCATAGAACCGAAATTCTATTCTTGGGCCCATCGCAGCCCATTTCGCCTCTTCTTGGTCCGTTTCATCTCTAATTCACCGTATACTCAATATTTTAGCCTAGAATTAACATAACTCCACAAAACACATCAGCTGGTCCAATGTATACAATATAAGCAATTATCGACCATATACGCATGCAAATGCTATAAATACACACTTAAAATCGACCTAAATGCATGCATACACGACGTGTATCAGAATTCTTTTATTATGCCCTTCTTTTGGCAGAATTCAGCAAAGGATACACTTTCAAACTCCCTTCCACGATCAGTTCTAACTCTACCCATCTACATACCATAAGAAATGTGAATTTGAACCGCGTGAACTTTAAACACATCAAAGGTTTCAGATTTTTCTTTAAGAAAGAATACCCATGTAAATCTTGAAAAATCATCCATACAAACTAACACATATCTTTTTTCACCTAGACTATCCATTTCTATAGGACCCATTAAATTCATATGAACAAGTTCAAAACAATGTGTTGTAACATGGTGTTGCAGTACCTTATGAGACACCTTAGATGGTTTACCTTCTGCACATGAGCTGCAAACTTTATCAATCTTACCACATAATTTTGGCAAACCTTTCACAGCCTCCATTGAAGCAAGCCTTTAAAGCTGACGGTAGTTGACATGGCCCAGCTTTTGGTGCCATAACTTCATCAATTTGTGCCTTGTGACAAGCTATTCCGTCCTCAATAGAATAACAATTGTTGGAGGCTCTTGTTCCTGCCATTATACACTCATTTCCACCATCATATACACTGCATAAATCATTTTCAAACTAGACATGAAGATGTTCATCACAAAGTTGACTTATGCTTATCAAGTTTGCCATATGGCCTTTCACGTGCAAAATATTTTTCAAGTTAGGTAATCCCTTAACCTCTAGAACACCATTACCTTTAATTCTACCTTTGGCTTCCCCACCAAAAGTAACACTGACACCATCAAAATCTTCATATTCGTTCAAAAATATTTTGGTGCCTGTCATATGCCTAGAGCAACCGCTATCAAAATACCATACCCCTCGAATATCAGCTATTCAGGAGGTATAGATCATGTTACAACATCTATCAGATAATTGCTCTGGAGGAGAAATGGTTTTAGGCTTAGTGTAGTGTGAGGTAGAGTGTTGCAACACAGACTGTGACACTCTAGAAAGTTTCTTATGAAGCAACTTTCTTTTTCTCCTGCAGCAGTAAGGTCTCTTGTGACCAGGAATAGCTCAAGAGTCACACACTACTCCTCTATCATTATCATCAGACCTGGACCTTTTCAATTTTTGAGAGTCATTGCTATCTTGTTCTTGGAAACATCTAACCTCACTACTAGTGATGGATAAATTACCAGTTTATTCAGTTAGGCTAGCGATGTCAAAATCATCTTTCAACATTTTAGGAGGAGTGTTCTCCAAGCATAGATTTTGAAACCTATTCATTTCTTTAATAAACATAGGCGTTTTGGATTCTTCAAAAATTGATTGGAAAGAACTTTAAGACAAATGATTATAGCTAATGCCAAATGTCCCATGTTGTTGTGCTGAAAGAATTTCATTCAATTTTAAAGTACCAGAATTGAAATTATTCAAGCACTCAGTTTTCCTTTTAAGATAGAGAGTCACAGTTTTAAGATCTTTATCTTTGAGAGACAAAGATCTCTCCAAGTGAGAGATTTTAATTTTGAGGAAATTATTTTCGGATCTAAACAATCTGACAGAAACCACAAGTTCTTGATGCATTTCACTAAAATACATTAGAAGAAGTTTATACTCAGATGGATCTAAGTCTGTGTCACACACATCAAGTGTTTCAATAGATGTTTCAACACTTTGATCAACACTTAATTCATCAAGTGTTATCACGAGTGCTGAAACATTCTATGAAGCACTGCCTCCTTCTTCCTCATCATCAGACTCATTATCACTCAGTGACAACAAGATTTGTTCCACGTTTCATAGGATTTTTAGCACATTGATTAGCATAATGTCCATAACTAGAACATGCGCGACATTGAATGGTCCTATAATCTTTGGGAGAGTATCCTCCTTGAATTTGAAAATTAAAACCAGAAGTTTGAGGAGAATCATTTTTATTCAGGGATTTCCCACAAGAATCTTTTCCAGGATTTCAATTTTCAAAACCTTTGGTGACAAGATTGAAAACAACTTTTGAGACACTCTTCTTTTTATTTTTCGATAAAAAACTTTGATACTTCCTAGTCAAATATACAATGGGGTCATCAAGATTTTAATTAAACAGGATGCTATCACCTTTGTGTTTGAACTAGACTCGCACAAATGAGAACGAAAAGCAATTGCTTTGTTATTTCCTCTCATTTGGTGTTGTTGATTTATGTTTAGTTCAAAGGTTTGAAGAATACCAATCAACTCATTCAAAGACATTTTGGATGTGTCTCTAGAATCTTCTAAGGTATAGACATTGATATTAAAATGTTCGGGAAGAGTATGTCATACCTTGTTAACCAACCTTTCATTGCTAATGGGATCTCCAAGGGCATGAGACTCATTAGCAAGTTCACACAATCTAGAATTGTATGAAGAGATGTTTCTGACTCTTCCATTTTGAGTGTTTCAAAGCGTGTTTCTATCATCCTCAACTTCGACTTGCATACACTCTCTGAGCCTTACATTGCTTTTGCAAAATCTCCCAAGGTTCTTTAGCAACAACATAATTTTGAATCATTCGAAACAAAGATGCATCAATAGATCCAAAAATGACATTAATTGCTTTAGAATTGTAACATGAGATAATAAACTCATTTTTCGTCCACTCAGCCTCAAATTTGAGTACAACATCACCATCTTCATCTTCTTTGCGAGGCGATGTCCAACCAACAACTACTGATCTCCACGCTCTTTCATCCAACGATTTGATGTAGGCCCTCATTTTTATCTTCCACATGGAATAATTTGTACCATCTAAAACGGGAGGCCGCATCAATGCTATTCCAGGCACGTCCATGATTCCTTTTTGCCACAGAATCTAACTTAGTAGCGTCAAGTGACAGCTCTAGTACCAAATGAAGGAATTTATGCGCTGGTCTAGAGAGTGTTACACTGGGTGTTGTAACATTGGGACGAACACACTCTATTTAAAATTGAATTGTAGGTTGTATAAAACTAGAAATAACAAACATAGATGAGATAATTCAAACTCAGTCAAAACAAAGTGTGAGCAATTTTATCATCAATCGCAGCGGAATGTGTTTTATGCAATGACTTCCAAAAACTAAATTTGATCATACAAAAAATGATCAAATTTACACTCAAACTAGGTCAACATACAAAGTGATCCTTTTTTGAGAGAAGAATCACAAAAGTTCTCACAACAAAAAGTGTGAGATGTATGAAGATGTTAGTCTTTAATTTTGGTGCAAAAACAACTTGGATATTTCTGATCTTTACACTTCGGTTTTCTTTCCTTTTTCCCACACCTTGATCTTCTTCTTGTTTACTATAAAAAGCTTTGAAGAATGGCAGTTATAACCTGCAAGTTAAGATAAAAAACATAACCGCCAATTTTCCAAGAGAAGACTTTCGGTTTGGATAAGATGCACAAGCAGTTATACATTTAAAACCAAACTTTACCGAATACACACACATACCATAAACATAAAATAAATATACAAGGGCAGCAAGGTAAAATTACAAGGAAGTGTAGAACATGTTTCTCAGGGTGTTTCAACACAGGGTGAAAAACTAAACCTAGAACCCTAGTAGAAACACTTGTTCTAACAAAAAGGATGAACACCAGCGGTGGAATTAGTTATATAATCATTTAATAAGTTGGTGTATGAGTAGTTCTAACACTCCTCCTCAAAGGTGTATTAACTTGTTATTGGTGATCAGAAGGTGGTGTTGAATCAATTTCATCAGAGTGATCATGTTGTTGAACAGAAAGTGGTAAAGTATGACCCACATCCTTTGGCAAATTGTTAACATAAGGAAAGTTGTATTAACAAAAAATACATCTATGGAAGTGAAGATTTTGTATGTTTCAATGTCATATAGCCTATATGTTTTTTTACCTAGGGGATAAACTATTAGAATACACTTGTGAGCTTTGTTAGAAAATTTGAGTAACTCTGGAGTTACATTTCTAAAATAGCGAAAACAACCAAAAGGCTTCATGAGGTCATAGGCTTGTTGTTGTCCAAACATAAGTTCAAAAAGTATTTTCCAAGACAATATGGTTGTAGGAAGGTTGTTGATTATGTATACTGCAATGAGAATTGAGTATTGCCAAAGGTAATTAGGGGCTTGTAACTCAGTCATAACTGCTCTAGCAACCTCTAGTAGGTTCCTATTCTTCCTTTCCACCACACCATCCTGCTGTGGTGCGTAAGGGCAGGATCTTTGGTGAGATACCTAATAAACGTGAAAATTCTCATTTTTCTTGCATATTTCACATTCATATTTTTTTTAGAATTGTGAGTATTAATCATGTCTACGCGAGATTTCATGTTTAAGTGTATTTTCAGGTTGATTTTTCTTTTGATATGATTTGATGCGATTTTTAGTGTTTTGAGTCCTGTTTTGAAGTTTAAGAAAATCCGGGAGATCAAAAAGATCAATTGCAATCATTTTCTCACTCCAGCCTGCATCTCGAGGCCCAAATGGGCCCAAAATGACCCCCAAGGTTGGTACACATGTTCATGCACACACTTTAGGACGCTTTAAGTGTCATTTAGTGATGTTTTTGTGCGATTTCACGTGTATTTCGTGCATATTATTCCCATTGGGAAAAATAATGTGTTTGGTTCATTTTTGTGTTAAAACAAGTGCAAAGGGATCGAAAAAGAGCAGCAAAAGATCGCGGAGTCGATGGATCGATCGAGGCAACTAAGGACAGGCCTAAAGGAAGATCTCGGCCGAGACAGGATGCAAAACTCGGCCAAGATAACTCCCCAAGGAAATCCTGAAGTTTTGAAGAGCTGAAGATCTCGGCCGAGACATGCATTGCATCTCGGCCGAGATGACCCTCCAGGGAAAGTCCAGAAATTCAAGAGATCAAGATCTTAGCCGATATGAAACTCAATCTCGGCCGAGATAAGCCAAACCCTAACAAGCCCTGAAATCCTCTTTCTCACGTCTCACCCGAGACACATTTGCATCTCGGCCGAGATCAGCCCTCAATTCACCAACAGAAAAATTCCTTTTTCACTTCTCGGCCGAGACACACTTGCATCTCGGCCGAGATCCTCTACTCTGTTTTAAAATTGTGAATGCGATTTTGCCTAAAACTAAAGTGACAACTCTTCCCCTATATATACAAGTTCCTTTAAATTTAACCTATCTTTGGACATCCAATAACACATTTTCCAGCCTCCATCATCCTCAAGGGCTACATTGGGAAGAAGATTGAAGGCCTTTCATTCCTCAACCCAAGTTCTTGGTTAATTCTATATTTTTATCATGTCTTATTGTATTTCTTTCTATTTCCTAATTGTATTAGGTGTAATGGGTGGCTAGCACCCTTATTTCAGCCCTTGATCATTGGTTGAACCTTGGATTGAGAATGTTTTATCATTTGGGCCTGCATCTCGAGGCCCAAATGGGCCAAAAATGAGCCAAGGTCAAACCGAAATTAAACTTCACCAAGTCAAAAAAAAATGTCGTGAAGGATTAGAGCCGATAAAATGGGTGGAGAAGCCTAAAAAAGATGAAAAATGGAAGAAGAGGTCAATCACACATGTTTTCCCATTCTGGCTCAAATTAACTAACAAACGGGCCCAAATCAAACCTAAAAAATCCTAAATTGATGATCATCAAGTGACAAAAAGAAGTCGCGAAGTCGATTCGAGAAAAAGTGAGGAAACGCTCCGAAACGCGACAGGAGAAAACGACACGCAAAAAAAGGCAACAGAAGAAGGGCATCCGGACTACTACTGGATCGGTATCGGCCGACAGTCGGTCTAGCATAAATTCCACTAGCTTCCAGCAATGTTCGGTACCGGCCCACTACCGGCCGGCAGCCAGTAAGGCGGTCGGCCAGTTTCGGGCCTTTTCCACCCATTTTTCAGCACATCTCCTCTGTATTTCGGCCATAATTTTCTCACACAAACTCAGATTTGAACAATTTAAGTTGTTTCAAAACTGTGAGAAGAATATATAACTTTTATGTTCAGAACCTAGAGATGATTCAGAACTAAGGTTTCCTAAAATTCGTGAGAAGTCTGAGTCGTGCGCGATTGAAGGGTTCAGCTCAACATTTCAAAGGGCCATTTACTCGCTTATATAATTTTACTCTTTTACCCTTAATAAAGGGATATTTTATGCAGGTTTTAGGTCTTTTTACTTGTGTGGGGTTGGATATATACTCTCATTTGTAACTTTTGCCTCCTTTTCAATTACTAGTAACTTCTACACTACTCTTCTCTCTCTTTCTCTCTACATTTTTAGATTTTTAGTTTATAATTAGGGTTTTTCTTCTTCCTATTCAAGGAGAAGCCATCGTTTGAGGACAACTCGAGGAATATTTGCGAGCTCGTGACACCCGTCAAGATTATCAAAGTTCTTCAGGGATTCCTCAATTTATTAAGCACTTTCTTGTCCCTTCTCTTTATATTCAGTTTTTATTGCTTTTGTTGCTTGATGTTGTTGAATCTTGCCTTTTCTTTGATGATTTGTGAGTAATTTACTTTTTCCCTGTATCTCAGGAGTAGCTCAAGAATTGGGGTTGATGAATCGTTGTTGATTGTTCGATTTGTTGTAGGTTGTGGTAACCTAGGGATAGGGCTTGATTAATTTGTAATGATGTCAAATTAAAATCGAGACTAAGTTCACATGCTTGCATTACGGTTGCTCGCATTTCAATGGTTTATAATTATTGTGATTTTTTGTGCAATTAGAAGATGATAGTGGCTCCCTACGCTAGTGACTCGTCGGTTTCTAACCTAGTATTCCGCAAGTGTACGAATGTAGGTGTAGTAGTGATAATCAAGGTCGATCCCACAAGGAATAGTTTTAGGTAGTTTGATACCTCAATACTCTAGGAATTACCCTCTCGAGTCAATTAACCCTAATAACTCCCAAACGATCCTAAGCCACGGCCTACACAGTCATAGACAACTGCGTTCTATGTCATAAGTTTGATAACGATTCTCTCCTCTCGAAGCGGAATTGCTAAACTAAATTACTAAATCTAGGTGATCAAGCTAAATTCAGTTATAAGCACAAACATAGAGATAAACACGTAAAGAACGGAATCAATAAATAAAACCATAAATCAAAACATTGTCATAATAATCCCTACTCTCTAACCCTAGGACAAAAAAGCTTAGCTACTTATGCCTAGCAATAAATCAATACAAAAGTCTATGGAAAACATTGTAAACGATTAAACTAGAAAAGAACGACTAAACCCGGATGAATCCGTCTCAATGATCTTCGTCTTCTTTGTCCTCCAAGTCTTCTTCTAGGTAGAATGATGATGTAATTGATGTTCTTGATGTTTTCTATCTGATTCCTCCTAATTTCTAGAGCTTGGGGTCCTTTTTATAGAGTTAGGGATGAATCATTGGGAAGATAGGATCAAAATCCTACTAAAACAAGGAAGCTTTCGTAGAAAAGGCTTTTTGACACGGCCGTGTTGGCATTGTGACGCGGCCGCGTCCGTTTTGCTCAGGCAGGTTTTCAGGTTTCACTTCGAGGGTCTTCTGATCATTGTTGGGATTTGTCCCTTTCAGGCAAAGTTGTAGCCCTTTGAATCAGCTTTCTAACGCCACCAATTTCACCTCAATCGAAGTTGTAGATCACAAGATATGGCGAAAATACTAGAGGTATGTCAAGCTGACAGAAAATACTAGAGGTATGTCAAGATTGGTTATGGACGCGGCCGTGTTGGTTGGCAATGCGTTTTTCTATGTTCTAGGCCACTTTTGACGGGGCCGTGTTCATATTGACGTGGCCGTATTGGCCCTTTTGCTCCTTTAACTCCCTTTTCATCCGTTTTAACCCTATTTGGTTTGTTTCTTATTCGAACTTCATCCAAATGGAATAAAATTACCTAATTAACTTCAAAACAAGTCGGAAACACGTCAAATGACCCAAATATTATAAATATAAATGAATGTCGGTCAAATATACACGTAAATGATATAAAATATGATCCTAAATCGACCTAAATACATGCATAATTAACGTGTATCAAAACCCCCCAAACTTAAACTGTTGTTCGTCCCGAACAACATAACAAAAGACACAAAGAACACAAGTGATTATGCATTTGTTTAGGGTGATTAGATGATGAATTCAGTTTCAAACTGATTTTTTTCTAAAACTACTAGGCAACACAATTCACTTGAGCATATGCGATAACGCGAAAATCAACTAATCTCGAGACTTTGAACATTCGAATTATTCAACCCTCATCGGGTAAGTGTTTCACTCATTTCTCAAGTGTTTAGGCTAAAATAATTTCCACTCATATTGAATTACATGCAAAACCTACCATATGCTTGCCAATCGTCTAAACTAGACCTCGTACTTAATGTGTGTGAAAAAGTATCAAAAAGGCCTTTTCTTGGTTGTAATGTTGGCTGAAGGTAAGGTGGGATACATTTGGATATAAGTGACTATTCATTGGACTAATCAAGTTACGTCGAACCCGACTACCCCTCAATATAATCACTCAGCCTCACTCTTCAAATCTTAGCAAATCACCCCGCAAAGTGACTTTTTCACCTTCAAAAGTCCGTACAACTTAAGTGTTTTTCATTTATGCGGGTACCACATCTTGGGACTATCCGATCTTTCTATTCAAATTCACAATTAATCATTTATGTCCTAGCCTCTCCTCAAGAATACTAACAATTTAGTGACAACTTTTTTTTTTTTCCTTTTCTTTTTCTCTCTTTTTTTATTTTTTTTCTAGGAGATGCCATTCTTCGTTTTTCACCTATCACTTTTCTCTTATTTCCTTCATCTTTTGAAAATATCCCTACTTCCCATTCCTTCCCACAAAATTTTCACCCAAAAAAATCTTTCAATTCTCCTCCCTCTAACTTGATTAATCCAATTAGGGCCAAAAGAGTTAAATCAAAAGGTTTTGGCTGACGTTGTTAGGTTATGAATAAATAAGGCTATAAAGCTCAAGTGGGGTAACTAGGGACAATTTCTTTTTTGACATTATGGTTCAAAGACAATTTTCATGGTTCAAATAAATAGGCTTACACAAAAATTTGCCGAAGATCATTTCCTAAATCACAACATATACTTGACACATTCTCAGTAAAGACTCAAGGCAAGTTCTAGAGACTAGTACACATATTCAATCAAATTCACACCGAAAGAAAGTATATTACTCCGAAAATAGGAGTATAATGAGGCTCAAATTCTCACAAGGTTAAATTTGATTGAATATTCTAAGTTCAAGCTCAATTTCGTCTCAAATCACCTCTCATGCTCTATTATGTGCCATTTTTTCATCTACTTCTCAAAATCATCTCATCATTAACAATTCATCATCCATCTTTCCCTATTGTTCTCTTTTTCTTTTTCTTTTCACTTGTTACCTATTAACTTCTCGGGTTTATCTCATTCTTACTGACCCTAAAATCTAAAGTAATAATAAGACTCTAAACACTAGACTCCTAAAACTCAACATGGAAACGAAATGTAATCAAACTTGGGTTCACAGACCCAACAACACCAATAAAGCAGATAAATGGGCTCACAGGCCCGATAAAAATCAGCACAATGGGCTCACAGACCCACAATTAACCACTATTATCAAACAGCAAGCAAATCAACCGACCGATCAACTAAAAGAAGAAATAGAAGCAAAACTATAAATATAGCTACCAAGATGTCCCACGGTACACCCCCTCCCCCAAACTTGGCTGAAAGCCAATGTTTGGAGGAAAAGCGTGGTATGCCTTGGTGCTAACTTACAAATCATTATGACGGCGACGGGGTTTGAAACCCATACTGGCTCCAAAATCCTGCTATCGCCTCCTACTGACCCTGTTTCTGCTGTCTCCGCACCAAGCCCTGAGTTTCGCATTTTTAAACTGCTGAGGTACTGACGCGGCCGGGTTATATAAGTGACACGACCGCGTTCATTTTGAACTGAAAATGGATTATTGAGTGCGATTTTGACACGGCCGTGTCGCTTCTATGATGCGGCCGTGTTGCTGGTCCAGATTTCTCAAGTGAATGCAGGGGAAATTTGACACGGCCGCGTCCAAAGTGTGACGCGGTCGTGTTGTTTTGGCTCAATTTTAACGCAGCCGTGTTGCTTCTTTTCTCCTTTAGCTCGAGTTTTTCGTCTCTTCGACCCCTGTTTCTTGCAACACTCGTCCATGTTGATTCCTAAAAACATTAAACACTAAAAAAATAAAGTAAAAACTTAAAACTTAACGAAATAATTGAAATAAAATAAAAACGATAAACATCGGGTTGTCTCCCGACAAGCGCTTTGTTTTACGTCATCAGCCGGATGTCCTTTTCCTATCAACCATTTTCCAACCACCTCGAGTTTTGTAATTTATGAGCAATTAATAAGCTATGTGGGGTGTGTAGATTTCTTATAGCAGCTTGGTTAGTATAAACAATGCTACAATTATGCCTACCCCTTATACCCGACTTATGTATTGGGAGTGTGATGGTTTCGTTTTGAACACGAAAAATCAACTCCCCTTTTGGCACATCTATAAGTGCTTGGCTAGTTGCCAAGAAAGGTCGTCTTAAGATAAAAGGAAATTCATCATTCCCTTTCATGTCGACAACTAAGAAATCACTAGGGAATTCAAAATTCAGCACTCTCACCACTACATCCTCTGCTACTCCCAATGGCGTTAATGAAGATCCATCAGCCAATTGGATAGTGGTAAAGGATCGTTTAATCTCCCTTAATCCTAATTGTCTATACTGTTAGTGAATTCAACTCCTAAACACACAACTATACAGAATCTGGAATTCGCACAAAGATCAATCTGAAAACACACACTCAGTTCGGCCAAAGATGTAGCCGAAATGAAAGTACGCATACCAGGAACAAAAATTGAATCACACACAGCTTTTACGTGGTTCGTTCAAGATGAACTACATCCACGGAGGCAAGACAAACCTCAATCCACTAAGAAATCCAATCAATTACAGAGAATACACCCAATAAACGAAATGCCCAATTCTGTTTACAAATTAGAGCAGAAACGTTCTATCTCAAAATACTCTCTCTAATCTAAGAAACAAGGAATTTGCTCGACGTATTGACCTTTTCCTTGATGAGAGCTTTTCAATGATATAAGAATTGGAGCTCGAATGTAACCGTACAGAAAGTTCTAACTGAATCAAGTTGAGCTCAGCTACCTGACAAAAACGACGGTTTTCTTCGTCACAAACTCTGAAACTAACTCGCCACAAATGACGGTTATCCTCAACTGCCACGAACCCGGCTCATTCTGAACAGCTTGACTTCTTGATGCTCAAACCCGGTTCAAACCTCCGGTTCTTCACTTCCTGATTCCGGTTCCACATTCCCAACACACCATATTACAAAGTATAGCTCACTTGATGAGATTGAACACCACCTCACAAATCTCCACCTCAATGAATCAAGTGTGCCTCTTCCTGCCTCATCACTGCCTTTCTGTTAATGCTCCTCATGACATTGCTCAAGCTGCAGCAGGCTCGAGCAATGCTCCACTTTGTTCCCAGGTACACCCTTAGTAAGAAAATCAGCAGGGTTATGCAATGTGTGTACCTTCTTCACCTCCACAGAACCAGAATCAATAATATCTCTAGCAAAATGCAACCTAACATCAATGTGTTTTGACCTTTCATGAAATGCTTGGTGTTTCACAAGGTGTAGAACACTTTGATTATCACAATAGATTGCCACACACTTCTGCTTGATATCCAAATCTCTCAAAATCCCTTTCAGCCAGATTGCTTCTTTGATAGCTTCAGTTAGAGAGATATATTCTGCTTCTGTTGTTGACAGTGCTACAACTGATTGTTGTACACTTCTCCAGCTGATGGCTGTTCCAAATAAAGTAAACACAAATCCAGAAATAGATTTCCTTGTGTCTATGTTTGCTGCAAAATCAGAATCAGCAAACCCCTCCAATGCAACAGTGCTTCCATCCACTTTCTTTTCAAACTTCAGTGACAAGTTCACTGATCCTTTCAAATACCTCATTACATGTTTCAAAGCTTCCCAATGCTCAACTCCTGGGTTTGACATGAACCTGCTTACTAAAGACACAGCATAGGCCAAGTCAGGCCTGCTACAAATCATTCCATACATAAGACTTCCAACTCCACTTGCATAAGGGATATTGCTCATATGTATGATTTCCTCTTCAGTCTTTGGGCATTGTTCTTTGGAGAGTTTCTTCTGTAGATTAACTGGAGTGGAGAGAGGTTTGGCTTCATGCATATGAAACCTCTCCAACACCTTCTGTAGATATTGCCTCTGAGATAACCAAAGCACTCCAGATTTTCTTGGCCTCTCCCAGATCTTTCATGTCAAATTCAGTGTTAAGTTTATCCTTCAACCATTGTACCCTCTTCTTGTTCCTGCTGGAAATTAGCATATCATCCACATACAATAGAAGGAAGACTTTATCTTGCTTTGAACCTTTGTTGAAGTTAACACAACTATCATAAAGACTTCTTACAAAGCCAACACTGATCATGAAGTCATTGAACCTCTTATTCCACTGTCTTGGACTTTGTTTGAGTCCATATAGTGACTTCTTCAGCAAACAAACTTTTTGTTCTTGTTCAGGAACAACAAAGCCTTCTGGCTGTTTCATATATATCTTCTCATTGAGTTCTCCATGTAAGAATGCTGTCTTTACATCCAGTTGTTGTAATTCCATGTCCTCTTGTGTAACTTTTGATAAAAGCAACTTGATTGAGCAATGCTTTACCACTGGAGAGAAAACTTCATTAAAATCAATTCCTTCTCTTTGTGTATAGCCCCTAGCCACCAATCTTGCTTTAAACCTCACCTGTTTGGATCCTGCAGTCTCTAGTTTCTTCTTGTATATCCATTTAGAACTTACAAGTTTCTGACCTCTTGGTTTATCCACCAATATCCAGGTCTCATTCTTTTCCAGGGACTCCATCTCTTCAATCATTGCCTGTATCCAGTGTTCACCTTCTTCACAGTCTAGTGCTTCTTTAAAACTACTAGGCTCTTGTGATTCCAGGTCTTCAGCAACACTCAAGGCATAGTAAACACTCCCTGCTTGACCATAGAAATCAGGTCTGTTGATTGTTCTTCTAGGCCTGTCCCTTCCAATGCTGTATTCTCTGACATTTTGTGAAGGTCCAGTTTGCTCTTCTTCTTCAGATGATGAATCACTATCTTGTAGATTTTCTTGTGGTTGAGGTGTGTGATTGTCTTCAGCAGGATGCTCCACCTGAATTGATATCTCTTCTGTCTCTTTAGCACCATCAAATTCTTCCTTAAAGCCTGTAGAAGTGTAAGCCATCACATTCTCATTAAACTTTACATCTCTACTTGTGATTATCTTCTGATTTCCCTTCTCTAAACACCACAATCTGTAGCCCTTTATTCCATCCGAATATCCAAGAAATACACATCTTAGAGCTCTTGCATCTAACTTGTCTTGCTTGACATGGACAAAAGCAAGACAACCAAACACCCTTAAACCTTCATAACTTGGTTTATGTCCACTTGGTTTATGTCCACTCAACACCTCTTCAGGTGTTTTGAACCCAATCACTGATGAGGGTGACCTGTTAATGAGATAACATGCTGTAGCAATGGTTTCACCCAAAAATACCTTTGGCAACCCAGCATCCAACAGCATACACCTAACTCTTTCAAGGAGAGTCCTATTAAACCTCTCAGCAACTCCATTCTGTTGAGGATTCATTGGTACAGTCCTGTGTCTCTTGATTCCTCTTTCTTCACAGAAGTTTGTAAACTCAGTAGAGAGATATTCCAGTCCATTATCAGTCCTAAGGTGCTTCAGCTTCTTTCCTTTGACATTTTCCAGTTGAATCAACCATGTTTTGAACTTATGAAATGCATCACTCTTATTCTTCATCAACATGATCCACACCTTTCTGCTGTAATCATCAATTAAGGACATGAAATATCTTGCACCACCATGAGACTCTGTCCTTGCAGGACCCCATATGTCAGAGTGAACATAATCTAATGGCTCTTGAGTTGTGTGAGCACCCTTTCCATAGGGCAGCTTCTTGGATTTGCCCAAAGCACACTGATCACAGAACTCCAGATCTTGATTTCCCATATTTCCAATTACTCCACTTCTTGACAGTTCCTTCAACCCTTTCTCTCCTATGTGTCCAAGTCTCTTGTGCCATTTAACAAGCTCAGAACTGCTCAAGACCATATCTACACTCCCAACAACAGGTGAACCAATCAAGATAAACAGCCCATTATGCTGTCTACCTTTTATCACCATTTTTCTATGTTTTGTGATATGCAAGAAGCCATCTACTGAGCTAAACTGACACCCACTAGTTACTAAAGAACCAAGAGATAGAAGGTTTCTTTTAAGGCCAGGAACATATCTTACATTTGAGATGACTCTGACCACACCATCAAACATCCTTATGCTCACTGATCCAACTCCTTTGACCTTACATGATTGGTCATTTCCCAGGAGAACATTTCCACCATCTTCTCTTTTCAGTTCATCAAACCATGACTGGTGTGGACACATATGAAAGGAGCAGCCTGTGTCCAAGACCCATTCCTTTACCATTCTTGATTCAGTAACATTTAATACCTCTGGAGGATCTTCTTGATGATCAATGGCAGCAGATTCTGCTCCTTGATTTCCACCATTCTTATTTCCCTTAGGACAGTCCTTCTTCAGGTGACCAGGCTGCTTGCACTTGAAGCATTTCCTCTTCTCAACCCATTCATTCCCCTTCTTAGGATTAGAGTCTCCTGCCTTTGGATCCTTAGCATTCTGTCCCTTCTTGCCTTGCCAAGGTTTCTTGAATTTGACATTCAAACCTTCTCCAGATTGCACCATGCCTTTATCGCCTTGAGTCTGGAAACATTTAGACCTCAGAGCCTTCACTATTCCATCATAAGATAGCTGCTCATCTCTCCCATACATCAAGGCATCCTTAAAGCTTTCCATGGATTTTGGAAGAATGTTTAACACCATCAATGATTTGTCATCCTCCTCCAATTTCACATCCAGGTCTTCCAATTCTTCAACCATCTTAATGAACTCATCAAGTTGATCAGAAATTACCTTATCTTCACTGATTTTGAAGGCCAACATCTTCTGCTTCAAGAACAGCTTGTTGGAAACTGACTTAGATTGATACAGATCTTCCAATCTCCTCCATGCTTCTGAGGAACTCTTGCATCTTGAAACCTCTCTCAAAGGTTTATCACCCAAACACAGAAGGATAAGACTGAGGGCCTTCTTATCCACTGATACAAACTTGGGTTTCTCACTTTCTTCCCACGAATCCAGAGGTATCAATGCAAGATCAAGGCCATTGTGAACCAATACTGCATTCATCTTGATCTTCCACAGTGTGAAATCATTCCTTCCTGTAAACTTCTCAAAATCCATCTTCATACCAGCCATTCCTTCTCTTCTTCAAGCTGTGAGAGTTGATTCCCACAGACGGCGCCACTTGTTAGTGAATTCAACTCCTAAACACACAACTATACAGAATCTGGAATTCGCACAAAGATCAATCTGAAAACACACACTCAGTTCGGCCAAAGATGTAGCCGAAATGAACTTACGCAGACCAGGAACAAAAATTGAATCACACACAGCTTTTACGTGGTTCGTTCAAGATGAACTACATCCACGGAGGCAAGACACACCTCAATCCACTAAGAAATCCAATCAATTACAGAGAATACACCCAATAAACGAAATGCCCAATTCTGTTTACAAATTAGGGCAGAAACGTTCTATCTCAAAATACTCTCTCTAATCTAAGAAACAAGGAATTTGCTCGACGTAGTGACCTTTTCCTTTATGAGAGCTTTTCAATGATATAAGAATTGGAGCTCGAATGTAACCGTACAGAAAGTTCTAACTGAATCAAGTTGAGCTCAGCTACCGGACAAAAACGACGATTTTCTTCGACACAAACTCTGAAACTAACTCGTCACAAATGACGGTTATCCTCAACTGCCACGAACCCGGCTCATTCTGAACAGCTTAACTTCTTGATGCTCAAACCCGGTTCAAACCTCCGGTTCTTCACAGCCTGATCCCGGTTCCACATTCCCAACACACCATATTACAAAGTATAGCTCACTTGATGAGATTGAGCACCACCTCACATATACTGCTTAAGAGACATCAGATTTATGCTAGACCCCAAATCACACATGACATTTTGAAAACCATGACTACCAATTGAGCAAGAAATAGTAAAACTCCCTGGATCTTTTACTTTTGTTGCTCTTTTTGGTTCCAAGCTTGTTTTTGCACTCTTTTTGGGACTTCTCCGTTTCTTCTTTGTTGTCTCTTTTCCATCCTTCCTTTTCTCGGTTTCCTCTTGGCTGGGTCGAAGTTCTTCCTTCTTTGTTACCCCCCAATCTTGGACTTTTTTCTGAAGTGATCCATGTTGCACAACAACAATGCTACAGCGATCGACAGGCTCAAGGATAGCAAACAATGAATTTTTAAAACAAAAATCAAAAGATTCATCAAGAATAGGAGATGAAATTTTCTTATCTATGATGGTATTGACTTCCTCCTTCTTCTCAATGTTTTTTACTTTCTCAATTGATTTCTTCACTTCATGGTCCTTCGTACTCATAATACCATTGTCGCTGCTAGATGTCATCTTCCTTCTATTCAGTGCTTGAGGAAATGGGGGAGGAGGTACATATGCCGGTGGAGGCACATATGCTGGTTCGTCTGCTTCGGTTTCTTGAACCTCACTTGAGTTCACAGCATCTTTTTGCTCCTCTAGCTTCACAATATTACAGTGCTCCCTCGGATTAACCACTGTATCACTCGGATATTGGCCCGGCTTGTGTTGAGCCCCTAAAATCTTTATCAATTGGCTCATGTTTGATGACAATTCACCAATGTTTGCTTGAGTCTGAACCAATGTATCCTCGAGCCTTTTGATGTCAGCCCCCTGTCCAATTATGTGCTTATTTAGCTCAATAAACTTTCCATCTACTTTCTTCTCCAACTGAGCTAGTTTCTCATCATATTTAGCAAACTGGGACTGCACAATCTTATCTTGTGTGGGCTTTGTGCCATCATGAATCATCCCATGCGTAACTATAAATTCAGGTGGTGGATTAAGTGTATTATGCGAGTTACCATACGAGAAGTTCTGATGGTTCTGATTCTGAGGGTACTGATTGTACCTAGGCTGATTGTTCTGGAAATTGTTGAAGTTTCGTTGATTCACAAAGTTTACGTCTTCAAGTTCTTCCTAACCCCCTTGCTGTTGTGCTAACGTCAGACTAGTTAGCAAATTTACCTGACTCGTCAAAGCTGTTAACTGTGATGTGATCTTTTCAATTGGCTCATTATTGCCTTGCTCGACTTTCATAACATTCGTCACTTTCCTTGGCATGTTTCTCTCATTCGACCATTGGTAGCTTGTTCTGGCCATAGCGTCCAGGATTGAGAATGTCATCCTCACTGACTTCTCCATCAAACTACCACCTGCAGCTGCATCCACCTGGTTTCTAGTTGGAGCAAGTAAACCATTATAGAACTTACATACCTGCTGCTTCTTCGTAAAACCATGTTGAGGGGAACTCCGGATAAGATCCCGGAATCGTTCCCAAGCCTCTCCGAATGGCTCTTGGTCCCATTGCTTGAATTGGTTGATCTGATTCTGCAGGTCGAGCATCTTGCTCGGTGGAAAATACTTCAACAGAAAAGAAGTGCTCAGGTCCTCCCAGCTTGTAATATCCTCCAATGAATTGAACCATTGTAGGGCTCTATCTTTCAGGGAAAAGGGAAATAGTCTCAATTTGACCTGCTCATGTGGCACATGGTTTATCTTAATAGTATTTGCCAGTCTACGAAACTTTATCAGATGAGCATTCGGGCCCTCTAAAGCACTTTCCCCGTACTAGTTTTGCTGCACTATGTTGATTAGTGCAGGCTTCAGCTCGAAATTGTTGGCATTGAGTGGTGGAGGTTGTATTCCTCCTGCCTGCTGATTTGGACTAGGCTTCAGGCAGTCACTAAATGGAGTATCATCTTCATCGCCTGCAGCTGGTTCTATCTGCATTGGGCCGTGCTGTTGTTACAGTTTTGGCCCTTGTGGAGATAGCTGCTGCTGTATATTAGTGACTCGATCATCCAAGCGTGCCAGAGCTGTCAGTACTCTGTTAAGAGCGTCATCCGGATTCGGATGATGTGGTGGGTTCTCCATCTCAGACGCGAAATTCCTTCTAGTTCGGTGTCTACGAGCTGTCGCTTCAATTTCTGGATCGAAAGGAAGAAGAGTTTCTTTCCCTTTTGATCTGGTGTGCATACAAAGCCTGAAAACACAAAAAACAGCAAATACCGCGTAACACTAAAATTAAATAAAAATTAAAAACGAAAATTAAATAATAACTATGAAAAAATAAAATCTAGTCTAGTTTCCTCCTATTTTTCAAGATAAAAACTAAGCACTAAATCCTCTTCCCCAGCAACGGCGCCAAAAATTTGACTCGTCGGTTTCTAACCTAGTGTTCCGCAAGTGTATGGATGTAGGTGTAGTAGCGATAATCAAGGTCGATCCCACAAGGAATAGTTTTAGGTAGTTTGATACCTCAATACTCTAGGAATGTCCTAACTAGATACTAGGTTGTAAAAGGTTGATTTTAACAAAAACTGAGGAATTTAACGGATAACTATGTTACTTATGACTTGGCAAACAAAAAGAACTAACAATTAATGAGAAAGGGTATACTAGGGCCTCGATCTTAGAATATTACTTCAATGCTGAATATGATTAACCTATAGATTTACCAATTCTAGTGTTTATTAGGCGGTACGACAATAATCTAACCCTTCTCTCAAAGCGATTAAATCGTTGATTAATTAAGCTAATTACCCTCTCGAGTCAATTAAACCTAATAACTCCCAAACGATCCTAAGTTACAGCCTACACAGTCATAGACAACTGCGCTCTATGCCATAAGTCTGACAATAATTCCCTCCTCTAGAAGCAGAATTGCTAAACTAAATTACTAAATCTAGGTGATCAAGCTAAATTCAGTTATAAGCACAAACATAAAGATAAACACGTAAAGAACAGAATCAGTAAATCAAATCATAAATCAAAACATTGTCATAATAATCCCTACTCTCTAACCCTAGGACACGAATAGCTTAGCTACTTATGCCTAGCAATAATCCAATACAAAAGTTAATGGAAAACATTGTAAAAGATTAAACTAGAAAAGAACGACTAAACCCGGATGAATCCGTCTCGATGATCTTCGTCTTCTTTGTCCTCCAAGTCTTCTTCTAGGTAGAATGATGATGTAATTGATGTTCTTGATGTTTTCTATCTGATTCCTCCTGATTTCTAGAGCTTGGGGTCCTTTTTATAGAGTTGGGGACGAATGCTTGGGAAGATAGGATCAAAATCCTACTAAAATAAGGAAGCTTTCGTAGAAAAGGCTTTTTGACACAGCCGTGTTGGCATTGTGACGCGGCCGCGTCCGTTTTACTCAGGCAGGATTTTAGGTCTCACTTCCAAGCCATTTTTAAGGGTCTTTCGGGTATTTTTGGGATTTGTCCCTTTCAGGCAACGTTGTAGCCCTTTTAATCAGCTTTCTAACGCCACCAATTTCACCTCAATCGGAGTTGTAGATCTCAAGATATTAGTGCCACCAATTTCACCATTATTGATGATTTTAGCAGGAAGGTGTCGGTGTATATCCTAAGGCAGAAAGTGAAGCATTCTCTAAATTTAAGGAGTGGTTGGTACTGATTGTAAATCAAAGAGGCGAGAAACTAAAACACCTGAGAACTGATAATGGACTAGAGTATCTGTCATCAGAATTCAATGAGTTTTGTAAAGACAAGGGTATCACAAGGCATAGAATTGTTCCTTTAAATCCTCAACAAAATGGTTTGGCAGAGAGGATGAACAGGACAATTCTGGAGAGGGTGAGGTATATGTTTGGTAAGGGTGATCGTCGTGTGTCGCTACCAAATTAAATTAAGTATAAATATATAGACATATAGATGAATATATGTATATATTTATACTAAGCCTTAACCTAAAACTCTAACTAGTAGAGTGATAAGTAAGGGTCGATCCCACGAGGAACGGTTGAACAATATTGTCTTAATATGTCAAGCAATTGTATAATTCAAACAAGAACAAATGCGAACAATGAAAATAATAAAGGTGAGGGGGGGGGGGGGCGTGGTTGTTTGTCAAGCTATAAACTATCAATAACTATTAGGGACAACTATTTAGCTATGATCAACTAAGCTAAGATTCAATTAACAAAAGATGGCAAGATAGATAAATCAATTTTTGGATTTTTAATATATGATTAAAGTATCTACCCTTGATCGAGTATCCCTTTGGTTCCAACGAATTACACAACTATTGTTGATATCCAATTGAAAACATTTCAATTCCCTATTTCACGACTACTAACAAGCTCTAGCAACCGTATTATCTCTTAATTATGGGTAATCGAAATAAGCTCTTCGACTAACCCTATCCAATTAAACTAAAATGTCGAATAAGCTCTCTTCAATTTGGAAATCGAATAATAAAAGCTCCAAGATAATGAAATAGATTTGACATAAATCTCGAAAGCTCGGGTTTAGAGGTCGAACTCTACACTATCACCAACGAAACCACTCGTTGTTTGCTACTAGGGAATCGAAAATCCTACAATTTCGGATAGTAATTTCAAATTCTAGCAACACATTCATACACTTCCTAGAGGTTGATCAAGACAAGAAAAAGAATACAAATATGAGTCAATAACAGTAATAGTGTATAGCACTTGAAATTGTAATCAAATGGTAACATCAACTAGCAATAATCATGTAAACATTGTCACTCAAAGTTTTACATTAGATCAAGGGTAGAAATAACGGTGCTACTCACCCATGGAAGCTAAAACAAACAGAAAATAAGTAGAAAAATAAAGAAACATGATACTGAGATGGATGAAACCAAAGATGTCAATTGGAGAAGATGATCCTTCCATCTCTTGCCCAATATTCCTTCCTTGGGGGCTTTTGTGGCTCAAAAATGGTTGGAAAGTGTGTTATTCAATGTCCCCAAGATAGGTTAATTTCAAAAGGGAGGATATATATATAGGGGAAGAGTTGTTACTTCAATTTAAGGCAAAATCGCGTTCAGGAATTTAAAAAAGGGCAAGGAATCTCGGCCGAGACGCAAATGTGTCTAGGCCAAGATGTGAAAAAGAGCTTTCCGATTTGTAAACCGAGAGATAATCTCGAAGCCGAGATTGGGTTGCATCTTGGCCGAGATGTGAAAAGAGGATTTTTAGGGTTTGGGTTATCTCGGCCAAGATACCATACCCGTCTCGGCCGAGATCTTCAATCTCTCAAAACTCTAGGATTTCCCTGGAGAGGTATCTCGGCCGAGATTTTTGCTCAGTCTCGGCCGAGATCGACCCCTCAGCCCTGTCCCTTGTTTCTTCGATCGATCCATCAACTTCGCAATCGTTTGATGTTCTTTTTCGATCCTTTTGCACCTGTCTTAACACAAAAACAACACAAACACATTATTTTGCCCATAAGAATACAAAAGCACTAAATACACGTGATTATGCATATTATTGACACTAAAATGACACTAAAAGTGCCCTAAAGTGCGTGCGCGGAACACGTGTATCAAATCTCCCCAAACTTAGAACTTGTTCGTCCTGAACAATAAAGAGAAAGACAAAAGGACATGTGTTTAGGGCAGATTTTAGTGACATTTGATTTCAGAGAATTTTCATGAAAAAGATAAAGCAATCATGATAAAAGTGAGCATATGTGATAGACTAGGTCCACTACTCTCAAGACATAACACTCTCAACTTAAGATCCTCACTGGGTGAGTGTATCTCTCTCTCTCGAGTGCATTAAAAAGGGTAGTGTTTACACTCACATTGAAATGCACACAATGCCAGACATAGGCTTGCCAATCATCTAAACCTGAAATAATACTTGACATGTGTAACAATGAATCAATTAGGTCTTTATATGGATTGTAATGTTGGCTAGGGGTAAGGTGGGGCAAAATTTAGGTAAAAGTGACTATAAAATGGACTAAATGGGTCGTGCACTACCCATCTACCCCTCAAACAATGGTCACTCAACCTCACTCTTTTAATTCTCAATCAAGTCGAAATTAAGATTCGACTTCTTCACCTTATTCCTACCTACATCTCCCATATTTATCAATCCTCTCAATAATTATGCTTCTTAAGAATTTTCTAAACAAGGGATTGTAATCACAAAATGATATAGCCTATTTCGCGTTTTTCCTTAAAGAATGGTATATACACTTCCTCTTTCTTTCGTTTTTTCTGGTTTTTCCGACTTTTTTTTTAAGAGGTTAATATTCTCGATTATAGCCTATTTCGCGTTTTTCCTTTGAACCCTTCTTCGTTTCCCACTAGCTTACCCAAATTCAATCCCAATTTGCAAACTAACTACCTTCCAACCGCCTCCCTCATACTCAATAGTCCATTTGGGTTCAAAGGCTAAATGACAGATAAATTTGTTTGTAGTGTTGGGTATCAAACAAAAAAAAGCTTAAGCTCAAAAGGCTAACTAGGAAAATTTGTACATTTTCTGTCAAAAGAAATTGTTTTTGGCTTTCGAAAAGGGCTTAAACCAAGGAAATGCCTAAAATCATTTTCATTGTCATCACACATACCGACTTATTCAAAGGTAAAGAATTAGGGCAAGTTCTAGAGGAAATTGCATACATTCAAAGAATTTTCGCACCGAAAGGAAATTAATTTTACTCCAAGAGTGGGAGTATGCATTAGGCTCAAAGACTCACTTGGTTGTAAATTTGATCAAAAATTTTGAGTGTATGTTCAATTTGTCTCAAAAAGCCTATCATGCTCTACCATGTGCTTCTTTACAAAAAATATTTGTTCAAAAAAATTTCATCATTAATCAACGCCACAATTTTCCTTCTTAAACTAATCCAATCGCTTTCTCGAGATGCCAACTTGTACGAATCCCACCCCCTTCCCCAAACTTAGTTGCAAATTAAGTTTGTGGAAAAAAAAGGAGTACAAGTCGGTGTTCGTCGAAATTAACCAATTATTAACCAACTAACTAACTAACTAACTCACGCATGTGGAATCTTTCCACAACCTTCTGCAGATACTGCTTCTGTGAGAGCCATAGTGTTCCAGCCTTTCTTCTTCTAATAATGTCCATTCCCAGAATCTTCCTGGCTTCCCCAAGATCCTTCATGTCAAATTCTGAACTCAATTTTCCCTTTAGTTGTTGTATCTTATCACTGATCTTACTGGCTATGAGCATATCATCCACATATAACAGCAGAAACACTTGTTTAGCTCTTGAACCTTTGTTAAAGTATACACAGCTGTCATATAAGCTTCTTATGAATCCTGCACTTATCATGAACACATTGAACTTCTTATTCCATTGCCTGGGACTTTGTCTCAACCCATAGAGTGACTTCCTGAGAAAACAGACCTTCTATTCATTTCCTGGAATCAGAAAGCCCTCAGGTTGCTTTATGTATATCTTTTCAACCAGATCACCATGCAGGAATGTTGTCTTGACATCTAACTGCTGTAGTTCCAAATCTTATTGAGTAACTTTGGATAGAAGTAACCTGATAGAGCAATGCTTCACTACTGGAGAAAGTACCTCATTATAATCAATGCCTTCTCTTTGTGTGAAGCCCCTGGCCACCAGTCTTGCCTTATATCGGATTTTATCAGCTTTTCCAGCCTCCACCTTTTTCTTGAAGATCCATTTTGAGCCAACTAGCTTCTGCCCTTTTGTATTGTCTACAAGCTTCCAGGTTTGGTTTCTCTCCGGAGATTCCATTTCCTCCATCATGGCACCTATCCAGTGTTCACTCTCACTGCAGCTTACTGCTTCCTTGAAACTCCAAGTCTTCAGCCACACTTAGTGCATAATATACACTTCCAGCTAGTCCATAGAAATCAGGCCTTTGGATTTGTCTTCTTGGCCTGTCTCTTCCTATGCTATAAGTTCTGAGATTTGCAATCTCAATTTGACCTTCCTCATCTTCTGATGAACTGTCAATTTCTTGATGAGCTTGAGTATCCTCCTCTGGTGGTATCTGCTCCTTACTAAGCTCCACCTGAACAGAAATTCTCTCAGGTTCCACAGCTCCATCAGCTTCCTCTTGACTTCCAATAGAGTTGTATCCCATCACATCTTCATTGAACCTTACATCTCTACTTATCATGAGCTTCTCGTTTCCCTGTTCCAAGAACCATAACCTGTAACCTTTTATACCCTCAGGATATCCTAGGAATACACATCTTTGTGCTCTTGCCTCAAGTTTGTCTTGCCTAATATGAGCATAGGCCAGACAACCAAACACTCTTAAGTCATGGTAGTTTGGTATCTTTCCACTCCACACTTCTTCTGGGGTTTTAAATCCTAGAGTTGATGATGGTGACCTGTTGATCAAATAGCATGCAGTGTTTATAGTTTCTCCCCAGAATGAT
The DNA here is from genome assembly GCA_958295605.1 of Ajuga chamaepitys. Taxonomy (NCBI): domain Eukaryota; kingdom Viridiplantae; phylum Streptophyta; class Magnoliopsida; order Lamiales; family Lamiaceae; genus Ajuga; species Ajuga chamaepitys. The sequence goes on from OY282498.1 coordinate 28,272,164, forward strand.
TTAGGTAATCCAACATCAATCAGCATACATCTAACTCTTTCCAGCACAGTTCTGTTAAATCTTTCAGCAACCCCATTCTGTTGGGGGTTTAGTGGGACAGTTTTGTGCCTTGTGATGCCCTTCTCTTCACAAAATCCTGTGAATTCAGTGGATAGATATTCCAAGCCATTATCTGTCCTAAGATGTTTTAGTTTCTTCCCTCATAGGTTCTCCACCTGACTCAACCATGTTTTAAACTTAAGAAATGCATCACTCTTGTTCCTCAAAACATATGCCCATGTTTTTCTACTGTAATCATCAAAAATGGACATGAAGTACCTTCCTCCTCCATGTGTTTCTGTTCTTGAAGGCCCCCAAATATCAGAGTGTACATAATCCAGGGGTTCTTGGGTAGAATGTATCCCTTTAGCATAAGGTAGCTTCTTGGCCTTCCCCAGAGCACACTTGTCCCAGAAATCCAGTGTTCTATTTCCCATTTCACCAATGATGCCCTTCTTGGATAACTCCTTCAACCCTTTCTCTCCAATATGACCCAGTCTTTTATGCCACTTCATAACATCTTCTCTGCTGATCATAGATTCAACACATCCTATCACAGGTGATCCAGCTTATTGTGTTTAGTGATGTGAAGATGACCATCTAGGGAATTGAACTGACAGCCATTTGCCACAAGAGAACCAAGGGATAGGAGATTTCTTTACAATCCAGGGACATACCTGACTTGAGAGATATTTATGATGACTCCATCATACATTTTTATTTGAACTGATCCTGTGCCTTTAACTCTGCAGGAGTGATCATTTCCCAGTAATACACATCCACCATCTTCTTTCTGCAGATCCTTGAACCAGGATTCAATGGGACACATATGGAATGAACAACCAGTATCGAGGACCCATTCCTTTTCCATTTTTGTGTCTGTGATGTTTAAGACTTCTGGGATGTCTTCTTGATGCTCTGTCATCGCCACTTCTGCCCTCTGATTCTCCTGGTTCTTCTTCTTTTGTGGACAGCCCTTCTTTAAATGCCCAGCTTGCTTGCATTTGAAACACTTTCTGGTTTCAACCCAGTCTCCTTCTTTCTTTGCATTCTGAGCTCCAGATTTGTTATCTTTGACTCCCTGGAACTTCTTCATTTGAAAATTCTTTTTGAACTTAATGTTCAAACCTTCTCCAGCCTGTGCAGAGCCCTTCTCCCCCTAATTTTGAAAGCACTTTGTCTTCAATGCTGACAGGATGGATTCATAGCTGATTTTTCCATCTCTTCCAAACATTAGTGCATCTTTAAAGCTTTTCATGGACTTTGGAAGAACATTCAACACCATCGGAGCCTTATCATCATCCTCTAAGTTCACCCCCAGATCTTCCAATTCTTCAATCATCTTGACAAACTCATCAAGTTGATCAGAAATAACCTTATCATCAGTGATTTTGAAGGAATTAATTTCTGCTTCAGAAATAATTTGTTGGATATAAACTTTGATTGATAGAGTTCCTCCAGTTTTCCCCATGCCTCCACTACGTTCTTGCACCTTAATACCTCCCTCAAAGGTTTATCACCTAGACATAAGAATATCAAACTCAGAGCCTTCTTATCCAATTCTGGAAACTTGGATTTCTCAGCATCAGGCCATTGATCAACAAGAAGAAGTGCAGAGTCCAGGCCATTTTGATTCAGTACTGCATTCATTTTGATCTTCCAGAGTGAGAAGTCATTATTACCTGAAAAGTTCTCCACATCCATCTTTACTCCAGCCATTCTTTCTCCTTCCTTGAATGTATGTGTTGTTGGTTCCCACAGACGACGCCACTTGTTAAGTTAAAAGACACTTACAACACACACAATATAATTCAATCCAGAAACGAATGAAAAATGAACTGAAAATCGGCCAAACAAAACCGAACGCAAAACCAGAAACAAAATGAAGAACACAAAGCTTTTATGTGGTTCGATCAATGTGATCTACATCCACGGAGGCTCTATACACCTCAATTCACTCCACTGAACAATCAATTACAAGAAACAACTCAGAAAACTAGAAATCCCAATTCACAATCCGAATTGAGCTCAAGAACCCTAGCTTTCCAATTCTAATGATTGTGTAGTGTTTACAGAGGGAAAACTACATGTATGAACTCGTCTTTACATGTGGAACAAATGTATATAAAGAGCTAAGCTCGAATCAAGAAGCTCTGGAAGCTGGAATTAATTCAGTTTCAACTGCTTTAAAAAACTGGTACGCGACTTCAACAACGGTTTCTCATGCAACGGTTCAAAACTGTTGCACAATTCTGTTATAACCGTCACAACTCCGGTTCTTCAATAACCTCTAAAACTGACTTGATATAAACCCGACTCTATGGTCCGGTTCTTCCCAACTCAAACCCAGTTCCTGATTCTACTCAACCTCTACTACAAGACATGCTCACTTGATGATATTGAATTGACATCTTCAAATACAATATCAGCATAACCAAAATAAAAAAAAGACAGCAATTGGCTCATAGTGGGTCTCGACCGAGACGCAAGTGTGTCTCGACCGAGATATCGTTCTAGAGATTTTGGCCAGTTTGGGCTCTCCTATATCTCGGCCGAGATGCTTCATATTTCTCGGCCGAGATGTGCTTCCAGGGAATTGCCCTGTTTCACCTGCAAGGCATCTTGGTCGAGATTCCTCCTGTGTCTCGCCGAGATGGCCTCCCCTGCACTTTTCCTTCATTTTGCTCCCCTTCACCCCCACTTCATGCTATCTCTCGATTATTCTAATTTATACCTGCACATTTCTCAACAAAAAATCAAATATGCCACAAGGCATTTATTATGTAACTAACTAGGAATTTGGAAAACGCAAAAATTGAATGATACCGTCGGGGTGCCTCCCGACAAGAGCCTTTGTTTAGCGTCTTTGGCTCGACGGAGCTCACTTAGTTCAGGGGTGGGTCTTCCACGTGCTCCTCTTCTCTGGGTGTGTCTTGAAAATGCTCTAGGTATGGCTTGAGAAGATGCCCGTTGACTTTGAAGATTTTACCAGTTTTGCCACTTTCAATCTCGATGGCACCATGATCGAACACCTAAGTGACAACAAAGGTTCATATCCACCTTAAACGGAGTTTGCCAGGAAATAACTTCAACCGGGAGTGTTATAATAGCACTTTCTCCCCAGCCACAAAACTTTTCCGGGTGATCCTCGAGTCATGAAAAGCCTTCGTTTTCTCCTTGTAGATCATGGCGTTTTCAAAGGCTTCATTACGAATTTCTTCAAGCTCTTGCAATTGGAGCTTTCGGTGTACACCAGCTTCATCGAGGTTCATATTGCACCTCCAGATAGTCCAATAGGCTCTGTGTTCAAGTTCAACTGGGAGGTGGCATGGCTTTCCATAAATAAGTCGAAAGGGAGACATACCAATTGGAGTTTTATAGGCGGTCCTATATGCCCATAATGCATCATTGAGCCTCAAACTCCAATCCTTGTGATTCGGTTGAATGGTCTTCTCCAATATCGATTTGATTCCCCTATTCGAAGTTTCGGCTTGCCCATTGGTTTGTGGATGATAGGGCGTCGAAACCTTGTGCAACACAGCATATTTCTTCAGTAATGCGTCGATTGTTCGGTTGCAAAAGTGTGTGCCTCTATCACTTATAATTGGTTTCGATATCCCAAACTGAGCAAAAATGTTGGATTGAACTAACTCGGCCACAACTTTGGAGTCATTGGTTCGGGTTGCTTTCGCCTCCACCCACTTGGACACATAGTCAACGGCAAGCAAAATGTACAAATTCCCATAAGACGAAGGGAATGGTCCCATGAAGTCCATACCCCAAACATAAAAAAATTCAAAAACTACAATCGGGTTTTGGGGCATTTGGTTTCTTTGAGAGATATTACCCAACTTTTGGCAATTGAGGCATGACTTGCAAAAGGTGTGTGTATCCTTGAATAGTGATGGCCAAAAGAAACCACTCTCAAGGACCTTGTGTGCAGTCCTCTTTGAACCGAAATGCCCGCCACAAGCGTAAGAGTGGCAAAAAGCAAGTATGGAGTGGAATTCAGGCTCCTAGACACACCTTCGGATAACTTGGTCTGATCCGTGCTTCCACAAGTATGGATCATCCCACACGTAATGTTCGACATCACTCCTTAACTTATCTTTTTGGGCCATAGTCATCCCGGCAGGAAATACCTTAGCAACAAGGTAGTTCACCAAATTTGCATACCACGGTGTCAAAACATCAGAGGCTACAAACAATTGTTCATCGGGGAAGCTCTCCCTCAAGGGAATTTCATTCTCCTCTTGTGTCAATCGGCTTAGGTGGTCAGACACTGAATTGTCTGCCCCCTTTTTGTCTCTAATGTCAAGGTCAAATTCTTGCAATAGCAGTATCCACCGTATAAGCCTCGGTTTTGCTTTCTTCTTCGACATCAAGAATCGAAGGGCTGCACGATCAGTGAAGACAATGATCTTAGTGCTAACTAGGTAGGATTTGAATTTCTCGAGTGCAAAAATAACAGCAAGGAGTTCCTTCTCAGTAGTGGTATAGTTGGCCGGGGCTGGATTCAGTGTCCGTGAAGCATAGTAAATTACATGTGCCACCTTTTCTATTCTTTTCCCTAGGACTGCACCCACTGCTTGATCACTGGCATCACACATTAGTTCGAAAGAAAGATTCCAGTCGGGTGGTTGGATGGTGGGGGAGTGACAAGCCTTTCCTTAAGCACATCAAATGCAATCTTGCATTCTTCATTCATTTTAAAAGCAACGTCTTTCTACAATAGACGACACAAGGGAGAAGAAATCTTGGAAAAATCCTTTATGAACCTGCGATAAAAACCTGCATGGCCAAGAAACGAATGAACTTCCCGCACATTTGCGGGGTAAGGCAAAGAGGCAATGATTTCAACCTTCGCTTTATCTACTTCAATACCTTTCTCAGAAATCAAATGTCCTAGTACAATTCCTTGTTCTACCATGAAATCCCAGTTCAACAAGAGATTTTTATCAATGCATCTTTTAAGGATTTTCACAAGATTTTCAAGGCAGTTTTCGAATGATTTTCCATATACACTAAAGTCGTCCATGAAAACTTCAATGAAATGCCCAATAAATTCGGAGGAAATACTTACCATACACCTTTGGAATGTGGCAGGAGCGTTGCAAAGCCCGAATCGCATACGTCTCTGCGAATGTGCCAAAGGGGCATGTGAAGGTAGTCTTCTCTTGATCCTCTGGAGCAATCGGGACTTGGAAGTAGCCGGAAAAGCCATCCAAGAAGTAATAAAAGGGGTGGCCGGCCAATCTCTCTAGCTTTTGGTCAATGAAGGGTAGTGGGAAATGGTCTTTCCTTGTCATAGTATTCAGCTTTCTGTAATCGATACAGACTCGCCAGCCGGTCTGTAGTCGTGTAGGCATCATCTCCCCATTTTTTCACTCTATGACTGTTATACCAGATTTTTTTGGGACCACCTAAGTCGGGCTCACAAATCTGCTATCGGATATGGGATAGATGACTCCCACATCCAATAGTTTGATGAATTCTTTCTTGACTACCTCCATCATGGGAGGATTGAGCCTTCGCTGTGGTTCTCTACTTGGCTTCGCATCATCTTCGAGAAGTATGCGGTGCATGCATAAGGATGGACTTATTCCCTTGATGTCGGCAATAGTCCATCCTATTGCCTCCTTCTTCTGCTTGAGAACCTCAATCAATGCCTGCTCTTGACTATGATTTAACTTCGAAGAAATGATCATGGGTAATGTCTTGTCATCCCCAAGGTACGCATACTTGAGGTGAGAAGGAAGGGCCTTAAGCTCAAGAATAGGTGCCTTGATTGTAGAAGGTAGAACTTTTCTTATGATTCCGGGAGAGAGATGAACTTATGTACATAATTTGGTGGGAATGACTTTGGTGCACCCATTTGTGCCACTGTTTCCACCAATTCCTCATTGGTCTCCCAAACCTCCTCTTTACCCTTCTCCAACTGAGTAGTAAGTGCAACTTCCATTGGGCCCTACATGACAACTCAAACAACTCTTACACGAGAGGGTCAACAACATCAATGGAAAATACAAAATGAACAGCTTCCGAAAAATGCATTGCATCAAAGATAGTGAAATTGACAATTTGTCCATCAAATTCCATCGTGAGGGTGCCCTCACGGACATCGATCTTGGTTTGGGAAGTATTTAAAAATGGTCTTCCCAAAGAGATCGGTGTGGACGTTGATGGATCGTCTTGCATGTCCATCACATAGAAATCAGTGGGAAACACGAGTTCATCAACTTCAACTAGCACATCCTCAATTACCCCATCGGGATACGAAGTGTTGCGATCGGCTAGTTGAATGACGACCCTTGTTTCCTTAAGCGGACCCAAATTTAAAGAATGAAAAATTGAACGTGGCATGACATTAATCGAAGCTCCTAAGTCAAGCATTGCGCGTTCAATTCGACAACTACCTATTTTGCACGGAATCACGAACATTCCAGGGTCTTTACACTTTGGTGGAAGTTTCTTCTGGAAGATGGCGGATATATTCTCTCTCATGATCACTTTTTCATTCCCTTTAAGCTTCCTCTTGTTGGCGCAGAGGTCTTTCAAAAATTTCGCATATCTGGGAATTTGCTTCACTGCATCTATCAGCGAGATATTTATCTCCACTTTTCTGAACATTTCCAGCAGTTCTTTTTCCCTATTTTTATCCGGGACCTTCTTGATTTGGCTAGGAAATGGCGGTTTAAGAACCCAGTTTTCCAGCCCGGTTCTCCTACCACTGGTTCCGTTTCCTGAACTTACTCAAGCTCTACTACAAACTCAAGTCTTTGTTTGATAGAAGTGACCTCCAATTTACAAATCTCCACCTCAATGAATATCAACCATGTCATTTCCTCAACTCTTGTTTTCTTGCAGATTCAAATGCATTTTACAAGCTTTAATAAGCTTGCACAATGCCCAAACTTGACACTAGGAAGAGACTTTGTTAGAAAATCAGCTGCACTATTGCTTGTGTGCACCTTATTTACACTTACAGATCCATTCTCCACCACATTCCTCACAAAGTGTAATCTTACATCAATGTGTTTTGATCTCTAGTGAAAAACTTGATGTTTTACCAAGTGAAGAGTACTCTGATTATCACACAAAACTTCCACACACCCTTGCTAAATCCCTAAATCCTTCCGTATACCTTTTAGCCACAAGGCTTCTTTCACTACATTAATAACAACAATGTACTCAGCTTCTGTGGTTGAAAGTGCAACCACAGGCTAATGCAAACTCTTCCAACTTACTGTTGTGCCATATAATGTAAAGATATACCCTGAAATAGACTTTCTAGTGTCTACATTCCCTGCAAAATCTGCATCAACATACCCAAGCAGTGGATTCTTCAAACAGTCACACTTTTGAAACATCAACCGAATGTCCAATGATCCTTTCAAATACCTGAGTATCTGTTTAAGTGCTTCCCAGTGCTCTCTTCCTGTATTTGACATGAATCTACGTACCAGAGATACAACATAAGCAAGATCAGGTCTGCTACATATCATGCCATACATTAAGCATCCAACACCGCTTGCATATGGCATTGTTTCCATGTATTTACTGTCTGCATCAGTCTTTGGACACTGTTCTTTTGATAATCTAACCTGTTGACTTACAGGAACACATAAAGATTTAGCTTCATGCATATTGAACCCCTCAACCACCTTTTGCAAGTAGTGTCTCTGAGACATACATAGTTTTCCAGCTTGTCTATCTCTCAGAATATCCATACCTAAAATCTTCTTAGCATCACCAAGGTCTTTCATTTCCAATTCTGAGCTCAGTCTTTGATTGAGTGGCTGAATTTGCAACTTGCTTTTGCTGGCAATGAGCATGTCATCCACATATAGAAGCAAATACACTTGATCATCCATAGTATATTTTTGGAAATACACACAACTGTCATATGCACTTCTTTTGAACCCAACATTCAACATAAACTGATTACCTCCTATTTCGCTGCCTTGAGCTTTGTTTCAAGCCATATATAGACTTTCTTAGGTCACAAACCTTGTTCTCACTTCATGGTACAACAAAACCTTCAGGCTGCTGCATATAGATATTTTCCACCAGTTCACCATGTAGAAAGGTTGTTTTCACATCCAGTTGTTGTAGCTCTAGGTCTTTTTGTGTCACATTTGCTAACAGTAGTCTGATTGAGCTATGCTTTACTACACGAGAGAACAATTCCTTGCAGTCTATTCCTTCTCTCTGTGTGAAACCCCTGGCCACAAGTCTTGCCTTGTATCTCACCCTTTCCACCTCACTGACTTCAAGCTTTTGATGTGAAAATCCACTTTGAAGAAATAAGCTTTTGATGTGGAGGTTTATCCACAAGCTTCCAAGTCTTATTTCTCTCAAGAGATTGCATCTCCTCCACCATGGCACTCATCCACTGATCCCTCTCACTTCCATTGACAACTTCTCTATAGTTCTGAGGTTCATTATGCTTCAGTGTTTCTGCTATACTTAAAGCATAATAGACTATCCTAGCTTGTCCATAGAAATCTGGTTTTTGGATTTGCCTTCCTGGTCTATCTCTGCCAATGCTGTAAGTTCTGGGATTTGGATCTCCAGGTTGATCCACTTCTTCATCTGACGAACTAGTGCTTGATTCTTCATCTATATGTGCTGTCCCTGGCGGAAAAGGTTCCTGAGGGTGCTCCACCTCAACTGACATCTTCTGTGATACTCCAGCTTTGTCAGTTTCTCCTTGATCATCTGTTGAATTATACTCCATCATAGTTTCATTGAATTTTACATCCCTGCTCAGAATGAGTTTTTGATGTCCCTTCTCAATACACCACAACCTGTAGCCTTTGACTCCATCAGGATATCCCAGAAACCTTAAGGCCCTAGGTTCCAATTTATCTTGTCTTATATGTGCAAAGGCCAAGCATCCAAACACCTTTAGTTCATTGTAATTTGAATGTTTGTCATACCACACTTCATCATGAGTTTTGAAATCAATTGCAGATGAGGCTGTTTTGTTGATTAAGTAGCAAGCTGTATTGACAGTTTCACCCCAGAATGTTTTTGGTAGTTTAGCATCCAGCAACATTGGTACACGTGTCCCGTGCACGCACTTTAGGGCACTTTTAGTGTCATTTCAGTGTCAATGATGTGCATAATCACGTGTTTTTAGTGCTTTTGTATTCTCATGGGAAAAATAATGCGTTTGTGTTGTTTTTGTGTTACGATATGTGCAAAAGGATAGAAAAAGAACATCAAACGATCACGGAGTCGATGGATCGGTCGATGACACAAGGGACAAGGCTGAGGGACCGATCTCGGCCGAGACAGGGCACAAATATCGGTCGAGATACCTCTCTAAGGAAATCCTGGAGTTTTGAGAGATTGAAGATCTCGGCCGGCACGGGTATGGCATCTCGGCCGAGATAACCCAAACCCTAAAAATCCCCTTGTCACGTCTCGGCCGAGATGCAACCCAATCTCGACCGAGATTATCCCTCGGTTTACAAATTGAAAAGCCCTTTTTCACGTCTCGGCCGAGACACACTTGCGTCTCGGCCGAGATTCCTTGCCCTGTTGTAAATTCTTGAACGCGATTTTGCCTTAAATTGAAGTAACAACTCTTCCCCTATATATATATATATCCTCACTTTCGAAATTAACCTATCTTGGGGACATTGAATAACACACTTTCTAGCCATTTTTGAGCCACAAAAGTCACCAAGGAAGGAAGATTGGGCAAGAGATTGAAGGATCATCCTCTCGAATTGACATCTTTGGTTTCATCCATCTCAGTATCACGTTTCTTTACTTTTCTACTTATTTTCTATTTGTTTTAGCTTCCATGGGTGAGTAGCACCCTTATTTCTACCATTGATCTAATGTAAAACTTTGAGTGATAATGTTTACATGATTATTGCTAGTTGATGTTACCATTTGATTACAATTTCAAGTGTTCTACACTATTTACTGTTATTGACTCATATTTGTATGTTTTTTCTTGGCCTGATCAACCTCTAGGAAGTGTATGAATATGTTGCTAGAATGGGAAATTACTCTCCATAATTGCAGGATTTTTGATTCCCTAGTAGCAAACAACGAGTGGTTTCGTTGGTGATAGTGTAGAGTTCGACCTCTAAACTCGAGCTTTCGAGGTTTATGTCAAATTTGTTTCGTTATCTTGGAGCTTTTATCATTCGATTGCCAAATTGAAGAGAGTTTATTCGACATTTTAGTTTAATTGGAGAGGGTTAGTCGAAGAGCTTATTTCGATTAGCCATAATTAAGAGATAATACAATTGCTAGAGCTTGTTAGTAGTCGTGAAATAGGGACTTGAAATGTTTTCAATTGGGTATCAACAATAGTTGTGTAATTCGTTGGAACCAAAGGGATACTCGATCAAGGGTAGATACTTTAATCATATTTTAAAAATCCAAAAATCGATTTATCTATCTTGTCATCTTTTGTTAATTGAATCTTAGCTTAGTTGATTATAGCTAAATAGTTGTCCCTAGTAGTTATTGATAGTTTATAGCTTGACAAACAACCCCCCCCCCCCCCCCACCTTTATTATTTTCATTTCGCATTTGTTCTTGTTTGAACTATACAATTGCTTGACATATTAAGACAATATTGTTCAACCGTTCCTCGTGGGATCGACCCTTACTTATCGCTCTACTTGTTAGAGTTTTAGGTTAAGGCTTAGTATAAATATATACATATATTCATCTATATATCTATATATTTATACTTAATTTAATTTTGTACCGACACACGACGATCACCCTCACCAAATTTTGGCTCCGTTGCCAGGGAACGGTGATATGAATAGTGTTGTTTTATTTGTTCAAGCATTATGTTTAGTTTATTAGTTGTTTATCTACTTCTTGTTTATCCAGTAGTTTGATATTCTCTTGTTTTCTTGTTTTTGGATAGGTAATTAATATTCTTGCATTCCCAAGGGGAGAAAGAACTTCTTTTCGAGCCAGAGATAGTTGAACGAGAAAGATTATTGAGGAGAAGAGCTAGGTTACTTGAAGAGGTCCGAGGATCATTTGAAACCTTGAGTATAGAGAGTGAGGAGATTGAATTAGAAGAGATGGCTGGTGAGCAGGATCAGGAAAGAACCATGAAGGAACTTGCCAACACAAGGGTTGCACACGAACCCTTGTGTATTATTTTCCCGGAGATAGGAAATGATACCACTTTTGAGCTCAAATCGGGGCTCATTCACCTTCTGCCATCATTCCATGGGCTAACCGGGAAAGACCCACACAAACACTAAAAAGAATTTCATGTGGTCTGCTCGAGCATGAAACCGACCAGGGTGACTGAAGAACAAATTAAGATCAGAGGATTTCCCTTCTCATTAAAAGATCTTGCAAGAGACTAGTTGTACTACTTGCTACCGGGTTCCATTACTACTTGGGAGCAGATGGAAACACAGTTTCTAGAAAAGTATTTTCCTGCATCTCGAGCCACTACCATCCGAAAGGAAATTAATGGAGTGAGGCAAATCCAGGAGGAAACATTGTATGAATATTGGGAAAGATTCAAGAAGCTTGTAGGGAGCTGCCCACCACATCAAATCACTCCACAATTGTTGATCCAGTATTGGTACGAGGGACTGTGTATAACTGAACGAAACATGATTGATTCAGCCAATGGAGGGGCTCTGGCCGACAAGACCCCAACCGAGGCCCGGGCATTGATCTCCAAGATGGCCGCCAACATTCAACAATTCGGTTGTAAGGAACCTGTGAGGCGAGTCAAAGATGTTATCGATTCAAGAGTTGAAGAAAGATTGGACCAGCTCACCGACCTGGTGAAGAAATTGATTTCCGGGAGCACTCCTACCTCAAAACCCTGCAGAATCTGTAAGATAACTGAGCACTCCATTGATACCTGTCCTATTCTTGGAGAAGAAATGGATGCTCATGCGAATGCAGTTCATAATTTTTATCCTAACCAGGCTGGCCGAAAGTATGATCCTTATTCGCAGTCGTACAATCCGGGGTGGAGAGATCACCCCAATTTCAAATATGGGAATCAAAGCCCAACTATGCATCAATAGGGTGATCAAGGTGGACACAATCGACCCCCCTACCCTTGGGGGATGTTCCAGCAAAGGCAACGTACTGAACCAGTACCCTCTGATCCATCCCTTTCTGATATAGTCAAGAGCCTAGCAACAAGTACGCTTCAACTACAGAAGGAATCAAGTTCGAGGTTCCAGAGTATTGAAAATGAAGTCAGTCAAATAGCATCAGCGGTATCTCGTCTGGAGAGTGCTCAAAGTGGAAAGCTACCGGCACAACCCAAGATAAACCCCCGAAATGTCAGTGCAATCACCCTAAGGAGTGGGGTGATGCTTGGAGAGCCTAAAAAGCCCGGGCATCATTCCAATGGGGAGAGGAGAATTGAAAGTGAAGGGGAAAATGCTGAGAAAGAAATCTCGGCTGAGATACATCAAGATCTTGGCCGAGATACATCAAGATCTCGGTCGAGATGGCTCACTTCGCCTAGAGGAGGAAATTTCCTGTCCAATAATTTTGGTCAAGAACGAATTGCATCTCGGCCGAGATCAAGCAATCCAACCTGAAGAGGAAAAACGTTGTACTCTTGTCTCGGCCGAGACACAACCAAATCTCGGCCGAGACGCCCAGAAGTCACATGTCAATTCTTCAACTCCACCACTGCGGATAAGGGTAACAACCTTGAACCGGTAGTTATGAAATAATTAATCATGAGAGCTTTAACAACGGTTTCTATTGGGTATTAACAACGGTTAGTTTGTCGATTGAAATTGCTTGTTGTTCCATTCTGTTACAACTGAATTGAGCTGGATAACTACATACTCAGGAGCTTCTCAGTTTATAGAGTTATCAATTTACATTTTCCCTTTGATCTTTGTACACATTAACAAGAATTAGTAGAGTTAGGGTTTTTGTTCTTGTTTTTGGGTTTAAAACAGAGCTTTATGATTCCCGGTGTAATTTCTTGTAATTGGTGTTGATACTTAGTGAATTGAGGACTAAAGATCCTCTGTAGATGTAGGTCAATCTTGACTGAACCACATAAATCGTTTCTTTCTCTTTTCAATTCAGTTTTTTGCACATATCTTTGTTCGGTTGATCTGGGATTGAGTGTTCGAACTAGTTTCAATTGTTCGGATTTTTAATTGGATTGTAGTCGAACATTTGTGTGATTTCATGTAATTGGCTTGATTCATTTATAATATATTTTTCTATCCTCGGAAGGCTACTACTATATTATACTCACGTTCCTTGGAACACAAGTCAGCTTTGAATTCCTGATTCAAATGTAGACTCCCCGTTTCAAAAAACCTTTCGTGAGTTTGGTTAAGTGAAAGATTTTCTTCAACTTCTGGTAGTTGCCACTAAACTTGAATACAATTGAGATGTGGGCAAGCTTCCTGCTTTGAGAAGGATTAGGACCAAAGTAAAGCTTGAGAGCTAGCTTGACTTGAGAGTTGTCGCAGCTTGTGTAGATGTCAATTCAATATCATCAAGTGAGCATGTCTTGTAGTAGAGGTTGAGTAGAATCGGGAACCGGGTTTGAGTTGGGAAGAACCGGACCGAAGAGCCGGGTTTATATCGATTCAGTTTTGGTGGTTATTGAAGAACCGGAGTTGTGACGGTTATAATAGAATTGTGCAACGATTTTGAACCGTTGAATGAGAAACCGTTGTTGAAGACGCGTACCAGTTTTTGAAGCAGTTAAAACAGAATTGATTACAGCTTCCAGAGCATCTTGATTCGAGCTTAGCTCTTTATATACATTTGTTCCACTTGTAAAGACGAGTTGATACACGTAGTTTTCCCTCTGTAAACACTACACAATCATTAGAATTTGGAAGCTAGGGTTCTTGAGCTCAATTTGGATTGTGAATTGGGGCTTCTAGTTTTCTGAGTTAGTTCTTGTAATTGATTGTTCAGTGGAGTGAATTGAGGAGTATAGAGCCTCCGTGGATGTAGATCACATTGATCGAACCACGTAAAAGCTGTGTGTTCTTCAATTTGTTTTCTAGTTTTGCGTTCGGTTTTGTTTGGCCGATTTTCAGTTCATTTTTCATTCGTTTCTGGACTGAATCTTTTTGTGTGTGTTGTAAGTGTTCTTAAACTTAACAAGTGGCGCCGTCTGTGGGAAACACAACACATACATTCAAAGAAGGAGAAAGAATGGCTGGAGTAAAGATGGATGTGGAGAAGTTTTCAGGTAAGAATGACTTCTCACTTTGGAAGATCAAAATGAATGCAGTACTGATTCAAAATGGCCTAGACTCTGCACTTCTTCTTGTTTATCAATGGCCTGATGCTGAGAAATCCAGGTTTCCAGAATTGGATAAGAAGGCTCTGAGTTTGATATTCTTATGTCTGGGGTGATAAACCTTTGAGGGAGGTTTCAAGGTGCAAGAATGCAGTGGAGGCATGGGGAAAACTGGAGGAACTCTATCAATCAAAGTCTATATCCAGCAAACTATTTCTGAAGCAGAAATTAATGTCCTTCAAAATCACTGATGATAAGGTTATTTCTGATCAACTTGATGAGTTTGTCAAGATGATTGAAGAATTGGAAGATCTAGGGGTGAACTTGGAGGATGATGATAAGGCTCTGATGGTGTTGAATGTTCTTCTAAAGTCCATGGAAAGCTTTAAAGATGCACTGATGTTTGGAAGAGATGGAAAAATCAGCTATGAATCCATCTTCAGCATTGAAGACCAAGTGTTTTCAAAATCAGGGAGAAAAGGCCTCTTCACAAGCTGGAGAAGGCTTGAACATTAAGTTCAAAAAGAATTTCCAAAAGAAGAAGTTCCAAGGAGTCAAAGATAACAAATCTGGAAATCAGAATGCAAAGAAACAAGGAGACTGGGTTGAAACCAGAAAGTGTTTCAAATACAAACAAGCTGGGCATTTAAAGAAGGACTATTCTACAAAAGAAGAAGAAGCAGGAAAATTAGAGGGCAGAAGTGGCTATGACTGATCATCAAGAAGACACCCCAGAAGTCTTAAACATCACAAACACAAAAATGGAAAAGGAATGGGTTCTTGATACAGGGTGTTCATTCCACATGTGTCCCAATGAATCCTGGTTCAAGGATCTACAGAAAGAAGATGGTGGATGTGTATTACTGGGAAATGATCACTCCTGCAGAGTTAAAGGCACAGGATCAGTTCAAATAAAAATGTATGAAGGAGTCATCAGAACTATTTCTCAAGTAAGGTATGTCCCTGGATTGAAGAGAAATCTCCTATCCCTTGGTTCTCTTGTGGCAAATGGCTGTCAGTTCAATTCCATAGATGGTTATCTGCACATCACAAAACACAAAAGCTGCTAATCAAAGGAAGGCAACACAATGGCTTGTTTATTTTGATTGGATCACCTGTGATAGGATGTGCTGAATCTGTGATAAGCAAAGAAGATGTTATGAAGTGGCATAGAAGACTGGGTCATATTGGAGATAAAGGGTTGAAGGAGTTATCCAAGAAGGGCATCATAGGTAAAATGGGAAATAGAACACTGGATTTCTGTGACAAGTGTGCTCTGGGGAAGGCCAAGAAGCTGCCTTATGCCAAAGGGATACAGTCTACCCAAGAACCCCTGGATTATGTACACTCTGATACTTGGGGACCTTCAAGAATAGAAACACATGGAGGAGGAAGGTACTTCATGTCCATCATTGATGATTACAGTAGAAAAACATGGGTATTTGTGTTAAGGAACAAGAGTGATGCATTTCTTAAGTTTAAAACATGGTTGAGTAAGGTGGAGAACCTAAGAGGGAAGAAGCTAAAACATCTTAGGACAGATAATGGCTTGGAATATCTTTCCACTGAATTCACAGGTTTTGTGAAGAGAAGGGCATCACAAGGCACAGAACTGTCCCACTAAACCCCCAACAGAATGGGGTTGCTGAAAGATTTAACAGAATTGTGCTGGAAAGAGTTAGATGTATGCTGATTGATGCTGGATTACCTAAATCATTCTGGGGAGAAACTATAAACACTGCATGCTATTTGATCAACAGGTCACCATCATCAAATCTAGGGTTTAAAACTCCAGAAGAAGTGTGGAGAGGAAAGATAACATACTACCATGACTTAAAAGTGTTTGGTTGTTTGGCCTATGCTCACATTAGGCAAGACAAACTTGATGCAAGAGCACAGAGATGTGTATTCCTAGGATATCCTGAGGGCATAAAACGCTATAGGTTATGGTGCTTGGAACAGGGAAACCAGAAGCTCTTGATAAGTAGAGATGTAAGGTTCAATGAGGATGTGATGGGATACAACTCTGCTGGAAGTCAAGAGGAAGCTGATGGAGCTGTGGAACCTTAAAGAATCTCTGTTCAGGTGGAGCTTAATAAGGAGCAGATACCACCAAAGGAGGATACTCAAGCTCAGCAAGAAGATGACAGTTCATCAGAAGAGGAAGAAGGTCAAACTGAGATTGCAACTCTCATAGCTTATAGCATAGGAAGAGACAGGCCAAGAAGACAAATCCAAAGGCCTGATTTCTATGGACAAGTTGGAAGTGTATATTATGCACTGAATGTGGCAGAAGACTTGGAGTTTCAAGAGCCTAGTAGTTTCAAGGAAGCAGTAAGTTGCAGTGAGAGTGAACACTGGATAGGGGCCATGATGGAGGAAATGGAATCTCTAGAGAGAAACCAAACCTGGAAGCTTGTAGACAAACCAAAAGGGCAGAAGCTAGTTAGTTCAAAATGGATCTTCAAGAAAAAGGTGGAGGCTGGAAAAGCTAATAAAATTAGATACAAGGCAAGGTTGGTGGCCAGGGGCTTCACACAAAGAGAAGGCATTGATTATAATGAGGTATTTTCTCCAGTAGTGAAGCATTGCTCTATCAGGTTACTTCTATTAAGGGTTACTCAAGAAGACTTGGAACTACAGCAGTTAGATGTCAAGACAACATTTCTGCATGGGGATCTGGTTGAAAAGATATACATGAAGCAACCTGAGGGCTTTGTGATTCCAGGAAATGAAGAGAAGGTCTGTTTTCTCAGGAAGTCACTCTATAGGTTGAAACAAAGTCCCAAGCAATGGATTAAGAAGTTCAATGAGTTTATGATAAGTGCAGGATTCATGAGAAGCTTATATGACAGCTGTGTATACTTTAACAAAGGTTCAAGAGTTGAACAAGCGTTTCTGCTATTATATGTGGATGATATGCTCATAGCCAGTAAGAGTGTTGATAAGATACAACAGCTAAAGGGAAAATTGAGTTCAGAATTTGACATGAAGGATCTTGGGGAACCCAGGAAGATTCTGGGAATGGACATCATTAGAAGAAGAAAGACTGGAACATTATGGCTCTCACAGAAGCAGTATCTGCAGAAGGTTGTGGAGAGATTCCACATGCATGAGTCAAGACCAGTAAGTATTCCAGTTAATCTACAGACTAATCTGTCCAAGGATCAGTGCCCTAAGACAGAAGCTGAGGAGATTCGCATGAAGAATGTTCCATATGCCAGTGGTGTTGGCAGTTTGATATATGGAATGATATGTAGCAGGCCAGACTTGGCCTATAGTGTGTCTCTGGTAAGAAGGTATATGTCAAATCCTGGAGAATCACATTGGGAAGCTTTGAAGCAGGTTTTAAGATATGTGAAAGGGTCTGTCAGTGCGGGGTTAAAGTTTCAGAGACAAGAAGCTAGCACTATACCTTTGGTTGGATATGTTGATACAGACTTTGCTGGGAACTTGGATACTAGAAAATCCATTACAGGGTATGTCTTTACTTTGTATGGTACAGCTGTAAGTTGGAAAAGTGTGCAACAGTCAGTGGTTGCATTGTCAAAAACTGAAGAAGAGTTCATTGCCTTAACTGAGGCAGTCAAGGAAGCTCTGTGGCTCAAAGGAATTCTCAAGGACTTGGGAATAAGACAAGATTGTGTTACTATTCAGTGGGATAATCAGAGTGCTCTTCATTTGGTGAAACATCAAGTTTTTCATGAGAGGTCTAAGCATATTGATGTTAGACTTCATTTTTCAAGGGATATAATTGAAGCTGGATCTGTTGAAGTAAAGAAAGTGCATACTATGGACAATGCGGCAGATTTCTTGACTAAGGCAGTTCCTAGGAGTAAGATGGTACATTGCTCAAGCCTGATAAGGCTTGAACAATGTGATTAAGCCTGGAGGTGATAAGACAGTGAGAGGTGATGAAATGCACTTGAATTCATTGAGGTGGAGATTTGTAGATGTCAATTCAATATCATCAAGTGAGCTTGTCTTGTAGTAGAGGTTGAGTAGAATCAGGAATCGGGTTTGAGTTGGGAAGAACCGGACCGAAGAGCCCGGTTTATATCGATTCAGTTTTGGATGTTATTGAAGAACCGGAGTTGTGACGGTTATAACAGAATTGTGCAACGGTTATGAACCGTTGAATGAGAAACCGTTGTCGAAGATGCGTACCAGTTTTTGAAGCAGTTAAAACAGAATTGATTCCAGCTTCCAGAGCTTCTGTATTCGAGCTTAGCTCTTTATATACATTTGTTCCACTTGTAAAGACGAGTTGATACACGTAGTTTTCCCTCTGTAAACACTACACAATCATTAGAATTTGAAAGCTAGGGTTCTTGAGCTCAATTCGGATTGTGAATTGGGGCTTCTAGTTTTCTAGGTTAGTTCTTGTAATTGATTGTTCAGTGGAGTGAATTGAGGTGTATAGAGCCTCCCTGGATGTAGATCACATTGATCGAACCACGTAAAAGTTGTGTGTTCTTCATTTTGTTTTCTGGTTTTGCGTTCGGTTTTGTTTGGCCGATTTTCAGTTCATTTTTCATTCGTTTCTGGATTGAATCTTTTTGTGTGTGTTGTAAGTGTTCTTAAACTTAACAGCTTGGATCTTCACTTGTGTTCTTATTGCTTGCTATCTTGCTTTAGTATATTTTGCATAAACACTGGTAAGATTATCAGATTGTATGCTTTGAAGCTTTGAATAACAATGTTGAGTGCTTGATGCGAAGTAATCTGAATGCTTCAGTTTCGGTAGTCTCTACTTCGTCCTCCATCTCCTTCAATTTATAGCAGTTGAGATTTCTTCTTGTTGAAGAGAGGAAATAATCACGTTGATATGTAATGCTTCTTGAACAGCCGTTTGTCCTTTCTCGCAGGGAGATGGTTAGAGTGGTTGCGGCTTGGTGTTAGTGTCCAGTGTTGCTTTTGCTTCATGTCAGGTGATGTATCCTCACGCTATTGGATAGTCAGTAAAAGGTTTTAAACTTCTCTCCACTAGTTATATTTCTGGGGGCATTAGGTCCTACTTTATAGGAGTTTTTCCCATTATAAAAAACTAAACATAAATTTCCTAACAATTTTTCCCTTTTTGATGATGTCAAACTCTAAGTAAAACGTACTCAAAGTCACGAGACAACAAATTGTTAAAATAAATAGTTATTCCTCCACAGGTACTTAAAATACAACATGCATGACGAAAGATTACGAGATATAATCAGTTAGCAATAATGATAACTATTTTCATTAGATATCCCTATGTATTACAGTTACAGTAAGCATGTCCGAAATCAAAACAATCTTACATCCAGAGCTATTGCGGGAAAAATTTACCCAGCAGTCCGTTTATTCTTCTTCTAGTGACACTTTTTGAAGTGTTGCTTCACATGCTTTTTGCCTCTATCCCTTGATCTGTCTTCTTCTTTTAGATCCCCACCCTTCCTAGATCTATAAGGATCATTCCCAGGGCACCTCCACCATTCATTGTCCATCTTATGTTTGAAGTTCTTCATATTCAAGATACACCTCAAGAGTGATTCTTCCATCAGCCACCATTCATCAGATAGGAAGAACTTGTATCTTTCCCACTTCAAGCCTTTAAGCTCAAACTGGAATGGAAGTACTCCTGTGTGTATTTGTTTTCCAATTCTCTCAGCTTATCTCCATTGGAACCTTTGATATTATTGTATGTGCCTTCACTTAATAGGTACTCGAAGTATCTTAGAATTTCAGTCATCCTCTAATGATCAATTTCCTGTTCAGTGGGATTTCTCATTGTTGGAATTTGATAAGTACGAAGATCATCTAGCTGTTCATATGTGTAATCATATAGCATCCAGTCTTTATACTTAGAGAGGATTGATAGGTTGGGAAGGACATCCTTCTTTCTTGTACTTGAGGGGGCATGTTGCTTTCCGTGAACAGGTAGATCTCGTGGAGTTTAGCTTCTTCCTTTTCAAGGATATGGCGCACCCTTGCTTCTAACTCTTGCAAAGGTCTCTGAAAATATTTTTGTTTGCGAGTACTCCATTGTTGTACTTTCGCTTTGGTTTCCTGTTCTTGTCTTCTTGCCTTTCCCATGCCTCCTCTTCCTCCTTTTTGATATCATCAATATTGATCCAATATGTGCTTCCAGTATGTTCATAATATTGACCAATATGTTTCTGCCATCGCCTTTCTATTACCGCAGTAGGCAGAATTCATCCTTCAAGGACTAGAGACCGTTCTTTTGCTCTTTCAGCCTTCCTTCATTGTGGATGCTAGACCAGTAACTTGTCTATTGATGTAGCCATTAAACTTCCTAACAAGTTCCTCCATCCAATGCCTTTTAGTGAGTGCTTCATTCACAAACCGAAGCTTCAGGTCTCGCATGCTCTTCGGAACCATGGTTATGCTTCGCAAACAAATCCAAGAGCTTTGAGTACTCCAAAAGCGTCATTGCTCATTGCTCTTCATAGCTTTTGTACTAAGAATTCAGTTGTTGACAACATACGATCACATTTTCTAGCACTTCTTACACAACCGTACTCATTGGCAAATATAACTCCATATGGGATTACTTAATTCCCACTAGGGTTTTGTGGTCACGCTCAAGAGACTTCTCTGCTCATCTCTTCTGTCTTTTGGCTGCCGTCTATGTTGTATCAAAAAGGTGCCTGAGCCACTTTTGTAGGTGGAATTCTTCAGAAGATGATGGTTCATTAATCCCTCAAATATCCAAGTGATCATTAGAACTGCCAGTTGGGGTTACTGGAGTTGGAGCTGGTGGTCTCCTTATCTCTTCCACGTGATCTTCTAGTTGCAGCTTCTTTTGTTGCTTCATGAGATTGTCCAGTAGGCTCACAATCAGTAGTGGCCTTCTTATGTTGTTGTCTGAATTCAGGTAGCAGTATTTCCAACTTGTCTTACATGCTGGTCAATAGCTTGAGTAGACAACTTAACTTCTACTCCAGCATCTGACTTGTCTTGAGTCTCAACTTCATTTGTATGGTTTGCTTCAATACTAACTGCATCAGTTGATTCCTTTGACAAACCTTATTCAACATCTTTTAGCTAAATCATTGCATCATCTGTTGGTCTTGCATTAGTACAGGTAGCATTTGCTTGCTCAGTAGCCAATCTTCTCTCTATAGCTTGACTTGCTTCTTCATTTTCCAAGCTTGCTTCAGTACAAGTTGCATCAACCTTGTCCTTTGCCATGCCACTTCTGCTTCTTGTTCTGGCTATATCCTTCAATTTCTCTACTATATCTTCCATAGTAGGTTGAACTTTATCGCTTAGCATTATAGGAACATCATCAACAACTGGATCATTTTCTACATGCTCATCTTTCAGCAGATGGTCTTCCTCCTCATCTGCATTGCTCTAGGAAAGGGTATCATTATAGTGCAACAATTGTTCATCTTCATGTTAGTCAACTTTCGGTGAGTCTGGAGTATCTTCAAGTATGATTACATCACCAGCAGTATGAACTGGATCTTCAGCAGAAGGTGTTGCAACTTCAGCGAGGTTACTAGGCGTGTGAAAATACTCTTCACTTACTCCAGTTTCTTGTTGATGTGAAGTAGTTTTTATATCTCCTACTACCTCTGAGATCCCACCTTGTGTACTGTCTGGTGCTTATACACTTGGTGTGTGGGAGATGGGCACTACATTGACTATTGCAATCTCTCCTATTAGTAGGTTCATCAGCGAACTGTGAAGTGCTTAATACCTTGTCTGCTACCACTTAATCAATAACAGATTCATTGGCGTATGCAGCATCTGCCTCAGCTACTTGTTTTGCGCTTTTGGTAGCTCATAGGCATCCTGAGAGGTTATTGCTACTTGTACAATGTGTGCTCTATTATAGAAGATTCATTGGCATTTCTCTGCCTAACTCTAAAACTTTCTCAGAGCTTTCTACAGCCATTGGCTGTGTTGTTGGAGCAGGTTGCTGCGATGAGCTTCCTGGTCCCTTTACCACTGGAATCTCATGCCTCCGATAGGTATCATGTCTTCTATGCCTCAGTATTTGTTGAAGCACTTTATCATTAGTTTCATCTTCACCATCAGAGTCACTGTCGTCAGCAGAGCGATTTAGTGTTGCCTTCTCCATAAGGCAAACCCTTCTTGTTTCCTGAATGTAATCTCTGAAGTCCTTTGAGGTCAGTTCAACAATGTCTCTACATTGTGCTCAGGAGGTGACCCGTTCTTCTTCCTCAACCCAATTAGAGCGCCATCTATTGTATCTTTCCATCTCCCTCTCTAGAAGCTCCTAAATGAGCTTTTCTTCTTCTTGTTGCTTGGGAGAGGTGGCGTTTTGGTCGGCAACAAGCATTAGTTCATCTCCTACTGCACATTGTTCATCCACTACTTCACGAGGTTCGACCTCTGCTAGTGAAGTGTGGTGGGGGCTGCCTGCTCGGTTTTCTACTTGAATCAGTAACTCTTCCGCCTGATTCGAACCATTTGCTGCTTCTTCTTCTTAGGTTGCAGAATTGGGAGGGGCGAGATAGAGAAAACAACATAAGAAAGAAACGTGAAGTCCCTTTTTCCTGCATTACATGGATTGACTCATGATCAGGAGATGGTGATCGTGGTAGTATGTTTGCTGCTTCAAGCTCATCAAAGAGTTACCTGACAGTGCTGGACTTGAGGTTGGCTTTGATTAGCCTCCTTGGTTTCTTTGGTAGGGGTTCCTCCTTAGAACTACTCTCTTCCTCTTCTACAATGGTACTAGAAGAAATGATTGATTCCTTTACAGGATTCAGCCATTAAGATCTCTTCTTGGAAGGGGTTTCAAATTCATCATGTTTCACCTCCCAAAACGAATGGTAGGGACATGCGTGACCCTTCCCTCTAATTCCTCCGTTTAGTTGGTACTTTCCCGAGTAGCAACTATCCACTTGCCTGCCCTTTGCAAGTTCCACACTGCCATTAATCCCGATACCGAGATGGTACATAACATAGTTGAGCACGATTTTGTAGATCTTGTAGCCTTATATCTTCATAACCTCCTCCACAGGTGAAGATAAATAGTGACCAGTTCACTGGCTCCTCTTTACACAAGGTGATCATCAATCGGAATCTAAGACTAGTTCACTTATCATACTCCCAGTTTTGCACTCTATACTGCGACTAAATATATCTTGCAGAAACTCAAACTCGGTAATGAAAGTGAGCGTTGTGCAGGATTCATGCACATTTACTACTTGCTAGTCACTTGTGAATACCTTCTAGCATTCAAGCCATAGATCTTCACCAAAGATCTTCAGTTGTGCTGTAGTCAATCCTTCGTCCGACATATAATATATCTTGGAAATCGCAGGAGTGATCCCAACAGTACTCCTTCCCACGGTGCATGTAGTGGTGGTGGTTGGTTCACCCCTGGAGTTGCGAGTGACCTCTGCAGTTGAATAGAACTGCTCCACCAAATCTTCCGAAGATCTTTGTGCGTGGGCACCAAGAAAGAAGGTCAGATGAATCAAAGACAACTTTCTCCATATTGTCTCAATCAAATGTGATCCTCTATTTCTCTTAGCCATTCATATTCATAGATACTCAAGAGATGCAAGTCTTCCTTCAATGAAGTTGTACTTTTTGGTTGGAATTGATTTTAAAGATGCCATTTTAGCTTGTTGGAGAAGAAGAACCTTTGAAGATCTGAGTTTGTTTGGAATCTTTTAGGGTTTCTTTTTACAAAGCTATGATCAAAGACTTTTCCCAATTTCAAAGTTTAGGTATATATATCCTATCACTTTAGATAATCATGAACGACTCTTAGTTGACTTGACAAGAAATTCGTACAATTTGAAAGGTCCAGATTCATTGATAGAAAAATGAATTTGAAATAGTGGCTACGATTTAATGAGTGCATTGGTCAAATATAAACCATAATAATTACCTCTGTGAAAGGCAACAGTTTCAGCACAATAAATGACGTGCACATTAGATGCGGGAAAAAAATTGTTTGGATAAGAAAGAAATGTTTCCTGCTTTAAAAACTAAAAAGTTTTTAAGTAAATGCTATGAGAAATATTAATGATGTAGCAATTAGTGGAGTAATCTTTAATACTGTAGACATTAAATACTTTCAGCTTGTGTGTCACAGTAAGGTTACTTGCAGTAAGCTTCAACGAATCGTCGTATTTTAGCTTACTGGGTTTCTCCTTAATGTGTTTCTTGTTGTAGGTACTCTGTGAATCACCATGTGCTATCTACTTACATTCTACTTACAACACATTTGCTTATAGTAGGCAACTTATCACTATGCCTTACTTATAGAATTCTCCCTTACTCCAGTAGGGTTATACTAACCTTTCAGTTGATTGTTTTGACGTTTGTTTTAATGCTTTCCGCAGCAGCAAACTTTACCTATAGGGATTCTCCTACATAAGTAGCATCCCTAATTCGATCCGAAGCATATTGAAACGTGATTCACACAGAGTTTAGTGAATATATGAGCTAAATGCATGTTTGTGTGTAATTTTTCAAGCTTGACTTTTTTTCCTTCAAGATGGTCATGTATTAAATGAAGTCTTACCTCTATATGCTTGGTCCTTGAAAAAAGAATTTTAATTGTTTGTGACAGCACTCACACTAGTGCTATCACACATTATAGGAATTTCTCTTGCGAGTATCCCGTAGTCCTTCAGTTGTTGTTGCATCCATAGTATTTGCACACAGTAGCTTCCAGAAGCAATGTATTCTGCTTCTGTAGTAGATGTTGCAATAGATTGATGCTTCTTGCTAAACCATGAAACAAGTCTATTTCCAAGAAATTGACATGTTCCACTTGTGCTTTTGCAGTCAATCTTGCAACCTCCAAAGCCACGATCTATGTATCCTTTAAGTTCAATTCAACTATCCTTGGGTACCACAACCCTACCCTAGCAGTGCCCATTAGATACTGCTCGGTATCGTGAATAGACCCCTACAATGAACAAGATCTCAGGTCTGCTTGTTGTAAGATGCAAAAGTGAGCCAATAGGTCTTGTTTACAGTGTATCATAAACATCATTTCCATCTCCATCTTTATCAAGTCTAGCTAAATTCCTCATCGGAACTCCTACTAAAGTTGAGTTGTCTTTCCCAAGCTTCTTTATCATCTCCTTAGTGTTATCACTTGAGTAATGAAGATACCATCATCCAATTATCTTACTTGAAGTCCAAGAAAGAAGCTTAACTCTCTCATCATACTTATCTTGAACTTGCTTTGCATCAGCTAGGAGAACTTCTTGCATAGTTTTTTGTTAGTTAACCCATAAATAATGTCATCACCATAAATTTGGACAAACCATCTTGGATTGGAAATAAAGGTTTTGTCTGCAACACCTTTCTGGAATCCACTTTTGACTAGATACTGCGAGAGAGTATCATACTAAGCTTGAGATGCTTGCTTAAGGCCACACAATGCCTTTTTCAGCTTGTAAACTTTATCTTTAGTTGGATTCTGAAAACCTGGTGGTTGCTCAACATACACTTCTTCAGCTAGAAGTCCATTCAGGAATACACTTTTCACGTTCATCTGATGTACACTTACGTTACTATGTGTAGCATAGGCCAGAAATATTCTGATTTCTTCAAGTCTGACTATAGGGGCAAATGTTTCATTGAAATTTATGCCTTTTTCCTGACAGTAGCCTTTGGCAACTAACCTAGCTTTGTTAGCGGTAACAAGCACTGACTCATATATCTTGTTCTTGAACACCCATTTGGTCCCAATTATACCTTGATGGGTAAGTCTAGGAACTAAGTTCCACAGTTCATTACTCTCAAACATATTGAGCTCATCTTGCATGGCTTGAACCTAATTAGGATCACTTAGAGCTTCCTCAATGGTACAAGGTTTCGTTTGAGATACGAAGCAGGAGAACATGAACTTGTAAGGTATGGATCTTCTTGTCCTTATTCCATCATTTATTCTCCCTATGACCAGGGTGGGTGGATGATCCATTAGTCATCTCCTGTCTGGTTCCAAACCTTGAATCACAACATTTTTCTGAGTTGCTAGCTAAGCTCCTTGTTGTGATGTAGGTTCTGGTGTAGTAGCCTCTGTTGTAGGGTTTGCAGTAACTTCAACAGGTCCTTCCTACTCTACAGTAGGCTCTTCATCGGGAAGAACTTGTTGTTTGATCTCCACATAAGGAACAAGTTCCTTATTCTTTTCCAACATGATCTTCTCTACCCTTGTTGTAATCCCTTCAATTCCTTTCGGGTTATAATAGGGTTCATCAAAGACCGCGTATGGTGAGCCTTCCACCATAGGTGTTCTCTTGTTGAACACGCTAACGACACGATTAGTATGAAGGAATGAGGTGGAAATGGAATAGTCATTCACTTGTTCATTCTGATTCTTATGATTCGTATGAATTTGTGATATGAATAGTCATTCCCAAAGGAATAGCTACTCCCATAACCATGGGATTAGTCATTCGTCCCAGCCCACATGGTATTAGTTATTCCTGACAATAAGAAATGAACTAAATATTATTATTATTATTATTATTATTATTATTATTATTATTATTATTATTATTATTATTATTATTATTATTATTATTATTATTATTATTATTATTATTATTATTATTATTATTATTATGATCATCATCATCATCATCGAATTATAATTAATTGATTAATTAGTTAGTATTATTTCTATGATTATTTATTATCAATATTTTCAAATTTTTTTAATATTCTCAATTACTTTATTGATTAAGGATAATGGTGTTCTTGTTCTTGTGTTCTTGTTATTAATGAACTTATTACTATTATTCATTATTATTTATAATTTACTTATTAATAATATAATTCATATTTTATAATTACTTTTAATGAATCGTTATCAATTAGTTGTTTAGTGAATAATAATATTAATTATTATTATTACCATTACTACCATTATTACTATTTTTATTATTACGATTATTATGATTATCATCATCATTATCATTAATTGATAATTAATTAAATTATTAAATCAGCTACAGTTATCGATAATAATAATATGTTGTTAGTATTACTGTTTCGATATATTACTTAGACGATTGAATATCTCATTCCTTATCATTCCTTAAGCATACCAATCATTGGAATACTCTTAATTATATTATTCATTTCCCATGTTCATTTCATTACTAAATTGATTCCATTCAGACATTATTCCATCCATTCATACCAATCATGCCGTAAATGATTTGCTTACTGAGGAGTATTCTGAAAATACTCCATCAGATATGTTAGGTTTAAGAACACTTACAACACACACAACAAGAATTCAATCCAGAAATGAATGAAAAACAAACTGAAAATCGGCCAAACAAAATCGAACGCAAAACCAGAAACAAAATGAAGAACACACAGCTTTTACATGGTTCGATCAGTGTGATCTACATCCACGGAGGCTCTATACACCTCAATTCACTCCACTAAACAATCAATTACAAGAAACAACTCATAAAACTAGAAGCCCCAATTCACAATCCGAATTGAGCTCAAGAACCCTAGCTTTCAAATTCTAATGATTGTGTAGTATTTACAGAGGGAAAACTAAGTGTATCAACTCGTCTTTACAAGTAGAACAAATGTATATAAAGAGCTAAGCTCGAATCAAGAAGCTCTGGAAGCTGGAATCAAATCAGTTTCAACTGCTTTTTAAAACTGGTACGAGTCTTCAACAACGGTTTCTCATGCAACAGTTCAAAACCGTTGCACATTTCTGTTACAACCGTCACAAGCCCGGTTCTTCAATAACTCCCAAAAGTGATGTGATATAAACCCGGCTCTCCGGTCCGGTTCTTCCCACCCCAAATCCGGTTCCTGATCCTACTCAACCTCTACTACAAGACATGCTCACTTGATGAAATTGAATTGGCATCTACAAATCTCCACCTCAATGAATTCAAGTGTACTTCATCACCTCACACTATCTTCTTATCTTCAGGCTTAATCACAATGTTCAAGCCTTATCAGGCTTGAGCAATGAACCATCTTACTCCTTGGAACTGTCTTAGTCAGAAAATCTGCCGCATTATCTAAAGTATGCACTTTCTTCACTTCAACAGACCTAGCTTCAATTACATCTCTTGAAAAATGAAGTCTAACATCAATATGTTTAGACCTCTCATGAAAAGCTTGATGTTTCACCAAATGAAGAGCACTCTGATTATCACACTGAATAGTAACACAATCTTGTCTTATTCCCAAGTCCCTGAGAATTCCTTTGAGCCACAAAGCTTCTTTGATTGCCTCAGTTAAAGCAATGAACTCTGCTTCAGTTGTTGACAAAGCAACTACTGACTGCTGCACACATTTCCAACTAACAGTTGTACCATACAAAGTAAAAACATACCCTGTAACGGATTTTCTAGTATCCAGATTACCAGCAAAGTCTGCATCAACATATCCAACCAATGGTAAAGTATTTGCTTCTTGTTTCTGGAACTTCAACCCCATACTGACAGACCCTTTCAGATATCTCAAAACCTGCTTTAAAGCTTCCCAATGTGATTCTCCAGGATTTGACATATACCTGCTTACCAGAGACACACTATAGGCCAAGTTAGGCCTGCTACATATCATGCCATACATCAAACTGCCAACACCACTGCCATATGGAACATTCTTCATGTGAATCTCCTCAACTGCTGTCTTAGGGCACTGATCCTTGGACAGCTTAGTCTGTAGATTAACTTGAATACTCACAGGCCTTGACTCATGCATGTGGAATCTCCAGAACCTTCTGCAGATACTGCTTCTGTGAAAGCCATAATGTTCCAGTCTTTCTTCTTCTAATTATGTCCATTCCCAGAATCTTCCTTGCTTCCCCAAGATCCTTCATGTCAAATTCGAAACTCAATTTTCCTTTTAGTTGTTGTATCTTATCACTGCTCTTACTGGCTATGAGCATATCATCCACATATAGCAACAGAATGACTTGTTCAGCTCTTAAACCTTTGTTAAAGTATACACAGCTGTCATATAAGCTTCTTATGAATCCTGCACCCATCATGAACTCATTGAACTTCTTATTCCATTGCCTGGGACTTTGATTCAACCCATAGAGTGACTTCCTGAGAAAACAAACCTTCTCTTCATTTCCTGGAATCACAAAGCCCTCAGGATGCTTCAGGTATATCCTTTCAACCAGATCTCCATGCAGGAATGCTGTCTTGATATCTAACTGCTGTAGTTCTAAGTCTTCCTGAGTAATCTTTGATAGAAGTAACGTGATAGAGAAATGCTTCACAACTGGAGAGAACACCTCATTATAATCAATGCCTTCTCTCTGTGTGAAGCCCCTGGCCACCAACCTTGCCTTGTATCTGATCTGATCAGCTTTTCCAGCCTCCACCTTTTTCTTAAAGATCCATTTTGAACTAACTAGCTTTTGACCTTTTGGTTTGTCTACAAGCTTCCAGGTTTGGTTTCTCTCTAAGGATTCCATTTCCTCCATCATGGCCCCTATCCAGTGTTCACTCTCACTGCAACTTACTGCTTCCTTGAAACTACTAGGTTCTTGAAACTCCAAGTCTTCTGCCACACTCAGTGCATAATATACACTTCCAGCTAGTCCATAGAAATCAGGCTTTTGGATTTGTCTTCTTGGCCTGTCTCTTCCTATGCTATAAGTTCTGAGATTTGCCATCTCAGATTGACCTTCTTCCTCTTCTGATGAACTGTCATTTTCTTGCTGAGCTTGAGTATTCCCCTCTGGTGGTATCTGCTCCTTATTAAGCTCCACCTGAACTGAAATTCTTTCAGGTTCCACAGCTCCATCAGCTTCTTCTTGACTTCCAGTAGAGTTGTATCCCACCACATCTTCATTGAACCTTACATCTCTGCTTATCAGGAGCTTCTGGTTTCCCTGTTCTAAGCACCATAACCTGTAGCCTTTTATGCTCTCAGGATATCCTAGGAATACACATCTCTGTGCTCTTGCATCAAGTTTGTCTTGCCTAATGTGAGCATAGACCAGACACCCAAACACTCTTAAGTCATGATAGTTTGGTGTCTTTCCACTCCATACTTCTTCTGGAGTTTTAAATCCTAGAGTTGATGATGGTGACATGTTGATTAAATAACATGCAATGTTCATTGTCTCACCCCAGAAGGATTTAGGTAATCCAGCATCAATCAGCATACATCTAACTCTTTCAAGCACAATTCTGTTAAATCTTTCAGCAACCCCATTCTGTTGGGGGTTTAGAGGGACAGTTCTGTGCCTTCTAATATCCTTCTCTTCACAAAACCCTGTGAATTCAGTGGATAGATATTCCAAGCCATTATCTGTCCTAAGATGTTTTAGTTTCTTCCCTCTTAGGTTCTCCACCTGACTTAACCATGTATTAAACTTGAGGAATGCATCATTGTTGTTTCTTAAAACATCTATCCATGTTTTTCTACTGTAATCATCAATGATGGACATGAAATACCTTCCTCCTCCATGTGTTTCTGTTCTTGAAGGCCCCCAAATATTAGAGTGTACATAATCCAGGGGTTCTTGGGTGGAATGTATCCCTTTAGCATAAGGCAGCTTCTTGGCCTTCCCCAGAGCACACTTGTCATAGAAATCCAGTGTTCTATTTCCCATTTCACTAATGATGCCCTTCTTGGATAACTCCTTCAACCCTTTCTCTCCAATATGACTCAGTCTTCTATGCCACTTCATAACATCTTCTCTGTTGATCACAGATTCAGCACATCCTATCACAGGTGATCCAATCAAAATAAACAGGTCATTGTGTTGCCTTCCTTTGATTACCAGCTTATTGTGTTTAGTGATGTGAAGATGACCATCCAGGGAATTGAACTGACAGCCATTTGCCACAAGAGAACCAAGGGATAAGAGATTTCTCTTCAATCCAGGGACATACCTCACTTGAGAGATGGTTCTGATGACTCCATCATACATTCTTATTTGAACTTATCCTGTGCCTTTAACTCTGCAGGAGTGATCATTTCCCAGTAAAACACATCCACCATCTTCCTTTTGTAGATCTGATACACGTTAATTATGCTTGTAATTAGGTCGAGTTATGATACTATTTTATAGGAATCAGGTGCATAGATGGTCAAGAATTGGGTGAAATGTTATGTAAGTGACCAATTAACGTATTCGGCTTGTTTAAAGGTGCTTTTGAGATTTTTCAGGATAAAAGGTTGTGATTTACGACCACCGGACAAGGAAACAAGTTGGAAGAGAGTGAAAACCGGCCCAAAATAGTGAAAACCCATGAAAACTGGTCCAAACCGTCCAAAAACCGGTCCAAACCGGTCCAGACCGGCCTGAACCGGTCCAGTAGCAAAACGACGCAAGAACCGACACGGCCGTGTTGAAGGTACACGGCCGCGTCAAACCTTCAACACGGTCGTGTCAAAAGTGATGTGAAAAGGTTAAAACAGCTCTGGATCAGAACACGCCCGCGTCACAATTGCAACACGGCCGTGTCAAATGTTGCGCTGAAAGTGAAGTTTACAAAGCAACACGGCCGTGTCACTTAAGCAACACGGCCGTGTCGAAAAGACCGCCGATAAGAGAGATCTTGTTTAATAGGGGATTTGATTTCCTAATAGGATTTTGAGCCTATCTTCTCAAAGATTCGTTCCCAACTCTATAAAAAGGACCCCAAGCTCTAGGAATCAAAAATGAATCATCAAGAACACCAATTACATCATTCCACCTAGAAGAAATCTTGGAGGACAAGGAAGACGAAGATCATCGAGACGGATTCATCCGGGTTTAATTATTCTTTTCTTAGTTTTAATTCTTTACAATGTTTTTATTAGAATTTTGTATTGGATTATTACTAGGCATGAGTAGCTAAGCTATTTGTGTCCTAGGATTAGAAAGTAGGGATTTTTAGGACAATGGTTTGATTATGATTTAATCTATTTATTCCTTTCTTTATGTGTTTATCTCTATGTTGTGCTTAAAACTGAATTTAGCTTGATCACCTAGATTTAGTAATTTAGTTTAACAATTTCGCTTCGAGAGGAGGGAATCGTTATCAGACTTAGAACATAAAGCGCAGTTGTCTATGACTGTGTAGGCCGTGGCTTAGGATCGTTTGGGAGTTATTAGGTTTAGTTGACTCGAGAGGGTAATTAGCTTAATTAATCAACGGTTTAATCGCTTCGAGAGAAGGATTAGATTATTGTCGTGCCGCCTAATAAACATTAGAATTGGTAAATTTATAGGTTAATTATATCCAACATTGAATTAATATCCTGAAATCGAAGCCCTAGGATACCTTTTCTCAGTGATTGTTAATTCTCTTTGTTTGTCAAGTATTAGTTAAATTCCTTAAGTCGTGTTAAAATCAACCTTTGCAACTTAGTATCTAGTTAGGACATTCCTAGAGTATTAAGGTACCAAACTACCTAAAACTATTCCTCGTGGGATCGACCTTGACAATAGTACTACACCTACATCCGTACACTTGCGGAACACTAGGTTAGCAACCGACGTGTCAAGTTTTTGGCGCCGTTGCCGGGGAATAGGATTTAGCGCTTAGTTTTTATCTTGAAAAATAAGATGAAACTAGACTAGATTTTATTTTTTTGTAATTTTAATTTTAATTTTCGTTTTAATTTTTGGGTTAATTTTTGTATTACGCGGTAGTTCTTGTTTTTGGTGTTTTCAGGCTTCGTATGCTCACCAGATCAAAAGGGAAAGAAACCCTTCTTCCTTTTGATCCAGAAATTGAAGCGATAGCTCGCAGACACCGAACTAGAAGAAATTTCGCATCTGAGATGGGGAACCCACCACAGCATCCGAATCAGGATGACGCACTTAACAGAGTACTGAAAGCTCTGGCACGTTTGGATGATCGAGTCACGAATATACAGCAGCAGCTACCTCCACAAGGGCCACAGCTACAACAGCAGTACGGCCCAATTCAGATAGACCCAGCTGCAAGCGATGAAGATGACACTCCCATTTGTGACTGCTTGAAGCCCAGTCCAAACCAGCAGGCAGGAGGAGTACAACCTCCACCACTCAATGCCAACAATTTCGAGCTGAAGCCTGCACTAATTAACATAGTGCAACAAAACCAGTATGGGGGAAGTGCTTTGGAGGATCCGAATGTACATTTGATCAAGTTTCGCAGACTGGCCGACACAATCAAGATCAATCATGTGCCGCACGAGCAAGTCAAAATGAGATTGTTCCCTTTCTCACTGAAGGACAGAGCACTACAATGGTTTAATTCGCTAGAAGATATCAGAGATTGGGAAGACTTGAGTACTTCTTTTCTGTTGAAGTACTTTCCACCAAGCAAGATGCTCGACCTGCAGAACCAGATCAACCAGTTCAAGCAATTGGACCAAGAGCCATTCAGAGAGGCTTGGGAGCGATTCCGGGATCTTATCCGGAGTTGCCCTCAACATGGGTTCACCAAGAAGCAGCAAGTGTGCAAGTTCTACAATGGTCTACTTGCTCCGACTAGAAACCAAGTAGATGCAGCTGCGGGTGGAAGTTTGATGGAGAAGTCAGTGAGGATGGCATTCTCAATCCTGGACGCGATGGCCAGAACGAGCTACCAATGGTCGAATGAGTGAAACATGCCAAAGAGGGTAGCGAGTGCCCAGAAAGTCGAGACCGTCAATAATGAGCCAATTGAAAAGCTCACAGCACAAGTAACAGCATTAACGAGCCAGGTGAATTTGCTAACTAATCTGACGTTAGCACAACAGCCAGGGGGTCCGGAAGAAGTTGAAGAAGTAAAATTTGTGAGTCAACGAAACTTCAACAATTTCCAGAATAATCAGCCTCGGTACAATCAGTACCCTCAGAATCAGAATCATCAGAACTTTTCATATGGGAACGCGCAAAATACACTTAATCCGCCACCCGGATTTGCTGTTACAAATGGCATGATCCATGACGGTAAGAAACCATCACAAGAAGAGATTGCGCAGTCACAATTTGAAAAGTATGATGAAAAGTTAGCTCAGTTGGAGAAGAAAGTTGATGGGAAATTTATGGAGCTAAACAAGCATATCACTGGGCAAGGGGCAGACATCAAGAGGCTCGAGAACACATAGGTGCAGACTCAAGCAAGCATTGGTGAATTGTCATCAAACATGAGCCAATTGATAAAGATAGTAGGAGCTCAACACAAGCAAGGCCAATATCCGAGTGATACAGTAGTTAATCCGAAGGAGCACTGCAATATTGTGAAGCTAGAGGAGCATGAGGAAAGCATGAAGGACCATGAAGCGAAGAAATCAAGCGAGGAAGTCAAAAACATTGAGGAGAAGGAGGTCAATACAATCATAGATAAGAAAATTTCATCTCCTATTCTTGATGAGTCTTTTGATTTTTTTTTTTAAAAATTCATTCTTTGCTAACCTTGACCCTTTAGAGCAATCTAGAGCTGTTGTTGTGAAACAGGAACCACTAAAGGAGAGAATCCAAGATAAAGAGGAAACCAAGAAGAGGAAGGATGGAAAAGAGACGACGAAGAAGAAACCGAGCAGTCCCAAAAAGAACGCTACAAAAAGCATGAAACCGAAAAGAGCAACAAAAGCAAAAGATCCAGGGAGTTTTACTATTTCTTGCTCAATTAGTAGTCATAATTTTCAAAACGTCATGTGTGATTTGGGGTCTAGCATAAATTTGATGTCTCTTAAGCAGTATAGACAATTAGGATTAAGGGAAATTAAACGATCCTTTACTACTATCCAATTGGCTGATGGATCGTCATTAACGCCGTTGGGAGTAGCAGAGGATGTAGTGGTGAGAGTGCTAAATTTTGAATTCCCTAGTGATTTCTTAGTTGTCGACATGAAAGGTAATGATGAATTTCCTTTTATCTTAGGAAGACCCTTCTTGGCGACTAGCCAAGCACTAATAGATGTACCTAAAGGGGAGTTAATTTTTCGGGTTCAAACGAAACAATCACACTCAAAATACATAAGTCGGGTCTAAGGGGTAGGCACAATTGTAGCATTGTTTACACTACCCAAGCTGCGGTAGAAAATTCTCATGTCCCAAATAGCTCGTTAATTGTTCAGAAAACATCCAACTCGGGGTGGCTAGAAAAAGGTTGATAGGAAAAGGACGTCCGGCTGATGACGTAAAACAAAGCGCTTGTCGAGAGGCAACCCGATGTTTATCGTTTTATTTTTATTATTTCGATAATTTTTCTGTTTTTTAGTGTTTTATGTTTTTAGGAATCAACATGGACGAGTGTGCAAGAAACGGGGGTCGAAAAGACGGAAAATGGTGTGTGGAAGGAAAACAGAGCAACACGGCCGTGTCACTTGATACACACGGCCGTGTCAAAATTGGCGTCAAAGGGTGAAATCCTCTGGAATGCAACACGGCCGCCTCACAAAATGACACGGCCGCGTCAACTTCAGCTCAAAGTAACACGGCCGCGTCTCACACACGACACGGCCGTGTCAAAAGATGACTCACAATGGAAAAACACGCTGGAATACAACGCGGCCGTGTCACATTCTGGACACGGCTGTGTCAAAAACGCCACAGAAACCAGTTTTTGATTCAATTAGAACAGGGCCGCGTCAGCATTATAACACGGCCGTGTCAAAAACGACCCAGAAACATCAATTTTGGCTAAAAGGTGACACGGCCGTGTCAAACCTTCAACACGGCCGCGTCATTACCTCAGCAGAAAAAAAAATTCAGAGCTTGATGCGGAGACGGTCGAAACGGATTCAGGAGAAGGCGATTGCACGATTACGGAGCTAGTAGGGGTCGCCGCCGTCGTCGCAACAATTTGTAAGTTAGCACCAAGGCGTACCACGTTTGTCCTCCAAACATTGGCTTTCAGCCAAGTTTGGGGGAGGGGGTGGACCGTGGGACGTCTTGGCATATTTATAGTTTTGATTTGCCTTTTAGTTTTGATTTGCCTTTTTAGTTGATCGTTCGAGTTTCTTGCTGTTGATGGTGGCTCAGTGAGGCCATTATGCTTATTTTTATTTTGTCGATTGGTGTTATCGGGTCTGTGAGCCCATTTATCTGCTTTATTGGCGCCCAAGTGTGAGTACATTCGTTTCCATGTTGAATTTTAGGAGTTTAGAGTTTAGAGTCGTATTAGTGTTTTTAGTTTTTAGAGTCATAAGAAGGATAAAACCCGGAAATAGGTAACAAGTGAAAAGAAAAATAAAAAGAGAACAATAGGGAAAGATGGATGATGAATAGTTAATGATGAGATGATTTTGAAAAGTAGATGAAAAAATGGCACATAATAGAGCATGAGAGGTGTTTTGAGACGAAATTGAGCTTGAACTTAGAATAGTCAATCAAAATTAACCTTGTGAGAATGGAGTAATATACTTTCTTTCGGTTTGAATTTGATTGAATATGTGTACTAGTCTCTAGAACTTGCCTTGAGTCTTTACTGTGAATGTGTCAAGTATATGTTGTGATTTAGGAAATAATCTTAGGCAACTTTTTGTTTAAGCCTATTTATTTGAGCCGTAAAAATTACCCTTTGTACCAAAAGTTCACGTTTTGTCCCTAGTTAGCCCACTTGAGCCTTATAGCCTTATTTATTCATAACCTAACAATGTCAGCCGAAACCTTTTTGATTTATCTCTTTTGGCCCTAATTGGATTAATCAAGTTAGAGGGAGGAGAATTGGAAGGAATTTTGGGTGAACAAATTGTGGGAAGGAATGGGAAGGAGGGATATTTTCAAGAGATGAAGGAAATAAGAGAAAAAGTGATAGGTGAAATTCCAAGAAAAATAGCCTCTCCTAGTGTGAAAGTAATAAAAAAAAATAAATAAATAAAAAAAAATAAAAAAAGAAAAGTTTGTTGTTGTTAGTATTCTAGAGGAGAGGCTAGGAAATAAAGTGCTTAAATTGTAAATTTGATTACAACACTCGGGTAGTTCCAAAGATGTGGTACCTACATAAATGAAAAGCACTTAAGTTGTACGGACTTTTGAAGGTGAAGAAGTCACTTTGAGGGGTGGTTTGCTGAAATTTGAAGAGTGAGGCTGAGTGATTATATTGAGGGGTAGTCGGGTTAGACGTAACTTGATTAGTCCAATGAATAGTCACTTATATCCAAATGTATCCCACCTTACCTTAAGCCCACATTACAACCAAAAGAAAGACCTTTTTTATCCTTTGACACACGCATCGAGTACGAGGTATAGTTTAGACGATTGGCAAGCTTATAGTAGGCTTTGCATATAATTTAATGTGAGTGGAAATTATTTTAGCCTAAACACTTGAGAGAAGAGTGAAACACTTATCCGGTGAGGATTGAATGCTTCGAAAGTTCAAAGTCTCGAGATTAGTTGATTTTCGCGTTATCGCATATGCTCAAGTGATTTGTGTTGCCTAGTTATTTTAAGAAAAATCAGATTGAAACTAAATTCATCATCTAGTCGCCCTAAACAAATGCATAATCACTTGTATTCTTTGTGTCTTTTTGTATGATGTTCGGGACGAACAACAGTTTAAGTTTGGGGGATTTTGATACACGTTAATTATGCTTGTAATTAGGTCGAGTTATGATATTATTTTATAGGAATCAGGTGCATAGATGATCAAGAATTGGATGAAATGTTATATAAGTGACCAATTAACGTATTCGGCTTGTTTTAAGGTGTTTTTGAGCTTTTTCAGGATAAAATGTTGTGATTTACGACTACCGGACAAGGAAACAAGTTGGAAGAGAGTGAAAACCGGCCCAAAATAGTGAAAACCCGTGAAAACCGGTCCAAACCGTCCAAAAACCGGTCCAGACCGGCCTGAACCGGTCCAGTAGCAAAACGACGCAAGAACCGACACGGCCGCGTCAAACCTTCAACACGGCCGTGTCAAAAGTGATGTGAAAAGGTTCAAACAGCTCTGGATCAGAACACGGCCGCGTCACAATTGCAACACGGCCGTGTCAAATGTTGCGTAGAAAGTGAAGTTTACAAAGCAACACGGCCGTGTCACTTAAGCAACACGGCCGTGTCGAAAAGACCGCCGATAAGAGAGATCCTGTTTAATAGGGGATTTGATTTCCTAATAGGATTTTGAGCCTATCTTCTCAAAGATTCATTCCCAACTCTATAAAAAGGACCCCAAGCTCTAGGAATCAAAAATGAATCATCAAGAACACCAATTACATCATTCCACCTAGAAGAAATCTTGGAGGACAAGGAAGACGAAGATCATCGAGACGGATTCATCCGGGTTTAATTATTCTTTTCTTAGTTTTAATTCTTTACAATGTTTTTATTAGAATTTTGTATTGGATTATTACTAGGCATGAGTAGCTAAGCTATTCGTGTCCTAGGGTTAGAAAGTAGGGATTTTTAGGACAATGGTTTGATTATGATTTAATCTATTTATTCCTTTCTTTATGTGTTTATCTCTATGTTGTGCTTAAAACTGAATTTAGCTTGATCACCTAGATTTAGTAATTTAGTTTAACAATTCCGCTTCGAGAGGAGGGAATCGTTATCAGACTTAGAACATAGAGCGCAGTTGTCTATGACTGTGTAGGCCGTGGCTTAGGATCGTTTGGGAGTTATTAGGTTTAATTGACTCGAGAGGGTAATTAGCTTAATTAATCAACGGTTTAATCGCTTCGAGAGAAGGATTAGATTATTGTCGTGCCGCCTAATAAACATTAGAATTGGTAAATTTATAGGTTAATTATATCCAACATTGAATTAATATCCTGAAATTGAAGCCCTAGAATACCTTTTCTCAGTGATTGTTAATTCTCTTTGTTTGTCAAGTATTAGTTAAATTCCTTAAATCGTGTTAAAATCAACCTTTGCAACTTAGTATCTAGTTAGGACATTCCTAGAGTATTAAGGTACCAAACTACCTAAAACTATTCCTTGTGGGATCGACCTTGACAATAGTACTACACCTACATCCGTACACTTGCGGAACACTAGGTTAGTAACCGGCGTGTCAAGATCCTTGAACCAGGATTCATTGGGACACATGTGGAATGAACACCCAGTATCAAGAACCCATTCCTTTTCCATTTTTTTGTCTGTGATGTTTAAGACTTATGGGATGTCTTCTTGATGCTCTGTTATAGCCACTTCTGCCCTCTGATTCTCCTGCTTCTTCTTCTTTTGTGGACAGTCCTTCTTCAAATGTCCAGCTTGCTTGCATTTGAAACACTTCCTGGTTTCTTTGCATTCTGAGTTCCAGATTTATTATCTTTGACTCCCTGGAACTTCTTCTCTTGGAAATTCCTTTTGAACTTAATGTTCAAGCCTTCTCCAGCTTGTGCAGAGACCTTTTTTCCCTGATTCTGAAAGCACTTGGTCTTCAATGCTGACAGGATGGATTCATAGCTGATTTTTCCATCTCTTCCAAACATCAATGCATCTTTAAAGCTTTCCATGGATTTTGGAAGAACATTCAACACCATCAGAGCCTTATCATCATCCTCCAAGTTCACCCCCAGATCTTCCAATTCTTCAATCATCTTGACAAACTCATCAAGTTGATCAGAAATACCCTTATCATCAGTGATTTTGAAGGACATTAATTTTTGCTTCAGAAATAGTTTGTTGGATATAGACTTTGATTGATAGAGTTCCTCCAGTTTTCCCCAAGCCTCCACTGCATTCTTGCACCTTGAAACCTCCCTCAAAGGTTTATCACCCAGACATAAGAATATCAAACTCAGAGCCTTCATATCCAGTTCTGGAAACTTGGATTTCTCAGCATCAGGCCATTGATCAACAGGTAGAAGTGCAGAGTCAAGGCCATTTTGAATCAGTACTGCATTCATTTTGATCTTCCAGAGTGAGAAGTCATTCTTACCTGAAAACTTCTCCACATCCATCTTTACTCCAGCCATTCCTTCTTCTTCTTTGGGTGTGTGTGTATTGTTTCCCACAGACGGCGCCACTTGTTAGGTTTAAGAACACTTACAACACACACAACAAGAATTCAATCCAGAAATGAATGAAAAACAAACTGAAAATCGGCCAAACAAAACCGAACGCAAAACCAGAAACAAAATGAAGAACACACAGCTTTTACGTGGTTCGATCAGTGTGATCTACATCCACGGAGGCTCTATACACCTCAATTCACTCCACTAAACAATCAATTACAAGAAACAACTCAGAAAACTAGAAGCCCCAATTCACAATCCGAATTGAGCTCAAGAACCCTAGCTTTCAAATTCTAATGATTGTGTAGTATTTACAAAGGGAAAAACTAAGTGTATCAACTCGTCTTTACAAGTAGAACAAATGTATATAATGAGCTAAGCTCGAATCAAGAAGCTCTGGAAGCTGGAATCAAATCAGTTTCAACTGCTTTTTAAAACTGGTACGAGTCTTCAACAACGGTTTCTCATGCAACAGTTCAAAACCGTTGCACATTTCTGTTACAACCGTCACAAGCCCGGTTCTTCAATAACTTCCAAAACTGATTTGATATAAACCCGGCTCTCCGGTCCGGTTCTTCCCACCCCAAATCCGGTTCCTGATCCTACTCAACCTCTACTACAAGACATGCTCACTTGATGAAATTGAATTCACATCTACAAGATATAGCATCGAAAGCATTTAGATGTTCTTTCCTGTTATTCAGCACAAAGAAATCAGAACGAAATATTTTTGGCAGAAGTGGAAACCTACAACCTAAGATATGAAAGTACGAAGTGTTAGGCATTCTTCTAGTCCCTAGCTCGTATGGTGTCTTATCCAGATATTTGTTAATAAGGCATCTATTCTTAGTGTAACATGTTATGTTGGTTGCCACTGCCTAGAATCTCTTAGGCAGTTGTGCTTTAACAATCATGGTCCTAGCAGCTTCTTTCAATGTTCTGTTTCACCTTTCTGCTACACCATTCTGCTAAGGAGTTCTTGCACACTACAACATAAATGGCTTTATGTAACACTTCGTTTGTAACACTTTTAAAATTTTGACTTTTATGTAACACTTTTGTAACACTTAGGAATATGTAACACTTTCATGTAACACTTTTGTAACATCTGCGAATATGTAACACTTTCATGTAACACTTTTAGAATATGTAACGCTTTAAACGTAACACTTTTAAATTGTAACACATTTAGGTAACACTTTCAAATAAGTAACACTTTTTACGCAACACTTTTGAATAAGTAACACTTTTATGTAACACTTATAAATAAGTAACACTTGTAAATAATAAAATTATTTATTTTATTTTAAACTAATTAAATATTTGTGGATTATTTTTCTTATGTGACTTTAATTTTTATTTGTCTAATGTGTTACATTTTAATTATCACAACAGAATATCTGTAACATAAGTGGTGAAAGCGATCAACTCAGACCTACAAAAATAACAATTCATTAGAGCACCTAAAGATTTACTTATTCGTTATCAAAAATAAATTAAATTTTATTTGTGACTTATTTGTGTGTATATATATAGATATACACACATTATATTTTTACTAAACAATTACAAAATAGACTTATAGCTTTAGCCTTTAAGAATTTGAATACATTTTTTTAAGTGTGAGAGCCTAGACTTGGGACATTTGGTCATGTCTCTTCATATTTGTAAGTTTATTTTTTTATTTAAAATCTATGAAACACAACAATTAAGGTGTCTTAATACATAAAATTATGGTAATTAAAATTAATGATAATGTCTTAAGATTTATATACAATAACTAGATGTATAAAATTAATGTGATATAAAAAAGTTATATATATATATATATATAAATATATATATGTGTGGATGAAAATGAAAAAAAAAATAGTGGAAATATTGTGTCAAATTGATATGAATAACGTAAATAAAATTAAGTAAGATTATAGTTTGATGAAAACTTAATTTTGAGTGTATTTTATTGATGGTATAATAAAATCTTGTGTATATATTATTTTTCTTAAAATAATAACTAAAAAAGTTATTGTAGCATAGTGGTTAAGACTTTGCGCTTAAGCTCCTGCAATCTAGCAACCTGGGTTCGAAACCCAACAATGACAAATTTTTAATTTTTTCTTTCAATTAAAAGTGTTACATAAAGGGGGTTATATGTAACATTTTTTAGTGTTACCATAAAGTGTTACAATTTAAAATCTAATGTAACACTTATTAAAAGTGTTACTAAAGATCATCAAAAGTGTTACATTAGACTTTAGGTAGCACCGGCAAATGTAACACCAATAAAGTGTTACCTAAAGTTTATAGTAATATATTTTAGTATATATGTAACACTTTTTGGGTGTTACATTAGCCCATTTATGTTGTAGTGGCAGATGAATACTCGTGATGTATGTTGTGGCTGCTGCTGAAAATCTCCATGAACTTGTTAGTGAATTCACTAGCTTGATCTGATCTACACAATGTTGAGGTCTTTCTCATTCTGAATTCAATTCATAAGGTCTAGGAGCTTCTTCTGAGTATCTGATTTATTGGCTAAAAACATAGTCCAAGTATATCTTGAGAAGTCATCCACTACTACGAGTAATTCATCCCACTTAAACTTACTGATTCAATTGGTCCGAAGAGGTCCATATACAGTAGGTCCAGAAGCATATGAGATGACCTTGTTTGTCTTTGAAGGACTTCCTGATTTGCTTCCATTTCAAGCATGCATCACACACATATCTTTCATGTATGATACATTTGGTAATCATATTACCAAACCCTTTGCATGCTAGTTTGTTTATAGTCTCGAAGTTCAGGTGATTCATCCTCTTGTGCCATAGCCAATTGAGTTCAGGTTTGCTTTTAGCTATAAAGCAAGAAAGTTTTCCTCAAGTAGTTTCCCAGTTATCTAGATAGATGTTACCCTTTCTAGTGGTTGTGAGCTTTATTTGGTTGGCTTGACATATCTTATTAAGCATTTCCCTTGTGTGAACTCTACAGAATGTCCCTTGTTACAAAATTGGCTTATGCTCAGTAAATTATATTGTAAGCTCTCGACGAAGTAGACACCTGCTATATTTGCTTTGCATTATCTCCAAACACAACCTTGGGTTATTTTACAATATTTGAAATCCTTTAGACTTCTTGTTGCCTGTCAAATGCCTAGCACACTCGCTTTCAATGTACCAGATATCACTATGCCCTATAGGCAACTTGAGCTGCAAAGTAATTAAGTAGAGTTAGGTACCTGTTGCTTAATCGGTCTTTGGGAATTAGTCTTTCTTGCAACCCACCTATAGCTGAAACTCTGAGCAGCAAGCCGTTATTTTGGGACAACTTGCTTGGTATACATCTTGGAAGGTTTCCCTTTTTCAAGATGTATCAAGAGCACGTTCCTCCTAGCCTTGCATAGAAGCCTCTGAGCATCGAGTCTAGTCTTCTGCTTGTTGCTCTTAGGCTATTGTAGGAAGTTACTGCACTCTATAGCCAAGGCTTGCTACATGATGTTGCTTCCTACTACATTAGTGCCTAGTGGGCTTACAGTAGTTGACTTCCCATTATCAAATTTACATCCCGAATCCAATCTTTAGGTTTCCAAGTAGGGATATTCTCCATCCTTATAGACTTACCTTTACACTATTCGGGGAGCATGTGTGACTCATACATACTTAGTGCTGGAACATCAGTAGAAGTACTAGCTTCTTG
Source organism: Ajuga chamaepitys (assembly GCA_958295605.1). Classification (NCBI taxonomy): domain Eukaryota; kingdom Viridiplantae; phylum Streptophyta; class Magnoliopsida; order Lamiales; family Lamiaceae; genus Ajuga; species Ajuga chamaepitys. Next base: position 28,315,983 of record OY282498.1, read on the forward strand.
AAAGTTAGAAACTGTGTCAGAGAATCCTATCCCTGTCATTTCAGATATGTTTCTTTAAACATCTATATCTCATCTAGATTCCTAGATGATGTACTGAAAGACATGATGGTTGACATCAATTTCTTTTCTTTCTCAGCCTAAGGGGTGACAAACATCTTTAGCTCTTCATATGACTAATTGATCGTGTCAAAGTGAGACACAATGTGTTTGAACGAAATGAGTAAGCTTTCAGGTCAATATTCTCTTATCTTGAAGAGGTGCTGGGAGAAACTACTTCATCATGATCGTCAATCTCTCTTGCCATAAGATAAACGAGTGCTTCGTTGTCAAAATATGAAGAGTCACTGTCAAAGTCTGAGTCTTCATGTGTTGTAGGTTCTCTCGAAGATAGTAGAACACCTTTGATAGCTTCTGCTTTGCTCAAGAGAGCATTTAGCCATAGTTACAAGATTCTCCGAATTTTTCAATTTCTCGAATATTTATTGCGTATTTTTAAATAAAATTTAAAAACACGATTAAAACTTGAGATTTTCGAAATATAGCAATATATACGATTATATTATGAATAATATCCGTGATATTATCTTCACTACTTTTACCTTTATTCTTTACCTTATGTTTTTTTAATTTCCAATTTCTATGTACTATATTTTATAAAACACATAAAATAAAACAACAATTTAGAACTATACAATTTGTCAAATAAAATAAAATTTAAAGCATTTGTTAAACAGTTTATAGTGATACATGTATATCGATAGAAAAAATTATATAGTTAATTGACTCGACATATTTCTTTAAAGGAAAGAGAACGTAATTAGTATTTTCATAATAAGCAATCTAAAATAATGATCTAATAACAATTCAATCTAAGTCATTCTAATAATAAATTTCAATATTTACAAAGAATTTTTACCCTACTTGTGCTTGAAAATATTACATTAGATGAACTTAAAAGAAATAGCAAAAAATCAGAGTAATTAAATAACATTATACTTTATTGCGCTTGATAACCTAAAAGAACCAACAAAAACAATAGTTAAACATGAGATCATTAATAAAAATAAGAAAGATTGTAAAGATTATGAAAGTTTTAATTTAACGTATTAAACACGATTTATTCACGAGAAATTTGCCGAATTTGGTCGATCTGGCATTATTTTTCATATTTGATCTGTTTCATTACCGAATTACGAATAGTTGATATAGCCGAATAAAAATCGTGTGCGGATTTTGTTACTATGCCTTTAGCTAAGCTTTCTCCTGCATCTTTCTATCCCGTCTTTGCTTGCGGACTTCCTCGGGATACTTGTACACTTTGGGATATGGACATTCCCTAGCAAAGTGACCAGTCTTCCTGTAATTGTAGCAAAGATCTTCAGCTTTCTTCCTCATCCTTGAGGGTTTTGAGGGTCTGGTGTATTGAGGCTTGGATGGGTTTCCCTTTGGATGCTTCTTCAAAAATTGTGCGAAACATTTCATGAGTAAAGCCATCTCTTCAGATGCTTGCTCCTCCTCAGCAACAACATGAGGTTGCTACTTCGACATGATGGTGGTTACTGAAACTATTTGGAGTTGTTCTGAGGGGCTTCTTGCTACTAGGATTTTGGCGATAAAAACACTCTCTTCTTCTTCTCTCCTTCTCCGATAAATGTCATATTCAAAAGATTTGAGTTCAAAGAAGAGTTCATGAATTCTCTTTTTACCTAGCTTCTTTAAGCTTCTCATTAAAATAGTATATTTACATCCCAGTCCAGTGTGAGCTCACAACAACATGGTTTATCACCTGCTGAGTATACTCTTTCCCTTGCAAATACCAACTCATTCAGGATTGCAGTGTATTTCATGTCTAAATTGTTTAGAGACTATCAAGGGTTTGCTCTGAAGAGCTCAAAGTTCAGGGCAGTAGCCACCCTGTTCTCACGAAGTAGAGCTGAGCCAACACAGATTTCCTTCAGCATCCTAATTGTCCCTGGTAGTCTTGCATGCATAGACTTTAGTGAAGGTTCCCTTGTCCAATGTAGCGAAAAATACATTGTTTGGCTAGATTGTCCAAGTTTGACCTTTTCCTATTATCAGTAGTCCATTCATTACGTGTCTTTTCCACCATGGGAAGATACACAGGTTCTCCATTGTTGATCATCATTATCAGTTGTGGACCTTCAATGATGACTGTCCACATTTCATCATGCACAGAGGCGAAGTGTTCTTGCATCCTTATAATCGAGTCCTCATATTCCTCAAAGGAAAACATGGGAGCTTTAGTTGAAAAAGTCTCCATTTTTGTGGCTTTTTTACTCAAAATCTTTTGCTTTTAAGACCGTACTTTTTTGCTATAAAACGAATAGATCTGGTTTAGCTACCAATGCCGAATGGTGTGTCAAACCAACCGTTTTGATACCATTTGTTGGTCCCAAGTGGTAGAGGTTTAGAGGAGGTGAATAAACCTCTAACTGGATTTTCTCCTTTTCAAATACTTTGAGCATAAGGTTACTTCTTACTGAAAGAAACTTGTTCTTGCAGCAAAGCTAATACAGTAAGCTTACTTAAGACAGTAGGCAAAAGTAGACTAGGCTTTAGTAGCTTGTAGTGAGCAATGCTCAAGGGAGTTTTACATACAGCGGAATATGCGTAAGCATTTTCTTACAAAAATTATGCAGTAGATAAGTAGTATGCCAGCAGCAATAATACAAGCAGTATAAAAGTAGGCATAATATTTATAGTGATTTGAAGGTGGGGGTAGTCCTTCTACGTCCACTCTTCCCTCACATAGTGGGAAAATTCACTAAGAAGTTTACACACAGTACAACTTAGATACTCTAATATCTAAGTCCAACTTAGCTCCTTATAATATTTTTTGCCTATCCTCGTAGCGATACTCCTCTATTGTACGCACGTTCTACGAAACAAAAGTCAGCTTTGAGTTCCTTATTCAAACGAAGACTCCCTGTTTCAGAAAACCTTTCGTGAGATTCGCTTAATGAAAGTTTTGTTTTCAACTTCTGGTAGCTGTCACTAAACTTGAATACATTTGAGATGTGGGCAATTTCTGGTTTGAGAATGAGTAGGACCGAAGTAAAGCTTGAGAGCTAGCTTGACTTCAGAGTCCTTGCAGCTTGGATCTTCACTTGTGTGCTTTCTTCTTGCTATCTTGCTCTTGTATACTATGCATAAACACCAGTATGATTATCAGAGTGTCTTCTTTTAATCTTTGAATAAGAATGTTGAGTGCTTGATGCAAAGTAATTACGAATGCTAGTGTTTTGGTGGTCTTTACTTCGTCCCGTGTATCCTTCTATTTATAACAGTTGGGATTTCTTCTCGTTGAAGAGAAAGAAATAATCACGTTGACATTTAATGCTTCTTGTACGGTAAAGAAAAATTTGTCCTTTCTCACAGGGAGCTGGTCAAAGTGGTTACGGCTTTGTGTTAGTATTCAGTGTTGGGTTTGCTTTATGTCAGGTAACGTGTCCCAACACTATTGGAAAGTCTGTACAAGATTTTAAACTTCTCTACACTGGCTATATTTTTGAATTCGAATATTCTGACTTTTGACTTTGACTTTGATGATGTGGACATGACTCCTACTTGCTTGCTGGTTGTTCCTTCCTAGCTGCAAGCAATGTTGCATGCTAGATGGGCATAAGCAACCATGTTGCATGCTCACTGCCTAAGTAGAACTAGCCCTACGCATTACAAAGATTTATAAAATTTATGGGGGCACTAGTTTCTACCTTACAGGAGGTTTTTCATCATCAAAACTAAATGCTAGGTACACCTTTAACATTGCTAGTTTGATACCCTCTTCTAATTTGATTATAATAGGGTGAGCCCTTATTATTCTGAGAATTTCTTCCTTGGTTGGATTTACTTAATAGGGCAGAATTTTATAGAAGGATCATGATAAGAAACATGAACATACCTTTTAGTTTTCCACTCTCAATACTAAGGAGTATGCATTATCAACTGGTGCAATGGTTCCATAATCAAGATGTTCTCTGGATGTCATCATAACTATCATTTAAACCCATAAGGAACTGGATGAGTTTCCCACTCATCTCAAATTCTTCCCACTCCTTAGAAGCCCCACATGTACAACTAGGAATATGTTTTAGCAAGGTGAATTCATCTCATAGTTTGTTTAGCCTGTTAAAATAGACTACTAACAATTGAGTTCCTTGTGAAATTGGGCTTATCTCCCCCTTTGATAAATGTGAGGCCATTAGATTCCCCAAATCTCCTAGTAATAGTTTCCCATAATGATGGAGCATTTTTAGCATTATGGAACAATTCACTAATATCTTTAGAAGTAAAGTTGATTAGCCATGATCGAACCATGCCATCAACTCTCGTCCATTGTTCTAGTAAAAGGGGATCAGCATGCGGTTTAACTTTGCCAGTAATAAAACTTAACTTGTTTTTAGCTAAGAGCGCAATTTGAATGGATCCGCTCCATGGAAGATAATCCTCGCTTGATAAAGGATTTGAATCTAGAGACATACCAGGACGATCAGAACCTTTTAAGATGGGCGCAGGTCATTCTCGCATATATTTGGACTAGAACTGAAATTTTTAGCAATAGAATTAGCGCTAGATTTAGCTGAATTCTAGTTCGCCGGAACTGATTCAGGCGTCACAAAGAAACCGGCGGCCAATGCCAACTTGTTGAGTTCAGGTTTGGATTATCTTGTAGAGCCTTTAATTCCGTAAAATCTATGAAGAATCGAATGATTCAATAAGGATCAAAAGAACGGTTCCTAGACCGATACTCTGTAGAAAGCTACGAAGAAGAAAGTGAAAAACTGAGAGGAAATGTGGTTAGCTTATCAGCTAATAACCGATCATTTATTAATCAACTAACTCTTTCATTATACATGCAAAACGGTGTATTTATACGAACTAATACATCAGCTGACATATTAACTACCAACTAACACAAATACTATACCACCTCTAACACTAAGCCACATATACAATATGCATATTTCTACACACATAAAGCAATAATACTTTATTTATAAAAATATGCACAATTGCTGAGCACAACATGTAATTCAAATTTAGGATTTTACTAATCTTGTTGAAAATCAAACAAATAGAGTTGTATTCATGAAATACACTCAAAATTAGTTTACATGGATGAATTTTGCGATGCATTATGTCTTTTTTTACCTAAATCGCAAGTCTTATAAACTAAACCAACTTTCAAAGAGAGTGACACATTGTAGTTAAATAGTTAAGGAACTTTTTATATGAGAAACTGAAAGCATCATTCCATCAAACTTGCTCTTGACTAAAACATTAAAAAAGAAAAAAGAATAAAAATATCACTCTCACGAAAAAGAGACCCAATACTCTAATAAAGGAATACTGACACAAAGGAAATAGAAAATACTACAACACCAAATCTAAAATGTGTTGATGCAGAAAACTCTACATCTAAAATAGCATCACAATAAATGAGACTTGTGAACTTAATTTTTTTAAACTGGTTAAACAGACATTGAAGTTTTAAACATGCCTTTTAGTTTTAGACAAAAAAATAAAATTAGATGCAAGAATATTTTTATGGGACGTAAGAAGTAATTTGTTAACTTATAAATCATATATAAATCAGTATTTATATTGATTAAACCTATAAAATAAAGAGAAAAATACTTCACGTATCCCGTACCCCAAGTACACTATTGAAGACCTCGTTTACATGACATCATCTCGAGATTTCCTCATCTCTATCCATATAGGTAAGCCTCGAGGGAAAACTGGCATTGGATCTCTGCTCATGATATTCTTTTCTAAAGAAAGCTTCCAATTGAATCTGATAACCAAGTGATGGATCATTGTTAAAGTCTCAATTCTTGCAAACTCATTCCCTGGGCACATCCTCCGTCCTCCTCCAAATGCCACAAACGTATGCGGTGGGATCGCTGTCTGTTCCTCGTATCGTGACGGGTTGAACTTATATGGATCTGGGTATAAGAATTCATCCATTTGTGTCATGCATCCTGCCCAAAACACCTGCTCAATTCATAAATAGCTTGCTTATAATGTCTCTTAGGGTAACTAATATAAGAACTCGTATAAGATCGCCCCTGAGGCAGAATGTAGACAAATGATACTTTTTCAGAGAATTGATACTTTTTACATGGTGAAAATAGGTCAATTTGCAAAAGTCATCATGTACTTTATGGTGAATTCTAAAACTAGCTCCTTATTTTTTCTGATTGCTCCAATTTAATTATTTTTTTAATTTGGAATTTGAAATTCTCATTAGATAATTTCACGAGCACTACATATGACTACATCAAATGAAATTTTGTTTTACAAGTGTTGCAAACAATATGGATAATGTTACCATAATAAACAATAGTGACATTAAAACACACCAATGTTGCCTAGAATGTGGACAATGTTGCCATAATAAGATGCGGTTATATGCGGCGCACAATATTTTTTTAATGAAAATTTTAAATTTTGCTAGAAGAACGATCAAATTCAAACAATTAAAAAGATAAAACATTGTTTGAGATCGTCCATGTATTTCATGAAAAGTTCTACAATTATTCTCCAAAAATATTTGTGAGGTAAAATAGTAAAAAATATCACTTTTTTAACGTGACTACATTTTTTGCGACATAACTGACAAAAGAAACATATTAAATAAGTTTAGACAAATATCCATTATATGATGTCCAAAAAATGAAGTTATGAATTCAATAGAATAAATTTACCTGCCATCCCTTGGGGATCACATAATCTCCCATTTCAATATCTTTAATGGCCCTTCTAAAGCTAAACATCACTGGTGGATACATCCTTAATGCCTCTGTTGTAACTCTCCATGTGTACTTCATCTTATTCAGATCCTCCCACGTTAGAAGCTCCCCTGGTACTTTTGTCCTTGCAATCTCCTCTTGTTCTACATTAAATAATTAAAAATATAATAAGTCATGTCAGTACGAATTAATGAGTCTTATTATAGGAGTGAGGGAGTATTTGAATGACCAGCTTACCTTCAAGGACAGTTTCATAGACATGTTGATTTTCAGCTAAAAGTTTGATCAGGAAAGTAAGTAGTGTAGAACTTGTGTCATGCCCAGCAATCATTGCGACCGCGCAGTTGTCCTCAATTTCCTGATCGGACAACAGAGGCGAACCGGTCTTGTCTTGCATGCTTAGCAAGCTAGTTATGAGATCTTGATGATCTATATTGTTCTTTTTATCTCTCTTTTCATGTATAAGTTGTCTAATAATCTCTCCGGCTTTAGACCGTGCATCTAGGCTTCTGTTGAATCGCGTAAACGGCAAGTTTATTGGCAATGCTAACATTCCATCCATGACTTGTTCAAACAGATGTACTAGTCTATCTCTTCTTCTTCCCCTTTCAACTCCAAATAGAAGTGTGCATATTACATTGAAGGTTAAGTTCTTCATAAGGGGCATTACCTTCAAATACAAATCGACAGAATTTCAATTTACCTGTTAACCATGTTTAGATTTTATTTATTCATGCTAATTTAAAATACTCTGTAATTTTTTCTTTTATACAATTTATTCTCACTAAGTTTACGAATTTTTTAAAATGCCATGTAACTTCTAATTTTTTCAATTTGTGCCCGATTTTTCATTTTGCAATCTGATTAACACATCAGAGAATTCTGGTGACTTTTGGTAATCGGGCATCAAATGAACAAAATCAAAAAATTACATGGCATCCTAAAAATTGATAATTATTTTTCGTATTGTTATTATTATTATTATTATTATTATTATTATTATTATTATTATTATTATTATTATTATTATTATTATTATTATTATTATTATTATTATTATTATTATTATTATTATTAATATTATTATTCAAATTATTGTTTTAGTTCATGGAATATATCTCAGAATTTTAATATTACTTGTTTTTTGAAGAATAATTTCCTTCTATTACTATCAGATTCTATAATTTTCAAATATATTTAAATTCATTTATAAAGCAGATTATAATACATTCTTCAAATTTTAAAAAAAAAAAGTGTTTTTGTATTTTAATATATTTAATTAGTTTCTAGATTTTTGGAAAAAAATTTATATAATCTTAGAAACTTTTTTTGTTTTAAGCAATTCTAAATTTCTAATATTTCTATTAATCTTTAGATTAACTTTAATTTTATATGAATTAAAAAAAATTATTTACAAATATTTTTAGATTTTATTATCCGATTAAGCAGTTTGGATAAAAAAAAACTAATAATAACTATCAGATTAGAAAAAATCATACTACATCAACCTGTAATGGCTACATGACCTTTAACTTGTTGAACGCTACAACAGGTCAATTATACCCATTTTTCCTAAAATTTGGTTTAATTTATCGTAACAAATTTTCAATGAAATATTTCTCGTAACTTATACCTTTGAGTTCTAGATTCATAATATTGTTTAGTGTGCTTCGTTAATCTCAACATTTGTTGTAGTTAATTATTGTTTCTTGGCTCTGTATCCAAGGGTTAACGGCTGACTCATTTTTCCCTTTAAAAGTCAATTCGTATTTTTTACTTTAAAAGACAATACCTAAAAAAATTTGTGGAGGGAGTCTCTTGTGCACTATTTGCACGGGTTCTAATTTAGTTTATAGGTCAAAATATATTATTATTTATATCTAAAGATATTATTCTCTCCGCCTGGAAAGAACTTGCACACTTTCATTTCGATCCGTCTCAAGCAATTTGCACACTTTCTTAAAAAGGAAATAAATCTCACAAATTCTATCCCACAATATACTTTTATTTACCAAATAAACCAAAAAAATAAGTTTGAAAAGTTAACATAACCCAAAAATAAAATAGGCTTAAAAATTCAATATATACCTTTGTCTTTTGTTAATGACTGAATAATAATATGTGTTATAATTACAAAGCCTTCAAAAAAAAAGAAACAATTAAAAAAGAGGGCTTCTAGAGTACATCGTGGGTCCCGGTACCTTAATGAATCTTAGTCATTAGATTATCAACTACTCACTCCATTTGAAAATAAGTATCGTTTAAGAGAAGTTAAAAAAATTCAAAATAAACGCCGTTTTAACAAAAAAAAAAAAAAAAAACTACAATTCTTCTAATTTTATTCTAAACAACTTATTTAATTTAATTGATTATTTTCTTATTTCACAAAACATATCAAATTAAATAATTTTGTATGAATATATTTGTCATTTTTATAAATCCTTAGTTTTTACAGAAAAGGTTAAAATCAAAACGAATGAATTATTTAGGAGAGTTATTTGACCTTTACCTGTTGCTGAAGAACAAGTTATTCAATTAATTAAAAAATATTAAGATTTTTTATTCTAAACCTGAACCCCTTCCCCCTCTTCCCCCCAAATACCCTGCCCTCTTTCCCCTTCCCCAGCCCTGACAACATTAGAATACGAATTAATTTCAAAAGGTCGACTTTTTTCATTAATTTATTCTGCAATATTAGAACCCTCTGTATTGCAGCAGGAGGTTTGGAAATATGAAAAAATAATCCAAATGCGTATTGAATGCCACAAAAAAATTGAAGACAAGATGATATAATATGAAAATTTTCTGCTTCGGGTGATTAGGTACGAGAATTTGGGGTCTACAAATGACCTAAAAGAAAAAGGAGTTAAATGATAAAATATTTTGTTAATTTGTGTAAAATTTGGATGGAGATGGATACGTACCGAGATGTGGTTATTCTGATTCCAGTGTTGGTTGAGGTGCAATCTTATCTCTTCATCCATGATTCCTACATACTGCTTTAGTGCTTCGGGCTTCAAAAATGACAATATGGCTTCCCTTAAGCGTTTGTGGTCTTCCCCACTTAATTCGAATAGATTTTTGGGGCCGAGGAGCCTCCTAACTGAAGTGGGCTGCTGGTTTGAAAGTGTCATCTGATCGGCGCTGTAAACGAATTTGTTTGCCGACTGTCCTGTCACAAAAACAGTGGGACTTCCGAATATGTGAAGCTTTGAGATCGGCCCGTACTTTCTGGCCCGTTCTTGGAGCCACTCTTCACCTTTGTCTGCCCTCATTGCTTTCAAAAGTTGGAGGCTTTGCCCAATTATTGGAATCCCCAATGTACCAGGTGGAACTCTTTCCGAACATCTTTTCTTTCTAACCAAGAATACAACAACCACCACAAATAACAAGTAAATTGCAAATTCCATGTCTAATCATGCCAAACTTTTCATCTCTATATATAAACAAGATTATTTAATTTCCAGGATGCCAATATCGACATTGGGAAAATTGGTTTTAATAAATAATGCTTTCTATGTTTTGAATTGTCAAAACTACCTAATAAGTTACAGAAAATTGATAAAAATTTCCCTCATCGCCTATCAATTGTAACTATACCGATGACACGTGATTTGTCCATTCATCGATAAGCTGGATCGGTTTTCCGCCTTTTTTAGGAAAAAATAGTATAAATGTCTTATACGGACACGACACATACCATATAGGACATTTATATCAACTTTCCTTAAAAGATGCGGAGGTCGATTCAGCTTAGCATTGAATAGACAAGTCACGCATCACCGATTCAATTAAAGCTGATAGCCGATGACAAAATATTTTTATCAATTTTCTGTAATCTACTGTACATGTACATGTTGAAGAATTCAAAACTTAATTTTGCCTTTTATTTATTTGTAGGTACAGAGATAGTCAATTTTCCCTGCTGTGCTATATATTGCTCGGTGAAGATGCATACACAGGAAATTAATTTCATTGCAGGTCCTCAGTGTAATGCTTCAACTTTGATATGGGTTTTTTCTACTTTATTTGGTGAATAATATTTGAATAGGTTATGTATCATTTGATTAGTATGGTTAAAAATATCAGTCTTGTCAACTTTTTGTTGTTATCTTAAAATTTAAGACTTCTAAAGAATGGAGTTTCCAATAATTTGGCCGCCGGGATTGACTTAGATGTTTTGCCTTTGATTGACCGTTATAATTCATATATAGTGACGGGACAAATGGTATTTTTTTAGTGGAAACAAATAATCACATTTAAAAAGATAATATTTACCCAGACAATAAATCAATCAAGAATTTAATTAGGAAAATGATATCAGGACATAATTTGTTTTCCTTAAAATTCATTTCTTTTTATAAATGTATTTAAGAAGTGTCAATAAACATTTATTTGTGAAGATGGTAATTAAAATTTTAACATTAAGAACCCCAAAAAATGAATCAGAAATAGGTCAGTCTTTGGATCACTTTAAAATGATACTCTCTCCATTTAAAAAAGAATGTCATTTTAGCTATTTTTGAAGAAATTAAGGACTAGTATTTAATTTATATGTTTTGTGAAATAAAGAAATAATAAACTAAATTAAGTAAGTTGTTTAAGATAATATTGGAAGAATTGTAGTTTTTTTTGGTAAAATGACACTAATTGTGAAATTTTATAAAGTGTCTAAAATGATATTCTTTTTGAAATGGAGGAAGTAGTTAACACTAAAATTTCATCTTGTGATACTTATTGATTATATTTGTAATTTTTATTAGAAGATGGTAAAAAAAAATTAAAAAAAAAAAACACATAATTTTTTTTCCTCTGCCCATTTAGCAGAATTCGTTCAATTACTTAAGAACTTTCTCGGGAACTAAAAAACGGAGAAGAGTATACTTTTCTTTTACATTCTTTCCTATTTGTTTCACAAATATTATCTTTTATTTAAAAGTTTCTTGATTTTGGAATTTCATTGTATACTATGAAAAAAATTATTTTACAACTATTAAATAAATTTATTCATAAAATATTTTCAATTTTTCTAAGAAAATAAAAATAATTAAAAGAATTGAAACATTTTCAGTTGATTTTAAGATATTGTAAATAAACTTTTAGAGTTTTAGAAATAAATTTTAAATTATTTAAAATAATTTTAAGATCTTTAAATATTTTTTAGATAAATTTTAACATTTTGCTGGAAAATGTTGTTGTTGTAGGTAGTAAATTGATAAAAACGTGAATTTTGTATGGTAATTGGAAAAAAAAAAAAAAATTAGGCACTAAAATTAGAAAAAAAAAAAAAGGTTCTGAATTGACAAAATGCTACTTATTGTAGAAAAAGTATAAAAGTAAACAAGAAGGAAGAGAATATAGGCAAGTAATTACTTTTGTATTATTTCATCCGAGATCCCTTTATATAATATACAAATCTAGGGTTTCATTAAACAAATTATGGTCAACGCCTAAACTACCCCTCATCAATTTCTACTGATGAACACATTAATTGTGTTTATCCTTCAACACTCCCTCTGTGCCAAATCAAAAAGGTGAATGGTGCATGAATTGTTGTCTCGTTAAAAATCTTGCCAAATAACAAAATCCTGTGGAAAAGAAATAACCTTGGTCGAAGAAAAAAGCGTGCAATATACTTATATTGAGACTCCCCGGAAGTCTATACTTCTCCCTTTATACATACATATCAAGAGAATTTTGAAAGTCTCCACATCCTCGATTTTACATAATCATGAGGAAAGTCTATGCTTGCTGATTGTAGAAAAACTTTAATTATACATGCTTCGTATTAGTACCTCCATTGTAGACTACATGCTTCGTATTATCACCTCCATTGTAGACTAGTTATGTCTGTTTGTTTGCAAATTGCATTTGTCTTCATAAAATCAATTTATTTTCGGTGGTAGGACTCAAGGCACGAGCCTCTTCTATATGTGTGTGATTATAATCTTCAATTGTAGACACTCACAAACTGCTACACGTGGATAATGGTCTCTGAGTGATTTGGTGAAGTAGTTGTAGGAGTTGTATGGTTGATCTCCAAGATGTCGTGTATTCCTCATGGTAGTACATAACTACTTTAATAATGATCTTTATGTGGCCAATGAGGTAACCGCATCAATAAGAGTCAGCTAAAGTTTTGTTTTATGTTTCGAAGTATGGGGTAGCATAAACATTTCTTTAGAAGTTACCGTTGCATATGTTCTCTTCTCTATGTATAAGAGCATTTGACATTTTCTTTAGAGGTTACAATTTCATTTGGAGTCTCTTTTGTGTCTAATATGGGAAAAAAAAAATTGTGCCAATGATAATTCTTAGATATCAAAGTACTTTTTTATTTCATTCCACTATACTGCACTGTCTTGAGTAAAAATAGGTAACAAATTCTTTGAGAAGGTAATATCTAGTTGAGCGCATTGAGCTTAGTACAATAACGTGCACATTTTAATTAATTAAGCAGGGAGTTTCAGCTCACAATAGCTCTTCATCATTTCGTGTAGACGCAAATGGATCTTTGTTATCTCCATACTTTAACCAATCATAGGAGTGCTAACATTTTGCATTGTATCCATAATAAATCGCCTGATAATCTTTTGGATATATATATATATGTGTGTGTGTGTGTGTGTGTTATATGCAGATCGAGGAATTAGTATTCCTCAAACTCGGTATTCTAATTCAATGCATAGGAGGTTTCAAGTTTTTCCATGATCCTTTATCTCAATTTTGAATATAAAATACCTTACAAATTCTCTTATTTCTTTAAGATAACCTACTATGTCCATTACATCGACATATATTGTTATAGTTACAAATTCAAAACTGGTTTCCTTTATAATGTGTGAACGCAATGTTAACTGTTATTGACCTTCCCAATCAAGCAATCACTTAGAAAAAAAATACTTCTCATCTGGATTGTTTCAATCAAAGAGAATATTTTAATCTAATATTGTAAATGCATTTCGTAATCTAGAGTCACTTGAGTTGGGCACTGCAAGCTCATCAGACACTTTCATGTATCTCACCATAGTCAATTTCAGGGCATTATGGGAAAACTTGTACTTCATTGTAAATTTCTACCTCTAGATTTTATTTTTACTGACAAAACTTATTTTATATCTTACCGGCTTTACACTTGGCGAGCCTAGCACCAATAAAATAAATACCTGTCATTTTGTCATAGAATCAAATTCTACCTAGATTGATTCATCAATTTAGGCCAATATGTTCTATGTTGTCATTTACAACAGAGTGTGGTTCGATATCATCATGCTCAACAATTTCTTGAGCAACAATATATACATCATCTTGTTTGTGGATTATTTTTTCATCAACTGATATACACTCAAATTCTATTCAGCTTTTTGATCTCTGGAATAATATTTACCTTTGGAGTGTCTTCCAGTAGTGATTCATGGATATAATTAATCAGATATAATTTGAGATTAATTTTTTTAATTGATGATTAAACCAAGTTGTGTCATATATGCCATCTTCTTCCTTGGGTAGGTTTTTATCGAACCAAGTAGCCTTCCTTATTTCTTTTCGGGTTGCATGTCCACTAAGGGCCTGTTTGGTTGGTGGGTTAAGACCATATTACAAGCCTTAACCCACCTATTAACATATTTGGTTGCCCATGTGATAACTCGGTTTTATTTTCAAGCCCGTCCTCTATAATAGCAAAGCCCGGTAGATTGCAACCCATTGGAGGAGGGGGGGAGGGAGGGGGGTTGGGTTGTATAAACCTAAAATTAAACCTGAAGATTGTTTATATGAGTAGGAGACATATTTGTCTAACTTCCTAAACGGCCCCCCTTCTTTTGGTCAACCTGAGGATAATTTTAAAAAATCTGTAACTTAACCCACAAGTTAACATATGAAACAAATAGTTTATAAGCTATCCTGGATGAAACCAACCTGGATAAACCAACCAACCAAACAGATTAATAAATCAACCTAAATACTTGTAATCACCCCAAAAGCCCATTTAGGGTCGGCCCTGACATTTTAGTGGCCCGTGGCATAAATTGAAAAGGGGCCTCAATCAATTTTTTTTCACATAAAAACATTCCGAACATAAAGTAACATAACATTTTAGGATCCTTCTATAGTACAATTATTACATCAATATATACAACTGTAAATAATAACCATTAGATATTTTTCTTTTAAGCTTGACCATTAATTTAAATTACCTGCAACCTGCTTAATTGGAAACTAAAATCAAACTCATAAGGCGAAAGCTATTCGCAGCCCACTAAATTTTTTAACACAACCCACTTCTCTATGTATCTCACTTATATTAAAAAAGTGAGTACAAAATTCTTAATAAAAACCACTTAATATCAAATTTACCCCTATTTAATATACTATTTAAAATAAAATTATATACAAAATAATTTAAACATAAAATTAAAAATAAAATAAATAAAAAGTATACCAGATAATCATCCGTCTTCTCGCAGGAAACTGGTTCATCCACCTTCTCACAGAAAATTGGTTACACTCCCATTTTCCATCAATAATTGTATTCGGGGTTAGTTTTAGCGGCATGGGATTTGGTTCGTCGGCGTCAAGCGTCGTTTTGTCCTATTTACCTTCACATCGTTTAGTTGGGTGGCATAGTGGCATACGAACTGAATTGACTATTGATGATGATGGTATCACTTGTAAGCCATAGACGGCAGTGACTTTAGTTTTTAGTTGTGAGAGGCATTATAGGAGAGTGAGGCAAATTTTATCATCGTGGTCGAGATTATCCTTATTATTCTTTATCTTCGATCCGAACATTTTGTTTTTTATTTATCCATTAATCAAATCTTAAATATGATAGGTGTTTATGGATTTTTGTGAGAGTAGACACAATTACGTTGAAGATGAAGAAAAAATAAGTTTGTGGAATTTTGGGAGAGATAAATCGTGTTTCGTTGAAGATGATCGGAAATAGTGTTTTTTTTCTTTTTCATAATTTATGATTTGTAATTTTAATTATTTAAATTTTGTCTTCATTAAGGGTGTTATAGTCTTCTTACAATATCATTTTAATTTATTATATTAGTGGGTTGCGTTAAGAAATTTAGTGGGTTGTGAATAGTCGTTGCCAACTCATAAGCTTTCAGTTGTGTCCTATTTATTTGACTTCTGTGTTTTGTCTTATTTTATTTTTCCTTCTCTTTTTTTTTTTTGTATTCCTTCATAACTAATTTCCCATGTACTGTACGTCCTTTCTTACTTCACGTTTTTTTTTTCTTTTTGAAATTTTGGTCTTCATTGTTTTCCCTTACTATTTTATTTATAGCTAAAATTTGTATGACCTATGCAGATATAAATTGTACTTATGAGATTTGCAGAAATCAAAATATTTTTATCTAGATAAAATGAAAATAAAATTGATTATCTCACATTTGTTTTTAAAAAAATTAGCACCTTTTATATGAATTAGAATAATAGTATTTATACAAATTTTTATTGATTTTGAAAAATTCCAGGAAATAATCCGACAAATTAAAAATTACAAGAAAAAATGAAAATTTCAGGAAAAAGAGAGGATAGCAAAATCGCAGAAAAGATAGTCGGCGGGTTTCCTATAATTTTTCTTTTTCTTTCCAATTTTTTTATTTCTATAATTTCATTCCTTTTCGTTTATTTGAAATTTCCCTTTCTTGTATTTTTTTTTAAATGAAATTAATTCTCTTTGATTTCTTGAATGTTTCTTTCTACTTTTCGGGAACTTCTATTCTTTGCAGAATTTTCTTTTTCATTTATTTATGTATTTCAAAGTTGCTAGTAATATAAATCATAAATGATAATATTATATAGTGAAAGTTTGAAACATTATTTAAATAGTCATGCCATAATGTTAATATATTGTAATTTAGTGATATAAACTTTTTTTTTCTTCTGAAAATAGAACATAAAAAAAAAAAAAAAGTTAGAAATGTATAAGAGTAGGATCCACAAACAACTTGTATTTTTAACTGATAAATTATCAATACCTGTTACTTACATGTTATAATAGGTAAAGAAGTTGTATTGATACCATAGAAATACCCAACATTTTATTGTTGCGTCAATATCTTCAATTTGTAGATACATATGTCATTTCTACACTTCAAAATACTCATTCGCCGAGAATTATGAAAGCTAAATTTTGTAGAAGATGATAATTTAGAAACTTGTATTAAATCATAAATTGATAGATTTAAAGTAGAAGAAATGTGAAGACGTGAAGATTTCTAAGAATTCTGAATAAAGAACGGAAAAAAAACGCATTAGATATTGTTCGTCGGCATAATGGCGAGTTTTTAATATTGGGATTATGAGATATCTATATTTTGCTTGTAGTACTCTTTTCTTTTTTCTATTTTATTAATTTAATTTTACTAGATTTGAGCATTTGATGAGCCTACTAATGATGAAATAAAAATATGATGGACCACTATAATTATTTATAACATCTTATTGGATCATATAACTAATAAATAAAGTACTGTAAACACACATATAGACCTAATATAAAACGCTACTATAAATTATGGGCCCCCCAAATTTTGGACGCTCTAGACGAATGTCCCCCTAAACTACCCTCAGGAATGGCTCTGAGCCCATGTAGCTATACCAACCCAATTGTTGTTACTGGCAACTAAACAGACTCCAAGTGTGGTTGCAACACCTTTATCCGCTGTGTTGTGTCCCTTACTAGGGATTTTTAACCTTACAAGTACATTTGCAGTCATATGTATGATTTTGTCACTTTAGATATTAACAAACACATTAGTGATTAAAACCTTCTATACTTTGAAGAGTGATAATTTCTTTTACTTTACTTTTAAATTATGAAGTGTTGGGATCCTAATGAGACACATAGAGAAACTCTTTCTATCGTTCCCTTAGAAAATTCTTTTTTCTTATCTCCCCTAACACGGGAAGACTATCTCATAAATTTACAATCCGCAAATTTTGCGGTAAAAAGATCTTGTATGTCAAATGTTTCAAATAGTGGGTAATAGTTGGAGGTCCATATCCTGCATAAATATTTAATTGTCTTTAAAAACCTATTTTGGTGCTTTGTGGGGGCACAATAGACACATATATTGCGTAACGAAATATGTGTAAATGTAAAATATAAGGTTATATCCAGTTACCAACTGGTATACATAAATCGTTGATTATCAGTGGATCTGAGACGAATAAAGTAAAGTTGCAGTGGTATTACGTAACTCCAAATCTGATATGCATTTTTATAGTGCATTTACAATGCCCTAGCCTCCATTTATATCCTTTTGATGGTGGCATATATGAGACACTTTTTTTTTTTTTTTTTTTTTTTTTTTTTCTGTATTCACATAGATTAAAAGATGTGCTACATTGATCCTGATAGATATGTAATAATAATCAAATTCTTTTGATGGAAATTCTCTAGTGTTAACAAGTCTTATGGACTTGTTGGAGTGAGAGTGGTGAGCCCTAATATAAATCTTTTCTAGGAGTTTTCCATATGCAGCATTTGTTGTCGACAATAATATGATAATCAATTAGTGTGTCAAAGCATTTACGAGAATCATAAATACTTAAATGACCCACATTTTAGTTTAATAAGTTCACATATATTATATTATGGTCTTATGAAACAATGGAATGTTTTTTTTATATATTTGAGGTCTCGACCCAACTTTTTGCTAAATAATAGGCTTGGCAGAACGAGTGATGTGTCGCGCTTCTTGTGCTTTTGAGAGCATTAGCTGCATTATAACAGAATTACAACTAACACTTTTATAGCGTATCAAATTTCCATCCGATTTTGTGTTTCATTCGAGAGGAAAAATGTCCATATAATCTCCTAAATATGGATCATCGTGTTATGACCAGGATGTCTAAGACAATCGTACCAAGGGATGTATTAGTCCGTGTGTCAAGTCCATTTTGGATAGCATCATATAAATATGAGTCTCAAAGTCCATTTCGGTGACAACATTTGATTTAACAGTCACAATAGTAGGGAGCAACATGCCACTACATTGACTCATTTATTTCTCTTTTATGTGTTTTCTTCTGCATTCATTCAATTCAATTCTCATAGTTAGTTTCTAAATGATAGTCTTTGACACAAATGTCTTTATTTAATGATCGCTCCATATCTTTACATGATTTTACACACGTATTTATAATTAAAACAGGGCAAAAATGCGTAAATTAGTAATTCCTAACTCATGATTTCATATGTTTAGCGGATTTCACTTGTTTTCGATTTTGTGGTGTTTTCAGTATGAAACGTGAGCATATTTAGAGTTGATGGTAAAATATCGCAAGTCCAAATAGACAAAAAGAAGGCTTCGATGGAAGAAAATAAAGAATTAGGCTCAAAAGAGACTTTGAATAGGCCTAAGATGGAGTTAGTGAAATGGAGCAGCAGTTGCTTGACTGAGTTGATCAGTTACCCAGTCGTGCAAAGCTTCCCAGGCAAAAAATAGGTCAAGACAAGCAGCATTTACTTGACCAAGTAACCATGTTACTTGGTTGTCTACTTTGCAACTGTGCTTAAAGTGTTCAAATGAAGATTTGCTTGACCGATTATTTAAGTAAATTGGTCGGGCAAAATGTTGTATCAAGTGAAGGCCAGACGTGGTGAAGGCTTTGTTCGCCTCCACTTTAACCTATTATTATGCAAACCCATAAATAACTTGGCTTAATATCATATTTTCATAATACTTTACAATATTTTTATCGCAGTGGTTTAGTTTAGAGTTAGAGAAGTTTGCATAGGAACATAAGAAGGAGAAGGAGATTCTTCCATCGTCTTCAACCGGTGACTGTAGTACTCTGCCATTATTTCCTTTTATTGGAGTACTTCAAAATCTTCTTTCGGTGTGAAATTAATTGAATGCATGCATTTTCCTCTATAACTTGCCCTAATTCTCTACTTTTGAATAAGTCGATACATGTTGTAGCATTGAAAGTGATAATAAGCAATTCTTGATCAAAACCTATTTCAAAAAGCTAGAAAATATTCCCTTTTTACCAAATATGAAATTGCCTCTAGTTAAGCCCCTTGAGCTTAAAGCTTTTTTCTTTGATAGCCAACTTTACAAGCCAATTCCCTTTCATTTAGCCTTTGAACCCAAATGGACTATAAGAGTACGAGGGAGGCGGTTGAAAGGTAGTTGGATTGGAAGATTGGGATTAAATTGGGTAGACTAGTGGAAACTGTCGAAAGGTGAAAGTGAAACGCATAAATTAGGTTAGAATTAAGAACACGAGCCTCACCACTGTTATTATTATTAATATATATATCGAAAACCGAGAAAAAAAAAGAAAAAATAAGAAAATAAAAGAATGAGTTGATTGTATATACTTTTTAGTGGTAGAATTGGAGAGGTCGGTAAAAATCATAACATCTTGTGATTATCATTCTCAAGGTTGAAAAAGTCCTAAGAAACACATCTCATGTGAGAATTCATAAACATGGGAGATGTAGGCTGGAATAAGGTGAAGAAGTCGAGTCTTAGAGCCGATTTGATTTGAAAGTGAGTGAGTGAGGTAGAGTGATTGTTGTTTGAGGGGTAGATGAGGGTAGCTAACTCATTTAGTCCATTTTATAATCACTTATACCCAAAATCTTCTCACCTTACCCCAAGCCAACATTACAACCCATTCAAGACCTATTTGATTCTTTGCCACACTTGTTAAGTACATTTTCGAGTTTAGATGATTGGCAAGCTTATAGCAGGCGATTCATGTATATTAATATGAGCATATATACTACCCACTTGATACACTTGAGAGTCGAGAGATACACTCACCCGATGAGGATCTCAAGTCGAGATTGTCAAGTCTTGAGAGTAGTAGATTTAGTCTATCGAATATGCTCATTACTTTCATGTTTGCCTTGCTTTTAAGAAAATAATCTGAAACCTATTGCCACTTAAATCTATCCTAAAGACGTGTTCTTTGTTCTTTTTCTTTATTTGTTCGGGACGAACAAAAGTTCAAGTTTGGGGGGATTTGGTACACGTGTTCGTGCACACGCTTTAGGACGCTTTAAGTGTCAATTTAGTGTTGTTTTTGTGCAATTTCACGTGTACTTCATGCACTTAATTTTCATTGGGCAAAATAACGCGTTTAGTTTGTTTTTTTGTTAAAACAGGTGCAAACGGATCGAAAAAGAGCATCAAACGATCGCGGAGTAGATGGATCGATCGAGGTAACTAAGGACAGGGCTAAAGAAAGATCTCGGCCAAGACAGGATGCAAATCTCGGCCGAGATAACTCCCCAGAGAAATCCTGATGTTTTGAAGAGCTGAAGATCTCGGCCGAGACAGGCATTGCATCTCGATCGAGATAACTTTTCATGGAAAGTCTAGAATTTCAAGAGATCAAGATCTCGACAGAGATGAAACCCAATCTCGGCCGAGATAAGCCAAACCCTAACAAGCCCTAAAATCCTCTTTCTCACATCTCGGCCGAGACACATTTGCATCTCGGCCGAGATCAGCCCTCGATTCACCCAGCAGAAAATTCTCTTTTTACGTCTCGGCCGAGACACACTTGCATCTCGGCCTCGGCCGAGATCCTTTACCCTGTTTTAGAATTGTGAATGCGATTTTCCCTAAAACCCAAGTGACAATTATTTTCCTATATATATATAAGTTCCATTTCGAATTTAACCTATCTTTAGACATTCAAAAACACATTTTTCAGCCTCCATCATCCTCAAGAACTCCATTAGGAAGAAGATTGAAGGTCTTAATTCCACAACCCAAGTTCTTGGTTTATTCTATAAATTTATCATGTCTTCTTGTATTTATTTCTATTTGCTGATTGTATTAGGAGTAATGGGTGGCTAGCACCCTTTATTTCAGCACTTGATCATTAGTTGAACCTTGCATTGAGAATGTTTATGTAATTTCTACGGTTGTTAACCGATTGGATTATGTTTTTAGAATGTTCTATGTTTTTTGGGATTGTTGATTCACACTTATGAATGGAATTGTGGTTTGATCGCCCATTTAGATATTTGTTAGTATGTTTCTAGAATTGGGCTTATAATCCGTAACTGTTATGAATCCGATTCTCGTGTAGCAAACAATAAATTTATTTTATTAGGGATAACATAAAGTTCGACCATTAAAACCGAACTTACGAGTTTTATGTCGAATCTATTCCGTTGTCTTGATTCTTAATGCATTTGACTACTGATTCTTAAAGAGCTTGTTTTAGGAATTGATACTTAAGAGACAACAAGATTAACAGAGCTTGTTATTAATCTTGGAGTAGGAGTTCTAAGGCTAACCAATTGGGTAATAACATTAATTACATAGATTCTTCGAAACAAGGGAATGCTTGATCAAGGGTTGAATACTTTAATTATACTTTAAAAACCCAAAAATCAATCTACTTATCTTGTCATTGAATCGTAAGTTTATTTGATCATAGTTTAATAGTTGTTTTTGGTGATCATTAGTAGTTATAGTTGGATAATAAAAAACTCCCCCCTTTTATTACTTTTGTTATTTGTTCTTACTTCTATTTAAATTCAGAATCACTTGATCTATCGAAATAACACTAGACTACCGTTCCTCGTGGGATCGACATTTACTTGCCGCTCTACTAGTTAGAGTTGTAGGTTAAGGTTAAGTGTATATTCACACATATACATAAATTAATTTGGTACGATACTTCGACAGTCATCACACATACATACACAAAAATCACTAATAAAATTTATGTTATATAACTAATAAGTAAATTCTCAGGTGCGATCTAATAAATTTTTATTTTAGTAGAGTGTTTCATCATCTCATGTTACGAATGTTCTATTGATAGTTAAGATTTAACACGTATATAAAACTTTTCCTCAAAAAATCATTTGTAAAATATAAGCAATTGAAAGATTTTAACTTTTTCAAAAGTCACATGAGAAAAATAAATCCAAAAGATATTTTATTAGTTTAGAATAAAAGAAATATATAATTTTATTAATTGAAAGTATTACTTAAAAGTGTTACTTATTTATAAGTGTTACATGTAAAAGTATTACTAAAAGTGTTACCATTTAAAAAGTGTTACATCCAAAGTGTTACATATTTTAAAAGTATTATATGAATGTGTTACATATTCGCACATTTTCCAAAAGTATTACATGGAAGTGTTACTAAGTGTTATCAAAGTGCTACTTAAGGGGATATTTAGTTTGAGATGTCCCCATCCGGATGTGGCATGGGTCATGCTCAATGTATTTTACTTTACACCGGATGTCCCATCCCTCCACATCCACACTCTATGGCTTACATCACATTTTACAATTTTCAACATACCTTTTACAATTTTCAATACACCTTTTACAAATTCCAATACATATCCTACCCTACTATACCCTTAAACTAAAATACATTTTTGGATGTCCCATCCATGGATGTGCCTCATCGGACGTGGTACATGCCACTACATTCCAAATCAAGTATCCCCTAAAAGTTAAAATTTTAAAAATATTACAAACAAAATGTTACCTAAAGTCATTTATGTTGTAGTGTCGGGTTTATTTATTTCTTGTCTAGTCATTAATTTTATGACAATGTTTTTTTTTTTTTTGAATTCTTGTATTGATTTGATACTAGGCATGAGTAGCTAACTAGTCGTGTCTTAGGGTTAAAGAGTAGGATTTTAATCTTTTGATTTATAGACTCTAGGTTTGTGTTATCTATCTATGTGTTTGTTCCTATTTTATGATTGAGCATAATCTGACAATTAGACTTAGTCTAATCATTTAACAATTCTGCTTCGAGAGAAGGAAGTTTTCAATAGACGTACGGCCTATAGCTATGACTGCGTAGGCAGGGGTTAAGTGGCTGCTAGGAATTGTTAGGATCAATTGACTCGAAAGAGTAATTATTCTAATCAATCTACGACTTAGTCGCTTATATAGAAGAGTTAAGTTAATTAAGTGTCGCCTAATAGATAAGAAAGCTGGTTGAAAAGTTTATAAGTTAGAGACTATTCATTCATTAGCGTACTTTCTGAAATCGACGCCCTAGGATATACTCTCTTTGATTGGAATTCTTTTTTGTTTTTATGCAATTTAGTTAATAACTAATCAATCTTTCCAAATTTATAGTGTATAGTTAGAGTAATTCTAGATAATTAGCGTATCAAACTACGTAAATTTATTCTCTGTGGATCGACCTTGACTTCCACTACATACACCTACACTAGTACACTTGCAATGATTAAAGGTTAGGATTAGAGTCTGTCTAGAAACAAAAAGCAGGCCGCTCTGTTATTAAAGATCAGCTGAAGCGAAGGGCAGCGCTCAAGTACCCTTCTTTTTCAGCTTCAATAGTTTATGATGTTTGTTCATCAATGGAGTGTAGTGGTTTGCTGTTTTACATAATTAGCAATAAGAAAACAATCAAATTTTGATGAATCAGAGAGGCTTAGCATGAGATTCTGTTTATTTGAAGGTTTTAGATTTTGTTTTTCGTTTCTTTTTTCAATTCTGTTTATTATGCTTATAGTGTACGATTTTAGCAAGTAAAGTTGTAATATTTGTAGTTTAAGGTTATCTGGCCAAAGCTTATACAAGTTTAATTAAATTTTGCTTAAAAGATTTCAAAAGTGTCTTTTGTTCATAATTTGTTTTGGATAATTGGGTATCAAGGGCTTAAAAATGATAAGTATTGGCAGTACTGTTACAATTTAACATGCATGCTTACGATTTTGTTGAACACTCCTGAAAATCGTACAAGTGACTACAATTCTTGATAAATTATTAATACGAAAGGTGAAAATTCAGATATAATATCAAGTAATTCTTGGATTGAACCAGAATTAGATTTCCATTTTTCATAAAGATACGTTTATTATCACTGGCTTTGGTTACCTTATAAAGAGCCATAACAGCTGCATTAGTACCTGCAATGCAAAAGTCTTCACATTGAATGTACTTCTCTTCATATGGCAGATACCTACTGGAATCGACATTGTTTCAGACTATTTGAATTCACCAAATGGCCTTGAATTTATACTTAAATACCCCTATTGTTACATGTCTGTCTCAGTGTATACCAGTTAAAAGAAAGTGGAACATATATTAGTGTGTTCTCTTTTATGCTTAAAATAATTACCCCTAAACAGCATGAGTAAATTTATGTGGCTATTGTTTTGCTAATAACTAAATACTATCTGATTATTGCTGCGAAAATCATGACAGTGGGATAGGTTCGATTTTACGTACGGAGAATAATATGTGTCCAATTTCTTTGAAGATAGAGAAAGCATTTACCATTAATACTCAAGAATAAATTCCATCTTTTACTTCACCGATCATCTTTTTTCCTTATGAAAATCTTGTCATAATTATAGTAATAGGGCAACAGCTCGACCTTTGAGATTGTTAATATTTTGAATTTGATATAGGAACATCTTCACAAAAAAGATATGGTGTTACCACACGCCTTTCAGTTCAAAAGAAATGTCATTGGACTGAAAAACTAGACATAGTTATTCATCCAAAACATCGGATTGTTGCCCTAAATGCAATGGATTTAAAAAATAAAGCATGTGTGATTATTAAGCAACATTCACCCCTTCAACATGCTCATTGGAAGGACATCCCATTTGATAACAAAAGGAAGATGTGGCTAGGGATGAAGGTGCATTCCAAATTAAAGTTTAATCTTGCGGTAGATGTTCATATTAAGAAGATTCTTTTTCAACAACTGAATCGTAATATAGGAGCTACCTCCATAAGTTACATGTGCCAACAACTAAAAAAGCGCGCCTAGGCGAGCCGAGGCGTTCAGGGGGTCTAGCGCCTCTATATACCGAGGCGAAGCGGGCATAAAAAAGGCACCGCTTAGGCGCGCGCCTCGGTAGCCTTATGGTGAGGCTGAGAGGCTAAAAAGCAGCTCCTTATTTTGTTTGCTTATATATTATTATTATTATATTTTTTTGTAGTTTATATTAATATAAATACATAATTTAGAATTTTTTATCAAGTCCAAACCCTAAAAAAGGGAAACATCTCCTCTTTTGAACGAAACCTCTCTTGCTCTCTTCCTCTTTCTCCAACGTGTGTTTGATGATGATGATTTGAGGTGCGGTGATGTTGCAGCTGCTGCAGGAGTTGATGAGCCTATAGGAGCACAAGAAAGACATATAGTAGAAGGGAAACAACTTCAAAAACTTCTAAAGCATCATCGTCATCTTCTAGGCCTAGTGCTTTAAGACTTGTGGATGAAGAGGGACAAGAATGGGGAGATTTAGGAGGGGAGTCGGATGACGGAGAAGAACAAGATGTTGATGGATATGAATCAGAGGATGATGCGCAAATTGATTTAAGCATTAATGATGATTAGTTAGTTAGTAGCGTATATGCCTAATATCTTTTGGATATTTTTATATTTTTATGCTATTATTATGTTTGGACATTAATATTGTTATGTGTTCGTATTATGAAATATTTTATGTTATATATGTGTTTTTTTTGAGTTCGGGCGCCTCGCTTCTATGAGGCGGGCGCCTCGCCTCGCACCTCGCGCCTAGGCAATACAACAGGTTTGGCGCCTCAGGGCGCTTTTTGCATTTTTAGTCACTGACATGTGCATTACCTTAACAATAAGTATTCTAATGAGCTTGGACAAATCTCCCACTAGAGTAAACTGATTGGAAGATGTTGATAAACTATTTTTATGGGGGCGATTTTAAGGTAATGAAAATGGTAAAAAATTAAGTCTGAGATATAAATATTAAGTTCTTTTGAGAAGTTATATATACATGCACAAAAGAAACTTATAAACAACCTTTCTAAGTAACAATTATAGGAAAATATGCAAGAATACATCTTTTGGTCATGATTTATGCATCTGCTATTAAGAATTTCACTGCGAATCTCTACAAGAATCTTTCTCGAGTTTTGTGAATGAAAACTGATGGGGTCCATCCCATGTGCATTAACTGACAAAAATGCTAAAGAAAGAAAAATGGCAAAAGCCACTTTGACCAATAGAATGCAACAACCACAATTTGTTGAAGATTGTTGCACGCATGCTCTTTTAGCATTTAAGAGGTAAAGAAAAATTGGTAACTAAGATGGACTTCTGTTGCTCATTTTGCGTATAAATAGAAGAGTTCTTCAAGTGCAGAGGCACAGCAAAGGGCAGTATGCAAGAGGACACGAGAACTACAAAATACACTTTTAATCTTTGTAAATGATTTTATCTGAATTCCTTTCGTGTATTCTCTTCAGAGTTACGCTCTAGTGTAGGGAGTTGAGAGAAAGATGTGAGTCATTAAAGATTTGTCATAGTATGTTAGTTTTTGTGTCGGGAGAGAGAAATATTGTGTGATTGTAAAAGCTTCACATACTGATATTTTTCTTTCTGTGGGTTGTGGTTTTTTCTCCGATTTTGGAGTTTCTACGTTAAATTCTTGTGTTGTGATTTGTGGTTTTCTTTCATATCATTTCTCATTTATTTTTACTTACTCCTAAGGTTGAATGTGGGTCCATGGGTCCCAACAAATGCTATCAGAGCCTAGGTCCAAGGTAGCCTAGGTGCGGTTCGTAGTCTCTAAATTCTGAGTATGCTCTATGGTTGCAGCATAAACTGAGCCTCCACATCAGAAACGTTTCTGAAGATTGTCAATTCATAGGTTAGGGGTGTAAGTAAAAATGTCAAAGTTTTCGACAATGAAGTTTGACGTAGATAAATTTGACGGAAGGATGAATTTTGGCTTGTGGCAAATACAAGTCAAAGATTTTTTGATACAAGGTGGGTTACACAAGGCGCTTAAATATTCTGTACAGACTAGCGTGGCCGATGAAGATTGGGAGGAGTTAGATTTGAGGGCCACAAGCACAATACGGTTATGTTTGGTCAAGAATGTCCTTGCAAACGTGCGTGGAATTTCGATCGACAGGAGTTGTGAAAAAAGCTTGAAGCACTATACCAAGCTAAGGGTATCTCAAATCGGTTGTACCTAAAAGAGCAATTTCACACATTACTGATGAATGATGGTGCAAAAATCTCTAACTGCGCTGTCGAGACACGTCAAATTAGTTATTATTTTCCTAACTTCCTTCCTAATAGTAGGTAGAGTAAGTCAGGGTTGATCTCACAGGGAACAAAGAAACTAATCAAATTATTGTATTAAACCATTTTGTATAACAAATTATAATGCTAAAAATATAATATAAAGTGGGGAGAGTTTTGATGAGAATCAATTAACTAATGCAGCTAACAATTAAACTAACAACTGAGATGAATTTAATTATGATGAAAGTATTCCCGCCTTTAACCCAGTATCCCCCTAGTCCGAATCGTTCATGTAACTATTGCAACCATTTGACAAACTAGTTTTGAGACCCCTACCCCAAGAATTAACAGGTACGCTTAGCTAATCCTTGTTACCCCTTAAGTATAATTAATCACAGGTTCGCTTAGTAATTAATCCTATCCAATTAAGTAGTCATAGGATACGATCGCTAGAACACCATTAATCAAATGCATAGGGAACTAAGCCAATGAAGTAGGTATGGTGTTGTACTCGCAAGCTCGGTACAAGTTACCGCGACTTATGTTATCCTAGCGAAGAAATTAGTATTTGCTACTTTTAGACATAAACGCATAACAATTACGGATTATGAATTTACGACCTAGCAACATTGATATGCCTACTACCCGGGTGATCAGTCCAAATAACACACATATAAAAAATGAAGAAAACAAATAATATAAATAATCTCATAACGTAATTAAATCAAACAATTACCGAAATAATTACAAAAACATCGTTGTAGGGTTCAACATAGTTAAAGATGGAAATTTAAAAGCTTAGCCAATCATAGCGATCGTTAAGAACAAAGTAATAATGAAAAACATAAAACTAGAAAACCCGAGATGCTGAATCTTGATTCATCGTGCTCGTCGGAAATCCCAAATTCGACGCTTCAAAATTAATGTAAAAGTTATATTTTCGGACTTGAGATCTTCCTTTTATAACTGGGGATGAATTAGGCTTGGATTGGGCTTGAAAAAGCAATTTTCGAGCAAATCCTATTCTGACTATACATCAGTCTTGGCAGAGACTAAATAGTCTCGGGAGGGAATCATGTATACAATTCTCGGCCGAGAGAAAGATGATTCTCGTCCGAGATTCTTCTTCAGCCAAAAATATTGGTTTCTCTGATCTTCTATCTCGGTCGAGCCCTTACTGTCTCGGTCGAGCATAATTTCCTGAAGCTTTGGCTCGATTTTTCTCGATTCTTTACTTGTGGAACTTGTTTTCAACATCCATCTTAAGTCGAGTTCGACTTTTTTTGTCTAGATTCACCGAAATAGCTTCAAAATAAGTCAAACAACATCAAATTGCCCAGTAACATAAATATGAACAATACACGATCAATTACGTATGAAAATGTTATTAAATGAACTCTTAAATCGACCTATTATGCATACATAAATACGTGTACCTATCTCAAATCATCTAAGTGCTCTCAATGGCATCATTTCAGAGCTAGAGGCAATTGGAGTTAAAATTGAAGATAAGGATAAAGCGTTGAGGCTCATCTTGTCGCTTCCATATCCATACGAGCACATGAAGCCAATCCTGATGTATAGAAAGGAAACATTGGCATTTGTTGAAGTTACCCAGAAACTTCTATCTGAAGAAAGAAGGCTGACAAGTGACCGTCGTACTTCAACGAAAAATTCGGCAATGGTGGTAGTTAGCAAAGGAAGAAAAAAAGACTCCAAACAGAATGTAGTCTGCTGGAATTGTGGACAAACGTGATATTTAAAGTGGAATTGTCCAAGTCAAGGTGGAGCAGATAAGATAAATAGCTCTGATGATAACATCATAACTGAAGAAGATGTCCACTAAGGATGAAAGTTCATCCTTATGGTATGTCAACGGTTGCCATGAAAAGGATGTGATGGTGTAAGCTGATGTCCACACGAGGCATTGGCTTGGCGTGGATGTGCGGTGTGTGATGGAAGTTATGTCGATGGTTGAACGACTTCCAGGGAGAGCCAATAGATGGGAGTAGCACCATAAAATTCAGCAAGTTTTTTCGACATGTGCATGTGAAATTCTTAGAATGAATAATTCTAAGTGATCTACTCAAATGGTGGGGTAGGATCGTTCTCCAATTTCAGAATGATGATTGTTGGTGAAGACAGTTGTGGATCGTTCTCTGATTCGAGAATGATGATTGTCGGTGAAAATAATGGATCTTCTTTTATATCAATATGTCACATGTGGCAAAAGCCATGTGTACACTTTGACCAATAGGATGCAACAACCACAATTTGTTGAACATTGTTGCACGCATGCTCTTTCAGCATTTAAGAGGTAAAGAAAAATTAGCTACTAAGATGGACTTCTATGTTGCTCACTTTGCCTATAAAAAGAAGAGTTCTTGAAGTGGATAGCCACACCAAAGTGCTGTATGCAAGAGTGCAGGAGAACTGCAGAATACAATTTTAATCTTTGTAAATGATTCTATTCCTTTCATGTATTCTCTTTAGAGTTACGCTCTAGTATAGAGAGTCGGGAGAAATGTGTGAGTCATTAAAGATTTGTCGTAGTTTGTTAGTTTTGGTGTCGCGAGAGAGAAAGATTGTGTGATTGTAAAAGTTTCACATACTGATATTTTTCATTCTCTGGGTTGTGGTTTTTTCTCCGGTTTTGGAGTTTCCACGTTAAATTCCTGTGTGGTGGTTTGTGGTTTTCTTTCGTATTATTTCTCATTCACTTTTACTTACTCCTAAGGTTGAATATGGGTCCATTGGTCCCAACAAGTGGTATCAGAGCCTAGGTCTAGGGTAGCTTAGGTGTGGTTCGTAGTCTCTAAATTCTGAGTATGCTCTGTGGTTGCGGCATAAGCTGAGCCTCCACATCATAAAAGTTTCTCGAGACAGTCAATTCATAGGTTAGGGGTGTAAGTAAAAATGTCAATGTTTTTGACAATGAAGTTTGACGTGGAAAAATTTGACGGAAGGATGAATTTTGGCTTGTGGCGAATACAAGTCAAAAGATTTGTTGATACAAAGCCGGTTACAGAAGGCTCTTAAAGATTCTGTCCAGACTAGCGCGGCCGATGAAGATTGGAAGGAGTTAGATTTGAGGGTTGCAAGCACAATACAATTATGTTTGGCCAAGAATGTCCTTGCAAACGTGCGTGGAATTTTGAGCGCTAAGGAGTTGTGGAAAAAGCTTGAAGCACTATACCAAGCTAAGGATATCTCAAATCAGCTGCACTTGAAAGAGCAATTTCACACATTACTGATGAATGATGGTGCAAAAATCTCAGATCATCTGAGTGCTCTCAATGGCATCATTTTAGAGCTAGAGGCAATTGGAGTTAAAATTAAAGATGAGGATAAAGCGTTGAGGCTCATCTTGTCGCTTCCATATTCATGCGAGCACATAAGCCAATCCTGATATATGGAAAGGAAAAGTTGGCATTTGTTAAAGTTACCGAGAAACTTCTATCTGAAGAAAGAAGGCTGAAAAGTGACAGTCGTACTTCAACGGAAAATTCGGCAATGGTGGTAGTTAGTAATGGAAGGAAAAAAGACTCCAAACAAAATGTAGTTTTCTGGAATTATGGACAGACTGGACATTTAAAGCGGAATTTTTTAAGTCAATGTGGAGCTGAAAAGGTAAATAGCTCTGATGCTAACATCATAGCTGAAGAAGATGTCCTCTAAGGAGGAAAGTTCATCCTTATGGTATGTCAGTGGTTGCCATGAAAAAGGATGTGATGATGTTAGCTAGTCCACAAATTGCACACGGGGCATTGGCTTGGCATGGATGCGGGGTGTGTGGTGGAAGTTATGTCGATGGCTGAAGGACTTTCAGGGAGAGCCAATAGCTGGGAGTAGCGCCATAAAATTTAGCAAGGTTTTTCGACATGTGCCTGTGAAATTCTTAGAATGAATAATTCTAAGTGATCTACTCATATGGTGGGGTAGGATCGTTCTTCAATTTGAGAATGATGATTGTCGGTGAAGACAATGGTGGATCGTTCTCTGATTCGAGAATGATGATTGTCGGTGAAAACAATGGATCTTCTTTTATATCAAGATGTCACATGTGGTGGAGGTGGAGAATTGATGGGTCCACCCTACGTGCATCAATTGACAAAAATGCTGAAGAAAGAAAAATGACAAAAGCCATGTGTACACTATGACAAATAGAATGCAACAACCACAATTTGTTGAAGATTGTTGCATGCATGCTCTTTTAGCATTTAAGAGGTAAAGAAAAATTGGCAACTAAGATGGACTTCTGTGTTGCTCATTTTGCTTATAAATAGAAGAGTTCTTGAAGTGCAAAGACACACCAAAGTGCAGTATGCAAGAGTGCATGAGAACTGCAGAATACACTTTTAATCTTTGTAAATGATTCTATTCCTTTCGTGTATTCTCTTTAGAGTTATGCTCTAGTATGGGGAGTCAGGAGAAAGGTGTGAGTTATTAAAGATTTGCCATAGTGTGTTAGTTTTGGTGTCGGAAGAGAGAAAGATTGTGTGATTGTAAAAGCTTCACATACTGATATTTTTCTTTCTGTGGGTCGTGGTTTTTTCTCCCATTTTGAAGTTTCCACATTAAATTCATGTGTTGTGGTTTGTAGTTTTCTTTTGTAATATTTCTCATTTATTTTTACTTACTTCTAAGGTAGAATGTGGATCCATGGGTCCCAATAAAAACTTGTTATCGATCTACTGTGACTAATGACATTTTATGTAGATGTTAATTCTGTTTATTCTGCTTCTTTGCAAATCTATACAATAATTAATGAGATGATTCTTGTCAGCATACACCCCTGATCGAGTTTGGAAGTCTTGTGATTGTGCAATTCCCCTTTACTTAATCCAACACTTAAAAGATCTAGTAGTGCATTTCTATTCAAATAAGTACAACATTTAGGTAAAAAATAATCAGATAAACATGGCCAAACTATTAAGTTGCAAAAATAACAAAAATGCAGTTTTGACTCTTATTAATTCGAATGATAGTATTACTATAACAAAAGAGGTCTTTTGTATGATATATTTTTACACCACAATTATGGTTACTAATAATAAGGTATTTGTAATTACTTGTTGTCACAAATCTCTATAAAAATTATTTGAGACCATTTTAAGACTACTTTTAGAGACAATTAGTTGTTGCAAAAAATATTTGAGACCACTTTTGTGGTCACAAATATGTTATATGTGACGGAGTTATTGAGACGATAATAAAGTTGTGACAAATACTCGTAAGTTGTGACAAATACTCATTATATGAACCACTTTTTGTGATCTCAAAAGATCATTTTTTTTGTAATGTGTGATCCTTGGATTGGAGAGAAGCCCACAGGAACAATGTAGATATAATAAAAAGATAAATAAATGGGTCGATGACACGTCACGAGAAGTTTATGCGAGTTTTTCTATTTCTTGTTTGCAATTAAGTGGGAATTCCTTTCCTAAAAATAATCTAAGTACCAAGATACTTATGTAGGATGAACTTTTTAAATTGCAAAGTGAATCAAATGGGAACGGTGAAGATCCCATGAGCGAGAATGAAACTTTTAAGAAGGTTGTTGGTGAAGATAAGCCTAGCTAATTGTCTACATGGGTTAAAGAATTAGTGTTTAAACTACAAAAAGAGAAGCAAGATTTAAGGAAAAGAAACGAAGAGATGACCTCAAGACTAGAGTCCATAGAAGCTCAAGTCAGTAACCAAGTACAAACTCAAGTAGAAGCTATCTTGAGAGTTCAACTTCCAGCATTTCTTCAAAACTTAAGTCAAGCTAGTCAGTCTCTAGCATCCGACGTGAGTACATTTGCATACTTCTTACAAATATGTTTTGTGTTAAATGATTTGTAAGCTGATTGTATTATCTCTTGCTCATTCTAGTAGTGACCTTTGTGTTTTTTTATGATCGAAACGCTTGGAAAATAGAGAATTCTCACTACATTTTTTAAAATTCTTTACTATACATGTAATTCTTATAAATTTTCTTGATCACTTTTTTGTAGGTTTGTGTTGTACAAAGGGGCATATGGTTGTGAAGAAGTGGTCAGCAGATGGAGTTTGCAACATCCTTAATAATTTTATGACCAAATGTCCATCTTGCAGATATAGTTTTTATTCATTAGACTTT
This sequence comes from Ajuga chamaepitys, assembly GCA_958295605.1. NCBI lineage: Eukaryota > Viridiplantae > Streptophyta > Magnoliopsida > Lamiales > Lamiaceae > Ajuga > Ajuga chamaepitys. The sequence goes on from OY282498.1 coordinate 28,349,912, forward strand.
AGTTTGCTATTGATGAACCCCTTAAACTTTTGGTGAGTTCCTTTAAACTTTTATTATCAGCTTTAGTTGAGTCTATATATAATGTTAAACTTCGGCAGTTGATTTCACTAATTGACTTATCTCATTTCTCTCAATTTATCTCAAGAAATGTTTTTTTTAACTAAGATAGTTTTTATAATTATTTAAGTCTCGTTATTTGTTTAATTGCTATCAGTTATTCTGTTACTATTGTTATAGGGTCTTGCATTAGTAATTAGGGTAACAATCAACATAACAACTGTTTGATTCGTCTAGATATTTTAGTGTTAACTTAACTGTAGTAATCTAGTTAAACTATCTTCACTAGTCTTTGGGGATTTAACATTGCTGTCACTTGCTGCTACTACACTGTACACTTGCTATATAGCTGATATAAATTGAAGCGATTAGCTCCGTCCCTATTCAAAAAGGTCTTATTACGGGAAAATGATCTTTTAAGATAACAAAAAGTTGTCTCAAATAACAATAATTTTTTGCAACTACATTAATAGCAACAACATGACGTCACTAATTAGTCATCCCAATAATCCTATCACAAATAATATATTTGCGAAAATAAATATTGACTAAATTACATCTCAAATATTTTTGCAACAACAAATTGTCTTTAAGAGTCGTTTGAAAATGGACTCAAATACTTTGCAAAGAATTTTGTGACGATAAATTGTCTCAAAAAAATTATCATAAAAAATAGTTTTGTTGTAGCGTCTCGTTTCATGGTTACAGACAAAAAGATTAGAGAACAGTTTAAATGAATTAGAGACCAAAATTTCGATTGCTAAATTAGCTACGGGTTCAGAATCCATTGCAAAGAAATAGAGCAACGGGTAGATAAATTAATTTAGAAACATAGACTCAATTTGTCTCAAAGAATTCCTTCGCTATTTTAATGTTAAGAGATGGATTCTCTCTCAATTATGAAATTCTTAGGCTATTAAACTTAGTTGTTAATTGTTAATTTTACTCCCTGAAAATACGATTCTCTTAGTCATCTTTTTTTTTTCTAGTAATTACACTGTTAAGTAATATGGCTCATCAACTCAGATAATAAGGATAAAAGTGCTTTCGAATAAGCTGTTGAAGGTTGGAAAGCTGAAGCAGTTAATTATGTTACAGGGGCTTTAACAACGGTTCTGGATTCAAGAAATTGTTGTCTTTGTGGCAGTTATTTGTAACCGTTTATTTTTCAGTTTTTCTGTTTCTGTTCCAGCTGCTATAAAGAGCAGTTTTTCTTCCTGTTTTGAGATGATGTGTGAGAGCTCTTTGTAACCATAATATACTCCAGGTTAGAGAGATATAGAGGTGGGAAAGAGAGTGTGAAATCACAAGAGAATTGTGTGTGATTTTCTTCTTGATAGTAGCTAGTTCATCATTTGTGTTTAGCTAGATGATGTTCTAGGGAATGAAGAACTTCTGTAATCATTCGTTGATAGTAAAGGATAATCAGCTCCCGTGGATGTAGGCAACTTGCCGAACCATGTAAATCTTCTCTTGTTTAGTTTCTTTACATTCTTGAAGTTTGATTGTTCATATTTTTTAGGAAGAACACATTGTGTGTGTTTGAATCTTGTTGGTGTGTTTCTGTTGGGAGGATTAAGAGGAAGATTGGGTCACCAATTCACAAATTGGCGCCGTCTGTGGGAAACCATTGGAAATCGTGCCCACATAGTGTTTGGTTCTTGGCCTGAATTAAGAAACTACTCCCTTGAAGATCATCTAAATCCTTGAAGAAGAATATGGCTGCAACCAAGTTTGATGCTGAGAAGTTTTTTGGGAAAAAGAAGTGGTAAGTCAGGGTCGATCCCATGAGGAGCATTTGGTTATCGTGTTTTACGTATTAATTATCGGAACAAACAAAACAATAAAGAGGGGGAGTTGAGTTGAATTTATCTAATTTACTACTAATCCGAAGATGAACAAGTAAATAAGCAGTAAAAGTGATTATAAGCAATTAAAAAGAAATCTCAGGCCCTAATCTAGTTATCCCCCTAGTCTGATTAAACCTTATAATTAATGCAATTACCCCTAAATTAGTTCCGAAACTTCTACCCCTAAATTAGCAACAAACTCTGCTAATCAGAATTGTCCCTTAATTTTAATAAACCAAAATAAGCTCTTTGATTTATCTGTCTAACCAAACGATATAGAATAAGCTCTCTAAACCTAATTGGCTACACGCTTAAAGCCTCTTATCCCTTGGATCTCTTGTGGAAAATGGCAGTCAGTTCAACTCCACAGATGGTTATCTTCATATCACTAAACACACCAAGCTGGTAATCAAGGGAAGGCAACACAATGGCCTGTTTATTCTGATTGGATCTCCTGTGATAGGTTGTGCTGAATCTGTGATAAGTAGAGAGGATTTCATGAAGTGGCATAAAAGACTGGGTCATATTGGAGAGAAAGGATTGAAGGAGCTATCCAAGAGGGGCATAATTGGTGAAATAGGAAATCAAACACTTGAGTTCTGTGACAAGTGTGCTCTAGGAAAGGCCAAGAAGCTGCCTTATGCTAAAGGGATACATTCTACTCAAGAACCACTTGATTATGTACACTCTGATATATGGGGGCCTTCAAGAACAGAGACACGTGGAGGAGGAAGGTATTTCATGTCCATCATTGATGATTACAGTAGAAAAATATGGGTATATGTCTTAAGGAACAAGAGTGATGCATTCCTTAAGTTTAAAACATGGTTGAGCCAGGTGGAGAATCTAAGAGGGAAGAAATTGAAACATCTTAGGACTGATAATGGCTTGGAATATCTATCTACTGAGTTCACAAGGGTTTGTGAAGATAAGGGCATCACAAGGCACAAAACTGTCCCAATGAACCCTTAACAGGATGGGGTTGCTGAAAGATTTAACAGGACTGTGCTGGAGAGAGTTAGATGTATGCTGATTGATGCTGGATTACCCAAATCCTTCTGGGGAGAAACACTGAACACTGCATGTTATTTGATAAACAGATCACCATCATCAACTCTAGGATTTAAAACTCCAGAAGAAGTTTGGAGTGGAAAGGTACCAAACTATAATGACTTGAGAGTGTTTGGTTGTCTGGCCTATGCTCACATTAGGCAAGATAAACTTAATGCAAGGGCACATAGGTGTGTATTCCTAGGATATCCTGAGGGCATAAAAGGCTACAGGTTATGGTGTTTGGAACAGGGAAACCAGAAACTCTTGACAAGTAGAGATGTAAGATTTAATGAGACTGTGATGGGATACAACTCTACTGGAAGTCAAGAAGAAGTTGATGGTGCTGTGGAATCAGAAAGAATTTCCATTCAGGTGGAGTCTATTGATGAAGAGAAGACACCAGGGAATGATGCTCAAGCTCAATCAGGAAATGACAGTTCATCAGAAGAGGATGAAGATCACCCTGAAATTTCAAATCTTAGGACTCATAGCATTGGTAGAGATAGACCAAGAAGGCAAATCCACAGGCCTGATTTCTATGGACAAGCTGGGAGTGTCTACTATGCATTAGGTGTAGCAGAAGACCTGGAGTTTCAAGAGCCAAGCAGTTTCAAGGAAGCAATCAACTGCAATGAAAGTGAACACTGGATAGGGGCCATGATGGAGGAAATGGAATCTCTGGAGAGGAAACAAATATGAAAGCTTGTAGAAAAACCAAAGGGGCAGAAGCTAGTCAACTCAAAATGGATCTACAAGAAGAAGGTTGAGGCTGGAAAGGCTGATAAGATTAGATACAAGGCAAGGCTTGTGGCCAGGGGCTTTACACAAAGAGAAGGCATTGATTATAATGAGGTATTCTCTCCTGTTGTGAAGCATTGCTCTATTAGGCTACTTTTATCAAAAGTTACAAAAGAAGACATGGAACTACAGTAGTTAGATGTTAAGACAGCATTCCTGCATGGTGATCTCATTGAAAGTATATATATGAAGCAACCTGAGGGCTTTGTGATTCCAGGAAATGAAGAAAAGGTCTGTTTTCTCAAGAAATCACTTTATGGATTGAATCAGAGTCCAAGGCAGTGGAACAAGAAGTTCAATTAGTTCATGATCAATGCAGGTTTTATAAGAAGCTTGTATGACAGTTGTGTATATTTTAATAAGGGTTCAAGATTTGAACAAGTATTTCTGTTGTTATATGTGGATGATATGCTCATTGCCAGTAAGAGTATGAACAAGATACAACAGTTAAAGGGAAGATTGAGCTCAGAATTTTACATGAAGGATCTTGGAGAAGCAAGGAAGATTCTGGGGATGGATATTATCAGAAGAAGGAAGTCTGGAACACTTTGGCTCTCACAGAAGCAGTATTTGCAGAAGGTTGTGGAGAGATTTCACATGCATGAGTCAAGGTCAATAAGTGTTCCAGTTAACCTACAAACCAAGCTATCTAAAGAACAATGTCCAAAGACAGAAACAGAGGAGATTCACATGAAGAGTGTTCCATATGCCAGTGGTGTTGGCAGTTTGATGTATGGAATGATATGCAGCAGGCCAGATTTGGCCTATAGTGTTTCTCTAGTAAGCAGGTACATGTCAAATCCTGGGAAGGCACATTGGGAAGCTTTGAAACAAGTCTTGAGGTATCTAAAGGGCTCCGTCAGTGTAGGTCTGAAGTTTCAGAAACAAGAAGCTGGTGCTTTACCTCTTGTTGGGTATGCTGATGCAGATTTTGCTGGGAATCTAGATACAAGGAAATCTGTCACAGGATATGTTTTTACCTTGTATGGAACAGCTGTAAGCTGGAAAAGTGTGCAACAATCTGTGGTTGCTTTGTCCACAACTGAGGCAGAATATATTGCCTTAACTGAGGCAATCAAGGAAGCTCTGTGGCTCAAGGGGATTCTTAAGGACTTAGGAATCAGACAAGGGTGTGTTACCATTCAGTGTGATAATCAGAGTGCTCTTCACTTGGTGAAACACCAAGCATTTCATGAGAGGTCTAAGCATATTAATGTTAAACTTCACTTTGCAAGAGATGTGATTGAATCAGGATCTTTTGAGGTAAAGAAGGTTCATACTATGGATAATGCAGCTGATTTTCTAACCAAGGCAGTTCCGGGAAGCAAGATGGTTCATTGCTCAAGCCTGATAAGGCTTGAACAATGTGATTAGACCTGAACACCAAAAGCAGAATGAGGTGATGAAGTACACTTGAGTTCATTGAGGTGGAGATTTGTAGATATCAGTTCAATATCATCAAGTGATCATAGTTTGTAGTAGAGGTTTTGAGGAATCAAGAACCGGGTTCAGCATGTGGAAAACTGGGCTAGAAAACCGGGTTTTAACCAGATCAGTCTAAGGGTTAAAAAGGAACCGGAGTTAAGGTGGTTATAACTTCCATGTGTAACGAGTAGAACCGTTGAGTGTAAAACCGTTGTGAAAGGCCCGTCTAACAGCTTTGTGCAGTTGGAAATAAAATTGGTTACAACTGCTGCTACTTCCTGATTCGAGCTTCAACCTTTATATACATTGAAACCACTTGGAGATGCGAGTTGATACACGTTACTTTCCCTCTGTAAACACTACTCAATCATTAGAATTAGTTAGCTAGGGTTCTTGAGCTCAATTCGGTCTGTGAATTGGGGGTTTCTAGTTTTCTGAAATAATTCTTGTAATTAATTGTTTAGTGGAGTGAATTGAGGTGTATAGAGCCTCCGTGGATGTAGATCACACTGATCGAACCACGTAAAATCCTTGTGTTCTTCATTTTATATTCCTGTTCTGTGTTCGGTTTCATTTGGCCGAATTCTTGATTGTTTTTCATTCTCTCTTGGTTTGAGTATTGTTTGTGTGTGTGTCAAGAGTTAATTACCTAACAGATGTAAGGTACATTCCTGAGCTTAAAAGAAACCTAATCAGTTTAGGCACCCTTGAAAACAAAGGGTGCAGTTTCAAATCTCAGGATGGTTTCTTGCATGTCATGAAGGATGGAAAAATTCTGTTAAGAGGAGTAAGAAAATCTAGTTTATATTACCTTAATGGTAGTGTTATCACAGGGTCAGTTGATAACACAGTAGATTTGGAATCTGTGAAATGGCATTCCAGGTTAGGCCATGTGAATCAAAATGGATTAAATGAACTTCTCAAACAGAATGTTATGATTCAGTCTCACTCACACACAAACAACAGACAAACAGTATTGAATGAAAAACAACACAGAAATCGGTCACAAGAAACCGAACCAAGAACAGGAAAGGAAAATTATGAAACACAGGGATTTTACGTGGTTCGATCAATGTGATCTACATCCACGATGGTTCTATACACCTCAATTCACTTCACTAATCAATCAATTAAAATAATTCATCCAGAAAAACCAGAAATCCCAATTCACAGCTTGAATTGAGCATAAAACCCTAGCAATCTAATTCTCTTGATTGAGTAATTTTTACAGAGGGAAAGAATCGTGAATCGACTCGCAACTTCAAGTGTTTACAATGTATATAAAGGCTGGAGCTCGAATCAGGGAGTAGAAGTAGTTGTAACCAATTTTGACTCAACTGTTAAAACTGCTTCTGCGAGCTTTCCACAATGGTTTCTCATGCAACGGTTTTAATCTGTTGCGAATGGCAGTTATAACAAACTTGAACCCGGTTCCCATTTTAATCTCTTCTACTGATCTGGTTAATATCCGGTTCTCTGACCCGATTCTCCTCATTCCAAACCCGGTTCTAGAATCATCAAAACCTCTACCACACTCCATGAACGCTTGATGATATTGAACTGACATCTACAAATCTCCACCTCAATGAACTCAAGTGTAGTTCATCACCTCAACCTGCCTTGTTCTCCACCTTTTAATCACATCGTTCAAGCCTAATTAGGCTTGAGCACTTAACCATCTTATTCCCAAGAACTGCTTTAGTTAGAAAGTCAGCATCATTGTCACTTGTATGGACCTTCTTAACCTCCACAGACCCTGCATCAATCACATCTCTTGCAAAATGCAATCTGACATCTATGTGCTTGGATCTCTCATGGAAAGCTTGATGTTTCACTAGATGTAATGCACTCTGATTGTCACAATATATAGTAACACAATCCTTCTTTATCTCCAGATCCTTCAGAATACCTTTTAACCACACACCTTCCTTGATTGCCTCTGTCAAAGCCATGTATTCAGCTTCTGTAGTTAATAAAGCCACCACTGATTGTTGCACTCTGTAACAACAAATTTCGTGTATAAAATGTATAAACACGGAAAGATGTACAAAATAGATTTCTTTTGATCACATGAGTAAACTTTACAATTTTGTGGATCCTATCTCTAGTTATCCTCTGATTCTTCTCTTCGATTGATTGATGTCGGAGTTAACCTTGATTTTCTCTGGTTTTGGACTTTGACTTGAGTAACGTTAATTCAAAGGCTTGTGAGCTTGATTTTGAATTAAACAATACTTTTGATTCAATATGCGAAGAACGTCTTCGAAGGTATTGATGAACGACGAAGAACGCCTTCGAAGTTTTGACTTGAAACGACGATCGGAGGGGCTTAGCACCTTGAACTCGGATTTAACGTTGAAAATCTTGAGATTGAATTTGTAACGCCTTGAAAAAATCTCAAGATTGGCTTCGTAATGCCGGATTGTAATACCGGATTGGCTTTGTAATGCCGGATTTTGGCTTTGTACCGCCTTAAGCTCAATATTGGTTTTGTACCACCTTTCTTAAACTTGTCTTGTTGTTGATTTTCTCGAAGAACGTCGAAGAACACCGAAGAACGTTGAAATTCCTTTGTACCGGGATTCTTCGCTTGATATTCCTTTGTACCAGAATTCTTCACTTGATTCTTGACTTGTGTTCTTGTCATTTTTTGTGGAGAATGAGGCTCTATTTATAGTGGTAGGATGGAGAAAACCCTAATGGACTTGAGTCTGAATGGAGCGATATGATTGGTCTTTCATAATATCATTATCCATAAGATAATTATTAAATTAATTATATTTAATTTAATAATTACTGCAACAACTTGACACATGGAGCATTCTGATTGGTCCAACATGACTTGATGTTTATCCTCATCTTCTTGGATAATTACTAAATTAATTTAATTTAATTTAGTAATAACTGCATCATCTTGACACATGGAGGCTTCCCATTGGCCAATAAAATGTATAGTAAATCACCAATTAAATTGATTATTTAACTTAGGAATTATATTTGATTAATTCCTAACATAAAAATAATCAATATAAAATTGATATTCAACATATATTTTATTACGTGGCGCATTTTAATTGGATACGAAATTTGTGTATCAACACACACTTCTCCAGCTAACTGCAGTACCATATAATGTAAAAACATATCCTGTGATTGACCTCCTGGTATCAACATTACCAGCAAAATCAGCGTCTGCAAAACCTTCCAAAGAAATAACCATTTTTACCTGCTTTTGAAACTTCTAACCCAGACTTGTTGTTCCCTTTAAATACCTCAAAACCTGCTTCAAAGCCTCCCAGTGAGCTTTTCCTGAATTTGACATATATCTGCTGACCAAAGACACACAGTATGCTAAGTCTGGTCTGCTGCATATCATCCCATACATCAGACTCCCAACTCCACTAGCAAATTGATAATCTGAGTTGTTGGCTTACTGGAACACTCAGTGTCTTGGCCTCATGCATCTGAAACCTCTCCACCACTTTCTGAAGATAATGCTTCTAAGAGAATCACAAACATCCAGAAGCTCTGTCTCTGATTATATTCATTCCCAGAATCTTCTTGGCATCTCCTAAGTCCTTCATGTCAAATTCAGAACTCAACTTTTGCTTAAGCTGATGTATTTTATGTGAGCTCTTGCTTGCAATGAGCATGTCATCCACATACAGCAACAGGTATACATGATCAGCACTTAAAATTTTATCAAAATAAACACAACTATCATATAAACTTCTAACAAAACCAGCTTTTAACATGAACTCATTGAACTTCTTATTCCACTTCCTTAGACTTTGCTTCAATCCATATAATGACTTCTTGAGAAAACATACTTTCTCTTCATTTCCTAGAATCATAAATCCCGCAGGCTGCTTCATATAAATGTTCTCAACTAAGTCTCCATGTAAGAAAGCTATCTTTACATCCAGCTGCTGTAACTCCATATCCTCTTGAGTTACTTTTGACAAAAGTAGTCTGATTGAATAGTGTTTTACTACAGGAGAGAAAACCTCATTGAAATCAATGCCTTCCTTCTGAGTAAAACCCCTTGCTACCAACCTTACCTTATACCTTATCTTGTCTGAGATTCCAGCTTCAACTTTCTTCTTGTAAATCCATTTGGAACTTACCAGCTTTTGTCCCTTTGGTTTATCCACCAGTTTCCAGGTGCCATTTATTTCCAAAGATTCCATTTCCTTCATCATTGCACTAATCCAGTGTTCACTTTCATCACCACTGACTGCTTCCTTGAAGTTTTGTGGTTCATGATTTTCTATTTCTTCAGCAACACTACGTGCATAATGTACACTTCCAGCCTGTCCATAAAATTCTGGTTTCTGTATTTGCCTCCTTGGTCTGTCTCTGGCAATGTTGTACTCTCTTAGGTTTGGATTTCTGGGTGGAATGTCTTCTTCTTCTGAAGAACTATCATTGAAATGATCAGCCAAGTTTTCACCTCTCTGTTTGTCATAATCCTCCTGAGTCTCCACCTAAATTGATACCCATTCTGTTTCAGAGCCTCCATCATGCTTTCCTTGATTCCCAGAGAAATGATATCCCATAATGGATTCATTGAACATTACATCTCTGCTGATCATCAATTTTTGATTCCCAGGTTCCATGCACCATAACCTGTAACCCTTGATTCCCTCTGAATATCCACGAAATACACACCTGTAAGCTCTAGGATCAAGTTTATCTGATCTCGTGTGAGCATATGCCAAGCATCCAAACACCTTTAATCCTGAGTAATCTGGAATTCTTCCATTCCATACTTCTTCTGGTGTTTTGAACCCCAGAGTTGATGTAGGAGATCCGTTTATTAGATAACATGCTGTGTTTATTGTTTCTCCTCATAACACCTTTGGCAACCCAACATCAACTAACATACACCTGACTCTTTCAAGAACAGTTCTGTTGAATCTTTCTGCCACACCATTCTGTTGTGGATTCTGTTGGAATTATATCTATTATAATACTCTTGTAGAAAGTAATATAATTAATCCCTTTCCCTAGGACCCTTCTTGGTTGTCATAATTTGTATCTTTATTAATTAACCCTAGAGATGGATCTATAAATTTATATAAACCCTAACATGCGCCTATAACACACAAGAGTTAAGGATTCGACCTGATAGTTATTTACACAAGAGGTCGATTTCTGATTGAATGATTTCTGACTCCCGTCTTAACCTTCTGGACTGTATCCCCTACTCAATCCTCAACACCGGATGGACGACGAACCTTGAAGAATTCTAAGTGGGAAGGAACACCTTAAACCGCCGCTGCCTACTCTCTCTTTCTCTCTATTCAGTAATCTTTTTGAATGTTAATTCTTATATTTCACAGAATGAGAGACCATGTATTTATAATACATGGTTGAGTGTGGGCCAAGCCTGGTAGTTTAATTCCTTATTAGGAATTTAATTCTCTATTCCTACTTGGACTAGGAGTCTATATGGGCCAATCCAGGGATCAAATACAAGAAATATAGATGGGCCTAACTATGAATTAATTCTTCCTTGTTCAGCCCAGAACATAATTAATTCATAAATATTAATTCATTCCACTAGAGAATTAATACTGACTTACCCCTTTATTCCCGAGTTGAGTCGGGGCTTGAATTAGACTTAATTAATCCCCGTATTTAAGATATCGAATATCCATTAATTAATTAAAGCCTCTGACATCTTAAATCAATTAATTTCTTATTTATTCCTTAAGTAGTACCACTCAACCTTATTATTGTACCTGAACCTAATCAACCTGCAGAGTTTAGTACAATAAACCTTTTGAGCTCCTTAAGGGGATATCATCATCCTAAACGGATACGGTTACTTAAATACAAATTACCAATTATTATATGCAATTTGCTGTCACCCAAAATACATAGTATAAAAGTTATATCTGAACTCTTGCCCATAGTAAATTAAAGTGACACACAAACAAGCATTCATAACTGTAATCTTATTTAGGCTTTAGATTATTATAAGTCACCGAGATCTCTAGTTCTTCACTAAGGTCAGGCAGAAGAACATATCTCACTGTGATCCTATCAATACATAAATACGTACCAATATAAGTAAATAGTCAAGATAAAATATTTCTACTTAATACTGCAGCCTAAACCAACAACTCGTCCTCAAGTTGTCTAAGCTGTGATTTACATTTTATATCTCTTTAAGTTTAACCAATCATATGATCTTCTGTGATCTTCAACACACCATAGGATCTACTTATTTGCAAGAGATATGGGGACACATACATAGTGAAAATGCAAATATAATCAAATAGGAGATAAACAGTGAATAACTGGAAACATTGTATATAAAAAGTTTTGCTTTCAATATACAAATCCAAACGATTCATGGGGACTGTTCTGTGTCTGGTAATTCCCCTCTCATTACAGAAGGTTGTGAACTCAGTAGATAGATACTCTAGGCCATTATCAGTTCTTAAATGCTTGAGTTTCTTTCCCTTCAAGGTTTCCATTTGAAGCTACCATGTCTTGAATTTAGTGAGGGCATCACTCTTGTTTCTTAAGATAAACACCCATACTTTCCTACTGCAATCATCAATAACGGACATGAAGTACTTTCCTCCCCCATGTGTTACAGTCCTGGATGGTCCCCAGATATCAGAGTGAACATAATCTAGAGGTTCTTGAGTGATGTGAATCCCTTTGGCATAAGGCAGTTTCTGTGATTTGCCCAATGCACATTTGTCACAGAACTCAAGTGTCTGATTCCCAACCTCTCCTATTATCTCTCTTCTGGATATCTCCTTCAGTCCTCTTTCACCAATGTGTCCCAACCTTTTATGCCACAGAGTTAGTTCATCATTAACCAAGATATTCCCCACACTCCCAACCACTGGTTTTCCTATCAAAATAAACAATCCATTGTGTTGTCTTCCCTTGATTACCAGCTTATTCTCTTTGGTTATGTGTAATTGGCCATTAACAGACTTAAATTCACACCCAGTAGCAGTTAGAGATCCTAGGGAGATCAGATTTCTTTTAAGTCCAGGCACATACCTTACATTTGTAATTTGCCTGGTAACTCCATCAAACATGTTGATGCTTACTGATCCAGTGCCTTGAACCCTGCAGGATTGGTCATTTCCCAGCAGTACACACCCTACATCTTCTTTCTTGAGGTTTTGGAACCATTCTTTATGAGGACACATATGAAATGAGCCGCCTGTATCCAGTACCCATTCCAACTCCATTTTTTACTCAGTAACATTCAAGACTTCTGGAGTGTCTTCTCCATGTTCAACAGTAGCAGCTTCTCCACCATGGCCTTCTTTCTTCTTCATCTTTTGAGGGCAATCTTTCTTTAGGTGCCCTACTTGCTTGCACTTGAAACATTTCCTGTTCTCTATCCATTCTCCAGGTTTCTTTGGAGCAGTGTTGCCAATCTTGTGATTCTTTGAGGTTTGGCCCTTCTTCTTTTGGTAATTCTTCTTGAACTTGACATTCAACCCTTCACCAGATTGAGTCACCTTCTTGTCTCCTTGATTCTGTAAGCATTTGGTCTTCAAAGCAGTGATTATTGAGTCATAACTCAGTTTATCCTGCCTCCCAAACATCAAAGTGTCCTTGAACCCTTCCATGGAACTTGGTAGAGCATTTAACACCATTAAAGCTCTGTCATCATCCTCCATAGTTACTCCAAGATCTTCTAGCTCATCAAGAAGTTTTGAAAACTCATCCAGTTGATCAGAAATGTCCTTTTCTTCCACCATTTTGAAGGCCAGTAACCTCTGTTTGAGAAACAGCTTATTAGATACAGACTTGGACTGATATAGTTCCTCCAGCTTGGTCTAAGCCTCTACTGCAGTCGAGCACCTTGAAACTTCCCTCAATGGCTTATCTCCTAAACACAAGATGATTAAACTCAAAGCCTTTTGATCCACTTCTGCATACTTAGGCTTCTCTGTCTCTATCCATTCATTTTCAGGATTGAGAGTACCTACCAGCCCGTTTTGAACCAGAGTAGCCTTCATCTTGATCTTCCAAAGGTGGAAGTCATTCCTCCCTCAGAATTTTTCCACATCCATCTTCATTCCTGACATCTCTATCTTCTGGTTGCGTGAAGAGGCTTCCCACAGACGGTGCCACTTGTTATGATTCAGTCTCACTCATACACAAACAACAGACAAACAGTATTGAATGAAAAACAACACAGAAATCGGTCAAAAGAAACCGAACCAAGAATAGGAAAGGAAAATGATGGAACACAGGGATTTTACGTGGTTCGATCAATGTGATCTACATCCACATAGGTTCTATACACCTCAATTCACTTCACTAATCAATCAATTACAAGAACTCATCCAGAAAAACCAGAAATCCCAATTCACAGCTTGAATTGAGCATAAAACCCTAGCAATCTAATTCTCTTGATTGAGCAATGTTTCCAGAGGGAAAGAATCGTGTATCAACTCGCAACTTCAAGTGTTTACAATGTATATAAATGCCGGAGCTCGAATCAGGGAGTAGAAGTAGTTGTAACCAATTTTGACTCAACTGTTAAAACTGCTTCTGCGAGCTTTCCACAACGGTTTCTCATGCAACAGTTTTAATCTGTTGCGAATTGCAGTTATAACAAACTTGAACCTGGTTCCCATTTTAACCTCTTCTACTGATCTGGTTAAAATCCGTTTCTCTGACCCGGTTCTCCTCATTCCAAACCCGGTTCTAGAATCATCAAAACCTCTACTACATTCCATGAACACTTGATGATATTGAATTGACGTCTACACAAAATATGTTACAGCACAAGGATAAGTTTGTTATTGAAGGATGTGAAACATGTATCTTAGGAAAAAGTAAGAAACTACCCTATCCTACTGGAAAACACACATCAAAAGCACCTCTAGAATATGCACATTCAGATTTGTGAGGTCCTTCTAGAATTGCTTCTTTAGGTGGAGGGAGATATTTTCTGAGTATTGTTGATGACTACTCTAGAAAGTTATGGTTATATGTTTTGATAGCAAAATCAGAAGCCTTTCAAAAGTTTCAAGAATGGCACACAGAGGTTGAGAGTGAAACTGGGAAAACTCTCAAGCCTTGAGGAACTGACAATGGTCTGGAATTCATGTCTGAAGAATTCAAAAAGTATTGCAAGACCAGAGGAATCCAAAGACAGAAGACTGTACCTGGAAACCCCCAACAAAATGGGGTCTGAGAAAGGATTGACAGAACAGTTCTTGAAAGGGTAAGATGCATGCTGTTAGAATCTGGTTTAGCAAAGAAATTCTAGGCAGAAGCTGCATCAACAACAGCTTATTTGATCAACAGATTTCCCTGCTCTGCCATTGATTTCAAAACACCTGAAGAAAGGTGGCCTGGAAAAAGACCAGGATACTGACACTTAAGAATTTTTGGTTGTAAGGCATTTGCACACATTAAACACGATAAACTTGAGGCAAGAGCTCTCAAATGTGTTATGCTTGGCTATCCAAAGGGGATTAAAGGGTACAGATTGTGGTGCATTGAGCCAGGAATGAATAAAATAATTGTAAGCAAAGATGTGGTGTTTTGTGAGCATGAGAAACCATTCAAGCAGCATAAACCTGAAGGAATTGTCATTACAGAACAGTCTACTGACACATCAACAGAGGGGGAGCATACTCTACAACCTGATGCAGAGTATGACACTGATGAGGATTCAGATAAAAATGAAGAACAAACTGAAGTCAGTGAACCTAGCAGCTACCAACTGGTGAGAGATAGAGCTAAGAGAGTCCCTAAACCTTCAACAAGATACAGAGAGGATTTCCTCATGGCTTATGCTTTTGTAGCTGGGGAAGACATTGACAACAGTGAGCCTAAATGTTATACAGAAGCTATGTTAAGCTCAGAAAGAAATCAGTGGATGGTAGCAATGCAGGAGGAAATAGAGTCTTTGGAGAAGAATGGAAACTGGGACTTAGTTAAAAGACCTGTACAACAGAAACTTGTAAGCTGTAAATGGATTTACAAGAAGAAGGTTGAAGTAGCAGAAACAGAAAGAGTAAGATTCAAAGCAAGATTGGTTGCTAGAGGGTTTACTCAAAAGGAAGGAGTAGACTACAATGAAATCTTCTCTCCTGTGGTTAAACATTGCTCTATTAGGATTCTATTAGCAATTGTGACTCAGTTTGATCTAATTCTAGAACAGTTGGATGTGAAAACAACTTTTCTTCATGGAGAATTGAAAGAAATAATATATATGACTCAACCTGAGGGTTTTTGTTGAAGCAGGAAATGAAGGAAAGGTTTGTCTACTCAAGAAGTCCTTGTATGGACTGAAACAGAGCCCAAGGCAGTGGTATATGAAGTTTGATAACCATATGAAGACTATTGGTTTTCTTAGATGTAGATAGGACAATTGTGTGTACTTCAAGAAAACTGGGAAAACTGTAGTCACTTATCTGCTTTTGTATGTGGATGATATGCTAAAAGCCAGCAAAAGTCTAGAAGAAATTCAACTTCTAAAGTCAAATCTTCAATCAGTTTATGAGATGAAAGTTCTAGGCTCAGTAAAGAGGATTCTGGGAATGGACATTGTAAGAGACAGCAAAACAGGATGTTTGTGGTTAAATCAACAGTCTTATATTGAGAAGGTCTTAAAGAAGTTTAACATGCATGAATGCAGGAAGGTGTCTATTCCACTGAGTCAACAGTTCAAATTGTCAGAGCTGCAGAAACCTAAAAATGATACTGAGAGAGCTGAGATGTACAAAATCCCATATTCTAATGCAGTTGGTTTAATAATGTATTCAATGATTTGTACAAGACCAGATGTGTCTCATTCCATCAGTGTGGTGAGCAGATATATGTCTGATCCTGGAAAAGATCATTGGGAGGCTGTGAAGTGGTTGCTTAGGTATTTGAGAGGTACTTCAAACTATGGAATTCTGTACAAGAGACAGGAAGAAAACTCTGGAGATCACTTGTGTGGTTTTGTAGACTCAGATTTTGCGGCAAACCTAGATTCAAGGAAATCTCAAACTGGCTACATATTCACTTTGTTCAAATCTGCTATAAGTTGGAAGTCAATGCTGCAATCTGTTGTAGCTTTATCCACAACAGAAGCTGAATACCTTGTTGTGACAGAAGCAGTTAAGGAAGGAATCTGGCTCAGAGGAATTCGAGGGGAATTTGGAATATTTCAAAACAAAGTATGTGTTCTATGTGATTCACAGAGTGCTCTACACTTGGCTAAACATCAAGTGTTTCATGAACGGTGCAAACACATTGATGTAAGGCATCATTTTGTAAGGGATGTTGTGGATGGAGGATCAGTGGTGTTAAAGAAAGTTGATACTAAGAATAATCCTGCTGATATGCTAACTAAGTCACTGCCTTTGGATAAGTTTAGGCGTTGCCTTGAGTTAGTGAATGTTTTACCTCAGTAAAGTGGAAAAGATTACCTCACAAGATGTGAGGGGCAAGGTGGAGCTGGTCTTTGGTGTTTGCTTGAGATGGATGATTGTTTCATGAAGATCTTGGCTTCATTGATAGCCAAGGTGGAGATTTTTAAGTAATATGGCTCATCAACTCAGATAATAAGGATAAAAGTGCTTTTGAATAAGCTGTTGAAGGTTGGAAAGCTGAAGCAGTTAATTCTGTTATAGGGGCTTTAACGGTTCTGGATTCAAGAAACTGTTGTCTTTGTGGCAGTTATGTGTAACTGTTTATTTTTCAGTTTTTCTGTTTCTGTTCCAGCTGCTATAAAGAGCAGTTTTTCTTCCTGTTTTGAGATGATGTGTGAGAGCTCTTTGTAACCATAATATACTCCAGGTTAGAGAGATATAGAGGTGGGAAAGAGAGTGTGAAATCATAAGAGAATTGTGTGTGATTTTCTTCTTGATAGTAGCTAGTTCATCATTTGTGTTTAGCTAGATGATGTTCTAGGGAATGAAGAACTTCTGTAAATCTTCTCTTGTTTAGTTTTTTTACATTCTTGATCAGTTTGATTGTTCATATTTTTTAGGAAGAACACATTGTGTATTTGAATGTTGTTGGTGTGTTTCTGTTGGGAGGATTAAGAGGAAGATTGGGTCACCAATTCACATACACAATATACTCAGAGATGTGGAAACAAGCTTTGATCCTGATCCGACCCTAATACAAAGGTTGGACCTTAGTTTTATAAATTCTTATGCTTAAATTTTTAACCTAATCCTTTTCGGCCCTCGAACCTACAAGGGCTTGGACTGCGTTAGGTGAAAGCTCGTCCTGAGGGCCTTTATTTTGTATTTTATATTATTTATAATATATTATATATAATATATAGATATATATTATTAAATAGGTAATTTATAGATTCATGTTTCGGTTACTCTTCTGACTCCTCTATCTGAAGTTCATTTTTTTCTAGAATATTGCATTAACGTTCTCTGCTAGTATTGGTAGCCTTCAATTTTGTTGATTTCTACTTTTTAAAAAGTGAATTTTCTATATCTTTTAATAAATATGATGTTTTTTTTAAAAAAAAAATATTCTAGATTTACACTTGTGCAATGCACGAGATAGGAATATTTTACTTTATCAAATTAACATTACATGATAAAATTATAAAATTGTAAAAAGGACTATAATATGTGGTATGGAATAAAAAAACACTTAAAACTTGTCATAATAATATAATAAATGAAGAAATGAATGCGTAAATAAAGGTAGAACGAGAATACAAAATATTAAAAATTTAATAAATTGTAAACTACATGTTCTAACATATATATCTCTCTATATACAATATCACAATTAAGTTACTACAATATTTAAAATGAAATTGCTTTTCTATTTTTATTTTTTTCTCCATCATGCAGATTCATAAAACCTTAATAGCTAACAACTTGCTTATGTAAGAAGCCAACATTTGATAGTGACTTACATCATTTCACGTTCGTTTGTCATAATATATAAAACTATAAGATAAAATTTTGGGGTGAAATTATGAAAAATATCATATTTTTTTCTTTTAGTACTTGGGATCCTAATTCCAAAGCAATAATACCTTTCTTTTTTTAGTTAATTTATGATAAAACAAAAAACTAACATTACACATTTCATATTTGTGTAAAATTTGTTATTTCTATTGAAGTACCAATAAGTTAATATACTTCCTCAAGAAAGAAAACCAATAAGTTAATATACTATAAAGATATGGTTTATACTTTATAGAACTTTTTCATTATTAAATGAATTTGATTAATATAACAAATTTGATAGTTTTCCAACTTCCAAGGCACAAATCAAACAATTGTAAAAGCAACATCATGTCACTGGACGGTTAAAAAGCAACTTTAAAGATAACATTTCATATTAACTTTTTAGGGGAAACATCAACTTCTATTAGAAATAAAATGATGGGTTTAACACCCTACATCAGAGTCATATTAATTGATGTGGCAATATTTAGTATTTTTTTAACCTGAGATCAATTATAACAACGTCCTAAAATAATGGACACAAAATATAACAAAAAACATTAAATATTTGAATGTTACATAAAAACTAACAACTAATATTTTGTATCCTTAAAATCCAAAAGAAAATATTTATCAACACTAATCCCTCGTAATGGTATATCATTCATATACACTCCTTATATAAAAGCAAAGTAAAAATACAAAATTAAATTTGAAATAAAAGATCCTTAAGTAAATAGGAGCATCACTCTAAAACTACATGGTTCTATCTCTGGAACACAATTTATTAACTATTTTCAGCATTAATAAAGATCTTGAGTAGCATGTACACATCGCTAGAGTGCAATTGACAGAATTTCAAATGTTTGTAAGTAATTAAATAAAACTGTGGATACCATTCACTTAAACCAGGTAATAAACCTTGATATAGAAACCCAGGCAGAACTTGCCCGAGCCTAGGGCATCACTCGGATCAACTCAACCACAGATCGCCGTCACAAAATTCGACGACCGTCTGGTGGCTGACTGAAGCTCTGTCCCTTTTGTGACTGCTCCAGGACCAGACCTCAACTACCGTCCGCCGACCAATCCATTTTAGACCACCCAACACAGATCTTCATCGCTGACCGCTATCATCATTACGGCACAAGGGAAACACATGGACAAACGAGAGCTGATAAAAGGGGTTTTTCAATCATGAAAACACGCTTAGAATAGAGATTTTATCGTGTATTTTTATATTCTAAGCTCTCGTTTGTCATATAATTCGTATTTTCTTTCTCTCGTCGGAAAAACTTTGTTTTTGAGTATTTTGTAGGTAAAACAGGTGTACAAAGAGTCAACGAGTAGAAGAGAGTCGAAGAAATCAAGAAAAAACCCAAAGAATGAAGAAACATGCCAAAATTGGACCGTGCACGGTCACAACCGTGCAAGCCTTCAAGACTGTGCACGGCCCGTGCGCGTAGAAGGCAAAATAAGCGCCCAAAGATACGTGCACGGTCATGACCATGCGACTGTGCACGGCCCGTGCACGCTCTTCCAGAGAGTTGGAATTTTTCGGGGTCGTGCATGGTCACGACCGTGCAAGGGTTGCACGGACCGTGCACGAACACCAGAATTATGGGCTTTTCAGCCCCAAAACCTTATTTTTGGCCCAAGAACCTTAAAACAGCCCCAATTAGGTGTATAGATGCCGTAATTTCAGTTTTTCACGGAGCACACATTCCATTGTCACTTTTTAGAGAGAGAGAATTGTGAGAGCATTTTTAGGGATTTTACTTGGAGATCAAGAATTGTCATCTAAGTATATCTTTCCATTCTCTTATAATATTTGTATAAACATGGATTCATTTATATATTTGTGTTTGTCATTTATTACGATTATGGTTGGCTAATTTCCTTAATATAGGTCTAGAGAGTAAATTATGGGTGCTTAGTTATTATTAGTCAATTAATTCAACTCCGTGTTATGCTATTGATTGATTAATTATTTAAAAATATTTGTTGAATGAATTGATCACTTATTTAACATTATTGAGGATTAAATTGGAACCGAGAGGGGAGATTTGATCCAAGATCACATTAATTGACATGATTAAGCAATAAAACCAAGAGGTTTGAGCTAGTTGTGGGAACTTCGGTCTTAGAATCGATTAGGAGTTGTATTTGATTAATTGACTAGAGACGGTGATTAATCCTGCATAATCAACACGTAATTCACTCCGAGAGGGGGTTTTACATATGTTTGTGATCGTTCCTTGATACATAACATTTGGTTAAATGGATTAGTTGTGATTAGATGCCCGTAATTGAAATCTAAGACTAGATCACCCTTATTAATTGTTTAATCTCTATAATTTGTTCTCTAGTTCATCATATTAGTTTTAATTGGTTGTTTATTCAAATTAGTTCCTAAAATACCAAACACCACGCATTTGATTGTCTAGTTAGCCATCTAAATGTCTGTGTCATTTCACTTATCCGATATCGATACCAATCCTCGTGGGATCGACCTTGTACTTGCTTAGTACTACCATTGACGTCGTGCACTTGTGTTCTAGACATTTAGTGATACTCTAGACACTTTCTTTTTATTCTTAGTTTACTTTATTTTATTTGTTGATTAGTCATTAATTGAGCTTACGAGGTCGCAAGGATTGTAAGGCTTGCTACCTATTGATCCGGAAATTGAGGCAACTTGTAGACACAATCAAGGGAGAAGGAATAGAGAAAGAAGCATAGAAGCCGGAGATAACGACCCAAGGGTCGTCAATCTAGTTGAGAGGAATGCACCGGTAATTCCGCCGGATCAAGCAAACATCTATCATCAAATGATAGTGATGATGCGAAAACAGCAAGAAGAGGTGAATGCTTTTCGGAATTGGAGAGAGCAAGTACTTAACCCGTCACCCCAAGACACTATTCAAGACTTTCTACGACCGGTAGCAAACTGGAATTTTGGTGGGATGGGTAGAGTACCCGTGAATGCAGTGAATTTTGAACTAAAGTCGACGCTCAATAAAATCATCAAACAGAACCAGTTTGGAGGCCATGCTAGTGTAGACCCGAATTTGCATTTGTCCACGTTCTTGGAAGTCTGCGGGACGATTCAAATCAACCAAGTCCTGCATGATCAAATTAGGCTCCGCCTTTTCTCGTTTTCATTGAGAGACAGGGAAAAGTTGTGGTAAAACTCCCTCGCCAATGAAGATATACGAACATGGGTCTCTATCAGAGGTTCCTTCAGAAGTACTTCCCGGCGAGTAAGACCGGAAGTGCCCCCAACACGGGTTGCAAGACAAGGAGCAAATTTGTTACTTCTATGACGGGTTATTCGGGCCTACAAGGGAAATCATAGATGCAATCGTCGGTGGTTCATTGTTTGCAAGAACGGCGAGAGATGCAACATCAATAATTGAGGACATGGCCACAAATTCGTATCAATGGCCAAACGAAAGGGACAAACCAAGGGTGGTTGCAAGTGTAGTGGAAAAAGAGGCAAGCTCTTCACTATCGACTCAAATAGCGGCTTTGTCAAAATAATTGGAGTCACTAAGCAAAGCCGTCTCTTCCGTCCAAGTGGTGCAAAGTGCAAAGGCCGTTGTTGCACAAGAAGACCCCGAGGATTGTAACTTCATTCATCAAAACAGTTATGCAAACTAAAGGGGACACCAACATCCACATCTGGGCTAAGGCCAACATTCGAACTACAATCACAACCAACACCAATCGGGTCACTATCAATCGGGATCAAAGGGTCATCAAAATCATTTCTATGGCAACCCCAACAATTCGATCCAACCACCACCTAGATTCTCCGTTACCAATGGGGTAATAAACGAAGGAAGGGAGCCAAGCTTAAAGGAATTCTTGACATCGTTCATTTCAAAGACGGACGAAAGAATGTCACGAATGGACAATTCTTTTGCAAAGTTTGAAGTTGATGTCAGCAAGAGCATTGTGACGAATGGGGCCGACATTAAAAGCTTGCAATTGCAAATGAGCCAGTTAGCCCAAACCATTAGCCCCCAACACCAAAAGGGGCAGTTTTCGAGTGACACAACGAAGAACCCCAAGGAACAATGCCAAGCAATTCGGCTAAGGAGCGGAGCCGAGTATGAAGGGCCAAAGCTACCGGTGGATGGTGACCGAGTGATCGAGAAAGAGCATCTAGAAGAGCAAGTCAAACCCAAGGATCGTGGGGAACCGAGTGAAAAAGGGGTCGTGAAGTCAAACTCCACTACTAACTCTACTCCTCTTACTTATGTCCTTCCCCTCCCATTTCCACAATCTTATCAAAAGAAAAAGTTGGATAACCAATTTGCTAAGCTTTTGGAAATCTTCTAGAAATTGCATATTAACATTCCTTTTATTGATGCTTTACAACAAATGCCTAATTATGCTAAATTTTTTAAGGAGGTGATATCAAAGAAGCGAAGGTTGGAGGCGTATGAGACGGTTAACTTAACCGAGGAGTGTAGTGTCGTGATTCAAAGAAGAATCCCTCGAAAGAGGAAGGATCCAGGTAGCTTTACAATTTCTTGTATTATTGGGGATCAAAAATTTGAAAAAGCATTACGTGATCTTGGGGCAAGCATCAATCTCATGCCACTCTCTATATTCAATAAACTGGAAATTGGAAACATCAAACCTACTACTATAGCCTTGCAAATTACGGATAGGTCTTTGACCTATGCGAAAGGGATAGTGGAGGATGTGTTGATCAAAGTAGGTAAGTTCATAATCTCGGTGGATTTTGTAGTTCTGGACATGAATGAGGATAAGGAAGTCCCCTTGATTTTGGGCTGTCCGTTTCTAGCAACGGGTGGAGCCCTCATTGATGTTCAAAAAGGAGAACTTACCTTACGAGTGAATGATGAAAAGGTTACGTTTTCAATTTATAAGGCAATGAGGTTTCATAACGTAGATGAGGTTAATGTTATAGAGGAATGTAATGCTTTGGACTTGCTAGATATCAATGATACAAGAAATTTCCTAGATTCTAGTGATATTGACTCTTTAGAGATTTGCTTCCACGATTCTATTTGCATGTACTAACAATGAAGATAACAATGTTGATATTGTGGACAATGCTAGTACATTGAATTCTTCGAAGGAGGTGCCTAAAGAGGAAGTTTCTTAGGCTAAAGGAGTCTGAGGGCAAAGAAGAAGAAGGACCCAACGTTAAATTGAAACCTCTTCCTGACCACTTGAGGTATGAGTACCTCGATGAAGGTAAGAAATTTCCGGTCATCATTTCTGCATATCTCAATGAGAGTGAATGTGAAAAATTGATTGAAATGTTGAAAAATCACAAGAGTGCTATTGGATGGTCCCTCTCGGATCTTAAGGGGATTAGCCCCGCTATTTGCATGCATAAAATTCTAATGGAAGAGGACTATAAACCGAGAGTCCAAAGTCAGCGTAGGCTAAATCCAAATATGTATGAGGTGGTGAGGAAAGAAGTTTTGAAATGGCTTGATAATGGCATAGTCTTTCCTATATCCGATAGCAAGTGGGTGAGTCCTACCCAAGTAGTGCGTAAGAAAGGAGGAATAACGGTAGTTAAGGTGAGTGAATTAGAAGAACTAGCCACTATGTTGATAACTGCTTGGAGGGTTTGTATTGACTACCGGAAGTTGCCGCTACTGGGAAAGATCATTTTCCCCTTCCATTTCTTGACCAAATGTTGGATAGATTAGCCGGGTATGACTACTATTGTTTTTTGGATGGATACTCCGGGTACAATCAAATTATGATTACCCCCGAGGATCAAGAAAAAACAGCCTTTGTATGCCCATATGGCATTTTTTCTTTTAGGAGAATGCCCTTTGGCTTATGTAATGCATCGGCTACTTTCCAACGATGCATGATGGCTATCTTTAGTGGTTTGATCGAGAATGTGATGGAAGTGTTCATGGATGATTTTTCTAGTTTTTGGTTTATCCTTTGATCATTGCCTGTTTAACTTATCTCTAGTCTTGCAGCGTTTTGAAGACACTAACCTTGTATTAAATTGGGAAAAATGTCACTTCATGGTAAGAGAAGGTATAGTGTTAGGGCATAAGCTTTCAGCTGCGGGTTTGGAGGTAGACCGAACCAAAGTGGTTGCCATTGAAAGACTACCATCACCGACCAATGAGAAGGGAATCCGAAGCTTTTTAGGCCATGCCGATTTTTACCGAAGGTTTATTTGTGATTTTTCAAAAAATGCTAAGCCTTTGTTTCACCTTTTGGAAAAAGATGCTACTTATGTTTTCGATGATTCCTGTTTACAGGCCTTCGAGGTGTTGAAGATAGCGTTGGTTTTGGCACCAGTCTTCGTATCGCCCGATTGGAACCAACCTTTTGAGCTCATGTGTGATGCGAGTGACACAGCAGTCGAGGTAGTCTTGGGACAGAAGAAGGATAAAATCTTCTGAGTGATATATTACGTGAGTAAAAGCCTTGACCCAACTCACTTGAACTACACAACAACCGAGAAGGAGATGTTGGCGGTGGTATTTGGATTTGACATACTTCGGGCCTATCTTGTGGGCACGAAAATGATTGTGTGCACCGACCACGCAGCCATTCGGTACCTCTTCGACAAAAAGGAAGGCAAGCCAAGGCTCATCCGATGGATCTTGCTTCTACAAGAGTTCAACTTGGAAATCAAGGATCGGAAAGGATATGAGAATGTTGTAGCCGATCATCTTTCGAGGATTGAGAATGAGGTGGGCAAAAAAGGGCAACAAGAGGTGATCAAAGAGACATTTCCCGATGAACACCTTATGATGGCGATTGCTCGACTCCCATGGTATGCCAACATTGTGAACTACTTAGTCTGTGGAGCACCACCACCCGACTTTTCATCACATCAAAAGAAGAAGTTTTACCATGAAGCAAGGTTCTATATGTGGGATGATCCGTACCTTTTTCGAAGATGTGCTGATTCCACATATAGAGCTGAGAGATTATTGAGCAATATCATTCTTCACCGAGTGGAGGATATTTTGCGATCGACAGAACGGCAGCTAAAGTGCTTCAAAGTGGATTCTATTGGCCAACGATCTTTGAAGATTGTCATGAATTCATCAAGCAATGTGATCGGTGCCAACAAACCGGTGGGATCTCGAAAAGATATGAAATGCCACTTGCTAATTCTATTAAAGTCGAACTGTTTGACGTTTGGGGAATTGACTTCATGGGACCATTCCCATCATCTCAAGGCTATCAATACATTTTGTTGGCGGTGGACTATGTTTCCCGATGGGTTGAAGTCATCCCTACATCGACCAATGACTCTAACGTGGTGCTAAGATTTCTTGTGAAGAATATCATCACTCGTTATGGAGCACTTAGAGCATTGCTCAGTGATGGAGGGTCGCATTTCTGTAACAAATGGCTCAATGGTTTATTATCCCTGTACGGTGTGAAGCACAAGGTGACTACACCATATCACCCTCAAACGAATGGCCAAGCCGAATTAGCTAACCGGGAAATCAAATAAGTCCTCGAGAAATCAGTAAGCGAAAATCGAAAGGATTGGGCTTTGAAGTTGGATGACGCATTGTGGGCGTATAGAATGGCCTACAAGACACCCCTTGGTATGTCTCCTTATCAACTTGTATTCGGAAAATCATGCCATTTGCCCATGGAGCTTGAACATCGTGCATATTGGGCGATAAAGAAGATGAATTTTGACTTTCAATCGGTTGGGGCAAATAGGGTGTTGCAATTGAACGAACTTGGTGAGTTCCGAAATCAAGCATTTGAGAATTCAAGGGTGTACAAGGAATGAGTCAAGAGGTTTCATGACAAATTGATCATCAAAAGAGAGTTTTGTCATGGAGACCAAGTCCTTTTGTTCAATTCTCGTCTCCAACTCTTTCCCGAGAAGCTAAAATCGGGACCCTTCACAGTCAAGAGAGTGCTACCAAGTGGAGCTGTCGAGCTACTTAACACCGATGAGAGCGCATTTATGGTGAATGGCCAAAGGGTGAAGAGGTACTTTGGCCAAGAACAAGAAAGAGAAGTTCACCGAATTGAACCGAGATAAACAGGCGTCCGGCTGAAGACGTTAAACTTAGCGCTTGTCGGGAGGCAACCCGGTGGTTCAATTTTTTTAATTTCATATTTTGATTAGTTAGATAGTTTAATTAAAGTGTTTTTAAACTCTTAGTTGTTGAATAATGGCAGGTAAATGCAAGGAATGACAAGAAAAGTGATTGGGATGCAAAATGGATGAGAAGAGGTTAAAAAAGGGGTAAAATTTCAAGTTTCAGGTGTTGCACGGTCATGACCGTGCAACAAAACAGCAAAAACCCCAATGTTGGGGTCGTGCACGGTCATGACTGTGCACGGTTGCACGGACCGTGCAACATTCTAGTGAAAATCGTGTTTTTAGGGTCGTGCACGGTCGTGACCATGCAACGGTGCACGATCCGTGCAAGGGCACTTCTGAACGTGAAAAACAAAAGAAAACACACACACACACAAATTCGACACAAATCTTTGGAGAATCAACATATTCAAGTCCTAATCTCTCTAAAATCACAAGGTATGTTCACTAAATCTCAATTAAATTCGAATTTTTTAAGCCAATTTTGTCAAATTGGGCTTAGTTGTATATCTTGCCTATGATTTCGAAACTCTTGATGCTTTGTGGATAGATTGAATTATTGAGTATATATTGTTGATGATTGAGCATAGGGAGTAGATAGAACTTGAAATTGTTCAATTCGGAGTTAGAAATTCATTGGAGCATTTTATCGAACACTTTATGTGCAATTTCTTTTGTGTTGTTTTGTTGATTCAAGGTCAATTGGTGCCTATTCTTATGAATTGTTACGATTATATGCTCCACATAATTGTAGTAATGAATGAATTTGTGAACATTAAGGTATATAGAATGTGTAGGTGCAAGATAGATTATTTTTCTTGATAAATTGACCTTTTTTTTATCCTTTTGCACTTCATGAATATCATTTATTCACCTTAATAGTCCGTAGAATTGAACTCTCATGCCTCAAACTAGTTGGGGTTGTAGGTCATTACAAATTGCCTTATCTCAAGCACACAACACCCAACTAGGTTGAGAGTATGTGTTACTTGTTTGAAGTTGTTGATTGCAATTTAGTCAAACTAAATTGTAGTATGATATGTTATACGTGTTCTTATCTCAAACACATACTAAACATTAGTTTGAGGGAAGTACTAATGTAATGCATTTGAGTGCTCAAGAATGGAAAGCATTATTGTAGGAATTGTGTGTTATGTGTGTTATTTGTTGTTAATGTTGATTTGTGATCAAATTAGATATGAGGACATATGTAATTAGGAAATCATTAATTTTTAACATATGCCTCAATTCAAGTTTGAGGGGGGTTTGATGAGAAATTGTCTCACTTATTTTGGGTGATTGTAGGTCACATCTTCTCATACCGAATATGGGTCCAAAAAGAAAAGCTGTAAGGGTTGGAGAATCGAGTTCACGGGGCATACAAGAACCTATTGAGCAAAGTGAACCCGAGCAGATTAGCCCGAATGAGTATGGCATCGATTTCGGCCGGATGTGGGATCAGAGACGGTTCGAGAACATTGGAACAAGTTGGTCAAGAGAAGGATAATTCCAACTCTATATCCAGACCTACCAACTATGGACGAGTTGGGTATCCGAGAGGATGTAGATACTCTAATCCGACGAATGGATTGGAGTCACTTTCTCTATGGGTGTTGGCCAACTTACAAGGAGCTGGTCTTGGAGTTCTTCTCGCCACTTGATGTTGTCATACACCGTGAAGAAGCCCTGAGCATGACATTTCGGTTGGGGAACCGGTCCGGGAGCTGCACTCGGGACAAGTGGGAGAGATCTTCCGGTTTTGGACCACTGGCAATTTCACGCAACATGACGACTTCAATTCCCAAGAATTCTGGCCTCGAATCAGCTATCAGCCGGACGCGACACCATCTCATCCTACCTACAGTGCTAGCAGATCGAAGCCGACCGAAATTCAAAATCTAACATTTAGATATTTGGCTAAGGTTATGCAGCACACGTTGTTCGCGAGGAATGAAGCAGGAGGCCTCGGGGGGGGGGGGGGGGGGGACGAGCTTTCTATGTTGAGGTGCATGATGGCACTCCAAAAGGTCTGATCAGCACCTCACCTGATGGGCCAGTTCAATTCGATAGCACATGAAACAGGTGCTATACGAATTGGAGGCTTCAACACTGCCATGGCAAGACACTTCAAGATTAACTTGTCAAGATATCAACCGATGATCGATGACTCCAGGATAACAACAGAAATTCTCAAGCAATCTCATTATATCAAGTTATCCAAGGAGGGAGTGTCGATGTGGCAGCAGCGAGAGGGTGGACCATTTCCCCTACCCAACGCCACCTTGACCACAATAATGAGGCCTGAGAATTGGTTAATGATGACCCCAGCCCATGCAGAAATGATTCAGAAAGGGCCAGCCGGAGATCAACTTCTGCCCAGACAAGTGCCAACCGAAGAGCAGATGGAAGAGGATCGGGAGATCCAAAACATCGAGGAGGGATTTCTTGGACAGCGAGGGGCAGGGAATCCCCAATAGTCATAGAACGGTTGAGAGTTGTGGAGGCAACCATCAACGAGCTTAAAGAGCAACAACGACTACTCATAGCCAACTAAGCCGATATGATTGAAACTCAGCAAAATTTGACAACGGGGCAGGCCACCATCATGGGCGCTTTATCGGAAATTTTGGCAGCCCAGAAGGTCAGTTCGAAAGAAGAGAGGCAGATGGCAAATTTGTTGCAGAAGCTCGAGGACCTAAATGTGCAAGTCAATCACTACGAGCAACTCCACCCTAGGGGAGTTAGTAAGTTATTCGCAACATCTCTACTTTTTAAAACTATTTTAACGCATTTTGGAATTTAGTTTAAAATAGTTTGAGGGGGTTGGATGTATGTTGCGAAATTTAGAGAGGGTGGTCGCTCGTTTTCTTTGTGTTTGTTCTGCCAAACTTGAATCATGTTTTGATTTTAATGTTGTTTTTGTTTTGAACTGTTAATTTTTAGTTACTTTGTTAAGATATGTTTGTTTTTAGTTGTTGATAGTTTGAATAAGCCATATGTTGATCTTTATGTCAAAAAAAAAAAAAAAATGAAAAAGGAGATATTAGGTTAATGAGGTATTGGAAATGTTGTCAATGATGATACATAAAATTGTTTTTGATTGAAAATGTGATACATGCACACATTTGTTTTGGAACAAAGGATAAATCAAATATATAAGCCGGTGAGCTTTTGAGCCAAAATGAGGAACTCATCTCTTTACTTGTGTGATGTTGATCATGTGCATAGCACATCTAGAACTTGCCTTGAGTCTATTTGAAATCATGAGATATATTTATGAGCATTCAAAATGATTTTAGGCGATCTTTGATTATAACATGTTTTGAGCCTGTAAATCATCTTCCTACCATTTTTATATGAATTATCTCTAGTTAGCCAAGTTGAGCTTGTAGTCTTGTTCTTGTAGATAAAAATTATAAGCCATATTTGTCTTTTAAACCCTTTTCCCACAATCGGATCGAAAAAGTTGAAAGAGGAAGTTAGAAGGTAGATATAAGTGAGGACTACAAATATGATGAGAATGAGGTAACGAATATAGAGCTGGGAAGAAAAGAAAAAAGCAAAATTAAGAATCGAGTTGTAAAAAAAAAAAAAAAAAGATGTACATTTCATTTGATTGGCTATAGTTGAGGATCAAGAAAAGAGTCAAAAAATCCAACGACATGAGCGATTTTGGTAGAGTTAGGAGTCAAAGATTTTCAAACTCACATTTGTGAAA
Organism: Ajuga chamaepitys; assembly: GCA_958295605.1. NCBI lineage: Eukaryota > Viridiplantae > Streptophyta > Magnoliopsida > Lamiales > Lamiaceae > Ajuga > Ajuga chamaepitys. Next base: position 28,379,843 of record OY282498.1, read on the forward strand.
AATAGTTGGTTGTGGTGATTTGGATAATGTGAGGAAATATAGAAGTGTGAAAAGGTGAGAGTGGGAGTAAAACTTATATGAGGGCTAGTTGAGTGCAACTCAATTGATCCAAGTTAAGTCTCTACACCCAAACATATCTCACCTAGTCCAAAAATCCTACGTTACAACCAAAACAAAAGACCTTTTTTACTCTTTGCTCGTAGTTATCAAAAGTGACGAAAAGATTAGACAATAGGCAAGCATATGGTAGGGCATGCATATGTATACAACCTGAACGATACACAAGCCTGTTATATACACTTGGGTGCTTGAGTGATGCACTTGTCTGTGAGGATATTGTGATGATTCAAAAAGTCCTTAACTTGTGATGTTGCATAATTAGAATGTGCTCTTAGTCTGAGACATACATTTCCAAGTAAAACCGATAATACCCATATGTTTACCTCCAACTGAGAAACAAAATCTTCATTCTTTTGATATTATTTGCTAAGGCATGAGCAAGGGTTTAGTTTGAGGGGGTTGACAAATGGGCTTTTCAATCATGAAAACACGCTTAGAGTAGAGATTTTATCGTGTATTTTTACATTCTAAGCTCTCGTTTGTCATATAATTCGTATTTTCTTTCTCTTGTTGGAAAAACTTTGTTTTTGAGCATTTTGTAGCTAAAATTGGTGTACAAAGAGTCGACTAGTAGAAGAGATTCGAAGAAATCAAGAAAAAACTGAAGAATGAAGAAACGGGCCAAAATTGGGCAGTGCACGGTCACAACCGTGCAAGCCTTCAAGACCATGCACGGCCCGTGCACGTAGAAGGCAAAATAGGCGCCCAGAGCTAGGCGCACGGTCATGACTGTGCGACTGTGCACGGACTGTGCACGCTCTTCCAGAGAGTTGGGGTTTTTCGGGGTCGTGCACGGTCACGACCGTGCAAGGGATGCACGGATCATTCACGAACACTGGAATTATGGGCTTTTCAGCCCCAAAGCCTTTTTTTTGGCCCAAGAACCTTAAAAAAGCCCCAATTGGGTGTACAGATGCCCTAATTTCAGTTTTTAATGGAGCACACATTCCATTGTCACTTTTTAGAGAGAGAGAATCTTGAGAGCATTTTTGGGAATTTTACTTGGAGATCAAGAATTGTCATCTAAATAGGTTTTATCTTTCCATTCTCTTTTAATATTTGTATAAACATAGATTTATTTATATATTTGTGTTTGTCATTTATTATGATTATGGATGGCTAATTTCCTTAATCTAGTTTAGAGAGTAAATTATGGGTGTTTAGTTATTATTAGCAAATTAATTCAAATCGGTGTTATGCTATTGATTGATTAATTGTTTAAAAATGTTTGTTGAATGAATTGATCACTTATTTAATATTATTGAGGATTAAATTGGAACCGAGAGGGGAGATTTGATCCATGATCACATTAATTGACATGATTAAGCAATAAAATCGAGAGGTTTGAGCTAGTTGTGGGAACTTTGGTCTTAGAATCGATTAGGAGTTGAATTTGATAATCGACCGGAGACGGTGATTAATCCTATACAATCAACACGTAATTCACTCCGAGAGGGGTTTTTACATATGTTTGTGATCGTTCCTTGATACATAGCATTCGGTTAAAAGTTGGATTAAATTGGATTAGTAGTTATTAGATGCCCGTAATTGAAAGCTAAGCCTAGATCACCCTTATTAATTGTTTAATCCCTATAATTTGTTCTCTAGTTCATCATATTAGTTTTAATTGCTTGTTATTTGATCGTCTAGTTAGCCATCTAAATGTCTATGCCATTTCACTTATTCGATATCGATACCAATCCTCGTGGGATCGACCTTGTACTTGCTTAGTACTACCATTGACGTCGTGCACTTGCGGTTGCTCTATTTTAGTTGCAAAACTAAGTTTGTGTCAAGTGCACCAGCTCAACAGAAAGGTGACATGTAGTTACCAACCATCTGGCACCGACTTCAACACTTGGCAAACACATGTCAATCATGCGAGAGTAGCTTCCAAATGCTATAAATACCCCAATACCCCCATTGTAATAGATCATCAGAAAATAGAGAGAGAAAATTGTAAGAGACATAAATCAGTCTTGAGGGAAGAAGTCAAATCTTGTATCTTTTATTGAATGATATCCCGTATACTCAATAAATAAGACTATCTTTTATCACAAACCATCTGTTTCCAACTCTGTATCTTTACACGAACGACCGCTATATCGGACCGATCTATTTGTGGAAAACGGTCATAACTCGAAACAGTCATTTTACATTAATTAAACTTTAGAAAACCCGATTCACTAAAGTAGTTAAAAAGACCCATCCACAATTTGGCGCTAGAAGGAGGGCCCTTGAACCTCCGAATCATAAAAAATATTTGGATGGCTAACGAATCAACATCTTCTCATACTCCATCTAGACATGCACTGTCTAGACGAAATCGAAGGACCTCACCTGAGGTCACATCCACGCGGCGATAATCTTAGGGTCGTCGAGAAAACAGTCCGCTACCTCCGGACAATCTTGTAGAAGCGGAGTTACTTCGTGAGATTGCCAACAAAAGACAACAGTTGGCTCAACTGCAGAAAAAGAGGGCGGCCCCCACGGGTGAACCATCTCGGGTCTGCAAGGATGTCACCTCACGACGAAGGGTGTCGGAACCTCCCCTAGTAACAGAAGATCCGGATCCAAAGAAAAAGGGGATCTACCGGTCCCCGACTCTGACGCTTGAGCGAAACGCTCATCGCTAGCCAAGTCCACTGGCTATGGCCTTGAATGGACGTCCTCATGAAAGAGAACCGGCTTCGCCGAGGTTTTATTTCTTGAGCTAATTTCCATTCATATAGTACTAAATTAATGGTATATTATTGTTCGACTAAGTAGAAAACAACTTCATTATTTTTAGATGGATCCTGACTTTATATCTAAAACTAAGTACATAGTTGGGGGAGGTGAGAACTTAATTACATGTTCTTTCTCATGATAATTTCATTGTGAGGATGAAAAGTTATACTGTTGGTTCATTTGAAGGCAAGACGCTGCCAGTGCATTGTGGAATTTATCCTTTGATGATAGAAATCGAGAAATAATTGCAGCAGCAGCAGGAGTCGAGGCTTTGGTATGACATTATCGTGTTTATTTTTCACGTCCTTTTATTTCTATTTTGCCCTATAAGGCAACCTCCATTGTGTATAAAAAATATATTAGGAGAAAAAATACAATTCCTCGCTAGAGTTGGTTTAGGTCTTTTAATATGTTTCGACTTCATAAGCCTCCTACATGATGCTTTGTGTGACTTTTCTTTGACTGAAAATCATATTATTTTTCTGTATTATCTTAGGTTGCATTATAATGTGGTTCTGAAGTGATCAGTTGAGGTAGGTGGTAAATTCCTGAACCTTCAAACGGGACTTATTTGACACCGGATCCAGTAGAAGGACTATCATCAACACTGGTACAACCTTGGCCTATCTTCCATTTGAGGTTTATCAACAACTTGTAGACCAGGTTTGCCCAAAACAATGCATTTTAATAATTTATTTGCTGCTTAATACTATGGTCAATTCAATAGATTACTTCATAGTTTTGATTCTTACTATTTTAAATAGATACTTTTGATTCTTCTCCTTATATAGTCATTTTTCATAGTGTTGATTCTTACTATATTAAACAAATACTTTGATTCGTACTGCACTAAACATAACTTATGTAGTCATTATTCTTATTTGCAATTTAATAGTATGGTGAATTTGATTTATACCAGCTTTGTTGGAGAGAGCATGCATGATGATGGCACAGTTGTCTTTGCATATTACAAGGAGGGTGCGACTGATTCAACGTTTTTATACTTCACATATGGGTCGAAGGAGGTGAAGTGTTAAAATAGAAAGAAGCAAGTAGAGGGAAGCAAGTACCAATTTCGTGTTGTGTTTTCTTAGAGTTAGTTTTAGTGATATGTTCGACTTTTAGAGATTTTTTAGTGGCATGTTTGAATTTTAGAGTTTTACGATGTTTAATTAAATTTTAGAATATATTATAGTAATAAATTTAATATTAATGAATTTATTGACATTTATTTTGTATTTGATATTCCATAAATATTTTATGATGTTTTGACTATTGGGTATTTCATATGAGAGTATACATTTAAATAACAGTACTCAATAATAAAACCGTCGTCTTTCATTGAAAGGTAACGAATTTTTCTTTTTTTGTTTTCTTTGTTAAAAAAGACGACGGTTTTTATATGTTATTTTTACTTATAAAGACAACGGTTTTATATGAAGGTCAACAATTTTCCACTGTTGTCTATAATTGAATAGACAACGGTCTTGTACTGTTGTGGACAACGTTGTTTATTGCTGAACAGACAACAATTTTAAATTGTTGTCAAAAAGGTACTTTTAACAACACCACTATTAATAACAGACTTATTTATAACTAGACAACAGATAAAATCCATTGTCTATTTGAAAAATTCTTGTAGTGATAACATGTAAAAATAATTTCGTAGAGTTTATAAACTTAAAAAGAGTATATCTGGTCCATCTTATTTTCTTCATATCGCATAGGTCACACTCTATTTACATATTCTACACACATATTCGCACACTGCACACTAATGAAAATATAACTTTTGTGATGAATGTACCCTCTAAATCTATAATTAAATCTGTACATCAATTGCAAACTTAGAGCATCTCCAATCATATACCTCAAAAGTAGGTATATGTTGTGCCACATCATCACCATATCAAAAGTAAAAACACATATACCACAAAACAAACCCATGAGATCATATGTTACACTTTGGTGTTACATCTTGTATTTCACTACATTCACTTACCGACACATGTATGGTATGATATCACAAATTAATATGTGTGACCTAGTAAATTGAGTGTAACAGAGGATAAAACACCTATTGTAACAGAGAATCCGAATTGCAAAACAAAACTCTTCACTTCCATATACCCAAAAAACAGGAATATATGGGGGGTTCACTTCAATATCTTTTTTTATCTATTTTATTTATTAATCTATCAACTATATTAATTATTTAATTTTTGAATAAATAAATAATTAATATTCCGATTGTTTTATTTATTTTTTTTTATTATATTTCGGAAAACAAAACTCAAAAAAATTAATATTAATATTTTTCATCATATAAAACGTAAAAATACAAAAAGAAAAGCACACACAGTACATTGAAAAATCGGAAGGCAACAAACTAAATTTCGACGGATAAATTAATATTTGGCTAATTATTGTCGGATCGGATCCAAACAAGCTCAAACGGCTAGTTGAAAAATCAAAGGGCTAGTTTGAATCAAAATTACAATTGCTTTGAGGAAAGAAAAAAGGAAAAATGCAAAAAAAGAAAAAAGGAAAAATGTTAAAAAAGAAAATAAAATATATAAAAACATAAATAAAGAGAAAGTGGGGGACAGCCTGCAGTATGGGACTCATGCCTCGCCCCGCCCACGCACGCGTGTGGTCCACGCGCCCGGCTTCCCCTTCTTTTTTTCTGCGTGAGCAGCCCCCCGTTCTCCCCCCACTCTCCCTTCCCAACATATACCCAGGTAGCATTTTTGCTACCCCTAAAAAATATCTAACCCCCAACATAACGTTCTCAATGGTAAAATACTCAATGATTGTTATTTTCTACCTTGCCATGTTAACATATTTCGCATCATTGGGAATGCCCTTAAAAGTTTCATTATCCAAATATATTATAAACTATGTACTTGCATGTTAGAGATCAAATCTCTTGAAACTGACATATAAAATGTTAGAAATAAGTTTAGCAAATACCTCCTCCAAGTCAAATCCACAACTGAACAACTTTTGTTGCGACGACTAAGGATAATCGGTACTTTTTTTTGCCCCAAAATATTAAATACTCCCTTCGTCCTAAATGAACTTGTACACTTTCTAATTCAATATGTTCCAAGTAATTTGCATATTTTCTTAAAAAGGAAACAAATCTCACAAATTATACCCCACAATACACATTTATTTACCCAATAAAGCAAAAATTAGGTTTGTAAAATCAACATAACCCAAAAAATAATTTTCTTAATAATTGTACCCACTTGCCAATGCATGTTCATTTGGGACGGACGGAGTAACTATTTTCCATCCAAGATACCATAAACAACCTTAGTGATGCTTCCAAATTCATGTGCACAAACACAATCGACCGTGAGAAGTACTAGTTTCTTCTATATAAGAAAGAGTAAGTCTCTTGTAGACTAGTTTTGCAAGAATTTTAAATTCATACAATTCACGGATAAAAAGATATTAGTGCGTACTTCTAAATTTATTACATGTTCGGCGTAAAAGTATCATTTTAGAAAAAGTATTAATATTTATGCTTAAAGATATTGCTTGTTCTGATAAAGATATTACCTTCACCCAAAATAAGTAATATATTTAATCATAAATAGTGATACTGAATTGCTTGTATATTATACTTTGCCTAAAAGTAAATATGTAAACATGTTTTACTTTTAAAACATGTTAATGCAAATACAGAGTCGTATGAACCAGATTTCCTTCGTTTGTCTAATTTTATATTTGTGCTAAACCTTGTAAGCTATGAATTACTACCTCGTCTTTTTCTTATTATTTAATGTATTTTATTTTGCTTTTAATTAGAATGGTGATGGTGATAGTATTTCATCAATTTTTAGTTTATGGCCAAGGATGCCTACGGTCACATTTATATTAATGTTGTCAAGGGAAAATGTACTATTTAGTACCGTTGGTAAAATATTAAAAAAAAAAAATCTATAAATACATGACAATCCTTTCATTTTTGTAAAAACTTTTACAATTTTCTCCTAGCATTTCTTACTATTTATTTTTGGCAATTTTTACTCTTGCGATGGAAGAAAGATCTTGACAAATTGTTTAAGTAATTCTTCTAATTAGGAAGAAAATTTGAAAGAACTAAAATTCACAACATTTTTAAAAAGAAAATAAAATTTCAAAAGGGCATATTAGGCAGTATATATATTCTATGGGCCCTTTGTTGGATTTGTATACTGAAAGCAAGAACTTTTATATACAATATTTTCCAGTTATTCACTATTAATCTCCTATCTGATTCTGTTTACACCAATCGCTATATATGTCCATATATCTCTCTTTATAAATAGATCATATGGTGTGTTGTAGATCACAGAAGTCATATGATTGCTTAAACTTAATGAGATATGAAATATATATATCACAGCTAAGACAACTTGAGGACGAGTTGTTGGTTAGGCTGCAGTATCAAGTAGGAATAGTTTATCTTGACTATTTACTTATACAGGTACGACTTTACGTATTGATAGGATTATGGTGAGATAAGTTCTTCTGCCTGACCTTAGTGAGGAACAAGAGATCTCGGTGACTTATTGTAATATAAACCCTAAATAAGATTACAGTTATGTGTGCATGTCTGTGTGTCACTTTGATTTACTATGGGTGAGAGTTAAGTGCTAACTCTTTATACTCAGTATCTTGGGTGACAGCAGCTTGCATATGATAAATGGTAATTTGTGTTTAGGTGATTGTATCCGTTTAGGATGATGATATCCTCTTAAGGAGCTCAAAAGGTTTATTGTACTAAACCCTGCAGGATGATTAAGTTCAGGTACAATAATGAAGTTGAGTGGTACTACTTAAAGAATTAATAAGCAATTAATTAATTTAAGTTGTAACAGGCTTTAATTAATTAATGGATATTCAATATTTTAAATACGAGGATTAATTAAGTCTAATTCAAGTCCCGACTCAATTCGGGAATAAAGTGGTAAGTCAATATTAGTTCTTTAGTGGAATGAATTAATATTTATGAATTATTTATGTTCTAGGCTGAACATAAAAGAATTAATTCATAGTTACACCCATCTTTATTTCTTGTATTTGATCCCTGAACTGACCCATCAGGCTCCTAGCCTAGTAGGGAATTAAACTATCAGGCAAGACCCACACTCAGTTATTATGTATTAAATACATAATTCTCAGTCTGTGAAACATAATAACAGACACACGTAAAAGATCATACATAGCAGAAAAGAGAGAGTGAGAGGGCGGCGGCAGTAGTGTTGGTTCCCACACTTGGGATTTCTCTAACTTCTTCGTCCATCTGGTGTTGAGGATCGAGCAGGGAAACAGTCCAGAAGGTCAATCCTGGAATCTAACATCGAATCATTGTGCACATGATTCTCAGGTCAACTCTAAAATACCTATGTGTTGTATTTAAAAAATTAATAGATGCATGTTTACAATTTATCAATGTGTATATTGAATTATGACAACCAAGAAGGTCCTAGGCAAATTCGGTAATTCCTACAATTTGTATCAGAGCCTGGATCAGTTTTCTTGGCTCTGTCAGATATAATTCAATTATTGACTATATGTGCGTTTATTTTATTGTCGTTCTTCGTGGTTCATTTTTTATTAGTACATCATGTTTGTTGACGTTGTGATTTTAATTCACTACGAAAAAATCCTTGGTTAGAATAGGTTCGTTTTTGCTTGTATTTTTGTTGAAAAATCTGTAAAAGTCGAAGAACGAAGACGAAGAAAATAAAAAAAAATGAAAAATCCAGCAGCAGCAGCAACCGGCGCCCGGCAATAGGCAGTCGGCGCCCAGCAATGTGAGGTATGTGCCTAGTCTTAAGAGAAACTTAATCTCTCTAGGATCTCTCATTGCTACTGGGTGTGAATTCAAGTCAGTTGATGGTCAATTACACATAACCAAAGGGAACAAACTGGTGATCAAAGGAAGACAACACAATGGTCTGTTTATTTTGATGGGAAAACCTGTGGTTGGTTGTGTGGGAAACATTCTAGGCAAGAATGAATTAACACTGTGGTTTGGTTAGGGCACATTGGGGAAAGAGGACTAAAAGAACTATCCAAGAAAGAAATAATTGGAGAGGTTGGAAACCAGACACTTGAATTTTGTGATAAATGTGCATTAGGCAAATCACAGAAGTTGCCTTATGCTAAGGGAATACACATTACTCAAGAACCTCTAAATTATGTTCAATCAGATATCTAGGGACCATCCAGAACTGAAACTCATGGAGGAGGAAGATATTTCATGTCTGTAATTGATGACTTCAGCAGGAAAGTGTGGGTGTTTCTGTTAAGAAACAAAAGTGATGCCTTCACTAAATTCAGGACATGGCTAGTTCAGGTGGAAAGTTTAAGGGGTAAGAAACTCAAGCATTTGAGAACAGACAATAGCTTAGAGTATCTATCTACTGAGTTTACAAACTTCTGTGATGAAAGAGGAATTACAAGACATAGAACAGTTCCAATGAATCCTCAACAGAATGGAGTTGCAGAAAGATTCAACAGAATTATACTTGAAAGAGTGAGATGTATGTTGATTGATGTTGGACTGCATAAGGTCTTTCGCGGAGAAACAATCAATACAGCATGCTATTTAATCAACAGATCACCTTCATCATCTCTTGGGTTCAAAACACCAGAAGAAGTGTGGAGTGGTAGAATTCCAAGTTATACAGGTTTGAAGGTGTTTGGATGTCTGGCTTATGCACATATGAAGTCAGACAAACTTGATCCAAGAGCATACAGGTGTGTGTTTTTGGGGTATCCAGAAGGAATAAAAGGATACAGGTTATGGTGCTTGGAACCTGGGAATCAGAAGCTCATGATAAGCAGAGATGTTAAGTTTAATGAATCAGTTATGGGATATCGCTCCACTGGAAGTCGAGAAGAACATGATGGAACTACTAAAGCAGAAAGATTATCAGTTAAGGTGGAGACTCAGATGGATCCTAATTCCAAAGGGTTCAAAACTTGAGTGAACACTCAAGTGACAGTTCATCAGAGGAAGAAGATGTGCAATCCAGAAATACTAGTTTAAGAAACTATAGTATTGCCAAAGACTAAGGAGGCAAATTCAAAGACCAGTCTTCTATGGGTAGGCTGGGAGTGTACATTATGCACTGAGTATTGCTGAAGACATAGAACATCAGGAACCACAGAACTTCATAGAAGCAGTCAGTGGTGGTGAAAGTGAGTACTGGGTTAGTGCAATGGTGGAAGAAATGGAATCGCTGGAAAGGAATGGTACTTGGAAACTGGTTGATAAGCCTAAAGGTCAAAAGTTGGTAAGTTCCAAGTGGATATATAAGAAGAAAATTGAAGCTGGAGAATCAGAAAGGATAAGATATAAAGCAAGACTGGTGGCAAGGGGGTTTACTCAGAGGGAAGGTGTTGATTTCAATGAGGTTTTCTCTCCTGTGGTGAAACATTGTTCTATCAGACTACTGTTGTCAAAAGTAACACAAGAAGACATGGAGTTGCAGCAATTAGATGTTAAAACTACATTTTTGCATGGTGACTTGGTTGAGAATATATATATAAAACAGCCTGAGGGTTTTGTGATTCCAGTAAGTCAACAACTCAAATTGTCCAAGGAGCAGAGTCCAAGAACTGCAGAAGAAGTCAGATACGTGAGAAATATACCATATGCAAGTGGTGTTGGAGGTTTGATGTATGGCATGATCTGTAGCAGGCCAGACTTGGCATATTGTGTATCTTTGGTTAGTAGGTACATGTCAAATCCAAGGAAAGCCCACTGGGATGCTTTGAAGCAGGTGTTGAGATACTTAAAAGGAACAGTTAAACTGGGGTTGAGTTTTCAGAAACAGACAGATGTATCTATTCCATTGGTAGGATTTGCATATGTTGATTTTGCAGGGAATGTTGATACCAGAAGATCAATTACAGGATATGTGTTTACTCTATATGGTACTGCAGTGAGTTGGAGGAGTGTACAGCAATCTGTAGTAGATTTATCTACCACAGAATCTGAATATACAGCATTGACAGAAGCAATCAAAGAAGCTGTGTGGTTGAAGGGGATCCTTAAGGATCTAGGAATTAAGTAGGAGTGTGTGACCATATTCTGTGATAATCAGAGTGCACTTCATCTGGTAAAACACCAGGCTTTCCATGAATGATCCAAGCATATAGATGTCAGGTTACATTTTGCAAGGGATGTGATAGATGTAGGGTCTGTGGAGGTTAAGAAAGTTCATACTAATGACAATGCTGCTGATTTCTTAACCAAAGCTGTGTTTGGGAACAAAGACAGGTTGAGGTAAGGATATGCACTTGAGTTCATTGAGGTGGAGATTTGTGGATGTTAGTTCAATTTCATCAAGTGACTCATTATATGTAGTATAAGTTGTGAGGATTTCAGAACCGGGTTTGTTATTTGAAAAACCTGGACATAAAACCGGGTTTGAACTCAATTCAGTGAAGAGGTTAAATGGGAATCGGGTTGAGGTTGGTTATAACCATCAGATACAACGGTTATAATCCGTTGCAAGACAAATCGTTGTAAAATCACCGTTTCTGCAACTTGGAGCAGTTGAGTCAATGTTGTTACTGCTCTCTTATCTTCTAGATTCGAGCTCCGATACTTATATACATTGTAATCACTTGTAAATGAGAGCTGATTGATATAGTTTTCCCTCTGAAAACATTACGCAATTGAGAGAATTAGATAGCTAGCGTTTCTGTTCCAAATCGGATTGTGATTTGGGATTTGCTAGTTTTCTGGGTGATTCTTGTAATTGATTGTATAGTGAAGTGAATTGAGGTGCATAGAACCTCCGTGGATGTAGATCATTTTGGATCGAACCACGTAAAATCCCTGAGTTCATTGATTTATATCTGTTCTTGCGCTTGAATAATGTTCGCCACCGCGATCAGACAGCAATGCCTTGATACTTTTCCTTAACTTCTTCTCCACTTCTACCTGAAATTCCTTGAATTTCTCAAAGCAATCAGACTTGCGGCGAAGTAGTTAAATGTATCCGTATCTTCAGTAAGTGTCAATGAAAGTGACGTAATAATAATTAATTTAAACTGTCAGAGGCTTTAATTAATTAATGGATATTCAATATCTTAAATACAGGGATTAACTAAGTCTAATTCAAGTCCCGACTCAATTCGGGATATTCGATATTATTTAGTGGAATGAATTAATATTAATGAATTAATTATGTTCTAGGCTGAACATAGAAGAATTAATTCATAGTTAGGCCCATCTTTATTTCTTGGATTCGATTCGTAAATAATTTTTATCTCCGATCAGTAAATACTTTTGGACAATTTTTTTTGATAAGATCGTCTCAATTTCATTAAAGTTTGTCTTTGACTTGGTAATGAAATTGAGGATATATGTATGGTGTATTGGACAGGACACATGAAATTTAAATTGTCTTTTGACCATACAATGTAAAATTCATTGATCGACATATGTGTTACCTTAATCCTGAGTGAATAATATACCTTTATTACCAACTGAACATTCTTTGAGACACCAAAAAGTGAGATTATTATATTGATCAATATCTCGGTGTTTTGGGGATTAAAGTGAAGTGATAAAGAACATATATTTACAATATTGGAATCCTTCACATATTTAATAGGAATGATCAAGATCTCACGGGTTCTTCTATGAACAGTAAATCTAAGCTCAGTATTCGACATTTGTTGTCGAATCATCACACAGGACTGTCAGATAAAAGATGAGTGTCGAAATTGACAAGTGTTTGAACATAGGCTTATTTGTCATGGTAGCCTATTGCAAATACTTTAGTTGATCGAGGGAGGCAATATGTTGGATCGATCAATCAGAGGATATTAATTGTCGATATATTTCTTCAATAATTTTGATTAAATTAAGAGTGCAATTATATTCTTTTAGTGGAATAGAAAATAATTAATAAATTAATATGATAAGTCAAGAGTTGACTGGGTCATAATTAATTTATTAGAGCTTGATTTAATTGGGTCCGATCGGGTCCCTTCGGAGGCTCAATAAGAACTAGAATAAATTATAGAGATTATAATTTATTATTGTAATACAATAAATGAAAGAAATCAGACATAAACATGAAAGCGATGGTTGTTTTTGTTTGCTGGAAGGCTTTGATATTCATTGTAATTACTTGTGTTACATAACTGCACAATAGCATCCTATTTATATATTACAAGAGTTGCCCTAATTCTCTATAAACAGTCAAAGCATAACAACAGAAAAAGCTAGTCTAAAGCTGTCTTGTACCAGACAAAAACATTAATGACCATTTAATGAACTTGTACTTGCTGGGCAGGATTCTTGTCTTCTTCCTGATTTTTCCAACGGCTGTCTGCTTCCTTTTGGACTAATCCTTTACATAACATCTCAGCATATGTTGACATCTTCTTTGATCCAGCTGTAGAGTCCAACTCAGCAACATCATGCATGCAAGAGGTTTCAACACCCCCTCTCAATTCGAGTGCAGATTGAGGAACTAAGTTGAGTTTGTTCCTTAATCTCACGAAGAATTGTAGACTCAGTGGCTTTGTCATTAAGCCGGCTATCTGTTCATGTGATGGTACATGGAAAACTTTAATCAATCCCTTTCCAACAATGTCTCTCACAAAATGAATATCAAGCTCCACGTGCTTAGTTCTAGCATACAGGATAGGATTTGATGCCAAAGCAATTGTGCTAGTATTATCAACCCAGACAACTGGCACTTTATCTGTCTTGATCTTAAGCTCCTCCAGCATAGAACATATCCATACAATTTCAGAAGTGATGTGAGCCAAGCTTCTATATTCAGCTTCTGTACTTGATCTTGACACACTGGATTGTTTCTTGGATTTCCAGCTGATAAGACTTCCTCCTAGATAAACACAGAAACCAGTGATAGATTTTCTATCATCGGTGTCAGTTGCCCAATCCGAATCACAGAACCCTGTCACATTCAAGTTACCAGTTTTCTTCAACTGCAAACCCATGCTTGAGCTACCAGCCAAGTATCTCAAGATTCTCTTAACAGCCTTTAGGTGAGTATCCATTGGAGATGTCATGTATTGACTCACCTTGTTCACAGAATAAGCAATGTCTGGCCTTGTGATAGTTGCATATTGCAGACCTCCCACCAAACTTCTGTAAAAAGTAGCATTGTTGATTGGAGTTCCATCATCCTTTGACAAATGTGGAGAAGTGATCATTGGTGTTCCTGTGCCTTTTGCCTCCAGCATATTTGCTCTTCTTAGCAAATCTTTAACATACTTTTCCTGGCACAGATGCATTCCTTCAGGGGTTCTTGTGACTTGGATACCCAAGAAGTGATGGACTTCACCAAGGTCCTTCAAGGAGAAATGACATGACAAAGATTTTATTGCAAGGGCAACCTCTTCACTGTTGTTACCTGTCACAAGAATGTCATCTACATAAATGAGTAGATAGATGAAACTACCATTCTTTACTTTGAAGAACAGAGAGTTGTCTGCTCTTGAATGCTGAAACCCCAAATCACTCAGCACACCCTTCACCTTTAAGTACCAAGCTCTTGAGGCCTGCTTTAGGCCATAGAGAGCTTTATTCAGTTTGCACACAAGTGGATTTCCATCACCTGATCTCATTTCAAAACCTGGTGGTTGCTTCATAAAAATCTCCTCATTCAGCTCACCATGCAGAAATGCATTATTTACATCCAAATGCTTCACATTCCACCCTTTTTCCACAACCAAAGTCAGCATCACACGTATGGTACAAGGCTTGACAACAGGGCTAAAGGTTTCTGTATAGTCCAAACCTTCTGTTTGTGAATAGCCTTGAGCCACTAGTCTTGCCTTATGTCTTGATACACTCCCATCAGCATTCTTTTTTACCTTAAAAACCCATTTGCATCCTACTACTTTTCTCCCTTGTGGCAGCTTTGACAGACTCCATGTCCCATTGGTTTTCAAGGCTGTAATCTCACTATCCATTGCTTCTTTCCAGTGAGCATGATTCAATGCTTCCATGAAGGATGGTGGTTCTTCTTCAAGATAGGTGAGAGCATAAATTTTTGGCTTATAGATCCCTGCCTTTGATCTTGTAATCATAGGGTGACCTGCATGGACAGCTTGACAAACATCTTCAACAGGAACATTAGTGTTAGGTGAAATACATAAATCACTTGGTGTATGCATATTCTCAGGGTTGGCATTATTGGTGTGTTGGGTAGGAGTTTGAGAGGTGGCAGATGTGCTATGAGATGAGGATTTATCACTTTGATGTGATTCATGAGAGGTAGATGGTAGATCAGTTGGGAGTTGAGTGTTCTGAAAGCGTTGCACTATAGGAGGTGTCATGATGAAAGAACTGGAATTGCTGGACTCTTGAAAATATGGATCATGAGTATTCTTGAAGGGAAACACATACTCATCAAAAGTGACATCCCTACTAAACATGATCTTTCTATTAGGGAGTAAAACCTTATATCCTTTAAATTGGTTGCTGTAGCCAAGAAAGACTCCCTGTTGTGATCTGAACTGCAGTTTATGATCATTATAGGGTCTTAGATGAGGAAAACACAAACAACCGAAGACCTTAAGGCTTTTGTAATCAGGTTTCTGTTTGTAAAGGACTTGGAAAGGAGACTTGTGGGACAGATTTTTAACAGGGACTCTATTCATCACATAGGTTGCAGCTGCAAAAGCATCATCCCAGAACTGCAAAGGGACCTGAGAGTGTGCTAGAAGAGATAGACCAGTTTCTACAATGTGTCTATGTCTTCTCTCCGCAACTCCATTTTATTGTGGAGTATAGGGACAAGATAATCTGTGAATAATACCACTGGAATCAAGGATTGGCTTCAAAGGTTTGTATTCTGTTCCTCCATCAGTTTGAATGGATTTGATTTTGGAACAGAATTGGTTTTCAACAAGATTTTTAAGTGAAAAGGCAGACACAACATCAGACTTTTGCTTCAGGAAATAAATCCAGGTGAATTTTGAATGATGATCTATGAAATTGACATAGTATTTATGTCCATTTCTAGAAGTGATGGGAGAGGGTCCCCACAGATCTGAGTGTATTAGATCCAATGGATTATTGTACTGTGAGAGGGAATCATTGTATGGAAGTTTGTGACTCTTAGCTACTGAACAAGCAATGCAAAGATTTGAGGGAACATAATTCATTTCATAAGGGATATTACAGCTTTGAAGAGCAATCTTTACAATATCATGACTATTGTGCCCAAGTCTTTGGTGCCACAAATCTAAACTATTGCTCTTCTTAGAGTTAACACTGCAAACTCTAGGTTGACAGACAGAACTAGAAAGAGAAACAAGACTAGGAATGGAACTGGAACTATTTCCTTGATTGAATTGAGCAGACTTGGAGTTATCTCCTTGATTTGAAAAAACAGGATGATTGATGGAAAGATCTGGATGTAGGGTGAACTTGTAAAGACCATCTTCAACTGTTCCCTTGAGCAAAATACCCTGTGTTGCTTGGTCCTTAACAAAACAAACAGATGGATGAAACTCAAAGAAAACAGCATTGTCAAGAGCAAACTGTGAGACACTAATGAGATTCTTAGTTATGTTAGGCACATGAAGCAGGTTTTTCAGAATAAAGGATTTTGTGTGTAGAGGAGATTTGAGAAATGCATCACCAAAGTGTGTTATATACTCACCTGCACCATTTCCCATTTGAACTTTGTTTGCACCTTGATACTCATTGGCTATGTTGAGGTTGCTCATGTCATTTGAAACATGATTTGAAGCTCCAGTATCCGGATACCAACTATGTTCAGATCCACCTTCTTGGTTGTAGTTGTATGCTGGAAACTGAGCCAGATTCAAGGTAGGATTTCTGTTAAAGAGCTGCTGCTGCTGCATGTTTTGTTGAGGTGGAACAAAGTTGTTCTCAGGGTTGTACCAACATTTGTTGGTTGCATGTCCATAGTATCCACAGTATGTGCACGTAGGTTTGTTGCCATTTGACCTTCCAGATCTACCCCCTCTGAAACCACCTCTGGGAGCTCTTCCACCTCTATTTGGAAATTGTTGTCCTCTGCCTCCTCTAAAACCTTCTGTCTGGAATTTCTTGGTGAAGTTTTGGGGCTGATTTCCTCTTGTCACTGAGTTAACACTCAGTTGTGAACCATCAGTGTTCACACTTTGGCTTTGAGCTTGATTCACTTCAAGTCTTGACTCATAAGAAAGCAGCAGGGATTGCACTTCTGTCACTGTAACTTCTCCAGCTCGTGATGTTACATTGACCATCACAGAGTCACAACTAATGCCCAATCCGGACAGAATATGCATCACCTTGTCATCTTCACCGATTTTGTGTCCTGCAGAAGCTAGGAGATCAAAGCAGTTCTTCATCTTTCCAAGATATTCTCTCGTTGTGCATCCTTCCTTCTTGGTATTCTGAAGTTGTATTTTGTACTGCATCAGCTTGGCCTTTGTTTGGCTTGCAAAGCTCTGTTCAAGAGTACTCCATATTTCATAAGAAGTCTCCAATCCCACCATCAGTGATAGAACACTATCACTCAAGGAAGATAAGATCCAAGAGGCTAATAGCTGATCTTGTCTTTCCCATACAACAAATTCTGGATTTATGCTCTTCTCTTCTCCTTCATTTGAGAGCATTTTTGGTGGAATGCTATCCTGTGAGTTGATATAAGGGGCCAAGCCATAACCCCTTATTGCTGTGTAGATCTGCTGCTTCCATATTAAAAAGTTGGACTCATCTAGTTTCACAGAAACTAACTGGTTGGAAGGATGTATAATTTGGGTTAGAACGTTGGTAACACCCAAGGTAGAGGCTCCTATACTTGTGGCTGTATCTTCAGCCATTTATAAACTAGGTAATGATAGATGAAGCGTGGTTTTTAGGGATCAGAGCCAGGATATACCTGCTCTGATACCATGAAAGAAATCAGACATAAACAAGAAAGAGATGGTTGTTTTTGTTTGCTGGAAGGCTTTGATATTCATTGTAATTACTTGTGTTACATAACTGAACAATAGCATCCTATTTATATATTACAAGAGTTGCCCTAATTCTCTATAAACAGTCAAAGCATAACAACAGAAAAAGCTAGTCTAAAGCTGTCTTGTACCAGACAAAAACATTAATGACCATTTAATGAACTTGTACTTGCTGGGCAGGATTCTTGTCTTCTTCCTGATTTTTCCAACGGCTGTCTGCTTCCTTTTGGACTAATCCTTTGCATAACATCTCAGCATATGTTGACCTCTTCTTTGATCCAGTTGTAGAGTCCAACTCAGCAATATCATGCATGCAAGAGGTTTCAACAATAAATATATTGGATATTGATAGATATAGAAGATGGAGTTACATCTATCAGGATATGCTGCTTGGAGAAAAAGAATAATGAAATATTATATATATATAAGTCACGACAATTATTCATATTCTTCTTAATCTCGACGCATTCAATATATTCCAAGGAGGTGTCCA
Organism: Ajuga chamaepitys; assembly: GCA_958295605.1. Classification (NCBI taxonomy): domain Eukaryota; kingdom Viridiplantae; phylum Streptophyta; class Magnoliopsida; order Lamiales; family Lamiaceae; genus Ajuga; species Ajuga chamaepitys. The sequence continues at coordinate 28,398,162 of OY282498.1, forward strand.
CACATCGTGTATTGTAGTACAATTCGTGAGAACACCGGAGAAGACGTGGAGGTTTGAAGCTACATGCTACAAAGGTATTAATTTAATCCTTCTAGCATAATGGTACGAGTCGTTGGATCGCACGAAATTAATTATATAAAAATATACTTATCCTTATCCTACTACCCTAACTAGTAGAGTGGTAAGTAGGAGTCGATCTCACGAGGAACGGTTGAACAATATTATCTTGATATATCAAGCGATTATGTACTTCAAACAAGAATAAACTCGAACAATGAAAGCAATAAAGGTTGGGGGAGGGGGGTTTGTTTGTCAAGCTAGGAACCACTATTTAGCAATGGTCAACTAAACTATGATTCAATTAACAAAAGCTAACAAGATAGATAAATCGATTTTTTAATTTTAAATATATGATTAAAGTATCTACCCTTGATCGAGTATTCCTTTGGTCCCAACGAATTACACAACTATTGTTGATGCCCAACGGAAAGCATTTCAAGCCCCTATTTCACGACTACTAACAAGCTCTAGCAACCATATTATCTCGTAATTATGGCTAACGAAAAAAGCTCTTCGACTAATCCTATCCAATTAAACCAAAATATCGAACAAGATCTCTTTGATTTGGCAATCGAATGATAAAAGCTCTAAGATAATGAAACAGATTTGACATAAACCTCGATAGCTCGGGTTTAGAGGTCGAACTCTACACTATCACCAACGAAACCACTCGTTGTTTGCTACTAGGGAATCGGAAATCCTACAATTACGGATAGTGATTTCTAATTCTAGCAACACATTTATACACTTCCTAGAGGTTGATCAAGCCAAGAAAAAGCATACAAATATGAGTCAATAACAGTAAATAGTATAAAACACTTGAAATTGCAATCAAATGGTAACATCAACTAGCAATAATCATGTAAACATTGTCACTCAAAGTTTTACATTTGATCAAGGGTAGAAATTAGGGTGCTACTCACCCATGGAAGCTAAAACAAACATAAGATAAGTAGAAAAATAAAGAAACATGATACTAAGATGGATGAAACCAAAGATGTCAGGAGAAGATGATCCTTCAATCTCTTGCCCAATCTTCCTTCCTTGGTGGATTTGGTGGCTCAAAAATGCCTGGAACGTGTGTTATTCAATGTCCCCAAAGTAGGTTAATTTCGAAAGGGAGTATATATATATAGGAGAAGAGTTATTACTTCAAATTAAGGCAAAATCGCGTTCAGGAATTTAAAACAGGGTAAGGAATCTCAGCTGAGACGCAAGTGTGTCTCGGCCGAGACGTGAAAAAGGGCTTTTCACTTTGTAAACCGAGGGATAATCTCGGCCGAGATTGGGTTGCATCTCGGCCGAGATGTGAAAAGGGGATTTTTAGGGTTTGGGTTATCTCGGCCGAGATTGGGTTTCATCTCGGCCAAGATCTTCATCTCTTTGAATCTCTGATTTTCCCTGGAGGGCTATCTCGGCCGAGATGTCATACCCGTCTCGGTCGAGATCTTCATTTTCTCAAAACTCCAGGGTTTCCCTGGAGAGGTATCCCGGCCGAGATTGTGCCTGTCTCGGCCGAGATCGACCCCTCAGCCCTGTCCCTTGTTTCTTCGATCGATCCCTTGACTCCGCGATCGTTTGATGTTCTTTTTCGATCATTTTTCAGGATACGGATCCCCTGCTGGGGAAATAGACCAGCAATTGCTGCTGGGTGAAATACGGCACCGTTTCTGCCTAGCTTTTTCACCTTTTTTTTTCTTTTTTTTTTATTTTCTTCTTTTGAGCATTATTTCTCATTTCTGTTTTCATGTGATTATTTATTAGATGAACTGAATTTTTCATAATTCTTCAATGTCTACTACGAGTAGGGGTGTTCATTCGGATGGATAATCGGGTTTCGTGTTATTCGGGTTCGGGTTAGTCGGGTTTGAAGATTTAAAAAACTTATCCGTAATCCGATCTGAAAGACTTCGGATATTCGGATATTCGAGTTTCGGATATTCGGGTTAATAGGATCGGATACCAAATTATCCGAAATACCCAAGCCTACAATAACAATTAACAAAATATATTTACATTTCCAAATACACCAAGATTGTTTGAGTAATTGGGCATTTAGGCTACTTTAATTTGAGGTAATCTACCAATCCAAGTCTTTTGGGCCCGATTGCTTTTGAAATGATAAGGGTTTAATTTATAAGTTGTGTTTTTAGGCATAAGCTGAAAATGAGTGTAAATATTTTATATAAACAATCCTAATGAAATAAAAATAACATTATATAAATATTCTTATTCGGGTTTCGGATAAAATCCAAATAAAAATCTAAGATCCGAATCCGATCCATTTATCCATTTATCCATTTAATAATTCGAGTGAACCCGTTTATCCGATCCGAATCCGAATTAGTAATCCATATAAATAAATGGTCCGGATTCATCCGAATGATGAACACCCCTAATTACGAGAGTATTTACGGTTGCTTTTCGGATTATTCATTTTGGTAGTTAGTTTAATTGATCAATAGGCGAAAAGAAAGAAAAAAAAAAAAAAAGAAGAGAAGAAAAAGGATTTTGCAGCAAAACGCTGCGTATTGGATCCCCAGCAATTTATGCTGGTTTATTTGACTAGCAGGGGATCCAAATCCCAATTTTCACCTGTCTTAACATAAAAATAACACAAACGCATTATTTTGCCCATGAGAATACAAAAGCACTAAATACACGTGATTATGCACATTATTGACACTAAAATGACACTAAAAGTGCATTAAAGTGCGTGCACGGGACACATGTCCCAAATCTCCCCAAGCTTAGAATTTGTTCGGCCCGAATAATAAAGAGAAAGACAAAAGGACACGTGTTTAGGGCAGAGTTTAGTGGCATTTGATTTCAGAGAATTTTCATGAAAAAGATAAAGGAATCATGATAAAATTGAGCATATGTGATAGACTAGATCCACTACTCTCAAGACATAACACTCAACTTAAGACCCTCACCGGGTGAGTGTATCTCTCTCTCTCCAGTACATTAAAAAGGGTAGTGTTTACACTCACATTGAAATGCACACACTGCCTAACATAGGCTTGCCAATCATCTAAACCTGAAATAGTACTTGACATGTGTGACAATGAATCAATTAGGTCTTTATATAGGTTGTAATGTTGGCTGGGGGTAAGGTGGGACAAAATTTAGGTAAAAGTGACTATAAAACGAACTAAATGAGTCGTGCACTAACCATCTGCCCCCTCAAACAATGATCACTCAACCTCACTTTTTCTTTTAATTCTCAATCAAGGCGAACTTAAGATTCGACTTCTTCACCTTATTCCTACCTACATCTCCCATATTTATCAATCCTTTCAATAATTATGCTTCTAAGAATTTTCTAAACAAGGGATTGTAATCACAAAATGATGTGATTTTCATTAACCACTCCAAAAGAATAGTATAAACACTTCCTCTTTCTTTCGTTTTTTTTGTTTTTCTGACTTTTTTTTTTTTTGAGAAATTAATATTCTCGATTATAGCCTATTTCGTGATTTTGAGAAGTTAAATTTGCATGTAGTGTTTGGTATCAAACAAAAAGGCTTAAGCTCAAGGGGCTTAACTAGAGACAATGTCAAATTTGGTAAAAAGGAAATATTTTCAAGCTTTTGAAATAGGTTTTGATCAAGAATTGCCTAATATCATTTTCAAAGCCACAACCTGTATTGACTTATTCAAAAGTAGAGAATTAGGGCAAGTTCTAGAGCAAAATGCATGCATTCAATGAATTTTCGCACTGAAAGGAAATTTAATTTCACTCCAAAAATGGGAGTACGCATTAGGCTCAAAGACTCACTTGGTTGCAAATTTGATCAAAAGTTTTGAGTGTATGTTCAATTTTGTTTCAAAAAGCCTATCATGCTCTACCATGTGCTTTTTTTTTAAAAAAAAAAAATATATTTGTTCGAAATTTTTTCGTCATTAATCAATGCCATATTTTTCCTTCCTAAACTAATCTAATTGCTTTCTCGAGCTGCCAACTTGTACGAATCTCACCCCCTCCCCAAACTTAGTTGCAAACTAAGTTTGTGGAAAAAGAGGAGTACAAGTCGGTGCTCGTCGAAATTAACCAATTATTAACCAACTAATTAACCGACCTCATTCTACTAAAAACATAGTAAACAAAAACATTATTCCTAAATGTGCAAAGAACCAATCAAAATACTACAGTAAAGCTCATAAATCAAGCAAAAGATAAACAATGGCACACAGGCCCACCAATTCATTTACAATTAACAAAACAAATTCAAGAAGGCTACCAAAGATAATCAATCAAATATAATCGGCACACAGGCCGCCAAAACAAAATGATCAAGTTTAAGAAAAGAGGCACTCGGGCCAATAATACAATCCAAACAATCAATAGTCATGAGAAATAAAAAAAAAAGGCAGAAGGGGAGTTCGGAAATGCGAGTGGCCAAGAATGTCTCACCCCCTCCCCAAACTTAGTTTTTAACTAAGTTGGTGAAGAAACGGGTAAGGCATTCTTGGTGCTCTACTCACAGTGACTTGGAAGGCCGGACGCTTGGGAGCTCGAGCTGGTAAAGCATCCTTGGATGCTTTTGAACAAAGCTAGCAGCTTGTTCTGACTCTCTTTAATTTCTTTCATTTATGCTCCCAGTTATTAAACATCGCCTCGAAGTGCACTTATGTCCACTTTAATGTCCTGCACGCCCGACTCCAAACTACTCAGCCGGTCACTATGCTCCTCCCAAATCTCGGCCCAAGACCGCACTACAGACGCCGGTCTCTTCCTGGTGACTGACTGCTCCCTTCTGCAGTCCCTGTACTCATCTCCTGGGCTACAGTTCGTGGCTTCTTCCCCCTCTGGTAGCGTGTTAGCTCAGCACTAGTCGGCTCCTTGGATTCTCTTATATGTGCTTCTGAGCTCAGTGCCAAGTTTGGCATGCTTGTCTCCAACCACTCGATGTAAGTGAGGCTGGGGTTGGGGAGGCGGAGGTACGGTCTTCTGGAGGACATAAGGGACAGCCGGACCTGATGTTCCTTCTTGGTACCGGAGCATGGCAATACGCATATTCTCCATCTCCTCCCAGTCTAAATAGTAGTTAGTGGTGATGGGTGTGTATTCTGGGAGGGGTACATTGTAATGCTCGAGTATGGGGATAATCAAAGCCCCACAGTAGATTGGGTCGGGCACCTTTGCCTCTCTTTTCCGTTATGTCCTCAATTCTTTGACTATTTTCTGAAAGCTTGATATCAGGTCATACTGAAAATCCCTCAACTTTCTATCCATAATAGCCCATAAGATCTCCATCTCGTACAATCTGGAAGAACTGATCTCTTTCCTACCACATATGGTGGAACTCAACAACTTCTGCAGATACTTCACGACCGGGCTTCTGATGGCGGTCAACCTGGAGCTCCTTGGGTCGTAGGCCTGGGGTACAACTATTCCAGGGGCGGCAGTGATTTGCCCCAGAATTGTTGCACGTCAACCTCTTTCAACTCATGTCCAGCACTAACAACTGGATTCTTGAAGCCATATATACGTCTCAGGTTGTCATGGCTCAGTATCTTTTCTTCATTCAGAAGTTGGAATTTAAAGTGGTGGATCTTGGTCGAGCAGGAAAGAGACTCCTCATTGATTTCGAGAGTGCTGAAAAATTCTAGCACGAACTTGAGGTAGGTCGGGGTGCTAGACATTGGGCTAGACCTGCGGTGTCTAATAGTTCACGAACATTTTGCCGGATTCCCATGGCGTCCAAAATCTTGGGATCACCATATCGGGTGGCTGACACCCCCCTCCTCATCAACTTGTCAAATTTTTTCCTCTGATCCTCCATGCTCAGTACTATGTCAAAATCAATCGACTTTGTGGATTTGTCGGTGGTAGTTGATGGAATTTCCGGTGTGGGAGCCTCGGGAGTAGACTCAACGGCTTTCTCCTTGCCCTTGGCTTGGCTTTTTCGGATTTTCTGTGTGACTCTCTTGCCGGAAGTGCCTTCTTGAGGTGTGATCTTCGTATTTTTGGGTGGGGCCATCGTGTGCCTACAACAATCACACAATACACGCATCACAAATCTCCCACATTGAACACTTATCACCAATTTAAACATCAACTGGAATCAAATAGAAGATCAATCACTCATGTTCAATCAACACAGAATATCAAAAGTGAGTTCACAATCTAGATGACGCGATTGACATGAGTAAATGTGCATATATGGCAAACACTCCCAATCATTATCCTATTGCAACAAAATTCTACCAATGCTCAACAAAAATAGGTCAATTTCGTTTCATTATCAACAAGAGTCTAAAAGTGCCTACTCTTCACACAAATTCATTAATCAACCTAATAATCGAGCATAGCAATAGAATGAAACAGCAAAAGAGTAACAAGAGGGAATGCATGTCAAGTGGTCGGTGATATAGCAAAATCAACTTCAATCTTCAATTTCAATGATTTGCAAACTAATCCTCATCCATCATCAACAAATCATGCAAATACAAAGACTATCACTACAAATTTAGTGTTAAAATACTTAAAACCAGTCAACATTGGCAAAAATTCACAAAACAACTTGTGCACAACCAATATCTTTACATCAACTAGTCTAACACCAAATTTGCCCCTAATCTTAACAACAAAGTTCATAATAAACAAATAAAGATTAAGGGAAAGAGATAGCCGTACTTACTGGTTGGATTTAATCGAAGGATTTTGAATTGAACTTTTTCGCGCCCTTTTCAACCCGACCTCAACTTTTCTTAAAATCCGAAAATTTTCGGATAGAAGTGTATGTGGTGATGTGGGTGAGGTGTGGTGTGAATTTGAGGGGAAGAAGTTGAGTAAAAATGGAGTTTTTGAGGGTGTGTGCGTGTGTGCGCGCAAAATCGCGAAAGAGGGGAAGAAAATGACCTGTTGTTCCGCACAGGGGTATTTATACCCGCACGGAATCTCGGTCGAGATGCATTTTTGAATTTTGTGTCTCGGACGAGATTTGTTCTTGGGTCTCAGGTTTAGTTGTCCCAGCAGAGGATCTCGGCCGAGATAAGTATTTGTCTCGGCCGAGATTTCTTTCCAGCAAAATTGCCCACATTCTGGACAAATTGATCTCGGCCTAGATGACTTGATGTCTCGGCCGAGATAAGTTTCTAGCAATTTTGGCTAATTTACTAGACAAATTGATCTCGGCCGAGATGATCTGGTATCTCGGCCGAGATTGGCTTCCAGCGTTTTTGGGCAAATTTGAGCTTTGTTCAATCTCGGCCGAGATGAATATTATGGCTCGGCCGAGATACGTTTATAGCAATTTTTACCTGGTTTACCATTGTGACGTCTCGGCCGAGATTCCTCATGTGTCTCGGCTGAGATTGTTCTCCAGCAAATTTTTCCTCCATTTTGATCTCCTTCACCCCCATTCCATGCTATCTTTTTATCATTCTAATTGATATCTGCACAATTCTAAGCAAAAACATCAAATATGCCACAAGGCATTTATTAAGTAACTAACTAGGAATTTGAAAAAACGCAAAAATTGAAAGAGACCGTCGCGGTGCCTCCCGACAAGTGCCTTTGTTTAATGTTGTTAGCTCGATGGATGTTATTTTTACTTCAATTCACCGGAAAAGGTTCCTCGGTCCCTTCCTTCCGTGCTTCATTCAATTCTCGCGGGTCCTTATGGGCCTCCAACTCTTCCTACCGTCTTCTGGCAACTTAATTTCCGGGTCAATTTCACCCGGATCCTCTTGGATCCCCAAACTTGTTCTTTCCACATCCTTTGCCTTCCTTTCACGCAATCTCTTCCTAACTTTCTTGTTGTTTAGAGCAACATTATCTTTCCCAAGCAAGTCAATGAAATCAATAGAGAAAATATCATGCACATCTTCAGACTATTTCATGGACTTGAATATATTTAACTTCACAATTTGACCTTCAAACTCCATGGTGAGTGTCCCCTCACGCACATCTATTTTTGTTTGGGAGGTGTTCATGAACGGTCTTCCCAACAAAATAGGTGTGGAGTTTGTTGTATCTCCTTGCATATCTAATATATAGAAGTCGGCCGGGAAAATAAGATTATTTACCTCAACAAACACATTCTCAACCACCCCATCCGGGAATGAGGTACTTCGATTGGCGAGTTGGATAACAACCTTAGTTTCTTTCAATGGCCCTAAGTTTAGGCTCTGAAACATCGAACGAGGCATCACATTGATTGATGACCCTAAATCAAGCATAGTTTTCTCAATTAGACAATTACCAATCTTACACGGGATGCCGAACATTCCCGGGTCCTTGCATTTTTGAGGGAGTTTCTTTTGGAATATGGCAGACACACTTTCCCTCCTGAGTACCTTGTTATTTCCTTGAGGCCTTCTTTTGTTTGTGCATAGACCCTTCGCAAATTTTGCATACCGTGGGATCTGTTTCACAACTTCAATCAGTGGAATTTTGATCTCCACTTTCTGAAATATTTCAAGCATTTCCCGTTCTCTATCTTTTTCTACAGCTTTCTTGATTAGGCACGGGAATGGAAGTGGTGGGGTCACAGTCAGTGTTGGAGTGTTGAGCTTTGGATCCTCAAGGGGGATTGCTATGGTTCTTCCTTCGATAGATTCTCTTTCTCTTCCCTTTTCTTCTTCATCCTCCAAGTGAGGGAGGCTCTTAGGTGGCTTCTCGAGCACCTTTCCGCTCCTCAAGTTACTTACACTAACATTCTAAACTTTACTCTCTACCTCTTGAAGGGCCTATGTCTCTCCCTTGTCTTTCACCTTCTCTGTTTCCTTGGATGAGAAGTACTTCTTAATGGGGAATGGCAATAAATGGTCGGAGAAACATGCCATCACTGCTTCCTTTTGTTTCCTCGACTCCTTTGCAAGTTTCAACTTTTGTACACGGACTTGAACTTCAGCAACTTGAGGAGTTGAGATTTTTTCTTCATCCAAAATGTCATGTGGGCTGCCTGTCTATGCACGTGAAGGCTGCCCGGGCTTCTCAAGCTCTCCAGGCATTAATGATGCCAATTGCACTCACATTAGCGAAATTTTTGGGGTTGATTTCAGGTTGTGCTGGTAGCTTTCCACTTTGAGCACTCTCCAGATGGGATACCGCTGATGCTATTTGACTAACTTGATTTTCAATACTCTGGAACCTCGAACTTGATTCCTTCTGCAGTTGAAGCGTACTTGTTGCTAGGCTCTTGACTATATCAAAAAGGGATAGATCAGAGGGTACTGGCTCAGTGGGTTGCCCTTGTTGGAACATCTCCCTAGGGTAGGGGGGTCGATTGTGTCCACCTTGATCACCATGTTTGATGCATATTTGGACCTTGATTCCCATATTTGAAATTGGGGTGATCTCTCCACCCCGGATTGTAGGACTGCGAATAGGGATCATACTTCCGGCCAACCTGGTTAGGGTTAAAATTATGAATTGCATTGGGATGAGCATCCATTTCTTCTCCAAGAATAGGACAGGTATCAGTGGAGTGCTCGTTTATTTGACAGATTCTGCAGGGTTTTGGGGTAGGAGTGCTCCCCGAAGTCACTTTCTTCACCAGGTTGGTGAGCTAGTCTAATATTTCTTCAACACGTGAATCGATAACATATTTGACTCTCCTCACTGGTTCTCTACAACTGAACTGTTGAGTGTTGGCGGCCATCTTGGAGATCAATGCCCGGGCCTCGGTTGGGGTCTTGTCGGCCAAAGCCCCTCCACTGGCTGAATCAATAATGTTTCGTTCAGTTATACACAATCCCCCGTACCAATACTGGATCAACAATTGTGGAGTGATTTGATGTGGTGGGCAGCTCCCCACAAGCTTCTTGAATCTTTCCCAATACTCATACAATTTTTCCCCTTGCATTTGCCTCACACCACTGATTTCTTTTCGGATGGTGGTGGCTCGAGATGCAGGAAAATACTTTTCTAGAAACTGTGTTTCCATCTGCTCCCAAGTAGTAATGGAACCCAGTGGCAAGTCGTACAACCAGTCTCTTGCAAGATCTTTCAATGAGAAGGGAAATGCTCTGAGCTTAATTTGTTCTTCAGTCACCCTGGTTGGCTTCATGCTCGAGCAGACCACATGAAATTCCTTTAAGTGTTTGCGTGGCTCTTCCCCGGTTAGCCCATGGTATGATGGCAGAAGGTGAATGAGACCCGATTTGAGCTCAAAAGTGGTATCAATCCCTATCTCCGGGAATGTAATACACAAGGGTTCGTGTGCAACCCTCGTGTTGGCAAGTTCCTTCATAGTTCTTTCCTGCTCCTGTTCACCAGCCATCTCTTCCAATTCAATCTCCTCACTCTCTATACACAAGGTTTCAAATGATCCTCAGACCTCTTCAAGTAACCTAGCTCTTCTCCTCAATAATCTTTCCCGTTTAACTATCTCTGGCTCAAAAAAAAGTTCTTTCTCCCCTGGGAACGCAAGAACATTAACTACCTATCCAAAAACAAGAAAACAAGAGAATATCAAACTACTAGATAAACAAGAAGTAGATAAACAACTAATAAACTAAACATAATGCTTGAACAAATAAAACAACACTATTCTTATCACCGTTCCCCGGCATAGGCGCCAAAATTTGGTACGAGTCGTTGGACCGCACCAAATTAATTGTATAAAAATATATTTATCCTTATCCTACTACTCTAACTAGTAGGGTGGTAAGTAGGATTCGATCCCACGAGGAATGTTTGAACAATATTGTCTTGATATGTCAAGCGATTATCTACTTCAAACAAGAATAAACTCGAACAGTGAAAGCAATAAAGGTGGGGGGGGGGGGTTGTTTGTTAAGCTAGGAACCACTATTTAGCTATGATCAACTAAGCTATGATTCAATTAACAAAAATAACAAGATAGATAAATCGATTTTTGGATTTTAAATATATGATTAAAGTATCTACCCTTGATCGAGTATCCCTTTGGTTCCAACGAATTACACAACTATTGATGATGCCCAACGGAAAGCATTTCAAGTCCCTATTTCACGACTACTAACAAGCTCTAGCAACCGTATTATCTCGTAATTATGGCTAATCGAATAAGCTCTTCGACTAACCCTATCAAATTATACCAAACTGTCGAACAAGCTCTCATCAATTTGGCAATCGAATGATAAAAGCTCCAAGATAATGAAACAGATTTGACATAAACCTCGATGGCTCGGGTTTAGAGGTCGAACTCTACACTATCACCAACGAAACCACTCGTTGTTTGCTACTAGGGAATCGGAAATCCTATAATTACGGATAGTGATTTCCGATTCTAGCAACACATTCATACACTTCCTAGAGGTTGATCAAGCCAAGAAAAAGCATACAAATATGAGTCAATAACAGTAAATAGTATAGAACACTTGAAACTGCAATCAAATGGTAATATCAACTAGCAATAATCATGTAAACATTGTCACTCAAAGTTTTACATTTCATCAAGGGTAGAAATTAGTGTACTACTCACCCATGGAAGCTAAAACAAACAGAAAATAAGTAGAAAAATAAAAAAACATGATACTAAGATGGATGAAACCAAAGATGTTAATTGGAGAAGATGATCCTTCAATCTATTGCCCAATCTTCATCTCTTTGAATCTCTGATTTTCCCTGGAGGGCTATCTCGGCCGAGATGCCATACCCGTCTCGGCCGAGATCTTCAATTTCTCAAAACTCTAGGGTCTCCCTGGAGAGGTATCTCGGCCGAGATTGTGCCCTGTCTCGGCCGAGATCGACCCCTCAGCCCTGTCCCTTGTTTCTTCGACCGATCCCTAGACTCCGCGATCGTTTGATGTTCTTTTTCGATCCTTTTTCACCTGTCTAACACAAAAACAACACAAACGCATTATTTTTCCCATGAGAATACAAAAGCACTAAATACACGTGATTATGCACATTATTGACACTAAAATGACACTAAAAGTGCCCTAAAGTGCGTACACGGGACATGTGTACCACGTAAATTAATTAATCGTAGAACATAAAATAAATCGGTCGATCCTACAACGATGTATCCAATATCCAATATTCTATATTGTGCATTGGATAGGAATCATGGGAACTAAACTACCAGGTCAGGCCCACACTCAGTTATTATGTATTAAATACATAACTCTTAGTTTGTGAAACATAATAACAGACACACGTCAAAAATCACAGAGCATAAAAGAGAGAGTGAGAGGGCGGCGGCGGCAGTGTTGGTTCCCACACTTGGGATTCCTCTAAGTTCTTTTTTCATCCGGGGTTAAGGATCGAGCAGGGATACAGTGCAAAAGGTTAATCCTGGAGTCTAATATCGAATCGTTGTGCACACGATTCTCAGGTCAACTCTAAAATACCTACGTGTTGTATTTAAATTAATAGATGCATGATTAGGATTAATCAATGTGTATATTGAATTATGACAACCAAGAAGGTCTTAGGGAAATTCGAAAATTCTTACACCCTTTTCTTTAATTTTTTTGTTCTAATTTGCAGTTCCAAAGAAATTATATAATTTTATATTAGTCTAGGGATTAATAGACTGAAATTATATAATTTTATATTAGTCTAGGGATTAATAGATTGTGTGGCATTGTGGAATTTCAGGTTGGCCCATTCATTTACTGCACACTAAAAAAATTGAAATTCACCTCCTCCCTCATTTCTAAATGAAAACCCTCTCAAATGGAAAACCTATTATCAGGTTTCACTTGTGTTTCGCAGATGAAGGTTCCTAGAACTTTCCCCTTCTAAATTGTTGCCCATCTCATCATCTTTCCCCCAAATACCAAATTTAAGTTTCATAGAACTCGAATTTTTGGAAGAACGAACATTTTCCACCATCATAGTTGTTCTAATTCGTCACTTGTTTCTCCGAGATTAGGTCCATCAACCCTTCCCCCCTAAATATTTTTCTCCTACCGTCAATCTCTTTGATTTCCCCCATAATATGTTTCCATATCTTTGCAAATCTGGAAGCCTGACGGGACCAGTATTTCAAGCATAAATTATGCTAAGTTGGATTTGCCCCAATTGGTGTAGCAATAACTCCTGTAATTCCACATTCAAGGTTTATTGGCCCATCTATTCCTTTAACTTTTCTTTTTTCAATTCTTGGGTTTATATTTGGTGTTCTGTTTTTTATTTTTTTCTCTACACATTTGGCCTTCGTGGACCCCTTTTTGAACAACGCCTACGGAGTCCCTTTATTTTCCCGATGCGTGTTGCATTGAAATCAGATAAGTTTTTTTCTCACTCTATTAACATTGTTTTCCTTTTTATTTAGGCTCTAATTGTAGTTATTATATGCAAAATTAGTTTATCTAAATTTCGACTGTCGTAAATGATAATCCTATTCCACTACTTTGTGAAACATGGTGTTTTTGGAGCAACAAGGGATACATTTGTTTAGTTGATTTTGTTGGGTGGTATTTTTTGGGTTTTTATCTAGTTATATGTAACTTAATTTTATTTCCAAAGATTTGCAGCATACGCTTTATAAGTGGGCAGCAGCCTTGTGGCACATGCTTAAACACCTTACAATCGAATTTCTTTGAATTGTTTTTGGATGTGTGATTATTTAACTTTGGGTTATAAATTTCAAGATTAGATCGTGATGTAATTTTTCGAAAAGTTTCTTGAATCTCTGTGAATTTTAGTTGAAACTCTTGGCTATTTGTATCTATGTCGTGGCTCTATGCCCGTAACCCTGTTGTTTATTGCTACGTTAATTTTGTTGCCTTAATGTGGCGAACAACTTAAATGCACACTTATTCTGTTAATGGAACGATTGGGGTCAACTAAACATGATTTGGTCAATTAGATACAATTTATTTTTACATTCAGATACTGCTACCAGTAATATTATCATGTTTGTGAGGACATCTACCTCAATGTAATGATATACTGATAATTGTACTGATACTTTCTTTCCTTCTCCATCTCCCAAACCATTACCTCTACTGGACTTTATCTAGGTTTTAAAGTTGTTGCGCTTGTTTATTGAGCATGTTTATGTGTAATAAGTCTTCTCCTTCATAATGATTGCAGGTTTTGTTTCGCTTACCTTAGCCAATCTTGATGTTTCTCTTCAGGAGCCTAGTATGTGGATGTTGGACCTAGTGGAAATGTAAGTTATTTCATTAACCTAAATTGTTTTTCTTTATTAACTTTTGGTGTGTGAAGCCATACTGAATGGGTGCTTCCGTTCTCTAAACATGGGATTTGTTAGTAGTTGAAGGGTCTATTTTAATTCGATTTCCCTATGACGTTTATTTATGTTGTTGCACTACAGAAATAGGTTCTGACCTATTTTAATTCGAATTGTTTTTCCCTTTATATTAGGTGGCTCAATCCTTATGGCTTTCACCGCATAAATTTTTCTTAGATGTAATAAGTATCCCCACGGCATTTTTGCAAGAAGGTTTTTACACTAGTAGTGTATGTTAATAAGTCTTGCATCTTAATTGCTGGTTACTTAGTTTGGGCGTTTTTTTTCGTATAGCTCACATAGTATATAGTTATTAACTATAACTTGGTCCATAATCGATATATGTGTTACCACTTAAAAATATTTTCGTTTTTCATTCTGATTTGTTTGGGCAATTTGTTCACTTCGTGAGACATATTCGGTTGCGGTAAAATAATTTGAAAAAAGTTCAACCAAAACACACAACGAAATTTTTTTATCCAAAAGCCAAATTAGTTTGTCTCATTCTTCATAATAATATTAGACAGTCATTAGAGTGTGCAATGAGTACACAAAAACTTCTTCCAAACTAAATAATAATGCTCCATTTGATTACTCTTCACTGCATGAACCTGATCTAGTCATTTTCTTACTGCTCCTAAAGACTGGTGGAGATGCACATCCCTTCCCCTTCTTCCCCTGCCCTTTTTTTTGCGAAGCCCTCTTCTGGTTGTAGATGTATCAAACTATGCCACTGCATCATCCACCATTCTCTTTCCTAGGATGTTGCTCTCGTGCAAAACAATCCAAAGTAGCATCTTCACTCTCATGTTATGGCTCACAAACTACAAAATATAGTCGGGCATAGGTATTTAATTTTTGTAGTCATAATTTGCTTTTACACATTAACATATGTTTGGAGAAGTGATACTTGGTGTAGTCTTTATTTAATCCTTACGTCGCCCAATTCATCATTCTCATGGACCTCATCAGTCTTCTGCATGTTCGACCACTTCCGTGCATTCTTCATTTTCTTTATTACTTATAACCCACAATCAAATCTAAATGGTTGAATTAAAAAAATTGTGCAAATGCAATCCTTCTGGTGTTAATAAGTAAAAATTGTTCATGTTTTAATTTCCAAAACATACGAATTAAGCTGCTTTGGTCCAGTAACACTACTAGGAAGCGAAAAACCGGTTAAATTTCTAAATTCATTAGCCATAAGTTCCTCCTCATATATACCCTGCAGCACAGTCATCTGCCAAAGTTATAGAAAATTTAAATCATCGGGTACACTAACATAGCATTAATATAGTTCCAACACTAAATACTTATCAACACTTTAATAGTCAACTTTTTATGCTGATCCAATGTAGCTTTCGGGTTGGAATCCATCACTTTGATTTTTTTCATTGACATGTCTATGACAACTAACTTGAAATGGCCTGAGTTCTCAAAATGCAATGGTATATAGATCTGCCATATAAATTACGTGAAGTGTGATTGGCTAGCAAGTATATATTTATCTTTTGTCTACACCAAAATCTAATTAAATGATATTCTTTATCCTCACCTTCTTTGTTGACGATATATCACCCTTGACAAACCCCTCCTTAATTTTCATCTTGCTAAGTTGTGCCAAAAAGTAGGGAGCAATCTTTGGCACTTCCTGCAGTTTTTTTTTTTTTTTTTTTTTTTGTTATGCTAGGCTCATCTATCGCAGAAAAAGAACCATTGTTGTATTTCTATAAGAAATATAACTTTTTTCAACAATTATGTGAAAGGAATGATCAAATACCACGAGAATGACGGGAAAGAACCAAATAGGCATTCTGCTATTAACTTCCTCCTCAAAGTTAAGCAAGTCAAAAACTGTGTTTATTACCTACATAATGTTGAATAGCATAATTTAATACATAGTTAAAATTTTACATTAGGAATAGCAAACAAAATTTGAATACTTATCGGTAATTCACAAACCGTAGACGTAAGCCATCTCCCGGGCATCAAAGTCATCAGCTCCTGCCTTTCAAAAACCGTGTCTTATCTCCAAAAATATAGCTCTACAAATTGATATGAATCTTATCATGTTTTGTTTTAAATACTATATCAATAAATGCTATCACTGATGAAGAAATATTATGTGCCTCTTTGGTAGATTTTCGTCCATAACAAACATCACGACTTTCACTAGAATTTCATCCTTAAGCACTTTTGACTTTGTGAAAGGGTAACCGAATAAAACGTATCGTCGCCACTCCCTAGAGGATGACATTTCTGTAGCAGTCATGCTATGTGAAAAAATATCCTGACTTCCAGACGTAGTCGATTTTTTCATAATTGATTTCAGTTTTTGTGACTCCCCCAATCCATAATCATGTAAAGAGTCACCAAAAAAATATTCAAGATCTACTTTACTATGAAATTTCAGTAGGGAACAATAGTAGTTAAATTTTTAATAGATTTTTTTAAGCATAACAACAGTTTCTACCTAACACGGAAGTTATGAGAGTATATTCTTGGTACACTAACCTTGTGTCTCCATAAATTTATGATTAACTTCTCCCTTTCGACCATCTTCCCTATCAACAATGACCGGTGATTCATAAGCATCACCTTCTCTTAGTCGCTTCCCAGTCGCACTTGCATTGGGGGTTGAAAAATCCTTCGACCCTTCTCCACTATCACTCACACGAGTTGGCTTTGGAGTGCCCTCTTCTCTTCCCTTGGGTATGCCTGACGTCAAGCTAGCAGTTGTGGTACTGGATATAATTTTTTTTATACCGATATTCAGCTCCTTAAGCATAAGGCTAGTCGATGCGTGTGCTTTGCATTCACCCATTAGTTCCCCATTAAATCCTATGCCAATCTTATTCAACATTGCTAAGAGGGAGTTCTCTAACTCTCTAAGCATAGTTAATTCATGGACAATAGATTTATAGTTCCGACTTCCCTCTTCTATGAGCAATTTTAGCATAAGTTGAGTATACCCCTCACCATACTGCTTCTCCGTAGCTTTAACCTTTTCCTTCTTCATGGTTCCTTCTATCCTCTCCCCCTTTTGACAAACTTTAGTTTCAGATTTATTTCTTGTTGCTTGATTTGTGGTTTCTGTATCAGTCCCGATAGTATTGTTTTGTTAAAATAACTAAGCATTTTAGTATTGGGTCTAGCATCATTACACAATCTTAAAATGATCAATCCTATTTCATAATAATCTGACTCTAGGTGTAAATATGTGTTAGTGAAGGGAGGGTGGGATAAGATGGGGTGGCAGTAAGGGGTTCGCATAGGAAAGGTTAAGAAGAATGCCAACACAGACATGCACCACTTGCTACTGTTAATTCGCTTTGCTAGTTTTTGTTGTAGATGTGATGCATATATACTAATACACCTTAGATGATGGCACGTTATTGGGCCATCAGGGAGGACCTTACTAAAATAAAAAGTCTAAAATATTTTTTGTTAGCATTAAACCAAAAACGATTTTATAAGTATATAAATCTAGGATTCTAGAAGGTTTGATCAGTGGATTTGACGAAACTTTAGAAAAAGTGCGCAGCCCGTTAGGCAGGAATTTTGTTTCCAGCTTTTTTTGTACTTGCTGAAACCATCTACCACCTTGCGGAAGGAAAAGCTAGCCAAATTTTTCTCGGCTATTCTGGTCACATCCACCACTGTAAATATAATTTTTCAGCTAATTTTGTTACTCGTATTAGTGCCTAACATAGTGCAAATGGTGTAAAGTACATATGCCCTTATAAAATCCTTTTTTGCTCTCCCCTTTTGACCTTACTATTTGCTCTAATCGACACATCTTTATCACAATGTAGTCGGCCAAATGACTAAGGAATTTGTATCCTAGACTCTCAATGTCCCTTAGGTCACCCTTAAAATCAAGTTCCTCTCCCCCCCTCCGGTACTCCCATTATATCACTAAAATCATCCGTCATACATGATATTTTTCCCCATCAACTAATAGAGTCATTGTGTAAGTATCGAAAGCTAGAATTAGCTTGTGCATTACAGGCTTAAATATTTCAAACCCAATAAAAGATAAGGTCCCACCCGAGCTGTTGACACCAACCTTAGTTCCATCGTTCTTTAAGTCTTACTGAAGAAAAAAGAAACAAAAAAATAATTATTTTGCAAGGATAACTTGTATAGCTTATTGAATAACTAAGTGAATTTTGGTACTCTGAGTACCATCATTTACTCACCAAACACTCCTTCAGCCCTGACTGATTTGTATCTTGAAAAATGTTGTACAAAGTATTAGAGTCCTCAGACTTATTCTCAAATTCAGTATAGAAATAAGACTGAAACTCATCCTCTAAATGACCAAACACATTTTTTTTTATCTGAGTCATCATGATCCATTTTGTGAAAACTGCATGTTAACTGCAGATTCTTGTGCGTCCTTTTATAGTAATATAACAAGGAATTTTACTTGGAGGACAAGATTTAGGTTTTCAATTTTGTGGTAGTATAATCATAACATAATTTTTTTTCATAGATTTTTTGGCCGAAATTATTTCACTTGCTTTATTGATTCCCATGGAAAGAATTAAAATTTGATTGGTTATCCCCTATCACTCTAATCTGTTAAGATCAAAATAGTAATCATTACATTTTTAACAGGATAAATAATTAATATAATATTCTTTGATTGTATTTATATAGGTGTAATTACAAAAGTTACACGTAAAGTTAATTGCTTTTTTGGAAGAATAAAAAAATAGTAATAATTACCTGAAAGAGCATTTAATGCTTGCATGGCAGTTTATTTTATTTGTCTTATGTAAAATGCTTTTTTAAGCCTCTTCAGTTACTACTGTACATCTGATAACACGTTATTTATGCATGTATTTAGGTCGATTTAGGATCATATTTTATATCATTTACGTGCATATTTGACCGGCATTTAGTTATATTAATAATATTTGGGTCATTTGACGTGTTTTGACTTGTTTTAAGGTATTTTGAGCATTTTCAGGCTACCGGACGAGGAAACAAGTTGGAAAAGAGTGAAAACCGGCCCAAAAGAGTGAGAACCGTCGAAGAACCGGTCCGAACCGGTCCGAACCGGCCTGAACCGGTCCAGGAGCAAAACCGGGCAAGAACCGACACGGCCGCGTCACAAAGCAACACGGCCGTGTCAAAAGTGGTCCATAACGCGCTGTGGGTTCTGGAATAGAACACGGCCGTGTCACAACTGCAACACGGCCGTGTCAAATGTTGCGCAGAAATTGAAGAATTGCAAAGCAACACGGCCGTGTCATTTAAGCAACACGGCCGTGTCAAAAAGTCCACCGATAAGAGAAATCGTGTTTTAATAGGATTTTGAGCATATCTTCTCCAAGATTCGTCCCCAACTCTATAAAAAGGACCCCAAGCTCTAGGAAAAAAAAGGAGATCAATCATCAAGAACATAAATTACATCACCTTGGAAGACAAGGAAGACGAAGATCATCGAGACGGAGTCATCCGGGTTTAATTGTTCTTTCTTAGTTTTAATTCTTACAATGTTTTTCATAGAATTTTGTATTGGATTATTGCTAGGCATGAGTAGCTAAGCTATTCGTGTCCTAGGGTTAGAAAGTAGGGATTATTATAACAATGTTTTGATTTATGATTTAATCTATTAATTCCGTTCTTTATGTGTTTTATCTCTATGTTTGTGCGTAAAACTGAATTTAGCTTGATCACCTAGATTTAGTAATTTAGTTTAACAATTCCGCTTCGAGAGGAGGGAATTGTTATCAGACTTAGAACATAGAGCGCAGTTGTCTATGACTGTGTAGGCCGTGGCTTAGGATCGTTTGGGAGTTATTAGGTTTAATTGACTCGAGAGGGTAATTAGCTTAATTAATCAACGGTTTAATTGCTTCGAGAGAAGGATTAGATTATTGTCGTGCCGCCTAATAAACATTAGAATTGGTAAATTAATAGGTTAATCATATTCCACATTGAAAAAATATCCTGAAATCGAAGCCCTAGGATACCTTTTCTCTTTGATTGTTAGTTTTCGTGTTTCCTAAGTTTGAAGTTATATTTAATTGAGTAGTTTAATTAGTAAAATCAACCTTTAAAACTTAGTATCTAGTTAGGACATTCCTAGAGTATTAGGGTATCAAACTACCTAAAACTATTCCTTGTGGGATCGACCTTGACAATAGTACTACACCTACATCCGTACACTTGCGGAACACTAGGTTAGAAACCGACGTGTCAAGTTTTTGGCGCCGTTGCCGGGGAATAGGATTTAGCGCTTAGTTTTTATCTTGAAAAATAGGAGGAAACTAGACTAGATTTTATTTTTTTCGTATTTTTAATTTTAATTTTCGTTTTTATTTTTTTGGGTTAATTTTTGTATTACGCGGTAGTTCTTGTTTTTGGTGTTTGCAGGCTTCGTATGCTCACCAGATCAAAAGGGAAAGAAACCCTTCTTCCTTTCGATCCGGAAATTGAAGCGACAGCTCGCAGACACCGAACTAGAAGAAACGCCGCATCTGAGATGGAGAACCCACCACAGCATTCGAATCAAGATGACGCACTTAACAGAGTACTGACAGCTCTGGCACGGTTGGATGATCGAGTCACGAACATACAGCAGCAGCTACCTCCACAAGGGCCACAGCTACAACAGCAGTACGGCCCAATTCAGATAGACCCAGCTGCAGGCGATGAAGATGACACGCCTATTAGCGACTGCTTGAAGCCCAGTCCAAATCAGCAGGCAGGAGGAGTACAACCTCCACCACTCAATGCCAACAATTTCGAGCTGAAGCCTGCACTAATCAATATAGTGCAGCAAAACCAGTATGGGGGAAGTGCGTTGGAGGATCCGAATGCGCATCTGATCAAGTTTCGCAGACTGGCCGACACAATCAAGATCAATCATGTGCCGCACGAGCAAGTCAAGATGAGACTGTTCCCTTTCTCACTGAAGGACAGAGCATTACAGTGGTTCAATGCACTAGAAGATGCTCGACTTGCAGAATCAAATTAATCAGTTCAAACAGCTGGACCAAGAGCCATTCGGAGAGGCTTGGGAGTGATTCCGGGATCTTATCCGGAGTTGCCCTCAACATGGGTTCACCAAGAAGCAGCAAGTATGCAAGTTCTACAATGGTCTACTTGCTCCGACTAGAAACCAAGTGGATGCAGCTGCGGGTGGAAGTTTGATGGAGAAGTCAGTGAGGATGGCATTCTCAATCCTGGACGCGATGGCCAGAACGAGCTACCAATGGTCGAATGAGAGAAACATGCCAAGGAGGGTAGCCAGTGTCCAAAAAGTCGAGCCCGCCAATAATGAGCCAATTGAAAAGCTCACAGCACAAGTAACAGCATTGACAAGCCAGGTGAATCTGCTAACTAATCTAACGTTAGCACAACAGCCAGGGGGTCCGGAAGAAGTTGAAGAAGTAAAATTTGTGAATCAACGAAACTTCAACAACTTCCAGAACAATCAGCCTCGGTACAATCAGTACCCTCAGAATCATCAGAACTTTTCATATGGGAACGCGCAAAATACACTTAATCCGCCACCCGGATTTGCTGTTACAAATGGCATGATCCATGACGGTAAGAAGCCATCACAAGAAGAGATCGCGATGTCACAATTCGAAAAGTATGATGAAAAGTTAGCTCAGTTGGAGAAGAAAGTGGATGGAAAATTCATGGAGCTAAACAAGCATATCACTGGGCAAGGGGCAGACATCAAGAGGCTCGAGAACACGTTGGTGCAGACTCAAGCTAGCATTGGAGAGTTGACATCAAACATGAGTCAGCTGATAAAGATAGTAGGAGCTCAACACAAGCAAGGCCAATACCCGAGTGATACAGTGGTTAATCCGAAGGAGCACTGCAATATTGTGGAGCTAGATGAGCATGAAGAGAGCTTGAAGGACCAAGAAGCAAAGGAATCAAGCGAGGAAGTCAAAAACATTGAGAAGGAGGAGGTCAATACAATCATAGATAAGAAAACTTCATCTCCTATTCTTGATGAGTCTTTTGATTTTTGTTTTAAAAATTCGTTCTTTGCTAACCTTGATCCTTTAGAGCAATCTAGAGTTGTTGTTGTGAAACAGGAACCACTAAAGGAGAGAATCCAAGTTAAAGAGGATGGAAAAGAGGCGACAAAGAAGAGACCGAGCAGGCTCAAGAAGAACGCAAACACAAGCATGAAACCAAGAAGAGCAACAAAAGCAAAAGATCCAGGGAGTTTTACTATTTCTTGCTCAATTGGTAGTCATGAATTTCATAATGTCATGTGTGACTTAGGGTCTAGCATAAATTTGATGTCTCTTAAGCAGTATAGACAATTAGGATTAAGGGAAATTAAACGGTCCTTTACTACTATCAAATTGGCGGATGGATCTTCATTAACGCCGTTGGGAGTAGCAGAGGATGTAGTGGTAAAAGTGCTAAATTTTGAATTCCCTAGTGATTTCTTAGTTGTTGACATGAAAGGGAGTGATGAATTCCCTTTTATCTTAGGAAGACCCTTCTTGGCGACTAGCCAAGCACTAATAGATGTACCTAAAGGGGAGTTGGTTTTTCGGGTTCAAAACGAAATAATCACACTCAACATACATAAATCGGGTCTAAGGGGTAGGCACAATTGTAGCATTATTTACACTACCCTAGCTGCTATAGAAAATCCTCGTGCCCCAAATAGCTCTTTAAGTGTTCAGAAAACTTCCAACTCGGGGTGGCTAGAAGAAGGTTGATAGGAAAAGGACGTCCGGCTGAAGACGTAAAACAAAGCGCTTGTCGGGAGGCAACCCGATGTTTAATGTTTTATGTTTATATTTTTTTTATTGCGTTAATTTTATGTTTTACGTGTGTTTTAGTGTTTTATGTTTTTAGGAATCAACATGGACGAGTGGTGCAAGAAACGGGGGTCGAAAAGACGGAAAAATCGCGTTAAAAGGAGCAGAAGATGCAACACGGCCGTGTCGCACAACGGACACGGCCGCGTCAAAAAGCACTTAGAAAGTGTTTTCAGCACTGGAATGCAACACGGCCGTGTCACAAAACGACACGGCCGCGTCAAAATCAGGCCCAAAAACCATTTTTGGTTCAAAAGCAACACGGCCGTGTCGGCCTTATAACACGGCCGTGTCAAAACCAAGCTCCAAACACGATTTCACACTGGAACGCAACACGGCCGTGTCACTCAACCGACACGGCCGTGTCAATATCAGCCCAAAAACATCAAGTTTGGCTCAAATGTAACACGGCCGTGTCACAACATTCAACACGGCCGTGTCAGTACTTCAGCAGAAAAAAATGCAAAAAAATTCAGAACGCGATGCGGAGACGGCCGAACCAAGATTCAGTAAGCAGAAAAATGGCACGATTTCGGAGCTCGTAGGGATTTCAAATAGCCATCGTCGAAACGATTTGTAAGTTAGCACCAAGGCGTACCACGTTTTTCCTCCAAACATTGGCTTTCAGCCAAGTTTGGGGGAGGGGGTAGACCGTAGAACGTCTTGGCAGCTAGATTTTTAGTTTTGATTTATTTTTTTCTTTCGAGATTCTTGCTGTTAATTGTGGGTCCGTGTGCCCATTGTGCTGATTTTTATTGTTTCAATTGGTGTTATCGGGTCTGTGAGCCCAGTTATCTGATTTATCGGTGTTGTTGGGTCTGTGAGCCCGAGTTTGATTGCATATTGTTTCCATGTTGAGTCTTAGGAGTTTAGAGTTTAGAGTCTTATTAGTGTTTTAGTTGGTGAGTCATAAGAATAAAAAACCCGGAAATAGGTAACAAGTGAGAAAAATAAAAAGAGAAAATTAGGGAAAGATGGATGATGAATAGTTAATGATGAGATGATTTAGATGAAAAAAAAAAATGGCACATAATAGAGCATGAGAGGTGTTTTGAGACGAAATTGAGCTTGAACTTAGAATATTCAATCAAAATTTACCTTGTGAGAATTTGAGCCTAATTATACTCCAATTTTCGGAGTAAGATACTTTCTTTCGGTGTGAATTTGATTGAATATGTGTATTAGTCTCTAGAACTTTCCTTGAGTCTTTACTAAGAATGTGTCAAGTATATGTTGTGATTTAGGAAATGATCTTAGGCAACTTTTTGTTTAAGCCTATTTGTTCGAACAATGAAAATTGCCTTTGACCCATAATGAAAAAATTGTCCCTAGTTAGCCCAATTGAGCCTTATAGCCTTATTTATTCATAACTTAACAATGTCAGCCGAAACCTTTTGATTTAACTCTTTTGGCCATAATTGGATTAATCAAGTTAGAGGGAGGAGAATTGGAAGGAATTTTGGGTGAACAATTTGTGGGAAGGAATGGGAAATAGGGATATTTTCAAAAGATGAAGGGAATAAAAGAAAAGTGATAGGTGAAAAGCGAAGAATGGCCTCTCCTAGAAAAAAAAAAAAAAAAAAGAAAAAAAAAAAAAGAAAAAGAAAAAAAAGAGAAAAAAAGAAAAAAGTTTTTATTATTAGTATTATAGAGGAGAGGCTAGAAAATAAAGTGCTCAAATCATGAATTTGCTTAGAACATTCGGGTAGTCCCAAAAATGTGGTACCCGCAGAATTGAAAAGCACTTAAGTTGTACGGACTTTTAAAGGTGAAGAAGTCACTTTGTGAGGTGATTTGTTGAAATTTGAAGAGTGAGGTTGAGTGATTGTATTGAGGGGTAGTCGGGTTAGACGTAACTTGATTAGTCCAATGAATAGCCACTTATATCCAAATGTATCCCACCTTACCTTAAGCCCACATTACAACCAAAATAAAGACCTTTTTGATCTTTTGTCACACATATCGAATACGAGGTCTAGTGTAGACGATTGGCAAGCATATGGTAGACTTTGCATGTAATTCAATATGAGTGGAAATTATGTTAGCCTAAACACTTGAGAGATGAGTGAAACACTTACCCGGTGAGGGTTGAATAATTCGAAAGTTCAAAGTCTCGAGATTAGTTGATTTACGCGTTATCACATATGCTCAAGTGAATTGTGTTGCCTGGTTGCTTTAAGAAAAATCAGACTGAAACTGAATTCATCGTCTAATCGCCCTAAACAAAATGCATAATCACTTGTCTTCTTTGTGTCTTTTTGTATGATGTTCGGGACGAACAACAGTTTAAGTTTGGGGGAGTTTGATAACACGTTATTTATGCATGTATTTAGGTCGATTTAGGATCATATTTTATATCATTTACGTGCATATTTGACCGGCATTTAGTTATATTAATAATATTTGGGTCATTTGACGTGTTTTGACTTGTTTTAAGGTATTTTGAGCATTTTCAGGCTACCGGACGAGGAAACAAGTTGGAAAAGAGTGAAAACCGGCCCAAAAGAGTGAGAACCGTCGAAGAACCGGTCCGAACCGGCCTGAACCGGTCCAGGAGCAAAACCGGGCAAGAACCGACACGGCCGCGTCACAAAGCAACACGGCCGTGTCAAAAGTGGTCCATAACGCGCTGTGGGTTCTGGAATAGAACACGGCCGTGTCACAACTGCAACACGGCCGTGTCAAATGTTGCGCAGAAATTGAAGAATTGCAAAGCAACACGGCCGTGTCATTTAAGCAACACGGCCGTGTCAAAAAGTCCACCGATAAGAGAAATCGTGTTTTAATAGGATTTTGAGCATATCTTCTCCAAGATTCGTCCCCAACTCTATAAAAAGGACCCCAAGCTCTAGGAAAAAAAAGGAGATCAATCATCAAGAACATAAATTACATCACCTTGGAAGACAAGGAAGACGAAGATCATCGAGACGGAGTCATCCGGGTTTAATTGTTCTTTCTTAGTTTTAATTCTTACAATGTTTTTCATAGAATTTTGTATTGGATTATTGCTAGGCATGAGTAGCTAAGCTATTCGTGTCCTAGGGTTAGAAAGTAGGGATTATTATAACAATGTTTTGATTTATGATTTAATCTATTAATTCCGTTCTTTATGTGTTTTATCTCTATGTTTGTGCGTAAAACTGAATTTAGCTTGATCACCTAGATTTAGTAATTTAGTTTAACAATTCCGCTTCGAGAGGAGGGAATTGTTATCAGACTTAGAACATAGAGCGCAGTTGTCTATGACTGTGTAGGCCGTGGCTTAGGATCGTTTGGGAGTTATTAGGTTTAATTGACTCGAGAGGGTAATTAGCTTAATTAATCAACGGTTTAATTGCTTCGAGAGAAGGATTAGATTATTGTCGTGTCGCCTAATAAACATTAGAATTGGTAAATTAATAGGTTAATCATATTCCACATTGAAATAATATCCTGAAATCGAAGCCCTAGGATACCTTTTCTCTTTGATTGTTAGTTTTCGTGTTTCCTAAGTTTGAAGTTATATTTAATTGAGTAGTTTAATTAGTAAAATCAACCTTTAAAACTTAGTATCTAGTTAGGACATTCCTAGAGTATTAGGGTATCAAACTACCTAAAACTATTCCTTGTGGGATCGACCTTGACAATAGTACTACACCTACATCCGTACACTTGCGGAACACTAGGTTAGAAACCGACGTGTCAACATCTCATATAGAGGAGACAGTTCCTGGTATTTGGGTATTTAATGCAGTGGAACTTAAGAGGCATTACGTGCCACTACTTATATTACAAATTTAATTTACCATTTCACATACAATCTAACAACAGTTACGTTATTCCTTTTCACACTACCCACTCATCAGGCCTCGAAATGGAAAGAGTCATGAACTCAATGATGTCATGCGAGCTTTCCAGGAGAAGCAATGAAGAGAGACAACAGGTTAATTCAACTTAATCCCATGTACTTTTTTAAAAAGTACAGTGACTTTATAAATAACAATCTCTTCATTCATTCACATACTGCAGCAAAGGTTTTAGATTTTCAAATAGAAATCGGCGTTGATTCATGAACTGTGCGAGCGATTGCTACAGACTAAAGCTATCATAAGGAATCTAGAGGGTTGGGTACAAGTCGGTTACTCCCTTCAGGAGCTTCTTCCATATGACTTTCATCTGTGTTTGGAGGTTAACATGTACTACCAGCAACTTGTTCAAGCATATAAATATTTTGCATGTTTCCGTCGCTACTACGAGCAACAGCTTGATCTACTACGTGTCTTGTAGAAAATTTATGATGATTCACTAGGAAGACACCCCAGTTATGCTTGGCCTTGTTTATCATAATATTTTATCATAGGAATCATGTACTGCCCGTCTATGTTGCAATCCTTTATTCGCATGTTTTATTTTTTTTAATCCTTTGTCACCCTTTTGCATGTTTCTGTTACAGGGTAATGTGCAATCATTTCTGGTACGGAATGTAATATGTGTCTTCCAATTATTTTTTGTTGGTGGTCGGTCTTTGTTGGTATGTGGAATAGTTGGTACTTCCAGTTTTTTCATAAAGATATCCTTATGGGTGTGTTATTTTCGATCATTTATTGCAGTTTTAAATGCTTCGTAATAAGGATAAATTTAAGAGACTATTTACTAAGGAGTTCATTTATGAGTAGTAAATATACTAATCATAGATCCATCCACGTAATAGTTAATTAGTTGTGAATCTAGCCAACAATAAGTATCCTAGTATAAAACGGTATGTTGACATTAATGAAATAGAAAATCTTTGTTGTATAAACGGTCACATGTAATTCCAGGCCAGAATTCATTTGAAATTAGTTCAATGCAATCCGTAAATATTTATTGAAATGCAACCTCACTAATGTATCGACCAAATTTCATACCACATTAGATTTTGTTCTTTTTTTTTTTTTTTAGAGGAAAGTGGCCATTACTGACTAATATCAATATATTATAACAACCTAATTAAATTTGAATTTTTGTTTACTCTAACGTGAATAACTTATCAAATTCACAATTAACAGAACCTCCATATACGTTTCCGTTTATAAAAAAAAATAAAATCAATTAGTATGCGGAGGCTCGTGTTTAAATTTTTCAATTGATACTCGTACATCAAAATCTCTACAAAATTGTATAGAAAAGTAGTAAAAATTAATATTCACATAGTTACTGTGTGACAAGAAGTGAACGGGGATGTACTAGGGCAGAATGACACACTAGGTGTCTGTTCACTCAATATCTAACTACATTCACACAGATATGGGTTAAGTGGGCTAGCTTTTGTCTGGGCTTCATACAACATAGGCTCTAAAATCGTGGTGACTTAGATTCTGGACGGTACCGATGAGGGTTGAATATTTTACGCTGATGAACATATTTACACAAGAGAAGATATTTTAATCCGCAAAATTATATTAGAATCTAGTAAAAATTCATTTTCACATATTTACAGTGTGGCGAGAAGTGAGCCGGGGTGGAGTAAAGCAGCATGACTCGCAAGGTGTCGGTTCACTCGACATCTAACTACAATCACATAGATTGGGATTCAGTTGGCTGTTGTCGGGCTTTCGTACAACATTGCCTCCTGAATCTCGATGACTTAGATTCTGGAGGCAACTGATGAGGGTTGAATATTTTACGCTGATGGACCTATAAATAAAGGAAAAGATATTTTAAACTGCAAAATTGTATAAAAACTAGAAATATTCCCACAGTTAAAGTGTAGCGAGAATTGAGCCGGGAAGGAGTACGGTACATCGATACGTTAGGATAGAAACACTCAACATCTAACTACAATCACACAGATCATGGTTCAGTTGGCTAGTTTTTGCCCGAGCTCCGTACAACATAGCCTCCTGAATCTCGGTGACTTAGATTCTAGACGGTACTGATGAGGGTTGACTAATTTACGCTGATAGACCTATATATATATATATATATATATATATATATATATATATAGAGAGAGAGAGAGAGAGAGAGAGAGAGGAAAATATATTTTAAATAGCAAAATTGTATAAAAACTAGAAAAAAATAATATTCCCACAATTAAAGTGTAGCGACAAGTGAGTCGGGATGGAGTACGGTAGAGTGACACGCTAGGTTGCAGTTCACTCAACATCTAACTAAGATAATATTTAGTTTTCCACTTTTTAATTCGGCTTTGTACCATATAGCCTCCGGAATCTTGGAGGGTAACCTCCGAGCCGCTACCGATGACGGTTGCTTATTTCTCGCCTAATGACCATATATAGAAATGAAAAGATAATCTAAACCCAAAATAAGTATAAAAATATGAAATATTAATATTATAACAGTTTCTAATGATTCGCCCGGGATGAAGTAGGGCAGAATGACACTTTCTGTGTGACTTCACTCAACATCTAAGTACAATGACACCTATGGGGGGGGGGGGGGGATTGAGTACGCTACTTTCTGCATGGGCTCCGTACAACACACCTCCCGGAATCTTGGTGGCTGTCCTTCTCTAGTATCGTTTGCGGTTGATTTTATTACACCTGAAGAACATATATAGAAAGGAAAAGATATTATAAACCTCAAATTAGAATAAAAAATACTACCTCCATTTTGTTTAGATGTCTTTTTAGTTTTTGTATTTTGTTTATAAAATATGTTCTTTTAGCTTATCTTTTACATTTTTTCCAATAGTATCCCTATAATTATTCCTAAAAATACTCTAATTATCTAACCTACCCCATATATATATAATCTTATTAAGGACTTATTTGTCCTTTTTTTATACCTTTTAATTTTTTTATCCAAACCTAAAAAAACATCTAAAAAAATGGAGGTAGTATGTTGGAAAAAACAAGTATTAAAATAAGTGCACTAAAACCTATAGGAGCTCGGTGACTTAGTTTTTGGATGGTACCTAAGACAGATACAAAATCTGGCTAACCAATCGATTATGAAGAACGAAAAATTTATTATAAAAAAGAAATTGGAAAAATTACTTACAATAAAAAATAATATCAAAAGCAGACTTAAATTGAAAATTCAAGAAAAACAAATATGTTCCTTCTAATAAAGTACAATTAATTAATGTAAAACAAATAAATAAATATATTCCTCCTAATAAGTACAGTTATTTAATGTAAAAAAAAGGAGGAAAATTTATATCTTCCCATTAATAAAATATAATTGTTCAATTTTAAATTATAAGTAGGATAGAAAATGTTATTAAATACAAGTTTGAACGGGCCTAAAAATAATCGATAGAGTTGGAAACTTACCTTATAATATACCATGATTATCAGGCAGGCCTTTCGGCCAATTGGGCTATTGTTCCATCATGTTTAATCTATCAGGCCCAATTAAAACCTTGGATATGCACTTCTATGGTACAACCCATATTATATGTTCATGGGAAACTGGGCCGACCAATGTGTATGGGCACTTCTTTGGCCAATGACAAATTAACTATGACCAACTCAATTAATGGGACCATTTTCCTCAACCCATAGCAACAATGAATTTTTTATTGCTTACCAGCAACAATTACTAGGGAATAAATGCAATATTTGCTATACTCCCCCTTTGTTGCTTTCCTGAATTAAGAATTTTCAGTTCCAAACACTTCTCATCCCGTTTGCGCATTTCTTACATTATTTGAATGGAGCTACTGCGGTTTATACAAATCCTAATCTTCAAGCAACAAAATGGAAGGTCGCAGGCGACAAAGATGTAAGCTCTTATTATTTTGAACTAATGCATAATTAGGTTAATTCATTCAATAGTTTGGAATTGTCTTGTTAGGGTTTTAAGATTACCCACTTCCTACCTAACTGGTATATACCTATTGAAATGGAATTTGATTATGATAATATATTTGCGGATGAACATAGTACTGATTTTTCCATTACGGATGAGAATGACGTGAATGTCGATTCTTATTGTAAGAAAACTTATGAGGTCGTTGGGTTAGACTGTATTTCATGTTTATTTGTGAAAATATATGTTAATGATGAATTGTTTAAAGAGGATATTACTTTGTGGACTACTGAGGATCTGGTGGGTAAGGCATTTAGGACAAATGAGGCGGCTGAAGAATTTTATAGGTTGTACTCAAAATAAATTGGGTTTGGGTTCCGACAGGACGATGAACAGAAAGACAAAGATGAAGGCATTATTCTAATGCGAAGATGGGTTTGTAGTAGGGAAGGTTCGAGATCTATAAAAAATATAGAGAGGCTAGATAGAAAATAAGAGCCTAGACTTCTAACTAAGTGCAATTGCAGAGCTTCCTTCATACTACGATACAGAGAAAGCGAAGGTCACTATAGGGTATTTACATCCAAAACTAAGCATAATCATGAAGTTTTTGTCTCGGATCAAGTACATTTCTTTCGCTCTAAGAGACAAATAACAATAGGTCAGGCAATGGAAATAAGGACAATGAAAGAATCAGGTATCGAAACATGTCAAATTATGGACTTTATGGTTACCGCTCTAGGGGGATATCATAATGTGGGTTTCATTTCGAAAGATTTGTATAATTTCATCTGCACTGACCAAGGACATACAAGACGTCTAAACACATATGGAGAGGCCACAATTGCTTACTTCAACGCCCTTGTAGATAATGACCCGGACCTATACGTGATTTATTCAATAGATGATGGCAATACACTGAATAGACTATTTTGGGTAGATTCATGATTGAAACAAGATTACGATTACTTTGCTGATGTTCTTGTAATTGACTCAACTTACAAAACCAATGCATTTAAAATGCCTTTAGTCGAATTTGTAGGTATTAATAATCACCAAAGTACTGTCATTTTTTGTTGTGCATTATTGTGTGATGAAAGAGTAGACGCTTATGTTTGATGTTTCAAGTTTTTTTTAGATGCTATGAGTGGTAAACGACCTGTATCGGTGATTAGTGATGGAGATAGAGCAATTGCTTTGGCTTTAGGCACTGTAATGCCAGAAGCCACCCACAAACTCTATTATTGGCATTTAATGCAAAATTCTAGGGTGATGAGTTATGATGCAGACTTTCTTACTGTTTTAGATAATGTATGCTTAAACACCAAATTGTCGAGTCGTTTGAAGATACTTGGATGGCATTCAGAAGGAAGTACAGTCACGTTAACGCTGATTGGTTGGATGAATTGTATGAACGGAAAAAAAAAATGGGATGAAGCTTTCTTCAAAGGGATTTTTTTTGTGTGGAATGACTACTAACCAGAGGTGCGAATGTACGAATGCTTACATGAACAAGTTCTTAGCTGTGATCTCAGCCTCTACACCTTCGTCAAACAATACTATTGCGCAATGTTTCGATTAACGGAAAACGAGCTTTGCCACGACATTCACGAATTCCCAAGGAGAAACTCTACTACAAACCCATCTTAGGTCGATTGAACAGTCGGCTTCATCATTTTATAACAGATCGGTCTTTCTTAAGGTGATGTTGCGGCGGGGACAGATGACGCTTACGTTCGAGTGATGATTGTGTTCAAAGGCACATTATCGCAAATGCCTCAAGGGCTACATCCATCAACTGATGTGAGTACTCCTGATCGTAAACAGTCAAAGGGTAACGAAAACCTAAACGTAATCAGGAACCCTGAAATTGTTAGGACTAAGGGTTGTTCCCAGTCAGACGAAAAGGGAGGAAGAGCTAAAAAACGCAAGTGTGGAAACTACAAAGAGGTAGGACACTACAAGTCTAACTGCCTACAAAAGTCTCGAGAAGACAAAAAGACGAGTAATGGTGTAATAGCTAGATAGTGAGACACCTGGTATACTAAAAGTTTGCTTTAGTATAAGTGGAGATTGTTGGGTTTGTATACTGAAAGCAAGACTTTTATGTTGTATATAATGTTTTCAGTTATTCATTGTTAATCTCCTATATATCTGACGATGTTTACACTAATCATTATATATGCCCTTATATCTCTTACTGTAAGTAGATCATATGGTGTGTTGCAAATCACAGAGGATCATATGATTGGTTAACCTTAATGAGATATTAAATATAAAGCACAGCCTAGATGACTTGAGGACGAGTTGTTAGTATAGGCTGCAGTATTAAGTAGAAATAGTTTATCTTGACTATTTACTTATACTGATACATCTTTACGTATTGATAGGATCACAGTGAGATATTTCTTCTGCCTGACCTTAGTGAAGAACAAGAGATCTCGGTGACTTATTGTAATCTAAACCCTAAATAGATTACAGTTATGTGTGCATGTTTATGTGTCACTTTGATTTACTATGGGTGAGAGTTAAGTGCTAACTCTTTATACTCTATATCTTGGGTGACAGAAACTTACATATGATAACTGGTAATTTGTGTTTAGGTAATCATATCCGTTTAGGATGATGATATCCCCTTAAGGAGCTCAAAAGGTTTATTGTACTAAACCCTGCCAGTTGATTAAGTCCAGGTACAATAATGAAGTTGAGTGGCACTACTTAAGGAATTAATAAGCAATTAGTTCATTTAAGCTGTCAGAGGCTTTAATTAATTAATGGATATTCGATATCTTAAATATGAGGATTAATTAAGTCTAATTCAAGCCCCGACTCAATTCAAAAATAAAGAGGTAAGTCAATATTAATTCTCTAGTGGAATGAATTAATATTTATGAATTAATTATGTTCTGCGCTGAACATAGAAAAATTAATTTATAGTTAGGCCCATCTTTAGTCATATCCGAACTCTGGATGGTATACATCCATGTTCGGATAGACCTCCTTAACCTTCTCTAGCAGTGCGTTGCCGTGTCGCCAACAGCCATGAACCTCATTCGGTATTCGAGGAACGTGCTCGTCTGCAGTAGCTTTTCTGCAAAGGTCTTCAGCACGGCCCCCTGGCCCTCAACTGTCGCAACCTCCTTCGCCTTCAGCTCAGCGCGTAGCTCCGCCACCTCGCCGCAAAGCACTCCGGCATCCGCCTCAACCTCGCGCAGCCGCGCCACCTCCTTCTCCACCTCGGAAACTCTCTTGCGAGCCTCGGACAGGTCGTGTGATAACTTGTCATTTCGAGACCGCAGCTCCCTCACCACCTCAACTAACTCCTCCTTAGCCTCCCTCTCACTCCTTCGACCGAGGTCCAGTATCCCCTGAGCTAGGCGTAATAGCTCCTCGGCCTCGGGCCGCTCCAGGCCAAGAACACTTGTTTGCCCCTGCAAACACAAAAAAAAAAAAAAAAGAAAAAAAAAAAGAGATGAGGAGTCTCAGAACGTTTCGATTTCCTGAGAAAATAACTCTCCCTACTGTACCTTGGGGGCTGTGTCCGTGCGAAGTCTCTTAGCCTCCGCAGGCAGCATCGAGGAAGGCTCCGGCCTCTTCCTCGACCTTGGTGTCAAGCCGGTGACCACCACTTCATCCTCCGTCCCTTGTGACGGCCTTGGGCTCGGCGACACCCTCACTCTCGGGGCCACTTCCGCAGCGGTCCCCTTTTTCTTTAGAGCCGGAGGCACCGCCGGGCTTCCCGAAGTATCTTTTCCGAAGCGTCCCACTGCAAGAGAAACAATGGTTAATATCATACAATCTCCACAAAGTTCATAAACATAAGAATTCCCTACCCTCCTCGGATGCCCCAGCTGCCGAACCCTGCCCCCGGGTGGGATTCTCCTCTGCTCCTCCCGAGTAGTAGAGGCTTAACCCTGCCTCCTCCAGCTCCTCCTCGGTGCAGAGCGTCTTGAACATGCCCACGGTGCGAAAATCATCAACTGACTCCGGCTCCACCACCGGGGCATTATCAACGACCTCCTCCCTCCTCCACCTCGAGAGGGCCACACCAACCTTCACGTATATAAACTTCTCCTTCCAACCCTTTACCTTACTAGGGTTCTTCACCTTAAACCCACCCCGGGGCCTCGGGCTAAAGGAATATCATCCGTTCGATTTCCCGAAGGCTTTGAGTTGGAAGAAAAACCTAAAAATATCTACATCCGGCTCTACCCCAGCCCTCTTGCATACTACTAAAAACCCAACGACTTGCCTCACTGCGTTGGGCGCTAATTGGCATAGGGCAATGCCGTAAAACCTCAACAGACGCACTACGAAGTCCCAGAGAGGGAACCTCAGTCCTATCTTCAGGTGGTCTATATACACACCAATGAACCCCCTGGGTGGACAACAAGCTCGGTCCCTAGGCTCCGGCACAATGTATTCTAAGTTAAAGAGAAAATAAAATGACGGTATCAGGGCTTCTATTTGCACCTGCGACATCCGCAGCGCCTCCGCGGCAACCTCGAAATCCTCTTCACCGCAATCACTAAAACCTACTGCCTGAGTGCCGGATTCCATACCGTCTGCCCTATATACAATCCTAATTTCCCTTCTCTCAGGGATAATAAAGCGCAAAGGTTCTACATTTAAAGGGGCTTCCGTCGTCTCTACTTCCCTAATCGAAGACGAAGACGAAGAGGAAGACATGCTTACTTGTTTTAGATTTGAGATTGCTCAAGACTTGGCACAGATGATTCTCTCTTTTTCTCCCGCTCTTTGTCTATCACGAATCGCAAATGAGAGTGATAAGAAACTTCATGTACACGCCTTATATATATATTCAGGAATCAACGCCCTAGATCTTGACTTTTCAAATTCAGCGTTTGGGATGCACGCGTGGCTGTCACGCGCATTACAATTACCTAGGCGCGTGGGGAACACGCTTCTTGGGATTTGCAAAAGCATCACTTCACATCCCTTCAACTCATGATGGCTCTGTCATCTCGGCTACCACTACTTCCGTTCAACTCCGGTTGCCTCATTCACCCCGGGGGTACTTCAATTCGACTCCGGTCGATTCCTCCCCCCCCCCCTCGGGGGGTACTTCAGTTCGACTCCGGTCGATTCCTTCCCCCCGGGGGTACTTCAGTTCGACTCCGGTCGATTCCTTCCCCCCGGGGGTACTTCAGTTCACCTCCGGTTCATTTCGACTCTGGTTGATTCTTGTACCCCGGGAGTAGTTCAGTTCGGCTCGGGATTGCCTCGTTCACCAAAGGCTTCCGGTCCTCCTCCGACTCAACTTCGGCTACGGCGCATACACCTCGGCCCATAAATCCTTCTTTTTAACCGAAGCTTCTACCTCGCTCCGGCTGGTGGGGGTGCATCTGATAGGTATGGCCCAATCTCCCCGGGTCGGTCTAGCCTGCTAGACGGGTCAATTGGGCTAAAAAGCGTAAGCCCAACATAGCTAAGCTCATTCGTGGAATCTTGGGAAGTTGGGAAAAGATCCCCATGATCTTTTCCTAAACGGCCATGCAGATATGCTTGCCGGAGTTTTAGGGATTCTCTTAGGGTTTCAATTGTATAGTATAAATAGGAGAATTGTAGATGGATTAAGGGTTTCGACTTTGTATTCTAAAATTACGGCCTGTAATATTGTACTCCAACATTGAAGGAAAGAGAGTGAAAGCACCCCAGAAGGTTATTGCCTTCTCCCATGGATGTAGATCTCCGGATCGAACCACGTAAATCTTGGTGTCATTTTAATTCTTGCATGTTGTCATTGTGATTCGTTTGATATTCAGTTTTAAGCTTTATCAATATTAAATCAAGAGTCAAGGACACATGGTAGCTCTCAAGTCCAGCTGAGAGTATATTCATGCGTCATGTAAACTTTATGACTATCTATATGAAAAACCCCCTACTACTGAAATGTCACTTCTACTATTTCACAAGTGCTTAACGCAGCATCAACGTAACTTTTCAAAAGAGTTATTATTATTATCCTAAATATACTTCCAAGAAATTTAGAACAACACCAACTTTCTCATCAATTTGAAATAACTAAAAATTTCGAAACAAAAAATCAAGTTCAAATAAAAAAATCACCCCTAAAGAACCGGTGAATCTTCACAGAAATCCGATAAGTCAATTAACTAGTAAATAAATACTAACTCAAGTAAAACTTGCAAACTTAAAAATTTAAGTTAAATAATAAAAGTACTAAGTAACTTCGTAACCAGTTCCGAGGTTCCGCCGTCACTACCATTACCCACCGCCTTTCTCCTTCTAACTCATCTTACCCTTGCCTTTATCTGCAATATGAGGTACAATAAACTATAAGCTTTGCTTAGTAAGTAACATCATAATCTCACAAAACATTTCTTCTTATCTCAACAAACTCCTTGAAAACTTTAATAACTCAACTTATATATATATATATATATATTTGGGCCCGGACTTGGTACCAATGCGCGCAACTTCATTAAAACCCAGGGTAGCTAGCTACTGGATCCTAATGGAGCAACTCAAACTCATAAGGCGGTCTCGTGCCCTAACTCATAAATGGGTGATCTCGTACCCAAAACTCCTTATGGGCGGTCTCGTGCCCAGGTACCAGTCCATATATATAATCAAAAATAATAATATATTTTCGAAAAACTTTATCTTTACTCAATACAAAGTGAACTCATATTTGCATACAATACTCATACAACTTCAACATGTAAATTAATAAAACAAGCAGGTCTTGACAAATTGACACGTACAAAAATCCAAATAAACAATCATACAAGTTTCTCAACAATTAAATCAACTTCTCAAATAATACAATTTCTCATATTGCAAGTTAGAGATGTACTTACCTCGAAGTCCAAAGCTCAACAATACAAACTCTCTAAACACGTACTAAGCTCCCTTAATCGAATCAAAATTATAAAGATAGACTAATAAATAAGACATCAATGTATAAACCTAGCACTAAATTATTCGAAGCACTAATTTACTAATGAGGTAATTGCTAATGAATTAATCTAATTTCACCTTACAAATTAAAATCCATTTTGAAACACATGTGCACATATACACAATCATAATTAATGGATTTATTTAGTTGTAATCATTACTATATTCCATCTTTATGAAATATCCACAACATAGATGATACCATCAATTATTATGCTTCAGGAAACAATAACTTAACATTATTAACAATATTTTACTTGATTTAGTGTAAGCAATTTAATTCGGTCAGCTAGAATCCCGAGACTGGCACACAATTCAATCTTCCATTCATCAAAAAAATTAAAGAAAGTAATTATGTCTGTAATACACAATTCCACAGAAAACTCAATATTAGTGTTTCTTCCGAAAACGACCAAAATTACAAAAAAACCAGAATTCAATACTTGTACCTGTATCATTACGCAAGTTCTGACGTTAACTTATGCATATTCTCAAACTTTGTGTACCCTTATATATACTACAGTCCAGAAGTGATCAAGTATAGTATATCCCCTCATATATAACACTTGAATATTAACAATCTTAATAGAACAACAGACCTAAATTGCTTAAGAAATCCCCCTTTTTCCCTTTTGGTTCTGAC
The DNA here is from genome assembly GCA_958295605.1 of Ajuga chamaepitys. Taxonomy (NCBI): domain Eukaryota; kingdom Viridiplantae; phylum Streptophyta; class Magnoliopsida; order Lamiales; family Lamiaceae; genus Ajuga; species Ajuga chamaepitys. The sequence goes on from OY282498.1 coordinate 28,436,510, forward strand.
AAGTACTTTTCAATAGTAAATTTGCTAAAAAATTAATTGATTACTCAATTGGTAATTCGTACCTTATCTCGTATGGAATAGCACGATTTTGATTCCTTTCTTCTTTTCTCTATTGATTTTTTGCTCTGGAGGTTATAAATTTTCTGTTCTTCTTTTCTACACGCAGTATTTCAAATATATATACACTGAGGGTTTAGGGTTTCTTTATTACTGATAATTCTTATCCCACTACTTAAAGGAGTCCTGATTTAACTTAGCAACTAACTATATTATTATTAGTATTATTATTATTTATACAATAAATTATATCCGAAATTTATAAACAAGGGATATCTTTTAATAATAAATAAAAGGGTCTTCTATATTACTAATGTTCTAAAATTTATCAAAGTCTAACATAAAAAAATAAAATCATTATATTCTCACCAATAGCACACAAAGCCATATAAAATAAATTCAAGTATCACACACGTATCACACTAAAAGACATAATAAAATATAACCACGTAGAAACACATAAAATGATCACCTTTGACAAAAAATCTGGGATGTTACAATCCCCCTTACCTTATAAAAGTTTCGTCCTCGAAACTTAGAATAACTCAGGGTATTTCTCTTTCATATCTTCCTCACGTTCCCAAGTTTCTTCTTCAAACTTATGATCTTGCCATATTACTCTAACAAGTGGTATCTCTTTGCTTCTCAATTTCTTAACTTCTCGAGCCACAATTTTGATATATAGGTTTACTTTCGTAACTCAAGTCTTCTCGAATTTGCACAGTTTGCGGTTGAACTACATGACTGGGATCTGGAATATACTTTTTTAACATCGAGACAAGAAAGACATTATGGATAGCCGACATCTCTTGAGGCAATTCCAGTTCATAAGCTACCTTCCCAAATCTCTTAGTGATAACATACAGTCCAATATAACGTGGGCATGTGACCCCCGGGACCGACGAGGGCGGGGAGTGATCGCCGGTGCAATAAGAGAAGAAAGCACGGACAATGAGCGGCTCCTGATAGGCTTCTAGGTGAAGGGAGACATGAACAACCCGATCTCGCACCCGAAAAAGAGGGTATCCTGAGACTGTGCGGGTATGGGACCGTATAGTCGGCTATGTGGGCCATTCCGAGACTATGTAGGTATGGGACTGCATAAGTTGAAGAGAGCTTAAAGAATTGATTAGTGCTACTCATACCATCAAGGTGCATCTTCTTTCTGGTGCCCATACTGAAAGAACTCTAAGGTTAAGGGTGCTTGGCCTGGGGAAATTGCAAGATGGGTGACCCCCTGGGAAGTTTCTCAGGGTGCGCGTGGGTGAGGACAAAGCGCGCTAGGAAAGACTTGTGGTGGTTTGTGGGGACAGTCCGTCAAATCTAGAAGCATGTCGTTACACTATATCTCTACAATACGGCACCATATGTCCAAATGGTACACGTACTGCAAGGCTAAATGTACACTAACCTTTAATCTACTCTTCTACGTCACAGCCACCATGACTATGCAGATTAACTAGGTCGCATGAGTTGAAACTAGTTCCTATAAATAGTTAGCAACCATTTCATTTCAAAAATAAAAAGGCCTAATGGTCTTACATATAGAAATACATACTAAAACATATGTATGTATTTATAAAGGAATCTCTTTAATTAGGAGTCTCTTAGTAATTTATTTTTAAACGATGTTCGAAGGTTCAGTATGTCCAACGGTATTTGGAGGTCCGGCACTTTTAGGGATCGTTATTTTAGTGTATCTATTTTAAGGTATGTCTTCGTTAATAATTTCCATTCTTATTTGTAAACTATCTAGATTTAGAAATTTAATTATTTTATTAATTTATATTAAGTAGATGTTATATAAGATGCATATTAGTAAGTATACATGACTGAGGGGTCTTATATGGTTGATCGTCAATTTACTGATTTTGCTAAGTGATGCAAAATCGATATACCCATGTTTGGTAAATGTGCATTGTTACTTTTGGATATTTTTATTATTGATTATTTTTTAATTTATATGATTATAAATATTATATAAGTAGAGATTATACTATCTAAATTAATGTGTGAACTTTATTTGAATATTTTGTATATAGAGGTTCATGTTATTCATGCAACTTTGAAAAATTATATATAATGATTTACTTATTATTTTCCAAATTTGTTAAACTATGTTATAACATATGATGTGAGGAGTCTATTGGTAAAATTTGATGGCGTTTTCTCAAGGTAATGATTTTTAATGAATTTTACAAAATAAGTTAATTTTAGCAATATAACAGTAGAATTTACTCCAAGAAAATTATTTTTACAAAATTATTCCTTTTGATTATTGGAAATCTCTTTTACTATGCTATATTATATAAATTTGGGACATTATAGTTAAATATTTAGAGGTTTTTATGAAATATATGATTTATGGTTAATTTTACAAGACAGACTGGTCACAATGCCTAAAATTATCAGTTTGATCTCTAGTAAAAGTTTTTTTATAAAAAAGTACTCTTTAGTTTTGACAAACTCTTTAAGTATATTAATTTGTGTATGTGTGTGTGTGTGTATATATATATATTCATGTGTGAGTATGTTAAATTATTATGTGATTAAATGTGTAAGTAAACATGTGCACTAGTTAAATATACAAGTTAAGATTATGATAGATATAATAAGTTTTGACCAAAAAATAATAATAAATAATAAATAAAATTATAAGATTAAAGGTCCCAAATCGACGAGTATAGTACGAGTTGGAAGGGACAACCTTGGAGCTTTCTCAAAATAGTTCAATCAAAGAACGTCTACATCGGCCAAAGAATGTCTACATGAAACGTGGGTAACTGCGTGGATTTTATACTATTGAATTTTTATTGTGATATGTATATGTTCACCTTCGGGCATATGATTGCTCTTAAGTCGTAAGATGGGTTTTTGAGTAAGGCTTTTGTGTCGTAAGATTGGCTCATAAGTAGAATGCTTTCGAGTTGTAAGATTGGTCTTAAGTGATCTTAACAATATGGCTTCGGGTCGTAAGATGGGCTCCTAGTCAAATTTTTTAGCCGTAAGATTGGCTCCTAACTCATGCAATATGACTTTTGAGTCGTAAGATTGGCTCCTAAGTCAAAGACTTTTGTGTCGTAAGATTGGCACCCAAGTCAATTATGTATTTATTATGGTGCATCTTCATTTAGTGTAACTGCTTATAGAGTTTTCCCACTGGGTTCACATAACACATGATGTTATGCTTAAAACATTTTCAGGTCCAATGGATGGCAGGGGATCTAGCTAGTAAGGACAAGTTCCTAGTAAGAAGCATAAAAAATAAAGCAAATGCATTTGAAGTTAAGTACTAAAGTGAAAGTCTTTAGTTTATCTTAATTGAATTAAAGATGCAAGCGTTCAAATATATATGTTATGTTAAAGTTATAAGTGTCTTATCTTTTAAGTACTTTTAAATTAGAAGTTTCTACTAGGATAATGTTCTAAAAATTATATTATAGATTTTAACTGAAAGATGAGGATTTTTATATGAGTTAGCTTTTTATGTAAATAATAGCTTAATTAATTATTAAGAAAATTTTCTAACTCATATTTTTATTGAAGGACTTCCGCCGATAAATATTTTGAAAGTAGAAGTATGTTTTAGTAGCATCCTTTTACCTGTTTGCGGGACTAGGGTGTTACAAAAAAAAAAAATCAGGCTAGACAAATTTAACAATCATAAATACTAATTTGAAATTAACGATCACATGATAAATACTAATCGAATAAAAAACAATATCCGGGCCATAAAAATTAAAAATCACACAAGTTTAGTTTATTTTAGGCGTACAACCTTCTAACTCAAGGATTCTTGAATACCAAAATCTATATCCTACAAATCTGAGCAAATGTCATTGTTCTCAATAAGCAGTGGATTATTATGCATCTCAAGCACAATGTGGGATACACCTTCTCTACACTACCTAGTAGCATCATCATCAGCAAGACCAGCATCATCAAACACATCTACTACCCTATCCTTAGAAGATTCATTAGATTCAACTAAATATGTATCCTCTGTTTGCTTCTCGAAGTTGAATAATTCCTTGGGAAGTTTTTTCATAACGTAATAACAACCCTCTTCTATGGGATCTTCTATGTAAAAGACTTAACGCCCTTGTGATGCCAAGATAACAAGATCATCTGCATAACATAATTTATTAAAATTAACACAGGTGAGACCATACTTGTCTTTCTCCACATGAAACCATTCACATCTGAATATGATGACATTGAAAGAATTCCAGTATTCTAGCTCAATGATTTCTTGTATCCTCCTATAATAAGTGACACTGTCAAGAATAGGATTATGATCCTTGGTGCGAGCAAAACTTGAAGTTAAGGCAGCTAAAGTTACTCCGTTATTTTGTGTTTTATAATTTGCATTATGTTCTTGAATATAAAACTTATATCCATTAATAAAGTACCCAACATGTCTCCTTCCACAGTACTAGGACCAAACGACAACCATTTAATATGATAAGGAACCTGGTCTGAGACTATTCTTTCTCTAAATCAATCCATGAATTTTTCGTTGTGTTGTTGAGCTTGCTTCCACCTCTTTCTCTGCTTATTTTTGGACTTATTTTTCATCACACCTTCATGCTCCGTGCATTGGCAGAATTTTAGCAAAACACTCAAAATAAATATCAGCAGAATCTTCATACAATAATAATAAAGTTACTCACTCAATAGACTTCTCAACTTGGCTATCTTAGCAATTAAATAACACATATCGATGGGCAAGTTTCATTAAATAAGAATCTAGAGAGAATGTCATTCCTTTTTTCCCCTTTTTTCTTCTCCCTAGCAGATAACCATCTTAGGAAAAATAAGGGATTTCTCATTAGTTGCAACATCATTATCATAGCTTTGATGAAATAACTTCGTTCGCTTCTTGGAAGGATTATGCAAATATCTTGAGTAGAATATCAAACACTATACTGTCAAATATCCTTCCGCTATAGTGCCTTCAGGACGACTACGATTCCGGACATATGATTTCAATTTCCTAAGGTACCACTCAATTGGGTACATCCATCAATTACAAACTAAACCACTCAACTTGACGTTATTAACTAAATTGATAGGTAAGTGAATCATAATGTCAAAAAATGAAGGGGGAAAATATCTTCTCAAATGCACAAAGAATTTCAACAATTTCACGTTGCAAGTGATCCAAAGTTTTAGGATTAATTACTTTACTGCAAATGCCTCTAAAGAAAGCTCTTAATCTTATCAAAGCTAGAGAAACATGTTTTGTTAGAGTTTTTCTAACAACAACTTGAAGTAAATATTTGTTGGTTGGACATAATTAAATAATAGTTTATTTTCTTAATGGCCGCCCATACATCCGGATAATACATGGGATAGCCCATCAAGAATATCCAGATGGGCCCAATTGGAGAGTAGACAAGGTTGACTCCCAAAAAGGAATAGGATTCCCTTACTCCCTTGATTGATTGATATACTCAATCAAGGAAAGGAGAGTCAACTGTTCTCTCCGAGAATTAAAGAATGAATAAGAAATCATTCTTCATTCCGAACAACTAAGATTCACTCTACACACATTCTCTCCCAAAGAGCAACTTGGGGTGTGGACAAGAAGACAAAGTTCGTAGTAACTTTGTCTCGATCGGGAGTATCACGGCATGTAGATCAGAACCGGATTAAGTGAAAAGCACACTTGAACATGTAAGTCATGTATTTGATTATATGATATTGGATTTACGCATTTGAGTATATGAAAATCCAACATTAGTTTCAGAGCCATGGGCTCTAATCCCGAGTGCGTGGATTGTGTGTTTTCTGCACTAAATTTCGTACTATTTACACCCAGTGCAACTAGATTTTTTTTGGGAATTAAGGGCTGAAATTTTATGTTCTTTAATTAATATATGTATTAACTGCAAATTTTCATGCTTTTTGGCCTTACAGATTATGTTACAAAAATGGAAGAAGATCATATTTTCGTGATTTTTGATCTGCAATACCCGTCTATACCTTTAGTGAAAATTTTCGAAATTCTGCATGGTGATAGTACATGTTTTTAGGGTTCCATAGCCACTGGCCTTGCATTTTTCTGAATCCGTGTGAATATTTTATGATAATTTCTGCAATCTAAGAATTATTATGTGTATTTCCAGATTTTTGTATTATTTTTCTGGATTCAGATTATTGTGTCACTCTCCTTCATGATGTGTTTATTTTTGTTTTTATGTTTTCATTGGGTAGCTAGAACCCGGTCACCGGAATCGGCCCCAATGACGGGCGTGCATTACACACGCTGACAGGCGAGAGTATTCGTTGGCAGATGTGGGGATGACAAGTCAATTGTTGAGTCAGCACACGTGGCCTAATGGGATGGCGCCACGTATGCCAAGTCAACAAATATGTGGACATAGCCACGTCACCGGTCATCGCCGGACGTTCCCGGGACCACCTCCGGTCGGTCGCCGGACCAAGTTGTTCGATCATCGGATCGTCGTCGGGCCACCGCCGATCGGTCATCGGACCACTGTCGGCCGGTCGCCAGATCATTGTTGGACGGTCATCGAACAGCCGTCGGGCAGTTTTTGGACTGCCGACCGTCAGTCGTCGGACTGTCACCCGACCGTCATCGGACGGTTGTCGGACTACCGCCGCCGTCACATGAAGGCGCGTGCCGATGCATGCCGACTTCTAGCGGCGTATAGAGGTGTGTTTTAAGGTTTGCAAAAGCCCGTGGTGGGTCATTTGTTGATGTAGAGACATGTTTAAGTGCTTGGGAGGGACATAGGTGTGTATAGGAAGTGTTGTCATGAGATTTTGACCAATTTTGTTTCGCCTTTGAGGCATATGGGCCACGAAAGTTTTTCTAAAATAAATTTTGTCAAGTCTAAATGGATTTTTATTGTTCAAGGGGACCTTAAGACAGTAGGAGGTTAGAAAACGAGTTTTGAACGGATTTTGAATACACTTATGAATGCTTAAATATACGCATTTAAACCGGGTTTCTTATTTGCATGTTATTGGTTAAGTGTTCGTGTGTTTTATCTTTAAATACTTGTTCTAACCATGCAATCCCATTTTCTATAGGGCTATAATAAGAAGAACTTTAAATAGAGGGGATCTAAGGGAACCCATTGGCAAGTTAGCAGAATTCATGTCTTATGAAATGAATCCTAAGCATACACTCCCTGAACACTATTTGAAGATGCTCATGATGTGGGCGCACCTGCGTCTCTTGTCAGCCTGTAAATAGATTAACATTTCTGATTTGGAATTGGTTTCAGAAGACTATTGGTCTTCGCTTATTTCCGGTGATTATAAGGAGGATTGGACTAGAGTTCTTACTAGGCTTAAGGAGTTCAACCAGACTGTTGACATTGATGACCATGTGTTTATTGATGGTCCTTATGTGGTCAAAGAAATGGTTGAGGATTGGAAGATTAACATAGGAAAGTCAACTCAGCTAGGAATAGGTCCTATCTTGAGATCTGATAACCTCAGACTCAGTGGAAGGCTATCAGGGAATGGTCATAGTCTGAAGAGTTGAGTTTTTGATCCCCTATCCCATCTTATATATAGTGTAGCATCCCAGAGAGATCTTTTTGTTGACATAGAGAAGTATGATAAGATCTGTAAGCTGCCACTAGAGGAGATTAAGTCCAAATGGACTGTGATTATGTTTAAGGGGGCATGAGTCTTAGGTGTTGAACCTTTGTTTTAGCCTTTGTTGGATATTTCTTTTCATGCAAATTCTTCCACTGTAATTGTTGAACATCATTTTGATGAATGCTTTCCTTATGATGGTTTAGCTGTTTTATGGTGATGTGTTTATTATTGCATGATTTGAGTTTTTGTATTCCCCTTAATATCATGTCTTAACTCGGAAAGATTTTTACGTTCATGAACTGAGTTCATTTTGAGGAAGACATTGAGTCTGGCTGATGATTGATAGCTCTAAGCTATTTTTCGAAATTGGTTTTGCATTAGATAAACAAAAATATCTTAGTACATATTTTTTATTTACTAATGTTATATATATATATATATTCTAGACCATGGCAACAAGGTCAATTATAACTGATCTGAAAAAGGGCGATAAGCTTAATGGCGATAATTATGACACTAAGCGTCATAAAAGTTGGTATGTTCTAGACAAACAAGGCGCGTTGGATGCGATCAATCACGTCATGGCAGACCACGGAGTTGGTACTGGTCCTCAGGGTAGGAGAGACCAGGAAACCTATTTAGCATGGAAAAAGAAAAATTCCACGGCTCGTGCCATCCTGGTTAGCTCAGTCGTTGATGACATGATCCATGAGTGTGAGTAACACCCGAATGCTAGAGATATCTAGGCATATCTCAAGGATAAGTACGGTGGAACTTCAATCACTCGTCTGAGGCAGCTTACAATCAAGTTTGATACTTATAAGAAATAATCTGATCATTCCATCAGACAACACATACATGTGATGTCCAACATGATCAGAGAGTTAAAAGCTTCCAGTCATGTCCTTTCCAACGAACAACAGATCCAGGCTCTAATTCAGTCTCTTCTCAATAAGTGGGACCACTTGAAGGTTAACCTGACCCCTAACGAGAGTATCAAGACATTTGAAGATGCTGCTCGTCATGTAGAACTTGAGGATGAACGGTTAGGAGCTGCTAGCTCCAGTTCAAGTGCTCTGGTTGCTGAGTCCAGTTCCAAAAGGCCTCGGGCTTTAAACACAAGAAGAACTGGAAGAAAGGAAACAAAGGGAAGAAGACTCAAGGGAAAAGGGGACATGTTGGTGAAGGTTCTAAGGCTGGTGTTAAGAAGAATAAGAAGAGAAATGCAAACATAAATAAGAAAGATAAAAGCAAAATGAAGTGCTTTAACTATGACACTATTGGTTATTTTGTACGCGAGTGCCCTAAGCCCAGGCGGGACAAGGTTAATCTTTCTTACTCTGCTGTAAGCATTGGAAACGTCTCTAGTATGGTTTTACTTACTGAATCTTATCCTTTATGGATTGTAGACTCAGGGGCAATGGACCATGTGACTAGAGATCGTGGAGTGTTCGTAGAGGGAACAAGATGGATACATGTGGGAAACAACTCTTAGGTTGCAGTCAAGGGAATAGGGACTTGCAAACTTGAGTTAGCCAATGGGCGGACTTGATCCTACATGATGTCCTCTATGCTCCAGAGATTTGACGAAATCTAGTTTATGTCTTTATTCTTCTCAGCTACAACTATACTTTAACGCTTGAAAAGAAGGTTTTTATCAATTGTGATGGCAATGTTTGTGCCATTGGACATCTCCTGAATGATTTTATTGTTATGGATTGTGATCGAACAATGTTTGATTATTATATCAATGGTTTTCTTATAATTTTGTTCTTCTAGTAATGCAATTGTCGATGATAATGTTTGGCATGCTAGATTAGGGAAGACAGGGTGAATAGGCTAGTGAAAGAAGGGCTATTGGATCCACTTTCTAAAGTCTCTTTGTCTACCTATGAGCATTGTCTTGCCAGTAAAATGACTAGGAAACCATTTGGTAAAGCTGGTAGAGCTCAATTTCCATTGCAATTAGTACATTCTGACATATGTAGTGCAATGAGTGTAAGAGCGAGGCATGGAGTGTACTATTTCATTACTTTTATAGATGATTACTCATGTTTTGCTCATCTCTATTTGATTTCTCAAAAGTCTGATGCAATGGATTGCTTTAAACGCTACTTGAACGAAGTAGAAAATAAAAAAGAGAGGACAATGAAAGTACTTGTCTGATCAGTTCAAGGAACTATGTAGTGAAAAAGGCATTATCCGACAACTTACTATGCCTTATACACCATATCAAAAAAGTGTAGCTGAGAGAAGGAATAGAACGTTGTTGGAAATGGTGAGATCCATGCTAGCACATGCAAGTTTACCAATCTCCTTTTGGGGGGATGCGTTGTTAACTGCTACTTATGTGCTAAATCATGTACCCTCAAAATCGGTAAGTAAAACTCCTTATGAACTCTGGAATGGTAGAAAACCAGATCTAAGTAACCTCAGGACATGGGGGTCAACAACTTACGTACATGAAAATCAAAGTCAGTATGGTAAACTTGGACCTAGAGGCAAGAAATGTATTTTCATTAGATACAACGAGCAGTCCAAAGGTTATGTTTTCATAGGAGAGCAAGATGCTCATATGACTAAAATTGAGTCAAGAAATGAAACATTCTTAGAGAAAATATCTCCCAGTAAGGATAGTATTAGGAATACAAAATCTTTATTTGAAGTTGAAGATCTCTCAGGAGATCGCAATGATCAGAGTCGAGTGGATCACAACCCTTTGATCTAAGTGGGAGCGATGTAACCAGGGATGTGGATCTTAATGGGAAGTGATCACATTCCTATCCCTAATGACTCAGAATTTCGAAAACCAACTAGGAGACGTATCCCCAAACGTCACTTTGGCGTAGACGGACATGCGTTATCGCAACTTCAAGGGATAAGGAAGAGTTAGCAACTCTATCTTTTGCATTTCTGACTTATTTGATGGAAGAGAGAGAACCTAAGTTTATACAAGAGGCTTTGTCCTATCCAGCTAAGGGTCAATGGGAAACTGCAACAGAAGAAGAGCTTGAGTCAATGAGGCCAAACAACGTCTGGGAAGTTGTAGATCTCCCAGTAGAACGCAAGGCGATTGGGAACAAATGGTTCTCAAAATTAAGAGAAAGACCGTTGGTTCTATAGAGAGGTACAAGGCTCACTTAGTAGGAAAATGTTATACTCAACAAGAGGGTTATGATTATGAGGAAACTTTTTCTCCCGTAGTGAGATTTGCCTACTTCTAGCAATAGTAGCAAATATGAATTTAGAATTACAACAGATGGACGTTAAAACTGCTTTCCTTAATGGGGGACTGGAAGAAGAAATTTACATGCAACAACCTGTAGGTTTCATTCTTCCGGGCCAAGAGGAAAAGGTCTGTAAATTGAACAGGTCGATATGTGGACTAAAGCAGTCTTCAAGACAATGGTATTTGAGATTTCATAACACTGGTCATCTTAAATGACTTCATCATGATAGATGAGGACCATTGTGTCTACAAGAAATAATCCAATGAGAATTTTGTAATTCTATCTCTGTATGTAGATGATATACTATTGGATGGAAATGACATGGAGTATTTAGATACCACTAAGAGGTGGTTATCTTCAAACTTTGAGATGAAAGATATGGGTGAGGTAGAATACATACTAGGTGTGAAAATCTATAGGGATCGTTCAAAGAGGATGCTCGAACTTTCTCCAGAAGGTTACATCTATAAACTCTTAAAACGATTCAATATGGAAAAATGAAAACCTGTGAATACTCCAGTAGCCAAAGGAGAACCACATAGCCGTGATATGTGTCCTAAGACTCAACAAGACAAAAGGATGAGATGTCATACACACCATATGCCAATGCCATAGGGACCCTGATGTACGCCATGATGTGTACACATCTAGACATATCATATATCCTGGGTCTAGTCGGGAGGTTTCAGTCCGATTCGGGAAGGAAGCATTGGATGGCCGTGAAAAGGATTCTACGAAACCTGAAGGGTACTCCAGATTGTCACGTTGGTTATAAAGGGGATAACTTGTGTCTTAAGGGATACACTTATGCTGATTAGGGTAGTGATATAGATGAACGAAAGTCCACCTCGGGTTATGCATTCTTGCTAAACAACGGTGCCATCTCTTGGTGCAACAAGAAGCAAACTTGTGTAGCATTGTCCACAATGGAAGCTAAGTTTATGGCATGTGCATCTGCAGTACAAGAGGTTATTTAGCTGAGAAGGTTCCTGAAAAATTGGGAGTTTTGCACACTCCAAGGGTTGTGGCGATACATTGCGATAACCAGGCTGCTATCGCCTATTCTTAGAATCCCAAGTTTCATGGAAAAGCCAAACACATAAACACGAAGTATAACTTTATGAGGGATATCTTAGAAAAGAAGGAAATCATGCTAGAATACAGATTTACACGTCAAATGATAGTTGATCCCTTTACAAAACCCATCCCTAGGGATGTTTTTGTAAGGCATATTAAGTTGTTAGGGCTATGTTATATTTGATGAAGATGTAACTGAACCTCATTTATTAATCATATTTGATCATTGGTGCAATATTGTTTATGTACTTAGAACTTGTTTGGATGTTCCCTTGAAGATATGTCAACAAGTTATGATTGGCTTACTCACATAAGTAATCACTTTTAACATCTTGGTATGTGTGGAGAGATGAGATTACTAGGTAATCGAAATGAATCTGAACAGGATCTATTTGAAACTTGTTAGAAGCCAAATCAAAAGTTTGAGAGAGCTTAAGTACTTCAAAACTTTAGTCAAGTGTCAAGGAACACCGGAACTGTGATTTGTACGATATCATGCAAAGACATATGCTCTCATAAAGAGGGAGGAATATCGTAACACATGATTCACGCCATGTGTGCTTTTGTGATCGATAAAGGTAATGTATGTTGAAGATATAAAGTATATTGGTCCTACCCGCATGTGCGAGTGGGAGATGTTGGTTGAGTTTAATTATATAATAGTTTATTTAATTAATGGGCCGCCCATTGGGTGGGCCCACTTGAATCCATCCGGATAATATATGGGATAGCCCATCAAGAATATTTGGACGGGCCTAATTGGAGAATAGGCTAGGTTGACTCCCAAAAAGGAATGAGATTCCTTTACTCCCTTGATTAAGTGATATACTCAATCATGGAAAGGAGAGTCAACTATTCTCTCCGGTAATTAAAGAATGAATAAAAATTCATTGGTCATTCCAGACAACTAAGATTCACTCTTCACACATTCTCTCTTAAAGAGCAACTTGGATTGTGGACAAGAAGACAAAGTTCATAGTAACTTTGTCTCGATCGGGAGAATCACGACACGTAGATCAAAACTAGGTTAAGTGAAAAGCACACTTCGACATGTAAGTCATGTATTTCAATTATATGATATTGGATTTATGTATTTGAGTATATGAAATCCAAAAATATTGCATTATAATATGTGATTCATGACTTTTGTAACCTGATACTTTCAACTCCCACACTTGCACACAACGCGCAATATTCGACGCACACCCTTATGGTAGCTTTTGCCCTCTTCAGAACTTCACAACACATGGTCTTCTTGTACTTTTTCATTGAAAAAGAAGTTGTAGGCAACATCATGTAGCGCTTATCAGCAGATTCTATAGGGTGTATTGATGTTCTGATCCCCATTGTTTTTAGATCTAGCCGAGCCTTTAGATGATCCTTGATTTTTCCAGGTATGTCTAACAAAGTCCCAAGCAAGCTTTCACGATGTTCTTCTCTATGTGCATGCGATCTAGATGCTGGCAAGATACAATATGCTTCCAATAAGGTAAATTAAAAATACACGACCTTTTCTTCCATGGGATATTTGCATTTTTGTTTCTCGGTTATGTCTTCCCAAACTTATTTTTGAAGTACTTCAACAAATATAGGACCTGATCTCCGGTTAAAGGATTTGGGGCTGCCCTCTTCTCTGTTTTCCCATCAAAATACTTAGTATCATGACGCCAACATGATTTCCGGTTAAAGAATTTAGGGCTGCCCTCTTCTCTGTTTTCCCATCAGAATACTTAGTATCATCATGCCAACAATGATCTGCATCCAAGAATCTACGATGGCCCATATAACTTGATTTCCTACTATGATTTAAGTACAAGTGCTCTGTCTCATAATGATAATATGGGCATGCGTATTTCCCTTTAGTACTCCAACCAGATGACATGGCATAGCTAGAAAAGTCGCTTGTTGTTGATTGTAGAGAAACACGCTACTGGAACATTTGGCGTTATGAGGCATCATAAGTGTCTAACCCAAACTTCCATAAATCTCTTAGCTCTTCCACTAGTGGTTGAAGGTACACATCAATGTCATTCCCTGGGAAGAGAGGTCCCGGGATGAGTAAAGATAACATAAGGTACTCCGCCTTCATGAGCAATCAAGGTGGTAAATTACAGTTAATTAAAACTACAGACCATGTACTATGTGTGGTGCTCATGGTTCGAAATGGATTGATTCCATCACTAACAAGTTCCAATTGCACATTACGAGAATCGTGAGTGAAATCCAGATATAAAGAATCAAAGTCTTTCCAAGCTTTACCATCTGCGAGATGTCGTAAGTTCCTGTCTTTTGGTTTTTTTCATTGTGCCACCTCATAAACTCAGTCGTTTCAGCATACATATACAACCTTTGGAGACTTGGTTCTAAAGGAAAGTGCCAAATTACTTTGTTTGGAATCTTTGGAACCTTTCTTGAAAAATGATCATCAATATGTACTTCTTGTTTTTCCACCTCCGTCCACCTTGAAGCTTGACAAACATGGCAAGAATTGACATCTTTATGATCCTTCCAAAACAACATACAATCGTTACAACATGCATCAATATTCTCATAATGAAGGCCTAAATCCTTTACCAACTTCCTAGCTTCATTGAAAGACTTCGGCAATTTGTTCCGGAATCAATTTTTGTATAATCTGGAGAAGATTAGAAAATGCCGCATTCCTTAGCCAATGATCACACTTGAAAAGGTATAATCTAATGATGAATGATAATCCTGAATATGATTTACATCCTGGATATCATTCTTGTTTACCATCATCAATCAACTTAAAGAACTTCTTAGCCTTTGCATTGGAATCCTCTTCAATTTCCTCACCGAAACCATCTTCATTGTGGTCTAAAAAATTATCAACCAGATTCCTATGACTATCATATATGAAACCTTCCACGTCATCATGTGCAATGTCCCTCTCTATATTTGGCATAAAGGATGTACACTTCCACTTAAAATGTCGTTCTTTAATATATGATCCAGTGCCCCTAGAAATCAAATGATTATACACTTCCTCTCTATTATGCCAAAAATGATGATATCACTTCTTACACAGACAACTAATTTGGTCTCCCTCTACTCTAGTAGAAAAATGCACGATCTAGATACCTTTCCACTCCTCTAGCATATTGATTACTAGATTGTGGGAAATTGATCCAGTCCATTGTCCAACCTTAATAAAAGCAGTATACACAATAAAGTTAAAGTTGGGTAATACATTGCATGTCTTATAGAATCAAAAGAGTCAGATTTATAATGAAATATTGGATCATCAAGCAATGCTAGATCTCAAGATATGTAATAACTCACATTTCATAACAACAACGACAATCGAAACAATATAAAGTAAATTCAAGAAGAGTATAAGAAGATTTATACAGTATTTACGGCCAACATAATAAAAATTTGTATTCATGTTAAGACAACTCTTTCACATATAATATAACTAGAATTCATGAAAAATACTAGAGGAACAACTATTGCAAGCAGGTTTGAATGACATTATGTATCATGATTCGAATAATTAGTTAGGCCAGTAGAGTAAGATTAAGTGGAAAATTATAAGGAATATATACCTGCTATTAAAATGATTTCTCTGTTGGAACTCATATTTCACTTGTAATTAAAAGTTTTTGGCATACGCTGGAGAATTATATAAGCTTCTTCTACAATTCTTTTTTCATCAAGACCAGCTAACTATTATGTTCCAAACTAAAATCTTGAGCAATTTCGTCCTTAAAAGAAGCCATTGAATGAATCACACTATAATCTCACGCCAACAATGAACCAATTTTCATCCACTCTGTAGCAGTCATGTTCGAATCTCTGCCTCTACTCAAACATTGAGAATTAAATTTATTAGTAAACCCTTAAGAAACTGATGGAAAACCGAGAAGAAAACAAATTTAGAGGGAGCGGCTTTTTCGATGAAGGCTGATAATGTAAGAAGATTGATTTTTCTGCAAATTAGTTAGAATCTCACCTACTGAATCCCTCGTCATTCTATTGATAAAGGGTAATGTTGTACCAGAAAAATATATTAAATAAAATGGTAGGAATTGAAGAACTCAAGAAGTAATGTGGCCTCGTGGTAGGAGACCGACCATTTCAGCAAATGCACCAGGGTTCAATTCCTAGCTTTGTAACCTTTTTTAGTCCTTTTGGTTTGATAATGTGTAATAAATTACGAATTGGGTTTTTTTTTTTCTTAACTTTGAAAACGAGTAAGCAAATTTGTTGGTTAAGAGATATTATGTTTGATCTTTATTTGTTAAACTAGGACCGCTGAATTTGTTTTATTCTATAACTGTGCTTCTATTTGTTTGGACCAAAATTTAAGGACATGTGGTTGTGGCTGTTTGCTTTAATTATGTGACCATTTTATTTAGGCTATATATGTCGGATAAGCAAGATTTGTTGCATATACATTAATCTCACTAACTAGTTAGTTGACCAACAAATCTTATTTTATTGTACATGGGTTATGTTTAGTATAATAGTCGTGTTTTTTGTGAGATTACAAACCATACAATATTATAACACAAAAAACCTGAAACGATTTTTGAAGCACCCTAGGGTGAACAACACAACCCTTCATTAATAGATGGAAGTATGCGACAGATAATTGTAAATAATACATTTCGAACATTTTAAACCGTTAAAAAGCTTGACTGGATTGGGTTGGAAATACGAGGTTGTTAAGTTCAATGTTATGACAACTCCTGATACACATCGTGTATGCATACATTATTTAGAAGAGCATTTTATATCATTTCCACGCATAATTGGCTGATTTGTGTTTATATTCATCATATTGTGCCTTATGATGTATGTGCGCTTGTTTTGAAGTTATTTAGGTGGTTTTATGCCAACAAGTCCTCTTGGACGAAGTTTGGCGAGCATATGAGCAAATATAGTGGGAAGAAATGGAGAAAAAATGCAAAAAAGGACGAAGGTTCAACTCAGTGAAGTAGCACAAATCAACTTAGTCGAGTTAAAAAATGAGCCAAGAAGAGGAAGAAATATTTTTATTCGAGAAGGTCGAATCGGTCGAGTCAAACAAGGTGACTTGGTCGTGTTACAAGTATTGAGCATCAACTCGGCCGAGGCACTTATGTTGCCTCGGGTGAGTTGGCGAGGTTGGTTCACGCGTTTTATATGCATTTTGGCCTATTTTCAGCCTCGTTTCAACCCCAATCCATTCCACCTTATAAATAGAGGCTCCCAAGTCCGAAATTAATCATCTCATATCATTGGAAACACCTTGGAGGCTTGGATTGAGGAGCAAGGAATGTGAGAGATAAAGATCAAAATCCAAGATTTCGGGCTTTATCACTTTTACTTATTTTTATTTATTCAATAATGTTTGTCTATGAAGATTGTTCGATTCTATTGATTAATATGAGTATCTAAACACCCTTTGTGTTCTAGGGTTAGAGAGTAGGTTACAACTGAATATGTTTTGATTCCGTTTTATTAATTCTAGACTCCATTTTATTGTTTATCTATATGCTCGTTCTTATCTCATGAATGAATTAATTTCACCAATTGATTTTATTCTACTTGCTTAATAACTCGACTTTCGAGAGGAGAGGATTGTTAATAGGCATACAAGCGTATAGCATAAGTATCGAAATCATCTTAGAGGATGTGAGATATGTATGTAGGCATTGGTTTTAGGATCCATTTGGAGATACGTATGTGATAGTTAGCCCGATAGGGTAATTATTCATATGTAATCTACACATTAGCATCATTGAGAGAAGGGATTACTAAGAGTAGTATCGCCTAATAAACATGTGAATTCGGTTAAAAAGTGTAGAATAATAAGATAATCAAACATAGGAGATTGTAATTAAAATCGAAACCCTAGAATACGTCTTTCATCTTATTGAATATTTTGTTATTAATTTCTTCTTTCAATTCAAGTGTTTGTTTATTTTTATTATTGATTTTCTGCAATGTATGATTTAGGTTAAACAACAATCAAACACCTTTTGAGAGTCTACATAGGGTTGACCAATAGGATTAGGGTATAAAATTGAATAGAAGACACAGTCCCTATGGGATTGACCTTGCTCATTGCTATCTGCACTAGCACCATGCACTTGTGGTATACTAGGTTAGAAACTAGTGTGACAAGTTTTTGGTGTCGTTGTCGGGGACTAGTAACTGTGTTTATGATAAATAGTTCGATGTTAGGCTAGACATTTATTTTTCTTCGTATATATTTATATTTATTTATAAAATAATTTGTGTATTCTTTTATTTTTATCATTGATTCGCGTTATTGGAGCTAAAAAAATATTTTATATTACGAGATCATTGGAACAATTTATGTATTCGCCATATTATCAATGGTCTCCAGAGATACCTGTGGAAGACATGGATTATAACTAGTGGTAGATACATCTACAACTCTTGGGATAATAAGGGACTAAGGCCTAGTGACTATTCTCATGTTGGCACAAGAGATTTTCTACAACCACTTGGAATGACTATGGTAATCAAGTTGAGGTCGAGGAGGAGTGGCAGGTTAATGCACGTCAAAATGTGATGGAACTGCGAGCTCAAATAGAAGATATGAAGGATATGAATGTGCAAGCGGATCAAATACTTAAGGTGCTTGCAAACCTACAAAAGCAACTTGAAACTGGAGTTGACTGAGAGTAGCACAGAGGAAATGTAGACGAACCAGAAGATGAAGAGTTATTTGAGGAGAAGATGTGTGAGGAAGTTGAAGAGAAAAATCAAGATGAAGATCCTCAAGAACAAGTGTTCATCGCTCCGAATAAGTTGACTGCCGGCATTGGTGAAGGCATAGACAAGGAGATTTCACTACAAGACAACAACGATGACAATACCGATCCAAAAGAAAATATACCTTATCATATTAATTCAGGGAGTTTGATTTCTTTATATCCTTTTACTGAGTCAAATTTAATGATTATTCATATGATTGGAATGCAAGTTTTGAATCGTCTTCTATTTTTAATTTTTAGAAGACTTGCATCGCAATTGGGCATGGAACTCATTTTCTTTATTAAAGGTAATCCCCATAAAGTTATCAAGGATCTTTCTTGGGATGTTTTTTGTAAAAGATTTGTCTGTCCTCTTAGAGCAAACAAAAGCATGCATGGCGAGAAAAATACTTTTTTTAAGATCCTGGATAACATTAATGTCATCTGGCTGAAGATGTAAAACTTAGTGCTTGTGGGGAGGTAATCCAGCATTTAATGCTTTTCATTATTTATTTTTGTTGTGTTATTTTAATTTTTAGGAAAATTAACATGGTGTGAGTGAATTTGCAGTTAAACGAGTCACAAAATGGAGAAAGAAGAGATAAATGCGCTTGGGGGGAGTGCTATGAGAAGTGGGTAAAAGGAGCGATGGCCTTCCAAAGTCTCCAAGTTTTAGGTTTTATCATTTCGATTTGTCCCCAATTTTATGTGAGTGCCACCAAGGCGTACCACTTCTTTCCCACAAACCTTGGTCTTTGTTAGGAGGGGGTAGAGGGGAAGTCTTGGCAACTATGTTTTTATTTTGTTGCTTTTCGTATATTTGTATTACTATTTAGTTGCATCATGTTGGGTAGTAGTTTTTTTTTTTATTGCGTTTAATGTTAGTTTTATTTTTTTGAGTCAATTTTGTTAAGTCAATCCCTGAGTTGTGCTTGTCTTGATGAACGAATAGCTAAAAATGATTGATTGGCGATAATGTGTTAATGATGAGTTGAGTTTAAAAAAAAAATATGATACGTAGACGAGCATGATATGCAAAACTAATATGAAATTGAGCATGCATGTAGAACAATGATCAACTTAGCCTGTGAGAATTTGAGCCTTGATTGAACTCCTATTTTTTGGTTCTTTCAGTGTGATTTGTTGGTCAACATGCTTGTCTGTCTCTGGAACTTGACTTTAGTCTCCTTACAAACATTGTCAAGTACATGTTATAAACTTAGGAGATGATTTTAGGCATTTCTTTTCTTTTAGCCCTATATTTAAGCCGAAAAATTGACCTTTTTACCAAATCTTATAAAATTCCCTAGTTAGCCACTTTCGAGCCTTTAGCTTTGTTTCTCATAGCAGTATATTACAAGACTATAACCGATTCATTTAGCCCTTGTCCCTTGATTTGGACTAGTTGAGTGTGACGGAGGTGGATTGGAAGGTAGTAGGGAGAAAAAGCACAAGGTTGAGTGGAAAGGACATTTGAGAAAGCTTGGTGAAAAGAATGAATAGATTATGAGCAAAAGATTGGAAAAACTGACCCCTTCCAGTTGTGTTTATGTGGATTTCCGTTCTTAAAAATCTTTTTTGCATATGTTATCAAAAGTTTTTGCGTATGTTGAGGAAAAAAAGAAAAAGAAAGAAGAAATTGTTATTTATTATTTTATTTTAGTTTGTCTTATAGAGAGGGTTAATTATGAAAGTTCTTAAGTGTCTTTTATTTTATAATAATTAAGTAGTCCCAAAGTGGTACTAATTGACTTGATATTAAAAGCATTTAGTTGATGTAGTGTCGTGATTGTCTTTATATAGGCTGAAGAAGCTATCTTTTAGCTTGCTGAGATATGAAGAGTAAGGAAAAAGTGAACGTCAACTAAGGGGTAGTTAAGAGTAGCTAACTCGATTAGTCCACGTCTGAGTCACTTTTACCCAAATTTGACCCACCTTACATTAAGCTTACATTACAACAAAAAAAACAAAGACCTTTTGATTCTTTGGTCATACGTATAGAGTCTGAAGCATAGCTTAGACTATAGGCAAGCATATGGTAGACCGTGTATATGATTCAACTAGAGAATAAACACATTCCATCTTATACACTTGAGAGATGAGCGATACACTGAGCCGATGAGGAACGTCTATTTGAAGTGTTATGTTTTGGAAGTAGTTGATGTGTGCTATGTCGAAGATGCTCAATTGTTTATGTTGCCTATTTTCAAAAATTGTGACTAAGGCTAGATTCATCGTCTAATAGCTCTAAATGCTTGATTCCTTGTTCTTTTTTATCTGTGTTGTTCGGGGAAGAACAACAGTCTAAGTTTGGGGATTTTGATATACGTCATGTATGCATGCTTTTAGGTCGATTTAGAAGAAGATTTTATATCATTTGCATGCGTAATTAGCCGATTTGTATTTATGTTAATCATATTGTGCCATATGATGTGTGTGTGCTTGTCTTGATGTTATTTAGGTGCTTTTATGCCAAAAAGTACTTTTGGACAAAGTTTGACAATTATATGATCAAAGATAGTGGAAAAAAATGGAGAAAAAAAATTAAAAAAGGATGAAGATTCAACTACGTCGAGTCGCATAAATCAACTCAGTCGAGTTAAAGGATGAGCGAAGAAGAGAAAGAAAAGTTGAAGTTTTGACTCAGTCGAGTAACATATAGTGACTTGGTCGCGCGGCATGTTGAGGAAGTCAACTCAAATGAGTCAATTGTTCGAAGGAAGAAATATTTTGCTTCGAGAAGGTCGACTCGGTCGAGTCAAATAAGTGACTCGATCGAGTTACGAGTATTGAGCATCGACTCAGTCGAGGCACTTATGTTGCCTCGGTCAATTTAGCAATATCGGTTCACGCATTTTGGACTATTTTCGGCCCGTTTCAACCCCAATCCATCCCAACTTATATTTAGAGTTTCCCACGTCCGAAATTAATCATCCCATATCATTGGAAACACCTTGGAGGCTTGGATTAAAGAGGAAGAACGCGAGAGACAAAGATCAAGATCCAAGATTTCGGGGTATATCGTTTTTACTTATTTTTATTATTCACGAATGTTTGTCTATGAATATTGTTGGATTTTATTGATGTAGCTAAACACCATTTATGTTCTACGGTTAGAGAGTTGGTTACAATTGAATATGTTTAGATTCCATTTTATTAATTCTAGACTCCATTTATGGTTTATCTATATGATTGTTGTTATTTCATGAATTAATTAATTTGGCCAATTGATTTTATTCTACTTGCTTAAGAACTCGACATTCGAGAGGAGATGATTGTTAATAGGCATACAAGCGTATAACAGAGGTATTGATGATCATCCGGGAGGAGTGAGAGATATGTGTAGGCATTGGTTTTAAGATCTCTTTGGAGATACGTATACTATAGTTAGCCCAAGAGGGTAATTATTTATGCGTAATCTACACTTTAGAATCGTCAGAGAGGAGGGCTAATTAAGAATAGCGCTGCTTAATAAACAATATTGTAATTCTATGTAAAAGTATAGAATAACAGGATTATCAAACTTAGGAGATTGCAATTGAAATTGAAACCTTAGAATACATCTTTCATCTTATTGAATCTTTCGTTATTATTTGCTTACTTTTATTCAAGTGTTTGTTTATTTTAATTATTTTTTTTCTACAATTTTGGATAAACAATCAAACACCTTTCGAGAGTCTAGATAGGGTTGAGATATTAGGATTAGGGTAAAATTGAATATAGGACACAATCCCTGTGGGATCGACCTTGTTCATTGCTATATACACTAGCATCGTACACTTGTGGTATACTAGGTTAGAAAATTATGTGACAAGTTTTTGGCGCCATTGTCGGGGACTAGTAATTGTGTTTAATTTTAATCTTGATAAATAGTTTGACGTTAAGCTAGACATTTATTTTTCTTTGTATATATTTATAAAATAATTTGTGTATACTTTTCTTTTAATCATTGATTCGCGTTGTTGGAGCTAAAATCTATTTAATTAGCGAGATCATTGGAACAATCTATATATTCGCCATATTATTAACTGTCTCCAGAGATACCAGTGGAAGACATGGATTATACGGGTGGTAGATACATCTACAACTCTTGGGATAAACAGGGACTAAGGCCTGATGATCCTTCTCATGGTGGTACAAGAGATTTTCCACAACCGCCTTGGATGAATATGGTAATCAAGTTTAGGTCGAGGAGGAGTGACAGTTTACTGCTCATTAAAATGTGATGGAACTGCAAGCTCAAACGGAGTATTTAAAGGATATGAAGGTGCAAGCGGATCAAATACTTAAGATGCTTGACCTACAAAAGCAACTTCGAAGTTTATAGGAGCACATACTAAATGTCGACGAACCAAAAGATGGAGAGTTCTTTGAGCATAAGGTGGGTGAGGAAGTTGAAGAGAAAAATCAAGATGACATGCAAGATCCTGAAGAAGTGCGAAAGAAGAGATAAATGAGCAGGGGGCTAGTGTGACCAGAAGCGGGTAAAAGAAGCGATGGCTTTCTAATGTATACAATTTTAGGTTTTATCCTTTCCTTTTGTCCCCAGTTTTATGTGAGTGCCACCAAGACGTACCACTTCTTTCCCACAAATCTTGTTCTTCGTCCAAGTTTGGAGGAGGGGGGGGGGGGGTAGAATGTGACGTCTTGGCAACTATATTTTTTTTTGTTGTTTTTCGTATATTCATATTGCTATTTAGTTGCATCATGTTGGGTAGTAGTTTTTTATATATCTATTACATTTGGTGTTAGTTTTATTTTGTTGAGTCAAACCCGGAGTTGTGCTTGTCTTGATGAACGAATAACTAAAAAGGGGTTGATTAACGATGATGTGTCAATGATGAGTTGAGTTTTAAAATCTTTATGATACGTAGACGAGCATGATATGCGCAGTTGATATGAAATTTAGCATGCATGTAGAACGATGATCAACTTAAACTGTGAGAATTTGACCCTTCACTGAACTCCCATTTTTGGAGTTACAAATATTATTTTCTGTCGGTGTGATTTGTTGGTCAACATACATGTATGTCTCTAGAAAGTGCCTTTAACTTTGTTTTTCATAGCCATATATTACAAGCCTTTAACCGTTCAATTTAGCCTTTGTCCCTTGATTTAGATTAGTTGAGTGTGAGGGAGGTGGATTGGAAGGTAGTAGGGAGAAAAAACACAAGGTTGAGTGTAAAGGATGTGTTGGGAAAGCTTGGTGAAAAAAATGAATAAATTATGAGCAGAAGATTGAAAAAATTGACCATTTCTAGTTATGTCTTTGTGTATTTCAGTTCTTAAAAAAAAAATCTTTTTGCATACGTTATCAAATTTTGTTTGCGTATGTTGAGGAAAAAAAAGAAAAGAAAGAAGAAGTTGCTATTTATTATTTTATTTTAGTCTATGTCTTATAGAGAGGGGTTAATTATGAAAGTGCTTAAGTATGTTTTATTTTGAAATAGTTGAGTTGTCCCAAAGTGTTACTCAATTAGAATTGATATTAAAAGCATTTAGCTGATCCAGTGCCCTAATTATCTTTATATGGGGTGAAGAAGCTATCTTTTAGTTTGCTGAGATATGAAGAGTGAGGAAAAAGTGAACGTCAATTGAGTGTCATTATGGGAGATGTTGAGTAATTCATTCTTAAGTTGTATGCACCGTTGGTTAATAAGGTCCATCTTAGCTGCACTACCAAATGCGGCATTAGTACAACCTTAGAACAACCTTTCAACTTGTGTAAAATACCTATACTCGACCGTCATATGCAGGTATCCCCCAACAAAAAATATAACCGAGTGAGGCCTAAAAATATCTTTCCTCATCTAGGGAATATGTAGCGTTCATTTACTGTTTATATCTTCCCCCTTTGACATAACAACTAAAATATGGGAACATTGTTTCAATTGCTTTCAAACATCCTACAGTTGCAGTCAAGGTATTCTCCCGTTGGCTTATAAGTTACAACATATGTATATTCCTTAAAGAAGTAGTTGTTTAAAATGATCACCTCAAGCACCTTGAAGATCTAAATCGAATCAACCCCCATAGTAACGTCGGTCAAGGGTTCTCCAACGTGACAAAGCAACATCCAATCAATCTGAGCCTGAAACTTTGTGAATATAGAAATATTATAGGCTTTCCTAAACTGCTTCTCCCAACGATAGGCCAGAATACAGTTGATTACTTGCTCTTTGAATCATAACCAGCCAAATACTCCTTTTGAACCTTATCAGCAAAAGCAATCTCATACTGTTCCACGAACTGCTCCAGTGTGCTCATCAAATTAATGTAGTTATCAAAAAACACATGCATTCCTTCGCTTCTCAGTATAGAAACCATCTCTGCCCAAGATATATTCTTCAAGTAGATTGGAACCTAGTTCTCCCTTTCATGGTACATGTTGTTTAGCTAGGCGTTACCCTCAACCCCATAGTTCACTAAAAATCACCCACTTGTCTCGAATGTCTCAAACGACAGACTATATCGTATACGATACTTTTGAATTCACACACCGTTGAATCGTAGTTCGAAAACCCCCTAAACTTCACTGGTAGCTTGCAAAGAATATATCAAAGGCAACAACGATGTCTCATCTCGGGCATCACGTCTTTTTATCGCAATTTGGATACAAAATGTGTTTCATTCTGTGATGTTCTTCGTCCACCCTCTTGTAGGCAGGTACCTGAATGTTTTTATTTTTTTTTAAATATGTAAATGAATAAATTTAAGATTTTTTATATTTTTGCATCTCTCTTGGTGAGAGACTCATGGAAGGAAGAAAGGAGATGACGGGGAAACGGAGGGAAGCTAAGTTGCCACCATAAATTACAGTAGTGGAGCCAAAACAAGAGTAGGAATATTTTCGAAAAACACGTAGTTTGCAATTCAGAAAAAATGAAAATAAAATTCGATCTGAACAGAATTTACTCTTTTATCCTTACTTTTTAAGTGTACGTTGAATAATCAAAGTGGATAGCTAGGATGGAACTTACCAACTATTTAGTGGGAGACTATTATATGAAAAATCAAAGCTGTAAATCTCCAACAGGCAACAGAAGTCAACAGAACAGACAGACAGACAGAGGTCTGTGATTCCACATCTGAAAAATCGCCATTAACACACCACCCTCTCCTGAATTAGTCTCTGCCTGAGAAATCATTCTTTTCCCCCCATTTTATTCCCAAAGTCGGAATCTTCTCTGTATATTTCCCCCAAAAAGTAAAAATAAAAATCTAAGCCATAAAGTTACAATCTTGATTCCATGGGTGTGTGTTTTAGCAAGAACAAATACTCAAGCCCAGCTGCCAATGGCTACGGATCAGTAACGGAACAAAATCCAGTGTATGAACAAACCCATCAAATTTATCAAAAACCATCAAACCCCGAACCTCAAACCCACCACGCGCCGCCGCCGAATCCACCTCCAAAACTAGAGCCAAACAACATCCTAGGGAAGCCCTTTGAGGATGTGAAGTCACACTACACAATCGGGAAGGAATTGGGTAGGGGGCAGTTTGGGGTGACCTATTCCTGTACTGAAATTTCAAGCGGGCAGAACTACGCCTGCAAGTCAATATTGAAGAGGAAACTGGTGAGTAAGAGTGATAAAGAGGATATGAAAAGGGAAGTTGATATTATGCAGCATCTAAGTGGGCAGCCAAATATAGTGGAATTTAAGGGTGCTTATGAGGATAGACAAACAGTGCATCTAGTTATGGAGATTTGCCGTGGTGGTGAGCTCTTTGATAGTATTATTGCGCAGGGGCAATATTCTGAACGGGCTGCTGCTGATCTCTGTAGGCAGATTGTCAATGTTGTTCACCATTGCCATTTTATGGGGGTTATGCATAGGGATCTGAAGCCGGAAAATTTCTTGCTTTCGAGTAAGGATGAGAAGGCGATGCTGAAAGCTACTGATTTCGGCCTCTCTGTGTTCATCGAAGAAGGTCAGCTCTTAATCAGCATTAACCTTTTTGAAATTGGAAAATTATTTCTTGATGATGATGGTGGTGGTGATAATTTGCATATTTGGTATGTATGTGATCAGTATTTCCTTTGAAGTTTTCCTCATGATGAGCATTGTTCTAAATCCCGCCTTAGGTGCAGTGTATAATTTTTCCTGACTTCAGGCCCCGCGTAGACAACATCTAAGTTTGGGCCAGTCCGATGCCTCCCTAGGCCCAAACATTGGTGATACGTTTGTGCAAATGTCATTTGAGCTAGTCTTTAATGGTCTGTAACTCATAAGGTGTGTAGTTTTATGTAACTCTAGGCTAGTCGATGTAACCGCTGAATAGGAAAATAAAAGAACAGGGGAAATTTCTCCCCTTGAGGTTTGTGTTGACTTTCAGGATGATTTGTTACAGGTTACTTTTTTGTATTTATATCACAATTACAACAGAATTGAAGAAAATTGAAAATGGGACTTTGCCTAAGTAACTCTCTTGAGTGCTTTTTACAACTGAAAAGATGACGCGTGGATACTTATTTACTATTGCCGTACTTCCATTAGGATCTAAGATCACGAAATTCAAATACTTGTGATTTTTTAGCTCAATTCGTGACATTATGGAGGTAAGTGAAATCGTGAACCAGTAATAAAATAAGTAGATAACACAACTGCCATAAAAATACACAAAAGGATGCATATTCTTAGTAAAACGAGGGTTAAAAGACAAATATAACCTTACCATAATTGTCTTTTAGATATTGACTTGAGTAGCCAAGTCATAGAACTACAGAATCTACTTCTGAAGCAATGAACGGGGAACAGCTTTCACTATGTTGTTTTGTTTAAATACATAAACCCACAAATCTTTGATCATGCTGTTAGAAGCATTTATAAATTCCCAAAGAAGTCTTTTGAAGATATATGCAATTTTTACAACAATGATTATATCATGATGAAGGAATATTGATAGCTACGAGGAGCATTTACACACTTATTTTCTGGCAATCTCAGTATTTGCAGCGCTAATTTTCCTAATGATTGGTCTGTATATATTTGTTAAATCTGGACTATATAAGTACTCATTTGTTAATGAATTTCTCAGGCAAGGTATATCGCGATATAGTTGGTAGTGCATATTATGTTGCTCCAGAAGTTCTCCGACGAAGTTATGGGAAGGAGATAGATGTGTGGAGTGCTGGTGTTATTTTGTACATCCTCCTCAGTGGTGTCCCTCCATTTTGGGCCGGTAAGACTGTTTATTTTATTATGTGCTTTTCTAGAAACTTTCTTAGTTTTTTCTGTAATCTTTTACTGCAGAAACTGAAAAGGGAATATTCGACGCTATACTGAACGAAGAAGTTGATTTTGAGAGCCAGCCATGGCCTTCTATATCAAACAGTGCCAAAGATCTTGTTCAAAAAATGCTGACTAAGGACCCAAAAAAGAGAGTAACTTCTACACAAGTACTTGGTAATTAATACAACTGTTTAACATCTATTTTCTAGTACCAAAACATATTAAATGACTCCAAAAAATTCAGAATTTTCCTCATCTGGTACTCGCAACCAGTCTCTTTTCTCGTGCCTGTTTTATGATGGCTGTCGTTTCATTTTGTATACTAAACTAAAACGTCGTTTTTATTTTTCTTTAAAGAGCATCCATGGATTAAGGGACAGGCATCTGACAAGCCGATAGATAGTGCTGTCTTCTCCAGATTGAAGCAGTTCAGGGCAATGAATAAGCTGAAGAAACTTGCACTAAAGGTTATCTTATTCATTATTGTTATTGTCTTTTCTCTCTCTCTTTTTTCCTTGCTTGTGCTTTTTATCCAGTAGAAAGTATAATATTTGTTTCATCTGTCCGTGTACTCGTCTTAACTCTGAAAGACTAAATATCTAATTCCACCAAAAAACTGCCATCTGTCTCTCGTCTCTTTTCTGATCACTAATGATCTAGTCTTGCTCTGGTAGTTTCTGAATAATATAATGAACTTCACCCCCAAGGTGCTGCCCACCCACCCCCACCGAAACACCATACAGTCGCAGCAACTTAGAAATATATGGCATGAAAAGAGTCTACAAAAGCCTTTATTTAGTATTGGTTTTCTAGTATATATGGACATGGCCTAGAAAAACATCCTTTTGCAATCAAACCTACAATAGAACACAAAAATGTTCATCTCGGATAAATAAACGAGTTCCTAGATGGACAGAGAATGTTATAAAATAGTCATGAGACCATCAATGCTGTATCGATCAGAATATCGGGCAATTTAATACAAAGATGAAAATAGAAAATGAGGGTAACATCTAGATAGATTAGCGGACATAGTGGAATAGAAAGAAGGGTCCAGAAGTTTTTAGCCGAACAAAATAAACTGGAATGTCTTTTAGCCACTTTTGAGGGTAAAGTACCTAAACACCCTTAATGAATGCGAAACTGGAGATGCATGACTTTCTCGAAGGTCATGACTTTCGAGATGCTGATGGCTAAAAAGCATTTTTTTTTTATCAAAAAGCTTCTCATCATGAATTCCACCGCACTTAATACTTACCCTCTTCTGTTGTAACTGGCAAATATCTGCAGGTGATTGCACAAAGTTTATCGGAAGAAGAAATTAAAGGACTTAAAGCAATGTTTGCGAATATGGACACCGATAACAGTGGCACAATCACCTACGAAGAACTGAAAACTGGTTTGGCTCGGCTAGGGTCAAAATTGTCAGAAGCCGAAGTGAAACAACTCATGGAAGCCGTAAGTATCAAACTTCCATTTGGAGAGACTTTATTGATGCTAGATGGAAGTTGCTTGCATTTTAATATTTAATATGTTTATTGCTAATATCAGGCTGACGTGGATGGAAATGGAACTATTGACTACATCGAATTTATCACTGCCACTATGCATAGGCATAAGCTGGAAAGAGATGAGCATCTGTTTAGTGCTTTTCAGTATTTCGACAAGGATAGCAGTGGGTAAGATATGAGCATTCTCTTCGTACCGTAAATTTTCTGTAGTAGTTAGCAAATTTGGATATCTGATCATTCTGGTATGAGGAAATTAAATGCAGTTTTTTCAAATAAGTAAATAAATGTAGCCATTTGCCCCTAAATGACTGAGATACCCTTACTGAGTTAAAAAATTGAAAAGATACATGTTGTCTTCTCTCTCCCTCTCTCTCTCTCTCTCTCTCTCTATCTCTCGACCATCCACATCTCGTGAAACTGTTTTGTCAAACTTCTCGAGAGTCAACAGATGACGTGATGTTTGGTTATGTTTTCAGTTTTTAGTATTTCCAGCTTGTTTATGAGATTTTATTTGATATGATTAAATGAATATAATTGAAATCTATGTAGATGAACCCGCTTACTGAATATTATGGTTAGTTAATGATATGTAATTAGAATAGTAGTAAATAGTTGCATCCTTAATAATGATGATGATTGAAACTTCTTTTATTATATTGGATTAATTGATGGTGGCTGGACCAATTATTTGAACTTTGCGATTATATATATGGTATTTTATTAAAAGTATATATTTGTGTTGGTGGTGGGGTCGTATTGAATGATTATGATTGAAATATAACGTATCATATTAGAAGAATGGTAATGATTTCAACATATATATATATATATATATATTGGTGAAAATGATGACATAAACATGGTTTAGGTATTTAGCATAGTAATAAATGTAGAAGTTCCCTTTAAGAATATAATCAAACAAGCCCGTAGCATCTCAAGCTTGAGAAATAGTGTGTGCTTTAGAAAACCAGTTTCTTGTGTTCTCTTGTGTTTTTGATGAGTCTACCTGTTGTGTTTGTCACAAAATTGTTCCGTCTTATTGATATTTATTTAAACCTAGTTTCGATATTTTTATCTGAATCACTTGGCTCTATGTAAAGCTCAATACTTTACCCCTAGTTAACTTGCTGTTATTTTTTAAAATTCATCTCAGTTATATAACAAGAGACGAACTGAAAACTGCAATGAAAGAGTACGGTATGGGGGATGCAGCCACAATTGAAGAAATAATTTCGGAGGTGGATACAGATAATGTAAGCTAGAAATAGTTAAATATCCTTTATTCTCTTGAATTATAAAGGATTAATTACCAAAAAATGAATAAATAAATAAATCACAACTTTTGATCACATTTTAATTTCAACATTACTTTTAAACCTTGTCTATGTTTTGTCACATTCTTAATTTCTTTCAATTACATCGCCGCCTCAATCTTGCCTGTAATTGCATCTTCACAACTGTTATTGGGCGTGCCTCGACATGGCTGTCGTAAATCCATCATCTGTTTTGCAATATGCACCACCATCATTGTGTTCAGGGATGGTAAGGCATGTAAACTGTAATTTCAATCCTCGATTTACTAAAGTGGTCGAGCAATGGAGGGTAAAATAGGTGGTGGGTCATACGGTATCGTCGAGGCTCGTCCATTCCATTGCCAGTGGTAAAAATCCAATTGCATGCTGGATTGGAGCGGTGATGGTAATTGAAAGAAATTAAAAGAATATGACAAACATGATAAGTTTTGAGAATCATGTTGCGATTGACAATTGACTCAAAGGTCGTGACTTTTGCGTAATTACTCCAACTATATATAGGAGATAACATGTTCGAGTTTTATAGGATGGGAAAATCAACTACGAGGAATTCTGTGCAATGATGAGAAGTGGAACAACGCAACAGGTGAAGCTGTTCTAGAGAGAAACGTTGTCAAGGAAATCTTCGGCTAGAGTTTGGCCGAGTATATTTACGAGAAAGGCTTTACCTTCTTCCAGGTATCGTCTCCTCTGTTATAATGAGTTGAAAAAGCATGGTTGGACTTATGAGGTATTTTCATTTAGGAGTTTCGGCTATTGTGTTGCATTTACGCATAAAAACATTCAACCCGTTTAATGTATTTAAAAACGCCTTCTTTTTTTTAATTTTGTATGTGAAGTAGTTGTCAATCTTGTATGATGTTGATACCATCGTCTGAAATGATAATGAGATGGTATTGTATTTTCCGTTGGATTTTCTTGCGTGATCAATTTTCCTTAAAAGGAATGCACAAAAGTAATGTTTTGGGTGGTGACATTAGTATATTTAAAATTGGTGAACGTTAGTCGTTTAGGTACCTCTTATAGATGTTGTAGAAGTCGCTAGACGCTAGTTAGACAGGGAACTGGGGCCTAGACCTAAGCGGGGACTTAGTCTGTGTTTGTTGGACCAAATAAAAGACAGAAAATTGAAGAAAACCTATATTTACATGTTTGTGACCTGCAGTAGTTGAAATAGAATTAATTTGTTTGTGCAAAAATATTGAGAAGGGGACAAAAGATTCCTGGTTTAGGGGCCCTGCCCTGCCCGGCTCTTCATCCATCTGTACCCACTCGGAATGACAAATGGATCCGCAGTGCTGCTAGGTTTCTGTTTATGGTGGCGGCCGCCCTTCCGCCGTGAAGATGAAAATGACAAGTCATCTTCAGTTTGATCATTGGGCATGTGCCTTGGACTTGACGGTGGAGTGAAGAACAATTCTTCAATTGGCTGTAGCTCGACGAATTTTGTGAATGAGATTACCAGTCTCACTGCAGGAACCACAGGGATCGCAACCTGATCAAAATGGCTTTTAGACAAGGGCCCATAAAAGCTTTAGATTCCACAATATTATGCTCCGTTTCTCCCACCTTGTAGTTTCTTATTCTAATCTTAGATCCATAAAATTTCGAGTTGAGGGCAGATCCAGGTTGCATGTGTTAGTGTTTATGTTAAAAGATTATATCTTTCTTAAAAGTACTTAATGACATTCAACATAAATAGTAATACATTTTTATGAAAAATTTCATATTTATGACCCAAATTGTACGGTCCTAAAATTGGTGCACGTAGTATATGAGAATTTTTGTATAAAGATATACTTTTTCTTTTATTGTTATATGAAAGTGCAACTTTTCAAAATTATCAATTCGTATTTATACGATTTATTTTATCTTTTAATATGGGTTATTAGATTATATGAAACTAAAACTTTTATTTGCTTACATGCATGGTAATGAAACGACCTATTTTTTTTTAATTTTTTTTTCCTTTTTAAATATAATTCTCATTTTAAGATAATAGTTAAAAAAATACCTCTCCCTAATGGAAGGAGCATTATATTAACAAATGGGGAATAGCACCGTAGAAAAAGAATATACTATTATAATAACACGTGCAACATTCTATTCCCATACTTTCATCACAGAAGTTAGTTATTTATTACGGGACATTCTCAATCTCACTTTTTACTCTGTTCCTGATTCACTCGTATTTCATTTCAAAATTAAATTAATTATAATTAATCTTTTTATGATTTGCGAATTTAAAATTTAGATTTAAAATTCATGTTTAGATTGCATGTTTAAGATTTATAGACATTTTTGGACGAAGGAGAGGAGAACATTC
This sequence comes from Ajuga chamaepitys, assembly GCA_958295605.1. NCBI lineage: Eukaryota > Viridiplantae > Streptophyta > Magnoliopsida > Lamiales > Lamiaceae > Ajuga > Ajuga chamaepitys. The sequence goes on from OY282498.1 coordinate 28,469,575, forward strand.
GGTCGATTTGATTGAAAACTGAACAAAACCAAAAAAAACAAAAATCAAATTAACTTATTTTTACGGCCGAACTGAATTTTTTCGGTTCGGTTTGATTGTCGGTTCAGAACTTCCCTTTAGAGTCCTTCTACTTTGGATCTTTCAACCATTATAAAAAATATTAAAGTTAAAAAGTGTTTTTTTTTTTTTTTTTATATTGTGATAAAAATTAGAAACATATTTATGTGTATATATATTATATTAACACTGACTAAAATTGTATAATAAATGTGGGTATTCGGTGCGGTTCGGCCAACCGAATCCTTTTTAAATGGTAATCGAATCGAACTGAAAAATAATTCTTTTTTATAGATGTCAATCCAACCGAATCGAACCGTTTGATGATGTGTAAACTGAACCGATTTAGTCGGTTCGATTTTTCGTATTCGATTTGGTTTTGTTCACCCATAGATTAGGGTATACTTTTTATTCTAAACTTATAATTTCATGAGTCATGATTAATAATTTACTTTTTAGAGCATGACACGATTATGATAAGATAAATGTAGAATAGAAGATCGAAAGTGGTTATTTCAAAGCTACCTTGTTCATATATTTTTAAACCAGGGAATAATATAGTACCAGTTTGACCCAATTTGGAGTTCCTTTCGTTGTAATATCCTACGTTAGGGAAAGTCTTGTATCTTTTTGTTTTGGTCATAAACGAATAAAAAGATTTTGTTAATTACCTTCACTGGATATGTCCCTGGAGGAAAAGTGGTTGTGAGGACCTCCTTCATTTTTCTAACGGCCTTAATCTTTTTTGACAAAATATCTAGTAACCGGTGTAGCTCCTCTGTCTTCAACGGGAACTCTTCTGTCAACCAAATCATCGGCCGGAAACTCTTCGAGATTTCCGACTGCGGCGGCGCCACCTCACTCTCCTCTATACACGGCCCCACTTTGCACGATCGGAAACTGAAGATCACGTTGTGCATTTCGTAAACCCTAGCTTTCCACTCCCCTACCTTTTCCATTTTCTCTTGTCGTTTCCAGTTCTTACACCCGATTAATTCGGCTTTTGAAACGTCCATTCCGGGGCGCCCAATTGTGGCCCGATTACATTGCCGTGAAATCTCTGCGTCGGAAAGTGGAGCTCCGGCTCCCTTGCCCTCCGTTCCAACGTAAAATACTTTTTTGTGGTGTTTAATCATAACTAGGGAGTTAAGGGGTATGTTATGATCATTCTGATCAATTTCATCGTTGATGAAAAGAATGGTGTTGTCTCCGCGTTTGATGTTCAGGCCTTCGAAGCCCGACATCGAGAAATCGGCCCGTAGGTTTCCGCCGCGCTTCCAGATTTTGTACGTGTCGGATGGAGCCATTTTGGTCACGAAAGGTAGGATGGACTCGAAGTGGAACGAGATCTCCATGTAGAAATCGCGCATGCGGCGAAGGGCGGCGATGAGCCGGGGGCGCCGCCGCCGCCACTTGTACCAGTCGTTTTGGTGTTTGTAGTGGACGAGGACAGGGGCGATCTCCTTCCTGTGACGGAGAAGCGCTTCCTCGAGGGGGTCCCATCCGGCGGCGTTCCGGAGACCGATGTTGGCTCCGGCAGCGGCGATGGCACGAGAAGAGGCGAGGTCATTCAGGCGGACGGCGAGGTGAAGCGCGGTGTCTCTGAGCGGATTGTCTCGGCCGTCGAGGACGGCGGAGATCTGTTCGGCAAGGCGCTCTTCGGCGAGGGATTCGGATTCGGTGAGAATCCGGGTCGGGTCGGACAGTGTGGGCAAGGTGGAAAGGAGTTTTGTGAGAGTGGTGTGATCGCCTGTGACAACGGCGTAGTGGACGGGGCTGCCGGCATAGTCCTGCGGCCGTACGGAGGTTGCCTCCGCCGCAGACATTTCTGACGATTATCTACACTAATATTATGAGAGGAACGAATTTTGAATCATTAAACTCAAATTAATCATCTCTTTACAAAAACAAAAAAAAAAAACATGAATTAATCATGGAAAAATTTGGGGAAACAAAGAAATTGATACTTCCACAACAATTCGAAGATAAATGCATACAACAGCTATTTTAAGTATAGCTGATGAGTAAATAAAGGAGTTTTTTTTTTTTTTTTTTTTTTTTTTTTTTTTTTTTTTTTTTTTTTTTGGTTTCTGCCTTTTTCTCTCTCTAGGAATTTTCTCCCTCGAACAAGAAGCAACTTGGTCCACTCTCTGCCGGCCGGCGGCTGTTGCAGTCGGCAGCCGCCGGCCAACCTTTTGCTTTTTTGTTGAATCTGTTTCTTTTTCTGTGGATTCTTATATCAAAGTTGGTCCAGATTTAGGTTCTTATTTCAATGTTTTTTGGATGAAACTTTTTACTCTTTTTCGTATCTGAAGCACAGATCTAGATTTATAAATCCGAGCCTCTGTGACATACGCACACATTTATCGCTCTTCATCAGAGCCTTTAGGATTCATAAAGTCTGTTGCGTCCGTTAGCCAGGGTTGGGGCTCGCCGCCATTGAAGCATCTCTAAGGTCGCACCCATGGGGACGGCTGAAGACTTGAAAGTTGTACAGTGGCGCTCTTTCCTCTCCGTCTTCTATCGGATCCAGGGGAGAGTCCATTTTGGCGTTCTTGACACAGATCCATCATCGAGGTCACCTGTTTCAATGGGTGATGAAGGCCGCGATTTCTGGTGCTACAGGGTCTCCGCCATTGCAATAGTTTGACTCGGTCTCAGTCACGAGCTGCGACTGAGTTTGCGACTCACTATACACTGAGCCGACTCACTGAGTCTGCCACTGCTTTCGCCGATCGATGCCCACCGAGTCTGCAGAAGGTGGCGGCGCAGATTAATGGATCTCCACCGCTGTTTTGGCACTTTTATGAACCGGGTTAGTTTGGTTTTCAGTTCGAACTGGCCGGGTCAATTCCTCTGCTATTGGAAGAGATCTCCAATTCGGATTTGCTGAAGCAATACAGCGTGAACTGACGATGGAGGTTCCGCTGTCCCAGCAGCTTCAGCCTTGGAACAGGTTCGACTAGGGTGAGACATTCTATTGTTTTCTCTTTGTCTGAACTTGAAGGCGTTTGAGCCCCAATCGGAATGGTTACTAGCTGCAGACATTCAACACCATTGTTTACGGGTTCCGTTTTTGTTCTGAAAATCTGGCTGGAATGCTTGTTGCTTTATATTACAATTCTGACATAATTTTCGCCTACAGCCTCTCCCATTTTGCTCTCTAGAAGAGCAATTATTGATAAGTGTTTTTGAGCAAGCACCTTACACTCACATCAGATGTAGATATTGGTTCAAATATGAAGGACATCGCTAAGTGGTACATGGCAGCTTTTCTGGAATCTAATTCTGATTTTAAGTTTTATGGTTCACTTTGCTTCTTTGGTTTTTGGCGAGGGATTTCATGGCAGCGTGCTTGTCCATGTCTTGATTTCTCTGTCGAGTTTGTACACGTTTTGGAACTTGTCGTCGGAGCATATTTATGGTTTTGTCTGCTCTGAGCTTAGGCATTGAAATCTTCCCAGGGATATTTGGACTCGCGCTGATGTGAGGAGCGTTGGTTCTCCCCCACGCTCGGGTTTCGTGACATAGGGCATCTTGATTGGGAGCTCGACTTTCGTAGTATGTTCGAAGACAGTTCTAAATCGGTTATTCTCTCGAGCCGAAATGCTCAGTTCCAGTTTTCTATGCAATATATTGGCTTTGTTTTGTATTTGCTTAGATTTTCAGTAGCCAATTTTATATTTATTCTGGATACCTTTATCTGCCGGCTTGTGGCATGAAAAAGTTTTTATTTTGTCTCTTGTGAGTGACCGTCCTGTGGTCTCCACATCACTCGCACGTTCCTTTGTTTTCTTTTTTCTTTATTTATAATACTACCTATTTAGATGAGTAAATAAAGGAGAGCCGATGATACTCCTGAAAACCCTAGAAAATAAACCTACAATTTTACTAACACAATTTCCAAGCCACAGAATGAACATAGACTCGGCTATCCTTCACGGCATCCCCAACATATCGAACCAAAGTACTGAAACGGAGCCGAGTATAACGCTAAGAAAAAGATCATTAAATTCAATTTTAGTGATATCGATATTGTGTTAATTTTTTATATTATTTAATTTATTATTTTGTATTATGATATTGAATAATTTATATCTATTTTACTACTAGTATATAATAAAATGAAACTCTTTATAAGAAGAAACTAGAATATTTTTCCGTCTCAATTTACTTGCTAAAATAGGTAGTTTAGTCATTATTAATATAATACCATAAGATATAAGATATATGTGCTAATATAGTAAGTTCAAGCAAAAAGATTAGTTCCAGAGAGATTTTTTATTGGCAATTTCTCCCTATATCTATATTAATATAATAACAAAATCCACCGAAAATAGAAATTAAGGAATTTTTCCGCCCAAACAAACATTACTATTGGCGGAAACAACGATTTTCAGTTTTAATTGGTCGATTTATTAAATAAAACGTGTTTTCTGCTTATTCACTAATTAAAGAATATATAACATTTGTGCTTAAGTTAAAGAAATTATGGATCATCATTATATAGTAAAAACATTATTCTGTGTAAGAAAATATTCCCCTATATATGGTAAATATATAGGTCATTGTATTATATACTAATTTTCCCCCTAAATTTATAAATTTCTTTTATTTACTTAATAAAAAAAGGATTAGTCAATTAATTTTCTTCAATTATTTGATTTTATTTTTTTCTTTTAAAACAAATATATATTTTAAATCATGCATCGCACGATGGGTGATTCTAGTATATATATATTGATAGGGATAGCCCGGTTACTCCGGGTCGGGTTAATACCTGAGCCCGCTGATCAGCCCAGCAAGCGCGTAAAGGCCCACTATGCGTAGGCCCAGCAGGCCCAGGAACGCGCGCCAGCCCAGTGAGTGGTTTGTTCCGTGAATCAAGGCCCATGATCTTTTCCCAACTGCCATGCAGATTTGATGGGCAAGATTATAGGAATTTAGTTAGGGTTGTGATTTAGTAGTATAAATAGGTGAAAAGAACTCTGAATTAGGGTTCGCACTCTGTGTACTGAATTACTCCGTGTAAACTCAACATTCTAGTAAAAGAAACACCTCGGCAAGAGTGATTTTCTGCCCGTGGACGTAGATCTCCGGATCGAACCACGTAATTCCTGTGTTTTTACATTCTGCCCGTGATGTATTAGATCTGCAGCCACAAAAAACGTTCCGGGATGTTCAACGCCTCACAGGTGGTCTGGCGGCCTTAAACAGATTCTTATATAAAGCAGCAGAGCGCCAGCTCCCATGTTTTAGAATCTTGAGACAAGCGAAGTCCTTTGAGTGGACTCCGGAGTGCACCGAGGCCTTCGAGGCCTTGAAACATCATATACAGCAGCTGCCTACTTTGTCAGTTCCTCTTCCCGGAGAGCCGCTGTACTTATATCTGGCGTCCGCCGAGGAGGCTGTTAGCACCGCCCTTGTGCGAGAAGTGGAGGGGGTTCAACATCCCGTGTATTTTGCAAGCCGGGTGCTTCATGGAGCTGAGACGCGATATTCCGTACTAGAAAAAACCGCCTTGGCCCTTGTTTTGGCAGCTCGGCGTCTTCGGCCATACTTCCAAGGACGTGAAATACGCGTCTTGACTAATCACCCTATACGCTAGATCCTTGTAAAAACCGAGGTGTCTGGGCGCCTCGCCAAATGGGCCATTGAGTTGGGCGAATATGACATCCAGTTCCTCCCCCGCCGAGCAATTAAGGGTCAAGCACTCGCCGACTTCCTGGCCGAAGCCCCGGGAGACAATTCCGAGTCCCCCGGGGACGATGTTACACATCACCATGCTAACCTCGCCCCTTCACCCCGGAAGTGGCAACTTTTCGTGGATGGAGCATCCGCGGTCCGAGGAAGTGGTGCCGGACTGCTTCTCATCGACCCCGAGGGGGTGGAAGTTAAATATGTTATCCGGTTCAAGTTCAAGGTAACTAACAATGAAGCGGAGTACGAGGCAGTTCTCGCCGGGCTCAGGCTCGCCCAATCCTTGGACGTTCGTCATCTTGAGCTCTTCACTGACTCCGAGGTCGTGTCTAGACAGATCCAGGGGACTTATGTCGCCAAGGATGAAACAATGATCAGGTATCGTGCTTTAACACTAAAACTTATCTCCACCTTTGATGCAGTTGTAATACGGAAAATACCCCGAGCTCAGAACACAAGAGCAGATGCGCTCAGCAAATTGGCCTCCGCGGTCCAAATTAATATATCTCCGGATATTATGGTTGAAGATTTGTTTCATCCAGCAATTCATGAGGCCACAGTTTCGGTACTGAGCGACAGCGATCCGAACTGGATGACACCTATCATCCAGTATCTCCGAGATGGAGTTCTGCCTACTGATAAGCTACAAGCTCGGCGAGTTGTCCTCAACGCTCCCAAGTATTCCTTTCAGGGTGGAATTTTATATCGACGGTCGTACCTACAACCGAACCTCCGGTGTCTTGCTCCTGCCGAAGCTACCCAAGTTCTGCGGGAGGTTCATGAGGGGGCCTGTGCTAGTCATATCGGTTCCCGGACATTAGCCAAGAAAGTTCTCCGCTGGGGATACTATTGGCCAACCCTGTTCAACGATGCTCACGACCTAGTGACTAGATGTAGCAAGTGTCAGCTACACTCCCGGGTAAAGCATTTGCCACAGACCGAGCTCACCGGAATCCAAGGTGCTTGGCCGTTTATTCAATGGGGCATCGACATTGTTGGCCCATTCCCCGTTGCTCCGGGAGGGTTGAAGTTCCTGGTTGTTGCCGTGGACTATTTCACCAAGTGGGTCGAAGCCGAACCACTTACAGCCATTACTGGACAGAATATCTTGAAATTCGTGTGGCGCAATATTGTTTGTCGCTTCGGCATCCCGAGCGCTATCATCTCGGACAACGGTAAACAGTTTGCCAACGATCCATTCCGATCATGGTGTGAAGAACTGCACATCAAACAAATTTTCACTTCGGTGGCTCACCCTCAAGCCAACGGGCAGGTTGAGGTCACCAATCGGACACTTATCACAGGAATAAAGAAGCGCCTGGATAACGCCAAAGGTCTCTGGGCTGAAAACCTTCCACAAGTCCTATGGGCTTATCGCACAACACCGCACACATCTACCGGGGAGACTCCTTACAGTCTTACTTACGGTTCTGAAGCCGTTATACCCGCTGAAATCAGTGTGCTGACACGTCGGTTTCTAACCTAGTGTTCCGCAAGTGTACGGATGTAGGTGTAGTACTATTGTCAAGGTCGATCCCACAAGGAATAGTTTTAGGTAGTTTGATACCCTAATACTCTAGGAATGTCCTAACTAGATACTAAGTTTTAAAGGTTGATTTTACAAATTAAACTACTCAATTAAATATAACTTCAAACTTAGGAAACACAAAAACTACCAATCAAAGAGAAAAGGTATCCTAGGGCTTCGATTTCAGGATATTAATTCAATGTTGAATATGATTAACCTATTAATTTACCAATTCTAGTGTTTATTAGGCGGCACGACAATAATCTAATCCTTCTCTCGAAGCGATTAAACCGTTGATTAATTAAGCTAATTACCCTCTCGAGTCAATTAAACCTAATAACTCCCAAACGATCTTAAGCCACGGCCTACACAGTCATAGACAACTGCGCTATATGTTCTAAGTCTGATAACAATTCCCTCCTCTCGAAGCGGAATTGTTAAACTAAATTACTAAATCTAGGTGATCAAGCTAAATTCAGTTTAAGCATAAACATAGAGATAAAACACATAAAGAATGGAATTAATAGATTAAATCATAAATCAAAACATTGTTATAAAACTCCCTACTTTCTAACCCTAGGACACGAATAGCTTAGCTATCCATGCCTAGTAATAATCCAATACAAAATCTTAATAAAAACATTGTAAGAATTAAAACTAAGAAAGAACAATTAAACCCGGATGACTCCGTCTCGATGATCTTCGTCTTCCTTGTCTTCCAAGGTGATGAAATTTATGTTCTTGATGATTGATCCTCTTTTCCTAGAGCTTGGGGTCCTTTTTATAGAGTTGAGGACGAATCTTGGGGAAGATAGGCTCAAAATCCTATTAAAATTAGGAAATCTTCGCATAAAAACCCTTCTGATACGGCCGTGTTGCTTAAGTGACACGGCCGTGTTGCATTGCACAATCCACTTTTCCAGCAACAATTTGACACGGCCGTGTTCATAGTGTGACACGGCCGTGTTCTATTCCAGAACTCACAACGCGTTGCAGGCCACTTTTGACACGGCCGTGTTGCTTTGTGACGCGGCCGTGTCGGTTCTTGCCCGGTTTTGCTCCTGGACCGGTTCAGACCGGTTCGGACCGGTTTGGACCGGTTCTTCGACGGTTCTCACTCTTTTGGGCCGGTTTTCACTCTTTTCCAACTTGTTTCCTCGTCCGGTAGCCTGAAAATGCTCAAAATACCTTAAAACAAGTCAAAACACGTCAAATGACCCAAATATTATTAATATAACTAAATGCCGGTCAAATATGCACGTAAATGATATAAAATATGATCCTAACTCGACCTAAATACATGCATAAATAACGTGTTATCAAACTCCCCTAAACTTAAACTGTTGTTCGTCCCGAACATCATACAAAAAGACACAAAGAAGACAAGTGATTATGCATTTTGTTTAGGGCGATTAGACGATGAATTCAGTTTCAGTTTGATTTTTCTTAAAGCAACTAGGCAACACAATTCACTTGAGCATATGTGATAACGCGTAAATCAACTAATCTCGAGACTTTGAACTTTCGAATTATTCAACCCTCACCGGGTAAGTGTTTCACTCATCTCTCAAGTGTTTAGGCTAAAATAATTTTCACTCATATTGAATTACATGCAAAGCCTACCATATGCTTGCCAATCGTCTACACTAGACCTCGTACTTGATATGTGTGATAAAAGATCAAAAAGGTCTTTATTTTGGTTGTAATGTGGGCTTAAGGTAAGGTGGGATACATTTGGATATAAGTGACTATTCATTGGACTAATCAAGTTACGTCTAACCCGACTACCCCTCAATACAATCACTCAACCTCACTCTTCAAATTTCAGCAAATCACCTTGCAAAGTGACTTCTTCACCTTCCCAAGTCCATACAACTTAAGTGCTTTTCAATTCTATGGGTACCACATTTTTGGGACTACCCGAATGTTCTAAGCAAATTCACAATTTAAGCACTTTATTTTCTAGCCTCTCCTCTATAATCCAACCTTTTTTTTTTTTTTTTTTTTTTTTTTTTTTTCAATCTTTCTTTCTTTCTTTTTTTTTTTTTTTTTTTTTTTTTTTTTTTTTTCTAGGAGAGGCCATTCTTCGTTTTTCACCTATCACTTTTCTCTTATTCCCTTCATCTTTTGCAAATATCCCTATTTCCCATTCCTTCCCACAAATTGTTCACCCAAAATTCCTTTCAATTCTCCTCCCTCTAACTTGATTAATCCAATTATGGCCAAAAGAGTTAAATCAAAAGGTTTCGGCTGACATTGTTAAGTTATGAATAAATAAGGCTATAAGGCTCAATTGGGCTAACTAGGGACAATTTTTTCATTATGGATCAAAGGCAATTTTCATGGTTTGAACAAATAGGCTTAAACAAAAAGTTGCCTAAGATCATTTCCTAAATCACAACATATACTTGACACATTCTTAGTAAAGACTCAAGGCAAGTTCTAGAGACTAGTACACATATTCAATCAAATTCACACCGAAAGAAAGTATCTTACTCCGAAAATTGGAGTATAATTAGGCTCAAATTCTCACAAGGTAAATTTTGATTGAATATTCTCAGTTCAAGCTCAATTTCGTCTCAAAACACCTCTCATGCTCTATTATGTGCCATTTTTTTCATCTAAATCATCTCATCATTAACTATTCATCATCCATCTTTCCCTAATTTTCTCTTTTTATTTTTCTCACTTGTTACCTATTTCCGGGTTTTATTATTCTTATTGACTCTAAAAACTGACACACTACTAAGACTCTAAACTCTAAACTCCTAAGACTCAACATGGAAACGATATGCAATCAACTTGGGCTCACAGACCCAACAACACTAATACATCAGAAAAATGGGCTCACAGACCCGATAAACCAATTTAAACAATAAAAAATCAGCAAAATGGGCACACGGACCCACAATTAACAGCACGAAATTCGAACGAGGTAAATCAAAACTATAAATATAGCTGCCAAGACGTCCCACGGTCTACCCCCTCCCCCAAACTTGGCTGAAAGCCAATGTTTGGAGGAAAAACGTGGTACGCCTTGGTGCTAACTTACAAATCGTTTCGACGGCGGCTTTTTGAAACCCCTACGAGCTCCGAAATCGTGCCATTTTGCTGCTTACTGAATCTTGGTTCGGCCGTCTCCGCATCACGCTCTGAATTTTCCATTTTTTTCTGTTGACGTACTGACACGGCCGTGTTGAATCTTGTGACACGGCCGTGTTACATTTGAGCCAAACTTGATGTTTTTGGGCTGATTTTGACACGGCCGTGTTATAATGCTAACGCGGCCGTGTTCTATTTGAACCAAAAAATCGATTTCTGTGGCGTTTTTGACACGGCCGTGTTAAGTAATGTGACACGGCCGTGTTACATTCCAGTGCATTTTACCTTTTGGAGCGATCTTTTGACACGGCCGTGTCATGTGTGAGACGCGACCGTGTTACTTTGAGCTGACGATGACGCGGCCGTGTCATTTTGTGACACGGCCGTGTTGCATTCCAGAAGATTTCTCCTTTTGACGTCAATTTTGACACGGCCGTGTTACTCTGATTTCCATCTTCATGCGATTTTTCGTCTTTTCGACCCCCGTTTCTTGCAACACTCGTCCATGTTGATTCCTAAAAACATACGACACTAAAATACAAGTAAAAACATAAAATTAACAAAAAAGATAAAACAATAAACATCGGGTTGCCTCCCGACAAGCGCTTTGTTTTACGTCATCAGCCGGACGTCCTTTTTCTATCAACCTTCTTCTAGCCACCCCGAGTTGAAAGTTTTCTGAACACTTAAAGAGCTATTTGGGGCACGAGGATTTTCTATAGCAGCTAGGGTAGTGTAAATAATGCTACAATTGTGCCTACCCCTTAGACCCGATTTATGTATGTTGAGTGTGATTATTTCGTTTTGGACCCGAAAAACCAACTCCCCTTTAGGTACATCTATTAGTGCTTGGCTAGTCGCCAAGAAGGGTCTTCCTAAGATAAAAGGGAATTCATCACTCCCTTTCATGTCAACAACTAAGAAATCACTAGGGAATTCAAAATTTAGCACTTTTACCACTACATCCTCTGCTACTCCCAACGGCGTTAATGAAGATCCATCCGCCAATTTGATAGTAGTAAAGGACCGTCTAATTTCCCTTAATCCTAATTGTCTATACTGCTTAAGAGACATCAAGTTTATGCTAGACCCTAAGTCACACATGACATTATGAAATTCATGACTACCAATTGAGCAAGAAATAGTAAAACTCCCTGGATCTTTTGCTTTTGTTGCTCTTCTTGGTTTCATGCTTGTGTTTGCGTTCTTCTTGGGCCTGCTCGGTCTTTTCTTTGTCGCCTCTTTTCCATCCTCCCACTCCTTTGTTTTCTCTTTAACTTGGATTCTCTCCTTTAGTGGTTCCTGTTTCACAACAACAACTCTAGATTGCTCTAAAGGATCAAGGTTAGCAAAGAACGAATTTTTAAAACAAAAATCAAAAGACTCATCAAGAATAGGAGATGAAGTTTTCTTATCTATGATTGTATTGACCTCCTCCTTCTCAATGTTTTTGACTTCCTCGCTTGATTCCTTTGCTTCTTGGTCCTTCAAGCTCTCTTCATGCTCATCTAGCTCCACAATATTGCAGTGCTCCTTCGGATTAACCACTGTATCACTCGGGTATTGGCCTTGCTTGTGTTGAGCTCCTACTATCTTTATTAGCTGACTCATGTTTGATGTCAACTCTCCAATACTAGCTTGAGTCTGCACCAACGTGTTCTCGAGCCTCTTGATGTCTGCCCCTTGCCCAGTGATATGCTTGTTTAGCTCCATGAATTTTCCATCCACTTTCTTCTCCAACTGAGCTAACTTTTCATCATACTTTTCGAATTGTGACATCGCGATCTCTTCTTGTGATGGCTTCTTACCGTCATGGATCATGCCATTTGTAACAGCAAATCCGGGTGGCGGATTAAGTGTATTTTGCGCGTTCCCATATGAAAAGTTCTGATGATTCTGAGGATACTGATTGTACCGAGGCTGATTGTTCTGGAAGTTGTTGAAGTTTCGTTGATTCACAAATTTTACTTCTTCAACTTCTTCCGGACCCCCTGGCTGTTGTGCTAACGTTAGATTAGTTAGCAAATTCACTTGGCTCGTCAATGCTGTTACTTGTGCTGTGAGCTTTTCAATTGGCTCATTATTGACGGGCTCGACTTTTTGGACACTCGCTACCCTCCTTGGCATGTTTCTCTCGTTCGACCATTGGTAGCTTGTTCTGGCCATCGCGTCCAGGATTGAGAATGCCATCCTTACTGACTTCTCCATCAAACTTCCACCCGCAGCTGCATCCACTTGATTTCTAGTCGGAGCAAGTAGACCATTGTAGAACTTGCATACTTGCTGCTTCTTGGTGAACCCATGTTGAGGGCAACTCCGGATAAGATCCCGGAATCGCTCCCAAGCCTCTCCGAATGGCTCTTGGTCCAATTGCTTGAACTGATTGATCTGGTTCTGCAGGTCGAGCATCTTGCTTGGTGGAAAGTACTTCAACAAGAACGAAGTACTCAAGTCTTCCCAATCTCTGATGTCTTCTAGTGAATTGAACCATTGTAATGCTCTGTCCTTCAGTGAGAAAGGGAACAATCTCATCTTGACCTGCTCGTGCGGCACATGATTGATCTTGATTGTGTCGGCCAGTCTGCGAAACTTGATCAGATGCGCATTCGGATCCTCCAAAGCACTTCCCCCATACTGATTTTGCTGCACTATGTTGATTAGTGCAGGCTTCAGCTCGAAATTGTTGGCATTGAGTGGTGGAGGTTGTACTCCTCCTGCCTGCTGATTTGGACTGGGCTTCAAGCAGTCGCTAATAGGCGTGTCATCTTCATCGCCTGCAGCTGGGTCTATCTGAATTGGGCCGTACTGCTGTTGCAGTTGTGGCTGCTGTACAGGTATCTGCTGCTGTATGTTCGTGACTCGATCATCCAATCGTGCTAAGGCTGTTAGCACTCTATTTAATACTTCATCATTCGGTTGCTGCGGTGGGTTCTCCATCTCAGCTGTGAAGTTTCTTCTCGTTCGGTGTCTGCGAGCTGTTGCTTCAATTTCTGGATCGAAAGGAAGAAGGGTTTCTTTCCCTTTTGATCTGGTGTGCATACGAAGCCTGAAAACACCAAAAACAAGAACTACCGCGTAATACGAAAATTAACCCAAAAAAATAAAAACGAAAATTAAAATTAAAAATACGAAAAAATAAAATCTAGTCTAGTTTCCTCCTATTTTTCAAGATAAAAACTAAGCGCTAAATCCTATTCCCCGGCAACGGCGCCAAAAACTTGACACGTCGGTTTCTAACCTAGTGTTCCGCAAGTGTACGGATGTAGGTGTAGTACTATTGTCAAGGTCGATCCCACAAGGAATAGTTTTAGGTAGTTTGATACCCTAATACTCTAGGAATGTCCTAACTAGATACTAAGTTTTAAAGGTTGATTTTACAAATTAAACTACTCAATTAAATATAACTTCAAACTTAGGAAACACAAAAACTACCAATCAAAGAGAAAAGATATCCTAGGGCTTCGATTTCAGGATATTAATTCAATGTTGAATATGATTAACCTATTAATTTACCAATTCTAGTGTTTATTAGGCGGCACGACAATAATCTAATCATTCTCTCGAAGCGATTAAACCGTTGATTAATTAAGCTAATTACCCTCTCGAGTCAATTAAACCTAATAACTCCCAAACGATCTTAAGCCACGGCCTACACAGTCATAGACAACTGCGCTCTATGTTCTAAGTCTGATAACAATTCCCTCCTCTCGAAGCGGAATTGTTAAACTAAATTACTAAATCTAGGTGATCAAGCTAAATTCAGTTTAAGCATAAACATAGAGATAAAACACATAAAGAATGGAATTAATAGATTAAATCATAAATCAAAACATTGTTATAAAACTCCCTACTTTCTAACCCTAGGACACGAATAGCTTAGCTATCCATGCCTAGTAATAATCCAATACAAAATCTTAATAAAAACATTGTAAGAATTAAAACTAAGAAAGAACAATTAAACCCGGATGACTTCGTCTCGATGATCTTCGTCTTCCTTGTCTTCCAAGGTGATGAAATTTATGTTCTTGATGATTGATCCTCTTTTCCTAGAGCTTGGGGTCCTTTTTATAGAGTTGAGGACGAATCTTGGGGAAGATAGGCTCAAAATCCTATTAAAATTAGGAAATCTTCGCATAAAAACCCTTCTGACACGGCCGTGTTGCTTAAGTGACACGGCCGTGTTGCATTGCACAATCCACTTTTCCAGCAACAATTTGACACGGCCGTGTTCATAGTGTGACACGGCCGTGTTCTATTCCAGAACTCACAACGCGTTGCAGGCCACTTTTGACACGGCCGTGTTGCTTTGTGACGCGGCCGTGTCGGTTCTTGCCCGGTTTTGCTCCTGGACCGGTTCAGACCGGTTCGGACCGGTTTGGACCGGTTCTTCGACGGTTCTCACTCTTTTGGGCCTGTTTTCACTCTTTTCCAACTTGTTTCCTCGTCCGGTAGCCTGAAAATGCTCAAAATACCTTAAAACAAGTCAAAACACGTCAAATGACCCAAATATTATTAATATAACTAAATGCCGGTCAAATATGCACGTAAATGATATAAAATATGATCCTAACTCGACCTAAATACATGCATAAATAACGTGTTATCATGTGCCGAGTCCTCGCCTCCTAACCTTAGTGCCCGAGGATAATGACGAGGCTATCCGGGCAAATTTGGATGAGCTTGAAAGTCGTCGTGAACAATCGTTCATTCAGCAGGCTAGATGCAAACAGCGGGCAGCCCGGTATCATAACCTCCGGGTCCGAGGCACCCAGTTCAGTATTGGGGACTTAGTTCTTCGGCTCAACTCAGCCAGCAAAGCTGCTCCCGAGGGAAAATTACACGCTTCTTGGGAAGGTCCCTACCGGGTTGTTGCTGCGCATGACTCCGGATCTTATCAACTTGAACATCTCAACGGGACCCCGATTCCCCGAAGCTGGCACGTCACCAATTTGAGGCGTTTCTATCTGTGATAGCCACATCTCAAGTACTATCTTATCTTTCATTTCTTTTATAGTTGTTTACCATCTTTGTACTTTTGAATTTGCTCCGGCACTTATTATTGAATAAAAATTCTTTGCTTATATAACCTGTTGTGTTATTCTTTACGTTACGGGGACGCCCTAACACATTCATATTATCATTATTAGTCTCCGGACAATCAAACCTCTCTCTCTCGGTCCGTCCGAGGAGGTTTGCATATTAGTCCCCGGACTCATATCACTTTCTCGTCTGTTTAACCGGAGAAGTGTCTACTCCCGCCTGATCCGTCCGGGGAGGTATATTACTCCCGCCTGATCCGTCCGGGGAGATTGACTAATACATACCGTGTTCCCGAACACCTAATTAAAATGATTCGTAACAAGTTACATTCATTACACCAGTTTGTACACATTACAACAGTTTTATTATCTTCTGAAAATTATACATCAAACAGTTTTTTACAAAGGACTTCGCAAAAAAAAAAAAAAAAAACACAAAAAACATAAAATAACTATCTACGGCCCCCGAGCCAATATTCAGCGCTCCGGCGTTGGGACCCGCTTCTCGGTCTACGTTGGGTCCTCCGGGATCTTGTAGATCCTCGACCTCGGGCTCCGGCTCTGTTACCCTCTCGGGCTCCGGCTCGGTCATCCCTCCGAGCTTCCCTACGCCGAGGACTTGCTCTAGGCGCTTGCCTGGGGGCTTCATTTCTGGTCCGCGCCTGGCTACTTTGTTGTGGCACAGACCTTGGAGTTTGGGCCCATTGCTCAGGGTCCCATTCCTCCGGAACCATCACCTCGATCTCCCTGGCCAGCTCCTCGACTACCTCTTCGGCAACTGCCGCGGGTTCTTCTTCGACTGTGACCACTGGAGCTGGCTCTTGGATAACTATGCCCTTGGCCTTTCCGGATGGTTTTTTCTTATCCTTTCGGGGAGCTCTCTGCGTACTTCGGTCCCGACTGGAGCTCGCAATGAATTCTTCCGCAGTCGGCCTCCACCTGCCTCGGCTTTTCAGCCCTTCATACATACTGAGTAGCAGCTCCAGGACTTCTCGTTTCCTCACGAGCTCCGCGGACTCGACAGAGCTTCTCGACATCAATGCCGCGATGTCACCCTGGATTTCAACAACCCGCTCCTCTACTTCTTCAAAAGTTAGTAGACCGAACTCTGAAAGAATTCGTTCATACTCCTTCTGATGAACACGGACGCGGCTCATCTCGGCAGCTGTGGTTCGATACTTCATCTCGAAGTCTTTGGCTCTTTCATTGGCCTCAACCACCTTCTTCTCTGCCGCGGCAATCTGCTTTTCCAGCTTTGGCACTACGTGCGTCTGCAGATGATTCTTCTCTCCGCGGAACCACTCAAGTGATCGCATGAGCTTCTTTATTGTTTCGTGTAGCTCCGCGGTGTTCTAAACAGACAACGAAGACAACCAGATCGATTACTCTCAAGTATGTAAAGAGTTACATTCAGTTCGACAACGGACATAAAATTGCTCAGGCAAGTAAAACAAGAAGTTCAAGAGACAGGGAAGCATGATTATATTTCACAAGGTGGATTACAATTGTTCAACACAGTACATGATTCCTAACAATTCTAAAAAAGTACAACTTTAAATCTGCGGGGATCGACTGACCTCCCGCTCAATTGCCTCAGTCTCTTCGGGCAACTCCTCTCGCCGGCCCTCGGACACTTCGGCTTCTTCTCCTTCAGCTGCTGCGACGGCCTCGATCGCAGCTGGGGCTTCAACCTCCATCTGTGGGGGGGCCTCGGGGCTTCGGGGAGCGGTGACCAGCTCACCTCGGCAGAACGCCAGAAATTCTTCGTCTTGGTTAGCTTCGCAGGTTGCAACTTCCGCGGCGGACAGAAGCTGCTTCTTCTCCCCGAGCGCCTTCACCAGAGGCCACTCCGGCAGCTTCGCTAGGGCAGCGTAATAAGCCTTTTCCACCTCGGCCGCCGCTTCAGGGTCATACCCGAATTCTGGACGATTGATGTCCACGTTCGGGTATGCCCCCTTCACCTCTTCCAACACCAGGGCTCGAGTGGCTTTATCCCCTATTGCTACAAACTTCGTCTGGAAGTCAAGGAACGTGCTGGAGTGTAATAGTTTCTCGGCGAACACTTTCAGCAATGTTCCCTGACCCTCGACTATGGCAGCCTCCTTAAGCTCCATCTCTGCCCGTTGCTGAAACAGCTCACCTCGGAGAGCATGGTTCTCCGCCTCCACTCCGCGCAGACGCGCGGCCTCGCTTTCGACCATAGACGCCCTCTTCCGCGCCTCGACAAAGTCATGCGCCAGCTTGTCGTTTCGCGCACGAAGATCCCGCGCTGCCGCAGCTAGCTCTTCTCTGGCCTCCACCTCGCCCTTCAGGCCAACATCTATTATTCCTCTGGCCAGTCGCAGAATCTTCTAGGCGTCCGCGCCGTCAAACCCCAGCCTACTGAGGGTCGCCTGTCCTACCTGGATAAGTTGAATATAAAACGACACCGAGCTCAAACCTCACACTATACACCTCGCGTACGTATAGTTATGGTTAGTGTTTTGAGTATTACCTCCGAACTCTCCCCTACTCGGGGTCTTTTAGACGGTGCCAACGGAGTGCCGGTAGGCTCTGGCCTCCTTTTCATCACGGGAGATGGCTCCGCCGACATCACCCGCTCGTCAGACCCCGCCGCTGGTCGCGCACTGGGTGGCATCTCCCCCCGGGGAGACACCTCAGCGGCTTTCCCCTTCTTCTTGGCCGCTGCAGTCTTAGCGGGGCTTCCTGCTGCTGGTTGCTTTCCGAAGCGTCCCACTGCATATAAGGTCTGTGGTTAGTTCTGCACATAATGACAAGTTTCAAATATCAAGGAAGTAAAAACTCCTACCCTCTTCGGCGCTCCCATTGCCCGAATAGTACAGGCTCAATCCTGCCTTCTCCAACTCCTCCTCGGAGCAGAGGGTTTGGAAAGTCCCTACTGTCCGGAACGTATGCTCCACTTCGGCCCCCGGGCTTTCCACGGGGGCGGTATCAAGCACCTCGTCAATCCTCCACTTCGGGAGAGCTATTTTATTCCTAACGAAAATGAACTTCTCCTTCCACCCCTCTACTTTGCTCGGGTTCTGAACCTTGAACCCTCCTCGGGCTCGGGGACTAAAGGAATACCACCCCTTGGAGTTCCCGAAGTTTTTAAGTTGGAAGAAGAACCTAAAAAGATCTACAGACGGCTCTAATCCGGCCTGTTTACATACTACGGTGAATCCAACCACCTGCCTCACCGCGTTCGGCGCTAATTGACAGAGGGCAATACCGTAGTATTTCAGAAGTTGGACGACAACGTCCCACAGCGGCAATCTTAATCCTACTCTAAGGGGATCTATATACATGGTAATAAAACCCTGCGGTGGGCAACAGGCCCTATCCTCGGGGGTAGGGATTATGTACTCAAGGTCGAAGGGAAGGTAAAAAGATGGGAGCTCCCTCAAAATTTGTTCTCGCGACATCCTTAGCGCTACAGAGGACACCTCAAGATCCTCCACCGTGCATTCATAAAATGAAACCAACATGACATTACACTCTAAGCCATCAACTCTGTCTACAGTTCTAACCTCATTCCTCTCCGGAATGAGATATGATAGGGGGGGGACGTCTAACGGGGTACTCGAAGTCCCTAATTCTTCAATCGAGCCCGAAGATGAGGCAGAAGATGAAGAAGATGAAGAGGAAGACATACTTACTTGGTTTGAATTTGAAAGGGTTGATTCAAGAAATTTTTTGATCGGAGATGAATCATGAATGCAGATTTCCTTTTTTTTCCCGCTTTCTAACTGATGAATCGCAATGAAGAAGATGAAAGGTTACTGTGCAATTACTCCAATTATATACGCAAAAATCAATGACGTTGATGCAAACAATTCAAATTCAATAGTGGGGATTTAAACGTGCGATACACACGCTTTACAGTTCCCAAGGCGCGTGGGGAACAGGTTTCTTGGAAGTTGCAGAGCGTGTCACTTCACATCCCTCTCTCTCATGATGGCGCCGCCAGTCACATCAGCCTCACCCTTCTTCAGGAAGATTCAATTTACACTCCGGTGTATCTTCCACCTCGGTCATGCTACCACACTCCGGTGTTCCCTTCATGTTGGCCAGGCAACTCACTCCGGTGAACCTCCCACCTCAGCCAGGTTGTTACATATTTACACCGCGTTTCTTGCTTCTGGGAAGTTTGGCATCCCGATAGAGGTCTTCGACACTCCGGCCTAGCTCGACTTCGTGTTCACAAACTGCTCCACCAAGTCCTCCGAGGACTCGGACCGACTTTTTTCGACCGTAAACACCTCGGCCGGTCAGTGACCACGGCCCTTCCTGCTTACCGTACCACTCCGGAGACAACCGAAGCTCCCTCCTCGCTTCGGCTAGGGGGGGGCATCTGATAGGGATAGCCCGGTTACTTCGGGTCGGGTTAATACCTGAGCCCGCTGATCAGCCCAGCAAGCGCGTAAAGGCCCACTATGCGTAGGCCCAGCAGGCCCAGGAACGCGCGCCAGCCCAGTGAGTGGTTTGTTCCGTGAATCAAGGCCCATGATCTTTTCCCAACTGCCATGCAGATTTGATGGGCAAGATTATAGGAATTTAGTTAGGGTTGTGATTTAGTAGTATAAATAGGTGAAAAGAACTCTGAATTAGGGTTCGCACTCTGTGTACTGAATTACTCCGTGTAAACTCAACATTCTAGTAAAAGAAACACCTCGGCAAGAGTGATTTTCTGCCCGTGGACGTAGATCTCCGGATCGAACCACGTAATTCCTGTGTTTTTACATTCTGTTTGCGTAGATTATTGTTCAAATTGTGTGGTTACCGGGTTGCGCTTTATCATATATATTATAGGAAACAACTTATGAGTGATTTATTATATATATGAAAAACTATTTTTCAAAAAATTAAAAACAAATAATTCTCCATTCATATTTTTTTATGTATATATGTTCATATTTTTTATGTATAATATCAAATTAATGGTTTTCTACTTTTTTTTTTTACATTTATACCACATATTTTAAATCAGTTACACCAAAAATTACAATTGATTTTCAATTATTTAGGTTAGATTTGAATACATATAGGTTGATTAGTCTTAATTGGGTTTGAGCTGCTGCTAAAAATTACTCCATCCCGGCTTAATTTGCCATTTGCTTTTTTGGTTTGTCCCAAATAACTTTGTCAGCAAAAAAAAAAAAAGAAATTTTTCTCTAAATCTCGACCTTAAAAATCTCAACCATCAATCTCCACCTTTTAAAAGGTCAAAGATTCCATAAAATCTGCTTTTTCTTAATCTCCGTGCTCGGTCAGAGTAGACAAATTAAGCCGGGACGGAGGTAGTATTATACAAAAATTATTATTTTTATTAATATTTATTACATATATTTTGCAAAAAAAAAAAAAAAATCGATTTATTTATATTTGAAAAGAAGCCTCAGTCCCACTGCCTACTGGAAGGTGAGCCTATGGAAGAGCCAGATAGGTATCACAAACTGTTTGGATTCTTGTTATATCTTGGCTTTACCCACCCAGATATAACATATGCAGTTCAACAGTTGAGTCACTTTGTGAACCAACCATTCAATGCCCATTGGGATGCAGCTCTGAATATAGTTCGTTACTTAAAAGGTTGTCCAAATCTAGGATTATTCTATGCTGCAAACACTACATTAGTTCCAATTGCATATTGCGATGTAGATTAGGTCTGCTGCAAGGATACACGAAGATTCATCACTGGATATTACGTTTTTTAGCACTTCTTTGATTTCGTGGAAAGCTAAGAAACAGACTACAGTGTCCAAATCATTAGCAAAAGTTGATTACAGATCGTTAGGTTCGACGGTGTCCAAACTACAGTGCGTCTCTTACATCTTGGACGACCTCCAAATTCAAATACCAAAGCTAATAAAACTATATTGTGACAACAAAACTTCAATCCACATCATAGCAAATTTGGTGTTTCACGAGCGAACAAAGCATTTAGCGATCAATTGCCACATTGTTCGAGACAAGTACAAAGACAGTTTCATAGATTTACAACATGTGCAATCGAAGAACCAACTTGCGGATATCTTCACAAAAATACGTAGGCCCTACAAAATTTTAATTTTTATTGTCCAAGTTCGGACTACTAAATATAGACTAGTAGTCCAACTTGAGGGGGGATATTTAGACATAAAATAAATGGCATTTATATAAATAATAATAAAACTACTTTTAGTTAGTTATAAGTGTTGTTGAGTAACAAGTTATAAAACTCACAACTCCTCTCTCTTGTAGCTCATACATCCAGTTACGAAAATATGCATTGAATTATTTTCTCTTTGAGTTTCCTTTCAGCTCTAGAAGCTTCACAGCTTCTTCAAGTTTGCTCTAGGGTATCTTGTTTGTTTTGTTGGAGTTGAGTAACGATATTGCGCCTTCCCTTTTATGACTGAAAAGCCGACCATATTCATTCACTTGATTGCAAAATCTTCCTGCATAGTTTGAAGGGAGACGATAGGCATTTGTTAGTTTCTCGATATTGAAACTTTTTATTTGGTTTCAAATGCTTGTAGTTGGAGATTTTTGTTTATTGAATTTTCTGCTTAGTTTTATAATGATTCTATACGATTGCAGATGCATAATGTGGCATTGGGAATCATATCTCGTAGAATACAATAGCAACAGTTGACGACACCAGAGACTATATATGGTATTCTTCAACTTAAATGACTACCATATTATGTTCTCTATTTTGATCTTTTTTTCCTTTTTACTGGCAGTTTCTTTCTTTTTTTTTTTTTTTTTTTTTTTTTTTTTGGCACATACATTCATCGAATCTTCAAAATATTTATCGCCATGCAAAGTAAGAAAAGATGAATGTGGTAGATTTATATGTTGGGGATGGGGTTGGTGCAAAACAAGAAAAGATGAATAAGGAAGATGTTCTATATTAGGGTGGGATTGTGGGAATTGATCTCCTGATCTATTGCTTGGGTAATAAGATGCTCTATCAACTGAGCTACAATCAATGCTCAAAAATAGATGAATGATTTGATTAATGAATAAAAAGAATTTTTAGTTTTGAGAGAAAATATTATGATGAACAAGACCGAAATTAGTTAGAATAATACTGTAATTATTTTGTAATTAT
This sequence comes from Ajuga chamaepitys, assembly GCA_958295605.1. NCBI lineage: Eukaryota > Viridiplantae > Streptophyta > Magnoliopsida > Lamiales > Lamiaceae > Ajuga > Ajuga chamaepitys. Next base: position 28,492,100 of record OY282498.1, read on the forward strand.
TCCAGAGGTGAAAACCAGTAGCATATGCAACTTGTATGAAGAGAGATTGATTTTTTATCTAACAGTTAAGATAGAAAAAGTCAATAATCTAATGGTAATTAATAGTCCAGTTTGATCTGACGGTTAAGATAGAAAAAGTCCTAATCTAATGGTAATTAATAGTCCAGGTGCACTAATACCTCAAGTATACCAAAGTTGGACTCTAAAATTTAGTTAATTTTAATAGTATATAATACTGCAATATTTTAGGATTTCGTAAAACAACTTAGCAATTAAGGCTAGAAATATATTTATAATAAATAGTTTTTGGAACATACATGTGTATGTGTAAAAAATATATATATATAAATATATATATAACTAATATTCTACATAACCAATTTAAGCAACAATATGAGCGCCTGATTATCTAGCGCCAAAGTCACTTTTCCTATTTTCTGTGACAATTTCTCTTTCCTTAAATTTTAGGTCGTCACTGTTTTCTTATTTTCTGTTACAACATCAATATTTTCCACGACTCGGAAACGCATAACAACAACGTCTCTCACGCCCCAAGGATGGAGGCAAAGGGGTGCCAAGGGGGTCATTGCCCCTCCCCCCTTCAATTTTAAATATTTTTTAATGTTTTTTAAATATTTATTTTTATTAAAGGTTATTTAGGGTCATCTAGCTATTTGTATCAATTTATTTGATATTATTTGATATTTAGCTAACGTAGTATGCATATGTATCTTATACAACTACCAAATACACACATATAGATACACAAATAGGAATCAATTATTTATTGTTAAGTAATAGGTTTTGACAATTCTAATAAAAAAATAAAATAAAATATAGGGTAGATAGTTTTTTAGTCTATTAGTTTCGCTATGTTTTATTTAAGTACATAATCTTTGGTTATTTCGATTTTGGTCTTTTAACATTCAAAATTCGACAAATTGGTCATGTCACTGCCTACTGATGCCAATGTCCAATATGTCGAATTTATCGAATTTTGAAAGTTAAAGGATCAATTTGTCAAATTTCAAAAGTTAAAAGAGCAAAATCAAAATGACCAAAGATAATATCCTTATATAAAAAATAGTGAAACTTAATGCAATAAACAACTACTTACCCTATAATATATTGAGTTTAGGGGAAAAAGTCTCGCAAAATGAAGCTCAAAGAAAATTTAAAAAAATCTTTATACTTAAAGTTTCACAAATAAATCATTTTATTGGTTTTTACAGCTTGATTGACTATTAGTTATCATATTTAACATTATGAAATAAATATTTTTTACTTTTAGCTACATATTTTGTATAAAAATTATTCATTTTAATTTTTCTAATACATCATTGATTATCTGATTATGTGAATAATATATTTGGTATAATTAATATTTTGATAAAAGTATTAATTTACGGGGCTTCATTTTTACAGTTAATATGCATTATTCTATTGTAATACTATAACTGGGCCCCTCCAACTGAATTTTCTGGCACCCTCATTGCGTCACACCTCTCCGTAACGCAGAAGAGTAGTGTTTCTCACGCCGTCATTGATGCGTCGCCATAGCCAACGCTATCCTACCACTGGTAGTCATAGTTGACAAGTCTCGCTGTTGAATATCTGTGCCGCAACAATTATTCTTAACCGTTTGTCATTGAATTATTTCCATCGTCCACTGTAGTCCATGATTTTTCTTATATATGGCCATCAATTTTTTATTTTTTCCATTTTGTTGTTCACGTAGAGCCAAAAATAAAATTCCAGCCATCATTTACTTTTCCTTTTATGTTTGCGTCAATTTTGTTCCATCTCAAGTAAATGAGAATTAAGGTAATTCAAGTAATAAAAAAATATTAAGGTAATTCAACCAATTTGATCTGATGTAGCTCAAGGGGTTTTTTAAATAAATTTTTCCCGCTTCAAATAAATTTTGAACCATTGTTTGAAATGTTTCTAGGAGTGACAATCATCCCATATTGGAAGGACTCCACTAATGATGTTGTGCATGATGCAATAATATATTTGGAAAGAGAAAATTAAATAGGAAAAATAAATAAAGTAAAATATTATATTTTTATAGGATTTTGCTGAATCTGTAACTTGCCTCGCTAAAAGCTAAACCATAATCCTTCCCACTTTGAGCGTCAATTCGTCAGATTTAAACACCCCTCTGCCCCAATTTATTTTTCATTATGCAATTTCAATATTTTTTATACTGAAACTATCATTATATTGTAAACTAAAATATAATTTGAAGCAAGGAAGTTGAATCAAAAGTTAATTAGCAAATTAAGAAAATATGACTTATAAATAGGGTTTATCAATTAATATCATGATAACAAAATCTTAAATTTATAAATTATTTATATTCAATCTACACGAGGTGGGTAGAGGCAATTTTATCAAAATCCTTTATCTGACTCAAACCTGCTAAAAAACTTGATCAAATAGGTTTAAGCGGACTTGACCCAAGTGGGTTTTCTACGAGTTCGAGTTTGAACCAGCCATTTTAACATCCCTAGGCATGAAGAATTGTGTGTTTTGATGAATGTGAGTATGTTGGGAAATGTTATTAATGACAAGGAAACAAGAAACACAAAATGAATACATGGTGAATCAAGCATGGCTGGGAAAAGAGACGGATTAAAGAGCAACGAAAGCCGGAGAACTTTTGCTTAACTTTAAGTCTCTTGTATTTTTGTGCAAAGAGATTCAATCATTGTTAATTGGAATATATATATATATATAATATATATATATATATATATTTATATAAACACAAATTTATCAACTTAGTAACATAGAACAAGGTTGCAAAACTCGAAACTTGGTGGTTGGGTGGTATTGCAGCGCCTAGAGAATGCCCTTTTTATAAATATAATTTGTACATGTCGAAGTTATAGGTTTATACTTATAGTGGACCAAATTTTACTATAACGGTCTCTATAGTTAATTAATTGTGCAAGATGGAATGAAAAGAAGGTGTGATGGAGGAACTTGAGTGTGAGGGGAGAGGGATTTAACTTTTATTTAATTTTTCTGCCATTGTAATGAGGAGAATAAGAGTTTTAACGTTTAACTTTTAACTTTTATCTTTTTAATTTAATCAACAGTCTCAAGTTAAAAAAACGATAGCGTTTTTAAAAAGAAAAAAAATGAGTAGGCCGCCTAGGCGGTGCCTAATACTGAAAAAGCCTAAAGGAATGATTTTTACATAATTGGAGGCAGGCTGGAGGCGCCTAGTGCCTAGACGCCGCCTAGGCCGCCTTTTGTTTCATTGATATATAATAATTAAAAATTATTGTAATATTTAAAAATAATAACATGTATTAAATGATACCAAATAAGAGATAACCTACTGATAGGGATGGCCCGATCAGTTCGGGTCGGGTTAATACCTTGGCCCACTGACCGGCCCAGAAGGTCCAGAAGCACGCGTCCCAGATAATGTGGTGCAGCCCAACTTGAGGCTTGTTCCGCGATTCGAGGCCCACGATCTGTCCCCAACCGCCACGCAGCGGAAAATATGCGCGACAATAGGGAGTTAGTTAGGGTTTTATTAGGAGATAGTATAAATATGAGAAAAGAACTCTGAATTAGGGTTCGCATTCTGTATTCTGAAATTACTACGTGTAAACTCAAAGATCTAGTGAAAGAAACACCTCGACAGGTGCTATTTTGTGCCCGTGGACGTAGATCTCCGGATCGAACCACGTAAATCTTGTGTTTTTTCATATTGCTTACGTAGGTTTTCGTTAAGTTTCTTGGATATCAGATTGCGCATTATCAATTGGCGCCGTCTGTGGGAATCGCAAGTAGTTTTTGACATTAACAGTGCATTCAAATATCATGGTGATGACTCGTCTGAATCAATCTCGCCAGGGTGATCAAGCCAATCAAGATCCACTCGTGGATCAAGTTTTGCCGCCGAGGCAATCGCCGATAAGAGGTACGTCCCATCATCAGGGCAACCAAGCCCAGTTATGAATCCAGACAACCAGTTCTTACCTCCACCCCCACAAGACATGCAAAACCCTAATCTCGCTGCTGCCCGGCCACCGGTCAATATTCAAATAACTCCAGAATTACTCCAGGCTTTCCTACAAGAGCATGCTCATGTTCTTCAGGACTGGGCGGCCAATCGCCTAAATCCCGAGGGACCTGCCAGACATGATGCCAATCCCGCGGTGCCTCCACATCGTCAGCACTCGCATGATCGACAAGACCCGGTGCACCGCGGGCGTCAGGATCGGCGACGGGAACGACCTGGTTCTCCCGAGGACCATGGGAGTTCTAACGGGTCAAGACAGCGCAACGACGAACCTACAGATGTCGATCGCCGCCGTCCACTCAACGCGGCTAAAAGAGTTCGTTATGCCAATCCTCATACTCTAGGTCTTCAAGAGTATGAGCGAGTCCAACGCAATGTCGAGCTCGACAGAATCCTGGGCCTTGATGCCAATGGAGATATCATCACACTGTTCTCTCAAGAAATCATGGCCACCTCCCTTCCCGAAGGGTTTAAAAGGCCTGCCATACCACCTTACGACGGCACCGGAGATCCAGCCAATTTTCTTGGAGCTTTCAGGCACAACATGCTTAGCCGCGATCATACTACGTCCCTCCATTACTGTAAGATTTTCCCTGAGTACCTTCAGGATGAAGCTCGGGTTTGGTTTGATTCTCTCCCGCGCAATAGCGTATCCTCTTTTAGAGAACTCGCCGAACACTTTTGGGCGCGTTTCGAAGCACGTGCGAAGCCCATGGCCACCCTGGCCGACCTCATGAATATGGAACAGCGGGACGGCGAAACCGTTACCCAATTTCTTGACCGCTTTACAGCGGAGAGTCTCAAGGTGGGAAATTGCTCAGATGATGTAATCATCAATGCATTCATGAATGGACTCCGTCCCGGACCACTCTACACCGAGTTGGTTCATAATCCACCGGTCACAACCCGAGCACTGTTCAAAACGGTCTGCAGATATGCTAAGGCTGAGGAGCAGACTCGTCGGAAACGTGAGAAACATGCTAGCAAGCGGCAGTCCGACAGGGCACAAGTTGGGCCTAGCACACGACCTAGTGCCTTTTCTCGTCTGAACCCGGGGCGTTCAGAATCTCGAGGTGATATTCTACAATTCACTCCGCTGACAAAATCACGAGCTGAAATTCTTTCTGTTCACAAGAATGATTTACGGCCCTGTCCGCGGATGACTGCTCCGCCTGAAAAGAGGAACCGTGGAAAGTGGTGTGCATACCACCGAGATCATGGGCACGAGACGGAGGAGTGCCGAGAGCTCAGCAGGGAAATTGAGGAGTGTTTAAAGAAAGGTCTCTTGCGACAATACATTGCGCGGACCGATGACAAACCTCGGACAAGTCAGAATGGGGGTTCGTCTCATAACCGCGGTGTCACACCCACCCTCGTAAAAACTTATTTTATATTAATTTTTTTTTTAGCCTTACAAAACCTGTATATTTTTTTTTTCCTCCAGAATTAACTATTTAGAATACTCCTTCAAGATCAAAATCTCACCTACATATATTTACATAGATACAGATCGAGCACAAAGGTGTCACGCTCCATTCAACACCATATTTACAGAAATATACATATTAAAGTTCCTTAGTTTGAACGTGTTCGAAAATATTATTAAAACACTAGCAAAAACATAACGAGTCCAAGGTTTAGCCCCACAGGCCGTCATTCATATACACGGGGCTTCAAAACTTGCAAAAGCTCCAGCAGCATGCCAGATCAGCTCACGAACTCATGCGTAGTCAAACTCACCTACAATGCAAGAACTACGTGAGCTAAAACTCAGTAAGCAGAAATCATGCTTGCCAATGCGTAAATGATGAGATGCATTTCACAAAACCATTTCTTTCAATTCTTTCTCAAAAGAAATCATATTTGGTGGGAATTGGCTCTCGTCACTGTCACAAACCTCCCAAAAATAACACTCATTGGCCACACTCGTGACTACCAAGGGTCCCTCCTCCCCCCTTATAGTCCACCCGAGATACTAGTGATGGTTGGTACGACCAAGTGGCTATCCTTCCGAGACTACCAGGGGTCCGCCTCCTGCCTGCCCCTGCAGTCCACCGGAAAGTCTACCTCTTCCCGTACCCCTCATCATAAAGGTGCTGAAGTGGGAACCTCTTCCGCGTGCACGCCTGCCACCGGAAGCATCCCGAGAGACACCATACACAATATATAAAACTCTCAATGTGCCAGTGGTCACCAACCCCAAAACATTATCAATTTATGAAATTACGTTATTTTGACTTCTTATATGTACACATGTAATCCTTGTAGATGCTAATGCTCATGATTGATGCACATCAATTTGTTTCTAGCAACGGAATAAAACACTTTATACAAAGGTATGCAACAACACATATAACAATCAATTATCACAAATAACAAACAAAATACTATGTTCAAGCATTGTAGTTGGAGATGGATTTCTACTTACCTCTCCTCCGGAGTAGGTTTTGAAATTTCCTATTCCACAATGGTAATCAATCTACGACAATTTTAAATCGAATTAATACACAATTTATCAAATTCCAGGTTATTAAGTACTTTTAATTTGAAATTTCCAGTTTCGTCGCATTTTAGTAATAAGACTCTAACTATTTCTACAAAATTGATATTTATATGATTCAAGTTGGGTTATAAAGCTAACACATAAGGCTACAACTTTCATGTTTTACACTTTTCCTAATTCAGCTCATAAATTGGTCAAAATCGGCTAACTATTGAACATTAAAAATCTGGGCAGATTTAACAAAAATTAAACCTAGGCTATTTTGATTACCAAATAACATATGAACATTATCATATATATAAAAATATACTCAAATTTATTTAGTAAAACTAATATGATACTCTAACCTATTCTATTTCTAAATAATTAAGATTGAGATTGATTTAAATGAAATTACCTCTTACCTCAATCCTCCGTTTTGCACCCCCTTTTCTTCTTCTTCTTTTTTTTTTTTTTTTTTTTTATGAGTTTAGAATATAGACTAAATGCAGAATGAGTTGGATGTGTATGAAGAAGTCTTATTTATTGAACTTGTCGTGTGACTTTATTAATTGATAAATATCTTATGTAGATAGGTGTAATCACTTGACTTAATTAGTTTGGCGGTGGTAAAAGCAATAATGTCATGATTGTTATCCACCGCCATCAAATTCTTTCTTTTATTATTTTTATTGTTATTGTTGTTGTTGTTGTTTTTATTATTCTGACGATATAATCTTTTACATATCTGATACTTCTACGTACCAAATAATGTTCCACATTTTAAACTTGTCACGCATAGTCTTAAATTTTAAAGCATGTCCCAATATTTTAGACTAGGGGGTTCTTGACTACCAAATTAACCATCTCCAAATTAGTTGCAAAAAATCTAAAATGACGTAATAAATATAACAAATTAATTACTATAAAACGAGCACGTAAATAGAACATAAAAATATGGTATGCATGAAATGCAAAAATTATATTGGCCAGTGAGTTGTGAGAGGCACGGGTATTACATCCTCCCCCCCTTATAAAAATTTCGTCCTCGAAATTTACTTACTTGAAGAGTTCAGGATATTTGGCTCTCATTACATCCTCTCTTTCCCAGGTAGCTTCTTCGACTGATTGATTTCTCGATAGGACTTTGACTAAGGGGATTTCTTTGTTTCTCAGCCGTTTTACTTCCCTTAATAAAATCTGTACTGGTACTTCTTTATATCCCAAGTCTGCTTGTAGTTCTACAGGTTCACTGTTCAGGACATGAGACGGATTTGCAACATACTTCCTCAATACTGACACATGGAACACATTATGTATTTGAGACATTGATGCTGGCAAATCGAGTCTGTAGGCAACTTCACCAATCCTCTCGATAATAGGAAATGGACCAATGTATCTCGGGCTAAGTTTTCCTTTCTTACCAAACCGCATTATTCCCTTCATTGGTGCAACTTTCAAGAACACTAGTTCTCCTACTGCAAACTCAAGTGCTCTCCTTCTCTTATCTGCATAGCTTTTCTGGCGACTCTGAGCTGTTTTCATCCTTTCCCGAATCTGTGACACAGCTTCTGACATTTCTTGTATTACACTTGGACCTAGAAGTCTTCTTTCACCAACCTCATCCCAATGTATCGGTGATCGACACTTCCTACCATATAGTGCTTCATAAGGGGCCATTCCTATAGTGGATTGATAACTGTTGTTGTAGGAAAATTCTATCAAAGGTAGAAATTTACTCCATTGACCCTGGAAGTCTAACACGCAAGCTCTGAGCATATCCTCTAAAGTTTGTATCGTCCTTTCCGATTGTCCGTCAGTTTGTGGATGATATGCAGTACTGAAAGACAACTGTGTTCCCAGTGCCTTGTGTAAACTCTTCCAGAAGGTAGACAGGAATCTTGAGTCTCTATCTGAAACAATGGATAATGGTACTCCGTGAAGTCTAACTATTTCTTGTATATATATATGAGCATAACGATCCATGGAGTAAGTAGTACAGACTGGGAGAAAATGAGCCAATTTCGTAAGTCTGTCCACAATTACCCAGATAGCATCGTGACCCTTTACAGTTTTCGGCAATCCCACCACAAAATCCATTGTAATGTTCTCCCATTTCCATTCCGGGATCAGCAAGGGCTGTAAAGTTCCTGCCGGTCTTTGATGTTCTGCCTTTACCTGTTGACAAGTCAAACACTGTTTTACACACTGAGCAATATCTTTCTTCATACCTGGCCACCAATACTGCACCTTTAGATCTCGATACATTTTAGTAGCTCCTGGATGTACAGAATATGGTGTCGAATGCGCCTCTGCCATAATATCTCTACGAATGTTATCTACATCTGGCACACATAACCGGTTTTTGAATCTTAAGATATCATTCTCTGACAACTGAAAGTCTGATGGCATCCCTGATGCGACATCCTTCTTTACTTTAGCTAAATATTCATCTTCATTCTGTCCCTGCTTAATTCTATCAAGTAGGGTAGGCTGAAGGGTTAGAGCTGCTAGTCTTGCCTCCACTACCCCCAGTTGAACAATCTCAACATTCATTCTTTGCAAGTCTAGTAACTCCGGTTTCTGAATTAAAGCCATCAATGTGGTACTTTGGGACGATTTTCTGCTTAAGGCATCAGCTACGACATTTGCTTTACCAGGATGATAGTTGATAACACAGTCATAGTCTTTCACGAGTTCTAGCCATCTTCTCTGTCTCATATTCAGCTCCTTCTGTGTGAAAAAGTATTTCAGACTCTTGTGATCTGTGTAAATCTCACATCGTTCTCCATATAGATAGTGTCTCCAAATTTTTAGCGCAAATACTACTGCTGCAAGCTCCAAGTCGTGAGTAGGGTAGTTCTTCTCATATTCCTTCAACTGTCTGGATGCATATGCTATTACTTTGCCATTCTGCATTAACACACACCCTAAACCGTTCTTCGAAGCATCACTGTATACCACAAAGCCTCCAGTCCCTGTTGGTATTGAAAGGATCGGTGCCGAGGTTAACCTTTTCTTCAATTCCCGAAAGCTCTACTCACAAGCCTCTGTCCACTTGAATGTTACACTCTTTCTAGTCAACTGTGTTAAGGGAGATGCAATTTTCGAGAATCCTTCTACAAATCTCCGATAGTACCCCGCTAACCCGAGAAAACTACGTACCTCTGAAGGGTTTGTAGGTTGTGGCCAATTATTAATTGCTTCAACTTTACTTGGATCAACTGAAATTCCTTCTCCTGACACAACATGCCCTAGAAATATTACTCGATCCAACCAGAACTCACATTTCTTGAACTTAGCGTACAACTGTTTCTCCTTTAGAACATCTAAAACCTTTCTCAAATGCACAGCATGCTCTGCTTCATTCTTGGAGTAGATCAGGATGTCATCAATAAACACAATAACGAACTTATCCAAAAAGTCTTTGAACACCCGATTCATCATATCCATGAAAGCTGCTGGGGCATTTGTCAAACCGAATGGCATTACTAGAAACTCATAGTGCCCGTATCTCGTACTGAATGCTGTTTTTGGAATATCTTCCTCTTTAATTTTCAGTTGATGATAACCTGAACGCAAGTCAATCTTGGAGAATATGGCAGCTCCCTGGAGTTGATCAAACAAGTCATCAATCCTGGGTAAGGGGTATTTGTTCTTGATCGTAACCTTGTTCAGTTCTCTGTAATCTATACACATTCTCATAGTACCATCTTTCTTCTTGACAAACAAAACTGGTGCACCCCATGGCGAAAAGCTAGGTCTAATGAAGCCTTTGTCCAGTAAATCTTGCAATTGAATCTTCAATTCTTTCAACTCTGTTGGCGCCATTCTGTATGGTGACTTCGATATAGGAGCAGTCCCTGGATATACGTCAATTACAAACTCTATCTCTCTGTCTGGGGGTAATCCTGGGAGTTCGTCTGGAAATACTTCAGGGTATTCTTGCACCACTGCTACCTCCTCAATAGTCGGATAACGCTTCTCTTCCATACTCATAACACTTACTAGGTAGCCTTCACAACCGCTTTCCAATAATCTTTGCGCTTTTACCGCTGATATTGTGTGATATTTGAACCTTTTTCGTACCCCAATAAAGACGAAAGATGTGTCACCAAGCGGCTGAAATGTGATTGTCTTGTTCTGACAATCTATTGTAGCACCATATTTTGATAGCCAGTCCATTCCCAAAATCACATCATAATCATTCATATCTAATATAATCAGATCGGCATAAAGTTCTCTTCCTTCAATAGAGATAACACATGCTCGCAGAATTTGGTTAGTTTGTTTTGACTCTCCGGAGGGGATCACTACATTGTAACTAACGTCTGCTATATCAGGTTTCCTACCCAGCCTCTTCACATACTCAGTGGATGCAAATGAATGTGTAGCTCCAGAATCAAATAATGCAAATGCAATTGTATCACAGATGGGAACTTTACCTGTTACTACAGATGTATTCGCTTCCGCTTCCTCTGTGGTCATGGTAAAGACTCTAGCTGGCGTCTTTTTTTGTGTAGCAGGGTTTAACTTCTCTGGACAAACCGTGGAAATGTGTCCTGCTTTTCCACATTTAAAACAAGTCCGATACTCTGCAAAGCACTTTCCGCTATGCGAACCTCCACATGTCGGACATGTAGGTTGTGTAACTGGTGGTTTTCCTTGTTCACCCTTTTGGCGCTTGTTCTGATCCCATGGTGGTTGTCCTGGTTTTGGTTGAGAACCCGGCCTTGGACCTTGCACTTGTAGCGGCCTTTTCTTTCCATCTCCTCCAAAACGAGGTCCTTGTCTTTGTATAAACTGACGCCTAACCTCCTGAGCACGCCTAATTTTCATTTCTGCTTGTTCGGCAATCAACGCTCGTTCAGCAACTTGTGAATAAGTTACTCCATGTATTCCAGCCATACACACATCTCTATATAACTCTGGCCTCAGACCTTCTAAGAATCTCTCTACTTTCAGCGCATCCGTACTGACCATGTGCTCCGCAAACATAGAGAGTTGCTCGAACTTGGCGATGTAGTCTGCAACATCCATTGCCCCTTGTCTCAATTGTATGAACTCGTTCATCTTCATTACTCGAACTGGGGCAGTGAAATACTTGTTTCTAAAAAGTTCTTTGAACCTATCCCAGGTCATTGTCGCCACATCCTCAATAGTTTTCATTGTGTCCCACCAGTGTCCCGCACTTCCACGTAACATGAACGATGCGCACAATACCTTTTCCCCCTCAGGAACATTACTATACAAAAACATGTTCTCTATAGTTCTAAGCCAATCCTCCGCATCAGTGGGATCCACTGCACTCTCAAATGTTGGCGGGTTAAGCTTTCTAAATCTCTCCCCGATGACCTCTAAGTATTCAGCTCGAGGTTGCTGTTGATTTACACCATTTCCTGGTTGTTCACCCACACCCCTTTGTTGGATAAGTTGTTGAATCTGTTGCGACTGTTGTTCAACTAACCCTGTCAACCGAGCCACAATCGCTTCAAGGACAACACCTACTGCTGGTGCATTCGGTTCTGGATCGTTATTTCCTTCAACACCTTCTCCTCTAACGACCTCCATGATTTCTTTCTAATTTTATTGTCCCTCTGTCACAGGCCAATATGATTCATGAAATAATGAGTACAAATTACGAATAAGTAAAACTTACTGGCATGTCTGCGCTTCAGAAGTTCTGAGCTCACGTATATGAACAGTCTACAGGGCACAAACCGGGCTCTGATACCACTCTGTCACACCCACCCTCGTAAAAACTTATTTTATATTAATTTTTTTTTTAGCCTTACAAAACCTGTATATTTTTTTTTTTCCTCCAGAATTAACAATTTAGAATACTCCTTCAAGATCAAAATCTCACCTACATATATTTACATAGATACAGATCGAGCACAAAGGTGTCACGCTCCATTCAACACCATATTTACAGAAATATACATATTAAAGTTCCTTAGTTTGAACGTGTCCGAAAAGATTATTAAAACACTAGCAAAAACATAGCGAGTCCAAGGTTTAGCCCCACAGGCCGTCATTCATATACACGGGGCTTCAAAACTTGCAAAAGCTCCAGCAGCATGCCAGATCAGCTCACGAACTCATGCGTAGTCAAACTCACCTACAATGCAAGAACTACGTGAGCTAAAACTCAGTAAGCAGAAATCATGCATGCCAATGCGTAAATGATGAGATGCATTTCACAAAACCATTTCTTTCAATTCTTTCTCAAAAGAAATCATATTTGGTGGGAATTGGCTCTCGTCACTGTCACAAACCTCCCAAAAATAACACTCATTGGCCACACTCGTGACTACCAAGGGTCCCTCCTCCCCCCTTATAGTCCACCCGAGATACTAGTGATGGTTGGTACGACCAAGTGGCTATCCTTCCGAGACTACCAGGGGTCCGCCTCCTGCCTGCCCCTGCAGTCCACCGGAAAGTCTACCTCTTCCCGTACCCCTCATCATAAAGGTGCTGAAGTGGGAACCTCTTCCGCGTGCACGCCTGCCACCAGAAGCATCCCGAGAGACACCATATACAATATATAAAACTCTCAATGTGCCAGTGGTCACCAACCCCAAAATATTATCAATTTATGAAATTACGTTATTTTGACTTCTTATATGTACACATGTAATCCTTGTAGATGCTAATGCTCATGATTGATGCACATCAATTTGTTTCTAGCAACGGAATAAAACACTTTATACAAAGGTATGCAACAACACATATAACAATCAATTATCACAAATAACAAACAAAATACTATGTTCAAGCATTGTAGTTGGAGATGGATTTCTACTTACCTCTCCTCCGGAGTAGGTTTTGAAATTTCTTATTCCACAATGGTAATCAATCTACGACAATTTTAAATCGAATTAATACACAATTTATCAAATTCCAGGTTATTAAGTACTTTTAATTTGAAATTTCCAGTTTCGTCGCATTTTAGTAATAAGACTCTAACTATTTCTACAAAATTGATATTTATATGATTCAAGTTGGGTTATAAAGCTAACACATAAGGCTACAACTTTCATGTTTTACACTTTTCCTAATTCAGCTCATAAATTGGTCAAAATCGGCTAACTATTGAACATTAAAAATCTGGGCAGATTTAACAAAAATTAAACCTAGGCTATTTTGATTACCAAATAACATATGAACATTATCATATATATAAAAATATACTCAAATTTATTTAGTAAAACTAATATGATACTCTAACCTATTCTATTTCTAAATAATTGAGATTGAGATTGATTTAAATGAAATTACCTCTTACCTCAATCCTCCGTTTTGCACCCCCTTTTCTTCTTCTTCTTTTTTTTTTTTTTTTTTATGAGTTTAGAATATAGACTAAATGCAGAATGAGTTGGATGTGTATGAAGAAGTCTTATTTATTGAACTTGTCGTGTGACTTTATTAATTGATAAATATCTTATGTAGATAGGTGTAATCACTTGACTTAATTAGTTTGGCGGTGGTAAAAGCAATAATGTCATGATTGTTATCCACCGCCATCAAATTCTTTCTTTTATTATTTTTATTGTTATTGTTGTTGTTGTTGTTTTTATTATTCTGACGATATAATCTTTTACATATCTGATACTTCTACGTACCAAATAATGTTCCACATTTTAAACTTGTCACGCATAGTCTTAAATTTTAAAGCATGTCCCAATATTTTAGACTAGGGGGTTCTTGACTACCAAATTAACCATCTCCAAATTAGTTGCAAAAAATCTAAAATGACGTAATAAATATAACAAATTAATTACTATAAAACGAGCACGTAAATAGAACATAAAAATATGGTATGCATGAAATGCAAAAATTATATTGGCCAGTGAGTTGTGAGAGGCACGGGTATTACACGCGGAGGTTATCATGACCGGGGTACACAACAAAATCGGCCGCCGTGGCAGAATAATCGGCCGGGGCCTAGCAATCATGCACGGCAAGACTCTGGCAATCGCCAACAACCTCGTTTTCTGCCACCGCCTCCTCCTCCGAGAGGACCCGAAGACAATGCACCCACTCACGTAATAAACGTGATATATGGGGCCCTCCCCACCGGGGCTTCACGAAATGCCTTGAAGGCAGAGGCTCGCCGTCCTCCTCCATAGGAGCCACGTCATAAGCGCCTCCATCAATCCGAAACTGTTAGTTTCAAAGATAGGGACCCGGTTCCAGAGATAACACCTCATACTGACGCCATTGTCATCGACATGATTGTAGCCAATATTACAATAAAGCGGGTCTTCGTGGACAATGGAGCCGCAGTGAGTGTTATATTCGCCGACTGTTTCCAAAAGATGGGGATTCCTCGGGAACAACTTCGGCCGGCCCCCGGGCCATTGCAGACTTTCACTCAGGGTGAAGTCCAGCCAGAAGGTGTCATCACTCTCCCGGCGTCTCTGGGGACCTATCCGGCGATAAAAACCATTTTCGTGGATTTTTACGTGGTTAACTCCCCGTCACCGTACAACATGATCTTGGATCGGGATTGGCTTACTCCTGCCAAAGCCATATACTCCACATACCACCTCGCGCTCAAATTCCCCACCTCACATGGCGAAGTGGCTATCCGCGGTAGTCAGCGGGTTTCTAAGGAGTGCATGTACGTGGCACTCAAAAAGACTACCAAAGTTCCTTCCAAACAGCAGCTTCAAGTAGCATCATCGGCTCTTGAACCTCAGGTATGTACCTCATTGGGGGATACCACCGTCCAGTGCCGCTTGATCCGTCCAAACCAGAATAAACTGTAACTGTCGGTGCCGTGGATGTGCCATGGTTACACCAGGCCATCATTCAGACCTTGCGAGAATATTCCGATGTCTTTGCATGGTCCCCTTTGGATATGCCCGGGGTCTCTCCCGATGTAATAACCCACAAGCTGAACATCGATCCTAGCGTAAAGCCTATACAGCAAAAGCAAAGGAAGTTCGCTCCGGAGCGAAATGCAGCAATTCGAATCGAGGTGCAACAACTCTTGGATGCGGACATCTTGTTCGAAGTGTATTACCCTTCTTGGCTATCCAATCCAGTGATGGTGATAAAGTCCAGCGGGGCATGGCGGATGTGTGTCGATTTCTCCGACCTCAATAAACATTGTCCGAAGGACTGTTATCCTCTACCTTCCATCAACCAAAAGGCCGAAGCCATTACTGGGTACGTGGCACTTTGTTTCTTAGACCTGTATAAGGGATACCACCAGATCATTATGGATCCGCAGGATGCCCTCAAGACGGCATTTATCACTGCTTTTGGGTGTTTTGCTTTTAAGAAAATGCCCTTCTGGCTCAAGAACGCTGGAGCCACATATCAACGTCTAATGGACCGCGTTTTCCACGATCAGATTGGCCGCAACGTCGAGGTTTACGTCGATGATCTGGTTATAAAAAGTACCTCCCATTCTTCATGCGTGCAAGACATTGCCGAAACGTTGCGTACTCTGCGGCGTTACAATTTGCGACTTAATCCGGCAAAATGCACTTTCGGCGTTGGCTCCGGCAAGTTTCTTGGTTATATGGTTTCACAACACGGTCTTCAGGCCAATCCAGCCAAACTTCGGGATGTTTTAGATCTGCAACCACCGAAGACGTTCAGAGACGTTCAACGCCTCACGGGTGGTTTGGCGGCCTTAAATCGCTTTTTATCTAAAGCGGCAGAGCGCCAACTCCCATTCTTCAAAATTTTGAGACAAGCGAAGTCATTTGAGTGGACTCCGGAATGCACTGAGGCTTTCGAGGCTTTGAAGCATCATATTCAGCAATTGCCCACTTTGTCAGTTCCTCTCTCCGGAGAGCCTCTCTATATGTACTTGGGTTCCGCCGAGGAAGCTATTAGCGCTGCACTCGTGCGAGAAGTCAATGGTGTTCAACATCCCGTGTATTTCGCAAGCCGCGTACTTCACGGGGCGGAGACACGATACTCCATGCTGGAAAAAATCGTGCTGGCCCTTGTCATGGCGGCTCGGCGTCTGCGGCCATACTTCCAAGGGCGCGAAATACGAGTTCTGACCAATCATCCTATCCGTCAGATTCTTGTCAAGACCGAGGTGTCAGGGCGCCTCGTCAAGTGGGCTGTCGAATTAGGCGAATATGATATTCAATTTCTTCCCCGCCGAGCTATCAAGGGTCAAGCACTTGCAGACTTTTTGGCTGAAACCCCGGGGGATAATCATGAATCTTCTGCAGGCAATGGTACCCATCATCCTGCTACCCCACCTCGCAAGTGGCAATTATATGTGGATGGTGCATCCACGACTCGCGGAAGTGGTGCCGGGGTGCTTCTCATTGACCCGGAGGGAGTTAAAGTTAAGTACGTCATCCGATTCAAATTTAAGGTGACCAATAATGAAGCAGAATACGAGGCAGTTCTCGCCGGGCTCCGGCTCGCTCAATCCTTAGCCATTCGCCACCTTGAGCTCTTCACGGACTCTTCAATGATCAGGTATCGTGCTTTAACACTCAAACTTATGTCAACTCTTGATACAGTTGTTATCCAGAAAATACCACGTACTCAAAATGCAAGAGCAGATGCGCTCAGCAAATTAGCCTCCGCGGTCCGAACTAATATATCTCCGGATATAATAGTCGAAGACTTATTTCATCCGGCAATTCATGAGGCAACGGTTTCGGTATTGACCGATAGTGATCCGAATTGGATGACCCCTATTGTTCAGTATCTCCGAGATGGAATTCTGCCTAATGATAAGCTGCGAGCTCGGCAAGTAGTCCTCAAAGCCCCCAAATACTCCTTTCATGATGGAGTCTTGTATCGACGGTCGTACCTACAACCGAGTCTCCGGTGCCTCGCTCCTGCCGAGGCTAATCAAGTTCTACGGGAGGTTCACGAAGGGGCCTGTGCCAGTCATATCGGCTCCCGGACATTGGCCAAGAAAGTTCTCTGCTGGGGATATTATTGGCCAACTTTGTTTAACGATGCCCACGACTTAGTGACTGATAGGGATAACCCGATCAGCTCGGGTTGGGTTAACACCAGGGCCCATTATGCCGGAGCTCGCTGATCGGCCCAACATGCACAAGCCCAGCAAGCGTGTAAAGGCCCACTATCCGTGAATCAAGGCCCAGCGAGTGGTTTGTTCCGTGAATCAAGGCCCATGATCTTTTCCCAACTGCCATGCAGATTTGGTGGGCAAGATTATAGGGATTTAGTTAGGGTTGTGATTTGGTAGTATAAATAGGTGAAAAGAACTCAGAATTAGGGTTCGCACTCTGTATACTGAATTACTATCTGTAAACTCAACATTCTAGTGAAAGAAACACCTCGGCAAGAGTGATTTTCTGCCCGTGGACGTAGATCTCCGGATCGAACCACGTAAATCCTGTGTTTTTCCATATTGTTTACGCCGATTATCGTTATAGTTCTTGGTTACCGGATTGCGCTTTATCAATTGGCGCCGTCTGTGGGAAACGCTCTCTAGATTAACGCAGAAAATATAAAAACACACAGGATTTACGTGGTTCGATCCGGAGATCTACGTCCACGGGCAGAAAACGGCAATCGCCGGAGTGTTTCTTTTACTAGAATGTTGAGTTTACACGGAGTAATTCAGTATACCAGAGTGCGAACCCTAATTCTGAGTTCTTTTCACCTATTTATACTACCAAATCACAACCCTAACTAAATCCCTATAATCTTGCCCACCAAATCTGCATGGCAGTTGGGAAAAGATCATGGGCCTTGATTCACGGAACAAACCACTCGCTGGGCCTTGATTCACGGATAGTGGGCCTTTACACGCTTGCTGGGCTTGTGCATGTTGGGCCGATCAGCGAGCTCCGGCATAATGGGCCCTGGTGTTAACCTGACCCGAGCTGATCGGGTTATCCCTATCAGATGCCCCCCCCCCAGCCGGAGCGAGGTGGGAGCTTCGGTTGTCACCAGGGTGGAACCGTAAGTAAGAAGGACCGGGGTCGCTGGCGGGCCAAAGTGTCTACGCAGGACCGAATTTATCCGCGTCCCCGGGACTCTGCGGAGTGACTGGCGGACGCAGTGCCGAGCTAGGTCGAGGTGCACGGGTCATATAGTGAGACACCGAACTTCTCAAAAGCGAAAAACGCGATGTGACAACGTGGCCGAGGTGGAGGGTACACCGGGGTGAAGCGAAAAACGCGATGTGACAACGTGGCCGAGGTGGAGGGTACACCGGGGTGATTATTCTGGCCAAAATGGAAAGGACACCGGAGTGTAGTAGTTTAACCGAGGTGGAGGGTACACCGGGGTGTAGTGTGAATCTTCCTGAAGAAGGATGGGTCTGATGTGATTGGCGGCGCCATTATGAGAGAGAGGGATGTGAAGTGACACGCTCTGCGAGTCCCAAGAAAGCTGTTCCCCACGCGCCTCGGTAACTGTAAAGCGCGTGTGGCGCACGTGTAAATCCCCATCATTGAATTTGAATTGTTTGCATCAGCGCCATTGATTTTTGCGTATATAATTGGAGTAATTGCACAGTAACCTTTCATCTTCTTCATTGCGATTCATCAGTTTAGAAAGCGGGAAAAAGAGGAAATCTACATTCGTGATTCATCTCCGATAAAAAAACTTCTTGAATCAACCCTTTCAAATTCAAACCAAGTAAGTATGTCTTCCTCTTCATCTTCTTCATCTTCTGCCACATCTTCGGGCTCGATTGAAGAATTAGGGACTTCGAGTACCCCGTTAGACGTCCCCCCCCCTATCATATCCCATTCCGGAGAGGAATGAGGTTAGAACTGTAGACAGAGTTGATGGCTTAGAGTGCAATGTCATGTTGGTTTCGTTTTATGAATGCACGGTGGAGAATCTTGAGGTGTCCTCTGTAGCGCTAAGGATGTCGCGAGAACAAATTTTGAGGGAGCTCCCATCTTTTTACCTTCCATTCGACCTTGAGTACATAATCCCTACCCCCGAGGATAGGGCCTGTTGCCCACCGCAGGGGTTTATTACCATGTATATAGATCCCCTTAGAGTAGGATTAAGATTGCCTCTGTGGGACGTTGTCGTCCAACTGCTGAAATACTACGGTATTGCCCTCTGTCAATTAGCGCCGAACGCGGTGAGGCAGGTGGTTGGCTTCACCGTAGTTTGTAAACAGGCCGGATTAGAGCCGTCTGTAGATCTTTTTAGGTTCTTCTTCCAACTTAAAAACTTCGGGAAGTCCAAGGGGTGGTATTCCTTTAGTCCCCGAGCCCGAGGAGGGTTCAAAGTTCAGAACCCGAGCAAAGTAGAAGGGTGGAAGGAGAAGTTCATTTTCGTTAGGAATAAATAGCTCTCCCGAAGTGGAGGATTGACGAGGTGCTTGATACCGCCCCCGTGGAGAGCCCGGGGGCCGAAGTGGAGCATACGTTCCGGACAGTAGGGACTTTCAAAACCCTCTGCTCCGAGGAGGAGTTGGAGAAGGCAGGATTGAGCCTGTACTATGCGGGCAATGGGGGCACCGAAGAGGGTAGGAGTTTTTTCGTTCTTTGATATTTTGAACTTGTCATTTTGCGCAGAACTAACCATAGACCTTATATGCAGTGGGACGCTTCGGAAAGCAACCAGCAGCAGGAAGCCCTGCAGCGTCGGCGGTGGCAAAGAAGAAGGGGAAAGCCACTGAGGTGTCTCCCCGGGGGAAGATTCCACCGAGTGCGCGACCGTCGACGGGGTCGGAGGAGCGGGTGACGCCGGCGGGGTCTCCGGTCGTATCAAAGAAGAGGCCGGAGCCGACTGGGACTCCGCAAGCACCATCCAAAAGACCCCGGGTTGGGGCGAGTACGGAGGTAATATTCAAAAACGCTGATCATTAGTTTATCTTACGCGAGGTGTGTAACAGAGGTCTGAGCCATGTGTTACGTTGTGTTTAACTTATCCAGGGAGAGCAGGCGACCCCCAGTAGGCTGGGGTTTGACAGCGCGGATGCCGAGAAGATCCTGCAGCTGGCCAGAGGGATCATAGAGGTCGGCCTGAAGAGCGAGGTAGAGGCCAGGGAAGGGCTAGCTGCGACAGCGCGGGACCTTCGCGCGCGAAACGACAAACTGGCGCATGACTTGACCCAGGCACGCAAGAGGGCTGCCTTGGTCGAGACCGAGGTCGCGCGTCTGCGCGGTGTGGAGACGGAGAACCATGGTCTCCGAGGTGAGCTGATGCAGCTGCGAGCGGAAATGGAGGCGAGGGAAGCGGCCGTGGTTGGAGGGCAGGGAGCCTTGCTGAGGGTGTTCGCCGAGAAATTATTACACTCCAGCACATTCCTTGACTTCCAGACGAAGTTTGTGGCAATTGGGGATAAAGCCACACGGGCCCTGGTGTTGGAGGAGGTAAAGGAGGCGTACCCGGATGTGGACATCAATCATTCGGGTACGACCCTGAGGCGGCGGCCGAGGTGGAGAAGGCCTATTACGCCGCGCTAGCGGAGCTGCCGGAGTGGCCCTTGGTGAATGCGCTCGGGGAGAGGAGGCAGCTTCTGACTGCCGCAGAAGTTGCCAGCTGTGAAGTGGACCAGGATGTAGAATTCCTGGCATTCTGCCGAGGTGAACTGATCACCGCTCCCCCGAGCACCGACCCCCCCCCCTCCACAGACGGAGGTTGAAACCCCGGCTGCAATCGAGGCCGTCGCAGCAAATGAAGAAGCTGAGGGGTTGCCCGAAGAACCCGAGGCAGTCGAGCGGGAGGTCAGTCGATCCCCGCAGATTTAAAATTGTACTCCTTTAGAAATGTTAGGGATGATGTACTGCGCTGAACAATTGTAATTTGCCTTGTGAAATACAATCGTGTTTTTCAGTCTCTTGAACTTTTTGTTTTACTTGCATGATCAATTTAATGTCTGTTGCCGAACTGAATGTAACTCCTTACATACTTGAGAGTAATTGATCTTGTTGTCATCGTTGTCTGTCTAGAACACCGCGGAGCTGCACGAGACAATAAAGAAGTTAATGGAATCACTTGAGTGGTTCCGCGGAGAGAAGAATCGTCTGGAGATGCACGTAGTGCCTAAGCTGAAGAAGCAGATATCCTCGGCGGAGAGGAAGGTGGTTAAGGCCAATGAAAGAGCCAAAGACTTCGAGATGCAGTATCGAACCACAGCTGCCGAGATGAGCCGCGTCCGCGTTCATCATAAGGAGTATGAGCGGATTCTGTCCGAGTTCGGTCTTCTAACTTTTGAAGAAGTAGAAGAGCGGACCGTTGAAATACAGAGTGACATCGCGGCATTGATGTCCAGGAGCTCGGTCGAGTCCGCGGAGCTCGTGAGGAAACGAGAAGTCCTGGAACTGCTGCTCAGTATGTACGAAGGACTGAAGGGCCGAATCAGGCGGAGGCCTTCTGCTGAAGAGTTCATCGCGAGCACGAGTCAGGACCGAAGTACGCAGAAAGCTCCTCGGAAGGACAAGAAGACCAAAGGCAAGAAGAAACCCTCCGAGCAGAGCAAAGGCATAGTCATCCGAGAGCCAGCTCCGGTGACCACAATTGGAGAAGAGCCCCCGATGGTTGCTGAGGAGGTGGTCGAGGAGCTGGCCCGGGAAATCGAAGTGATGGCTCCGGAAGAGTGGGACCCTGAGCAGTGGGCTCAAACACCGAGGTCGGCGCCACAATCCAGCAACAGAGCACGGACCAGAGATGAAGCCCCGAGGCCAGCGCCCAGAGAAAGTCCTCGGCGAAGGGAAACTCGAAGGGATGACCGAGCCGGAGCCCGAGGGGGTAACAGAGCCGGAGCCCGAGGTCGAGGATTTTCAAGATCCCGGAGGACCCAACGCAGACCGAGGAGCGGGTCCCAGCGCCGGAGCGCTGAATATTGGCTCGGGGGCCGTAGGCAGTAGCTTTTGTATTTGTTGTCTTTGTTGTTGTATATATATTTTTTTTTTTTTATATATATGTTTGTAGTCTTAAAGAAACCATTTGATTTGAATATTCAGAAGATAATAATAAAACTGTTGTAACGTGTACAAACTGGTGTAATTAAAGTAACAGGTTACAAATCACTTTAATCGGGTGTTCGGGAACATGATAGAAAACGTGTTAACTGTTTTATGTAGGTGTTCGGGAACACGGTATGGATAAATCCAATCTCCCCGGACGGATCAGGCGGGAGTAAAAACTCCTCGGACGGATCAGGCGGGAGTAAAATACCTCCCCGGACGGATCAGGCGGGAGTAAACATTTCTCCGGTTAAACAGACGAGAAAGTGATGTGAGTCCGGGGACTAATATGCAAACCTCCTCGGACGGACCGAGAGAGAGGTTTAATTGTCCGGAGACTAATAATGATAGTATGATTGTGTTAGGGCGTCCCCGTAACGTAAAGAATAACACAGTAAGTTATGCAAGCAAATAATTTTTATTCAATGATAAGTGCCGGAGCAAACTCAAAAGTACAAAGTGAAATAACAACTATAAAGGAAATTAAAGGAAAGATAGTACTTGCGATGTGGCCTTCACAGATAGAAACGCCTCAAATTTGTGACGTGCCAACTTCGGGGGATCGGGGTCCCGTTGATATGTTCAAGCTGATAGGATCCAGAGTCATGTACAGCAACGACTCGGTAGGGGCCTTCCCAAGAAGCATGTAGTTTGCCCTCGGGGGCAGCTTTGCTGGCCGAGTTGAGCCGAAGGACTATGTCCCCGACATTGAACTGTGTACCTCGAACCCGGAGGTTATAATACTGGGCAGCTCGCTGTTTGCACTTAGCCTGCTGAATGAACGATTGTTCCCGGCGATTCTCAAGCTCATCCAAATTTGCGCGAAGAGCCTCGTCATTATCATCCGGAACTAATGTGAGGAGGCGAGGACTCGGCACACTGATTTCAGCGGGGATAACGGCTTCGGAGCCGTAAGTAAGGCTGTAAGGAGTCTCCCCGGTGGAGGTGTGCGGCGTTGTACGAATAGCCCATAAGACTTGTGGAAGGTTTTCAGCCCAGAGACCTTTGGCACTATCCAGGCGCTTCTTTATTCCCGTGAGAAGGGTCCGGTTGGTGACCTCAACCTGCCCGTTTGCTTGAGGGTGAGCAACCGAAGTGAAAATCTGTTTGATGTGGAGTTCTTCACACCATGAGCGGAATGGATCATTGGCAAACTGTTTACCATTGTCCGAGATAATAGTGCTCGGGATGCCGAAGCGGCAAACGATATTGCGCCATACAAATTTCAAAATATTCTGACCGGTAATAGCGGTAAGTGGTTCGGCTTCGACCCACTTAGTGAAGTAGTCTACGGCAACGACCAAGAACTTCAACCCTCCCGGAGCAACGGGGAAGGGTCCAACAATATCAATACCCCACTGAATAAATGGCCACGCACTCTGGATTCCCGTGAGTTCGGTTTGTGGCAGATGCTTTACACGGGAGTGTAGTTGGCACTTGCTGCATTTGGACACTAAGTCATGAGCATCGTTGAACAGGGTAGGCCAATAGTATCCCCAGCGGAGAACTTTCTTTGCTAAAGTCCGGGAACCGATATGGCTTGCGCAGGCCCCTTCGTGAACCTCCCGCAGAACTTGAATGGCCTCGGCAGGGGCGAGGCACCTGAGATTCGGTTGTAGGTACGATTGTCGATATAGAACTCCGTTATGAAGGGAGTATTTGGGGGCTTTGAGCACAACTTGCCGAGCTCGTAGCTTGTCAGTGGGCAGAATCCCATCTCGGAGATACTGAATGATCGGAGTCATCCAGTTCGGATCACTGTCGGTCAGTACCGAAACTGTGGCCTCATGAATTGCTGGATGAGACAAATCTTCAACCATAATATCCGGAGATATATTAATTTAGAACGCGGAGGCCAATTTGCTGAGCGCATCTGCTCTTGTGTTTTGAGCTCGGGGTATTTTCTGGATAGTAACTGCTTCAAAAGTTGACATGAGCTTGAGTGTTAGAGCACAATACCTGACCAATGTTTCATCTTTGGCGACGTAAGTCCCCTGAATTTGCCTGGATACGATCTCGGAGTCCGTGAAGAGCTCGAGATGACGAACGCCCAAGGATTGAGCGAGCCGGAGCCCGGCGAGAACTGCCTCGTATTCCGCTTCATTGTTAGTTACCTTGAACTTGAACCGGATGACATATTTAACTTCCACCCCCTCGGGGTCGATGAGAAGCAGTCCGGCACCACTTCCTCGGACCGCGGATGCTCCATCCACGAAAAGTTGCCACTTCCGGGGTGAAGGGGCGAGGTTAGCATGGTGATGTGTAACACCGTCCCCGGGGGACTCGGAATTGTCTCCCGGGGCTTCGGCCAGGAAATCGGCGAGTGCTTGACCCTTAATTGCTCGGCGGGGGAGGAACTAGATGTCATATTCGCCCAACTCAATGGCCCATTTGGCGAGGCGCCCAGACACCTCGGGTTTTACAAGGATCTGGCGTATAGGGTGATTAGTCAAGACGCGTATTTCACGTCCTTGGAAGTATGGCCGAAGACGCCGGGCTGCCATAACAAGGGCCAAGGCGGTTTTTTCTAGAACGGAATATCGCGTCTCATCTCCATGAAGCACCCGGCTTGCAAAATACACGGGGTGTTGAACCCCCTCCACTTCTCGCACAAGAGCGGCGCTAACAGCCTCCTCGGCGGAAGCCAGATATAAGTACAGCGGCTCTCCGGGGAGAGGAACTGACAAGGTAGGCAGCTGCTGTATATGACGTTTCAAGGCCTCGAAGGCTTCGGTGCACTCCGGAGTCCACTCAAAGGACTTCGCTTGTCTCAGGATTCTAAAAAATGGGAGCTGGCGCTCTGCTGCTTTCGATAAGAATCTGTTTAAGGCCGCCAAACCACCTGTGAGGCGTTGAACATCCCTGAACGTTTTTGGTGGCTGCAAATCTAATACATCACGGAGTTTAGCCGGATTGGCCTGCAGGCCGTTTTGTGAAACCATGTACCCGAGAAACTTCCCGGAGCCAACACCGAAGGTGCATTTTGCTGGATTGAGTCGCAAGTTATAGCGCCGCAGGGTGCGCAATGTTTCGGTAATGTCCTGCACACATGAACGATGGGAGGAGCTTTTGATGACCAAGTCATCGACGTAAACCTCAACATTACGACCTATCTGGTCATGGAAGACGAAGTCCATTAGACGCTGATAGGTGGCTCCATCATTCTTAAGCCCGAAGGGCAATTTCTTAAAAGCGAAGCACCCAAAGGCAGTGATAAACGCCGTTTTGAGGGCATCCTGTGGATCCATAAAAATCTGGTGGTAGCCCTTGTATAGATCTAAGAAACAAAGTGCCACGTACCCCGTAATGGCTTCGGCCTTTTGGTCGATGGAGGGCAGAGGATAGCAGTCTTTCGGACAGTGCTTATTGAGATCGGAAAAATCAACACACATCCGCCATGCCCCACTGGTTTTCGTTACCATTACCGGGTTGGATAACCAAGAGGGGTAGAATACCTCGAACAAGATGTCCGCATCCAGGAGTTGTTTCACCTCAACTCGAATAGCTTCATTTCGCTCCAGAGCGAATTTTCTCTGCTTTTGTTGGATTGGCTTTACGCTGGGATCAATGTTCAGCTTATGAGTAATCACTTCGGGTGAAACCCCGGGCATATTCAGAGGAGACCATGCAAAAACATCGGAATATTCTCGCAGGGTCTGAATAATGGCCTGATGTAGCCATGGCACATCCACAGCGCCTACAGTTACTGTTTGTTCCGGCTTAGACAGATCTAGCGGGACTTGGGCAGTGGCATCCCCCAACGGGATACATTCCCGAGGTTCCAGAGCTGGTGATGTGACCTGGAGTTGCTGTTTGGGAGGAACCTTAGCAGTCTTTTTGAGTGCCACATACATGCACTCTTTTGAAACCCGCTGACTCCCGCGGATGGCCACTTCACCATGCGAAGTGGGAAACTTTAGCGCGAGGTGATACGTGGAGCATACGGCTTTTGCCGGGATGAGCCAGTCCCGGCCCAATATCATGTTATATGGTGATGGAGAATTCACCACGTAAAAGTCCACGAAGATAGTTTTTATCCTCGGATAAGTCCCCAAAGACGCTGGGAGAGTGATGATACCTTCTGGCCGGACGTCATCCTGAGTGAAAGTCTGTAGTGGCCCGGGGGCCGGTCGAAGTTGATCTCGAGAAATCCCCATCCTTTCGAAACAGTCTGCAAATATAACGCTTACCGCGGCCCCGTTATCCACGAAGACCCGCCTTACCGTTATGTTGGCTACAGTCATGTCGATGACAATAGCGTCCGTGTGAGGTGTTATCTCCGGAACGGGGTCCCTATCCGTGAAGCTAACAGTCTCGGACTGATGGAGGCGTTTGTGACGTGGCTCCTCGGGAGGAGGACGTCGAGCTTCTGCCTTTAAGGCATGTCGTGAGGCCCCGGTGGGTAGGGCTCCATATATCACGTTTATCACGTGAGGGGGTGCGTTGTCCCCGGGTCCTCCCGAAGGAGGCGGTGGAAGTGGGAGACGTGGTGGCTGGCGATTGCCAGAATCTTGTCGTGCGTAGTTATTGGGCCCCTGCCGGTTATTCTGCCACGGCGGCCGATTTTGTTGAGCGCCTCGGTCGTGATAACCTCCGCGGTTATGAGACGAACCCCCATTGTGGTTTGCCCGAGGTTGGTCACTAGTTCGAGCTACGTATTGCCGCAAGAGACCCTTCTTGAGGCATTCTTCAATCTCCTTGCGGAGCTCTCGGCACTCCTCTGTCTCATGTCCGTGATCTCGGTGGTACGCGCACCACTTTCCACGGTTCCTCTTTTCAGGAGGCGCGGTCATCCGCGGGCAAGGTCGCAGATCATTCTTGTGGATAGATAGGATTTCAGCTCGTGACTTCGTCAATGGAGTCAATTGTGGAATTTCACTTCGGGATTCTGAACGCCCCGGTGTCAGGCGGGAAAATGCACTAGGTCGAGTACTAGGCCCAGCTTGAGCCTTGTCGGATTGCCGCTTGCTAGCGTGTTTCTCGCGCTTCTGGCGAGTCTGCTCCTCGGCCTTAGCAAATTTGCACACTATTTTGAACAGTGTTCGAGTTGTGTCCGGAGTGTTCCGAGCTAACTCGGTGTGGAGTGCTCCGGGGCGGAGCCCATTCATAAAAGCGTTGATGGCCACATCGTCGGGGCAGTTTCCCACCTTGAGGCTTACCGCTGTGAAACGGTCCAGAAATTGGGTAACGGTTTCACCGTCCCGCTGTTCCATATTCATGACGTCGGCCAGGGTGGCCATGGGCTTCGTCCGTGCTTCGAACCGTGCCCAAAAGTGCTCGGCGAGTTCTCTGAAGGAGGATACACTGTCGCGCGGGAGAGAATCAAACCAAACCCGAGCTTCATCCTGTAAGTACTCGGGGAAAATCTTGCAATACTGGAGGGATGTGATGCTATCATGGCTAAGCATGCTGTGCCTAAAAGCTCCAAGAAAATTGGCCGGATCTCCTGTGCCATTGTAAGGTGGTATGGCTGGCCGTTTAAACCCTTCGGGAAGGGAAGTGGCAATGATTTCCTGGGAGAACGGTGTGATGATCTCTCCATTGGCATCAAGGCCCAGGATTCTATCTAGTTCAACGTTGCGTTGAACTCGCTCATACTCTTGAAGATCCAGAGCATGAGGATTTGCGTAGCGAACTCTCTTAGCCGCATTAAGTGGACGGCGACGATCCGCATCAGTAGGTTCCTCATTGCGAGGTCGCGATTCATTAGAACTCCCATGGTCCTCGGAAGAACCAGGTTGTTCCCGTCATCGATCATGACGCCTGCGGTGTCCCGGATCCTGTTGATCACGCGAGCGTGGTGGAGGCACCACGGCATTAGCATTATGGCTAGCAGGCCCCGCGGCAGGCCCCGCGGGACGTAGGCGATTAACTGCCCAATCTTGAAGGACATGTGCATGCTCTTGTAAGAAATCTTGGAGCAGTTCTGGGGTAATTTGAATGTTTACCGGTGGTTGAGCAGCAGCAATATTAGGGTTTTGCAGGTTTTGAGGTGGTGGAGGGTTTTGACTACCCTGATGATTGGATGTACTCTCTGCCGGCAATTGCCTCGGCGGCAAGATTTGATCCACGGGTGGATCCTGGTTAGATTGAGCACCGTGGCGGGATTGATTCTGATGTGTTGTCACCATGATCTTTGAACACACCCGAAGTGATTACTCATAAGCTGAACATTGATCCCAGCGTAAAGCCAATCCAACAAAAGCAGAGAAAATTCGCTCCGGAGCAAAATGAAGCTATTCGAGTTGAGGTGAAACAACTCCTGGATGCGGACATCTTGTTCGAGGTATTCTACCCCTCTTGGTTATCCAACCCGGTAATGGTAACGAAAACCAGTGGGGCATGGCGGATGTGTGTTGATTTTTCCGATCTCAATAAGCACTGTCCGAAAGACTGCTATCCTCTGCCCTCCATCGACCAAAAGGCCGAAGCCATTACGGGGTACGTGGCACTTTGTTTCTTAGATCTATACAAGGGCTACCACCAGATTTTTATGGATCCACAGGATGCCCTCAAAACGGCGTTTATCACTGCCTTTGGGTGCTTCGCTTTTAAGAAATTGCCCTTCGGGCTTAAGAATGATGGAGCCACCTATCAGCGTCTAATGGACTTCGTCTTCCATGACCAGATAGGTCGTAATGTTGAGGTTTACGTCGATGACTTGGTCATCAAAAGCTCCTCCCATCGTTCATGTGTGCAGGACATTACCGAAACATTGCGCACCCTGCGGCGCTATAACTTGCGACTCAATCCAGCAAAATGCACCTTCGGTGTTGGCTCCGGGAAGTTTCTCGGGTACATGGTTTCACAAAACGGCCTGCAGGCCAATCCGGCTAAACTCCGTGATGTATTAGATTTGCAGCCACCAAAAACGTTCAGGGATGTTCAACGCCTCACAGGTGGTTTGGCGGCCTTAAACAGATTCTTATCGAAAGCAGCAGAGCGCCAGCTCCCATTTTTTAGAATCCTGAGACAAGCGAAGTCCTTTGAGTGGACTCCGGAGTGCACCGAAGCCTTCGAGGCCTTGAAACGTCATATACAGCAGCTGCCTACCTTGTCAGTTCCTCTCCCCGGAGAGCCGCTGTACTTATATCTGGCTTCCGCCGAGGAGGCTGTTAGCGCCGCTCTTGTGCGAGAAGTGGAGGGGGTTCAACACCCCGTGTATTTTGCAAGCCGGGTGCTTCATGGAGATGAGACGCGATATTCCGTTCTAGAAAAAACCGCCTTGGCCTTTGTTATGGCAGCCCGGCGTCTTCGGCCATACTTCCAAGGACGTGAAATACGCGTCTTGACTAATCACCCTATACGCCAGATCCTTGTAAAACCCGAGGTGTCTGGGCGCCTCGCCAAATGGGCCATTGAGTTGGGCGAATATGACATCTAGTTCCTCCCCCGCCGAGCAATTAAGGGTCAAGCACTCGCCGATTTCCTGGCCGAAGCCCCGGGAGACAATTCCGAGTCCCCCGGGGACGGTGTTACACATCACCATGCTAACCTCGCCCCTTCACCCCGGAAGTGGAAACTTTTCGTGGATGGAGCATCCGCGGTCCGAGGAAGTGGTGCCGGACTGCTTCTCATCGACCCCGAGGGGGTGGAAGTTAAATATGTCATCCGGTTCAAGTTCAAGGTAACTAACAATGAAGCGGAATACGAGGCAGTTCTCGCCGGGCTCCGGCTCGCTCAATCCTTGGGCGTTCGTCATCTCGAGCTCTTCACGGACTCCGAGATCGTATCCAGGCAAATTCAGGGGACTTACGTCGCCAAAGATGAAACATTGGTCAGGTATTGTGCTCTAACACTCAAGCTCATGTCAACTTTTGAAGCAGTTACTATCCAGAAAATACCCCGAGCTCAAAACACAAGAGCAGATGCGCTCAGCAAATTGGCCTCCGCGGTCCAAATTAATATATCTCCGGATATTATGGTTGAAGATTTGTCTCATCCAGCAATTCATGAGGCCACAGTTTCGGTACTGACCGACAGTGATCCGAACTGGATGACTCCGATCATTCAGTATCTCCGAGATGGGATTCTGCCCACTGACAAGCTACGAGCTCGGCAAGTTGTGCTCAAAGCCCCTAAATACTCCCTTCATAACGGAGTTCTATATAGACAATCGTACCTACAACCGAATCTCAGGTGCCTCGCCCCTGCCGAGGCCATTCAAGTTCTGCGGGAGGTTCACGAAGGGGCCTGCGCAAGCCATATCGGTTCCCGGACTTTAGCAAAGAAAGTTCTCCGCTGGGGATACTATTGGCCTACCCTGTTCAACGATGCTCATGACTTAGTGTCCAAATGCAGCAAGTGCCAACTACACTCCCGTGTAAAGCATCTGCCACAAACCGAACTCACGGGAATCCAGAGTGCGTGGCCATTTATTCAGTGGGGTATTGATATTGTTGGACCCTTCCCCGTTGCTCCGGGAGGGTTGAAGTTCTTGGTCGTTGCCGTAGACTACTTCACTAAGTGGGTCGAAGCCGAACCACTTACCGCTATTACCGGTCAGAATATTTTGAAATTTGTATGGCGCAATATCGTTTGCCGCTTCGGCATCCCGAGCACTATTATCTCGGACAATGGTAAACAGTTTGCCAATGATCCATTCCGCTCATGGTGTGAAGAACTCCACATCAAACAGATTTTCACTTCGGTTGCTCACCCTCAAGCAAACGGGCAGGTTGAGGTCACCAACCGGACCCTTCTCACGGGAATAAAGAAGCGCCTGGATAGTGCCAAAGGTCTCTGGGCTGAAAACCTTCCACAAGTCTTATGGGCTATTCGTACAACGCCGCACACCTCCACCGGGGAGACTCCTTACAGCCTTACTTACGGCTCCGAAGCCGTTATCCCCACTGAAATCAGTGTGCCGAGTCCTCGCCTCCTCACATTAGTTCCGGATGATAATGACGAGGCTCTTCGTGCAAATTTGGATGAGCTTGAGAATCGCCGGGAACAATCGTTCATTCAGCAGGCTAAGTGCAAACAGCGAGCTGCCCAGTATTATAACCTCCGGGTTCGAGGTACACAGTTCAATGTCGGGGACTTAGTCCTTCGGCTCAACTCGGCCAGCAAAGCTGCCCCCGAGGGCAAACTACATGCTTCTTGGGAAGGCCCCTACCGAGTCGTTGCTGTACATGACTCTGGATCCTATCAGCTTGAACATATCAACGGGACCCCGATCCCCCGAAGTTGGCACGTCACAAATTTGAGGCGTTTCTATCTGTGAAGGCCACATCGCAAGTACTATCTTTCCTTTAATTTCCTTTATAGTTGTTATTTCACTTTGTACTTTTGAGTTTGCTCCGGCACTTATCATTGAATAAAAATTCTTTGCTTGCATAACTTACTGTGTTATTCTTTACGTTACGGGGACGCCCTAACACAATCATACTATCATTATTAGTCTCCGGACAATTAAACCTCTCTCTCGGTCCGTCCGAGGAGGTTTGCATATTAGTCCCCGGACTCACATCACTTTCTCGTCTGTTTAACCGGAGAAATGTTTACTCCCGCCTGATCCGTCCGGGGAGGTATTTTACTCCCGCCTGATCCGTCCGGGGAGTTTTTACTCCCGCCTGATCCGTCCGGGGAGATTGGATTTATCCATACCGTGTTCCCGAACACCTACTTAAAACAGTTAACACGTTTTCTATCATGTTCCCGAACACCCGATTAAAGTGATTTGTAACCTGTTACTTTAATTACACCAGTTTGTACACGTTACAACAGTTTTATTATTATCTTCTGAATATTCAAATCAAATGGTTTCTTTAAGACTACAAACATATATATAAAAAAAAAAAAATATACAACAACAAAGACAACAAATACAAAAGCTACTGCCTACGGCCCCCGAGCCAATATTCAGCGCTCCGGCGCTGGGACCCGCTCCTTGGTCTGCGTTGGGTCCTCCGGGATCTTGAAAATCCTCGACCTCGGGCTCCGGCTCTGTTACCCCCTCGGGCTCCGGCTCGGTCATCCCTTCGAGTTTCCCTTCGCCGAGGACTTTCTCTGGGCGCTGGCCTCGGGGCTTCATCTCTGGTCCGTGCTCTGTTGCTGGATTGTGGCGCCGACCTCGGTGTTTGAGCCCACTGCTCAGGGTCCCACTCTTTCGGAGCCATCACTTCGATTTCCCGGGCCAGCTCCTCGACCACCTCCTCAGCAACCATCGGGGGCTCTTCTCCAATTGTGGTCACCGGAGCTGGCTCTCGGATGACTATGCCTTTGCTCTGCTCGGAGGGTTTCTTCTTGCCTTTGGTCTTCTTGTCCTTCCGAGGAGCTTTCTGCGTACTTCGGTCCTGACTCGTGCTCGCGATGAACTCTTCAGCAGAAGGCCTCCGCCTGATTCGGCCCTTCAGTCCTTCGTACATACTAAGCAGCAGTTCCAGGATTTCTCATTTCCTCACGAGCTCCGCGGACTCGACCGAGCTCCTGGACATCAATGCCGCGATGTCACTCTGTATTTCAACGGTCCGCTCTTCTACTTCTTCAAAAGTTAGAAGACCGAACTCGGACAGAATCCGCTCATACTCCTTATGATGAACGCGGACGCGGCTCATCTCGGCAGCTGTGGTTCGATACTGCATCTCGAAGTCTTTGGCTCTTTCATTGGCCTCAACCACCTTCCTCTCCGCCGAGGATATCTGCTTCTTCAGCTTAGGCACTACGTGCATCTCCAGACGATTCTTCTCTCCGCGGAACCACTCAAGTGATTCCATTAACTTCTTTATTGTCTCGTGCAGCTCCGCGGTGTTCTAGACAGACAACGATGACAACAAGATCAATTACTCTCAAGTATGTAAGGAGTTACATTCAGTTCGGCAACAGACATTAAATTGATCATGCAAGTAAAACAAAAAGTTCAAGAGACTGAAAAACACGATTGTATTTCACAAGGCAAATTACAATTGTTCAGCGCAGTACATCATCCCTAACATTTCTAAAGGAGTTCAATTTTAAATCTGCGGGGATCGACTGACCTCCCGCTCGACTGCCTCGGGTTCTTCGGGCAACCCCTCAGCTTCTTCATTTGCTGCGACGGCCTCGATTGCAGCCGGGGTTTCAACCTCCGTCTGTGGGGGGGGGGGTCGGTGCTCGGGGGAGCGGTGATCAGTTCACCTCGGCAGAATGCCAGGAATTCTTCATCCTGGTCCACTTCACAGCTGGCAACTTCTGCGGCAGTCAGAAGCTGCCTCCTCTCCCCGAGCGCATTCACCAAGGGCCACTCCGGCAGCTCCGCTAGCGCGGCGTAATAGGCCTTCTCCACCTCGGCCGCCGCCTCAGGGTCGTACCCGAATTCTGGACGATTGATGTCCACATCCGGGTACGCCTCCTTTACCTCCTCCAACACCAGGGCCCGTGTGGCTTTATCCCCAATTGCCACAAACTTCGTCTGGAAGTCAAGGAATGTGCTGGAGTGTAATAATTTCTCGGCGAACACCCTCAGCAAGGCTCCCTGCCCTCCAACCACGGCCGCTTCCCTCGCCTCCATTTCCGCTCGCAGCTGCATCAGCTCACCTCGGAGACCATGGTTCTCCGTCTCCACACCGCGCAGACGCGCGACCTCGGTCTCGACCAAGGCAGCCCTCTTGCGTGCCTGGGTCAAGTCATGCGCCAGTTTGTCGTTTCGCGCGCGAAGGTCCCGCGCTGTCGCAGCTAGCCCTTCCCTGGCCTCTACCTCGCTCTTCAGGCCGACCTCTATGATCCCTCTGGCCAGCTGCAGGATCTTCTCGGCATTCGCGCTGTCAAACCCCAGCCTACTGGGGGTCGCCTGCTCTCCCTGGATAAGTTAAACACAACGTAACACATGGCTCAGACCTCTGTTACACACCTCGCGTAAGATAAACTAATGATCAGCGTTTTTGAATATTACCTCCGTACTCGCCCCAACCCGGGGTTTTTTGGATGGTGCTTGCGGAGTCCCAGTCGGCTCCGGCCTCTTCTTTGATACGACCGGAGACCCCGCCGGCGTCACCCGCTCCTCCGACCCCGTCGACGGTCGCGCACTCGGTGGAATCTTCCCCCGGGGAGACACCTCAGTGGCTTTCCCCTTCTTCTTTGCCACCGCCGACGCTGCAGGGCTTCCTGCTGCTGGTTGCTTTCCGAAGCGTCCCACTGCATATAAGGTCTATGGTTAGTTCTGCGCAAAATGACAAGTTCAAAATATCAAAGAACGAAAAAACTCCTACCCTCTTCGGTGCCCCCATTGCCCGCATAGTACAGGCTCAATCCTGCCTTCTCCAACTCCTCCTCGGAGCAGAGGGTTTTGAAAGTCCCTACTGTCCGGAACGTATGCTCCACTTCGGCCCCCGGGCTCTCCACGGGGGCGGTATCAAGCACCTCGTCAATCTTCCACTTCGGGAGAGCTATTTTATTCCTAACGAAAATGAACTTCTCCTTCCACCCTTCTACTTTGCTCGGGTTCTGAACTTTGAACCCTCCTCGGGCTCGGGGACTAAAGGAATACCACCCCTTGGACTTCCCGAAGTTTTTAAGTTGGAAGAAGAACCTAAAAAGATCTACAGACGGCTCTAATCCGGCCTGTTTACAAACTACGGTGAAGCCAACCACCTGCCTCACCGCATTCGGCGCTAATTGACAGAGGGCAATACCGTAGTATTTCAGCAGTTGGACGACAACGTCCCACAGAGGCAATCTTAATCCTACTCTAAGGGGATCTATATACATGGTAATAAACCCCTGCGGTGGGCAACAGGCCCTATCCTCGGGGGTAGGGATTATGTACTCAAGGTCGAAGGGAGGGTAAAAAGATGGGAGCTCCCTCAAAATTTGTTCTCGCGACATCCTTAGCGCTACAGAGGACACCTCAAGATTCTCCACCGTGCATTCATAAAACGAAACCAACATGACATTGCACTCTAAGCCATCAACTCTGTCTACAGTTCTAACCTCATTCCTCTCCGGAATGAGATATGATAGGGGGGGGACGTCTAACGGGGTACTCGAAGTCCCTAATTCTTCAATCGAGCCCGAAGATGTGGCAGAAGATGAAGAAGATGAAGAGGAAGACATACTTACTTGGTTTGAATTTGAAAGGGTTGATTCAAGAAGTTTTTTGATCGGAGATGAATCACGAATGCAGATTTCCTCTTTTTCCCGCTTTCTAAACTGATGAATCGCAATGAAGAAGATGAAAGGTTACTGTGCAATTACTCCAATTATATACGCAAAAATCAATGGCGCTGATGCAAACAATTCAAATTCAATGATGGGGATTTACACGTGCGCCACACGCGCTTTACAGTTACCGAGGCGCGTGGGGAACAGCTTTCTTGGGACTCGCAGAGCGTGTCACTTCACATCCCTCTCTCTCATAATGGCGCCGCCAATCACATCAGACCCATCCTTCTTCAGGAAGATTCACACTACACCCGGTGTACCCTCCACCTCGGTTAAACTACTACACTCCGGTGTCCTTTCCATTTTGGCCAGAATAATCACCCCGGTGTACCCTCCACCTCGGCCACGTTGTCACATCGCGTTTTTCGCTTCACCCCGGTGTACCCTCCACCTCGGCCACGTTGTCACATCGCGTTTTTCGCTTTTGAGAAGTTCGGTGTCTCACTATATGACCCGTGCACCTCGACCTAGCTCGGCACTGCGTCCGCCAGTCACTCCGCAGAGTCCCGGGGACGCGGATAAATTCGGTCCTGCGTAGACACTTTGGCCCGCCAGCGACCCCGGTCCTTCTTACTTACGGTTCCACCCCGGTGACAACCGAAGCTCCCACCTCGCTCCGGCTGGGGGGGGGCATCTGATAGGGATAACCCGATCAGCTCGGGTCGGGTTAACACCAGGGCCCATTATGCCGGAGCTCGCTGATCAGCCCAACATGCACAAGCCCAGCAAGCGTGTAAAGGCCCACTATCCGTGAATCAAGGCCCAGCGAGTGGTTTGTTCCGTGAATCAAGGCCCATGATCTTTTCCCAACTGCCATGCAGATTTGGTGGGCAAGATTATAGGGATTTAGTTAGGGTTGTGATTTGGTAGTATAAATAGGTGAAAAGAACTCAGAATTAGGGTTCGCACTCTGTATACTGAATTACTATCTGTAAACTCAACATTCTAGTGAAAGAAACACCTCGGCAAGAGTGATTTTCTGCCCGTGGACGTAGATCTCCGGATCGAACCACGTAAATCCTGTGTGTTTTCCATATTGTTTACGCCGATTATCGTTATAGTTCTTGGTTACCGGATTGCGCTTTATCAGTGACCAAATGCAGCAAGTGTCAGCTACATTCTCGTGTGAAACACCTGCCACAAACCGAGCTCACTGGAATTCAAAGTGCGTGGCCATTTATTCAGTGGGGAATTGATATTGTTGGCCCATTTCCGGTCGCTCCGGGGGGATTGAAGTTTCTGGTGGTCGCCGTGGATTACTTCACCAAATGGGTAGAAGCGGAACCTCTTACTGCCATCACTGGCCAAAACATCTTGAAGTTCGTCAGGCGAAATATCATATGTCGTTTTGGCATACCGAGCACTATTATCTCGGATAACGGTAAACAATTCGCCAACGATCCCTTCCGGTCATGGTGCGAGGAGCTTCATATCAAACAAATTTTCACCTCGGTTGCTCACCCTCAA
Organism: Ajuga chamaepitys; assembly: GCA_958295605.1. NCBI lineage: Eukaryota > Viridiplantae > Streptophyta > Magnoliopsida > Lamiales > Lamiaceae > Ajuga > Ajuga chamaepitys. The sequence goes on from OY282498.1 coordinate 28,529,139, forward strand.
GCCAACGGTCAGGTTGAAGTCACCAATCGTACACTACTCATGTGTATAAAGAAACGCCTGGATAATGCCAAAGGTCTTTGAGCCGAAAACCTTCCGCAAGTTCTATGGGCTTATCGCACGACACCGCATACCTCTACCGGGGAGACCCCCTACAGCCTAACTTACGGCTCCGAAGTAGTTATTCCGGCGGAAATCAGCGTACCAAGCCCCCGCCTCATCACATTGATTCCCGAGGATAATGACGAAGCTCTCCGTGCAAATTTGGATGAGCTCGAATATCGTCGTGATCAATCATTCATCCAGCAGGCTAGGTGTAAACAACGTGCAGCCCAGTATCATCACCTCCGGGTTCGAGGCACTCAATTCAATATCGGGGACCTAGTACTTCGACTTAATTCAGCCAGCAAAGCTGCCCCCGAGGGGAAATTACATGCTTCGTGGGAAGGTCCTTATCGTATCGTTGCCGCGCACGATTCCGGATCCTATCAGTTAGAGCATCTCAATGGAACCTCAATTCCCCGAAGCTGGCACGTTACCAACTTGAGACGCTTCTATCTGTGAATGCCAAATGACAAGTATCATCTTATCTTTATGCTCTTTGTACGCTTCTTTTATGTTGTTATCTTTCTTTGTATCCTTCAATTTGCTCCGGCACTCATCATTGAATAAATACTCTTTGTTTATGCATCTTGCTGTGTTCTCTTTTATGTTACGGGGACGCCCTAACGCAGTCGTATTATTATTATTCGTCTCCGGACAACTAAATCTCTCTCTCTCGGTCCGTCCGAAGAGATTCACATTTCATCCCCGGACTCGTATCACTCTCTCGCCTGTTTAACCGGGGAGGTGTTTGCTCCCGCCCGATCCGTCCGGGGAGATTTTACTCCCGCCCGATCCGTCCGGGGAGATTTAAATTGGAGTTATCCATATTATGTTCCCGAACACCCGTTAAAACAATTATTACTTTTGGTTAATAACTTGTTGTTTTCCTTAACACAACTATGCACACCAAAACGATTTTATTATCCTCCTTCGAGGTGATGACAAAAAGTTTTAGGCTTCAAAAAAAAAAAAAAAAAAAAACGAATAAACAATTATCTACCGCCCCCGAGCCAGTATTCAGCGCCCCGGAGTTGAGGCCTACTCCTAGACCTACGCTGTGTCCTCCGGGATCTTGTCGTTCTTCGGCCTCGGGCTCCGGCTCTTTCCCCCCCGCGGGCTTCCCGACGCCGTGGAATTGTTCTTGGCGCTTGTCTGGGAACTTCGTCTCTTGTACGAGCACGGCTACTTGGCTGCGGAGCAGACCTCGGGGTTTGGGCCCATTCCACAGGGTCCCATTCCTCGGGGACCATCACCTCGATTTCTCTGGCCAGTTCTTCGACTACCTCTTCAGCGACAACGGCGGGCTCTTCTTCGATCGTAGTCACTGGAACTGGCTCTCGAATAACAATGCCTGTGCTCTTTCCCTCGGGCTTCTTTTTACCCTTCCGGGGGGCTTTTGAAGTACCTGGGCTCCGGCTTGTACTCGCAATGTATTCCTCGGCAGAAGGCCTCCACCTGCCTCGGCCCTTCAGTCCTTCGTACATGCTGAGGAGCAGCTCCAAAACCTCTCGCTTTCTTACAAGCTCCGAGGACTCGGCTGGGTCATTTGCCATAAGTGCTGAGATTTCACCCTGAATCTCTACGACCCGCTCCTCCACTTCTTCAAAAGTCAAAAGGCCGAACTCAGACAGTATCCGGTCATACTCCCTTTCATGAACGAGGACACGGCTCATTTAAGCAGCTTTAGCCCGGTACTTCAGTTCGTAGTCCTTGGCTCTTTCTTCGGCTTCCTCCGCCCTCTTTTCCGCAACGGACACCTGCTTCTCTAGCCTTGGCACTACGTGCATTTGCAGGTTGTTCTTCTCTCCGCGGAACCACTCTAGTGATCGCATAAGTTTCTTTATCGTCTCGTGCAATTCCGCGGTATTCTAAACAGCGAAAAGAATCAACGAGAACGATCAATCTCGGGCATACAATGAGCGGGAGTTCAGTTCAAAAACAAAATTTATATATTCAACAAAGTCAAAGTACATTATCCATGATTCAATCCAAAGTCTACATCTACTCCTATTGTCTATTACATTAAATTTGAGGGGAACGACTGACCTCCCTCTCGGTCCCCTCGGCCTCTTCGGGCACCTCCTCCAGTCGTCCCACAGCCGTTCCTGCATCTCCCACTTCGGCAACAGCGACAGTTTCTACACGGGGGGTGGCTCTTTGTTTCGGAGTCCAGAGGTGAACTCACCGCGATGGAATGCCAGGAATTCCTGGTCTTGGTCCGCATCGCAGCTCGCCACCTCCTCGGCCCTCAGTATCACCTTCTTCTCCGCCAGAGCTTTTATGAGGGGCCACTCCGGGAGGTGAGTTAGAGCTTTGTAGTAGGCCTCCTCCACCCCGGCCACAGCGTTGTAGTCATACCCAAACTCTGGACGGTATACGTCCACATTCGGGTAGACTTCTTTGATTTGCTCTAGTAACAAGGAGCGCGTGGTCGTGTCCCCGATAGCGACGAAGTCCGTCTGAAAGTCCAGGAATGTCGTCGTCTGGAGTAATTTTTCAGCAAATGCTTTCAGCATTGCTTCCTGGCCTTCGACGACCGCCGCTTCCTGGGCCTTCATTTCTGCCCGAAGCTAGGCCGTTTCTCCACGAAGGGCTCCGGCCTCCGCATCCACCTCGCGCAGACGTGGCACTTCAGCCTCTGCCAAAACCGCTCTCTTCCGCGCTTCGGTCAAATCCTGAGTTAGCTTGTCATTGCGCGCGCGAAGATCCCTTGCCACCGCGGCCAACTCTTCTTTGGCCTCTATCTCGTTCTTCCGGCCAATCTCCATGATTCCCCTAGCTAGCCGCAGAAGCTCCTCGGCGTCTGCGCCCTCCAACCCCAGTAGACCGGGGGCCGCTTGTTCCTTCTGAATATTACACAAGACATGAAACAGAACTCAGTATTAATGATACACACTTCGTGTGCGTAGAAATTATGAACAGCATTTCAAATTTACCTCCGCGCTTTCCCCTATTCGGGGTCTTTTGGATGGTGCCGGCGGAGTCCCGGTAGGCTCTGGCCTCCTCTTCGTTCCGGGGGTTGACCCAGCTGGCACAACTCGTTCTTCCGACCCCACAGAAGGTCGTGGACTGGGTGACATCTTCCCCCGGGGAGACACCTCAGTAGATTTACCCTTCTTCTTGGCCACTGCAGCCGCAGCGGGGCCTCCTGCTGGCTCTTTTCCGAAGCGTCCCACTGCATATCGAATTTGAAGTTAGTCCTGAACAAGTCAACAGTTTGAGAAAGGCAAAATATGAGAACTCCTACCCTCCTCGGCAACGGCATCGCCCGAATAATATGGGCTCAGTCCGGCCCCCTCCAGTTCCTCCTCAGTACAGAGGGTCTTGAAAGTCCCCACTGACCGGAATGTATGTACGACTTCAGCCTCCGGGTTCTCCACCGGGGCGGTATCAAGTACCTCATCCCTCCTCCACCTCGGGAGAGCTACTTCGTTTTTCACAAATATAAACCTCTCCTTCCATCCCTCCACCTTACTCGGGTTTTGAACCTTGAACCCACCTCGGGCTCGGGGACTGAAGGAGTACCACCCCTTGGATTTACCGAAGGCTTTTAGTTGATAAAAAAACCTAAATAGCTCTACGGTTGGTTCTACCCCGGCATTCTTGCACACTAAGGTAAACCCGACTACTTGCCTAACCGCATTTGGCGCTAGTTGGCTTAAGGCAATGTTATAGTATCTCAGTAATCGGACCACAATGTCCCACAGGGGCAATCTCAAGCCTATTCTCAGGAAATCTATATACACACTAATGAAACCCTGCGGCGGGCAGCAGGCCCTATCACCGGGGTCCGGTACTATGTATTCTAAGTTAAATGGAAGGTAAAAAGAGGGGATTTCTCTATCAATCTGCACTCGCGTCATACGTAACGCTACAGTGGACACTTCAAAGTCCTCCTCCGCGCATTCATAGAAACCGACCATCCTAACGTTGGTTTCCATGCCGTCGGCCCTTTCTACTGTCCTAATCTCGTTCCTCTCCGGAACAATGAATCGTAGAGGTGGCACATCTAATGGGGCACTCTTAGTCCCTACTTCTTGAATAGAAGAAGAAGATGAAGAAGAAGGCATACTTACTTGGGTTGAATTTGAGAAGTTTTGATTTGAGATGAATCACAAGCACAGAATTCCCCTTTTTTCCCGCTTTCTAAACTGGCAAATCGCAATGAAGAAGATGAAGAGTTACTGTGCCATTATTCCAAATATATACATAAAAACCAACGGTTCTGATACGGCCTATTCAAATTCAGTGATTGAGATTTGGACGTGATATTCACGCGCTTTACGGTTCCCAAGGCGCGTGGGGAACATGTTTATTGGAAATCGCAGAGCGTGTCACTTCACATCCCTCTCTCTCATTATGGCGCCGCCAATCACATCAACCTCACTCTTGGCCAGGAAGATTTAAACTACACTCCGGTGCTCCCCTCACCTCGGCCACACTACCACACTCCGGTGCTCCCTTCATTTTGGCCAGACTACTACACTCCGGTGATCCCTTCACCTCGGCCAGATCATTATATACTTCCGATACCGTTTCTTACTTTTGGGGGACTCGCTATCATCCCGGTGTAATTCGGCCTAGTTCGGTTCCGCTTCCACGGACTACGCCGCGGAGGACCTTAGACGCGGAACAGTCTTGGTTATCCACAAACACTTCGGCTCGTCAGCGACCACGGCTCATCTTGCTTATAGTTCCACCCCGGTAACAACCGAAGCTCCTTCCTCGCTCCGGCTGGGGGGGGGGGGGATCTGATAGGGATGGCCCGATCAGTTCGGGTCGGGTTAATACCTTGGCCCACTGACCGACCCAGAAGGTCCAGAAGCACGCGTCCCAGATAATGTGGCGCGGCCCAACTTGAGGCTTGTTCCGCGATTCGAGGCCCACGATCCGTCCCCAACCGCCACGCAGCGGAAAATAGGCGCGACAATAGGGAGTTAGTTAGGGTTTTATTAGGAGATAGTATAAATATGAGAAAAGAACTCTGAATTAGGGTTCGCATTCTGTATTCTGAAATTACTACGTGTAAACTCAAAGATCTAGTGAAAGAAACACCTCGGCAGGTGCTATTTTGTGCCCGTGGACGTAGATCTCCGGATCGAACCACGTAAATCTTGTGTTTTTTCATATTGCTTACGTAGGTTTTCGTTAAGTTTCTTGGATATCAGATTGCGCATTATCACCTACAAAATGAATAAGCAGTAAGTTTAAACACTCAAATAACTACTAGAGTAGGATTTAAAGTATTTAAAATATTCAACCTCTACAAAAAAAAGTATTTGAAGTATTCATTAAATTATTTATATCTTTTATTTTGTGATGACTCTTGAAAATAATATTTGTATAATGAATTTAATTAACACTTATTTCAAGTACTAGCAACTTAAAATTTATTTATTTTCCTAAACATGGGTAGCTTCGCTCCAACTTGTGGCCCACAAGCTGCGTCACCCTGGCCCATCCCATTCGAAAGATGGAGCATGAATACTCGTCCGGCCAATTGTCATTCCTACACATATCCAAATAACAATTATTACCGTAGGGAGAATAGGATTTCCCTTTCTGAATACAATATATATGATAAGTGTATAGTACCATGGCCTTTTTCACACGGAAGTACTGACAGACATTGGACTACTAGATACGTTTAGCAATTCACCAAACAAATCCTGGACAATTTAAACATCACACTTCTCTATTCTCTCTTGAGAAAATTACAGAAGGCTGCACCTCTCTCGGTTTACTATGCTTAAAACCACAAAATTTCTTCAAATTCGCAATTCGGCATTTCGGAAATGGTCGGTTGCCAACTTAATTTGAGGATCAAATGTGAAAGTTTGTCTTAGAGGGGAATCACAACTACTGTCGCCCAAGAGTCAACTGTCATTAGTCCCGCCGGATCATTTCACAAGGATTTAAATTCTCTTCCTAGTGAGTGTTCCAAACCTATCCGGAATTGCTTTCTTCATGGACTTCTTCGGATACTTTTGATTATAAAATTAACAATAGTCAAACTTTCTTAGTTTGTAATGGTTATGTTTCAGGAATATAAGCTTATGGAATCTCAGTAAATGTTAAATTTGTGTTCGTGATTTTACATGTTTTCAATATCTAAATAGATCTTTGCAGTTCTAATATTGTTTATTTTTTGTTTTTCAATTCTACTATATTAAATGTAGATTTGTTATCTTATGAGGCTTATCATCTTCAGCAATAATTTACGTTTGATATTATATCTAACAATATTGGAAAAAGGAAAAAAAGAGAACTATTTTGTACTTGTAAAAGAAAACATTGCTCTTGTTGTGGAATTAGAATTGCTTATAGTTAATGACATGTTGATCGTTGATATAATCAATATATATGCTTCCCTGTAAGGTTATGTATGGCCTTTTATTTTGAATATTCATTCTTAGGTGTTATTTAAGATAAATTTAAGCTATGTAATAGCAAGCTAATTAAAAAATGTTTATGTTGGAATGGATGTGCCATTGCATTGGATTCGATATGGTAAATAAAGCATTGGAAAATGGGTAGCCAAATGGAGGAGAAAATGAGATAAATGTGTTTAAGATGGTTTTATCTTTTGCCACGTGCTTACGAGACTTAAGATGTCCAATACAGTGTGCAACAAATAATCATTTTATTGAAATTAAGAGGGGAAATTTTCTTTTTCTTTTTTGGAATCGAAATTAAGAGGGGAATTGGAAAACATTTAAAAGAATTGAAGACAAGCATGCATACTTAAATATAAATGACAACATGCATCGGTGGCTAAATATGATCCATATATTTAAGTGTAAATAATTGGATAAAGAAGTTTTTTGTTTTCATTGTGTGTGCTTTCTCATGATTATGTGATCTTAAATGCAGAACCCTTGTCTGGGCAAATGTTTCAATTTGTTCTGGTGATAGTACGAAGGTTCGTGTTACATATCAGGTATGTGATTTTGACCCTCTTATATAAGATTGCTATATTTCAAGCTTAGTTTTCTTAAACTAATTGTATTACCTCCTATAGGGGATACCGGGAGAATATAGTGAGGTTGTTGCTCTAAAAGCATACCTGAAGTGTGAGACCGTCCCATGCTACCAACTTGAGGCCACATTCATGGTTTTGATCTTTCTTGAAGTATGCCCTTTTCTCATTAATTATATTCGAAACTTTATATAGCTGGCTTTTGTTTTTCAGGCAGTTGAATTATGGTTGGGCAGCAATATTGCCTATTGAGCATTCTTTAGGTGGGAGCATCCATCTAAACTATGATTTGCTTATTCTTCATAGACTTCACATAGTTGGGGAAGTTTAGTTGATTGTCAATCGTTGTGTTTTAGGATTGCCTGGGGCTAGAAAGGAAGAGCTAAAGTGTGTATTGAGCCATCCACAGGTGATCGTTTTACTTCCACGCATGATCAGATCCCAGAGTACTTTATTTTCTTTGTTTGTTTGCTATGAAGTGATTGTGCATTTGAATTGCTTATGTTCATGATGTAAAAATACAGTAAAGTAAGATAAAATTTGGAACAGTGGCTACAACTTCAAGGCTTTGTTTTACATGAAAGGTGAAATGCGTGAGAAGGCAGTATTATAGAAACCATAATTAAAAGCAGAGCAACTTAGGAAGTGTTTTGTTAAGTTTTTCAAAATATAGTTTTAAGAATGGAGCTGATGTTGGTCCGAAATAGTTTGTGGCACTGCATTGTCTGTGGTGGTTTCAATAATTAAGCGCAACATGTTAAAGTTTAGTTTGCTGCAAAAATAATTCAAAAAACAAAAAACAGATGTTATGATTTTTTCCTATTAAGGACTTTTCAACTTTCCCTGAGAACTTTCAAAACATCCTAATCATTACTACATGTATGTATTACCTCCATTTTATTACTTGTAATTTTAGTTTTTATGAAGTGTTTATATATATTTGACTTTTTAGGGGTTTTTTCCACTTGTCTTCCAAGATTACCCCTATCACTATCCAATTAAATTGTCCTAGCCTACATTGATTAAATTTTGTGAAAGAGAATATAAAGGAATGAGAGAAAATTTTGGAATTTTAAGGGAGGGGAAATTAATTAGGGGGGTTTATTTGTCCATTACATACTTCTTATTCTCATCCAAAGCTAAAACGTCAAGTAAAAAAGAACAGTGGTAGTATATGCATTTCCATTATTATACTAGGAAATCAATAAGAAGTAAATATTTTTTTTCTTTCAGTTATTACATTTTTATAAGTACATCTCAACTCTTGCTCTATCGATTAAAATCCACATAAGATACTTGTGATGTAGCACCATTTTCATAAATATGATTTCAATATTTTTCCCAAACAATTAAACTAGAAATGTTTAAAATTACCAAATTAACTATTTCAAAAAATAATGGCCAGGCTCATTATAATATGCTTCACTAATAACTTTACATAATGTTCACCGAGGAACTCCAACACAAAATACTCAGTTTCATTTATATCTGTAATCACACAAGTGCAGAAGGGTTAGTAATAATGAGGAAACCAAGATTATTTTATTTTCTGTCTCTCAAAATAAAAAAATGATCATGTGTTTTCTGATGACCATCGAGGCAGACTAAAACTAAAATCAGTGCTTGGGGCTATAATGAGGCTCAATGAGAATGGTGGTTAACAAGCATAATAACAGTGTGAATGGAGGAGGGTTGGAAGAAGATAATGATGATGGAGAGATGGTGATCTAAAAAGGCCAGGAAGGAAAGAAAAAGATGTAGAAAGATGGATTTCAAGAGTCAGGTTCTCAACACAAATATCATGTAGAATTTACATAAAGTGAAAATAAATGCCCACATAGCACAAGAGTTTGGTTGGTAAAGTAAATAAACAAAAAATAGAGGCTACCAAATTCTTCTTAAGCTCCTTATCTTGTAAATAAAACAACTTGGTGTCTGTGTCGTGCAATGAACTTTCCATTTCTGTATTTCCTAATTTACATTGCATAGCATGTGTCATCATTCAACATATGAGAGGAATTAGGCGGTGGTGGTTTTAGACACTTTCCTAGTATGAAATGACATAAATGAGTTGGGTTTGACCACAGTCAAAACTGATGATATTGCTCATGCTACTCAGGTATTGTTTTGAACTTTTGTACCCTTTTCTATTTCTCTTTGTTTCACATTAAGACCAAGACAGATTGTTGCTAGTGAAGGTGTGAGGGAGACTAGAGCAGTTGCAAGTGCATGAGCTGCAGAAATCTACGAACTTGACGTTCTTTCTGAAAGAATACAGGTGACATCTTGGCTCATCATTTTACTTGACATATCTTTCTTTTAATCTTTTGTTATGTTGCTTTCTTCTCTTGGCTCAACATTTTTTGGCTTCTTATTTCAGTTTCTTTACATGGTATTACTCATTCATGTACTTGTGCAATAGCATACTCAATTTTTTAGCTTAGCATCAACCTTCCAGCTCTGTTTCTTCTAGAGATAAGAATCGGTATTTGTTTATTTGGTTGCTTTCAGATTGGGTCCACATTTGCTTTGCCATCTTATTAGAGTGCCTTTCAGGTAGCAGAGAGAAAATTTGAAATAGAACCTATTCACCTCATCGTTTATTTAAACCTTTGAAAATTATGTCAGAATACTTTTCTAGGAGACAGGTTATGCATAAACTAGTTAACTGAATTCAAGAAGAAGAAAGATTTCTTTAAGCAAATCCATAGTATTGTTATGAACAGTACCCTTGGTCGTACCTAGAAAATGTTAAATGAGAAGAGAGATCTTTTGGAGGTATTACTAATTCTCTAGAGGAAGATTTAAATGTTTTTGAATGTGTGATCCCTTGCAGTAGAAATAAATTTAAGAATCATGTTGTCGAATTAGGGTAGTAAACTGCACATTGAATTTCCAAAGCTAGGTCGATAAACTCATATAATATATTCCATATATGTGCACATTAAATGTCCAGATCTTAATCTTAATAGACAGACTTTATTAATGAAGAAAGAGAAATAGAGTTATTCCATTGAAGGAGCAGGGTGACAACATCATGAGCTCTATTTGTAATTTTAGGATCAATATTGTGCCCTAGTAGTGGTAGAAGCTGGTGACTAGGCCTGTAAGAGGCTCAGTGTGGAAGATGTATATATTTGATCATGAGGTAATTTTTTTGTAGGTGCTTGTATAAGAAGAATATAAGTGTATTTGTAGATCATGAGGTTGTGGTAAATAGATAAAACAGAAGTATTTATATGATAAGAAGAGAACAATAGGTTGTATGTATGTATATTTTTTTATTTTGCATATTATTTTTGTTGTTGTTATTATTATTTGTAGAGTTTGAAAATAGTTCATGTGTGTAATTTACCATTATAAGGTGGCATTAGGCACTTACGTTTATCATCCTTTTGCTTCTCTATGTTTTACCTTATAATAATAATTTTCCGAAAGATCTTACATCCATATATTTGCATAATTTCTTTCTTCCTACATTCATCAACATGTTCACGGTACATCCCCGATGAATTCATGAATACAACTTGAGCTGCGAAATAAAAATAGCCTCAATCATATCTGTACCTTCTTACATAAACAATGACTTCCACTCTTTCTCCAACTGGTCTTGTTGCTCTTATATAGAAATGTAAATGATGGTTATACGACACATTTTGTGTATCTAAAATAGTTCAATGATTGACCATACAGGATGATTCCGACAACTTTACCTGTTTTCTGATACTTGCAAGGGAACCTATAATCCCAGGAACAAATCGGCCTTATAAGGTATTTCTCTTTTATGCGGCTCATGAATATGCTCTGATTGTTGATACATACAATGAGTATATTATTTCTTTCAAGACTAGAATTGTCTTTAGCCTAGAAGAGGGGCTTGGCATTATTTTCAAGGCCTTAGCAGTTTTTGTTGGTAGTGGCATTAATTTGTCAAATGTAGTTGCTAGTTGACTCTGTCAGCAGTTGATTTTTCCTTGTCCTGGATAATTTGCATTTTATAACTGTTTGTTTCCTGTGAATTCTAAAATATAGATTGAGAGCCGACCACAAAGAAGGAGGCCTTTGAGGGTAGTCGATGACTCTAATAAGGGAAGCGCCAAATGAGTGTCTTTTATTTCTCTAGTAGTATATAATTCATCGGAAATTAAACTTCTACACTAAAGTTAGGATTAAGTTGACACCTATTCAACTCAGAACCTTCAATAATTTTGCCATTAGAGAAGGATAATAATTGAAGGGTATTTCCAAAATATACCCATAACGTGTTGTCTAATTATGAAAAGAACGCACAAATGTTCATTCTCATATGAATTGCTCCCGTGGAGGGGATATTAGTAATATAGAAATCTTAATTGTCAAGGGTTTAAAAGTGACTCTTTTTTCGGAAAATTGAAAATGAGTGCCTAATAGGGACAATCTAAGATATAAATTTATGAAATTGAGCAGTCTGTTGTCTCCCTACTTCTAGCTAATATTCTAAATTTTGAAAGAAGACAATAAATTGCAGCAGAATAAAATTGTACTTCAACCAGTATAATATTCTACACCTGGTATAACTTGCTATAATTTTGTTGACATAAGCATGTATATTTTAGTACATCGAAATTGAAAAAATTTCACCTGCAGGTACTTTGATTACCTATTTTACAATGATTTTGATGTGTCGATGGCAGAGCCTCATGACGAATACGCGTTGGGACATCTCCAAGTAAGCATCTTCTTTTCTTGGTAGCATAGGGCATTGCATTTGTCTTGCATGTTTGTGTTTCATGCATCTGAAAGAACAATGGCCATTGGTTCTTCTGTTCAACAGGAGTTTGCAAGGTTTCTTCGAGTCCTTGGTTTTTATGCGATGGATACAGCTCCATGAATAAATATTCTATATATCTCATTGTCTGGTATCAAGCTAGATTCGCGTTCGGAAGAAGTGAGTTGTTTTCTGAATCCACTAAGAGCTTTGTATATCTGCCAGTGTTGTATTTGACCAACATTTTGTTCCTTTTTATATTACTAGTAAATCACCCTTGCGATGCACGGTTATAAGATGTTTTAATAATATGAGAATGTATAATTAATTGTGATGGATTTCAGTTTAAACGCTTCATGTCGTATCTGTTTGTTGACATATACAAAAAGAAAGTGATTGAACAACATATACATAAATATGTAAATATAAGGGTTATTAATTACAGAAAACATTGCATTAATGACATAAGATTTTTTATTTAAGTAAATGTAAAAAAATTATATACATCTATACATTTCTAAACACCTCTTTGTAAATAACATTTGGTGATTGTTACAACTTTTATTTCATCATCACAAATCAATATCTTCAATCCTTGAAAATTCGTGACCCATGAAACTGCAACATATAGTTGGCCATGATTGAATATGGACTTTTTTAAGAATAATCCATCATGAGACAAAGATTGTCCTTGACTTTATTAATTGTCATGACAAAAAATACGTTAAAATTGTAAGAAAATGTATATGTCACACTCATTAAATCTTAGTGAATGTGGCATATAATGAGTGTGGCATATACAAAAAATGAAAATATTAAAAAAGAGGAACATAACTTACTTAAAAAATGAGAATATTAAGAATTTTACTCCACCATACAAAAAATGTAAGCAAATATTTCTTTTATCAAAAAATAATTACTGATTGTTCTGATTTAAATAGTTGTTCAGAATTAAATAAAAGGACATTAGGATTTATTTACCAAAATTGCAAAAACTTAAATTATATTTGTAGAAACAAATGTGCCGCTACATTTTTTTAATAGATAAAATTTCATTACAATTATAAGCATTTCTATCATAAAACAGGCGACAACTGATCAAGTTTAGATTACCGATGTTTTACACTTGTCCAATCATATTCCCACTTTCTCGAGTGACCCAAAACCTAAATATTTCAACGAATATACAACTACGATGCCATTGCCGCCACGGGAAATGAGCGGCCAACACCCGCTTTAACTACGGGCATCGTCGCCGTTGTGGAAATGCAACGATTTTGTCCAAAATTTCTATGACGTCTCAAACTATTGCAACCAAAATCTACACTGATCTTACCTAGATTCAAAACCTACACTCAAGTCTCAAAATACGTCCATATTTACAAATAAAGACAAATGATGTGTAAATATTTTTAACTATTTTAGAACTATTTACTTTTATACATTAAGATTATAATAAAATAGTGTTTGTCAAACATTATATATAATAGTTTATATCTAATTCACGTCCCAAATGTATTTAAAATTATAAATACATACAAATCATTGTTTTTTTTTTTTAATATTACTACTTAAATGCAATTATTACAAAATTAATAAAAAATGCATCTTCAAAATATACCCACTAAAAGAAGAGATATTTAATCACCAATAATTTACGCTGAGTGATTATTTCACTATATATATAAGCAATTACAACTATAATACAAAATCTCAAAGATTTACAAAGATTTCATCTGATCTACAAAATACAACAGAATATTCCATCAAGATATATTTGTACTATTATTAACAAGATTCGTACTATTATTAGTATTCCCCATCAAGGGTTACGTGGGATGAAGATAACGCAAAACTTGGAATGAAGAAACTCGAAAGCGTGTTGAGGTAGACTTTTGGTGAAGATATCCACCAGTTGAAGATCAGAAGAAACGAACTGTGTACATAACTTGCCCGGGGCGACTAGTTCGCGGATGAAATGACAGACGATATTAATATATTTTGCATGCTTGTGAGCTAGTGGATTTTGACTCCAAAAGATGGCACTTTTGTTGTCACAGAGAAGGAGCGGTCGGCTAGGAGGTATGACTTTGAGCTCGCGCAATAAATTAGACAACCAAACAAGTTTAGCAGCTGCATTGGCCAAACGCCGTTCGGATTCACAACTAGAACAAGCAACCGTGGGTTGCTTTGTTCACACTCCACGAGACAAAATTGCCACCAAGAAAAATAGAATACCCACACGTGGACCGACTCATCTCAACACAACGCACCCAGTCCGCATCAGAATAGCCAAGAAGAGAAATATCAGAATGATGTTTAAAATCAAGACCAAAATGAATTGTCCCTTTGACATAGCGCAATAACCTCTTGACAGCAAGAAAATGATCGTCGGTAGGAGAGTGTAGGAACTGACTTACACGATTAACAACGAAAAAAAAGTCAGGCCGAGTGATTGTGAGATATTGCGGGGCGCCCACAAGGGAGCGGTACAAGGACGGATCATTAAACGGTTGACCATCGCTAACCAGAACTTTGCCCGCAGCCGAGGGTGTAGAAACTGATTTAGAATCAAGTAGTTGGCCACATTGGATTATGTCATGAGCGTATTTGGCCTGCCCTACAAATAAGCCATCAGATGTATAAGAAATCTCAAGACCCCAAAAATCATTAAGACGCCCAAGATCAGTAATAAAGAACTCCTTCTGAATCCACAATGTAAGGCGGTGAAGCAACGCTGAGTAATTTCCTATAATAATTATATCATCCATATATAAACGAAGAAAAAGAACATAAGTCCCTTGATGAAGATAAAAAAGTGAAGAATCAGTCCGACTTTCATGAAAGCCGAGTTGCAAAAGAAACGCACTAAAGCGCTGAAACCAAGCTAAGGGAGCCTGATGAAGCCCGTATAAAGCCTTTTTAGGACAACAAACATCTGCAGGAAAACAAGGATCTACAAAACCCGGAGGCTGATGCATGTAGACAGGCTATTGAAGAAGACCATTAAGAAATGCATTATTTACATCTAATCGATGTAACAGCCGACTATTGTGAACAGATAGAGCCAAGATAACGTGAACAATGGGTGCCTTTACAACTGGAATAAATGTGTGATTGAAATCAGTTCCAGGAAGTTGAGTGAATCCCTGAGCAATGAAATGAGCTTTATGATGCTCAATCAATCCATCGACACGATGCTTGGTACGAAAAATCCATTTAGAGCCCACAATGTTCGTGTTTAGAGGACAAGGAACCAAATCCCAAGTTTGGTTATTTTGAAGAGCATCGATTTCATCCTGCATAGCTGATAACCATTTGGGAGATTTCATAACAGTCTTGAACCCACGAGGTAAGGTAGAAACTGATAATGTCGAAAGTAAAGTGGTAGCTGCAAGATCTACGGGGTAACGTGGTTTGAAGTTGCTAGACTTAGCCCGGGAGACCATCAGATGCGACATTGAAGGTGGCGGGTTAGCCACTGGTGATGGAGGTCGTGGCGCTGCACCGGGAGATGATGGCAGGGTAGGTGGTTGTGGCACTACAGCTGGAGGTGAAGGCGGGGCAGGTTGTTGAGCCACGAAAGTAGGTGTGAGAGCTGGCGTATCCAAAGTGAGAATCGGGTAATTACGGCGGGCAGCGGGATCGGACGAAGTGGAGCCAAGTGGAGTCTGTAAAGATGCAGCGGAAGGAGAAATAGAGGTAACTATGCATGGCTCAAAAAAAGAAGAAATATCCAACCTGGAGAGAGTAGTCTGAGCAAGCATGCTGGAATAGGAAATTAAATTCTCATCAAACTGCACATGACGCGTGATGAAAACCCGAGAAGAATCAAGATCAAAACATCGGAATCCTTTATGAGTACTCAAACTATAACCATAAAAATGCACGGACAACATCGAGGGGTGACACGTCGGTTTCTAACCTAGTGTTCCGCAAGTGTACGGATGTAGGTGTAGTAGCGATAATCAAGGCCGATCCCACAAGGAATAGTTTTAGGTAGTTCGATACCTCAATACTCTAGGAATGTCCTAACTAGATACTAAGTTGTAAAAGGTTGATTTTAACAAAAACCGAGGAATTCAACGAATAACTATGTTACTTATGATTTGGCTAACAAAAAGAACTAACAATCAATGAGAAAGGGGGCCTCGATTTCAGGATATTACTTCAATGTTGAATATGATTAACCTATAGATTTACCAATTCTAGTGTTTATTAGGTGGCACGACAATAATCTAACCCTTCTCTCGAAGCGATTAAACCGTTGATTAATTAAGCTAATTACCCTCTCGAGTTAATTAAACCTAATAACTCCCAAACGATCCTAAGCCACGGCCTACACAGTCATACACAACTGCGCTCTATGTCATAAGTCTGATAACGATTCCCTCCTCTCGAAGCGGAATTGCTAAACTAAATTGCTAAATCTAGGTGATCAAGTTAAATCTAGTTATAAGCACGAACATAAAGATAAACACATAAAGAAGGGAATTAATAAAATAAATCATAATCAAAATATTGTCATAATAATCCCTACTCTCTAACCCTAGGACACGAATAGCTTAGCTACTCATGCCTAGCAATAATCCAATACAAAAGTATATGGAAAACATTGTAAAAGATTAAACTAGGAAAGAACGACTAAACCCGGATGAATCCGTCTCGATGATCTTCGTCTTCTTTGTCCTCCAAGACTTCTTCTAGGTAGAATGATGATGTAATTGATGTTCTCTGATGTTTTCTATTTTATTTCTAGAGCTTGGGGTCTTTTTTATAGAGTTGGGGACGAATCCTTGGGAAGATAGGATCAAAATCCTACTAAAACAAGGAAACTTTCGTAGAAAAGGCTTTCTGACACGACCGTGTTGGCATTGTGACGCGGCCGCGTCCATTTTGCTCAGGCAGGTTTTCAGGTCTGACTTCAAAGCCATTTTTGAGAGTCTTCTGGTCATTTTTGGGATCTGTTCTTTTCATTAAAAGTTGTAGCCCTTTGAATCATCTTTCTAATGCCACTAATTTCACCTCAATCGGAGTTGTAGATCTCACGATATGACCAAAATACTAGAGGTATGTCAAGCTCACAGAAAACTTCACTTTCGGGACACATTTTGACGCGGCCGTGTTGGTTATTGACGCGGCCGTGTTGGTTGGAAGTGCGTTTTTCCATGTTCTAGGCCATTTTTGACGCGGCCGTGTTGGTCCTTTTGCTCCTTTAACTCCCTTTTCATCCGTTTTAACCCTATTTGGCTTGTTTCTTCTTCGAACTTTATCCAAATGGAATAAAATTACCTAATTAACTTCAAAACAAGTCGAAACACGTCAAATGACTCAAATATGATAAATATAAATGAATGCCGGTCAAATATGCACGTAAATGATATAAAATATGATCCTCAATCGACCTAAATACATGCATAATTAACGTGTATCAAAATCCCCCAAACTTAAACTATTGTTCGTCCCGAACAACATAACAAAAGACACAAAGAACACAAGTGATTATGCATTTGTTTAGGGCGACTAGATGATGAATTCAGTTTCGAACTGATTTTTTTTCTAAAACAACTAGGCAACTCAATTCACTTGAGCATATGCGATAACGCGAAAATCAACTAATCTTGAGACTTTGAACTTTCGAATTATTCAACCCTCACCGGGTAAGTGTTTCACTCATCTCTTAAGTGTTTATGCTAAAATAATTTCCACTCATATTGAATTACATGCAAAGCCTACCATATGCTTGCCAATCGTCTAAACTAGACCTCGTACTTGATGTGTGTGAAAAAGGATAAAAAAGGTCTTTCTTTTGGTTGTATTGTGGGCTTAAGGTAAGGGGAGATACATTTGGATATAAGTGACTATTCATTGGACTAATCAAGTTACATCTAACCCGACTACCCCTCAATATAATCACTCAGCCTCACTCTTCAAATCTCAGCAAATCACCCGCAAAGTGACTTCTTCACCGTCAAAAGTCCGTACAACTTAAGTGCTTTTCATTTCTGTGGGTACCACATCTTGGGACTACCCGATTTTTCTATTCAAATTCACAATTAATCATTTATGTCCTAGCCTCTCCTCAAGAATACTAACAACAACAAACTTTTTTCTTTTTTTTTTTTTTTCTTTCTTTATAGACTTTCGCACTAGGAGAGGCTATTTTTCTTGGATTTTCACCTATCGTTTTGCTCTTTCATTCATCTTTTGAAAATATCCCTACTTCCCATTCCTTCCCACAAATTGTTCACCCAAAATTCCTTCAAATTCTCCTCCCTCTAACTTGATTAATCCAATTAGGGCCAAAAGAATTAAATCAAAAGGTTTCGGCTGACATTGTTAGGTTATGAATAAATAAGGCTATAAGGCTCAAGCGGGCTAACTAGGGACAATTTTTTGAAAATATGGTTCAATGGCAATTTTCATTGTTCAAATAAATAGGCTTAAACAAAAATTTGCCTAAGATCATTTCCTCAGTCACACCCATACTTAACACATTCTTAGTAAAGACTCAAGGCAAGTTCTAGAGACTAGTACACATATTCAATCAAATTCACACCGAAAGAAAGTATATTACTCCGAAAATAGGAGTATAATTACGCTCAAATTCTCACAAGTTAATTTTGATTGAATATTCTAAGTTCAAGCTCAATTTCGTCTCAAGTCAGCTCTCATGCTCTATTATGTGCCATTTTTTTTCATCTACTTCTCAAAATCATCTCATCATTAACCATTCATCATCCATCTTTCCCTATTGTTCTCTTTTTCTTTTTCTTTTCACTTGTTACCTATTAACTTCTCGGGTTTATCTCATTCTTACTGACTCTAAAACCTAAAATACTAATAAGGCTCTAAACTCTAAACTCCTAAAACTCAACATTGAAACAAAATGTAATCAAACTTGAGTTCACAGACCCAACAACACCAATAAAGTAGATAAATGGGCTCACAGACCCGATAACTCCAATCGAAGCAATAAAAATCAGCACAATGGGCTCACAGACCTACAATTAACCACTATTATCAAACAACAAGTAAATCAACCGACCGACCAACTAAAAGAAGAAATAGCAGCAAAACTATAAATGTAGCGGCCAAGACGTCCCACGGTACACCCCCTCCCCCAAACTTGGCTGAAAGCCAATGTTTGGAGGAAAAACGTGGTACGCCTTGGTGCTAACTTACAAATCCTTGTGGCGGCTACAGAGTTTTGAAACCCCTACTGGCTCCGAAATCGTGCCATCACCTCCTACTGAATCTGTTTCTACTGTCTTCGCATCAAGCCCTGAGTTTCGCATTTTGAAACTGCTGAGGTACTGAGGCGGTCGCGTTATATAAGTGACACGGCCGCGTTCGTTTTGAACTGAAAATGGATTATTGAGTGCGATTTTGACACGGCCGTGTCACTTCTGTGACGCGGCCGTGCGGCTGGTCCAGATCTCTCAAGTGAATGCAGGGGAAATTTAACGCGGCCGCCTCCAAAGTGTGACGCGGCCGTGTTGTTTTGGCTCAATTTTAACGCGGCCGTGTCCATAGTGCGACACGGCCGTGTTGCTTCTTTTCTCCTTTAG
Organism: Ajuga chamaepitys; assembly: GCA_958295605.1. NCBI lineage: Eukaryota > Viridiplantae > Streptophyta > Magnoliopsida > Lamiales > Lamiaceae > Ajuga > Ajuga chamaepitys. The sequence goes on from OY282498.1 coordinate 28,548,538, forward strand.
CTCGAGTTTTTTTGTCTCTTCGATCCCTGTTTCTTGCAACACTCGTCCATGTTGATTCCTAAAAACATTAAACACTAAAAAACACAAGTAAAAACTTAAAACTTAACTAAATAATTGAAATAATAAAAAAAAATAAAAACGATAAACATCGAGTTGCCTCCCGACAAACGCTTTGTTTTACGTCATCAGCCGGACGTCCTTTTCCTATCAACCATTTTCCAACCACCCTGAGTTTGGTAATTTAAGAGCAATTAATGAGCTATGTGGGGTGTATAGATTTCTTATAGCAGCTTGGGTAGTATAAACAATGCTAGAATTATGCCTACCCCTTAGACCCGACTTATGTATTGGGAGGGTGATGGTTTCGGTTTGAACACGAAAAATCAACTCCCCTTTAAGCACATCTATAAGTGCTTGGCTAGTTGCCAAGAAAGGTCATCATAAAATAAAAGGAAATTCATCATTCCCTTTCATGTTGACAACTAAGAAATCACTAGGGAATTCAAAATTCAGCACTCTCACCACTACATCCTCTGCTACTCCCAACGGCGTTAATGAAGATCCATCAGCCAATTGGATTGTAGTAAAGGATCGTTTAATCTCCCTTAATCCTAATTGTCTATACTGCTTTAGAGACATCAGATTTATGCTAGACCCCAAATCACACATGACATTTTGAAAATCATGACTACTAATTGAGCAAGAAATAGTAAAACTCCCTGGATCTTTTGCTTTTGTTGCTCTTTTTGGTTCCATGCTTATTTTTGCACTCTTTTTGGGACTGCTCCATTTCTTCTTTGTTGTCTCTTTTCCATCCTTCCTTTTCTCGGTTTCCTCTTGGTTGGGTCGAAGTTCTTCCTTCTTTGTTACCCCCCTATCTTAGACTCTTTCCTGAAGTGATTCCTATTGCACAACAACAATGCTAGAGTGATCTATAGACTCAAGGTTAGCAAAGAATGAATTTTTGAAACAAAACTCAAAAGATTCATCAAGAATAGGAGATGAAATTTTCTTATCTATGATGGTATTGACTTCCTCCTTCTTCTCAATGTTTTTTACTTTCTCAATTGATTTATTCACTTCATGGTCCTTCGTGCTCATAGTACCATTGTCGCCACTAGATGCCATCTTCCTTCTATTCAGTGCTTGAGGAAATGGGGGAGGAGGTACATATGCCGGTGGAGGCACATATACTGGTTCGTCTGCTTCGGTTTCTTGAACCTCACTTGAGTTCACAGCATCATTTTGCTCCGGTAGCTTCACAACATTACAGTGCTCCATCGGATTAACCACTGTATCACTCGGATATTGGCCCTGCTTGTGTTGAGCCCCTACAATCTTTATCAATTGGCTCATATTTGATGACAATTCACCAATGCTAGCTTGAGTCTGAACCAATGTGTTCTCGAGCCTTTTGATGTCGGCCCCCTGTGAAGTTATGTTCTTGTTTAGCTCAATAAACTTTCCATCTACTTTCTTCTCCAACTGAGCTAGTTTCTCGTTATATTTAGCGAACTGAGACTGCACAATCTCGTTTTGTGTGGGCTTTGTGCCCTCATGAATCATCCCATGCGCAACATTAAATCCGGGTGGCGAATTAAGTGTATTCTGTGAGTTACCATACAAGAAGTTCTGATGGTTTTGATTCTGAGGGTACTGATTGTACCTAGGCTGATTGTTCTGGAAATTGTTGAAGTTTTGTTGATTCACAAAGTTATACGTCTTTAACTTCTTCCTGACCCCCCTGGCTGTTGTGCTAATGTCAGACTAGTTAGCAAATTTACCTGACTCGTAAAAGCTGTTAACTGTAATTTGATCTTTTCAATTGGCTCATTATTGACTAGCTCGACTTTCATTACATTCGCCACTTTTCTTGGCATGTTTCTCTCATTTGACCATTGGTAGCTTGTTCTGGCCATAGCGTCCAGGATTGAAAATGCCATCCTCACTGACTTCTCCATCAAACTACCTCCTGCAGCTGCATCCACCTGGTTTCTAGTCGGAGCAAGTAAACCATTATAGAACTTACATACCTCCTGCTTCTTCGTAAAACCATGTTGAGGGCAACTCCGGATAAGATCCCGGAATCGCTCCCAAGCCTCTCCGAATGGCTCTTGGTCAATTTGTTTGAACTGGTTGATCTGATTCTGCATGTTGAGCATCTTGCACGGTGGAAAATACTTCAACAGAAAAGAAGTACTCAGGTCCTTCCAGCTTGTAATATCCTCCAATGAATTGAACCATTGTAGGGCTCTATCTTTCAGGGAAAAGGGAAGTAGTCTCAATTTGACCTGCTCATGCGGCACATGGTTTATCTTAATAGTATCTGTCAGTCTACGAAACTTTATCAGATGAGCATTTGGGTCCTCTAAAGCACTTCCCCCGTACTGGTTTTGCTGCACTATGTTGATTAGTGCAGGCTTCAGCTCGAAACTGTTGGCATTGAGTGGTGGAGGTTGTACTCCTCCTGCCTGCTGATTTGGACTAGGCTTCAGGCAGTCACTAATAGGAGTATCATCTTCATCGCCAGCAGCTGGTTCTATCTGAATTGGGCCGTGCTGTTGTTCCAGCTGTGGCCCTTGTGGAGGTAGCTGTTGTTGTATATTAGTGACTCGATCATCCAAGAGTGCCAGAGCTGTCAGTACTCTGTTAAGAGCGTCATCCAGATTCGGATGCTGTGGTGGGTTCTCCATCTCAGTCGCGAAATTCCTTCTAGTTCGGTGTCTACGAGCTGTCGCTTCAATTTCTGGATTGAAAGGAAGAAGGGTTTCTTTCCCTTTTGATCTGGTGTGCATGCGAAGCCTGGAAACACTAAAAACAAGAACTACCGCGTAACACAAGAATTAACCAAAAAATAAAAACGAAAATTAAATTAATAATTTCGAAAAATAAAATCTAGTCTAGTTTCCTCCTATTTTTCAAGATAATAACTAAGCACTAAATCCTATTCCCCGGCAACGGCGCCAAAAACTTGACATGTCGGTTGATGTAGGTGTAGTAGCGATAATCAAGGTCGATCCCACAAGGAATAGTTTTAGGTAGTTTGATACCTTAATACTCTAGGAATGTCCAAACTAGATACTAAGTTCTAAAAGGTTAATTTTGAAAAAAACCAAGGAATTTAACGAATAACTATGTTACTTATGACTTGGCAAACAAAAAGAACTAACAATCAATGAGAAAGGGTATCCTAGGGCCTCGATTTCAGGATATTACTTCAATGCTGAATATGATTAACCTATAGATTTACCAATTCTAGTGTTTATTAGGCGGCACGACAATAATCTAACCCTTCTCCCGAAGCGATTAAACCGTTGATTAATTAAGCTAATTACCCTCTCAAGTTAATTAAACCTAATAACTACCAAACGATCCTAAGCGAAGGCCTACACAGTCATAGACAACTACGCTCTATGTCATAAGTCTGATAACGATTCCCTCCTCTCGAAGCGGAATTGCTAAACTAAATTACTAAATCTAGGTGATCAAGCTAAATCTAGTTATAAGCACGAACATAAAGATAAACACATAAAGAAGGGAATTAATAAATTAAATCATAATCAAAATATTGTCATAATAATCGCTACTCTCTAACCCTAAGACACGAATAGCTTAGCTACTCATGCCTAGCAATAATCCAATACAAAAGTATATGGAAAACATTGTAAAAGATTAAACTAGGAAAGAACGACTAAACCCGGATGAATCCGTCTCGATGATCTTCGTCTTCTTTGTCCTCCAAGACTTCTTCTAGGTAGAATGATGATGTAATTGATGCTCTCTGATGTTTTATGTTTTATTTCTAGAGCTTGGGGTCCTTTTTATAGAGTTGGGGAAGAATCCTTGGGAAGATAGGATCAAAATCCTACTAAAACAAGGAAACGTTCGTAGAAAAGGCTTTCTGACACGGCCGTGTTGGCATTGTGACGCGGCCGCATTCGTTTTGCTCAGGCAGGTTTTCAGGCTCAGGCAGGTTTTCAGGTCTGACTTCCAAGCCATTTTTTAGGGTCTTCCGTTCATTTTGGGGTCTGTCCCTTTCAGGACAAGTTGTAGCCCTTTGAATCAGCTTTCTAACGCCACCAATTTCACCTGAATCGGAGTTGTAGATCTCAAGATATGGCCAAAATACTAGAGGTATGTCAAGCTGACAGAAAACTTCACTTTCAGGACACATTTTGACGCAGCCGTGTTGGTTGGCAGTGCGTTTTTCCATGTTCTAGGCTACTTTTGACGCGGCCGTGTTCATATTTGACGCGACCATGTTGGTTCTTTTGCTCCTTTAACTCCCTTTTCATCCGTTTTAACCATATTTGGCTTGTTTCTTCTTCGAACTTTATCCAAATGGAATAAAATTACCTAATTAACTTCAAAACAAGTCGAAACACGTCAAATGACTTAAATATGATAAATATAAATGAATTCCGGTCAAATATGCACGTAAATGATATAAAATATGATCCTAAATCGACCTAAATACATGCATAATTAACGTGTATCAAGGGGCTAACTTGTTTGGAGCATAGTCTCGAAGGTACGAAAATACCCGACAGTCGAATTTCTTAAAGTTTGCATAATTTGGAGCAGACCCAAATAACAGCTGGAATAGAGATTTATCATCCAAAACTGAGGACGACAAACATTTAATAACATAAACAACAATTGCAAATGCAGTAAACCAATGAGAGACTGGAACATGCGAGTGAAAAAGCATAGATAAACCCGTTTTAGTAATGTGGCGATGTTTACATTCAGCACGACCATTCTGCTGCAGGGTGTAAGGACAGGAGACACGATGATGTATTACATGAAGATTCATAAACTGAGCAACTCGGTTATTAAGGAATTTTGTACCGCCATCACTTTGAAAGACCTTAATAGTGCGAGAAAATTGATTGCAAACAAAGACACGAAAATGCAAAAATACATCCTAAAAATCCGACTATGCTAGTAATGGATATTGATACGCGTTAATTATGCTTGTAATTAGGTCGAGTTATGATACTATTTTAGAGGAATTATGTGCATAGATGGTCAATAATTGGATGAAATGTTATATAAGTGATCAATTAACGTACTCAGCTTGTTTTAAGATGTTTTTGAGCATTTTCACGATAAAAGGTTGTGATTTACGACTACCGGACAAGAAAACAAGTTGGAACATAGTGAAAACCAGCCGAAAATAGTGAAAACCAGTGGAAATCGGTCCGAACCGTTCAAGAACCGGTCCAAACTGGTCCAGACCGGCCTGAACCGGTCCAGGAGCAGAATGGAGCAAGAACCGACACGGCCGTGTCACATAAGCAACGCGACCGTGTCAAAAGTGTTGCGCAAAGGTTAAAAAGGCTCTGGAAGAGAACACGGCCGCGTCACAAAGCAACACGGCCGTGTCAAATGTTGCGCAGAAAGTGAAGTTTTTACAAGTAACACGGCCGTGTCACTTGGTCAACACGGCCGTGTCAGAAAGGCTTTTCTGCGAGAATTTCCTAATTTTAATAGGATTTTGATCCTATCATCTCCAAGATTCGTCCCCAACTCTATAAAAAGGACCCCAAGCTCTAGGAATTAGTAGGGAAAAACATCAGAGAACATCAATTACCTAGAAGGAGTCTTGGAGGACAAAGAAGACGAAGATCATCGAGACGGATTTATCCGGGTTTAGTCGTTCTTTCTTAGTTTTATCTTTTACAATGTTTTTCGTAGAATTTTGTATTGGATTATTGCTAGGCATGAGTAGCTAAGCTATTCGTGTCCTAGGGTTAGAAAGTAGGGATTATTATGACAATGTTTTGATTTATGGTTTAACTTATTAATTCCGTTCTTTACGTGTTTTATCTCTATGTTTGTGCTTAAAACTAAATTTAGCTTGATCACCTAGATTTAGTAATTTAGTTTAGCAATTCTGCTTCGAGAGGAGGGAATCGTTATCAGACTTAGAACATAGAGCCCAGTTGTCTATGACTGTGTAGGCCGTGGCTTAGGATCGTTTGGGAGTTATTTGGTTTAATTGACTCGAGAGGGTAATTAGCTTATTCAATCAACGGGTTAATCGCTTCGAGAGAAGGGTTAGATTATTGTCGTGCCGCCTAATAAACACTAGAATTGGTAAATCAATAGGTTAATCATATTCAACATTGAAGTAATATCCTGAAATCGAAGGCCTAGGATACCCTTTTCTCATTGATTAATTGTTAATTCTTTGTGTTTCCTAAGTTTGAAGTTACATTTAATTGGGTACTTTATTTAGTAAAATCAACCTTTGCAACCTAGTATCTAGTTAGGATATTCCTAGAGTATTGATGTATTAAACTACCTAAACTATTCCTTGTGGGATCGACCTTGATAATCGTTGCTACACCTACATCCGTACACTTGCGGAACACTAGGTTAGAAACCGACGTGACAAGTTTTTGGCGCCGTTGCCGGGGAATAGGATTTAGCGCTTAGTTTTTATCTTGAAAAATAGGAGGAAACTAGACTAGATTTTATTTTTTCGTAATTTTAATTTTAATTTTTGTTTTTATTTTTGGTTAATTTTTGTGTTACGCGGTATTTTCTGCTTTTGGTGTTTTTCAGGCTTCGCATGCACACCAGATCAAAAGGGAAAGAAACTCTTCTTCCTTTCGATCCAGAAATTGAAGCGACAGCTCGTAGACACCGAACTAGAAGGAATTTCGCGTCTGAGATGGAGAACCCACCACAACATCCGAATCCAGATGATGCCATAAACAGAGTACTGACAGCTCTGGCACGCTTGGATGATCGAGTCACGACTATACAGTAGCAGCTACCCGCACAAGGGCCATAGCAGCACGGACCAATCCAGATAGAACCAGCTGCAGGAGATGAAGATGATACTCCCATCAGTGACTGCCTGAACCCTAATCCAAATCAGCAGGCAGGAGGAGTACAACCTCCACCACTCAATGTCAACAATTTCGAGCTGAAGCCTGCACTAATTAACATAGTGCAGCAAAACTAGTATGGGGGTAGTACTTTGGAGGATCCGAATGTACATTTGATCAAGTTTCGCAGACTTGCCGACACAATCAAGATCAATCATGTGCCGCACGAGCAGGTCAAGATGAGACTGTTCCCTTTCTCACTGAAGGACAGAGCACTACAGTGGTTCAATTCGCTGGAAGATATCAGAGATTGGGAAGACTTAAGTACTTCTTTTCTGTTGAAGTACTTTCCACCAAGCAAGATGCTCGACCTGCAGAACCAGATCAACCAGTTCAAGCAATTGGACCAAGAGCCATTCGGAGAGGCTTGGGAGCGATTCCGGGATCTTATCCGGAGTTGCCCTCAACATGGGTTCACCAAGAAGCAGCAAGTGTGCAAGTTCTACAATGGTCTACTTGCTCCGACTAGAAACCAAGTGGATGCAGCTGCGGGTGGAAGTTTGATGTAGAAGTCAGTAAGGATGGCATTCTCAATCCTGGACGCTATGGCCAGAACGAGCTACCAATGGTCAAATGAGAGAAACATGCCAAAGAGGGTAGCAAGTGTCCAGAAAGTCGAGCCCGTCAATAATGAGCCAATTGAAAAGCTCACAGCACATGTAACAGCATTGACGAGCCAGGTGAATTTGCTAACTAATCTGACGTTAGCACAACAGCCAGGGGGTTCGGAAGAAGTTGAAGAAGTAAAATTTGTGAATCAACGAAACTTCAATAATTTCCAGAACAATCAGCCTCGGTACAATCAGTAACCTCAGAATCAGAATCATCAGAACTTCTCGTATGGGAACGCGCAAAATACACTTAATCCGCCACCCGGATTTGCTGTTACAAATGGCATGATCCATGACGGCAAGAAGCCATCACAAGAAGAGATTGCGCAGTCATAATTTGAAAAGTATGATGAAAAGTTAGCTCAGTTGGAGAAGAAAGTAGATGGGAAATTTATGGAGCTAAACAAGCATATCACTGGGCAGGGGGCAGACATCAAGAGGCTCGAGAACACATTGGTGCAGACTCAAGCTAGCATTGGTGAATTGTCATCAAACATGAGCCAATTGATAAAGATAGTAGGGGCTCAACACAAGCAGGGCCAATATCCGAGTGATACAGTGGTTAATCCGAGGGAGCATTGCAATGTTGTGAAGCTAGAGGAGCATGAAGAAAGCATGAAAGACCATAAAGTGAAGAAATCAAGCGAGGAAGTCAAAAACATTGAGAAGGAGGAGGTCAACACAATCATAGATAAGAAAATTTCATATCCTATTCTTGATGAGTCTTTTGATTTTTGTTTTAAAAATTCATTCTTCGTTAACCTTGTTCCTTTAGAGAAATCTAGCACTGTTGTTGTGAAACAGGAACCACTAAAGGAGAGAATCCAAGATAAAGAGGAAACCAAGACGAGGAAGGATGGAAAATAGACGACGAAGAAGAAACCGGGCAATCCCAAAAAAGAACGCAACCACAAGCATGAAACCGAAAAGAGCAACAAAAGCAAAAGATCCAGGGAGTTTTACTATTTCTTGCTCAATTGGTAGCCATGAGTTTCAAAATGTAATGTATGATTTAGGGTCTAGCATAAATTTGATGTCTATTAAGCATTATAGACAATTAGGATTAAGGGAGATTAAACGATCCTTTACTACTATCCAATTGGCTGATGGATCTTCATTAACGCTGTTGAGAGTAGCAGAGGATGTAGTGGTGAGAGTGCTGAATTTTGAATTCCCTAGTGATTTCTTAGTTGTCGACATGAAAGGGAATGATGAATTTCCTTTTATCTTAGGACGACCTTTCTTGGCGACTAGCCAAGTACTTATAGATGTGCCTAAAGGGGAGTTGATTTTTCGTGTTCAAAACGAAACCATCACACTCAAAATACATAAGTCGGGTCCAAGGGGTAGGCATAATTGTAGCATTGTTTATACTACCCAAGTTGCTATAAGAAATCCACACACCCCACATAGCTCATTAATTGCTCATAAATTACCAAACTCGGGGTGGTTGGAAAATGGTTGATAGGAAAAAGACGTCCGGCTGATGACGTAAAACAAAGCGCTTGTCGGGAGGCAACCCGATGTTTATTGTTTTTATGTTTTATTTTTTTTACGTCAATTATTTCTTTTAGTTTTATGTTTTTTCTTGTGTTTTAGTGTTTTATGTTCTTAGGGATCAATATGGACGAGTAGTGCAAGAAACGGGGGTCGAAAAGATGAAAAATCGCATGAGGAAGGAAATCAGAGTAACACGGCCGTGTCACTTGCCAACACGGCCGTGTCAAAACTGGCGTCAAACGTGTGGAACCCTCTGGAATACAACACGGCCGCGTCACCAAATGACACGGCCGCGTCAAATTCAGCTCAAAATCAACACGGCCGCGTCTCACATATGCCACGGCCGCGTCAAAAGATAGCTCCAAAAGGCAAAACACGCTGGAATACAACACGGCCGTGTCACATACTGAACACGGCCGTGTCAAAAACGCCACAGAACTCCCGGTTTGGTCAAACTCAACACGGCCGTGTCACATTACAACACGGCCGTGTCACCTTTTCCACACTTTAAAACACGCGTCAGGACCTCGGCAGCACCGCAAAAAAAAAAAAAAAAAAAAAAAAAAAAAAGAAGAAAGAAGTAGTGAAACACAGGGCTTGATGCAGAGACAGCAGAAACGGAGTCAGTAGGAGGCGACAGCAGAATTTTGGAGCCAGTATGGGTTTCAAACCCTGTCGCCGTCATAATGATTTGTAAGTTAGCACCAAGGCGTACCACGTTTTTTTTTTCCTCCAAACATTGGCTTTCAGCCAAGTTTGGGGGAGGGGGTGGACCGTGGGACGTCTTGGCAGCTATATTTATAGTTTTGATTTACCTTTTAGTTGATTGTTCGAGTTTCTTGCTGTTAATTGTAGGTCTGTGTGCCCATGGTGTTGATTTTTTTTATTGTTTCAATTGGTGTTATCGGGTCTGTGAGCCTATTTATCTGATTTATTGGTATTGTTGGGTCTGTGAGCCCAAATTTGAGTACATTTCGTTTCCATGTTGAGTCTTAGGAGTTTAGAGTTTAGAGTCTTATTAGTGTTTTAGTTTTTAGAGTCATAAGAAGGATAAAACCCGGAAAAAGGTAACAAGTGAAAAGAAAAATAAAAAGAGAACAATAGGGAAAGATGGATGATGAATAGTTAATGATGAGATGATTTTGAGAAGTAGATGAAAAAAATAGCACATAATAGAGCATGAGAGGTGTTTTGAGACAAAATTGAGCTTGAACTTAGAATATTCAATCAAAATTAACCTTGTGAGAATTTGAGCCTAATTATACTCCAATTTTTGGAGTAATATACTTTCTTTCGGTGTGAATTTGATTGAATATATGTACTAGTCTCTAGAACTTGCCTTGAGTCTTTACTGTGAATGCGTCAAGTATATATTGTGATTTAGGAAATGATCTTAGGCGTTGTTGTTTAAACCTATTTTGAGCCGTAAAAATTACCCTTTGTACCAAAAGTTCACGTTTTGTCCCTAGTTAGCCCACTTCGCCTTATAGCCTTATTTATTCATAACCTAACAATGTCAGCCGAAATCTTTTGATTTATCTCTTTTGGCCCTAATTGGATTAATCAAGTTAGAGGGAGGAAAATTGGAAGGAATTTTGGATGAACAATTTGTGGGAAGAAATGAGAAAACTAGTGGATATTCCAAAGATGAAGGGAACAAAAAAAAAGGGATAGGTGAAAAACAAGGAAGATAGCCTCTTCTAATCGAAAAAAAAAAAAAAAGAAGAAAAGAAAAATGTGGAAAAAGAAAAGAAAAAGTTTGTGTTTGGTTAGTATTTGAGAAGAGGCTATAAAATAAAGTGCTTAAATTGTGAATTTGGTTAGAACAGTCGGGTAGTCCCAAAGATGTGGTACCCATGTGTTGATTGTGAACTGAACAGCATTTTGGTGTAAAGGTTTAGAAAAGGTGAAGAAGTCACTTTGCGGGGTGATTTGCTGAGATTTGAAGAGTGAGGCTGAATAATTATATTGAGGGGTAGTCAGGTTAGACGTAACTTGATTAGTCCAATGAATAGTCACTTATATCCAAATGTATCCCACCTTACCTTAAGCCCACATTACAACCAAAAGAAAGACATTTTTGATCCTTTGTCACACACATCAAGTACGAGGTCTAGTTTAGACGATTGGCAAGCATATGGTAGACTTTGCATATAATTTAATATGAGTGGAAATTATTTTAGCCTAAACACTTGAGAGATGAGTGAAACACTTACCCGGTGAGGGTTGAATAATTTGAAAGTTCAAAGTCTCGAGATTAGTTGATTTTCACGTTATCACATATGCTCAAATAAATTATGTTGCCTAGTCGCCCTAAACAAATGCATAATCACTTGTAGTCCTTGTGTCTTTTGTTATAATGTTCGGGACGAACAATAGTTTAAGTTTGGGGGGTTTTGATACACGTTAATTATGCTTGTAATTAGGTCGAGTTATGATACTATTTTAGAGGAATTATGTGCATAGATGGTCAAGAATTGGATGAAATGTTATATAAGTGATCAATTAACGTACTCAGCTTGTTTTAAGATGTTTTTGAGCATTTTCAGGATAAAAGGTTGTGATTTACGACTACAGGACAAGAAAACAAGTTGGAATAGAGTGAAAACCGACCCAAAATAGTGAAAACCAGTGGAAATCGGTCCGAACCGTTCAAGAACCAGTCCAGACCGGCCTGAACCGGACCAGGAGCAGAATGGAGCAAGAACCGACACGGTCGTGTCACATAAGTAACACGACCGTGTCAAAAGTGTTGCGCAAAGGTTAAAAAGGCTCTGGAAGAGAACACGGCCGCGTCACAAAGCAACACGGCCGTGTCAAATGTTACGCAGAAAGTGAAGTTTTTACAAGTAACACGACCGTGTAACTTGGTCAACACGGTCGTGTCAGAAAGGCTTTTCTGCGAGAATTTCCTAATTTTAATAGGATTTTGATCCTATCTTCCTCAAGATTCGTCCCCAACTCTATAAAAAGGACCCCAAGCTCTAGGAATCAGTAGGGAAAAACATCAGAGAATATCAATTACCTAGAAGGAGTCTTGGAGGACAAAGAAGACGAAGATCATCGAGACGAATTTATCCGGGTTTAGTCGTTCTTTCTTAGTTTTATCTTTTACAATGTTTTTTGTAAAATTTTGTATTGGATTATTGCTAGGCATGAGTAGCTAAGCTATTCGTGTCCTAGGGTTAGAAAGTAGGGATTATTATGACAATGTTTTGATTTATGGTTTAACTTATTAATTCTGTTCTTTACGTGTTTTATCTCTATGTTTGTGTTTAAAACTGAATTTAGCTTGATCACCTAGATTTAGTAATTTAGTTTAGCAATTCCGCTTCGAGAGGAGGGAATCGTTATCAGACTTAGAACATAGAGCGCAGTTGTCTATGACTGTGTAGGCCGTGGCTTAGGATCGTTTGTGAGTTATTAGGTTTAATTGACTCGAGAGGGTAATTAGCTTAATCAATCAATGGTTTAATCGTTTCGAGAGAAGGGTTAGATTATTGTCGTGCCGCCTAATAAGCACTAGAATTGGTAAATCAATAGGTTAATCATATTCAACATTGAAGTAATATCCTGATATCGAAGCCCTAGGATACCCTTTTCTCATTGATTGTTAGTTCTTTGTGTTTCCTAAGTTTGAAGTTACATTTAATTGGGTACTTTATTTAGTAAAATCAACCTTTGCAACCTAGTATCTAGTTAGGATGTTCCTAGAGTATTGAGGTATTAAACTACCTAAACTATTCCTTGTGGGATCGACCTTGATAATCGTTGCTACACCTACATCCGTACACTTGCGGAACACTAGGTTAGAAATCGACGTGACAGATATATCCAAGAAAAACGTGAAAATCATCAATAAATACCACGTAGTAAGGATAACCCTCATCCGAAGGAACCGGAGCCGGGCCCCATAAATCACAATGCATTAAATCCAGAACAAAATTGCACGCTTATCATTTAAAGTAAACGTTATTTTTTCGCTCTTGGCCAACTGGCAAGAGGGACAAACTGTAGGATTCGGAAAAATAGACGTAACGAATAAATGTCTTAATTTATTCAATAAACAAATAACCGAATACGAGACATGCCCCAATCGTAAGTGCCATAAATCATAACTAGCCTTCAAGTCTTTGGTGTGAAGAGCAGCCACAAGAGCCGAAGCTCCACGCTCCAAAATATAAAGCCCATTTTCACTGTATCCCCGAGCCAAAATCGCCTTTGTGATTATTTCTGAATCTTAAAAGCTTTGTCAGAAAAAACAACATCAACCAGGAAATCAGAGAAGTTTACTGATAGATAATAAATTTTTGGTGATGTGTGGCACAATTAATACATCAAGTAAACTAACGTCACGAGATAAAGTATGAAAACCAGTATGAGTTAAAGGAAGTGAAGCCCCGTTACTAACAATCACATGACCATTACCGGAATATGGTCCGTATGAGTCCAAATCAGATTTATGAGATGTTATATGAGCCGAAGTGGCTGAATCAACATACCAATCCTAGGAAGAAATGGAGACATTGCACGAAGAAATGAAGGCCTGTTCAAGCTGAGCGGTGGAAGATTCGGGCGAGCAAGCACGTAAATAAAGTGGACATTTTTCGGCATAGTGCTCTCTCTGACAAACCTGACAGCGAGGGACATACAATTTTCAACCCTCGAAATTATTTCTGCGATCTCCGGAATTATTTCCACGAGAGGATAAGTTTTTTCTGCCACAGAAATTAGGTTGCTGAGTTTGGCCGCCATGTGAATTGGTGTTCTGCCGAGGGGCAGAATGTGAAGCTATAAAGGCAGGGGGCTGGAAAGGCGGGTTCCATGGACTTGGTGAAAATATCAAATTGTTGTGCTTGATGTAGGAGATCACGAAAGGAGGGTATAGTAGGAAGGACCATGCGAGAGTCCAAGAAGCTCGCAAACGTCAGACCAAAGCCATGAAGGAACCAATGGCTTTTGTCGGACTCATCAACAAGGCAACCGATGGCCGCAAATTGGTCATAAATAAGCTGAAAGCGGCACCCATAATATGTAATGGAATGAGAATTGCATTTCAGGATTATAAGCTCCTCGTGTAATTGATTTGTGTGCGGTCAAGATGAGTGGGAGAAGATGGATTCAAGGGCAAGCTAGACAGCACGAGACGATGTACAATCGATAACCTCAGCAAGTGTTTCTTCAGTAAGAGAGGAGAGAAGCACCCCAAGGATACGTTGATCCTTAACATTCCACGTGAGATAGTCGGGTTACGAGAGGTCATCTCGAAAGCAGTAGTGACGGTATGTTCCAGCGGCTCAATTATACCATAAACAAATCCATATAGGTCGTGACTTTTGAGCATGGGCACGACTTGTTTCTTCCAGAGAAGATAATTTGACGAAGAAAGCTTCACTGTCACCATGTGGATAAGACTGGCGATTGGAACAACCTCAGGAGGAAAAGATGCCATGGAAGAAGGTAACAAGAAGAGAAGAAAGAGACAAATGGTGAAGAAGCACGCTGTGAAAAATTAGGGTTCCGATGAATAGGCTGAATATAAGAAGAGATATTTGATAACTGATAATTTACGATGAGTGATTATTTCACTATACATAAGCAATTACAGCTATAATATAGAATCTCAATGATTTACAAAGATTTCATCTAATCTACAAAATACTACAGAATATTTTATCAAGATATATTTGTACCATCATTAATAAGATTCGTACTATAATTAATAAAATTCGTACTATTATTAATACCTATTAACCTGGTAAACAAAAAGTCACCATTGATTAAGGGTAACACCCAAACCCTCTTCCCACTTCCAAACCACGAACCAACCGCGACTATCAACCCGAGGGCAACGAAGATCAGAATTTTTTTAGCCTCAAGTTGTTCCAACACGCCACCGTCGAGGAAGGATTCCGGCTTTGTCGTGGTGCCATATTTATTTCTGACGCACTGTCAGAATCTGCTGACCTCCACGTGCATCGATTAGTTCCGGCGCGATTAGTGTCGACTCCACTGACCTTCGGCTGCGGCCTTAATTACTCAACTTCTCTTATAGATGACATTCTCCTAAATTTCATTAATTATTGAATAACCTATATGATTGTCCTCTAATAGAAATAATCTAAAGTGTTATGTATCTAAATGCAGGAAATTAGTTAAATCGAAACCCTGTCTATGCTAATAGTATGTGTTGAACAAAGCCGGTCATGAATCCAACACCATCGATCGTGGCTGACAATATTTGAAATTCCCAACGATACCGTCGACTTTGAAAATGTTTGCCTAATTAGTAGCACAAATAGGCAGCCGCTGGAGATAATTGTATCCAATTTATGAAAATTTCTTACAATTCTGATATAATTTATTCTGTTATTTTGGGTGAAATAAATAATCTTATTAACCCTAAAGATAGGTATAAATTCTTATAAATATATGCAAAACCTGCTTAATTTATGTTATTAGCATACTGATATGCAAGTAATTAGATATTTTATGTTGATTGATTGTCATATGCAATTTTTTCCATATATTTTAAAAGTTATTACCAAGTGGGAGCTTTCAAATTTGTTATATTAATATTCAAGTGATTGGATAATTTATGTTGATGATTGTCATTTGCAATTTTTTTCATATTTTTTCTGTATTTTTAATGTAGATTAATTCAAAAGATTCATTGATTAGAAATTTATATTGATTGACTACTGGTTTAATTCAAATGATTCATTATCATATGTTAATTGATTGGACCAAAAATAATTATACATATCAACAATAATTATCTTTAGAAATGGAGCCGGGATTTGAGAGGATAAAATTTAAATTTTTTATACTGGGACGGTTTTATTTTTTTTTATATATAAGAAGATTTCCCTCCTAGAAGAGTTTCAGTGTAACCTTTAATCTGAGTTGGGAATGTATTATTTTTTAGGATATAGAAATATTTAAATTTTGTGGGAAATGATTGACACATTTGATACTATAAAGACACAGACTCTACAATTACGAAATAAAAAGCAATCATGTTTTGAAATCTGAAATGGATTATGGGGTTGAGTGCGTATATGGGTGTTGTATATTTTGTGATTTTGTACTTGAAGTTTGAGTGTAATATGCTTGATAAATTTTTCAATTTAAAAATATGTTTTTCAGAAAGAGAAGTATTAGGTGCTTTATTTATCCCCCTCCAAAAGAGAGGAAGAACAAAAATAAAAGTTAGGGCTCGCTTAGTTGCAAATCTTCAATGACAATGATAATGAGTATGAATGAGGAGTTAATCATACTATGGAATATAATGAGAGGAATTATTAATGAAATTGAGTATTGATTAACTTATTCATTATGTACCAAGCACCATAAATGAGAATAAGTCATCATTCATTCTCATTTTCATTCATTACCCTTAAATTCTTCAATCAAATGGGCCTTATTTTCTATTGTTTTCTGCTTCCAATACTTTTTTTTTCGTTATTTTTTTCCTATTGTAATGCACTCTCTTTTTTGCAGCTGCTGCTCAAAATTTTGTAATGAAAATGGGAAATGTTGTTAATATTTGAATTAATAACAAAACTTATCACAGTATAAAGAAGAGCATGAGTTTGACCAAAAAACCTGAATTCTGAAGCTAAAAATTACACTATGCTTGTTCATTGGAGACTAAATGATCTAAGGGCATGCTTGATAGCAAATCATCAATAACAATGATAATGAATATGAATGAGAGGTCAATCATGAAATGCGGAGAATTGTTAATAAAATGGGGTAATGGTTAATTTATTTATTATGTACCAAACACAATAAATGGAAACAAGTCCTCATTCATTCTCATTCCTTACCCCTAAAATCTCCAATCAAGCGGGCCCTAAAAGGACGCAACTTATTAAATCGAGGTGTGCTGAATATCGAACAATTTAAGTTTGGTTTCACTATTATTCATCCACCTTTTGAGCATTGTGTAGGTCTCCTCGATACTAGTTAGATCCATGTAATTCGAATCATGTAAAATGAGTATGTTTCTTGCACACTAGTTGTACAGATTTTATATCAGTGCAATCCGGATTATTAAATGTATTATTGTTAATTATTAAAGATATTACATGCATGTTTTGAAGAAATATATTATATCGAAAAAATATTAATATTTACGCTTAAAGATATTATAATACATTTACTCAGAAAAGTAATACTTTTTAGTATAAATTGTTATATCTTTTTAAATAATACAAATTATACCGGGCACGTGGTGTACCTAAGCAATCACCTTAAAAGCATTGATGGTTCTTGAGCTCTAGAGCTTAATGAGCTCAATATCATAAATCTGTCAAAGATAAATGGCAAATTGTTAAAAGAATAATATATTTACGGAGATTTATTATTTTATTCTAACAAACAATTTTCCGTTATATATTAAGATAAATCTCATATGCAAACGGATCTAATTCGCGTTGAAAGACGGATTCATAAAAATGTATCACTAGTTATGAAAGATATTACTTGTTTTGAAGAAATTAAGGTAACAAATAGTACCTTTCAGTATAAACACTAATACATTTTCAACAGTATACATTAAAACAAGTAACACATTTCGGCGGAAACACTAATACATTTCTAAAAAAAACTGTCAATGAACCAAATTGCACAGCGTACAATTGGTATACAAAAGATCTAGTCATATATCAATTGTAACTACTTTTGAAGTGCAAAGTCTCATGTGCATCAGTTACACGCTGCAATTCGAGGTGTGTATCACAATTTATGCTTAAAGTACTTGTTTTGGGTAAATGTATTATAATACCGTTACTAGAAAAAAATGATACATTTAAGCATAAACCTTAATACATTTTCACTGTTATACTTTTACCTAGAACATGTAATAGATTTGGACATTAATATTAATATCTTTTTACCCATGACTAAATTGTACGTATTTAAAATCTATGCAACTGGTACATAAGAGATCTTCTCCTTTTAAAGTTACAAGTTAAATTTCTAATTATTACATTAATATTCGCAAACCTACTCAACGGCCTGACTTATGAGGTAATGAATCAACATCTTCAAGATTGAAGGCCCTCTTGGTATGGGTGGATAATACGTAGGAAATATGACTAATTCCCATTTATTATACTTGGTTCATAAAATTAGGAATTAGAATAAATTTATTATTACCACATTTGGTTAACTAGTCTCACACATCATTCATTATTCATGATTCATTTTTATATTAATATTCGTTGTATAATTTAAACCAAACAACAACAATGCAATCACCATTTCATAGTGATTGACCCCTCACTCACACCCATTACTATTTCCATTCCTAAGTTTCAACCAAGCGGCTCCTGAATTCGGTTAATTCGTTTAAGTGAGCTCATTGAATGAGCTCGATCAATCTTTCATTAAATCGAGCTCTAAATAATTCATGAGCAATTTAATTTGATTACAAAACATCAAGGGAATTTCCGCGATTATTTTTACTTTTGTAGAAGTATTTAAATTTAGAGATTCTGAAATTACTAATATGTAAGGGAGTCGGTTTTAGCTTAGCTGATAGAGCATCTTGTAATCCAGATGAGTAGTCAGGAATCGATTCCCACCAATCAAAAAAAAATACTAACAAGCAATGTTTGAATTAAGAAATAAAACGGCAACAACTAACTAATTTTTGGATGTTTCTCTAAAAAAATCATCCCAAACCCTAAAAGTAATCGTTAGTCTTCTTCCCTCATATGAAGATAGGGGAATTTTTAACTTTGTTTTGTTTTTGTGTTTCATCTCCATACATAGATTTTTCAGCCTTTCTTTTTTTGGAAATTTTTCATCCCCCCCTAATAAGTGGGATTATATATCCCCTAAATAATAAGAGTTGTTTTTCTAGTGTTCACTTTGAAGATTTAGTCATTATTGATTTTTTTAACATTAATTTGCTCATTTCTTTGGATTTTCATTAGAAGATTAGTGACAACTCCGATATTAACTATTTTGGTATGCAATTTGTCCAAAGCAAACATGATTTGTTTGATTTACCGAGTTTAGATAAGCACATATTTCGATCGAGTAGTTTTGTGCTTTTAGTGGTTTATACTCCATCCGTTTCAAAATAAGTGACATTTTAGCTTGTTGATGATTTTTCAAAGACAAAAACTTGGGTGCATCTTGTGCACCATCGTGTTATTGTACACCACTGGTCCAGTCCAGGTGAACCTTGCAGTTCAGACCAGTTCAAACCGGGTCTAGACCGGTCTAAACCGGTCAGTTTTACTTTTTTTTTTTAAAAACTTTTTTACTATTGTTTTTAAATTTTTTTACCGCAATATATATGGCGGTTCTCTCACTCTCTCTCTAACTTCGTTTTTTTTCTCTAACTTCGGTTCTTTGTGATTCATACCTTATTCTATGATTTCGTCTGTCAATTTTGGTGATTCTTTCCGTAATCTTTTGCATCTCTTTGTTGTTCGTCGTCGTAAGGTATTTTTATGGTGGATTTTGCGAGTTTTTTTTGCTTTTTTTTGCTTCTTCTTCTCTATTTTTATTCTTCTTTTTCGTGATTTGTAGTGAAGTTTGACTGTTCTCTCTTTGTTTTGTTTACTTGTAGGTTATTTGTAGTTGTTTTTTAATTTTTTATGTTGGTAAGTTTTGTCTATTTTCTTTCTGCATATGTCAATTTTTGTTTGCAGTTTGTAGATTTTTTGTTGTTGTTTGTTGTTTTTCTGTATTTTTGCTATTTTTTGTCTATATTTGTTCTGCTTTTTATTTTGTGTTACAACAGGCTCTATGGATATGATTTAATATTCGTAGTACATGTTAATAAACGGTAGAGTATATATAGTTATTTGCTGTAATATATGGATATCTTATACATGAATTAGTCTTGTGAAGCAGTTTCTGTAAACTATAATATTTTACTCTTAGTACATATCTGTAAACTGTAAAGTATATTTTTATATATTGTACATTGTACATAGTTGTTTTATGCAGTATATGTATTTTATACCTCAATCTGTTTTACAGTTTGCTGAAGCAGATCCTGTAAACTACAATATACTAGTCAGAGTATATATTTGTAAATAGTACAGTATATATATGTATGTGATGTAGTATGTGTTGATAATTTATTAATTTGAACATGTTTTAATTTCCATGTT
Source organism: Ajuga chamaepitys (assembly GCA_958295605.1). Classification (NCBI taxonomy): domain Eukaryota; kingdom Viridiplantae; phylum Streptophyta; class Magnoliopsida; order Lamiales; family Lamiaceae; genus Ajuga; species Ajuga chamaepitys. The sequence goes on from OY282498.1 coordinate 28,568,692, forward strand.
TGGACTTTAACCTTTAAATTTTCTATATTTGTTTTCTTTAATAGTCTGACGTTATTATTTTTATTTTATAGGTTCATTTTTTTAGATCGAAATGGATAAAGAATCGGGTGAATCATTAAGTAAGACAGGTTATGTCAAGCAACTAATTTCTAGACCTCCTAGAATCAAGAAGAGGGTTCTGAGATCTTCAAAAAACAAAAAAAAAAATAGAAGAATCTGATGTAAAAGCTGAGCAGGGTAGTACTGGTGTAAAGCTCTTAAGAAGAAGGGTTCTAGTAGTGACTTTGTTGAGAGCCCTGAAAATAATAAAAAGAGGGATGGAAGAGGTGAAGGTGTTCGTGTTGATGAACCGATTAAGAAAAAGAGTAAAGAAAGAGGTGAGATGAAATCTGTTGAAGATGATCTTGTGATTCAAGAAGAAGATCAAGTAAATTACATAAATATTGATGATGATGAAGATTTAAAAGCAAGGTAATTTTGTTTGTACTTTTATATTCTGGGATGCTGAACTGGTTGGTGTCCACTTTTGATCCTAGTTCTAGGATGTTGAGATTGGATGATTTCAGGAGATTTCTTGTCACAGCTGACGATGTTTATGATGCTTTTATGATCCCAATGAATGAGGGATCTGATGTCCCAGTATATATGTTTACAAAGGAGAGTCCAAAGCTGGTTTCAAGGCTTCAATTCGAGTATGGCATAGTTGCTAGTGGTTTTGTGAGCAGTGTGAAGGTTTTATTTGTTGATAGGTTGATTAATGGCGGTGATGACCTTAAAAGAATTATTTTGTTATATGCTTTGTGTTCGTTCTTGGCCCCACCACCCAATAGGTCAATAAATGTCGGTGTTTTGAAAGCAACAGATGATGTTTTGTTGATCCCGAAATTGGATTGGTGCAACTATGCTCTCGATAAACTTTGCCATTCTGTTGATAATTATGTCAACAGAGATGGTAAATACGTAGGTGGTTGCATAGTTCTCTTGCAGATCATGGATCTCCATGGGGTCAAATGGCAAGGTGTGGCTGCACCGTGCTCATTACCTCTTATTCGTTTTTTGAATGACGAAAATATAGCTAAGAGGTGTCGCCAGGAGGCAAGAGCAAAGAGATATGGTGATGATGATCTAATTACTAATAAATATCCAATTTCAATCGAGTTTTACTGGATAGGTGTGATGTGGGATCTGGAATTGATGTTCAGAAGGGAAAGGGTGCGGAGAATGACCATGGAAAGGGTAAGGGGGTTGGAAATGAGGGTGAGAAATGAATCGAAAATATTGAGGAGAGTGAATCTATTAATTTTTCTATACCAAATGGTGAACTAAAGAAAGTTGAAATTGAAAGAACAACTATTGATGTAAGTATTGATGTTTTGTAAACTGTACTGTTTATGTTTATATATTGTACAATATACGTTCTTACTCTTATTAGTACATGTTATTTTGTTCAAACAGTATATGTTCTTTTCTGTTATCTAATTATTTTCTTGTTTTGCAGCCGCTTCATGAAATTCTTCTTTTCTTTAAGAGGGATGTTTCAATACTTTCGAATTATTACATGTCAAAGCTGGTGGAATTGAAGAAAAGTTCAACTGATGAAGCTGGTCATTCTTTGACACCAGAATCTTCATATTGCAAAAATTCTGGTTGGATGAGAGAGTTCATGAAATTATTGATGATGTTGTCAATAATTTTAATAAGTTTAAGAAAATGGATTTTGATGCTCCTACTTTTCACATTCTTACACCATCACCTAATGATGGAAATCCCGGTGAAAGAATACTAGTTGATGATGAAACTGCTTCAGCTGAGGAGTTAATGAACGTACTGACCTGATAAGGATGTTGAGAGGTATAAAATTGATGAAAGTTCTGGTTATGTTTCTCCACTGTTTGCATCATTCAACAATTTGTTCTCTTCGATGGATGCAAAGCGTAAAGAAATCATTGATTATTGCTTATTTATTGAAGACCTAAAATATTTGTAAGTATAATTTTTTTTTTAAGTATAGTTATTCAACTTTATAGTATTGTAATATTTATTGACATAGTATGTGTTTTTCTAGTTGCAGTGCTGTTTGTTTTAGGAGTGAAGAGTTTTATAGTATTCCTAAGCAAGATATGATTTCTTTAAATCCGTCCATAGAAGTTTGGAAATCTGTTATTGATGCATGATGCTTGATCATTAATAAAGGGGATGGGGCAGAAAATCAGTAGAGCTGATTTATTTTCAATACTGAGCACAATGTAAGTTGATAATTATTTATTTATTATTATCAGTAATTTTATGTTTTCTTGCTTGTTTTTAATAGGGCGCATTGACGAAAATTATTGAAGGAGTTGGTGAAGAGAAGGAAATGAAAGAGAATTAATAGATTCATTGAAATTGTAGGCTGAAGGAGATTAAATCTATTGGAAAATGTTGACATGGTTAGTTTTTGCTTATATGTTTTTTTAGTTGATATGATAAAACATGCATAGTATATGTTTATATACTGTACAATATACATGGTTATTTGACGTAGTATACATTTTGTTAAAAATCTGATTCTTTGTGATACAATGCATAGTACATGTCTATATACTGCACAATATACATAGTTATCTGAAGTAGTATATAGATTTTTTATACCTGAGTCATTTTGTTGAAGTAGATTGTTTTTATTATAACCATTTCTGATTTTTTTCTGTTGTAGATTTTTGTCCCGTTTCTTCTGAGAGGACATTATGCTTGTGTTGTTATAAACTTTGTTGATCAGAAATTTCATTACTTTAATAATAGAAAGTACGACAAGGAGCCTAATAACTTTGTTAAAGCTGTCAAATTATTTGTAAGTTTATGTTGTTATTATAGTGTTTATATTAACAGTACGCCATTTTTGTGTGGTTTTGTTGTTATAAGTTTTTTATGTTAAATTAATACTTTTTTTTATAGCAAAAGCAATTGGCAGAATTGCTTCGTGGAATTGGACATTCAAAAGCCAAAGATATTTTGCAATATGTGTCTAAGAATGTGCTATTTAAGTGGCAGACGAGGAATACTGATCTGCATTGTGCCATTTACTTGATGCATCATATGATGTATTTTGATGGCATTCTGTATTTTGAACCAATGAAGGTATTTTTCTATTGTTGTGAAAGAATCAATCATAAGAAATCACACACCGATGTTCGGACGCAATTGCTCAGAATTGGTCGAACAATACACACGCATAATTGGAAATGAAAATGAATCACAAACACTTTTACGTGGTTCGAACTATGAAGTTCTACATCCACGAAGGCTCCTCACACCTTAATTCACTAAACTCAACTGAAGATTACAAGAATTACACCGAAATTAGCAAACCCCTAATTCTAAACTCCGAATTAGGTCAAGAACCCTAACTTCTAAATTCTCTCACTACAGTATTGTTTACAGAGGGAAAATGTATGAATTGAAAAACGCCACAAGCTGCTCTTGAAGTTAGATATAGGAATTGGACTCGAATGATCACCAGCAATCAGTTGTAACCACTTGAAAAATGAGCTGCAAGTTGCTAACCGAAAACGGTTAAGAAAACCGTTGTAATAAGCGCGTGAAATCGTTGCACATCAAACCCATGCCACTTGTCCACTCGAACCCAGTTTAGCTTGCACCATGGTGGGGCGATTAGTCGTGTGTCGCTACCAAATTAAATTAAGTATAAATACATAGATATATAGATGAATATATACACACACACACACACACACACTAAGCCTTAACCTAAAACTCTAACTAGTAGAGCGATAAGTATGGGTCGTTCCCTGAAGGAACGGTTGAACAATATTGTCTTAATATGTCAAGCAATTGTATAATTCAAACAAGAATAAACTCGAACAATGAAAGCAATAAGGGGGGAGGGGGTTGGTTGTCAAGCTATGAACCACTATTTAGCTACGATCAACTAAGCTAAGATTCAATTAACAAAAGATAGCAAGATAGATAAATTGATTTTTGGCTTTTTAAAATATGATTAAAGTATCTACCCTTGATCGAGTATCCCTTTGGTTCTAACGAATTACACAACTATTGTTGATACCCAATTGAAAACATTTCAAGTCCCTATTTCACGACTACTAACAAGCTTTAGTAACCGTATTATCTCTTAATTATGACTAATCGAAATAAGCTCTTCGACTAACCCGCACTACAACAATTTCATAAACAGAAAACAGTTAAAAGACAACAGTTTTTCCCAGCAGTGTTGTCTATTCATCAATTAACAACAGTTTTACCGCTATATGTTGTCTATTAGCGACAGATACGCTAATAGACAACAATTTTACAATTGTTTTCAACATCTGTCATCTATTAGCACCTTTTCTCACAGATAAACAACATTTTTAATGACAGTTGCCCAAATCTGTTGTTTATTGGCAATGCATTGCTCCAATAGATAACACTATTGTCAACATTTTTGCAAAACTGTTGTAAAAAAGACATTTTAATTTACAAGACTTTTATTATGCTGTAAAATTATTATTTTAATAAACTCTTCAATGTAATTTTAATAATTAATAGTATATTTGAAATAAAATAATAATTATGATTTTATTTTATGGATTGCATTTTATTTTATATATTGCATTTTATTATATATTTTATGTTAAAAATATTTCATTGGAATTATCGGGCTGGCCCGATAATCTTAATATATTATAGGGTAATAAGCTGGGACGGACCAACTAATTTTAGGCCAGATTAAATTTTTGCTCGGCCTGACCCGATTAAATTTTTTATGCTCCATCATTAATCTCTATAAATAATTCGATTGCAAATTGTACTTTTAATTTTTGTTACACAAGTTAAACATCATATATCACCTTTTCCTTTTCTTTGTATACAAATATTTTATTTTCTTATCTATAATTTGATATAAATTTTTAGATATTGAGATAGTGAATAGAGAAAAAAGAAGAAAAAATAATGGATTCTGCTAATTTAAAATTTGAATATGAGTTAGAAACCAAGAAAAGATCTAAAATTCAGTGCAAGGCCCAAACGAAAATTCGAATTGTTTGTGCGACTCCCCTAGCCCAATGCTCATTCTTCTCTGGCCCAAGGCTCGGCCCAACGCTCATTCAATTCAATCTATGAGAATCAATTTAGTTGAATTGAGTCCCCTAAAAATGATTCACTATTTTACTCAGCCCAAATTAGATATCCACACAAAAAGCCCAAATAAAAAAGCGCGCTATTTGCGCCCTTTTTCCCTTCTCTCGCTTCTCTCTCAAATCGGCTGTAGCCATATTAATCGGAGAAGTTACGATTCTGCGCAACAAATGCATTAGGTTACGATTCTGAAGAGCTCACAAGCAAGGTATGTTTTTGAATCTTATGAATTTTGATCCCGATTTTGTTTGAATTTTATGAATTTGATCTCTGTTTTGTTTGAATATATCAAATCATTCGATAATTTGATTGACAATTGATCGAACACATGGCGTGCACTGCAGAATGATACTCGTATGTTGTTCATGCTGTTTTTGGATCTTCCTGGAAGCACTTTTTTTTAAATATACGCTACAACATAAATGACTTTATGTAACATTTCGTTTGTAACACTTTTAAAATTTTGACTTTTATGTAACACTTTTGTAACACTTATGAATATGTAACGCTTTTATGTAACACTTTTGTAACATCTGCGAATATGTAACACTTTCGTGTAACACTTTTAGAATATGTAACGCTTTGAACGTAACACTTTTAAATTGTAACACATTTAGGTAGCACTTTTAAATAAGTAACACTTTTTACGCAACACTTTTAAATTGTAACACATTTAGGTAGCACTTATAAATAAGTAACAATTGTAAATAATAAAATTATTTATTTTATTTTAAACTAATTAAATATTTGTGGATTATTTTTCTTATATGACTTTTATTTTTATTTGTCTCATGTGTTACATCTTAATTATCACAACAGAATACATGTAACATAAGTGGTGAAAATGATCGACTCATACCTACAAAAATAACAATCTATTAGAGCACCTAAAGATTTACTTATTCGATAAGAATAAATTAAATTTTATTTGTGACTTATTTGTGGTTTTACTAAACAATTACAAAATAGACTTGTAGCTTTAAGAATTTGAATACATTTCTTAAGTGTGAGAACCTAGATTTGGGACATTTGGTCATGTATCTTCATGTTTGTAAGTTTATTTTTTTATTTAAAATCTATAAAAAACAACAATGAAGGTGTCTTAATACATAAAATTATGGTAATTAAAATTAATGATAATGTCTTAAGATTTATATACAATAACTAGATGTATAAAATTAATGTGATATAAAATAAGTTATATATATATATAAGTGGGTGAAAATGAAAAAAAAAATGGAAATATTGTATCAAATTGATATGAATAATCTAAATAAAATTAAGTTAGATTGTAGTTTGATGAAAACTTAATTTTGAGTGTATTTTATTGATGTTACAATAAAATCTTGTGTATATATTGTTTTTCTTACAAAAAAAACTAAAATGTTATTGTAGCCTAGTGGTTAAGACTTTGCACTTAAGCTCTTGCAATCTAGCAACCTGGGTTCGAAACCCAGCAATGACAATTTTTTTATTTTTTTCTTCAATTAAAAGTGTTACATAAAGGGGGTTATGTGTAACATTTTTTTAGTGTTACCGTAAAGTGTTACAATTTAAAATCTAATGTAACACTTATTAAAAGTGTTACTAAAGATCATCAAAAGTGTTACATTAGACTTTAGGTAGCACCGGCAAATGTAACACCAATAAAGTGTTACATAAAGTCTATAGTAACATATTTTGGTATATATGTAACACTTTTTGGGTGTTACATTAGCTCATTTATGTTGTAGTGATATATTCTCGAATATCTTCTATTTTTTGTTTTCAAATCTCTGTGTGAAATAATTCTTCTACACCTTATTTTCTAATAATACTCTCGATTTCTGAGATTAAGTTTTTTTTTCTGGAAACCTGAGGAATTTCCTTTTTAGGCTTTAGAGGTCGTGTTTGCTTCTGCTATTTAAAGCAGCTTCTGTTTGCTTATTTTAATTAAATTTCTAGTTTTGACTTAAATTAAGTATTTTGCATGTTTCTGCTGTAACTAGCATGTGCTTCTGAGTACAAAATATTAGGAAAAGTGATTACAAATATATTTTTTTTGGTGATTCTTTAGTTGATGATGGCAATAACAATCAGCTATATTTTGTCCAAATAAAGCATCACTATTAAAACAACTAAGTACTATCACTATTTAAACAACTAATTACTATCTATATTTTGTCCAAATAAAGTATGGTGTCTGTTTTTGTGTTGGTATAGTCATCATAAACATGGTACCATCAGCACTGTATGCACCACAAGTCCCTTGCTTCTTCATTTTTGGTGATTCTTTAGTTGATAATGGCAATAACAATCAGCTAGCAACAGTGGGAAATATGCTTCTAAAAAGAAATAGCTATGCTTGATGCTGCCATGTTAAAGACAGTGACAAATCCTTCAATTGCTTATTTTCTGAATACATGCTGATCATACCACATGCTGATCTAAAATGTTTTTAATTTTATATACCTCCGTCTTTACTTGCTCTTCTGCTGCAATATTTATTTTTACCCACTAAAAAGAGGTGAAGTGAGGATAGGAGTAGCAGAATGGAAATATAATACATTAGACTGATTTTGAGTTTACTAGAGCTTACAACTGTTCTTTTTTTGTTTTGTTTTAGTTGATTTTTGTGAGGTCCAGTCACAGTGTCATGTATGGTAATTTTTTCTGTCCTTCAATTTTGTTCTTGTATTCCTATCGTACGCCTAATATAAAATTTTCTGCAACTATACTAGAGAGAACTCAAATTTCTTTCAAAAGTCCATATAAGTGGAAGTAGTTGACTATTTCCAATGGCTTTCACTTTCTTTTCCCATGACGAGAGTTTCTCTCGAAACCTCGAAAAAGAAAAAGAATAGATACCAATAAAAATATGAAAAACCTTGACTATTTGTATTTTGATGATTCTAACAGATCCTTTCTGGTTACATGCTAACTAGGTTCTTTTTCCAGCTTGTTGAAGCATTTTCAAGTGGTCGGGAGAGTGAATATTTATGTGCTTCCTTATATGCTGGCCTTTATTATGAATCTCAGGTTTTCTTCTGTACCATATTTATCGATTAATTATTTCCTTGCTACTAGAAAGTGGGATTCTCTTTACGTTATTTAGACCATTAAAAGGACAATATCTGAAAAATTGCTAAAATGTTTTTAACTAATGGTACAGTTGAAACATTAACTAGTATTTATTTGCTTATGACTACTTTTAACTGGGTGACATTTTATTTATAATTTCAACATGCAGAATAAGTCTGATGACGCTAAACATCACTTAATCGCTGCATGTAAATCTCCTTATGGTTCAAGGTTAGGCATCAGCAATTTACCCGTGTTTCTCTAACAAAAGGTTTAAAATATTATTTATGCCATCCACCATGTAATGCTAGGTCTGATGACTACATGGCAGCGCTTGCCAAGGTTCATTGCAGCTGTCGAAACTGGAAATTGAGTTGAACATCAACTTATACCTGGTGAGAATGATTTCATATTTACCATTCCTTGCAGAATATATGTATAGTTGTGTATATATGAGACCTTACTATTGTCATTGACACTGTACCTTGATTCTGATTGCCAAATTCCTGAAAATAACTGTTCTGAATCTTCAAGTAGCATATAACCATTTCCTATTCAGCATAAATGTGGAGTTTTGCAGAAGAAAACTGATGAGATTATTATTCAATATTTGGAGAGTTTACAGAACGAGAAAACTGTTGGTATTAGGAGAATTTCCCATATGAGTCAATAAAGATTGTGCAGTCATATGGGAAACCTCTGCTCCTTGTAAAACTTCATTGTAATTTTACCAATTTCCCTAATTTCAATAACATTTTGTTTCTCAAATCTGCCATTTTTTTTTAACCTGAATTGTGTTATCTCCATTGTCCATATTGTTGAATTCATCAGATTGTATACACATATTAAAGCACGCTGGTGACCCCATAGCAGCTTCTGTTTTGGCTGATGAGGCTCGATGTATGGATCTGGCTGATCGCTATGTGAATAGTGAATGCGTCAAACGTATGTTGCAAGCTGATCAGGTTGGTTTCTTATTATATTGTCCTTACCCTGTATCTTGCTAGATCAGGAATATTCATTTTAGAATTTCTTTCGTTTGATTATGTGTTTGTATGGGATTTTTTTACTCTAGGTTGCATTGGCCGAAAAAACAGTTGTTCTATTCACCAAAGATGGAGAGCAGCACAATAACCTTCATGATATGCAGTGCATGTGGTGAGCATTGTCTCCTCAAGTTACTAAATTGACGAGTGAATCAAAACATAGGATGGTTTGTTGAATCAATTTTAATATCAAATGATTGTAGGTATGAACTATCCTCTGGAGAAAGTTATCTGCGCCAAGGGGACCTTGGACGGGCTCTGAAGAAATTCTTGGCTATGGAAAAGCATTATGCAGACATTACTGAGGATCAATTCGACTTCCACTCCTACTGCTTAAGAAAAATGACTCTTCGAACTTATGTCGAAATGCTGAAATTTCAAGATCGCCTTCATTCACATCCTTATTTCCACAAAGCAGCTGCTGGAGCCATAAGGTATTTGATAATGCGCAATCTGATATCCAAGAAACTTAACGAAAGTTTACGTAAGAAATACAGAAAAACACAAGATTTACGTGGTTCGATCCGGAGATCTACGTCCACGGGCACAAAATAGCACCTGCCGAGGTGTTTCTTTCACTAGATCTTTGAGTTTACACGTAGTAATTTCAGAATACAGAATGCGAACCCTAATTCAGAGTTCTTTCCTCATATTTATACTATCTCCTAATAAAACCCTCACTAACTCCCTATTGTCGCGCCTATTTTCCGCTGCGTGGCGGTTGGGAACGGATCGTGGGCCTCTAATCGCGGAACAAGCCTCAAGTTGGGTCGCGCCACATTATCTGGGACGCGTGCTTCTGGACCTTCTGTGCCGGTCAGTGGGCCAAGGTATTAACCCGACCCGAAGTGATCGGGCCATCCCTATCAGATGCCCCCCCTCAGCCGGAGCGAGGAAGGAGCTTCGGTTATTACCGGGGTGGAACTATAAGCAAGATGGGCCGTGGTCGCGGGCGAGCCGAAGTGTTTGTGGATGACCAAGTCTGTCCCGCGTCTAAGGGACCCCGCGGCGCAGTCCGTGGAAGCGGAACCGAACTAGGCCGAAGTACACTGAGTTGATAGCGAGATACCGAGTTCCCCAAAAGCAAGAAATTGCAGCGGAAGAAGACATTAGTCTGGCCGAGGTGAAGGGATCACCGGAGTGTAGTAGTCGGGCCAAAATGAAGGGAGCACCGGAGTGTAGTCCAAATCTTCCTGGCCAAGAGTGGGGTTGATGTGATTGGCGGCGCCATCATGAGAGAGAGATGTGAAGTGACACGCTCTGCGATTTCCAATGAATCTGTTCCCCACGCGCCTTGGGAACCGTAAAGCGCGTGAATATCACGTCCAAATCTCAAACACTAAATTTGAATAGGCCGTATCAGAGCCGTTGGTTTTTTGTGTATATATTTGGAAAAATGGCACAGTAACTCTGCATCTTCTTCATTGCGATTTGCCAGTTTAGAAAGCGGGAAAAAAGGGGAATTCTGTGCTTGTGATTCATCTCAAATCAAAACTTCTCAAATTCAACCCAAGTAAGTATGCCTTCTTCTTCATCTTCTTCTTCTATTCAAGAAGTAGGGACTAAGAGTGCCCCATTAGATGTGCCACCTCTACGATTCATTGTTCCGGAGAGGAACGAGATTAGGACAGTAGAAAGGGCCGACGGCATGGAAACCAACGTTAGGATGGTCGGTTTCTATGAATGCGCGGAGGAGGACTTTGAAGTGTCCACTGTAGCGTTACGTATGACGCGAGTGCAGATTGATGGAGAAATCCCCTCTTTTTACCTTCCATTTAACTTAGAATACATAGTACCGGACCCCGGTGATAGGGCCTGCTGCCCGCCGCAGGGTTTCATTAGTGTGTATATAGATTTCCTGAGAATAGGCTTGAGATTGCCCCTGTGGGACATTGTGGTCCGGTTACTGAGATACTATAACATTGCCTTAAGCCAACTAGCGCCAAATGCGGTTAGGCAAGTAGTCGGGTTTACCGTAGTGTGCAAGAATGCCGGGGTAGAACCAACCGTAGAGCTATTTAGGTTTTTTTATCAACTAAAAGCCTTCGGTAAATCCAAGAGGTGGTACTCCTTTAGTCCCCGAGCCCGAGGTGGGTTCAAGGTTCAAAACTCGAGTAAGGTGGAGGGATGGAAGGAGAGGTTTATATTTGTGAAAAACGAAGTAGCTCTCCCGAGGTGGAGGAGGGATGAGGTACTTGATACCGCCCCGGTGGAGAACCCGGAGGCTGAAGTCGTACATACATTCCGGTCAGTGGGGACTTTCAAGACCCTCTGTACTGAGGAGGAACTGGAGGGGGCCGGACTGAGCCCATATTATTCGGGCGATGCCGTTGCCGAGGAGGGTAGGAGTTCTCATATTTTACCTTTTTCAAACTGTTGACTTGTACAGGACTAACTTCAAATTCGATATGCAGTGGGACGCTTCGGAAAAGAGCCAGCAGGAGGCCCCGCTGCGGCTGCAGCGGCCAAGAAGAAGGGTAAATCTACTGAGGTATCTCCCCGGGGGAAGATGTCACCCAGTCCACGACCTTCTGTGGGGCCGGAAGAACGAATTGTGCCGGCGGGGTCAACCCCCGGAACGAAGAGGAGGTCAGAGTCTACCGGGACTCCGCCGGCACCATCCAAAAGACCCCGAATAGGGGAAAGCGCGGAGGTAAATCTGAAACGCTGTTCATAATTTCTACGCACACGAAGTGTGTATTATTAATACTGAGTTCTGTTTCATGTCTTGTGTAATATTCAGAAGGAACAAGCGGCCCCCGGTCTACTGGGGTTGGAGGGCGCGGACGCCGAGGAGCTTCTGCGGCTAGCTAGGGGAATCATGGAGATTGGCTGGAAGAACGAGATAGAGGCCAAAGAAGAGCTGGCCGCAGTGGCAAGGGATCTTCGCGCGCGGAATGACAAGCTAACTCAGGATTTGACCGAAGCGCGGAAGAGAGCGGTTTTGGCAGAGGCTGAAGTGGCGCGTCTGCGCGAGGTGGATGCGGAGGCCGGAGCCCTTCGTGGAGAAACGGCCCAGCTGCGGGCAGAAATGAAGGCCCAGGAAGCGGCGATCGTCGAAGGCCAGGAAGCAATGCTGAAAGCATTTGCTTAAAAATTACTCCAGACGACGACATTCCTGGACTTTCAGACGGACTTCGTCGCTATCGGGGACACGGCCACGCGCTCCTTGTTACTAGAGCAAATCAAAGAAGTCTACCCGAATGTGGACGTATACCGTCCAGAGTTTGGGTATGACTACAACGCTGTGGCCGGGGTGGAGGAGGCCTACTACAAAGCTCTAACTCACCTCCCGGAGTGGCCCCTCATAAAAGCTCTGGCGGAGAAGAAGGTGATACTGAGGGCCGAGGAGGTGGCGAGCTGCGATGCGGACCAAGACCAGGAATTCCTGGCATTCCGTCGCGGTGAGTTCACCTCTGGACTCCGAAACAAAGAGCCACCCCCCCGTATAGAAACTGCCGCTGTTGCCGAAGTGGGGGATGTAGGAATGGCTGAGGGACGACTGGAGGAGGTGCCCGAAGAGGCCGAGGGGACCGAGGAGGAGGTCAGTCGTTCCCCTCAAATTTAATGTAATAGACAATAGGAGTAGATGTAGACTTTGGATTGAATCATGGATAATGTACTTTGACTTTGTTGAATATATAAATTTTGTTTTTGAACTGAACTCCCGCTCATTGTATGCCCGAGATTGATCGTTCTCGTTGATTCTTTTGGTTGTTTAGAGTACCGCAGAATTGCACGAGACGATAAAGAAGCTTATGCGATCACTGGAGTGGTTCCGCGGAGAGAAGAACAACCTGCAAATGCACGTAGTGCCAAGGCTAGAAAAGCGGGTGTCCGTTGCGGAAAAGAGGGCGGAGGAAGCCGAAGAAAGAGCTAAGGACTACGAACTGAAGTACCGGGCTAAAGCTGCTGAAATGAGCCGTATCCTCGTTCATCAAAGGGAGTATGACCGGATACTGTCTGAGTTCGGCCTTCTGACTTTTGAAGAAGTGGAGGATCGGGTCGTAGAGATTCAGGGCGAAATCTCAGCACTTATGGCAAATGACCCAGCCGAGTCCTCGGAGCTTGTAAGAAAGCGAGAGGTTTTGGAGCTGCTCCTCAGCATGTATGAAGGATTGAAGGGCCGAGGCAGGTGGAGGCCTTCTGCCGAGGAATACATTGCGAGTACAAGCCGGAGCCAAGGTACTTCAAAAGCCCCCCGGAAGGGTAAAAAGAAGCCCGAGGGAAAGAGCACAGGCATTGTGATTCGAGAGCCAGTTCCAGTGACTACGATCGAAGAAGAGCCCGCCGTTGTCGCCGAAGAGGTAGTCGAAGAACTGGCCAGAGAAATCGAGGTGATGGTCCCCGAGGAATGGGACCCTGTGCAATGGGCCCAAACCCCGAGGTCTGCTCCGCAGCCAAGTAGCCGTGCTCGTACAAGAGACGAAGTTCCCAGACAAACGCCAAGAACAAGTCCACGGCGTCGGGAAGCCCGCGGGGGGGAAAGAGCCGGAGCCCGAGGCCGAAGAACGACAAGATCCCGGAGGACACAGCGTAGGTCTAGGAGTAGGCCTCAACGCCGGGGCGCTGAATACTGGCTCGGGGGCCGTAGATAATTGTTTGTTCGGTTTTTTTTTTTTTTTTTTTTTTTGAAGTCTTATGTAAAAAACTTTTTGGCATCACCTCGAAGGAGGATAATAAAATCGTTTTGGTGTGCATAGTTGTGTTAAGGAAAACAACAAGTTATTAACCAAAAGTAATAATTGTTTTAACGGGTGTTCGGGAACATAATATGGATAACTCCAATTTAAATCTCCCCGGACGGATCGGGCGGGAGTAAAAACTCCCCGAACGGATCAGGCGGGAGTAAAATCTCCCCGGACGGATCGGGCGGGAGCAAACACCTCCCCGGTTAAACAGGCGAGAGAGTCATACGAGTCCGGAGACGAATAATAATAATACGACTGCGTTAGGGCATCCCCGTAACGTAAAAGAGAACACAGCAAGATGCATAAACAAAGAGTATTTATTCAATGATGAGTGCCGGAGCAAATTGAAGGATACAAAGAAAGATAACAACATAAAAGAAGCGTACAATGAGCATAAAGATAAGATGATACTTGTCATTTGGCATTCACAGATAGAAGCGTCTCAAGTTGGTAACATGCCAGCTTCGGGGAATTGAGGTTCCATCGAGATGCTCTAACTGATAGGATCCGGAATCGTGCACGGCAACGATGCGATAAGGACCTTCCCACGAAGCATGTAATTTCCCCTCGGGGGCAGCTTTGCTGGCTGAATTGAGTCGAAGTACTAGGTCCCCGACATTGAATTGAGTGCCTCGAACCCGGAGGTGATGATACTGGGCTGCACGTTGTTTACACCTGGCCTGCTGGATGAATGATTGATCATGACGATATTCAAGCTCATCCAAATTTGCACGGAGCGCTTCGTCATTATCCTCGGGAATCAATGTGATGAGGCGGGGGCTTGGTACGCTGATTTCCGCCGGAATAACTGCTTCGGAGCCGTAAGTTAGGCTGTAGGGGGTCTCCCCGGTAGAGGTATGCGGTGTCGTGCGATAAGCCCATAGAACTTGCGGAAGGTTTTCGGCCCAAAGACCTTTGGCATTATCGAGGCGTTTCTTTATACCCGTGAGCAGTGTTCGATTGGTGCCTTCAACCTGACCGTTGGCTTGAGGGTGAGCAACCGAGGTGAAAATTTGTTTGATATGAAGCTCCTCGCACCATGACCGGAAGGGATCGTTGGCGAATTGTTTTCCGTTATCCGAGATAATAGTGCTCGGTATGCCAAAACGACATATGATATTTCGCCAGACGAACTTCAAGATGTTTTGGCCAGTGATGGCAGTAAGAGGTTCCGCTTCTACCCATTTGGTGAAGTAATCCACGACGACCACCAGAAACTTCAATCCCCCCGGAGCGACCGGAAATGGGCCAACAATATCAATTCCCCACTGGATAAATGGCCACGCACTTTGAATTCCAGTGAGCTCGGTTTGTGGCAGGTGTTTCACACGAGAATGTAGCTGACACTTGCTGCATTTGGTCACTAAGTCGTGGGCATCGTTAAACAAAGTTGGCCAATAATATCCCCAGCAGAGAACTTTCTTGGCTAACGTCCGGGAGCCGATATGACTGGCACAGGCCCCTTCGTGAACCTCCCGTAGAACTTGATTAGCCTCGGCAGGGGCGAGACACCGGAGACTCGGTTGTAGGTACGACCGTCGATACAAGACTCCATCATGAAAGGAGTATTTGGGGGCTTTGAGAACTACTTGCCGAGCTCGCAGCTTATCATTAGGCAGAATTCCATCTCGGAGATACTGAACGATAGGGGTCATCCAATTCGGATCACTATCGGTCAATACCGAAACCGTTGCCTCATGAATTGCCGGATGAAATAAGTCTTCGACTATAATATCCGGAGATATGTTAGTTCGGACCGCGGAGGCTAATTTGCTGAGCACATCTGCTCTTGCATTCTGAGTACGTGGTATTTTCTGGATAACAACTGTATCAAGAGTTGACATAAGTTTGAGTGTTAAAGCACGATACCTGATCATTGTTTCATCCTTGGCGACATAAGTTCCCTGGATTTGCTTGGACACGACCTCGGAGTCCGTGAAGAGCTCAAGATGGCGAATGGCTAAGGATTGAGCGAGCCGGAGCCCGGCGAGAACTGCCTCGTATTCTGCTTCATTATTGGTCACCTTAAATTTGAATCGGATGACGTACTTAACTTCAACTCCCTCGGGGTCAATGAGCAGCACCCCGGCACCACTTCCGCGAGCCGTGGATGCACCATCCACATACAATTGCCACTTGCGAGGTGGGGATACGAGGGTAGCAGGATGTTGAGTACCATTGCCTGCAGAAGATTCATGATTATCCCCCGGGGTTTCAGCCGAAAAATCTGCAAGTGCTTGACCCTTGATAGCTCGGCGGGGAAGAAATTGAATATCATATTCGCCTAATTCGACAGCCCACTTGGCGAGGCGCCCTGACACCTCGGGCTTGACAAGAATCTGACGGATAGGATGATTGGTCAGAACTCGTATTTCGCGCCCTTGGAAGTAAGGCTGCAGACGCCGAGCCGCCATGACAAGGGCCAGCACGGTTTTTTCCAGCATGGAGTACCGTGTCTCCGCCCCGTGAAGTACTCGCCTTGCGAAATACACGGGATGTTGAACACCATTGACTTCTCGCACGAGTGCGGCACTAATAGCTTCCTCGGCGGAAGCCAAGTACATATAAAGAGGCTCTCCGGAGAGAGGAACTGACAAAGTGGGCAATTGCTGAATATGATGCTTCAAAGCCTCGAAAGCCTCAGTGCATTCCGGAGTCCACTCAAATGACTTCGCCTTTCTCAAAATTTTGAAGAATGGGAGTTGGCGCTCCGCCGCTTTAGATAAAAAGCGATTTAAGGCCGCCAAACCACCCGTGAGGCGTTGAACGTCTTTGAACGTCTTCGGTGGCTGCAGATCCAAAACATCCCGAAGTTTGGCTGGATTGGCCTGAAGACCGTGTTGTGAAACCATATAACCAAGCAACTTGCCGGAGCCAACGCCGAAAGTGCATTTTGCCGGATTAAGTCGCAAATTGTAACGCCGCAGAGTACGCAACGTTTCGGCAATGTCTTGCACGCATGAAGAATGGGAGGTACTTTTTATAACCAGATCATCGACGTAAACCTCGACGTTGCGGCCAATTTGATCGCGAAAAACGCGGTCCATGAGACGTTGATATGTGGCTCCAGCGTTCTTGAGCCCGAAGGGCATTTTCTTAAAAGCAAAACACCCAAAAGCAGTGATAAATGCCGTCTTGAGGGCATCCTGCGGATCCATGAAGATCTGGTGGTATCCCTTATACAGGTCTAAGAAACAAAGTGCCACGTACCCAGTAATGGCTTCGGCCTTTTGGTCGATGGAAGGTAGAGGATAACAGTCCTTCGGACAATGTTTATTGAGATCGGAGAAATCGACACACATCCGCCATGCCCCGCTGGACTTTATCACCATCACTGGATTGGATAGCCAAGAAGGGTAATACACTTCGAACAAGATGTCCGCATCCAAGAGTTGTTGCACCTCGATTCGAATTGCTGCATTTCGCTCCGGAGCGAACTTCCTTTGCTTTTGCTGTATAGGCTTTACGCTGGGATCGATGTTCAACTTGTGGGTTATTATATCGGGAGATACCCCAGGCATATCCAAAGGGGACCATGCAAAGACATCGGAATACTCTCGCAAGGTCTGAACGATGGCCTGGTGTAACCATGGCACATCCACGGCACCGACAGTTACAGTTTGTTCTGGTTTGGACGGATCAAGCGGCACCTGGACGGTGGTATCCCCCAATGAGGTACATACCTGAGGTTCAAGAGCCGATGATGCTACCTGAAGCTGCTGTTTGGGAGGAACTTTGGTAGTCTTTTTGAGTGCCACGTACATGCACTCCTTAGAAACCCGCTGACTACCGCGGATAGCCACTTCGCCATGTGAGGTGGGGAATTTTAGCGCGAGGTGGTATGTGGAGCATATGGCTTTGGCGGGAGTAAGCCAATCCCGACCCAAGATCATGTTGTAAGGTGACGGGGAGTTAACCACGTAAAAATCCACGAAAATGGTTTTTATCGTCGGATAGGTTCCCAGAGTCGCCGGGAGAGTGATGACGCCTTCTGGCTGGACTTCACCCTGGGTGAAAGTCTGCAATGGCCCGGGGGCCGGCCGAAGTTGTTCCCGAGGAATCCCCATCTTTTGGAAACAGTCGGCGAATATAACACTCACTGCGGCTCCATTGTCCACGAAGACCCGCTTTATTGTAACATTGGCTACAATCATGTCGATGACAATGGCGTTAGTATGAGGTGTTATCTCTGGAACTGGGTCCCTATCTGTGAAACTAACAGTTTCGGATCGATGGAGGCGCTTATGACGTGGCTCCTCGGGAGGAGGACGGCGAGCCTCTGCCTTCAAGGCATTTCGCGAAGCCCCGGTGGGGAGGGCCCCATATATCACGTTTATTACGTGAGTGGGTGCATTGTCTCCGGGTCCTCCCGGAGGAGGAGGTGGTGGCAGAAAACGAGGTTGTTGGCGATTGCCAGAGTCTTGCCGTGCATAATTGCTAGGCCCCGGCCGATTATTCTACCACGGCGGCCGATTTTGTTGTGTACCCCGGTCATGATAACCTCCGCGGTTATGAGACGAACCCCCATTCTGACTTGTCCGAGGTTTGTCATCGGTCCGCGCAATGTATTGTCGCAAGAGACCTTTCTTTAAACACTCCTCAATTTCCCTGCTGAGCTCTCGGCACTCCTCCGTCTCGTGCCCATGATCTCGGTGGTATGCACACCACTTTCCACGGTTCCTCTTTTCAGGCGGAGCAGTCATCCGCGGACAGGGTCGTAAATCATTCTTGTGAACAGAAAGAATTTCAGCTCGTGATTTTGTCAGCGGAGTGAATTGTGGAATATCACCTCGAGATTCTGAACGCCCCGGGTTCAGACGAGAAAAGGCACTAGGTCGTGTGCTAGGCCCAACTTGTGCCCTGTCGGACTGCCGCTTGCTAGCATGTTTCTCACGTTTCCGACGAGTCTGCTCCTCGGCCTTAGCATATCTGCACACCGTTTTGAACAGTGCTCGGGTTGTGACCGGTGGATTACGAACCAACTCGGTGTAGAGTGGTCCGGGACGGAGTCCATTCATGAATGCGTTGATGATTACATCATCTGAGCAATTTCCCACCTTGAGACTCTCCGCTGTAAAGCGGTCAAGAAATTGGGTAACGGTTTCGCCGTCCCGCTGTTCCATATTCATGAGGTCGGCCAGGGTGGCCATGGGCTTCGCACGTGCTTCAAAACGCACCAAAAAGTGCTCGGCGAGTTCTCTGAAAGAGGATACACTATTGCGAGGGAGAGAATCAAACCAAACCCGAGCTTCATCCTGAAGGTACTCAGGGAAAATCTTACAGTAATGAAGGGATGTAGTATGATCGCGGCTAAGCATGTTGTGCCTGAAAGCTCCAAGAAAATTGGTTGGATCTCCGGTGTCGTCGTAAGGTGGTATGGCAGGCCTTTTTAACCCTTCGGGAAGGGAGGTGGCCATGATTTCTTGAGAGAACGGTGTGATGATATCTCCATTGGCGTCAAGGCCCAGGATTCTGTCTAACTCGACATTGCGTTGGACTCGCTCATACTCTTGAAGATCTAGAGCATGAGGATTGGCATAACGAACTCTTTTAGCCGCGTTAAGTGGACGACGGCGATCGACATCTGCAGGTTCGTCGTTGCGCTGTCTTGACCCATTAGAACTCTCATGGTCCTCGGGAGAACCAGGTCGTTCCCGTCGCCGATCCTGACCCCCGCGGTGCACTGGGTCTTGTCTATCATGCGAGTGTTGACGATGTGGATGCACCGCGGGATTGGCATTATGTGCGGCTGGTCCCTCGGGATTTAGGCGATTGGCCGCCCAGTCTTGAAGAACATGAGCATGCTCTTGTAGGAAAGCCTGGAGTAACTCTGGAGTTATTTGAATATTGACCGGTGGCCGAGCAGCAGCGAGATTAGGGTTTTGCATGTCTTGTGGGGGCGGAGGTAAGAACTGGTTGTCTGGATTCATAACCGGGGCTTGGTTGCCCTGATGATGAGACGTACCTCTTATCGGCGATTGCCTCGGCGGCAAAACTTGATCCACGGGTGGATCTTGATTGGCTTGATCACCCTGGCGAGATTGATTCAGGCGAGTCATCACCATGATATTCGAATACACTGTTAATGTCAAAAACTATTTACGATTCCCACAGACGGAGCCAATTGATAATGCGCAATCTGATATCCAAGAAACTTAACGAAAGTTTACGTAAGAAATACAGAAAAACACAAGATTTACGTGGTTCGATCCGGAGATCTACGTCCACGGGCACAAAATAGCACCTGCCGAGGTGTTTCTTTCACTAGATCTTTGAGTTTACACGTAGTAATTTCAGAATACAGAATGCGAACCCTAATTCAGAGTTCTTTCCTCATATTTATACTATCTCCTAATAAAACCCTCACTAACTCCCTATTGTCGCGCCTATTTTCCTCTGCGTGGCGGTTGGGAACGGATCGTGGGCCTCGAATCGCGGAACAAGCCTCAAGTTGGGCCGCGCCACATTATCTGGGACGCGTGCTTCTGGACCTTCTGGGCCGGTCAGTGGGCCAAGGTATTAACCCGACCCGAAGTGATCGGGCCATCCCTATCAGTATTGATGTCTATATTTGCTCTAGCTATAAGGCATTGGTATTCTGGACCATGTGATACCACCTGTTCAAGAATTTTGGGTTCTGTAAGTGGAGATTGCGTGGAAAATAGTACACAACTTTTGCCAGCAAGCAGTGAGTTTCCACATGTGATTCACTTCATTCCTTCTTTTCCTTCTTGATGCATGCATATTTTTTGACACGCAGATGCTACTTGAAGTTGTATGACTCTCCTGCAAAGTCATCTGCTGAAGAAGACGAGGAGATGTCAAAGTTACCTCCTTCTCAGAAAAAGAAATTGAGGCAAAAGCAAAGGAAGGCCGAAGTCCGAGCTAAGAAAGTAATGAAACCTAGTTGCTTAGCTTCTTTGAGATAAACCTTGAATAGTTCTTTCACTAAATTGTTGCATTTATTGCCGGAAGCTGAAGTTAAGGAAGAATCAAATGCTACTGCTGTTTCAAGATCTGGAAAACGCCAAGTAAAGCCTGTAGATTTAGACATACTTGTCCATACTATTATATTATTTTTTTCTTTAACCTTATATGACTAATATATATAAGGTTTTTTCTTAATGTTAGTCATATATTGTTTTTATTGTTAAATGGGGAAATTAACTTCATTTATCTGAAAGCAAGAAACTTCCAACTTTTGCTTTAATATAGAATTATACTTTTAAGTGGTTCTCTTTCATCTGTTGCAAATATCAAATGTAATTATTTCATATTTTCATGTAATGTTTTTCCAGAAACAATGTTAACATAAGAATTTACTAATGTTTCCATATTAACAATTACACAAATTTTGAGTATTACAGATAATCTGTTAGGAATGGCATCTCTGTTTTTCACTGAAAAGATAATAATTACTTAAACTAACCCCATTTAGCCTAGAAAATGTACTCATAATTCCTTGAACCATGAATGCAGTTTCAAGAATTACCTTGAAAACTGCTGAGAAATAAGCGGAACCCTGCAGATTATCGGCCGGACATTGCTTTTCAGGTAATAACTTGCTTGAATTTATATATATATTAGTATTGATGTTAATCCTAGACACATAAATATAGGGATTGAAGACCAAAAGGCTGAAAGACTGAATTAAAGGGCACAATTTGTAGCAAATAGGCTGATAAGTTCATCACCAAGGATTCTTAGGAATGATATGTGTTTATGATTAATGTGGTTTCAAAATGAGTAGAACCACATATAATTGTCTTAAAATTTTTTTTTTATGTTTTGTCTTGATGCTTCGGCTTCATTCTTTTGTTAACATACTCGTTTATAATGTTTCCATTGGCAGGAAGGTAAAGAAGGTACATATATTTTGAAGAAGTTGCTGTGAAGTTTCAAACATTTTTTGAAGTCTTGGATTCAAATTAGTTAATATTTTGTGGCGTAAAGTGGCAAGGAGTACGCATGTTATCCTTTTTTTATGAATTGCACATTTTTAGAAATTACGCAATCATGTGTTGTCTTGGATCGGAGAGAATTATTTTGATCTATGAATGCATATTTGAGAGACGGGTAATTATTTTCAATTTATAATTATTTTTAATAAATTGTCTGTTAAATAGACACCAAATGAAGAACAACAAGTAAAAGACAACAGCTAAAAAGAGCTGCTAAATTCGAAAATTAACACTAAATAGACAATGATTTAAATTGTAGAACAACGGAGAAAAACTATACCTAAAACTAACAAAAACGACGGTTTTAAGATTAAACAACAGATACAAACTGTAGTTAAAATTAACAAAGACAACATATTATATCCGTTATATAAAGTGTTGTTTTTCATGGAACAGACAACGGTTTTTACTTGTAGATAAAATGGTTCTTTTAACAACAGCACTATTAATAACAGACTTATTTATAACTGGACAACAGATAAAATCTGTTGTCTATTTCAAAAATTCTTATAGTGCCGATCCAATTAAACCAAAATGTCGAATAAGCTATGTTCAATTTGGCAATCGAATGATTAAAGCTCCAAGATAATGAAATAGATTTAACATAAACCTTGAAAGCTCGGGTTTAGAGGTCGAACTCTACACTATCACCAACGAAACCACTCGTTGTTTGCTACTAGGGAAACGAAAATCTTACAATTACGGATAGTAATTTCCAATTCTAGCAACACATTCATACACTTCCTAGATGTTGATCAAGCCAAGAAAAAGCATACAAATATGAGTCAATAATAGTAAATAGTGTAGAACACTTGAAATTGTAATCAAATGGTAACATCAACTAGCAATAATCATGTAAACATTGTCACTCAAAGTTTTACATTTGATCAAGGGTAGAAATAAGGGTGCTACTCACACATGGAAACTAAAACAAACAGAAAATAAGTAGAAAAATAAAGAAACATGATACTGAGATGGTTGAAACCAAAGATGTCAATTGGAGAAGATGATCCTTCAATCTCTTGCCCAATCTTCCTTCCTTGGTTGCTTTGGTGGCTCAAAAATGGCTGGAAAGTGTGTTATTCAATGTCCCAAGATAGGTTAATTTCGAAAGGGAGGATATATATATAGGGGAAGAGTTGTTACTTCAATTTACGGCAAAATCGCGTTCAAGAATTTAAAACAGGGCAAGGAATCTTGGCCGAGACGCAAGTGTGTCTCAGTCGAGACGTGAAAAAGGGCTTTTTAATTTGTAAACCGAGGGATAATCTCGGCCGAGATTGGGTTGCATTGCGGCCGAGACGTGAAAAGGGGATTTTTAGGGTTTGGGTTATCTCGGCCGATATTGGTTTCATCTCGGTCGAGATCTTCATCTCTTTGAATCTCTGATTTTCCCTTGAGAGGTATCTCGGCCGATATTTCTGCCCTGTCTCGGCCGAGATCGACCCCTCAGCCCTGTCCCTTGTTTCTTCGACCGATCCCTCGACTTCGCGATCGTTTGATGTTCTTTTTCGATCCTTTTGCACCTGTCTTAACACAAAAACAACACAAACACATTATTTTGCCCGTGAGAATACAGAAGCACTAAATACACGTGATTATGCACATTATTGACACTAAAATGACACTAAAAGTGCCCTAAAGTGCATGCATGGGACACGTGTACCAAATTTCCCTAAACTTAAAACTTGTTCGTCCCGAACAATAAAGAGAAAGACAAAAGGACACGTGTTTAGGGCAGAGTTTAGTGGCATTTGATTTCAGAGAGTTTTCATGAAAAAGATAAAGCGATCATGATCAAAGTGAGCATATGTGATAGACTAGATCCAATACTCTCAAGACATAACACTCTCTACTTAAGATCCTCACCGGGTGAGTGTATCTCGCTCTCTCGAGTGCATTAAAAAGGGTAGTGTTTACACTCACATTGAAATGCACATAATGCCTACCATAGGCTTGCCAATCATCTAAACCGGAAATAGTACTTGACATGTGTGACAATGGATCAATTAGGTCTTTATATGGGTTGTAATGTTGGTTAGGGGTAAGGTGGGGAAAATTTTAGGTAAAAGTGACTATAAAACGGACTAAATGAGTCGTGCAATACCCATCTACCCCTCAAACAATGGTCACTCAACCTCATTCTTTTAATACCCAATCGAGTCGAACTTAAGCTTCGACTTCTTCACCTTATTCCTATCTACATCTCCCATATTTGTTAATCCTCTCAATAATTATGTTTCTTAAGACTTTTCTAAACAAAGGATTGTAATCACAAAATAATGTGATTTTCACTAACCTCTCCAAAATAATGGTATATACATTTCCTCTTTCTTTCGTTCTTCTAGTTTTTTTTGGAGAGGTTAATATTATCGATTATAGCCTATTTCACGTTTTTCCTTTCGCCCTTCTTCGTTTTCCACTAGTTTACCCAAATTCAATCCCAATTTCCAAACTAACTACCTTCCAACCGCCTCCCTCATACTTAACAGTCTGTTTGGCTATCAAAGGCTAAATGAAAGGTAAATTTTCTTGTAGTGTTGGGTATCAAACAAAAAGGCTTAAGCTCAAAGGGCTAACTAGGGGAAATTTGTACATGTTTGGTCAAAAGGAATTATTTTCAGCTTTTAAAAAGGGCTTAAATCAAGAGATGCCTAAAATCATTTTCATTGTCATCGAACATACCGACTTATTCAAAGGTAAAGAATTAGGGGAAGTTCTAGAGGAAATTGCATTCATTCAAAGAATTTTTGCACCGAAAGAAAAATTGATTTTACTCCAAAAGTGGGAGTATGCATTAGGCTCAAAGACTCACTTGGTTGCAAATTTGATCAAAAGTTTCGAGGTGTATGTTCAATTTTGTTTCAAAAAGCCTATCATGCTCTACCATGTGCTTCTTTCCAAAAAAAATATTTGTTCGAAAAAAAATTCATCATTAATCAACGCCAAAATTTTCCTTCCTAACCTAATCCAATTGCTTTCTCGAGCTGCCAACTTGTACGTATCCCACCCCCTCCCCAAACTTAGTTGCAAACTAAGTTTGTGGAAAAAGAGGAGTACAAGTCGGTGCTCGTCGAAATTAACCAAATTATTCACTATTAACCAGCCTCATTCTACTAAAAACAGATTAAACAAAAAAATAATTCCTAAATGTGCAAAATGCCAATCAAAATACTACAGTAATGCTCATAAATCAAACAAAAGATAAACAAGGGCACACATGCCCACCAATTCAATTACAATTAATAAAACAAATTCAAGAAGGCTACCAAAGACAATCAGTTAAATATACTCGGCACACAGGCCGTCAAGCTAAAATGATCAAGTTTCAGAAAAGAGGCATACGGGCCAATAATACAATCCAAACAATCAATAGTCATGAGGAATCAGAAAAGAGGCAGAAGGGAAGTTCGGGAATTCGAGTGGCCAAGAATGTCTCACCCCCTCCCCAAACTTAATTTTCAACTAAGTTGGTGAAGAAACGGGCAAGGCAATCTTGGGGCTCTACTCACAGTGACTTGGAACGCCGAATGTCTCGGGAGCTCGAGCTAGTAAAGCATCCTTGGATGCTTTTGAACAAAGCTAGCAGCTTGTTCTGACTCTCTTTAATTTCTTTCATTTCCGCTCCCAGTTGATGGACATCGCCTAGAAGTGCACTAATGTCCGCTTTAATGTCCTGCACGCCCGACTCCAAACTACTCAGCCGGTCACTATGCTCCTCCCGAATCTCGGCCCGAGACCACACTGCAGACGCCGGTCTCTTCATGGTAGGCTGACTGCTCCCTTCTGCAGTCCCTGTACTCATCTCCCGGGCCATAGTTCGTGGCTTCTTCCCCCTCTAGTAGCGTGTTAGCTCAGCACTGGTCGGCTCCTTGGATTCTCTTAAATGTGCTTCTAAGCTCAGTGCCAAGTTTGTCATGCTTGTCTCCAGTCGCTCGATGTAAGTAAAACTGGGGTTGGGAAGACGGAGGTACGGTCCCACATTCTGGAGGACATAAGGGACAGCCGGACCCGATGTCCCTCTTGGTACCCGAGCATGGCAATACGCATATTCTCCATCTCCTCCCAGTCTAAATAGTAGTCAGTGGTGATGGGTGTGTATTCTGGGAAGGGTACATTGTAATGCTCGAGTATGGTGGTAATCAAAGCCCCACAGTATATCGGGTGGGGCACCTTTGTCTCTCTTTTCCGTTCTGTCCTCAATTCTTTGACTATTTTCTGAAAGCTTGATATCAGGTCATACCGAAAATTCCTCATCTTCCTATCCACAATAGCCCATAGGATCTCCATCTCGTACAATCGGGGAGAACTGATCTCTTTCCTACCACATATGGTGGAGCTCAACAACTTCTGCAGATACTTCACGACCGGGCTTCTGATGGAGGTCAGCCTGGAGCTCCTCGGGTCGTAGGCCTGGGGTGCAACTATTCCAGGGGCGGCAGTGATTGGCCCCCAGAATTGTTGCACGTCAAACTCTTTCAACTCATGTCCATCACCAACGGCTGGACTCTTGAAGCCATATATACTTCTCAGGTTGTCGTGGCTTAGTATCTTTTCTTCATTCAGAAGTTGGAATTTGAAGTGGTGGATCTTGGTCGAGCAGGAAAGAGACTCATCCTCGATTTCGAGGGTGCTGAAAAATTCTAGCACGAACTTGAGGTAAGTAGGGCGGGGTGCTAGACATTGGGCTAGACATGCGGTGTCTAATAGTTCAAGAAAATTTTGCCTGATTCCCATGGCATCCAAAATCTTGGGATCACCATAACGGGTGGCTGACACCCCCCTCCTCATCAGCTTGTCAAATCTTTTCCTCTGATCCTCCGTGCTCAGCACTATGTCAAAATCAATCGGCCTTGTGGATTTATCGGTGGTAGTTGATGGAATTTCTGGCGTGGGAGCCTCGGGAGTGGGCTCAACGGCTTTTTCCTTGCGTTTGACTTGGCTTTTTTAGATTTTCTGTGTGAGCCTCCTGCCAGAATTGCCTTCTTGAGTTGTGTTCTTCGTATTTTTGGGTGGGGCCATTGTATGCCTACAAACAATCACACATTACACTCATCAAAATTTCCCACTTAGAACACTTATCGCCAATTTAAACATCAACTATAATCAAATAGAAGATCAATCACTCATGTTCAATCAACACAGAATATCTCAAACGAATTCACAATCTAGATGGCTCAATTGACACGATTCAACGTGCATATATGGCAAACACTCCCAATCATTATCCTATTGCAACAAAATTCTACCAATGCTCAACAAAAATAGGTCAATTTCATTTCATTATCAACAAGAGTCTAAAAGTGCTTACTCTTCTCACAAATTCACTAATCAACCTAATAATCGAGCATAGTAATTGAGACAAACTACAAAAGAGTAACAAGAAGGAGTGCATGTCAAGTGGTCGGTGATATAGCAAAATCAATTTCAATATTCAATTTCAATGATTCTCAAACTAATCCTCATCCATCATCAACAAAGCATGCAAATACAAAGGCTATCACTACAAATTTAGTATTAAAATACTTAAAACCAGTCAACATTGGCAAAAATTCACAAACCAAACTTGTGCACAGCCAATATCATTACATCAACTAATCTAACACCAAATGTGCCCCTAATCTTAACAATAAAGTTCATAATAAACAAAGAAAGACTAAGGGAAAGAGATATCCATACTTACCAGTCGGATTTAAACGACAGATTTGAAATGAACTTTTTCGCGCCCTTTTCAACCCGACCTCAACTTTTCTTGATAAAGCGCAATCCGGTATCCAATCAATTCAGCCTAAATCAACGCAAGAAATATAAAAACACACGAGATATACGTGGTTCGATCCGGAGATCTACGTCCACGGGCAGAAAATCACTCTTGCCGAGGTGTTTCTTTCACTAAAACTTTGAGCTTACAAGCAATAATTCAGAATACAGAATGCGAACCCTAATTCAGAGTTCTTTTCTCATATTTATACTCAGCTTTCCTAAACCCTAACTGAACCCTAACAAACTCCCTATTCTCACGCCTATTTCCCGCTGCATGGCGGTTGGGAACGAATCCTGAGCCTTGATTCGCGGAACAAACCATCTGTTGGGCCGACGTGTGTTCCTGGGCCTGCTGGGCCTACGCGTGCTGGGCCTACGTGTGCTGGGTCAGTCAGTGGGCTTAGGTATTAACCCGACCCGAAGTGATCGGGTTATCCCTAACAGATGCCCCCCCCCCCAGCCGAAGCGAGGAAGGAGCTTCGGTTGTCACCGGGGTGGAACCGTAAGCAAGAAGGGCCGTGGTCGCGGGCGCGCCGAAGTGTTTATGGATGACTAAGTCTATCCACGTCCCCGGGGACTCCGCGGAGCAGTCTGCGGACGCGGAGTCGAACTAGGCCGAAGTGCCCAAGACACATAGCGAAATACCGAATTTCCCAGAAGCAAGAAACGCGTTGGAAGTATATAACAACCTGGCCGAGGTGGAGGGTACACCGGAATGTAGTAGTCTGGCCAAAATGAAGGAAGCACCGGAGTGTGGTGGTATGACCGAGGTAATTGAATCACCGGAGTGTAGTTTGAGTCTTCCTGACGAAGGGTGAGGTTGATGTGACTGGCGGCGCCATCATGAGAGAGAGGGATGTGAAGTGACACGCTCTGCGATTTCCAAGAAACCTGTTCCCCACGCGCCTTGGGAACTGTAAAGCGCGTGAAGAGCACGTGTAAATCTCCCTCATTGAATTTGAATAGGTTGTATCAGAGCCGTTGTTTTTTGCGTATATATTTGGAATAACTGCACAGTAACTCTTCATCTTCTTCATTGCGATTTACCAGTTTAGAAAGCAGGAAAAAGAGGGGATTCGGTGCCTGTGATTCTCAAATCAAAACTTCTCAAATTCAACCCACTCAAATTCAACCCAAGTAAGTATGTCTTCCTCTTCACCTTCTGCCTCATCTTCTGCCTCTGTTCAAGAAGTAGGGACTACGGATGCTCCATTAGATATCCCCCCCCTTCGATACCTCATTCCGGAGAGGAATGAGATTAGGACCGTAGACAGGGCCGATGGGCTGGAAAGCAACGTTATGATGGTTGCCTTCTATCCATGCGCGGAGGAGGGTTTGGAGGTGGCCTCTGTAGCGTTACGGATGACGCGAGAGCAAATTGAGAGAGAAATCCCTATGTTTTTCTTTCCCTTCAACCTAGAGTATATAATACCGAACCCCGAGGATAGGGCCTGCTGCCCACCGCAGGGGTTTCTTAGTGTGTACATAGATCCCCTTAGAATAGGGCTGAGACTGCCCCTGTGGGACATTGTGATCCGGTTGCTACGATACTACGGTATTGCTCTGAGCCAACTAGCGCCGAACGCGGTGAGGCAGGTAGTGGGATTCACCGTGGTGTGTAAAAACGCCGGATTAGAACCGACCGTAGAGCTTTTTAGGTTTTTTTACCAACTAAAAAACTTCGGGAAGTCCAAGGGGTGGTACTCCTTCAGTCCCCGAGCCCGAGGTGGGTTCAAGGTTCAAAACCCAAGTAAGGTAGAGGGGTGGAAGGAGAGGTTTATATTTATAAAAAACAAAGTAGCTCTCCCGAAGTGGAGGAGGGACGAGGTACTTGATACCGCTCCGGTGGAGAGCCAGGAGGCCGAAGTGATACATACATTCCGGTCAGTGGGGACTTTCAAAACCCTCTGTTCCGAGGAAGAATTGGAGGAGGCAGGGCTGAGCCCGTATTATTCGGGCAATGCGGGTGCCGAAGAGGGTAGGAGTCTCTCTATCTTGCTTTTTACAACTGTTGATTGTCTATATGACTAACTTTACCTTCTGTGTGCAGTGGGACGCCTTGGGAAAGAACCGACTGGGAGCCCCGCAGCGTCGGCGGCGGCCAAAAAGAAGGGGAAAGCCGCTGAGGTGTCTCCCCGGGGGAAGATCCCACCCAGTGCGCGGCCCAGCGCTGGGTCGGAGGAGCAGGTGGGAGTGGCGAGGCCTGCTCCCGGATCTAAGAAGAGGCCGGAGCCATCATCCGGGACTCCTCCATCAGCAGCTAAAAGACTCCGCCCGGAGGAGAGTATGGAGGTACATTTCTGATATACTGTTAGTTACCGCAAATGCTTCGTATGTTATCTGTGCTGACTATGGTCTGTGGTTATTGGTGGCAGGTGAGGGAACAGGGGCCCTCAAGTCTGCTGGGGTTGGAGTGGCCCGATGCCGAAGAACTTCTGCGCTTGGCGCGAGGTATCCTGGACCTCGGTCGGAAGAGCGAGAAGGAAGGCAAGGAGGAACTGGCCGAAGTGGCAAGGGAGCTTCGGGCGCGCAATGACCGGTTGACCCACGACCTAACTGAGGCTCGAAAGAGGGCTGCCCTGGTCGAAAATGAAGCGGCGCGTCTGCGCGGGGTGGAGGCGGAGAGCAATGTCCTCCGAGGTGAGGTACTACGGCTGCGGGCAGAGATGGAGGCTCGGGAAGCTGCCGTGGTCGAGGGGCAAGGAGCGATGCTGAAGGCTTTCGCCGATAAATTATTCCAAACCAGCACGTTCCTCGACTTCCAGACGGAGTTCGTGGCTATAGGGGACCAGGCCACTCGATCCGCGCTGCTGGAGCAGGTGAAGGAGGTCTACCCGAATGTGGACGTATATCGTCCAGAATTCGGGTATGACTTTGAGGCAGTGGCCGGGGTGGAAAAGGCCTACTATGCGGCTCTAGCAGATCTGCCGGAGTGGCCCCTGGTGAAGGCTCTCGGGGAGAAGAAACAGCTGCTGACGGCCGCGGAGGTCGCCAACTGCGAGGTGGACCAGGACCAAGAGTTCATGGCGTTCCGCCGAGGTGAACTGGTCTCCGCACCCCGAAGCAGAGAACCCCCTCCACGGATGGAGGTCGAAGCCACAGCTGCGGACGAAGCTGTCGCAGCAACTAAGGAAGGAGAAGCCGAAGTGTCAGAGGGCCGGCGAGAGGTGTTGCTCGGGGACATTGAGGCAACTGAGCGGGAGGTCAGTCGATCCCCGCAAATTTAAAGTTGTATATTTTAGGAATGTATGCGAATCAATGTACTGAGTTTGGAACATTGTACTTCTACTTGTTGAATATAATTTTTTGTTTCTCAGATTCTCTGTCTTTCCTTTGCTTGCATGATCAATTTATGTCTGTTGTCGAACTGAACTCCAACTTTTTACATTCTTGAGATTAATCGATCTGGTTGACTCTTCTTTCTGTTTAGAATACCGCGGAACTACACGAAACAATAAAGAAACTCATGCGATCACTTGAGTGGTTCCGCGAGGAAAAGAACAACCTGCAAATGCACGTAGTGCCGAAGCTAGAAAAGCAGGTGGCCTCGGCAGAGAGGAAAGTGGTTGAAGTCGAAGAGAGAGCCAAAGATTTTGAGATGAAATACCGGTCTACCGCTGCCGAGATGAGCCGTGTCCTTGTTCACCAGAGGGAGTATGATCGGATACTGTCGGAGTTCGGTCTTCTGACCTTTGAGGAAGTGGAGGAGCGGGTCGTAGAGATCCAGAGCGAAATCTCAGTGCTTACGGCAAATAACCCCGCGGAGGCCTCGGAGCTCGTAAGAAAGCGGGAAGTTCTAGAGTTGCTTCTGAGCATGTATGAAGGGCTAAAGGGCCGAGGCAGGTGGAGGCCTTCTGCCGAGGAATTTATCGCGAGTTCAAGCCGGAGACAAGGTACCCCGAAAGTGCCTCGGAAGGACAAAAAGAAACCCTCTGGAAAGAGCCAAGGCATTGTTATTCGGGAGCCAGCGCCAGTGACCACGATCGAAGAAGAGCCCGCTGTGGTTGCTGAAGAAGTAGTCGAGGAGCTGGCCAGAGAAATCGAAGTGATGGCTCCGGAGGAATGCGACCCTGTGCAGTGGGCCCAAACCCCGAGGTCCGCTCCACAACCAAGTAGCCGAGCTCGGACTAGAGACGAAGTCCCCAGGCAAACGCCCAGAGCAAGTCCTCGGCGTCGGGAAGCTCGCGGTGGAGAAAGAACCGGAGCTCGAGGCCGAAGAACGACAAGGTCCCGGAGGACGCAGCGAAGATCTAGGAGTAGGCCTCAACGCCGGAGCGCAGAATATTGGCTCGGGGGCCGTAGATAATGCCTTGTCATATCGTTTAGAAGATAATAAAATCAATTTGATGTGCACAAATGTGTTAAGGAAAATAACAAGTTATAAACTGTTTTAGTTAGGTGTCCGGGAACACTATTCGATTAACTCTAATGTAAATCTCCTCGGACGGATCAGGCAGGAGTAAGTTCTCCCCGGACGGATCAGGCAGTAGTAAGTTCTCCCCGGACGGATCAGGCAGGAGTAAGTTCTCCCCAGACGGATCAGGCAGGAGTAAAGTAAGTCTCCCCGGATAAACAGGCGAGATAGTGGTATAAGTCCGGGGACGAAATGTGATTCTCTTCGGACGGACCGAGGGAGAGATTTAATTATCCGGAGACTAATAATGATAATACGATTGCGTTAGGGCGTCCCCGTAACGTAAAGGAAAGCACAGCAAGATGCATAAACAAAGAATTTTTATTCGATGATAAGTGCCGGAGCAAACTAAACAATACAAAGGTAGATGATAATCATAAAAGAAACATACAATGAGCAGAAAGAGCAGATGGTACTTGTGAGTTGGCCTTCACAGATAGAAGCGCCTCAAGTTGGTTACGTGCCAGCTTCGGGGGATCGAGGTCCCATTGAGATGCTCTAACTGATAGGATCCGGAATCGTGCGCGGCAACGACGCGGTAGGGACCTTCCCAAGAAGCATGTAATTTTCCCTCGGGGGCAGCTTTGCTAGCCGAATTGAGCCGAAGAACTAGGTCCCCGACATTGAACTGAGTGCCCTGGACCCGGAGGTTATGATACCGGGATGCTCGTTGTTTACACCTGGCCTGTTGAATGAATGATTGGTCACGACGATTTTCAAGCTCATCCAAATTTGCCCGGAGAGCCTCGTCATTATCCTCTGGAACCAATGTGAGGAGGCGGGGGCTTGGTACACTGATTTCAGCAGGGATAACGGCTTCGGAACCATAAGTAAGGCTGTAAGGAGTCTCCCCGGTAGAGGTATGCGGTGTTGTGCGATAAGCCCATAGGACTTGTGGAAGGTTTTCAGCCCAGAGACCTTTGGCATTATCCAGGCGCTTCTTTATTCCCGTGAGTAGTGTCCGATTGGTGACTTCAACCTGCCCGTTGGCTTGAGGATGAGCGACCGAAGTGAAAATTTGTTTGATGTGAAGCTCTTCACACCATGACCGAAAGGGATCGTTGGCAAATTGTTTACCATTGTCCGAGATAATAGTACTCGGGATGCCGAAGCGACAAACGATATTGCGCCACACAAACTTCAAGATATTCTGACCAGTAATGGCCGTAAGAGGTTCGGCTTCGACCCACTTAGTGAAGTAGTCTACGGCAACGACCAGGAACTTCAATCCCCCTGGAGCAACTGGGAATGGGCCGACAATGTCGATTCCCCATTGAATAAACGGCCACGCACTCTGGATTCCAGTGAGCTCGGTTTGCGGCAAATGCTTTACACGGGAGTGCAGCTGGCACTTGCTGCATTTGGTCACTAAGTCGTGGGCATCGTTGAACAGGGTTGGCCAATAATATCCCCAGCGGAGAACTTTCTTGGCTAATGTTCGGGAGCCGATATGGCTGGCACAGGCCCCTTCGTGAACCTCCCGTAGAACTTGGGTAGCTTCGGCAGGAGCGAGACACCGGAGACTCGGTTGTAGGTATGACCGCCGGTACAAAACTCCATCATGAAAGGAGTATTTGGGGGCTTTGAGGACCACTTGCCGAGCTCGCAGCTTATCAGTAGGCAGGATTCCATCTCGGAGATATTGAATGATAGGAGTCATCCAATTCGGATCACTATCGGTCAGTACCGAAACTGTGGCCTCATGAATTGCTGGATGTGATAAGTCTTCGACCATGATATCCGGAGATATATTATTTCGGACCGCGGAGGCCAACTTGCTGAGCGCATCTGCTCTTGCATTCTGAGCACGCGGTATTTTCTGGATAATAACTATATCAAAAGTTGACATGAGCTTGAGTGTTAGAGCACGATACCTGACCATTGTTTCATCCTTTCCGACATAAGTCCCCTGAATTTGCTTGGACACGATCTCGGAGTCCGTAAAGAGCTCAAGATGACGAACGCATAAGGATTGAGCGAGCCGGAGCCCGGCGAGAACTGCCTCGTACTCCGCTTCATTATTAGTCACCTTAAACTTGAATCGGATGACGTATTTAACTTCAACCTCCTCGGGGTCGATGAGAAGCACCCCGGCTCCACTTCCTCGAGTCGTGGATGCTCCATCCACATATAGTTGCCATTTCCGAGGTGAGGAGACAAGGGTAGCGGGGTGATGTGTATCACTGTCTGTCGGAGACTCATGACTGTCTCCCGGGGTTTCAGCCAGAAAGTCGGCGAGTGCTTGACCCTTGATTGCTCGGCGGGGAAGGTATTGAATATCATATTCGCCTAACTCGACGGCCCACTTTGCGAGGCACCCAGACACCTCGGGTTTGACAAGAATCTGGCGGATAGGATGATCGGTCAGAACCCGTATTTCACGCCCTTGGAAACATGGGCACAGACGCCGAGCTGCCATGACAAGAGCTAGTACAGTTTTTTCCAGTACGGAGTACCGGGTCTCCGCCCCGTGGAGAACACGACTTGCGAAATACACGGGATGTTGAACCCCATTGACTTCGCGCACAAGTGCAGCGCTAATAGCTTCCTCGGCGGAAGCCAAATATAAGTAAAGCGGCTCTCCGGGGAGAGGAACTGACAAAGTAGGCAGCTGCTGTATATGACGTTTCAAAGCCTCGAAGGCCTCGGTGCACTCCGGAGTCCACTCAAAGGACTTCGCCTGTCTCAAGATTTTGAAGAGTGGGAGCTGGCGCTCTGCCGCTTTAGATAAGAATCGACTTAAGGCCGCCAAACCACCTGTGAGGCGTTGAACGTCCCTGAATGTCTTGGGTGGCTGCAGTTCTAGCACATCCCGAAGTTTGGCCGGGTTGGCCTGCAAACCGTGTTGTGAAACCATATAACCCAAAAACTTGCCGGAGCCGACGCCGAAAGTGCATTTTGCTGGATTAAGGCGCAAATTGTAGCTTCGCAGGGTGCGCAATGTTTCGGCAATGTCTTGCACACATGAAGAATGGGAGATACTCTTTATAACAAGGTCATCAACGTAAACCTCGACGTTGCGGCCAATCTGGCCGTGGAAAACCCGGTCCATGAGACGCTGGTATGTGGCTCCGGCGTTCTTGAGCCCAAAGGGCATTTTCTTAAAAGCAAAACACCCGAAAGCAGTGATGAAAGTGCCTCATACCCAGTAATGGCCTCGGCCTTTTGATCTATGGAAGGTAGGGGATAACAGTCCTTCGGACAATGTTTGTTGAGGTCGGAGAAGTCGACGCACATCCGCCATGCCCCACTGGACTTAATCACCATTACTGGATTCGATAGCCAGGAGGGGTAATATACTTCGAACAGGATGTCCGCATCCAAGAGTTGTTGCACCTCGATTCGAATTGCGTCATTTCGCTCCGGAGCGAACTTCCTTTGCTTTTGCTGTATAGGCTTTACGCTGGGATCGATGTTCAGCTTGTGTGTTATTATATCGGGAGAGACCCCGGGCATATCCAGAGGA
The DNA here is from genome assembly GCA_958295605.1 of Ajuga chamaepitys. Taxonomy (NCBI): domain Eukaryota; kingdom Viridiplantae; phylum Streptophyta; class Magnoliopsida; order Lamiales; family Lamiaceae; genus Ajuga; species Ajuga chamaepitys. The sequence continues at coordinate 28,604,229 of OY282498.1, forward strand.
GACCATGCGAAGACATCGGAATATTCTCGCAAGGTCTGAATTATAGCCTGGTGTAGCCATGGCACATCCACGGCTCCGACGGTTACAGTCTGTTCCGGCTTGGACGGATCAAGCGGTACTTGAGCGGTGGCATCCCCCAACGAGGTACATTCCCGAGGTTCCAAAACCGATGATACTACCTGAAGCTGCTGTTTGGGAGGAACTTTAGCAGTCTTTTTGAGTGCCACGTACATACACTCCTTTGAAACCCGCTGACTCCCGCGGATAGCCACTTCGCCATGCGAAGTGGGGAACTTTAGTGCGAGGTGATACGTGGAACATATGGCTTTGGCGGGGGTAAGCCAGTCCCGACCCAAGATCATGTTGTACGGTGATGGGGAATTCACCACATAAAAATCCACGAAAATGGTTTTTATTGCCGGATAAGTCCCTAAAGACGTCGGGAGAGTGATGACACCCTCTGGCTGGACTTCACCCTGAGTGAAAGTCTGCAGTGGCCCGGGGGCTGGCCGAAGTTGTTCCCGAGGAATCCCCATCCTTTGGAAACAGTCAGCAAATATAACACTCACCGCGGCCCCATTATCCACGAAGACCCGCCTTATTGTTATGTTGGCTACAGTCATGTCGATGACAATAGCGTCAGTATGAGGCGTTATCTCCGGAACCGGGTCTCTATCCGTGAAGCTGACAGTCTCGGATTGATGGAGGCGTTTATGACGTGGCTCCTCGGGAGGAGGACGTCGAGCCTCTGCCTTCAAGGCATGTCGCGAGGCCCCGGTGGGAAGGGCCCCATATATCACGTTTATTACGTGAGGGGTGGCGTTGTCTCCGGGTCCTCCCGGAGGAGGAGGTGGTGGCGGAAGACGTGGTTGTTGGCGATTGCCAGAATCTTGCCGTGCGTAATTACTAGGACCCGGCCGATTATTATGCCACGGCGGTCGATTTTGTTGTGTACCGCGGTCATGATAACCTCCACGATTATGGGACGACCCCCCATTCTGACCTGTCCGAGGCTTGTCATCGGTCCGCGCAATGTATTGGCGCAAGAAACCTTTCCTCAGGCACTCCTCGATTTCCTTGCTGAGTTCTCGGCACTCCTCTGTCTCGTGCCCATGATCTCGGTGGTACGCACACCACTTTCCACGATTCCTCTTCTCAGGCGGAGCAGTCATCCGCGGACAAGGTCGCAGATCGTTCTTGTGAATAGAAAGGATTTTGGCTCGTGACTTCGTCAACGGGGTCAATTGTGGAATATCGCCTCGAGATTCTGAACGCCCCGGGTTCAGGCGGGAAAAGGCACTAGGTCGCGTACTAGGCCCAGTTTGCGCCTTGTCGGACTGCCGCTTGCTAGCATGTTTCTCACGTTTCCGGCGAGTCTGCTCCTCGGCCTTAGCAAATTTGCACACCGTTTTGAACAGTGCTCGGGTTGTGACCGGTGTGTTATGAACCAACTCGGTATAAAGTGTTCCAGGACGGAGTCCATTCATGAATGCGTTGATGACTACGTCTTCGGAGCAACTTCCCACCTTGAGGCTTTCCGCTGTAAAGCGGTCAAGAAATTGGGTAACGGTTTCACCGTCCTGCTGTTCCATATTCATGAGGTCGGCCAAAGTGGCCATGGGCTTCGCCCGTGCTTCGAACCGCGCCCAAAAGTGTTCGGCGAGTTCTCTGAACGAGGATACGCTGTTGCGCGGTAGAGAATCAAACCAGACCCGAGCCTCATCCTGTAAGTACTCGGGGAAAATTTTACAGTAATGGAGGGATGTAGTGTTTTCGCGGCTAAGCATGTTGTGCCGGAAAGCTCCAAGAAAATTGGCCGGATCTCCGGTGCCATCGTAAGGTGGTATGGCCGGCCGTTTGAACCCTTCGGGAAGGGAGGTGGCCATGATTTCTTGGGAGAACGGTGTGATGATATCTCCATTGGCATCAAGGCCCAGAATTCTGTCCAGTTCAACATTGCGTTGAACTCGCTCATACTCTTGAAGATCTAGAGCATGAGGATTGGCATAGCGAACTCTCTTAGCCGCGTTGAGTGGACGGCGGCGATCCATATCAGTAGGTTCATCGTTGCGCGGTCGTGATTCGTTAGAACTCCCATGGTCCTCGGAAGAACCAGGTCGTTCCCGTCGCCGATCCTGACGCCCGCGATGCCCCGGGTCTTGTTGATCACGCGAGTGCTGACGAGGTGGAGGCACCGTGGGATTAGCATCATGTCCGGCAGGTCCCGCGGCAGGCCCCGCGGGATGTAGGCGATTAGCTGCCCAATCTTGAAGAACATGTGCATGCTCTTGTAAGAAAGCCTGGAGCAATTCTGGAGTAATTTGAATGTTAACCGGTGGTTGAGCAGCAGCAAGATTAGGGTTTTGCATGTCTTGAGGGGGTGGAGGTAAATTCTGATTGTCTGGATTCGCAACCGGGCCTTGATTGCCCTGATGATGAGATGTACTCCTTGCCGGCAATTGCCTCGGCGGCAAAACTTGATCCACGGGTGGATCTTGGTTGGATTGATCACCGTGGCGAGATTGATTCAAACGAGTCGTCACCATGATCTTTGAATACGCTGTGAATGTCAAAAATTGCTTTACGATTCCCACAGATGGCGCCAATTGATAAAGCGCAATCCGGTATCCAATCAATTCAGCCTAAATCAATGCAAGAAATATAAAAACACACGAGATATACGTGGTTCGATCCGGAGATCTACGTCCACGGGCAGAAAATCACTCTTGCCGAGGTGTTTCTTTCACTAAAACTTTGAGCTTACAAGCAATAATTCAGAATACAGAATGCGAACCCTAATTCAGAGTTCTTTTCTCATATTTATACTCAGCTTTCCTAAACCCTAACTGAACCCTAACAAACTCCCTATTCTCACGCCTATTTCCCGCTGCATGGCGGTTGGGAACGAATCCTGAGCCTTGATTCGCGGAACAAACCATCTGTTGGGCCGACGTGTGTTCCTGGGCCTGCTGGGCCTACGCGTGCTGGGCCTACGTGTGCTGGGTCGGTCAGTGGGCTTAGGTATTAACCCAACCCGAAGTGATCGGGTTATCCCTAACACTCCAAATTCGAAATTTTTCGGATAGAAGTGTGTGTGGTGATGTGGGTGAGGTGCGGTGTGAATTTGAGGGGAATAAATTGAGTAAAAATGGAGTTTTTGAGGGTGTGTGCGCGTGTTTGTGCCCAAAACCGCAAAAGGGAGGAATAAGAATGACCTGCCGTTCCGCGCAGGGGTATTTATACCCGCACGGTATCTCGGCCGAGATTCATTTTTTAATTTTGTGTCTCGACCGAGATCTGTTCTTGGGTCTCTGGTTTAGATGGCTCAGCAGAGAATCTCAGGCGAGATTAGTATTTGTCTCAACCGAGATTTCTTTCCAGCAAAATTACCCACATTCTGGACAAATTAATCTCGGTCGAGATGACTTAATGTCTCGGCCGAGATAAGTTTCCAGCAAAATTACCCACATTCTGGACAAATTGATCTCGGCCGAGATGACTTGATGTCTCGGCCGAGATAAGTTTCCAACAATTTTGGCTAATTTACTGGACAATTTGATCTCGGCCGAGATACGAGCTTCCAGCGTTTTTGGGCCAATTTGAGCTCTGTTCAATCTCGACCGAGATGAATGTTGTGTCTCGGCCGAGATACATTTACAACAATTTTTACCTGGGTTTACCTTTGTGACGTCTCGGCTGAGATTGGTCTCCAGCAAATTTTTCCTCCATTTTGGTCTCCTTCACCCCCATTCCATGCTATCTTTTTATCATTCTAATTGATATCTGCACAATTCTAAACAAAAACACCAAATATGCCACAAGGCATTTATTAAGCAACTAACTAGGAATTTGAAAAACGCAAATATTGCAAGATATCGTCGGGGTGCCTCCCAACAAGCGCCTTTGTTTAACGTCTTTGGCTCGACGGACCTCGCTTAGTTCAGTGGTGGGTCTTCCACATGCTCCTCTTCCCTGGGTGTGTCTTGTCCTCCCCAAGGTATGCATACTTAAGGTGAGGAGGAAGAGCCTTAAGCTCAAAAACAGGTGCCTTGATTGTAGAAGGTAGAACTTTTTCTTGTGATTCCGGGAGAGAGATGAACTTCTGTACATAATTTGGTAGGAATGACTTTGGAGCACCCATTTGTGCCACTGTTTCCACCAATTCCTCATTGGTCTCCCAAACCTCCTCTTTACCCTTCTCCAACTGAGTAGTAAGTGCAACTTCCATTAGGTCCCTACATGACAACTCAAACAACTCTTCCACGAGAGGGTCAACAACATCGATGGAAAATACAGAATGAACTTCTTCCGGAAAACTCATTGCATCAAAGATATTGAAATTGACAATTCGTCCATCAAATTCCATGTGAGGGTGCCCTCACGGACATCGATCTTGGTTTGGGAAGTATTTAAAAATGGTCTTCCCAACAAGATCGGTGTGGACGTTGATGGATCGCCTTGCATGTCCATCACATAGAAATCAGTAGGGAACACAAGTTCATCAACTTCAACTAGCACATTCTCAATTACCCCATCGGGATACGAAGTGCTTCGGTCGGCTAGTTGAATGACGACCCTTGTTTCCTTAAGTGGACCCAAATTTAAAGAATGAAAAATGGAACGTGGCATGATATTAATCGAAGCTCCTAAGTCGAGCATTGCACGTTCAATTCGATAGTTACCTATTTTGCACGGAATCATGAACATTCCAGGTTCTTTACACTTTGGTGGAAGTTTCTTTTGGAAGATGGCGGATACATTCTCTCCCATGATCACTTTTTCATTCCCTTTAAGCTTCAGCTTGTTGGTGCAGAGGTCTTTCAAATTTTTTGCATATCTGGGAATTTGCTTCACTGCATCTATCAGCGGGATATTTATCTCCACTTTTCTGAACATTTCCAGCATTTCTTTATCCCTATTTTTATCCGGGACCTTCTTGATTTGGATAGGGAATGGCAGGGGTGGAGTTGAAGAATTGACACGTGACTTTTGGGTATCTCGGCTGAGACAAGAGTACAAAGTTTTTCCTCTTTAGGTTGGATTGCTTGATCTCGGTCGAGATGCACTTCATTCTCGGCCGAGATTATTGGATAGTCTGGGCGAAGTGAGTCATCTCGGCCGAGATCTTGATGTATCTCGGCCGAGATTTCTTTCTCAACATTTTCTTCTTCATCCTCCAAGTGAGGGAGGCTCTTGAGTGGCTTCTCGAGCACCTTTCCGCACCTCAAGGTACTTACACTAACATTCTCAACTTTACTCTCTACCTCTTGAAGGGCCTCTGTCTCTCTCTTGTCTTTCACCTCCTCGGTTTCCTTGGATGAGAAGTACTTCTTCATGGGGAAAGGCAATAAATGGTCGGAGAAACATGCCGCCACTGCTCCCTTTTGTTTCCTTGACTCCTTTGCAACTTTCCACTTTGGTACACGGACTTGAACTTCAGCAACTTGAGGAGTTGAGGTCTTTTCTTAATCCAAAATGTCATGTGGGCTGTCTGTCTGTGCACGTGAAGGCTGCCCGTGCTTCTCAAGCTCTCCAAGCTTTACCCTACTAATGATGCCAATCGCACTCACATTAGCCAAATTTTTGGGGTTAATTTCAGGTTGTGCCGGTAGCTTTCCACTTTGAGCACTCTCTAGATGGGATACCGCTGATGCTATTTGACTGACTTGATTTTCAATACTCTGGAACCTCGAACTTGATTCCTTTTGCAGTTGAAGCGTACTTGTTGCCAGGCTCTTGACTATATCGAAAAGGGATGGATCAGAGGGTACTGGCTCAGTAGGTTGCCCTTGATGGAACATTCTCCTAGGGTAGGGGGGTCGATTGTGTCCACCTTGATCACCCTGTTGATGCATATTTGGACCTTGATTCCCATATTTGAAATTGGGGTGATCTCTCCACCCCGGATTGTACGACTGCGAATAGGGATCATACTTCCGGCCAGCCTGATTAGGATTAAAATTATGAACTGCATTGGCATGAGCTGCCATTTCTTCTCCAAGAATAGGACAGGTATCAGTGGAGTGCTCAGTTATCTGACAGATTCTGCAGGGTTTTGGGGTAGGAGTGCTCCCCGAAATCACTTTCTTCACCAGGTCGGTGAGCTGGTCCAATCTTTCACTTGAATTGATAACATCTTTAACTAGCCTCACAGGTTCTCTACAGCCGAATTGTTGGGTGTTGGCGGCCATCTTGGAGATCAATGCTCGGACCTCGGTTGGGGTCTTGTTGGCCAGAGCTCCTCCACTGGCTGAATCAATCATGTTCCGTTCAATTATACACAGTCCCTCGTACCAATACTGGATCAACAATTGTGGAGTGATTTGATGTGGTGGGAAGCTCCCTACAAGCTTCTTGAATCTTTCCCAATACTCATACAATGTTTCCCCCTGCATTTGGCTCACTCCACTAATTTCCATTCGGATGGTGGTGGCTCGAGATGCAGTAAAATACTTTTCTAGAAACTGTGTTTCCACCTGCTCCCAAGTAGTAATGGAACCCGGTGGCAAGTAGTACAACCAGTCTCTTGCAAGATCTTTCAATGAGAAGGGAAATGCTCAGACCTTAATTTGTTCTTCAGTCACCCTGGTCGGCTTCATGCTCAAGCATACCACATGAAATTCCTCCAAGTTCTTGTGCAGGTCTTCCCCGGTTAGCCCATGGAATGATGGCAGGAGGTGAATGAGCCCCGATTTGAGTTTAAAAGTGGTATCATTTCCTATCTCCGGGAATGTAATACACAAGGGTTCGTGTGCAACCCTTGTGTTGGTAAGTTCCTTCATGGTTCTTTCCTGATCCTGCTCACCAGTCGTCTGTTCCAATTCAATCTCCTCACTCTCTATACTCAAGGTTTCAAATGATCCTCGGACCTCTTCAAGTAACCTAGCTCTTCTCCTCAATAATCTTTCCCGTTCAACTATCTCTGGCTCAAAAAGAAGTTCTTTCTCCCTTGGGAACGCAAGAACATTAACTACCTATCCAAAAACAAGAAAACAAGAGAATGTCAAACTACTAGATGAACAAGAAGTATATAAACAACTAATAAACTAAACATAATGCTTGAAAAAATAAAACAATACTATTCTTATCACCGTTCCCCGGTAACGGTGCCAAAATTTGGTGGGGCGAGTAGTCGTGTGTCGGTACCAAATTAAATTAAGTATAAATATATAGATATATAGATGAATATATATATATATACACACTAAGCCTTAACTAGGGATGTGAAATCGGTCGGTTCAGTCAGTTTTGACCAAAAATTTTACCGAACTAAATTAACCGAAAAAATAAAATACACTACCGATCCAAACCAAATAAGTGACACAACTGAAATCAACCGAACTGAATTAATTCGATTTCGGTTTCAGTTATTTCGGTTTTACAAAGACAATTCAATATTTTTAATCATTATAATTTTGGGAGTGCTACTTTAAGTCATTAACTATATCAAAGCAAAAGAGAATGTATAGAGACTGAATTTAAAACGGTTTTGGCGTTATGACCATAATTACAAATTTCAAACAATAACATAAACTGGAATTGTGAGGCATTAAACTTGCAAAGCTTTAAGAAACTTCTTGCATCTTCAATCATTCCTTTTCTCCAAGCTACAATAACGTTAAAAAGCCAAAAACAACCAAAATTGAGTCTCCAATCCCTAGCCACTAATGTCATATTTTAGATATGTTAATATTATTGTATATGTCTTATTCTATTGTTGGTAAATCGGTGATTTCGGCCAAAAATATTAGCTCCCGAACCGAATACCGAAAACACAAAATTTTAAAAAAAGTTACCGAACGGAATCGCCATGTAAAATTAACCGAACCTACTTGATTGAATAGCATAGGTTCGGTTCGATATTTCGGTATTTTCAGAAATTTGCTCACCTCTAGCCTTAACCTAAAATTCTAACTAGTAGAGCGATAAGTAAGGGTCGATCCTAAGGAACGGTTGAACAATATTGTCTTATATGTCAAGCAATTGTATAATTCAAACAAGAATAAACTCAAACAATGAAAGCAATAAAGGTAGGAGGGGGGGAGGGGGGGTTTGGTTGTCAAGCTAGGAACCACTATTTAGCTATGATCAACTAAGCTAAGATTCAATTAACAAAAGATAGCAAGATAGATGAATTGATTTTTGGATTTTTAAAATATGATTAAAGTATCTACCCTTGATCGAGTATCCCTTTGGTTCCAACGAATTACACAACTATTGTTGATACCCAATTGAAAATATTTCAAGTCCCTATCTCACGACTACTAACAAGCTCTAGCAACCATATTATCTCTTAATTATGGATAATCGAAGTAAGCTCTTCGACTAACCCTATCCAATTAAACCAAAATGTCGAATAAGCTCTCTTCAATTTGGCAATCGAATGATTAAAGCTCCAAGATATTGAAATAGATTTGACATAAACCTCGAAAGCTCGGGTTTAGAGGTCGACCTCTACACTATCACCAACGAAACCACTCGTTGTTTGCTACTAGGGAATCGAAAATCCTACAATGACGGATAGTAATTTCCAATTCTAGCAACAAATTCATACACTTCTTAGAGGTTGATCAAGCCAAGAAAAAGCATACAAATATTAGTCAATAACAGTAAATAGTGTAGAACACTTGAAATTGTAATCAAATGGTAACATCAACTAGCAATAATCATATAAACATTGTCACTCAAAGTTTTACATTTGATCAAGGGTAGAAATAAGGGTGATACTCACCCATGGAAACTAAAACAAACAGAAAATAAGCTTTAAAAATAAAGAAACATGATACTGAGATGGATGAAACCAAAGATGTCAATTGGAGAAGATGATCCTTCAATCTCTTGCCAAATCTTCCTTCCTTGGTGGCTTTGGTGGCTCAAAAATGGCTGAAAAGTGTGTTATCCAATGTCCCAAGATAGGTTAATTTCGAAAGGGAGGATATATATATAGGGGAAGACTTGTTACTTCAATTTAAGGCAAAATCGCGTTCAGGAATTTAACTTCATACACTTGATGATATTGACTTCAATCTATCATCTATTTTTTTTTTAAATATTACTTATTTGATGAACTTAGCTATTTTTAATTTTATTTATGTTTACCTTAGGGTGATGTTTGTCGTGCTCTCTGGGAAGAATTCTATGTTCAAATTATTCTTTCACGTTTGAATGAAGTAAAAAAAGAACTTCTTCAAGATGTGCAGAATTCCAACAAGTGTTATGAGCAGCTCAAGATCACACAAGATGAATGAAAGCCAAAGTTCGAACGAAATCAAATGAAAAATGGAGGAACAGTGTTCATGCGCAAACACAGAAACAAAATCAACAAACTTAGGGATTTACGTGGTTCGATCCAAGATGATCTACATCCACGGAGGTTCTTTGCACCTCAATTCTCTTCACTACACAATTAATTACAAGAATCACCCAGAAAACTAGTAAACCCCAAATCACACACCGATTTGAAGTAGAAACCCTAGACTTCTAATTCTCTCAATTATGTAATGTTTACAGAGGGAAAACTATATCAACTAACTCGCATTTACAAGTGATTACAATGTATATAAGATTGAAGCTCGAATCTAGAAGACGAGAGAGTTGTAACCAACTTTGACTCAACTGCTCCAAGTTGAGGAAACAGGTCTTCTACAACGGTTTTATTGCAACGGATTAAAAACCGTTGTATCAGGCAGTTATAACCAACCTCAACCCGGTTCCCTCTTAACTTCTTCACTGAATTGAGTTCAAACCCGGTTTTATGTCCCGGTTCTTCAACTACCAAATCCGGTTCTAAAATCTTCACAGCTTATACTTCATATAGTGGGTCACTTGATGAAATTGAACTAATATTCACAAATCTCCACCTCAATGAATTCAAGTGCATATCCTTACCTAGCCTGTCTTTGTTCCTTGAATATTAACCACATTGTTCAAGCCTAACTAGGCTCGAACAATGCACTACCTTGTTCCTAGAAACTGCTTTGGTTATGAAATCAGCAGCATTGTCATTAGTATGAACTTTCTTAACCTCCACAGACCCTGTATCTATCACATCTCTTGCAAAATGTAACCTTACATCTATATGCTTGGATCTTTCATGGAAAGCCTGGTGTTTTACCAAATGAAGTGCACTCTGATTATCACATAATATGGTCACACACTCCTGCTTAATTCCCAAATCCTTAAGGATCCCCTTCAACCACACAGCTTCCTTGATAGTTTCTGTCAATGCTATATATTCAGCTTTTGTGGTAGATAAAGCTACTACAGATTGTTGTACACTTCTCCAACTCACTGCAGTACCATATAGAGTAAACACATAACCTGTAATAGATCTCTGGTATCAACATTCCCTGCAAAATCAGTATCTGCAAATCCTACCAATGGAATAGCCACATTTGCCTGTTTTTGAAATCTCGACCCCAGGTTAACTGTTCCTTTTAAGTATCTCAACACCTGCTTCAAAGCATCCCAGTGAGCTTTCCCTGGATTTGACATGTACCTACTAACCATAGATACACAATATGCCAAGTCTGGCCTGCTACAGATCATGCCATACATCAAGCTTCCAACACCACTTGCATATGGTATATTTCTCATTTATCTGACTTCTTCTGCAGTTCTTGGACTCTGCTCCTTGGACAATTTAAGTTGTTGATTTACTGGAATACTCAACGATTTGGCCTCATCATCTGAAATCTCTCCACCACTTTCTGAAGATAATGCTTCTGAGACTACCATAAGCTTCCAGAACTCCTATCTCTTATTATACTCATGCCCAAAGTTTTCTTTGCATCTCCTAAATCTTTCATGTCAAACTCAGAACTCAACTTCTTCTTCAGCAAGTGTATTTTATGCTTACTCCTACTTGCAATAAGCATGTCATCCACATATAGCAACAGATACACAGGATCAACATTAGTATTTTTATCAAAGTATACACAACAGTCATACAAACTTCTAACAAAACCTGCCTTTAACATGAACTCATTGAAATTTTTATTCCACTGCCTTGGACTTTGTTTCAACCCATACAATGATTTCTTGAGAAAGCATACCTTCTCCTCACTTCCTGGGATACAAAACCCTCAAGCTGTTTCATATATATGTTCTCAACTAAGTCACCATGCAAAAATGCAGTTTTAACATCTAATTGTTGTAACTCCATGTCTTCTTGTGTTACTTTTGACAACAGCAGTCTGATAGAGCAATGTTTCAACACAGGAGAGAAAACCTCATTAAAATCAATACCTTCCCTCTGAGTAAAACCCCTTGCCACAAGTCTTGCTTTGTATCTTATCCTTTTTTAGTCTCCAGCTTCAATTTTCTTCTTATATATCCACTTGGAACTTGCCAGCTTTTGTCCTTTAGGCTTATCAACCAGTTTCCAAGTACCATTCCTTTCCAGAGATTCCATTTCTTCCATCATTACACTAACCTAGTATTCACTTTCACCACCACTGACTGCTTCTTTGAAGTTTTGTGGTTCCTGATGTTCTATGTCTTCAGCAATGCTAAGTGCATAATGTACACTCCCAGCCTGTCCATAGAAGTCTGGTCTTTGAATTTGCCTCCTTAATCTATCTCTGGCAATACTATAGTTTGAAATTGGTATTTCTAGATTGCACATCTTCTTCTTCTGATGAGCTGTCACTTGAGTGTTCACTCAAGTTCTCAACCCTTTGGGAATTAGAATCCATTTGAGTCTCCACCTGAACTGATAATCTTTCTGCTTCAGTAGGTCCATCATGTTCTTTTTGACTTCCAGTGGAGATATCCCATAATTGATTCATTGAACTTAACATCTCTGCTTATCATGAGCTTCTGATTCCCAGGTTCCAAGCACCATAACCTGTATCCTTTTGTTCCTTTTGGACACTCTAAAAACACACACCTGTATGCTCTTGGATCAATTTTGTTTGACTTCATATGTGCATAACCCAGACATCCAAACACCTTTAAACCTGTATAACTTGGAATTATACCACTCCACACTTCTTCTGGTGTTTTGAACCCTAGAGATGATGAAGGTGATCTGTTGATTAAATAACATGTTGTATTGATTGTTTCTCCCCAAAAAACCTTTGGCAGTCCAGCATCAATCAACATATATCTCATTCTTACAAGTATTGTTCTGTTGAATCTTTCTGCAACACCATTCTGTTGAGGATTCATTGGAACTGTTCTATGTCTTGTAATTCCCCTTTCATCACAGAAATTAGTAAACTCAGTAGATAGGTACTCTAAACCATTGTCTGTTCTCAAATGCTTGAGTTTCTTACCCCTTAAAGTTTCCATCTGAATTAGCCATGTCCTGAATTTAGTGAAGGCATCACTTTTGTTTCTTAAAACAAACACCCATACTTTCCTACTGAAGTCATCAATTACAGACATGAAATATCTTCCTCCTCCATGAGTTTCAGTTCTGGATGGTCCCCAGATATCTGAGTGGACATAATCTAAAGGTTCTTGAGTAATGTGTATCCCCTTAGCATAAGGCAATTTATGTGATTTGCCTAATGCACATTTATCACAAAATTCAAGTGTTTAGTTTCCAACCTCTCCAATTATGCCTTTCTTGGATAATTCCTTTAGTCCTCTTTCCCCAATGTGCCATAACCTTTTATGCCACAGTGTTAATTCATTCTTGCCTAGAATGTTTCCCACACAACCAACCACAGGTTTTCCCATCAAAATAAACAAACCATTATGTTGTCTTCCTTTGATCACCAATTTGTTCCCTTTGGTTATGTGTAATTGACCATCAACAGACTTGAATTCACATCCAGTAGCAATAAGAGATCCTAGGGAGATTAAGTTTCTCTTAAGACCAGGCACATACCTCACATTGGTGATAGTTCTTGTAATTCCATCAAACATGTTGATGTTTACTGATCCAGTGCCTTGAACTCTGCAGGATTGATCATTTTCTAGCAAAACGCACCCTCCATCTTCTTTCTTGAGATTCTGAGACCATTCTGCATGAGGACACATATGGAAAGAGCAACCAGTGTCCAATACCCACTCCATCTTCATTTTTGACTCAGTAACATTCAGAACTTCTGGTGTGTCCTCTTCATGTTCAACTGTAGCAGCTTCAGTACCCTGGCCTTCCTTTTTCTTCATCTTTTGTGGACAATCCTTCTTTAGGTGTCCAGTTTGCTTACACTTGAAGCACTTCCTGTTTTCTACCCATTCTCTAGATTTCTTCTGAACATTATTTCCATTCTTAAAGTTTTTTGAGGTTTGGCCCTTCTTCTTTTGGTAGTTTCTCTTGGACTTAATATTTAATCCTTCCCCAGATTGATTTACTTTCTTATCTCCCTGATTCTGCAAACATTTGGTCTTCAGAGCAGCAATAATTGAGTCATAACTCAACTTATCCTGCCTCCCAAACATCAGAGTGTCCTTGAAACTCTCCATAGATCTTGGTAAAGCATTTAGCACCATCAGAGCTTTATCATCATCTTCCATTGTTACCCCAAGATCCTCCAGTTCATCAAGAAGCTTTGTAAACTCATCTAGTTGATCAGAAATTTCCTTTTCCTCCACCATCTTGAAAGCCAGTAATCTCTGCTTGAGAAATAGCTTGTTTGAAACTGACTTGGATTGGTAGAGATCCTCCAGTTTGGTCCAAGCCTCAATTGCATTCATACACCTTGATACTTCCCTCAAAGGCTTATCACCAAGACACAGAATGATCAGGCTCAATGCCTTCTGATCTACATCACCATATTTGGGTTTCTCAGTCTCTACCCACTCGTTTTCTGGTTTGAGAGCATTTACCAACCCATTCTGCACCAAGATCGCCTTCATCTTGATCTTCCACAGATAGAAATCATTTTTCCCTGAGAATTTGTCCAGATACATCTTCATTCCTGACATCATTTCCTTCTTCTTGTGTGAGAATGCTTCCCACAGACGGCGCCACTTGTTATGAGCAGCTCAAGATCACACAAGATGAATGAAAACCAAAGTTTGAACGAAATCAAATGAAAAACGGCGGAACAGTGTTCATGCGCAAACCCAGAAATAAAATAAAAAAACTCAGGGATTTACATGGTTCGATCCAAGATGATCTACATCCACGGAGGTTCTTTGCACCTCAATTCTCTTCACTACACAATCAATTACAAGAATCACCCAGAAAACTAGTAAACCCCAAATCACACACCGATTTGAAGTAGAAACCCTAAACTTCTAATTCTCTCAATTGTGTAATGTTTACAGAGGGAAAACTATATCAACTAGCTCGCATTTACAAGTGATTACAATGTATATAAGTATTGAAGCTCGAATTTAGAAGACGAGAGAGCTGTAACCAACTTTGACTCAACTGCTCCAAGTTGCAGAAACAGGTCTTCTACAACGGTTTTATTGCAACGGATTAAAAACCGTTGTATCAGGCAGTTATAACCAACCTCAACCCGGTTCCCTCTTAACTTCTTCACTGAATTGAGTTCAAACCCGGTTTTATGTCCCGGTTCTTCAACTACCAAATTCGGTTCTGAAATCTTCACAACTTATATTTCATATAGTGGGTCACTTGATGAAATTGAACTAATATTCACAACAAGGGCAAGAGGGACTTAATATCAAGACTTGAGGAAAGGAAGAAGAAAGCAGCTTATGATAGGGGGAAAGCTGTTGGTGAGATGCGTAAGGAAAAGAAGGCAATGTAAGGTAAAAGGAAAAATGTGGGCTGAATTGGGATTGATATGAATTGATTTGAGGATGTGGATTTTTGTGGAACAGTAGGTGGTTTTTTTGTATATTAGTATTTGGTACTAGTTTTTCGCTTTTTTTTTTTTTTTTTTTTTAGGGAAATGCTTGATAATTTTATGGTGATGTTAAATATACTGTGAGTTTTGGAAAAAATTTAAATTGTTCTACTAAATTTTTTTTTAAGTGATATTATGTATTTTATAAGGCAACAATAATTGTATTGTAAGTATGAAAACATAAATATTGTACAATATTCAAGAAAAAATAATCTATTTGAACCTACAATGTCATACATAATAAATATACTATGTCCAAATGTTAAATATACTGTGTGGCTTGGAAATAATTTTCAATCCATAAACATTTTGTTGTGGACAATCCAAACAAACCTATACTGTGATACATCATAATATTTACTATGTCCATATATTTAATGTACTATGTGGCTAAAAAATAATTTGCAAAATATAAATATATTAAATATACTATCCGGAATCATAACATATACAACGTCCAAATGTTAAATATATTATCCTCTATCATAACATATACTCCCTCCGTTTCATATTAATTGCTGTATTGAAAGGGAAGAATTAGGGATGAAATATTTTGACAGATATACCCTAAACTAAAGATTTGACAAAATCAAAATATCTTCGATAGATTGAAAAGTAGAGATATTTTAGGGTTCAACCGAAGAAAAAATTGGTAGAATTGGTGAAAAATATGTAAAACATCAATTAATTGGACTAGAGAAAAACATCCTAAAAGTCAATTAATATGGAACGAGGGATATCATATTAACAAGGGAATAAAAATTGTACTTCTATTTGGAAAAAAATAAATATTCCGCACTATGAAACAAAAATTAATTAAAAAAAGTATACTATCAGGCATCATATAACATACTGCATGAAAATATTCGATACAATGTCAGACTTTATAACATATACTATCAAGGTTTATATAATATATTGTTTGCAATTGTATTTAAAAATTCGAATATTTTGTGTTTTTTAACCAAATTTATTGTTATTGATTTGAGGATGCAGATATTTTTTTGTGAAATGCTTGATGAATTTAATGTGAAGTGAAAAATTAATCTAATGAAATGTATAATATTTCCATATATTTAATGTACTATGTGGCTAAAAAATAATTTGGAAAACATTAATATATTAAATATACTATCCGACCTCCTAACATATACGATGTCCTAGTGTTAAATATACTATCCTGTATTATAATAAATACAATGTCCATAAGGGAATAAAATTTGTACTTCCAGTTGGAAAAAATAAATATTGCACATTGTGAAACAAAAATTAACTAAACAAAGTATACTGTCAGTCATCATAAAGCGTACTACATTAAAATATTGGATATACTATCAGTCTTTATAACATATACTATCAAAGTTTAAATCATATACTGTTTAAAATTATATTTAAAAAATACGAACATTTGGTGTTTTTGAACCAAAATCATTGTTATTGATTTCAACTGCTTCTCTTGCTTTCTTCTTCCTTCGTTTTTCAAGTTGACTCTTTGCCCTTTGTGTCTTCCTCCCCTTTGTAGTCGATTGAATTGGATCAAGAATGTTGTTAAATAACTTAGCCGGAGCCACTGGTTCTGCAATTTCTAAGAAAGCATCAATAGCTTCCTTATCTCTCTTATATCCTTCTTCCATGATTCTTCTTGTTTTTACATTTTCTTCGCTTTTCAATAACAGGTTATAGTAGTTGTATACCAGTTGATGCCTCCATTGAATGATTATGTGATTGCTTTCTTTGTTTGTATTTATCTTGCTTTCTTTCTCCCAAACATTTGATTTTTTCCATTTTTGTCCATCTATTTTTTATGTAAATTTCTGGAATGCTTTGTGCAGAATTTATGTGTAACACTATCAAGCAGTGGTAACAAAGAATCCCGCACTCTTCATATTTCTTGCAACTGCATGATATTAAATTCAATGTGCTATCATATATTACTGTGCTTCTCTTGTCATCAATAATACTTAATGAAACTTGATAGATCATTGTACTCTCTTCTAATCCAACTATGATTGAGTAACTTGAAATGCATTTATGAAATTCCTCCTTAAAATCTTTGAATTTTTTTGTAGTATATACCTCTGAGGCTTGTTTTATGATCCCTTTCATTGGTAGATTTGAATCGGGCATTGATTTCGAACACATGAACTCATCATATTTTTCTGTGCTTCGCCAATACTTTACTGTTTCTTTGAAAATACCATAGGAATAAGTAAAATTTGTTTTGTTCTTGGCATTGAATGAGATCACTTTGTTTGTACTTTCACTTCTTTGGGATGACTGTATTCTAGCAGAAAAGAAATTTTTGCTCAATGTAATGCACCATTTGTCCTTTAGAGTATATAATCTTGTAAACCACTCATTCTTTTCAAGGCTGTAAGTTGATATCATATTCTTCCAACAAATTTCAAACGCAGTTTCATCAACACAGCCTGACAAGCACTTGTTGAATGTGTCCTCGAATGTGTTGTTACCCTTTAGACTTGCAAATCTTGTTATAGTATTTTGGTAAAGATGCCATTGGCAAAGTCTATGTCTTGAATCAGGGAAAACCTGAATTAAAAATAAAACTGATTATTTATAGTGTGCCAAAAAAGATTTTGTGAACACATGAATCTATTTTATAGTTTCTGAAGGAGATTCCGTAAACACATATATATTTGTAAACTGTACAATAAAAAAAAATGTGATGTGATATATGTATATTACATACAGGAATCTGTTTTACATTTTCCTGAAACATTTTCTGTAAACACAGTATATATTTATAAACTGTACAGTATAAATATGTATGTGATGTAGTATGTGTATGATTTTAAGCATTATGTCTTCAGTACCTTCTCAATTACTTCTACGATTGCAAAAGCTTGATCGTGAATATTGTTACTGGTGATTTTCCTCTCATTGACATCTTGAATGCTGTGAAAAGCCACTCAAATGGCTCCAGTTTTTCATCTGATAGAAAAGCGCATCCAAACATCACATTCTTCCAGTGGTTGTTTATTCCTATGAACGGAGCACAAATCAAATTGTACTTGTTTGTTCTATATGTTGTATCAAATATAAGAATATTACCATATATATCAAAATCCTCCATCATTAATGAATTTCTCCAAAATATATTACACAACCTTCCGTCTTTCATTTTCACTTCATAGAAAACTCAATGTCTTCTTCAATTTCTTCTTGTATCATGTCTAAGACAGTTTCTGCATCTCCTCCTTCAATTTCTTGCATTTTCATACGGTTTATGAAATTTAAGTGATCTCTCTTGGTATGGCTAACATTCTCTTCATCCCCAGCTTCATGAATCATGTATCTGTAAGTGTCCATTGGCTTTATTCCAGAATCAACCATATTTGCTATTATTTCTGCCTTTTCATTTGTGATTTTCCTCTCTATCTATGTAAATGGTTCAACTATGCCCTAGTTAATTTACGATTGTGAAACATATTATGTTTCACAACTTCAAACTATCCCGATGTAGTTTCTGAAAACTTCATTTCTGCCTTACAATTTGTTCTTATTATTGGGTTTCTATTCCTCTTTTCCTCTTTTTTTGTTTTACCCAGCCTTAGAACACACAAATGATTTTCCCACAACTTCTCCTTTTGTGGAGAATCTATTCGTTGACTTTCGAACACTGAAACCTTGGCAACGAGCATGCTTGCATTATAAATCATACATTTCAGTAATAGTGATTCTTTTAACCCCAAGTAGCGAACCAGATATATCTATTGACTCATTTTGGATTTCTGTAAAAATCTAGAAATAATGAAGAAGATAAAGTATACTGTTAGGTAAATAAATGTGTATTGTCATATAAAATAACTTATACTGTCTCTTTTTACCTTCATTGATGTTGTTCAAATCATCATCCAATATCAATTTGGTGGGTATATCTTCAGGACTTGATATTTCTGTTTCATGCTCATTACTAATTATTATTGCACGAGAATCTGAACACATTAAAACTAAACACACTAAAAACCAGTAACTTTAATTCAATAAAAAAACAGCAATTAAAGTATACTGTTAGGTAAATAAATGTGTACTGCCATATAGAGTAACATGTACTCTTTTTTTACCTTCATTTTTCTTGTTCAAACCATCATCTAATATCAATCTGCTGGGTATATTTTCAAAACTTGATTTTTCTGTTTCATGCTCATTAGCAATTATTATTGCAAGAGCATCTGAACACATTAAAATTCAACACATTAAAAACCAGTAATTTTAATTTAATAAAAAGATAACAATTAAAGTACACTGTTAGGTAAATAAAATTATACTGTCATTTAGAATAACATTTACTCTTTTTTTTTTACCTTCATTGTTGTTGTTCAAACCATCATCTAATATCAATCTGCTGGGTATATCTTCAAAAATTGATTTTTCTGTTTCATGCTCATTATCAATTATTATTGCAAGAGAATCTGAACACATTAAAATTCAACACATTAAAAACCAGTAATTTTAATTCAATAAAAAGGCAGCAATTAAAGTACACTATTAGGTAAATAAAATTATACTGTCATATAGAATAACATTTACTGTCTCTTTTTTACCTTCATTGTTGTTGTTCAACGCATCATCTAATATCAATATGCTGAGTATATCTTCAGAACTTGATTTTTTTGTTTCATGCTCATTAGCAATTATTATTGCAACATAATTTGAACATATTAAAACTCAACACATTAAAAACCAGTATTTTTAATTCAATAAAAAAACAGCAGATAAAGTATATTGTTTGGTAAATAAATGTGTACAATGATATAGAATAACATGTACTATTGGTTTTTACCTTTCTGATGTTCTTGCACTGTTCTATCATTATAAACTTCATTATCCATCTCTACGAAAAATCATAAAAGAAATCTCTTAAAAAAAAAAGAGCACTACTACATTTTTGAATTTGCAATGAAAACAGAAGTTCGATGTTTTCTTCAGCAATATATTGTTCAAATAATTAAATCAAAATCATTAATAGCTCATGTTCCTGGTTTTTCGAAGCCAATAGAGAATTACTATGCCTATTTTTTTGCAGATTTTGGTTGAAATCTCCTTCTGCGAGAAACAACAGAAGATGAACGACGGTCTGTTGATGAAGGTCGGCGAAATCGGCTGAGAAACTGCTAAAAATCATGTGACGCTGTTGATGAAGATATGATGTTGTTTTGTTGATGAAGATGGACGTGAGAAGGTGAGGGTTTTGTGTTTTGTGTTGACTTACTGCAAATTTACCTACTAGGCCTAATTTTGCCCAGCGGGTAAAAAACTATAGGTGGGACCCATAGAGTGTACATTAACACTAATGTGCAAGCACATGAGTGTCACTCTTTTTCAAATTAAGTGTCGTTTTATATATATTTTTCGATTTCTTTTAATTTTAACCCTATCACTGTCCTAAAATATCTCTTAGTATTAACCTACCAGGATTTGATTTCATCAAATCTTTTTAAACTAAAATATTCCCGTATTTCATTCTTAATTACCGATTCCATGATCTCCATCTTATTTCTTCCTCTTCCATTCCGTCAATTTACTTCTCCTTTTTTTTCTTCTTTATGTTGAAAACACTTCATTTCTTTCTTTTTCCTTGAAATATTTATTTTTGATTATCCATACTTTATCCCCATATGTAAACAATAGAATAACGCTTGAATTTTTTTTATTTTTGGTAATTTTCTTTGGTCCAAATTTGAATTTTGGAAAGATGATTTTTTTTTTTTTTTATAATTTCTTTGGCTCCAAATTTTAATTTTGGAAGAGAGATGAAAATTACATTAAGAGGGAGAATTGTAATTCAATAACGAGTTTTGAGTACTCTCGTAGTCGTAGTAGTGTGTCCGTATCTGTCAAAGAAAAGAGGAGAGAATGAGGAGAATATTATTGTATTAAAAAGTGCGAGCACCACATAATAGATGATAGTAGATTGTTTGTATCTGTCAAAGAAAAGAGGAGAGAAAGAGAATATTATTGTATTAGAGTAAGCGAGCGCAACCCAACAGAGAGAGAAGTATAATTATTGGAGCATGATTATAGGATTAATAGGTGAGAGAGAGGATTAGTTGAGGGATATGTTTGTCAAGTTTTTTAAATATTAATTCTTCCTTATCATCCTAAACATCATGTATTTTAAAACAAAGGGGTATTTTACATTAGATTGTTTTAGTTGCTTCTCCTTGTCAATTGTTTACATAGTAATAAGACGAAAGTGCCCTTCAATAAATATAGTAATAGTTTGTCATAAATAACTACTCGTAAATAAATATTTATTTGTAGCGATCTTTTAGAATTTGTGTGTCGAGGCCAAACTTGGATTATGCAAGAAGAGTTGAGGGTAAAATTGTCAATAAAATTTGAAGTTATTATTTACAAACTAGTGTAGTACCTGTGCGATGCACGATTTGAAAAATATTTCTAATTATAAATAAATTATAGTTATTAATCTTGCAAATTGTAATACAATGACAATTATTAGGTAGTAAACATAAAGTGGAATTTTTTTACCCACTTAAATAATCAATATAAAAAGTAATTTTAAAATAATTTAGAATACCAAAGGACAAAGAACACAATGCAAAAGTTATCCTTAATGTATTGCACATGACATAATATTAGAAAACATAAAAAATAGAAATATTTGAATTGCTAATCTTTTTAACCATACATTTTTCCTTCATTTTCTCACACTCTCTCTTCGACTGGTGTGATATCATCCTCTTCATTTTATTACATAATTTTTATATTGAAAAATGTTTGAATAAATTTATTAATAAATTAAAACAAAAATCATATATAATATTTTAAATATTAAGATTGCTCCAAAATTATAAATAACTTTTCAAATGTTTTACTTTGAAAAATTGCATAAAAATTTATATTTTTACAAGAATTATCTATATAAATATATGTTTTTTTTAAATATATAAGAATTATTATGTTTCATCTATGCAAATGTCTGTTTTCTAATATTTTGAAAGTAATTATAAGCTAATCTAAAATATTTTAATTGCTAATTATAAGAAAAATAATATTTTAAGTTCTATTTTAATTAACACGAATAAATTAAAAATATATCATTTACTGAATATATCCAAAATTTAGAAAGAAATTTATGGAAAAATTAAAATATATTCGAATTTTATGAATAACTGAAATAATTTAACCTAATTTGAATTTTTAAATATTAAATGTGAAAGTTGTCATAAATAATATACACAGACACACACAAACACATCATCAAATATTAATAATCAATTGATAACAAATTTCAACAGCTAATTAAATCATTATTCAATAATCCAATAATTACCTACATCACATTTTCACAACTTTTTACAGTAAATTTATTTAAATCAACCTAAACCTACAGAACTATAATACAAAATACAAATTAATTTTTACTATATTGAACCATATCGCGGGCTCACAACTGGGTTGTCGCACAACCTCTTCTAGTTCAATTTAAACACATTATTCTAGGTACATATAATTTATTTCAGTTTCTAGCTCACCCAACATTGTCTTCCCTCAAAGTCAAATGTGTTTTTGGATTTGAATAAGTTCTACACTCTCAACTTAGATCTGCAACTTTGATACATCATATCAAAACTTATATCACTGTAAAATATGAATCATTTAGTTCTTTAGATCCTGAGGATCTTGTAAGAAACTCCTCTAATCTATACAAAATATTCACACAAAAGATATCATTTACACTCTTTTCTCAGTATTTAATTTGATATTCTTATTGAACGTATTGATTCTTGGATATATTCATTTTGGTTGAACTATTTTCATTTGATAATTTGAAATTCTTTAATTACAAAGATAAATTATTTAATAATTTTATTTCATTTAATTGTAGTTTCCTTATAAATAAATATATATATATATATATATAATCGTACATTGCACAATAAAGAAACTCTAATTCTGATTATTATAATATCTGAGAAAAAGTCATAGAAACATGTGAAAATAATATTCAACATAAGGCGAAACCATACTATATATACTAAAAAAAAAATATAATCTATAAAAGAAATTGGCATCTTTTAAGAATTATATTCCTAAAAATAAAAATAATAGATGTTTTCATTTATAATGTTTGTCTTTTTTAATAAATAGTCATTACTGTTGTGCATGGCAAAATCCTACGATACACACAAGCAATTTTTTTTATTTAAGTAATTAATGATAAAATACTTCCATGGAAAATAGTTGCTTCGAAGAAAAAAATTGACTTGATTCCGAGGTGCAATAGATTTTGAAAAAATGATGATAGTTTTTTCGTTTTTTTTTTCATATTCTGTGAGATTGTAATTCATATTCACTTTTTAAATGTAAGACTATAAATAATGAAAGGGAAAATACTGATCGGACGGCTAAAAATTTGCTGATAAAAGAGGACAGAAACGTGTAGTGTTAAATATTGCAGTGAGATTCTAAGCAAATAAAGAAGGATTTTGACATATGTACACCAAAAATATTTTAGCTAACTATTTAGACATATCTATGCCAAAAATACTTTGGGCAAATTTAAAAATGAAAATGGATGGAAAAATACTACCATTATTATTTATCGAGGGTTATCTTTTTATATATTACTCCCTCCGTTCCATATTAATTGACGTTTTAGGATGAAAGGAAAGAATTAAAGATTAAATAGTTTGACAGGTATACCCTTGAAAAGGAAATAGCCAAGGACCATGTGGTCCATAGAAGTACAGTCGCACACACAAAGGATTGGAACCCAAATATTATGGTGAAGACAACAAACACCAGCTGTTGTCCATCAACCAGCCAATGAGATTTTTACACATGTATAGGTTGTTAGGGTATCAGCAGCTAGGGTTTCCAGTTTAGGGTTTGATAGCTTACTATATAAAGAGATTTCTTGTAAAGTTGTTCAATGCATTGAATGAAAGAAATACCAGCAGACATGGAAAGCTTCTTGTATAGAACGGTCACATTGTGTAGTCTCTATCACTTTCTTTTACATGGTATCAGAGCCAGCTTATGAAGCTGTGCTCTCTGATCCATTTCCTTTTTTCCATACCAACACATCCCCTCACCCTTTAAATGGCAGAAACCGAGCCTCACACCATCCTAAACCAGCAAACCTCTATTCAAATAATCCAACCCCGGGCTCAACTTATCACTACAAAACTTGGAGAATCAATTTTTTTGGTGTGGAAGCAACAAGTTCTTGCAGCAGTACGAGGATATGGTCTCGAAGGATATCTCACCGCCGACACCAAAGTGCCGAAAAAGCCAGACGAAGGCGAAACAACTTCAGAATCCATCCAACAAATGAATGCCTGGACTCGACAGGATCAGCTGCTAGTTTCGTGGTTGCTGTCATCATTATCGGAAGAGCTTCTTGTCACTACGGTTGGACTAGAGAGGTCGAGGAAGATCTGGGAGGCCCCATATCGAGCTTCACCAGCCACTCAGTAGCTAAAATCATGCAGTATAAACTGCAACTCCAAAGCATCAAGAAAGTCGGCATGGCGATGCGTGAATATCTCAACAAGATCAAGGCATGTTGTGATGCCTTGACTGCAGCAGGTCAAAAGGTTTCGGAGACGGATCACATATTATATATTTTGAGCGGATTAGGAGCAGATTACAACCCGATAATGGTCTCCATTTCTGCAAAAATCGGAGGCTGCACCTTGAGAGAAGTATATGCACTTCTACTCAGCTTTGAGAGCAGAATCAAATGCCTAGAAGGAATCCAAATCAATCCGGATGGATCCCTGCCCACAGCAAATATTGCAACACAAGGGAAAGGAAGTAATACACAATCCTGGAGAGGAAGAGGTTCGCCGAACCGAGGTGGACGAGGAGCCCTGGTCAGAAATGGTGGCAGAAACAACAACTATCGTGGACGAGGTGGTAGGTATACCAACTACAAGAAATAGTGTACCTATTGTAACCGTGACAACCATAACACCGGGTAGTTTTACGACAAGGACAATCCGGACCATCCATGCATGCAGGTGCAGCAACAGCAATAAGGCAGAGGAGCTACGGAAATGTAAATCGAAACCCCATGGAAAATGTGGCAGCAGTTGGAAACAATGACTACTACAATGAGCATGATTGGTACCCGGATTCTGGTGCCACGAACCACCTCACATATGACTTCAACAACCTTAGAATGGCTGCCGAATATCAAGGGAATGAAAAGGTTCAAGTTGGAAATGGATCAGGTTTGCCTATCTCTCATTTTGGTACAACTATGGTAAAATCATCATCATCATCTAACTCTTCCCACTCATTCCTCTTAAAAAATATCTTACATGTGCCTAACATTACTAGAAATCTTCTTAGTGTCTCTCAGTTTGCTAAAGACAACTCTGTTTTCTTTGAATTTCATCCTTCGTTTTGTTTGGTGAAGGATCGATCCATCGGGGAAGTACTTCTCAAGGGGAGTGTTAAGAATGGCCTCTACCCTTTGCTTTGACCAAGCAAAACCAAATTTCCGCCTCCTTCCATACCAAGAAGCCTCTTGCAGCCTACAATGCAAGACTGAAGAATAATAATGTTTTGCCCTTGTGGCATTCTAGACTAGGACACCCTTCTTTTGATATTGTAAAAAGGACTCTTCAACTATGTAATGTCAGTTTTCCATCCAATGAAAAAGAAACTTTTTGCTCTACTTGTCCATTATCAAAGATGCATAAGATTCCTTGCCCTACTGCACAATCCCATGTCTACGATATCCTAGAACTTATACACACCGACTTATGGGGACCATCACCCATCAAATCCTTTCAAGGTTTTAACTACTATGTAAGCTTCATAGACCAATCCACTCGTTTTACTTGGATTTACGTCCTCAAACACAAATCTGATAATACCGTTGCATTCAGACACTTCAAAAATCTTATTGAAAATAAATTTAGCAAGAAGATTAAATAGATCAAAGTGACGGTGGAACCGAATACAAACCCCTCATTGACCTTTTCAAAAATTCTGGAATAATACATAGACTTTCTTGTCCTTACACGCCCGAACAAAACGGCCTCGCTGAACGAAAACATAGACACATCATTGAGGTCGGGTTGTCTCTCCTAGCTCACTCTAGTGTTCCCACCATTCATTGGGATAATGCTTTCGTTACAGCCGTTCACCTCATTAACCGATTACCTTAAGAAACCTTCAACTATAAAATCCCTTTTGAGCAGCTTATGGGTTCGAAACCATCATATTCAGACCTCGAGATTTTTGGCTGTCAAGCCTTCCCACTTTTGAGGCCCTATAACAAACATAAATTGGAGTATCGTCGTGAGTCGGGAGTCTTCCTCGGATACTCCTACAATCACAAGGGTTACAAAATTCTTTTGCCAAAACGACACAAAATTATCATAACCCGGCATGTACTTTTCAATGAATCACTCTTCCCTTACCAATGCTAAGAACCCAAATCTCCCACCACAACACAACCAAATCCGCCTACACCTCCATCGGATCCACCAATTCTTATTCCTGCCGAACCATAACATTCCATTCCAACGCCCCATATAGGTGCAGATTTCCACTCCAACACTCCCACCTCAACTTCCTCTTCCTCTTCCTCCTCCAATAACACACCTCCCCATGATGATAATGCTGTAGTTTTACCTGATGAGCATGGGATTAACTCTGAAGAAATTTCCAACATTGCACTTGATCAACCTCTTGATAATGCAGGTGTGGAGCACAATCCAAGGGGGCATCATATGCTTACAAGATCTAAGGCTGGAATTTTAAATCGAAGACGTAATGTACTGAGCTCCAAGAACAGGTTGACGAAGAGCCGAATAGCTATATCTAAGCCTTGAACAATGCGAAGTGGAAAAAGGCCATGCAAGAAGAGTATGAAGCCCTTATGAGAAATAAAACCTGGAACCTTACTTCATAGCCCGTTGGGAGAGAAGCAATAGGATGCAAATGGGTTTACAAATTGAAGCAGCACTCAGATGGCACAGTGGCTAGACACAAAGCCCGACTGGTGGCAAAAGGCTACAATCAAATTCCCCGATTCGATTATTTCAATACCTTCAGTTCGGTGGTCAGGCCTGCAACCATTCAATGTATTCTTTCCATGGCAATCTCATGCCAGTGGACGATAAAACAGCTCGATGTGGATAATGCGTTCCTCAATGGAGATATTGATGCCGCGATATATATGGAACAGCCCCTCGGTTTCCATAAAGGTGAGAATCTTGTTTGTAAGCTACAAAGATCGATATACGGTCTAAAGCAAGCCTCTAGATCGTAGAGTATCAAATTTGCCGAAACTCTCAACAACATCAGATTCTCTCAATCAAGAGCAGATTCCTCTCTCTTTTATCAGCACAGCGGAGGATCGATGATTCTCGCTTTAGCTTATGTAGACGATTTAATCGTCACCGGCAACGATGAAAAGGAAATAAGGTGGTTTGTTGATCGGCTATGGAAGAATTTCTCCTTAAAGGACCTTGGGACACTTAGCTACTTCTTGGGAATGGAAGTCAACCACACGAGTGAAGGCATATACCTCTCACAAAAGAAATACGTCCAAGAACTTCTCAAGAAAATTAATATGCTTGAAGCCAAGGGTCTTTCCACTCCTATGATTACAAAGCCAGGGTTATCCAAACTTCAAGGAAACCCGATTGCAAATGCCAAGGAATATCGTTTGATAGTTGGAGCTCTGCAATATGTCATGTTGACCAGACCGGGCGTTGCCTTCAGCGTCAACAAGGTTAGTCAGTATATGCAATCGCCCTTAGACACCCATTGGAAGGCTGTGAAACGGATCTTGAGGCATCTTAATGGGACTTTAGACTTCGGATTACATTTCAGGAGGTCTGAAAAGTTGTTACTTTCGGCGTATTGCGATTCGGCTTGGGCCACTGACCTCGATGATCGAAAATTAGTTTCGGGTTACAGCGTGTTTTTTGGGAAATGCTTGGTTTCATGGAGTTCCAAAAAGCAGCCCATAGTTTCTAGATCTTCGACCGAAACGGAATACTGAAGTTTGGCGAACGTAGTCTGTGAAGTCGTTTGGATTAAGAACTTGTTGAAGGAGCTGAAGTTTAGACTGCCCGAGACCACTCCAATTTGGGTGGATAATTCTGGAGCCACATCTCTCTCGTCGAATACTGTACTGCATTCGAGGACGAAACACTTTGAACTGGATTTGCATTTCGTACGAGATAGAGTGAAGGAGAAACAAGTCAGTGTTCATCATATACCGTCGATCGACCAAATTGCAGACAGGATGACAAAGTCATTGAGCGGACAATTCTTCGGCCGAATTAGGAACATGATGACAGTCGTTCCAAAGTCGCGCCTCGAATTGAGAGGGCGTGAAAAGGAAATAGCCAAGGACCATGTGGTCCATGGAAGTACAGATGCACACACAAAGGATTGGAACTCAAATATTATGGTGAATACAAAAAAGACCAGCTGCTGTCCATCAACCGACCAATGAGATTTTTACACGTGTATAGGTTGTTAGGGTATCAGCAGCTAGGGTTTCCAGTTTAGGTTCTGATACTTACTATAGAAAGAGATTTCTTGTAAAGTTGTTCAATGCATTGAATGAAAGAAATACCAGCAGACATGGAAAGCTTCCTGTATACATCGGTCACATTGTGTAGTCTCTATCACTTTCTTTTACAACCCTCAACTAAAGATTTGACCAGATCAAAATATCTCTGATAGATTGAAAAATATATATTTTTTAGAATTGAGCTCAGGAACAAAATTGGTAAAATTGGTGAAAAATATGTAAAACGTTAATTAATTGAAAAAGGGAAAAACATCATAAAACGTCAATTAATATGAAACGGAGGGAGTATAAGATACGGCAACCGCTGAATTTTGTAAATGGATGTTTCGGGACTCTATTTAAGTCGACATCGTTAGTTGTAAATATTTAATTTTATATTTTTCATTAATAAAAAATAAATAAGGTTTAGCAACCGCACAACATCATGAACTTCGAAACTTTCGTGGATGATTAAATTGGGGTGTTGATGTATAAAGCACATCCGTAGAAATGTATATAACTATTTTATATGTAAAAGTAATTTTTATATTCCCTCTGTTTCATAAAGATTGTTATTTTAGTTGTTTTTGGAGAAATTAATGATTGATATTTAATTGGTATGTTTTGTTAAATAAGGAAATAATCAACTAAATTGAGCAGGTTGTTTAAGATAATATTGGAAGAACTGTAATTTTTTTGGTAAAATTACACTTATTGTGAAATTTTTCAGAATGTTTAAAATGACATTCTTTATTAAATAGAGACAGTATTATAATGGAGTAGGATATAATGTTTTCCGTAAATTTTAAAACAACTGGTTAGTTATGCGTGTGTGAATCACCGTAAATATCAATTTAATAATGAGTAATTAGATGATAGAATAGAATACTTTATCCTCCATTGAGAGTAGAAAAGACAAATCCTTGGCGTTCATGAAAGTTGCAGCAATTTCTACCAACATATTTATTTTAATATTATTATTATTATTAATATAAATAAGAAGTAGGTATCCCCAGTACTTGCTTTATGTTAGATAATTTCCTTTTTCTTTCATTTGCATTTTAAAATTTGGTTTTGAAATTTATAAAATATTTTGCCGAGGTTTGGTTTTATTTTGAGTCACAACTTTTAGTTTCCAATATTCGATCATAAAACTTGAAATTGTACTGATTTTTATGCATAAAATAAAAAGTTATCGGGTGGTAGTCCCACTAAATAAAGTACTCCTTTCGTTCCATATTAATTGACATTTTAGGTTGTTCTTCCTTTTTTTCAATTAATTCACGATTTACATATTTTTCACCAATTCTATCAATTTTCACCCTGACTGAATCCTAAAATATCTCAACTTTCAATCTATCTGAGATATTTTGATTTGGTCAAATTTTTAGCTGAGAGTATATCTGCCAAAATATTTCATCCTTAATTCTTCTCTTTCATTCTAAAACATCAATTAATATAAAACGAATGGAGTACTAATTATCAATATCTCTTGTTTAATTGATTTTGTTCATCATATAATTTAGTTATTTTGCATAAATTATAATATTCTATAATACTACTATACTAATAACTTCTAATTCATTTGAAATTTAAAAAGATTTATTAATTATTAATTGTAAGATTATTGTGCTCCATGTACCATGTAATTAAATTATTTCCACTTGTTTGAGAATCAATGTTTTATGAATAGTATGTCTTACTTTCAATACTAAGCTGTTTTTTAAAGCTGACACATCCTCCGCTTCCGTTGTGGAGTCAATATTCCGAGATCACTTGATATCTCCCCACACAAAACGACATCACTATCCACAAACTATATATGAAGCTTCGCATAAAACTATCTATCTAATCCTTTTATCCCAATGGATCTAAGAATTAGAACATTATTTATCTTTCAAGTCCTTCATATCTTAAAATGACACCAACCAACACAAAAACTTTATTTTTCTACATTTTTCTGAATATGTAAGAATGTCTACCTGCATTATTCGCAATATGTAAGACCGTCTTTCCACATTATTCAAAAAATTATAGAACACTTTAAGGACATAGACATTTGATTATGTTAGTGAAAGAACTCTATCAGTCTGCATCTTGCATGCATTTTGACCCTTTTGGATAAAACCCCCGGAACTCATCTTATAGGAAACTTCTACAAGATTACAGATGAGTTAGTATACATAGATTTGGTCTATGATACTCTTCTAGTGGTCAATGTCTAAAAGCATCATAGCTACCAAGATTAACTTGAGAAACTTCCTTATTCAGTGATGAGAATCCAAAGACTCTTCAAGTGGTCAATGTTTAAAAGCATCATAGCTACCAAGATTAACTTGAGAAACTTCCTTATTCAGTGATGAGAATCCAAAGTCGAAAATTCTCACTTCATCTTAGCTATGAAATTTTCTAACTTACTATTAATATTAATCTCCCACTACTCTATCAAATTCTTCTACTATCCCAGCCACTCGTTAATCAGTAGATACACTATGTGAGTATTTTACATCTCCCACTGAATCGAACAAGTAAGAATTGTAAATTTTATAAATTTAACTGTGAATGTTCAGTGCGGAACTCTAGACTTGATAAACTAGGAAATTATTTCCTTTATCTTGTCCAAAAGAACTATACTCTTGAATTCACATCCTTCCATACTCTTGTCCTATAAGAAGATGACATTTGTCTTCACAAAACCCTCTTATCCAAGACTTTATGGAAATAAAACACACACTTTCTGACAATATATAACAATGTCTAGTTACTTCAACCCAAAATACACCAAACCTTTAAGGGGTACTTGGTGAGTTTGAATACTAATTCCCACGAATGATATATGAAGACTTCTAGTCCCGTTACCATTCTAAACCATGCATATAGAGATTCCATCTTCAATCAATTTGAAGAACATCTAATTCTAGAATATAAACATTTCTCAATTAGTAAACTAGACTAAGTTTCACCACTTATCAATCTCATAGTATTCCCCAAGATTAATTTACGAAGACTTCTCAGTAATGTTACTATTTTAAACAAGAAATTACATGCTTATAAATTATCCATCTTCAAGCAATTGAAGAGCATCTCATTATAGCACGTAAACTTTGTTTAATTAGTAACTTGACTAAGTTTCAATAATCATCAATCTTATTGGTAGAAATAATTTGTGCGATTTATCTGATGCAATACTGCAAGTTGTTGATTAATATTAAGATATTTAGGACATTATTAGATCATTCATCACAAACTTTGTTAAACATAGCGTTAAACATTTATCAAAATAATTAAAACAACTTTGTTTAAATAAAATAGTAGAAATTAAATTTCTACCATGTTTGAGATAGTAATAACAATGTCCTAAAACTCTTTATTCTAAATAAAGAGATCACACAAATCAACTTTTGAAAACCCTACTACATATGTGTTAACCTTGGAAATCCCTACCCTTTCACCGAGTTTTCTTTGAAAAAGAATTCATGCAATCAAATTGCAAGTATTATTAGTGGGCCCAAATTATACTAAGTTATCATAGAATCAACCACTAAACATAACTCAACGAAATTACTTCGCATTTTTAAATGGTTGGTGATCTTAGTAATTTATTTTTCCAATTACTGTTCTTCCTACAAGGAAACAAGTCTCATTTTGCCTCCCTTCTGTCTTAACTCACTTTGCACTTTTGTTCAGAACTTTTTGGATTTGAACTAATCTTGTCTGCTGACTTGAACAAGGTCAAACCATAAAAAACTTACAACTAATGCATCACCATATTTGATCTGATGAACATTCTCAACTTTTTTGAGCTCCTTTATCAATTCACTCAAAGACATGTTCAAATTAGAGCTAAATTTGAAGTTCGAGAACATCTTTAGGAGAGTCTCTAATTCCATATCGACCTAAATCTCCAACTGATTCAGCCTCTCAAACCTCAACCACGTTAATCCGGATGATCAATGCAAGCATATGATCTCCCACGGGTGCCTAGGTTTCATGTGCATGTTCCTACTAGACCTTATAGCAGTGAAACAAAAATTTGGCATCCAAATACTTGAACATCTTATGAAGACTTCATAATTCTTGATAAATTCCATATTCTAATGTCTTCGCTCCAACACATTTGAGATTAATCCCAAATGTAGCAACAAATTAACACTTCCGAATAATTTTTACCTATCATATGCCTCCAAATGTTCAACATTGGACTACACAACTAGTACAGTGGAAAATAGTCCAGTTAGCACGAATTTTAATACTTTTCAGTAAGAAGAAAATCTATTAAATAACATTCCAATCAACAAAATTTTATCCCACTAGTTGGCAGTCAAACAAGACTTTGGATAGTGATTTTTTAAGACATTTTGCCAAAATTAAATAAATATAACATGAGGTACGCATGAATGACAAGTAACAAACAAAAAAATAATAATTATTTAATGAGTAGAGCTAATAAAACTACTACATTATGCGATCACCTAAAATCCCAAAAATTAGACATACTCCTCTTTAGGAGGAATAAATGTTAATTTACAGCTCGACTGTGACACTCCCACTAAATCCAATATAATCCGCGTCTCATGCTATACTGATTTTGTATCGCATTATTTTGACCATCAATAATATTGTTTGGATATTCTATAGGAAGTCCTCAATATTTTTTTATTTAAGTGTATAACTTATTTATTGGTAATTTTTAAGTCTGTAAATTAACTATTATACCTATAGGAGACACATAATTAATTCACGCTGAAAAACTTACCATTACAAACTCAACCAAATAACTGAAAATAATGTAGTCCTCCAATAGGGAGATAATTAAATTGACACGAGATATACATATTTTCCTACTTATGAGTTGTTCATCCAATGAACTCAATTGAGTAAACAAAGTACAACCCTCATAATGGGAGACCAATTAAATTAGCACGAGGTATACAAATTTTCTTACATATGAGCTTATTAAAATAACTCAATCTAGTAACCGAAATTGTGCAGCCCTCCAAAGAGGAGACATACACATATTCTAATTAATGGGTATTTATATACACGCCCAATCTAATAACCGAAACAATGCAGCTTTCTTTTAGGGAGACCAATTAGATTTGCACGAGGCATACACATATTCTTACTGATGGGCTAATAGGAAGGTCGTGGGTTCATTTGAAAACTGCACCCTTACACACTTAATTTTTTTTCATTTAAGAAAAAAAAATGGGTTTTAAGATGATTAATAATATCAAAATTATCTTAAAATGATCCTATTGTTAATCAACATATTTATTATCTATCTAATTCGAAATTAGAAAATAAATATATCAATTATGCATGACAGTATAGTCCCTAGAGCAGTGTACATGCGATTCTACATGACATGTTTTATGAATAACAATTAATCCACAAATAATCAAAGCAGTAAATCAATAATTAAAAACTTGAACAAATTTATGGCCCATCCTAGACACAAATTACAAATAACTAAATTTCTCAATTGCGCCACAACCCGGCTCAACTCTTCGACCTCCATTTGCAATTTTCTTGGTCTAGGTAGATCTTTCTGCCCACTCTTGCGCCCGATTTGTCTAATTTCTCAATTGCGCCACAACCCGACTCAACTCTTCAACCTTTATTTGCAATTTTCTTCTTCTAGGTAGATATTTCTGCCCACTCTTGTGCTCGATTTGTCTGGCCAAAGCAGATTCTCCAGCTCAATGATGAAGCCCAATTTATTCGGCCCAAATCTCCAAAATTGAAAGCCATCTGGCTCTCTAGCTGATTTTTTCAGCATCCACTCTTGAGCAAAAATCAAAATATCCCATGTCAAAAGTTAACAAAATTTAGACCCCATTAAAATAATAAAATTATTTGTCTCTGGTCAATATTTGAGGTACAACTTGAATAAATTAATTCATATTCAAGTCAATCAATATTTCTAGTCCATAAACAATTTTATATCTAATTTAAATTTTTTGGTCTAAATTTTCATGTAATTGAAATCCATTTGACTATTGAATTGATTCCCGACCCAAAAATTTGAGTCAAAATCAAACTAAGCCAAAAAATAACACCTTTAGTCCCATCAAAATAATAAAATTATCTGTTGATTTCATTGGTCAATATTAAAGTCTAACTTGAATTAATTTAATATTCAAGTCCATCAATTTTTCATGACCAAGTTACAATTTTATATTTAATTTTGATCATCTAGCCTAAGAATACTAACTCAATTTCCAGGCCCATTTTATTTTCATAAAATTAGCCTAACTGAATTTGTATGCAACTATTTCCATGCCCAATCACATTTAGGGCATCTCCAGTGATGGGTACAAATTATTAATTGTACCCACCCACTACGTACAATTTCCATTGGAGAAGAAGGTAGAATGTGAAGAGAGAAAATTGAGGTACAATATATTGTACCTGGTACATTTGAGAAAAGGGGTAAAAGATCTAGGATCCATGCTTGCTTGCTATTTTCATTCAGCTTGTAGCCGTTTGGCTTTAATGTTTCTTTCTCTTTCACAGTTTTTTTTTTCTAATATATGAATCCAATATGCAAAAATATAATAATTCAATGTAGTTTATAATTTTTAGCACTTTTCAATAAGAGTAACACTTAGGTGCATATGGTGTACAATAGCCCTTATTGTACACCACATTAATTTTTACCTCATTAAGTTAATTTAGGCCCACTAGGTTAATTTAATTACAGTAAATTATCTCCACCCTCTCTCACCTCTCTATCCGTCTCTCACTGCGTCGCTCACCTCTCTCCCCATCTCTCGCCCAATCTCTCACGTAACCTCAGGCGCGCGTTCCTCTTCATTTTTTCCTCTTCTTCGTCGAGTTGCACGTCTCACTCCATCTCCAGTTACGCATCTTCCGCGACGATCACAGCTACACATCCAGTTTTGAATCTTCTTCTCCAGTTCATCAACCTGCACCTTCTTCTCCAGTTCAATTCTGCGAAAACCAGGGAAGTGAACTTCGAAATCAATGTATTAGTGTATGTTTCTCCTATATAATAGTAGAAGAAAATGACACAAGAAAATCACAGAGGTATATAGTTTTGGATTATAGTATCAGATATGATCTCCCATAATATATGTTTAATATTAGCTTATAGTATAAATTATCTTTGCTTATAGTATGTATATTTATAGAGTTCAAGTAATGTTTCATTTATAATATTTTCTGTATTTTTCACAGAACAAACAAATGAATTCATGGATATTAAAGTATATTATGAGAAAGTGGTCGAAGAAAATCACAAAGGTAAAATGGATAGTATAGTTGTTGTGTTCTTACAGTATACTTAATATGTTCTTGTAGTTAGTTATTTTGTGTTTGGAGTGGGCTTATTGTTTTCTTACAGTAGACTCATTGTATTCTTGCAGTATACTTTTTTTATGTTTAGAGTACACTTATTCTGTTCTTGCAGTAAATAATTATTGTGTTCACAGAAGACTTATTGTGATACACTAGACTTGTTCTCTTTTTGCAGTATAGTTATTTTGTGTTCTTTCAATATAATTATTGTGTTTTTAGTATACTTTAGGTTGACCTACAAATTACATTAAGCATGATTAATTGAAAATGTTTTCAGTTTCAGATCTAATCCTAATTGAAAAGGATCATGAAATTGAAGATCAAGTTCAGAAGATGATTCATTGAACAACAACAATGAAGGTAAAAAACATACAATACACCTTATAGTCAATATCAGTAAATTCTGAGTTGCCTAACAGTATACCTTGTCTACTGTCTTTTTTTTTTTCTTCTTTTTGACAGATCTTTTCAATGAAACAATTGATGTATCTGGTTCGCTGCTTGGTTTTAAAAGAAGCACACTTTGTGAGATGTATAGTTTGTACTGCAAGCATGCTCGTTCCATAGGTTTCAGTGTTAGAAAGTCAAAAAATAGATTCTCAACAAAAAGAGAGGTCGTAGGAAAGGAATTTATGTGTTCTAAAGCTGGACAAAAGAGAAAATCAGATGGAAAGAGGAACAAAAAATCAACTATAAGAACACAATGTGAAGCATTTATGAAAGTATCAAAGAATTAAGAGGGGGAGTTTGAAGTTGTGAAACATAATATGTTTCACAATCATGAGTTAACTATGCCAGAACTAAACCACTTATATCGTTCCGAGAGAAAAATCATTGAAGAAAAGGCAGTAGCAATAGCAAATATGGTTGAATCTGGAATAAGGCCAATGGATTCTTATAGATACATGGTTTATGAAGCTGGGGGTGAAGAGAGTGTTGGGCACACCAAGAGGGACCATCTGAATTTCATAAATCGTATGAAAATGCAGTTAATTGAAGGGGGGATGCAGAATCTGTGATAGACATGATACAAGAAGAAATTGAGGAAGACAATGACTTTTTCTACACAGTGAAAATGAAAGATGGTAGATTATGCAACATCTTTTGGAGAGATTCAATGATGATAGAGGATTATGATGTCTATGGTGATGTTCTCATATTTGACACCACATATAGAACAAACAAGTACAACTTAGTTTGTGCTCCTTTTATAGGAATCAACAACCATTGGAAAAATGTAATGTTTGGATGTGCCTTCCTAGCAGATGAAAAAGTCGAATCATTTGAATGCCTTTTCACAGCATTCAAGAAATCAATGAGAGGGAAAACTCCAATCGTAATATTCACAGATCAAGATTTTGCAATTGTAAAAGCAATTGAAAAAGTACTAAGTTACAGTATATTTAATTTTCACTTATAGTATTCCATATATTGCCTGATAGTATATGTTTCAGTACGCTATAATGTTATTCAGTTTCACAGAACATATTTAAAATGCAATCTATTATAAAATGCAGGTTTTCCCTGATTCAAGACATCGGCTTTGCCAATGGCATCTATACCAAAATGCGATAACAAGGTTTGCAAGTTTAAAATGTAACAACACATTCAAGGACATATTCACCAAGTGTTTATTAGGGTGTGTTGATGAAACTGAATTCGAAGACTGTTGGAAGAATATGATATCAACATACAAGCTTGAAGAAAATGAGTGGTTTACAAGATTGTACAATCTAAAGGAAAAATGGTGCACTGCATTGAGCAAGGATTTCTTTTCAGCTGGAATATGATCATCCCAAAGAAGTGAAAGTACAAATAGAGTGATCTCATTCAATGCGAGGAAAACAACAAGTTTGACTGATTTTTATTGTATCTTCAAAGAAACAGTTGAAAGTTGGAAATGCACAGAAAAGTTTGATGAGTTCACATGTTCGACATCAAAACCCGACTCAAATTTACCAATGACAAGGGTTGTAAAACAAGCTTCAGAGGTATATATAGTCTTACAGTATAAATATTGTTAACTTATAGTATGTCATAGATTGCCTAATAGTATATGTTTAGTGTGCTTATGTATGATAAATATAGTCTTACAGTATATATAATCTTAACTTATAGTATGCGATATATTGTCTTACAGTATATTTTATATTTTCTTATCGTATGTTTAATATTTCCTGATAGGTGTATACCACCAAAAATTTCAAAGGTTTTGAAGAGGAATTCCAGAAATGCATCTCAAGTTATTTAATTCTCCTTGGAAGCAAAGACTACTATTGATGTACCGGGTTTCATCAAGTATGGTTGATAACAAGAGAAGCACAGTTATATATGACAACAAAATGAATTTAATTTCATGCAGCTGCAAGAAATTTGAAGAGTGTGGAATTTTATGTTACCATTGCTTGAGAGTATTTCAGATAAATTCGGTTTAAAATATTCCAGAATTTTACATTAAAAAAAATGGGGGAAAAAGTCAAAATAGTCTCATAACTTTTTACTTTTTTGGATTTAGTCCTATAAGTTATTGTTTTTTCGATTTAGTCGCACATCTCTAGTAACTGATCAATTTTGGCCAATTTTGACTCAATGTTGACCAACTGATGGGAAAAGGTCATGTGACCTTCACGTACTGGCGCGGTTTCTGAAATTCCGACCAAAATGGTCCCATAACTTTTTACTTTTTCGAATTTAGTCCCATAAGTTATTGCTTTTTCAATTTAGAACCACGTCTCTAGTAATTGCTCACTTTTGGTCCAATGTTGACTAGCTGACTGGAAAAGGTCACGTGACCTTCACGTTCCGATGCGGTTGTGGGAATTCTGCCGACTTCTGTGTTTTATCAACTCATTGTTAATGGATTCCAACTCCTTGTTCTTTAAACCGCATCGGCACGTGAAGGTCACGTGACCTTTTCCAGTCAGCTAGTCAACATTGGAGCAAAATTGAGCAATTACTAGAGATGTGGTTCTAAATTGAAAAAGCAATAACTTATGGAAATAAATCAAAAAAATTAAAAAGTTATGGGACTATTTTGGCTGGAATTTCCAAAACCACGCTGGCACGTGAAGGTCACGTGACCTTTTCCGGCCAGCTGGTCAACATTGGGTCAAAATTGAACCAAAATTGAGCAATTACTAGAGATGTGGGACTAAATTGAAACGACAATAATTTATGGGACTAAATTCCAAAAAGTAAAAAGTTATGGGACCATTTTGGATTTTTTTTTCAAAAGAGATGGACAACAATGGCGAAATCAAGTGTTTGAGAGAAATGTAGCAAATCATTGTTTCACATATACATTTAATTGCCACATATAGTATGTGTTTTGTTGACTGATAGTATACGTTTCACATAATTGTTTTTTCTTCTGCACTTCTTATCAGTTTTAAAAAACATTCATATATAGTATGTTTTTGATACAGCTTACAGTATATTTAATTTCCGCACATAGTATGTGTTATGTTGGGTGATAGTATGTGTTACTAATGTCGTGCATGGACCGTGCAACCTTGCACGGTCATGACCGTGCACGACCCTGAATTTGGCCAACTTACTGATGTCGTGCACGGACCGTGCAACCTTGCACGGTCATGACCGTGCACGACCCCGAATTTGGCCTACTTACTGATGTCGTGCACTGAAATAAGTCTACTTTATAGTATATGTAATGTTGGCTTATAGTATATTTCATGTTCACTTATAGTATGTCCTATATGCCTCATAGTATACGCACTCATTCCTTTTCTTGGGTTATAGTCTAAATAATCCTTGCCTATCGTGTGTGTTATATAACTTGGCATTATATATTTTGAATACCATAACAAAAAGAAAAAAATTAATATGCAACATAATAATATATATTTCAGTTTTGTACCCTAATCATTGAGAAAAAAAAACACAAAAAAAAAAACGAACAATGTTTTTTACATTATCCCAAAATTCTTTCACTTTGAAGTTCTCTTCGGTTGAATTCGACGATTATATTTCTTCGCAACAACTTTACCCTTTCCAACAACATCTTTCTTCTTCTTTTCAGCAATTCTTGCTTTTAATGCTGGCTTCTCCTTGTTAAACATCATTATAGCTTCAAAAACTTCTTAACTTGCTTCATTAAGTGTTGAACGAACAATTTGAACACAAATTTCAGCGCGTAAAGCACGCCGAACATCAACCTAAAATAATAAAATAAAAATTTGTTACAAATATATGAGACCAAATAAAAAACACAAAACATGTAATAAATTGCAAAAAGAGGGAAATACCTTGAGCAAATTAGGTTCTGAATAGACGATACCATCAAAATACATCATATGGTTCATCATGTAAATAGCGCAGTCTTGATCGTGCTAACTAGTTTGCCAATTAAATGGCACATTGTCGAAACCATACCTCGAGACTTCCTTGCCTTTAGGGTGTCTAATCTGATTAAGAAAAACAGACAAAAGATTTTGCTATAATATAAAAAAAAGAAAAAAAAAAAAAAAAAAAAAAAAAAAACACACAAGAATATGTTACCAAAAAGTGTGTACTATTATACAATAAAAAATGAAAATACTATAAACATTACTATAAGAAATAAAAAAAACTGTCTCTTACGAAAAGCACACCAGTTTCAATAAAATCAGTTTCGTCAGCCCCATACTTACGATTATCCAAATAATGCAACTTCGAATCAATGAAATTCACAACAACGCAAGCAAAATGAGACGACAGAAGAAACGACATGAAATCTACAAGGAGAAAAAAGAATACAGGTGTTAATAAAGAGACCTAAAATATTAATAAAAAATATACTTGAAAAAAAATATATAAAAAAAAAAAAAAAAATCATATCAACAGATTTTACGGAATCTTTGTTTCTACTGGACTACAACTCCCAAGAACCTATAATTCCATTCTTATTTTCTTCTTCATCTCCAATGCCCATCACTAACCTCCTTAAAGACTCCTACAACAACCAAAAAGAATGAATAAAAATTATACAAAAAAACAAAAGTTTAAATAAAAAATTGCAAACTTACAACATGGCTAGTGTTAAAAACATAACGGGAGCGTCGATTCGAGGCAACTTCTCCCCTATTAATGATGCAAGACCACGTGTCAACAATTGAATTAAAAACTTGTTTAGCAGGATTTAAAGATATCATATCCTGCCTAGGCACAATATGAACATTACCCATCCTGAAACAAACAGCACTGAAAAAGAAAACATATACTATGTCAATAATAAGTTAATACTGCAAAGCAAAAGAAAGTATACTATAAGAAAAAACAAATACTCACATATCATTTTTTGGGTCTTCACTAAACAAACAGTAGTTTATGATTTTTCTCTTCCTTAAATCCATGGAAAACAGCAAGTGTTGGTATGCAATTAGTAATGGAGAGATATTCAGAATTCCCAACAATGGTCAAAGACTCAAACTCTACATCAGGGATTGGATTCTCCTTTCTAGCACTAACCGATTGCAATGCCTTGCATAGCTCTTCCCCGGATGCGGGTTCATCATCGATGTCTTGACCTCCACCAAATTTGTTAACATCGGGGGATGTTGTCAGAATATTGAATGTAGGACCATTAAAGTCCATTTTCTTGTACCTCATAAAATTATTGACCACATCATCAATAATTCTATGAACTCGTTCGTCTGAAAAGAACTTCTGAGAATCCAAAGTTTCAGGCGTTGAAGTCCCAACTTCCTCTGTTGAACATTTCTTCAATTGTGTCATATAATGATCAGACACAATTGAAATATCCCTCTTAAAAAAAAAAAAGAAGAATCTCATGAAGATGTTGCAACAATAAAATACAAACTTTTAAATTCATAAACAATAATAAACAAGTATTGTATCAACATTAAAATAATCAACACCAGAAGATGTACTGCACCAATATTTAAATATTACTACTAGAGAGCAATACATATACTGTCAGATTAAGTTGTTTCACTTAGAGCAATACATATACTGTCATATTAAGTTGTTACAT
Source organism: Ajuga chamaepitys (assembly GCA_958295605.1). Lineage (NCBI taxonomy): Eukaryota > Viridiplantae > Streptophyta > Magnoliopsida > Lamiales > Lamiaceae > Ajuga > Ajuga chamaepitys. Next base: position 28,645,858 of record OY282498.1, read on the forward strand.
AAGTGAAACACAGGTAATTTTACTTACATCAGTGGCAGCATTATGTAACTCAGGATTCTTCAGCTCAGATTTTGGGATGGAAAACTTAATGAATTCAATCCTTCACCCTTTTCATCCTCATTTCTAGATCCTCCATCCATCAAACTACCTAGCACCTTCCCATTCCTAAAAATTGGATACTTATCCACAATTAAATCTCCATTCTCATATTCTTTTGCTTTAGCTTCCTCTGAACATCTCTTACCCAAATTCTAGTCCGACCAATGGCGTATGAGCGGCAAAACAGACGGCTCAGCAACACCATGCCACTTGACCCTATGGAAATAAACAATTTTTAGCAAAACTATACACCGACCCACATATGAACACTCTGATTCACATAATTGTCCACATATACACATAATCTATCAAGCACAAAAGTACACCAATCAAACTTAGATATGAGACTAACATCCTCAGTGGCTTTCAAAGCACCAACCGTCAATAACCGATTTGGTACAGGGGCCAAGAAAGAGCATATGACATACAACAAAAATATCCTTTTAAAGTCATCCCCCCCTTCTCTCAGCCGACCAATAAACAAGCTCTCTAAAATACTCAATCGGGCACCAGACACTATACCGTAGTCAGCTTCAAACCTACTCAAGAGTTCAACATTATCTTTTGACCAAACATAAACTGGGACAGTAGCACCCTCGTTTCTAGGGGATCATAAAGACATCATAAATATCATCGTCACTTACAAGGAATCTATGAAAGTTATCCAATCTTAAAATCCTACTACTAGGATCAAAATTGGATACCAACCAATTAAGCAACCCAAGATGACGATTCCTATTAATTTGTAAATGCAATAACCCCCCAAACCCAATACTTTCTGCATCTTTCCTTTGAGCATCATTCAAAATTTTTATGACATTATATAAACTTGATGCTCTGCACTGGAAACCAAAATCCCTGCAAATTTAAATAACATAAAATTATTAATAAGAAATAAAAAATATTGAAACAAACACATACATATTATACAGTTTACAACCATGTACTATAAAGCAAATAAAAATTACTATCAGCAAACATTAAGTATACTGTGATAACAAAAAACATACTATACCATAAGCATACATTCGTTATTACAGTATACTTAATGTTTTCGCAAATAGTATATTGATTTTGCTTTATAGTACATGTTTATAAAACATGTACTATGTAAGAAATTCAATATACTATTACCAACACATTAAGTATACTGTAAATTACAAACATTAATAATAAACCAAAAACATACATACAATGAACATTTGACAAAACATGTACTATAAATCAAATTAGAAATACTATAAAGCAAAATCAATATAATAAAAGAATAAACATACATACACTATACAGTTTATAAACATGTACTATAAAGCAAAATCAATATACTATCAGCAAATAGACAACATATTACAAAACTGTAAATAAAATTACCTCTCTTTTTCATCTTCCTCCTCATCTTCACCAGTTTTCACAATTTTTTGTTCATCTTTCTTTTTCTTTCCAACATCGCCTTCAGCGAATTTGACTCTTCCTTGTTTTTTCTTCTTAATCTGTTCATTAGACTCTCCCCTGCTTCCAACATCACTTTTCAATAGTTTTCTCTTCTCCTCTATTTTTCTTCTTCGTTTGCTCATCAACCAATCCACCATCCGTCCTTTCTTTTCTATTTTTCTTCCCAACTTCTTTCTCTTTTTCAACAAGATCATCACTACTAACCTTTTTCTTCCCAACTTCTTTCTCGTTCACTACTTCCTTCACAACTTCACTACTACCCTTTCCCCAATCAGTCCTTCCTCTTCTCTTTTTCTTCTCAACTTCTTTCTCTTTTTCAACAAAATCATCACTACTAACCTTTTTCTTCCCAACTTCTTTCTCCTTCACTACATTCTTTGCAGTCTTTTCAAGCCTTTTCTCAACAGTAGATCTAAGAACCTCTTTCTTAATCCCATGAGGGTTCTTACTGATTTGTTTGAAATACCTTGTTTCTTTCCCAATTGATTAGATTTGTCTTCCATTTTAACCTGCATAAACACAAAGCATTATAAAAGACAAACACAATTACAAAAAGACTAAACAATTTAACCAACTTTCATTCACCACTTAACCCACATTTAACCAAATTTCATTCATTGTACAATTTACAAACATGTACTATAATCTTTATGGAACAATGTGATATAGTACCTCCGTTTTTTATTAGTTGTTCTTTTAAATTTTGTGAGATGTTTATAAATACTTGCTCTGCTAGTTTTTCCAACATTTCTTTCAAAAACACCAATTAGTAATTGCAAGGGAAATAATATAAATGCATTAGAGGTGCAGTTGTATGAATTTGCGGAAATGTAGGAAAAACAATTGAGGACTGATTTGCCCATATCAGTTGGTACTTAATCTTGGAATCATTAGCCAATAGAACAAATAAATAAATACGGAGGTACAAACCAGTTATTAGTCTTTGCAAATAGTAGAAGACTATAAATATAAGTACTAATTCATGACTCAATCTGGAAATGTATGCAATTAAAATGTTCTCGTAATGGCGCTTGGTATCCACTTGTTGTTGAAATCAATGTGTGATGTTTATATTTGTATAAGTTGATAGATTTGTCAAATAAAGAAGTTTGTAAACACCATGATAACATTCAACAATCTACACCAATCTTTCAAAATGCTTATCAATTTCCTAGCAGGATCTAGTTTCTGTAAAAGTAGATTTGTGACAATTGTTGCTTTTACGTATAAAATGTCAAACGACTAATGTGATATTACAAGCAAGATGAACATTTATGAGGCCAACATAATAGTTATATAAATAGTACTGTACAAATCAAGTAGCAAACATTACGGATCAAAATATTTCAAACGTAGTAGCAACATTTCATCTGGAATGCCAATATTATATAGTGACATCTCACTAGTAATAGTCAGTCTTAAATGCGTATTTCATATTTTTAATGCATTTGTTGCAAATCTCTATATACTACTAATGGATCAATGGGATATATTGCCTCCTTTTTTTTTTTAGTTGTTCTTTTAGGTGTTGTTATATCTTCATAAAAAAACTTGTTCTTTTAGCATTTCTCGATATATATCTCAATAACACCCACTTAGTATTTAGAAAAAGAAAAAATATAAAGGTAATAAGGGTGTAATCATATGAATTGGAGGAACTGTAGGATAATAATTGATGACTTATTTATCCATTTTAGTACCAACTTAATTACATAATCCTATTAAAAAAACACAAGTTAAAAATAACGGAGGTAATACCTAGTGTGGATCTTTCCAAATATCAACAAATTTTAAATAGATATTCTAAGTCATGCCAATCTGTAAAAGGTGCATTTAAAATGTTCTTGTAATGGCTTTTGGTATCCGGTAGCAGTTGGAAACAATGCGGCAAGTTTTTTTTTTTTTTTTTTTTTTTTGTTTAATTTGATAACTTTGTCAAATGATTAAGTTTGCAGCCACTATCAGACCAGTCAATAATGCACAAATCAAGTGTAACAAATGAGATTTAAAATACTAAAGGGCTAATGATATATAACAAGCAAACTGAACATTGTTTCAAGTTCAACAACAAAGATATGGAAATACTAATGTACAAATCAACTAAAGAAATGTAGAATACAAAATAGTTCAAACATAGTAGCAGCGATTTGCCTAGAATGTCTTGCGTGCTTGGTGAGGATCAAGTGAATTAAGCAGTCATTCGTCGTCCATTTCAAACAACAGAATGTCCCTCTGCTCGATGTTCTCATGTTTTACGACCGCGTTCCACCCAGTGGTGAACCGGCATATCCAGTGGTTACTAAGCTCATGATAGTTGTACTCACTTACTTAACTTTTGCCCGCATATCCAATCTCCACCTCGACAAACGTCGCTATCCTTGCCTACATACACGAATTGGTTCATCTTCTTAAACGTAACGTTTATATCCCTATAAATCTGTAACAATCGGCCTTAGATTTTCTAAGCATTCACCGTCTCGTTGCTCATCATATTTTTAATTGTTAAACAGAAGTAGGGGATATGGATGTTCAAGTAGATGGAGGAAATTATTCAAAGGATGCGAAAGGCATGAGGCTGCCCCAATTGGTAGGTTATTAATCGCCTAAAAATCTCATTTATATTGTATCTTTGATTGAAAGCAAATTAATTCTATTTATTTTCATGGCCCTTTTGCAGATGGATCTTGCAGAAACTATCCACAGGAATAGTGTGGAACTTAGTCATTTCATAGTATACAAGATTAGGGTAAGCAGATGAGCATTATGTTTGTTTTTTTAATTACAAATGACTTTAGGGAGATTTCATTGACATTTCAACTGTTTTGGTCCTTTTGGAAACAATTTTTAGCCAGAGATTAAAGACTTCAAAAAGAGGGTTTCGTGCATATCCAATTTGTATGAAGAGATGCAAGAACTAGAGGTGGAGATGATGCGTGTGAAAAACATAATCAGACTTGCGCACTGTCTGGAGGTTGATCAAGGGAAGAAAGCTCTAGAAGAAGATTTGAAGATGTTGAACGATTCACTTAGTGGTCATTTGACGCGTATGGTTGATTTGAGAAGTATGTATGAGAACGAAGTTCGGGCCTGATGGAGACTTGATAATACGTGAACATTGATTAATATGTAATCGACTTCGTTTATCAACTGTAATTGCATAATATTTACGTATTCTTATTTTTAAAAGTAAACATTGTTGTAATTTTCTTTTTTAAGATCTTGTTATTGGTGGTATTTTGTTTTACCAACATAAATGGTACAAATATACATGTAAATTGAAAAAAAACTAATACTAAGATAATATCTTTATATTCCCCCCTTAAAAAAAAATGTTAAAAGAAAAAAATGAACTAAACCAGACTACCTAAGAAATTGAAGGCACCCATAAATTTACACCAATTGGGAATAATGGGTTGACACGTGCTAATTGATCACATAATATATGCATGAGTATATTATGCCCTTAAATTACACCTTTTTTTTTTTTTTTCTCTAAATGAAATCAACAATTTTACATTTTATTCATATATTATCAAATTGACAATGTCGTATGTTAGTGAATATTATTCCGTTTGACATGTTTTCTGAAGTGTGCCAAGGATATGTATCCATTATAACAGTATTCAATAGAAGTGTTATTTTCACTGTACAATATATTTCAATGGCAGTTTTGTCTAAGCCAGTTTGAAGTAATATATGACTTTTAACATTGATTGATCTAGTTTGAATATTTCTTGATTGAATTTTCAATTTTCTAATTGTGAGTAACACAAGTCTAGTACAAGTAGTTAGTTGATTTTAACTTCCTTGAGTTAGCTTCATTATTATTTTTTAACTGAGTGGGAGTCTTGTTATACATTTTAACAAATGAATATCTACGCCCTCTCTTAGATGGAAATTTACTTCAAACAAATTTTTTACTAGCTTACCACTAACAATCTCAAATTAAGTATACATGTATATTTTAAAATTCAGATAGAGTCCTTAACCAATTTCGTAGGGCCAACAAAACTATTCACGACCCGTTAGTATGACAAGAACCCGCACGATAATTTTAGGTTTGAAATGATGTCTACGGGTTTGGGTCGTATTTTGGCAACCCAATAAGACAAGATAAAATTCTCATCATATTGGACCGACGCGATAAGACCCAATAAGGGCCCGATATCATATTATAATTAGTGATGGTGGTGGTGGTAGTAGTAGTAGTAGTAATAGTATTAGTAGTAGCAATAGCAGTAGGAGTAGCAGTAGTAGCAGCAGTAGTAGTAGCAGCAACAGTAGTAGCAATAGTAGTAGTAGTGGTAGCAGTAGCAGTACCGGTAGCAGTAGCAGTAGCAATAGCAGTAGCAGTACTACTACTACTAATAACAATAACAATAACAATAACAATAACAATAACAATAACAATAACAATAACAATAACAATAACAATAACAATAATAATAACAATAATAATAATAATAATAATAATAATAATAATAATAATAATAATAATAATAATAATAATAATAATAATAATAATAATAATAATAATAATAATAATAATAATAATAATAATAATAATAATAATAATAATAATAATAATAATAATAATAATAATAAATAATAATAATAATAATGACACATGGAAATCTGATGAGGCAAGAGAAAGTTGGGTGCGTTACTTACATAATGTATAGACGCACATATTGTTCAAAGAATGACACATGTAATCTGATGAGGCAAGAGAAAGTTGGGTAAGTTACTTACATTTGTTTTGGTTAATGGTAATTATGTAATATATAACTGTTACAAATCCATATGTCCAAAAAGGAATTGATGGTCAAGAAGCGTGACTAGTATAAAGAAGAAGGAATTTTGAAGACCGATGATGAAATTGTTCTAGTGTCTTAGGCCATGGACAACCTGCACAAAAGGCCTCGGGTATGATCCAAATCACCAAGTAAACATAACGCATCATAGGGTTCAACCAGCTAACAGCTACAGCAGGAACTTCAGTCACAGGAGAATTACAAGATTCTGAAATCCAAGTGAATGAGCTCAAGTCACAAGTGATTGGGTTCGAAAATAAGGTGAACGATTTAAAAGACCAGATGACTCGGCAAAGTGAAACTGAACAAACTTATGGATTATTTGGAAAGTATGGGAGCACAACTCTAAAACATGTATAGGTAGCTTCCTCTCTCTGAAATAATGACCTTTTTTATCATTTATTTTGATATTGAACAATCAATCTGATATATTTCTTTTAATCCATTTGTTTGCCTTTTTAAATTTGATGCATTGGTAAAGAAGGTGAAGGACGAGAAAGTTTTGATCATTAGCATATCGGAGTAATGAGTGAAGTTTGAAAATAAGATTTAGGATTTTTATATTTCTCCTAGGCAGTCGTGTTTCTTTTTTTAAATGATGATTACTAGCAAGTTGATTTGTATGTTATGGAAGATTTTATTTATTTCGGATATTTATATTTGTTATTTTGAACATCTTTAGCATGATAAATAATCTCTATCTACTTAGTATTCTTGGTTATTAATTTTATTCTTTTTCAGTTGTTTAGTTTAATGCATTTACTATTTTATAAAGTAAAACAATATTGTGTATTAAACTTTCACTATGAATCTAGATGTCACGATAAGATCCATTTACTGATGCTTTTCATTTTTGTCGCTAAAATTACACCTTCATGGTGTAATTTTATGGTGACACACTTCAGTCGTCACCACTTGTACCCATTTAATGACAAATATTTTTTTTGTCACTAGAAGTCATTTTGCAATGATAAAATATATCATCGGTAGAGCTGGCAATTCGGGTGGTCTGGCGGGGCCGGGTTGGGCCCAGTCGGGCCAAGGGATAATTTCGGGCGGGGTCGGGTTGGACCCAATTTATTTTGGGCCTAAAAATGCTAGGCCCTGCCTGACGGACCTCGAACCATCGGGTCAAAAAAGTCCACCAATGAATTTTTTCCTTTTTTTTTTTTCGTTACCCTAGCCATGAAGGAGAATTATATATTGATGTGAGCTTCAATTTATTTTTGTTAAGAAAAAGCCTAATGGGAATAATTTCATTTAATGTTATCCCAAGTACTGGTTAAACTACCCTAAGGGGGCTGGATTATTATCTAAGGTTTTATCCAAATTTTAGCATTTTATTTTGGGTCGGAAGGATAACCCAACCTTTTATTTTCACCAAGGTAAACGCTAGATAAAGCTAGATAAAATGTCACTATCCTAAATTATCTACCAAAGTAATCGGAGCCAAAGAGGAAGAGTAATCATAGATAGACCCGCCCAAAGAAAATCTGTGGCAGAAGTATTCACATTACAAAGTGGCCCATTCAGCACAGAATTATAAGAACAACGGCATGAAAGTTTACTAAAAACTCAATATATATAGTTTTTCCTTAATACTAATAAGCTCCAAAAAACACTTATGCATAAAAGAAAAGACACTACAATAAAAACTACTTTTAGTGAGGAAAAATTAGAGAGAGTATGAAAAAACTCTCACGAAATGTGAAATTCTTATGCTTTTAGTGAGAGTGTAAATGTCCTCACACTAAAAGGCTAAAACTGGTGAGGAATTTCTAATTTTATTCTAATTTAACATTTTTTCCCCTCACTACTGATGAAAAACGAAAAACAAGGCGGGTGATTTCCCACCATATTACCAATACTTTTTTTTTTTCTCTAAAGAAAACTCATACTTTTTTCCTAGACTCCCTCTCTATCTCAAAAGCGAACAGATTTAAAGAAGATACTGATGCATATCACCTTCTTCTCCAAAACAATGAGGGTTTGCTAAAACATAGGGATCTATCTTTGGAAAAAAATTCTCTCTCGCTCCACTCCTCTCTCTCTCCACTACCGATTCTATTGCATCCGGCGATTCCCCCAATCAGAGAGCAGAAGAAAGAAAAGCCAGGTATTCCAATCTTTCTCCCACCTTCCTCTGATGTTCCGAGTAATTTCCTGCAATAAAGGTAACTTAGTTGTTCAAGAAATTTAGATTCAAGAAAGCTGTGACAAAAACTTCAAGGGTTTTTTGTCCTTTTCTTTGTGTTCAATTTATTCAATTTAACTAGAAGAATTCCTGTAATTTTCTTATAATCTAGAAGTATATTAGCAGATGAACAAAATTTAATATTTATTCTGGAAAGAGGACAAAATACTGGTATAGAAGGAAAATTTGAAGCTCGTCGCGGTTTGCTTCTTGAAGGAGATTTTATTGAGGTTATCTCTTCTTCGATACCCTCCTTTTCCTCTGGTGTGTGCAAGTCAACAAGAAAAGTTCTGAATCAAAAGCTGGAATTTATGCAAAAAATCTAGCAAAAAGTTTCTAATGTTCATTGTTCTATATTTAACTGATCATTACGTAGCTGCTGAAGCGAAGGAATTTTGAAGCAATTGTTTGAGCCTTTTGGTAAGATCTTACATGTTTGACATTAATTTGGTTACCAAGTAGTTAAATATATGTTTTTTGGTTAATCACTTGTGATGTTTCATGGAACTCAACATATTAAATTTATCATTGTATAAATATTATTTAATTGGTCTTTTTATCAAACGAGAGAAACCCAATTAGTGAGCAAGAATGATTGGTTTATTTGTAGCACTGGTAATGATTTTCACAAACGTGACCGTGACTTACGTAGCTTTTGAAATGTATTTCTATAATGCGGTCCAATGCTGAAAAGTTGCATACGTTACGAATTAAGAGTGACTAAAAGTTGCTAAATATCTGAATATCTTACGTAACAAATCTTGCTGCACAGACCAGAAAGAGTTGAGGCACTATGCTCTGATCTTAAGGTGGATTATATGATGTTAGGATATTGATTTTTACATGGTAAGTTAACTGTTCAGAGAGATGTTCTTTATTTCAAGTCTTTGCTTCAGGGTGTGTACCATGCTACTATACTAGAATTGAGCCTTTACAAATTTTACTTGTTCAAGGAAATTGAATGCTCAAAAGTAGGGATATTTTACCCAAGTAGCCCCTTTGTTGTTAATTTTTATATTTTCTTATAAACACTTCCAAAAATATTATGTAATCCTCACCTTTTTACTTTCCAACATATATTGTTGTTGTTTTAGACATTGTACCTTGTTTTGGCTTTCATATTTCACGTTCTAGATGTTTTCTTTTCTGTTTTGGCTTTTTTTACCTTGTTTTAACCTTCACATTTCACGTTCCAGATGTTTTCTTCTTTGTTTTCTCTCTTTTTCCTCGTCTTCTCCATTTTCCAGCATGTTGAATTCTCTAAATAGGAAAGCAGTTATTTCATGACCAGTAGTGTTACTATCGGAATATCTCGAAAGAATTTACCATGTATATTTTAAAGACCAGGATTACCAATTACATGAGAAATTTTCGCATCATAAGATATCAGCGTGTGAAACTTGATTTACTGATTCATGGTGCTCTGATATGCATTTTTAGAATGCTTCTTTCGCATGACTAGTTTTTATTATGCCATATTCTAATGTTATGTCTGTTTTAACATTTATCGGTAACTTCGTACATTGTGTTGCCGCCCTTGATGATCAGGATGAGTGGCAAAGAGGGTTGATAACACTTCAAGTTGATACGATTAATAAACTAAAAAAACCATTGCCTGAATTGGAGAAAGAGTTAGCTTACTGCTGCGGATATTTCCTTGTTGATGTTTCTCTTTCTGAAAACTTGAGACTTACACTTTTGGCTTTGATTATGCGAAGGTCCTGAAGCTGGAAAATTTCAAAGATTTCAATCAATTTGCCTCCCATTACTGTCTAACAGGTAAGACTTTTCATGTCATATACCTGCATCTTCTGTATACATATTTGATAATCTCTTTTGATGTTTTCATTCTTTTATTTTTCCTAGATTTGGTATTTCCCTTTCTGAAATTTCTTTCCTAAGAAAAGCAGAAGTGTTTAGACATTGAGATATCTTGTATATTATTATAACTGGTTCTAGGGTCCCAATATCAATCCCAGGTTGATTCATTCACTAAATTCTTTAATGTGACTCTCAACTACTTTATTTGTTCGACGAATACTGACATAAGTTTGGTGCTCGTTTGATCTCTAATTTTTCTAAATTTGTTTTGTCATCAGATCCAGAGTGAGTACAAGGCAATCAATATGGACCAGGGGACAGTTAAGTACATCATGCCATCGCACATTACTAGATAAATGTTTGTGTCATATTTGTCATCATTGCACTTGTTCTTATTGTAGAGTATTACTACCATCGGGTTTGTTAAAAGGAAGTTGATCCCAAAATATGAACTCTGTTTCAGTGTCAATATTTTTTGCCTATTACATTTTATAGAGATTTGGTTGGTTTTTGATTTTATGTAGGTCAATGACAATTAACTCAATTAGGGTAGTTCATATTTCTTATTTTCAGTAGGTTGGGGATATTGAAAGCGATCCTCCTTTGTGAGGTGATGTTCAATATCATCAAGTGAGCTATACTTTGTAATATGGTGTGTTGGGAATGTGGAACCGGAATCAGGGAGTGAAGAACCGGAGGATTGAACCGGGTTTTAGCATCAAGAAGACAAGCTTTTCAGAATAAACCGGGTTCGAGGCAGTTGAAGATAACCGTCATTTGTGACGGAGCAGTTGCAGAATTGTGACGAAGAAAACCGTCACTTTTGTCCGGTAGCTGAGCTCAACTTCTTTCAGTTAGAACTTCCTGTACAGTTGCATTCGAGCTTCAATCCATATATCATTGAACAGCTCTCATTGAGGAGAAGATCACTACGTTGAGTAATTTCCCTGTTCTTTAGATTAGAGAGAGTATTTTTAGATTGAGCATTCGTGCCCTAATTTGTCAACAGAATTGTGCATTTCATTTCTTGAGTGAATTCTCTGTAATTGATTGGATTTCTTAGTGGATTGAGGTGTGCCTTGCCTCCGTGGATGTAGTTCATCTTGAACGAACCACGTTAAATCGGTGTTTGATTCATTTTCAGTTCCTGTTCTGCGCAAGTTCAATTCAGCCACAACTCTGGCCGAACTACATGTGTGATTTCAAAGTGTTCTTTGTGCAAATTCCAGATTTCTTGGTGTTGTGTGTTAAAGAGTTGATTTCACTAACAAGTGGCGCCGTCTGCGGGAATCAACTCTCACAGCTTGAAGAAGGGAAGGAATGGCTGGTATGAAGATGGACTTTGAGAAGTTTACAGGAAGAAATGATTTCACACTGTGGAAGATCAAGATGAATGCAGTGTTAGTTCACAATGGCCTTGATCTTGCTTTAATACCTCTTGATTCGTGGGAAGAAAGTGAGAAACCCAAGTTTGCATCAGTGGATAAGAAGGCCCTCAGTCTTATCTTTCTGTGTTTGGGTGATAAACCGTTAAGGGAGGTCTCAAGATGCAAGAGTTCCTCAGAAGCATGGAAGAGATTGGAAGATCTGTATCAATCTAAGTCAGTTTCCAACAAGTTGTTCTTGAAGCAGAAGATGTTGGCCTTCAAGATCACTGAAGATAAGGTAATTTCTGATCAACTTGATGAGTTCATTAAGATGGTTGAGGAATTGGAAGACTTGGATGTGAAATTGGAGGAGGATGATAAAGCATTGATGGTGTTAAACATTCTTCCAAAATCCATGGAAAGCTTTAAGGATGCCTTGATGTATGGGAGAGATGAGCAGTTATCTTATGATGGGATAGTGAAGGCTCTGAGGTCTAAATGTTTCCAGACTCAAGGTGATAAAGGCATTGTGCAATCTAGAGAAGGTTTGAATGTTAAATTCAAGAAACCTTGGCAAGGCAAGAAGGGACAGAATGCTAAGGATCCCAAGGCAGGAGACTCTAATCCAAAGAAGGGGAATGAATGGGTTGAGAAGAGGAAATGCTTCAAGTGCAAGCAGCCTGGTCACTTGAAGAAGGATTGTCCTAAGAGAAACAAGAAAGGTGGAAATCAAGGGGCAGAAGCTGCTGCCATTGACCATCAAGAAGATCCTCCAGAGGTATTAAATGTTATCGAATCAAGAATGATAAAGGAATGGGTCTTGGACACAGGCTGCTCCTTTCATATGTGTCCACACCAGTCATGGTTTGATGAACTGAAGAGAGAAGATGGTGGAAATGTTCTCCTGGGAAATGACCAATCATGCAAGGTCAAAGGAGTTGGATCAGTGAGCATAAGGATGTTTGATGGAGTGGTCAGAATCATCTCAAATGTAAGATATGTTCCTGGCCTCAAAAGAAATCTTCTATCTCTTGGCTCTTTGGTAACTAGTGGTTGTCAGTTTAGCTCAGTAAATGGTTTCTTGCATATCACAAAACATGATAAAGTGGTGATTAAAGGTAGACAGCATAATGGGTTGTTTATCTTGATTGGTTCACCTGTTGTTGGGAGTGTGGATATGGTCTTGAGCAGTTCTGAGCTTGTTAAATGGCACAAGAGGCTTGGACACATAAGAGAGAAAGGGTTGAAGGAACTGTCAAGAAGTGGAGTAATTGGAAACATGGGAAATCAAAACCTGGAGTTCTGTGATCAGTGTACTTTGGGCAAATCCAAGAAGCTGCCCTATGGAAAGGGTGTTCACACAACTCAAGAGCCATTAGATTATGTCCACTCTGACATATGGGGTCCTGCAAGGACAGAGACTCATGGTGGTGCAAGGTATTTCATGTCCTTGATTGATGATTACAGTAGAAAGGTGTGGATCATGTTGATGAAGAATAAGAGTGATGCTTTTCATATGTTCAAAACATGGTTGATTCAACTGGAAAATGTCAAAGGGAAGAAGCTGAAGCACCTTAGGACTGATAATGGATTGGAATACCTCTCTACTGAGTTCACAAACTTCTGTGAAGAAAGAGGAATCAAGAGACACAGGACTGTCCCAATGAATCCTCAACAGAATGGAGTTGCTGAAAGGCTTAATAGGACTCTTCTTGAAAGAGTAAGGTGTATGCTGTTGGATGCTGGGTTGCCAAAGGTATTTTGGGGTGAAACCATTGCTACAGCATGTTATCTCATTAACAGGTCACCCTCATCTGTGATTGGGTTCAAAACACCTGAAGAGGTGTGGAGTGGACAGAAACCAAGTTATGAAGGTTTAAGGGTGTTTGGTTGTCTTGCTTTTGTCCATGTCAAGCAAGACAAGTTAGATGCAAGAGCTCTAAGATGTGTATTTCTTGGATATCCAGATGGAATAAAGGGCTACAGATTGTGGTGTCTAGAGAAGGGAAATCAGAAGATAATCACAAGTAGAGATGTAAAGTTTAATGAGAATGTGATGGCTTATACTTCTACAGGCTCTAAGGAAGAATTTGATGGTGCCAAAGAGACAGAAGAGATATCAATTCAGGTGGAGCATCCTGCTGAAGATGATCACACACCTCAACCACAAGAAAATCTACAAGATAGTGATTCATCATCTGAAGAAGAAGTACAAGCTGGACCTTCACAAAATGTTAGAGAATACAGCATTGGAAGGGACAGGCCTAGAAGAACAATCAACAGACCTGATTTCTATGGTCAAGCAGGGAGTGTTTACTATGCCTTGAGTGTTGCTGAAGACCTGGAATCACAAGAGCCTAGTAGTTTTAAAGAAGCACTAGACTGTGAAGAAGGTGAACACTGGATTCAGGCAATGATTGAAGAGATGGAGTCTCTGGAAAAGAATGAGACCTGGATATTGGTGGATAAACCAAGAGGTCAGAAACTTGTAAGTTCTAAATGGATATACAAGAAGAAACTAGAGACTGCAGGATCCAAACAGGTGAGGTTTAAAGCAAGATTGGTGGCTAGGGGCTTTACACAAAGAGAAGGAATTGATTTTAATGAAGTTTTCTCTCCAGTAGTAAAGCATTGCTCAATCAGGTTGCTTTTATCAAAGGTTACTCAAGAGGACATGGAACTACAACAACTAGATGTAAAAACAGCATTCTTACATGGAGAGCTCAATGAGAAGATATATATGAAACAGCCAGAAGGCTTTGTTGTTCCTGAACAAGAAGACAAAGTTTGTTTGCTGAAGAAGTCACTATATGGACTCAAACAAAGTCCAAGACAGTGGAATAAGAGTTTCAATGACTTCATGATCAGTGTTGGCTTTGTAAGAAGTCTGTATGATAGTTGTGTTTACTTCAACAAGGGTTCAAAGCAAGATAAATTCTTTCTTCTGTTGTATGTGGATGATCTGCTAATTGCCAGCAGGAACAAGAAGAGGGTACAATGGTTGAAGGACAGACTTGACACTGAATTTGACATGAAAGATCTGGGAGAGGCCAAGACGATTTTGGGTATGAACATTCTAAGGAGCAGAGAAGCTGGAGTGCTTTGGTTATCTCAGAGGCAATATCTACAGAAGGTTTTGGAGAGGTTTCATATGCATGAAGCCAAACCTCTCTCCACTCCAGTTAATCTACAGAAGAAACTCTCCAAAGAACAATGCCCAAAGACTGAAGAGGAAATCATACATATGAGCAATATTCCTTATGCAAGTGGAGTTGGAAGTCTCATGTATGGGA
Source organism: Ajuga chamaepitys (assembly GCA_958295605.1). Taxonomy (NCBI): domain Eukaryota; kingdom Viridiplantae; phylum Streptophyta; class Magnoliopsida; order Lamiales; family Lamiaceae; genus Ajuga; species Ajuga chamaepitys. The sequence goes on from OY282498.1 coordinate 28,660,898, forward strand.
TGATTTGTAGTAGGCCTGACTTGGCCTATGCTGTTTCTTTAGTGAGCAGGTTCATGTCAAACCCAGGAGTTGAGCATTGGGAAGCTTTGAAGCATGTGATGAGGTATTTGAAGGGTTCAGTGAACTTGTCACTGAAGTTTGAGAAGAAAGTGGATGGAAGCACTGTTGCATTGGAAGGGTTTGCTGATTCTGATTTTGCAGCAAACATAGACACAAGGAAATCTATTTCTGGATTTTTGTTTACCTTATTTGGAACAACCATCAGCTGGAGAAGTGTACAGCAGTCAGTTGTAGCACTGTCAACAACAGAAGCAGAATATATCTCTCTCACTGAAGCTATTAAAGAAGCAATCTGGCTCAAAAGGATTCTGAGAGATTTGGACATCAAGCAAAAGTGTGTGGCAATTTACTGTGATAATCAAAGTGCTCTACACCTTGTGAAACACCAAGCATTTCATGAAAGGTCAAAACACATTGATGTTAGGTTGCATTTTGCTAGGGATATCATTGATTCTGGTTCTGTAGAACACACATTGCATAACCCTGCTGATTTTCTTACTAAGGGTGTACCTGGGAACAAAGTGGAGCATTGCTCGAGCCTGCTGCAGCTTGAGCAATGTCATGAGGAGCATTAACAGAAAGGCAGTGATGAGGCAGGAAGAGGCACACTTGATTCATTGAGGTGGAGATTTGTGAGGTGATGTTCAATATCATCAAGTGAGCTATACTTTGTAATATGGTGTGTTGGGAATGTGGAACCGGAATCAGGGAGTGAAGAACCGGAGGATTGAACCGGGTTTTAGCATCAAGAAGACAAGCTGTTCAGAATAAACCGGGTTCGAGGCAGTTGAAGATAACCGTCATTTGTGACGGAGCAGTTGCAGAATTGTGACGAAGAAAACCGTCACTTTTGTCCGGTAGCTGAGCTCAACTTCTTTCAGTTAGAACTTCCTGTACAGTTGCATTCGAGCTTCAATCCATATATCATTGAACAGCTCTCATTGAGGAGAAGATCACTACGTTGAGTAATTTCCCTGTTCTTTAGATTAGAGAGAGTATTTTTAGATTGAGCGTTCGTGCCCTAATTTGTCAACAGAATTGGGCATTTCATTTCTTGAGTGAATTCTCTGTAATTGATTGGATTTCTTAGTGGATTGAGGTGTGCCTTGCCTCCGTAGATGTAGTTCATCTTGAACGAACCACGTTAAATCGGTGTTTGATTCATTTTCAGTTCCTGTTCTGCGCAAGTTCAATTCGGCCACAACTCTGGCCGAACTGCATGTGTGATTTCAAAGTGTTCTTTGTGCAAATTCCAGATTTCTTGGTGTTGTGTGTTAAAGAGTTGATTTCACTAACATCCTTTGACAAAGAGGTAGCTGAAATCTTTTGATGCATTCCAGGATTTAGTTACTGGCGACGAGCTTTCTTTCTATGGCACATGTCCAACTAATGCTCAGTCAGCTCAGGTTAGAACTTTACATTACTGAGCTACACTACTTTATTTTTGGATGATAGTACTAAGAATAGTAAGTGCTTTATAGAATCTGTCCTTGCTCTATACCATCGAGATTATTTATTTTGACCCATGAGTAGATGAAAGTGTAATATTCTATTTATGAAGTTGAGGTTGCACTTTTGTAGTTTTTCTGGTTCTAAGTGATGCCTTGTTGTAGTTGTTTTGAGATTGATGTTAATACATTCTAATTTTATGCCGTTCTATATCGCCAATTGTGTTTTCCATCAAGCTTGCAGCTTTGAATTCTTTGTCAACATATATTTTATCACACATCTAAGCAAAAGATATCTACAAGATTCCTGAAATTGTTCTATATATAATGGATCAAGTTGCTAAAGTATAATTTGAATAGATATAATCTGCTAGTTGTGGACTATGTTATTACTATTAGAAAGGCAACATAATTAATCTGCTTTCTCCTTTTCTTGTTTGTTTTTAAACTTCTATTCTATTAATTTTGACTGTCATTGACTTATGGGGTACAAAAAACAAGTTAGTAGGACTATACAAGGAAAGTTTATGTTCATGTTCAGATGTATCAAGCCGAGTTTTCTATAGACTGGAATCAGATGACAGTGTTTCCAACTTGAAGTAAGGTTTGCTTTAATGAATCTTGTACTTATAAAATAAATGATCGCATTATATGTGTTGTAAATTTCTTCTTTTGCATCAGCATTGATATGTAGTGGATCTTAGATGAATGAGTGCAGCATGAAGTTTTGTTGCTGAATGGTTACTCGAAAACTAAATATTGTAATGGATATTCAGGCTGGATTCTTGTTGTGTTCTTTAATCTAGTGTGTCATCAATTTCTCGAATTTCTAGATACACCATGGTTTTTAAGGATGTATGTATTTCTGTTGTGACATTAAGATGTTAATTACCATATCTTTTGTTTCCCAGCTAACACTTTGAGATGGATTGGGGTGAAAGAGATATAACCTTTAATGATTTTTCTGATTCAATATTGCAGCATGTTAAAATTACATGTTTTTTTCTGAATAATACTTGAGCTAATAAAAAATTCTTATTATTTCCATATATAATGGATAATATCTTTGATAATGTCTATATCATACAGTTTTATGTTTTGATGTATTGTTGATATCTTCTTTGTTTATTTTCAGGTTTCTTCAAACAAGAAGTTCAAGATTGGATCAAAGTGGCCAGTGATATTTGTTTGCCAAATAACAAATACCTAGATAGCTTGTAGAACTTAGTAAAAATTAGAAATTACTGAACAACTGATGTATATGGTAGTAATTATGTAAATTTCGATTATTTGAATGTAAAATAGTTGGTTGTGAAACAAGTTTATGTAATGTTTTATTTATTATCCGGTATATTATTTTTTTAATTATTATATTATGGTAATAACTTTAGATATCATAATGAAAATCTTGTAAATCTAGTTTCATTTAGTGACTTGCATTGGAGCCTGCAAATATGTATTTTGCAGGATCAATTTGGTTGTTAAGTTACAATATAGTGACGGGGTGATGATAGCATTAGTGACAGGATTTGTTGTCACTGAAGAAACTTTTTAATGTGGGTGATTTACTCTCACTAAATAGTTATTAGTGACGGGACCTGTTCTATTGACTTTTAGCTACGGAAGCAGTAGTGAGGGGTTGTGATAGGAGATCTCCCGTCACTAAAAGTCTTTTGTGATGGTTTCTGGACTTTTAGCCACAGTTTTTCCTCTCACTAGAAGCATTTTTTCTTGTAGTGAGATATGCTAAAGGATTGCGTCTTATGTGCTCCTGTTTCATCGTAGCAATTTGTAGGTATAACTTGGTCGATTAATTTGGTAACATACATCAACAATTAGCTAATTAGCTAAAAAAAATATTCAATTATATCGGGTCGGCCCGCGGACCTGCATGCCAGCCCGGCCCGCCAAAAAAAACCCTGCCGGGAAAAAAAACTCGATTTTTTTCGGGCCTCTAATATTCCAGCCCAGCCCACTCTATATTTCGGGCTAAATGGCCCGGCCTATCGGGTGGGGGCTTGTTTTGCCAACTCTAATCGTCGGCATATCCAAGTTTTTAATGATAAATAAAAAATTTGTTACTCCATGCAATTTTATTGTGACAAAATACGTCGTTACCATTTATACTCGTTTAGTGATGGTGAAATTTTCGTAACTAATTTTTAGTCTTTGTTGACGTAATATATTGTTATTATAGTTATTGATAAAGTGACGGCACTTATTTTGTAACTATAAACTCATTATTTTATGACAATTTATTTATAAACATGACAAAATAATGAATATAGTTGCGATGATAAAAGTGTCATCAAAGTTTGATGAGTAGGGTAATATAATGATTTTTTACCAAAGTTGATATTTTGATGACAAAAATAGCTTTCTTCATATTATACATTTACTTTCAATGACGAAATACAATATAAGGGTATGTTTGGTTGGGGTTGGCCCAACCCCTCCCTATGTTTGTTTACATAGGTTGACCTAACCACTACAAACCACCGCAAATTTCAATACCACTTTAATCATAAGATTAATCATTATTAACAAACACTTACACACCTCACATCATATTTTATAATTAAAAATTATATCCTACACTATAATCACTACCCCAACCACTCAAACAAACATTACTTTTTTACTCTCCCAGCCACCAACTCCAGCCACCCCCAGCCCCAACCAAACATGCACTAAGATGACAAAATTTGGATGCTAAAGATGACGAACTAAGTGTCACTATAAATTATAAGATATGATGATAATGACATTTAACGTCATCAAACGTCATACTTTTGGTGACGATTTCAAATATTGTCATGTATAACTAATACCACGGACATACTATGACGATCGTTGTGACGCTAAAATTTCGTCACCAAATACTTACAATGACGAAATACGTCTTCTAGATGACGAATTTTATCATCACGAAAACTCAAATTTCTTGTAGTGTGATTTTTGAGCATTTCTCTTTCACCTTTCAACTTCACAAAACATTCCTTTATGAATGGCATAAGAGGAGGATCAATCCATTCCCGAAATCCATAACCATCTACCTACAACAAAATAAGACTAACAATAAATTGAGAACAAATAACTTTCAAGCAATAAAAAAGGAAATCGACTCACTATACTAGGACACCGAAATAAAAATTGTGTTCCACTAATTTTTGGGTCATTTATTTAACTATAGTTTCGACGAGTACTCACCAAGTAGAACGGACAACGAGCAAACCTCCGTGCTGGATTGACGTCGGTTGTGGAGAGAAACTCAATAGCATTCATTTGATGGTTGCATATCACAAATGGAGGTCTTCCAATCGATTTTCTTCCAATCAACATCGAATAAGATCCATTCAACATATTTTTTGGGGAATAAAAAATTACACTGTATAGAAAGTTATGATCGTCGTATTTTTTCGGAAGGAAAAAAAACTGAAATCTTGAATATCGAAGCAATGAACAAGAGTGAGTTCGATCTAGTGAAGAGATTAAAAATGGAATGACGAAGAAAGAAAGAAAATTATTTTGGATCGAATTGAAATTGCAGATGAAAAGAAAGGAAGAGTAAAATGTTGATGAAGATTTCAATAAATCATGATTTGGGAGATATTATTGTAATTAATAATCGCCAAATAATTATTTAATGTTAATAAATTTATGTGAAACTTGTTGAATAGGTAATAAATATAAGGAGATAGAGTATTATTTTGATCTAACGGTTGGATTATGAGTTGACCAAATCTAATGGTTTAAAATAGTTCAGGTGCACCGTGTCCCAGGTGCACCAAAGGTGGACTCTCAAATTTTTATCCTAAAATAAGAGTTGTTTAAAAAATCAACATCTTATTTTACTAGTTTGAGTGAAAAATTAAAACTTTTAATTTCACATGTTTGTTAAATATAATTGAATAAGTTAACTAAAAAATTAAACTAAGAAATTATATATTTTCAAACATGACTCTACATATTGTGTCTATATAATAGGAACTACACATATAATATACGTTATATTATATTATGAAAAATAATACTATATATGTTATGTTATAGAAACATCTACGCATTTTTTATTAAAAACAAAGAAGATTACGCATGAAAAATAATAGAATAAAAAAACTAAGCGATAAATTTTTAATAACCGTGGTGATATATCGGAATTTGAAATTCAATCTGCCTATTATCTTTTATTTTTAGAATATCTTTAGATTATTGGAATGCTTATATACCGGAATTTGAAAGCACATACTTTTGATTTTTGAGAACACTACTGAGAATCGTAATTATTTATAATTATTTAATGAACTTATCTAGTGGAAATAAAAAAATAGAGATATTTTAAAAATTGAAATATTTTAAAATCACAACTATGCAGAACCAGGAGATATGAATCATTAGTTTCAATAGTTATATCAGTTTTATCCAGAAGAAACAAAAACATGGAATATTATAATATATTTTATATTCCCCAAACTCTAAGAGAATGATACTCAGTAAAGTGACTAAGAGAATGACACATGACAAAGTGATTTTTGTTTTAGTATATAAGAGATACATACTCCATGTTGCATGACTCGTATTTAAGAAATGACCCCTATATAAAAAACAAGACTCTTGTTTCTTATAAATAAAATTCATATTTTAAAAGTCATATCCTATTCTATCGATTGAAGCAAAAATTGAAACACCTAATTTCCCCAATAGGTTATATGTGAATAAACACGGTAAATGAAAGTTAGAATTTGTACTTTTTAGAGCATTGTATTTTTATTTAATTAATAAAAAGTGAAAAGAAATTATTTTTATGAAAAATGAATCTTTGTTAGGTGAGTAATTTATAAAGTGATTTGCATCTTTCCTTTTGATATATGGGAGTGATCTTTGTAAAACCATATTGATTTTGGTGGCAACGTAAACGTAAAACCACACTAGAAGGTGTTCGGCTAAACTTATTTTAAACATCTTATAAGCTCCAACATCTTATAAGTTGTTTCAACAGTTTATAAGATATATTTTAAGGAGCTTATAAGTTAACACAATGTTTGGATAAAAGAGCTTATAAGCTTGCAATTGGATATAATGATTTAGTTATAAATTTGGGGTCTAATTTAAGAGTCTTACTTCGGTACCACTGTGGTACCGGTACCACTAAGAGAATAATCAACATTTATTTAAATATGAGGGACCCACTAAATCAATAATAATGTTATTTTTATCTCACAGTGGTACCGGTACCACTGTGGTACCATAGAATCACCCCTAATTTAAAGTTAATATTAAACACACATTTTGATTATTGTGTGAAATGTGTGTTGTGTGTGAAGTGTATATAGTGTATGAAATGTGTGTAGTGTGTGTTTTGTGTGTGTTGTGTGTGTAGTGTGTGTGTAGTGTGAAGTGTGTGTAGTGTGTGAAATGTATGTTGTGTGTGAATTGTGTGTAGTGTGTGTTAGTGTGTGAATTGTGTGTGAAATTTGAGTGTAATAATTAAGATCTTAAAAAATAAGATGGAAATAAAATGGGATATAACAACTTTTTTTTTTAGATTTTATAAGCTCTTAGAGCTTATTTTTGTGTGTATAAGCTTCTAAACATCTTTTTTTGCCAAACACTTTATAAGAACTTATAAGCTCATAAACATCTTATAAGATATTCTTAAGAGCTTATAAGCTCAGCCAAACACCCTCCTCCGTCTCGTTAGAAAAAGAAAATAGGTTATATAGAACCTAGAAAATGAATAACGAGTACAAAATAAGTGGTTGAAAGAAGAAGAAGAAGAGGAGGAGAAGAATCCAAATCAAATTTTGACCCTGAGGATTTCGCACTCACTGACGTCCACCACACACACGCCTCTCTCTCTCTCAACTTGGACCATATTGACGCTTCCAATCACCACTCGACACGTGGATTTTGGTTCTAGCTCCAAATCACGTCCAGATTCAATGAACCTGCATAGGCTGCTCCTCACCCTTCATTTCGCGCTTTTATATATTTTCCGATTTAATTCCACACAAATAAATAGAATTTCACAACAGCTCTCCAAAACCCAGACCTCCCAAATTCATACATTTCTCGTTGCTTTGCTTAATACAGATTTATCAATGGCTTTTTCTGTCACCCCTTCGCCTGCAGCAGTTCATAGCTCTTCTCTCTCGTCTTCCTTCGACCACCCCAGAGGTAACCATTTTTCCATTATTTCAAAAATTCGCACTCTCCTCTTTTCGCTTGCATAATTCGTGATTTTCTTTTTGCAGTTGCACAATTCGGTGCATTTCATCCCTCGGATAGGTCTCATCTGCAATCAACGCCGGTGACCTTTTCACGGAGGCGTTCTCTTGTGAAACCGCTAAATGCGGAGCCGAAGAGGAACGATTCAATCGTTCCGTCTGCGGCAACATTGCTTGCTCCTGGTACGTTGAAATTTCCTTCTGCATGTAGATTTTGTTTTGAGTGCTGTAATTTGATCCGATCCGTCAACAGTATAAATTGACCTGCTTCCCCTTTGCTGTTGTTCTGTTGTGAATTTTTGCAGAGGTTGCAGAAAGGGTGGAAGTAGAGGACTTCGAAAATTTGGCAGAGGAGCTGGAAAATGCTTCGCCTCTTGAGATTATGGATAAGGCCCTCGAAAAGTTTGGAGATGAAATCGCTATTGCTTTTAGGTAATTTCCTCAAACTCATTGTCTCTTTTTTTATGTCGAATTTCTGATTTGTACTTGCCAATATTTGTTTTTTAAATGTACTTTGATGTTTAGTTCTTAACTCAGTGCTGTCTCAAATGAATTTCAGGACAATATCTGAAGATTCCTTTTCTTTATATGTTCCCAATTTTTATGGTTAACTTTTGAACAGTTACAAAATCTTACTATTACACCACATAAAGATGTCTTGATTTTTATAACTTGGAAACAGCTATGGAAACTTTTTCTAGAAAATGACAAACTTTTTGTTCTTTTTTGTTCTTTTTTTTTTATTTGCGAGGACGGATGCAGTAATTTCTTTCCAAATAAGTGGGGTCCGTGGATTAATACAAACTGTTTCTGAGGATGAATCTGAAATCATATAAATTGCATCAGTGAAATTACTTTCAGGACATTTCGCAGTACTCTGTTCATAAGATCAACCAAAAAAAGTAAAAAGAAGAAGAATCAAGAATACTGAAAAGTATCAAGTTTGGATTTGTTTCATTTATTTACATGAGCCATTTTGAATGGGCTCTCTCAAACTTTTATCGAATTGAGCTCAGTAGCTCACGAGCAGCTTGTGTTTGATTACATCCATAATCTTGCCTCTATCATTTGCCCATCATCGATACAATTCTGAACCAGAGCTTTAATCGGTTTTCATTATGATATACTGGTTTGTCTTTTTGCTGTGTTAAGCTGAATCTTCAGAGGTTATTTATGCCACTGTTATTCTCATATTTCTATAAAATATTTGTTCCAGTTTTTAGTAACCATATATGGGCTGCTAGTTATCCTAGTTTAACGGTGAAATTTTATTTTTTGCAGTGGGGCAGAAGATGTAGCTTTGATTGAGTATGCCCATTTAACAGGACGACCATTTCGGGTTTTCAGCCTCGACACAGGCAGGCTAAACCCAGAGACGTACAGATTATTCGATCAAGTTGAGAAGCACTATGGTATTCGTATTGAATACATGTTTCCAGATGCTCTTGAAGTTCAGGCCCTGGTTAGAAGCAAAGGGCTTTTCTCTTTCTACGAAGATGGCCACCAAGAGTGCTGCCGTGTCAGGAAGGTCAGGCCCCTGAGGAAGGCCCTCAAGGGGCTGCGGGCCTGGATTACGGGCCAGCGCAAGGATCAATCCCCTGGAACCCGATCTGAAATCCCCATTGTCCAGATAGACCCCGTTTTTGAGGGATTGGATGGTGGGGTTGGGAGCTTAGTGAAGTGGAATCCAGTTGCAAATGTGAAGGGAAATGATATTTGGAATTTCTTGCGGGCAATGAATGTGCCTGTTAACTCGTTGCACGCTCAAGGTTACGTCTCGATCGGATGCGAACCGTGTACTAGGCCGGTGTTACCGGGCCAACACGAGCGAGAGGGAAGGTGGTGGTGGGAAGATGCCAAGGCCAAGGAGTGTGGCCTGCACAAAGGCAACATCAAGGACGAGAATTTGAACGGTGATGGAAACAGTTCCGTAAACGCTGATACAGCCGATCTTTTCACTACCCAGAATGTGGTGAACTTGACCAGGCCCGGGATTGAGAACTTGTTGAAACTGGGAAACAGGAAAGAGTCGTGGCTTGTAGTGATGTACGCACCTTGGTGCCAGTTTTGCCAGGCGATGGAGGGTTCATACGTGGAATTGGCGGACAAATTGTCGGGTTCTGGTGTTAAGGTTGCGAAATTCAGGGCAGATGGAGAGGACAAGGCATTTGCACAGCAGGAGTTGCAGTTGGGCAGTTTTCCGACAATAATTTTCTTCCCCAAGCATTCGTCTCGGCCCGTTAAATACCCATCGGAGAAGAGAGATGTGGAGTCATTGATGGCTTTTGTTAATGCCCTACAATAATGGATCTGGTAGTGAGAGGAAATGTATATGGTATTGATATAGTTTTGATTGGGATACGGTCTGAGTTGGGTTTGTATCATGGCTTTTCACTATGATGATATATAATTTTGTGGTCCATGGGTTTTTTTCTTCTCCCTGTTAGTGTCTCAATTTTGTAAGTTATAATCATTTGATATATATATATTTTTTTGTCACTGTCTTATAAATGGATTCAAGGTACCATTATTACAATATCACGCCAAAATGAATGAATACAGGGTGTAAAATCATCATTTTTAATGTGACATGTTCAAAAATACTTTTTTCTAGTTAGTTTTTCTATGGCAGAATTGACTTAATGCAAAAGAAAAGAAAGACGAGAGAATATTGCTCAATCAACTCCTCATTCTCAAGAACTAAACACATTCCAAGAATCAAGGATTTAGAGTCAAAGTTTCCAAAATAAACTTCAATCATCAAGAAAATTGACTAAACACATTCCAAGAATCAAGGATTTAGAGTCAAAGTTTCCAAAATAAACTTCAATCATCAAGAAAATTGATAGAGAACTAATTGAAGTCAAGAGAAAAGTCAGGAAGATTTACTGTATAAACAGAGGAGCAAGATGATGAAGAAGTATCGAGTTTTGAAGAGTATTATATTTGTGTAATTCATCAAAAGCTTATGTCTGTTCAATTGATGTTTGAACGATCAACGAACATTAGTAGATCATTAAATATATTTCGGGAGAGTTGTATCTAGTTTGTTCAGGAGAACACATAGAAGTTCGGGAGAATCTTCTGAGTGTTGATTGAGGGATCATTTGTATCAAGAATCCCATCTTGGGGATCAGAAGGATAAGCTCATACTTAGGAGGAGGAATTACTGAACTTTTGGAGAGATTTCTAAATGTTTTTGTAAGTGCAAGGTGTATTTTCTTTACTATACTTCCTTGTGAGATATTGCTTGTAGAGGAAGAGGGATTCTTCCTCAAAACTTTATAAATCAATTTTACTCTGTTCTGTTTTAGTTCGTACCTTGGAAGAACTTATTTATCGTATTAATCGTTGGTCCTTTACAAGTTTTTCCGCTTACGAACCTTGCACACGCGCACAAATCTGACATTTCAATTGGCACCAGAGCAGATTCCAGTTTATTTTAACACATAGATCAAGGGACCTAGAATGGCTTCTGTTGATCAAGCATCATTGCAAACGCCGTATCTTGATGGGGGCAAACTACTCATACTGGAAATCCATGATGATGGTATACCTTCGGTCAAAGAAATGTTGGCTTTGTGGTTGTAAACGGATGGGAATGGCAAAAAATTGAAAAAAAAAAAAAAAAAAGCGCAAATGATTCCAAAGTCGGAGGAAACCTTCAGTGAAAAAGAGTAGTAAGAAGCGGAGGCAAACTTCACTGCCCTATTCGCACTACTTGCCTCAGTGGATCAAATGCGTCACAAAATGATCGTGAAATGCACGACAACTAAAGACCCTTGGAGAGTACTGCAAAGCCAGTATGAAGGAAATGTATCAGTCAAGACCTTTGATACACGTTAATTATGCATGTAATTAGGTCGATTTATGATAGTATTTTATAGGAATTATGTGCATATTTGGTCAAAGATTGGATAAAGTAATATAAATTGGATCATTTAACGTGATTGACTTGTTTTAAGGTACTTTTGAGCTTTTTCAGGATTAAAAGTCGTGATTTATGACTACCGGACGAAAGAACAAGTCAAAGGGGAGACTAAACCGGACAAAAACAGAGAAAACCGGTCTAAACCGGCCAAAAATCGACCCAGACTGGTCTGAACCGATCCAGAAGACAAAACAGGGCAGAACCGACACAGCCGTGTCACTTAAGCAATATGGCCGCGTCAAATCATGCGTGCAAAGAGAATTGGCTCTGATGCTGCAACGCAGCCGCGTTACTCACTCAACACGGCCGTGTCAAATTGTTTCATTTGAATGAAAAATCTGAGCGACGCGGCCACTCACTCAACACGGCCGCGTCAGAAGGTCGATTTTGAAGCCAAATCCTGTCTCAAGTAGGAACTGATTCCTAACTTCCCGAGGACTTTTCCAAAGCTTATAAATAGACAAGTAGAGCTCGTTTTTTAGGGACTTCAGATTCACACATCCGCTTAGACGAAGAGTTAGACGACTTGGAAAACGAAGAAGACTACGATTATCAAGACGATTCATTCGGGTTTAGTAATTCTGTTCTAGTTTTTGTTCTTTATGATGTTTTGCATGAAATATTGTAATGAATTTATGCTAGGCATGAGTAGCTAAGCTATTCGTGTCCTAGGGTTAGAAATTAGGGATTTTTACAACAATGTATTGATTTATGTTTTGAATTATTGATTTCGTTTGTAATGTATTTATCTTTATGTTTGTTATTATAACTGAATTTAGACTGGTCATCTAGGTTTAGTAATCTCGTTTAACAAATCCGCTTCGAGAGAAGGGGTTTGTTATCAGACGTATGACATAGAGCGCAGTTGTCTATGACTGTGTAAGCATAGGTTCGAGAGCTTTTTGGAGTTACTAGGATTAATTAATTTGAGAGGGTAATTGTTCTAGTTAATCAACGATTTAATCACTTCGAGAGAAGGGTTAGGTTATTAAAGTGCCACTTAATAAACACTAGATTGGTCTAAAAAGTAATAAGTTGCACATAATCGCCATTGAAGTAGTATCCTGAAATCGAAACCCTAGGATACCTTTTCTTGTTGATTATTATTCCTTTTTGTTTGCTAAGTGTTGAGTCATAATTCATTAAGTAATTTAGTTAATTAGTTAAATTCTTTAATTTTTACTAAAATCAACCTTTGCAATTTAGTATCTAATTAGGATAATCTTACAATATCGAGGTACCAAACTACCTAAAATCTATTCCTTATGGGATCGACCTTGACTGCCGCTACTACACCTATAATCGTACACTTGCAGAACACTAGGTTAGAAAATCGATATGTCAAGTTTTTGGCGCCGTTGCCGGGGGAGTAGGATTTAGCGCTTAGTTTTTATATTGAAAAATAGGAGGAAACTAGACTAGATTTTATTTTTCGTAATTTTAATTTAATTTTCGTTTTTATTTTTGTTTAATTTTTATGTTACGCGGTATTTTTTGTTTTCGGTGTTTCCACTGCATGCAAACCAGATCGAAAGGGCTGAAATTGAAGCAACAGTCGGTAGATACCGAACGAGAAAGAACCCAGTGTTCGAGATGGAGAATCCACCACAGCCAGTAAATCAGGAGGAAGCCTTAAACAGAGTACTGACAGCTTTGGCACGCCTGAATGACAGAGTAACCAACATTCAGCAGCAGTTGCCTCCACAACAGCCACAACTACCTCAGCAGTCAGAACAGGTTCACGAGGAACCTGAGGAAGTAGATGAAGATGACACTCCCATAAGTGACTGCTTGAAACCTAATCCGAATCAGCAAGCTGGTGGATTGCAACCCCCACCACTCAATTCCAACAGTTTCGAGCTAAAGCCTGCACTAATCAACACAGTGCAACAAAACCAGTATGGGGGAAGTGCTTTAGAGGACCCGAATGTGCATCTGATAAAGTTTCGCAAACTGGCGGACACCATTAAGATAAACCATGTGCCGCATGAGCAGGTCAAATTGAGACTGTTTCTATTTTCTCTGAAAGATAGAGCCCTACAATGGTTCAATTCGCTGGAGGATATTACAAGATGGGAAGACTTGAGTACTTCGTTACTGTTGAAGTACTTTCCACTGAGCAAGATGCTTGACCTGCAGAATCAGATCAACCAATTCAAGCAATTTGACCAAGAGCCATTTGAAGAAGCTTGGAAGTGATTCTGGGATTTTATCCGGAGTTGCCCTCAACATGGGTTTACGAGGAAGCAGTAGGTGTGCAAGTTTTACAATGGTCTACTTACTCCGATTAGAAATCAGGTAGATGCAGCTGCATGTGGTAGTTTGATGGAGAAGTCTGTAAATACAACTTTCTTAATTTTGGATGCTATGGCTAGAACTATCAGTGGCCGAATGAGAGAAACTAGCCAAGGAGGGTAGCGAATGTGATGGAAGTGGAGATAGTCAGGAATGAGCCGCTTGAAAAACTCACATCACAGCTGACAACATTGACAAGCCAGGTTTATCTGCTAACTAGTCTGACGTTAGCACAACAGACAGGGGGTCATGAAGAAGTTGAGGATGTTAATTTTCTGAATCAGAGGAACTTCAACAACTTCCAAAACAATCAGCCCAGGTACAATCAGTATCCACAAAATCGGAATCACCAGAATTTTTCTTATGGGAATTCCAAGAATACACTCAATCCACCGCCTGGGTTTACTGTTACAAATGTTATGATCCACGATGATAAGAAGCCAACACAAGAGGAAGTTGTCCAGTCACAGTTTGAAAAGTACGATGATAAGTTAGCTTTGTTAGAGAAGAAAGTAGATGGGAAATTTGTTGAGCTAAACAAGCATATCACTGGGTAAGGAGCAGACATTAAGAGGCTCGAGAACACCTTGGTTCAAACTCAAGCAAACATTGGTGAGTTGTCATCTAATATGAGCCAATTAATCAAGATTGTAGGGGCCCAACACAAGCAAGGCCAATATCCGAGTGATACTGTGGTTGAATTCGAGAGAGCTGGCCAAGCCATTCAGCTGAGGAGCGGTACTGAGTATGAGGGAACCCAGTTGTCAGTTGACAAAGAAAAAGTAGTGGAAAATGAGCAATTGGAAGAGCAAGTGGAAGAGAAGCAAGCTCAGTTGGGTAGAAAGAAGATAGTGAAACAAGGCGAAGAAAAGGAAATCAAAGCAGATATCCCACCTAATGTCCCGGCTGTCCCATTCCCACAGGCCTTGAGAAAGAAGAAGATTGATGAGCAGTTCGCGAAGTTTTTGGATGTGCTGAAGAGGATCCAAATTAATATTCCCTTTTTTGAAGCACTGCAACAGATGCCAAACTACGCGAAGTTTTTGAAGGAGGTGATCTCAAAGAAGAGAAAGTGGGAAGAGTATGAGACAGTCAACTTGACTGAAGAGTGCAGTGCTGTAATCTAGAGAAAGCTACCACTCAAGCGAAAAGATCCAGGTAGTTTTACTCTTAAATGTGAGATAGGTAATGTTACATTTAATAAAGCACTGTGTGATTTAGGGGCTAGTATTAATTTGATGCCACTGTCTGTTTATGAGAAATTAGGTATAGGCACAATGAAACCCATTACAATTGCCCTACAAATGGCTTATCGGTCTATGACCTGGCCAAGGGGGATTGTAGAGGATGTTTTGTTTAAAGTCGGAAAGTTCATAATACTTGCTGATTTTGTGGTCTTAGACATGTTAGAAGACAAAGATGTCCCTTTGATCTTAGGTCGCCCGTTTCTAGCAACGGGCAAAGCATTGATAGATGTTAAAAAGGGGGAGTTGACGTTAAGGGTAGATAAAGAGCAGGTTACTTTTTCCATCTATAAGGCTCTTCAACATCATGATAGTGAGGGTGTAGCTCAATTAGAAACATGTAGTTCTATTCATTCTGTAGATGCTACATTGTGTAGGAAGTTAACCTCACCTAGTGATTGTGATTCCCTTGAAATGTGCATTGTTAATTCTGTGTATAATGCGAATTTCCATGACCCTACTGACCTTGATCTTGTCGAAAGTGTTAGTGCATTGAATGCTTTGCAGGAAGCTCCTATGGGAAGTTCGACCCAAGAAGACATCAATAAGAAAGCGGTAGAGGAAGTACCGAAAGAGGGCGATGGATGCCCAGAGCTGAAGCCGTTACCTGATCATCTGCGGTATGCATTCTTAGATAATGAAAACAAATATCCGGTAATAATCTCTTCCTCCCTGACTGATTCTGAAACTGATAAGCTGTTGCGTGTATTGAGAACTTAAAAATCTGCTATAGGGTGGTCGATTGCTGATTTGAAGGGAATTAGTCCCACTATATGCATGCATAAAATTTAGATGAGTATAAACCCTCTATCCAAAACCAACGTAGGCTTAACCCAATGATGCAAGAAGTAGTTAGGAAAGAAGTGCATAAGTGGTTAGATGCTGGGATAGTCTTTCCTATTTCTGATAGTAGGTGGGTGAGTCCGACTCAGGTAGTGCCAAAGAAAGGAGGGATGACTGTAGTAAAGGGTGATCTTGATGAGGTTATAGCCACTAGGGTGATTACGGGTTGGCGTGTATGTATAGATTATAGGAAACTTAATGCAGCTACTCGTAAAGACCATTTCCCCCTTCCCTTTCTAGATCAGATGCTTGACATATTAGCAGGTTATGCGTATTACTGTTTTCTCGATGGTTATTCAGGATACAATCAGATTATGATTGCTCCGGAGGATCAAGAGAAAACCGTTTTTGTATGCCCCTATGATGTTTTTGCTTTTCATAGAATGTCATTTGGGCTGTGAATGCGCCTGCTACTTTTCAACGTTGTATGATGGGAATTTTTGGGGGTTTGATAGAGAATATCATGGAGGTATTTATGGATGATTTTTCTGTATTTGTTTCTTCATTTGATAATTGTCTAGATAACTTACCTCAGGTGCTTAAAAGGTGTGAAGACACCAATCTAGTCCTTAACTAGGAAAAATGCCATTTCATGGTAAAAGATGGGATAGTCCTAAGGATTAGAAGTTGATAGGGCTAAGGTAGTGGCAATAGAGAAGTTACCACCTTCTAGGAATGAAAAAGGGGTTAGGAGCTTTTTAGGACATGAGGTGTTTTATTGAAGGTTCATAAAGGATTTTTCTAAAATTGCTAAACCTTTATCTCGCTTGTTAGAAAAAGATAATCCTTTTGTTTTCGATGATGCATGTATGCATGCCTTTGAGACATTAAAGAAGGCATTGATCACCGCTCCAGCACTGATTACACTGACTGGTCTCAACCATTCGAGGTATTGTGTGATGCAAGCAACATGGCAGTGGGAGCTGCATTGGGCCAGAAGAGGGAAAAGATCTTTAGAGTCATCTGTTATACGAGCAAGACTCTCGATCCGGCTCAGGCAAATTATACTACCACGGAGAAGGAACTTTTAGCTGTTGTTTATGCTTGTGATAAATTCCGTTCTTATCTTGTACAGGCTAAAACAATAGTTTATGCTGACCATATTGCTCTTAAGTATTTGTTTGCTAAAAAGGATTCCAAGCCCAGACTGATTAGATGGATATTGCTTCTACAAGAATTCGACTTGGAAATCAAAGACAGAAAGGGCTGCGAAAACGTGGTAGCTGATTGGTACACGCGTTTATTTATGCACTTTAAGTCTGTTAGAGTGATGAATTGTGATGATTGCGTGTAGAATGGAGAGTATTTGGATTGTTTTAGTGCCTTTGGACTATTTGACGTTTGTGTTTTCATTTTGAGCTTAACAGGTGATTTAAGGCTAAGTATTCGTACTCGGCCGGATGCACAACGAGGAAATGAAGTCCGGAGGTCAAAAAGATGGAAAAATCGCCGGAAAATGAAGAACAAAGCACCGCGACCGCGGCAAAATGGCGCGGCCGCGGTCCAAGTGAAGAAATAAGCAGAAAATCTCTGGACAAGTAGCGCGGCCGAGGCATACTTGCGCGGCCGCGGCGTGGTGCTGGATCAGGAGCGGGCGCGGGCGCGGCCCGTAAGCGCGGTCGCGGCCCATTAAGGCGGTTAATTAATCCTTGGGCCACAAGAGTTCCGTTTTAAAGCCCAGAATCGACCTAAATTGACTTTCTCTATAAAAAGGGATTCTTATGCTCGGAAATAGAGGACGAGAACATTACGAGAGAGCAAGATTGAGAGATTCCGAAGGAGACGGGCAATCAAGATCGGCAATACTCGGGTTTTCTAGTCCTTAAGTCTTTACAATTATGTATTTTCAGTTTAATTTGTCTTTTGTCACCGCCATGAGCGGCTAGTAGGTTATTTCAGTCCTTAATCGAGTCGAACCCTAGTTTTGCTATTCTGTGATATTTACAGTGGTTATTAATCAGTTGATTCCTTGAAACGTTGTTATACTATTTGTTTATCCTTCAATGCTTGTGCGTTTATATGCTAGATTGATCACCTAGGATTATAATTGCATAAGTAACGCTAGGTTATAATCGTAATCCGTAATTGTTACGAACCTATAGCCACTTAGTAGCGAATAGCGAGTGATATCGCTAGGATAGTATATAGCTCGGTCTGAATGGGTCCGAGCTTACGAGGTCCACACCGTGTCTATCCCGTTATCCTAGTTCTCTAGGCGTCCGGTTAATGAGATCCAGAGAGCTTATTCTGAGGTCACTCAACTGGATAGACTAACCAAAGAGCTTGTTTTGGTTAGTTAAACATAAGGGATAACGAGGTTAGCAGAGCTTGTTGTTAACCTCGGGGTAGGAGTTTTAAGGATAAAATTGGTTAATAATTGCATCTATCACAGGGTAGTAATAACTAGGGGGAGATAAGATTAAGGGCTGGGATTCGTTATTTTATAAGTAGAACAAGTCATAGTTAATTTGCTTAAATTCTGTTTTAGTTCTTTAGTTAATATATATCAAGTTACAAACCCCCATTATTTATATACTTATATACGTTGCTAGTATTAGGATTTATTTAAACACTAAGAGTTTTCCTGCTCCCTGTGGGATCGACCCTACTTACCACTTCTACGAGCTAGAAGGGTAGCTAGGTTTAATTAATTTTACCGCATCGCGACAGTGCGGTCAAATTTTGGCGCCGTAGCCGGGGAGCGGTGCAAGATTTCAAGTGTTTATTTTTATTAGTTCTATATTGTGTCTCGTAATTTTAATTTTTTTTTATTTTATCTTTGCGATACACTTGAACTCACCTAAGTTTCTTTTTGTCACCGAGAAATCTTCCGCGTCTGAACCTGAGCCAGCAGCAATGGCAGCCGAAAGGACTATGAGGGAATTGGCCACCACTGGCACTACTCACCAGCCTCTATGCATAACCTTCCCTGACTTGGGGGAGGATACCACTTTCGAACTCCGATCAGGGTTAATTCACCTGTTACCCTCTTTCCATGGGTTAGCAGGAGAAGACCCGCACAAACATCTGAAGGAGTTCCACATCGTCTGTTCGAGTATGAAGCCGACGAAAGTCACTGAAGAACAGATAAAACTGCGGGCATTTCCTTTTTCTCTGAAGGATATGGCCAAGGATTGGCTCTACTACCTCCCCTCAGCATCTATAAAAACTTGGGAGGAAATGGAGACCCAATTCTTGGAGAAGTACTTTCCGGCATCTAAGGCCACGAACATCCGGAAGGAAATCAGTGGAGCGGTACAACTGCCCGGAGAAACTTTGTACGAGTATTGGGAACGCTTTGAAAAGCTGGTGGCCAGATGTCCCCAACATCATATCACAGAACAGTTGCTCATCCAGTACTTCTATGAAGGGCTGACGCAGTCAAACCGGAACATGCTGGACTCTGCCAGTGGGGGAGACCTATGTGACAAAACCCCGACAGCTGCTAGAGCACTCATTTCGAAAATGGCGGCTAAGACTCAACAATTCGGGACACGGGATGTTTCAACACGGATAGTGAGGGAGGTGAACGATTCTCAAATGGATGCGAAGATTGATCAGCTTACCAAAATGGTCCAGAAGGCTGTTTTGGGGGGGAGCTCAAATATCCGACCCTGCCGAATATGTGATACTACCGATCACACAACCGATAATTGCGAAGTTCTGGGTAATGAGTTAGAAGCACACGCCAATGCTGTCGGAACTGGAAACTTCCAAGGCCGAAAGTACGACCCATATTCCCAGTCGTACAACCCAGGATGGAGGGATCATCCGAATTTCAGCTATGGTAATCAGCAAGGTCAGTCAAGTGGGCAAAACAGACCTCCACCACCTAGAGGTATGTATTATACAAAGCAGCCAGCCGAACAAGTACCCGACTCATCATTGGCGGATATTGTGAAGACTTTAGCAACAAACACTGTGCAATTTCAAAAGGATGCAACATCAAGCATCAAGAATCTCGAGACACAGATGAGCCAGATGGCAACTGCTATAAGTCGACTAGAGAATATGCAGAGTGGTAAACTGCCATCACAACCTGAAATAAATCCTAGAAATGTCAGTGCCATCACATTGAGGAGTGGTAACCAGCTTGGAGAGCTTAAGAAGCCCGGGCAACCATTGGAAGATGACAAAAACGACATTTCGGAGAGAACAGCCGCAGACAGAGCCGCGACCGCGGCAGACCTGCGCGGCCGCGGCCAACTCGACGTTTCTGAAGAGAAAATCTCTGTAGAAGTTGCGCGACCGCGGCAACCCAGCGCGGCCGCGGCCCCTGTTCAGCAGAAATCAACACATTCTGCACCTATTCCGCCTCTGCCACTTCCTTTCCCCAGTCGCATGATCAGATCGACACGACCTGACAAAGAGAAGGAGATATTAGAGGTGTTTCGAAAGGTTGACATCAACATCCCCTTGATCGATGCTATCAAGCAAATTCCCAGATACGCCAAGTTCCTAAAGGAGCTATGCACCAACAAACGTAAACTCAAGGGGGATGAAAAGGTCCTGATGGGAGAAAACGTCTCAGCAATCTTCCAAAAGAAGATGCCACCAAAATGTAAGGACCCAGGTATGTTTGTCATTCCTTGTAGAATAGAGGGCATAAACATTGAACATGCCATGCTAGACCTAGGAGCATCCATTAATGTAATGCCAAGAGCGATATTTCATGCATTAAAACTAGGACCACTGAAAGAAACTAGGATAGTAATTCAGTTAGCAGATCGTAGTAATACATACCCCGATGGTCTAATTGAAGATGTCTTAGTAGAAGTAGGTGACCTAGTATTCCCCGCTGACTTCTATGTTTTGGACATGCAAGGAGATTCCTCTACATTTTCTCCAATTTTGTTAGGGCGGCCGTTTCTGAACACCGCCCAAACAAAGATTGATGTCGGTAAAGGGACTCTGACTATGGAATTTGATGGCCACATCGTTAAGTTAAATATTATTGATGCTATCGGACATCCTGAAGATGCTAATTCTGTTTTCTCACCAGATGCGACTAACCCATTTGTTGAGAATGATTGTGAGAATAGGTGCAGGAGTAAGCTGAATTGGTCCGCATTGGTGCGTCATCGTAAAAAGGAAGATGAAAGGCGGAATGGGGTAAAGTGCCTGAATTGGTCTGGGCCCATGTGGAAACCACCTTGGCGCAAACGCTGAGGGAATATGCAGCCGTCGAGCCAACGACGTAAAACAACAGCGCTTGTTGGGAGGCAACCCAATGTTTACGGTTTTTTTAAATTATTTCGTTTTCTTTTATTCAGCATTAGATTAGTTCTCTTTCATATTTTTGCATTTTTACATAATAAGGATTACCATAAAACACAAGACGGAGGATGATCGTCGGGCACAGATGCAGACGTGGTCAGAGCAACAGCAGGAATGGCAGAGGCAGCAAGAAACTCAGTGGAAATACATGTAGTCCTTTTGGGGACAAGGAGGCATCCACCCCCGCTGCCGCCTCAGTAAAGCACTGTAAGTACGTACCAAGCCGCACCACTTTTTCTTCCCTCAAACTCTGGTTTTCAACCAAGTTTGGGGGAGGGGGGTGTGACGTGGGGCGACTTGGCAGCGTTTCTAATATGCTGTTCGTTTCTATTTTGTTTGTTGGGCCTGTGAGCCATTAGTTGAGGATTGGGCCTGTGTGCCATTGATAGTATGTGGGCCTGTGAGCCGTAGTCATCTGTTTCATTATTTTGTTTTGTGGAGTCTTTATGATTTTTTGTGTTTATTTTGGTAGAGTCTAGATCGAGTCTAGGAAGGGAAAAGAAAACTGAATTGTGTTGCAAAGATAAAATTAACACATTAAGGTGATGATAAGTTGGCAATGAGTTTATGAGGATTGTTGTTAAAACTTGTTTTGAATAGCATATGATAGAGCATGACGGGTAATGGATATGAAATTGAGCTGTAATTCGCAACATTGATCAGTAAAATTGCCTTGTGAGGACTTGAGCCTATTTTGTACCTCCAGTTTTGGAGTAACTTGTACAAATTCTTTCGGTGTGATTTTCATTGATTATGTGCATATAGGCCCTAGAACTTGCCTTGCATGTCTGTCGTGAATAAGTCAATGTGTGTTGTGGCTTAGAAAGTGATCTTAGGCATTTCTTGATTAGCCTATTTCAGACACTCAACATAATTACCTTTTTGACCGCGAACTTGAAAAAGTAATTTCCCTTAGTTAGCCCAGTTGAGCCGTGAGCCTATCACTTGTTAGCCGAATATTACAAGCCGAATATCTTTTCAATTGGCCTTTGACCTTATTGGACTAATCTAGTTAAGAGGGAGGCGAAAGGAGAGGTAGTTGGGAATGATATTTGGGATTCCTATGGGCTGAAAAAGGGGAGTGAAATGAGATATGAAAAGGGAATTGGTGATAGAAAATTCAAGAAGGTTCCCCTCCTATGTGCTAAAAGCTTAGACTTGTTAATATGTACAATGCAAAAGCAAGAAAAGAAATGAGGATGGGAGTAAGAAAAGTGCTTAGTAAAAAAAAAAAAAAAAAAAAAAAAAAAATCGGGTAGTCCCAGGAAATGTGGTACCCACATGAAAAAAAAAAAAAAAAAAAAAAAAAAAAAAAGCACTTTGTTGTAAAAGATGCGGACGTGGGTAGAAGAAGTCATCCCTTGGGGTGATGTACTGAGATGTACTGAGATTGGGAGAGTGAGATGGGAGTGATTGTTTTGAGGGGTGGTTGAGTAGGAATAACTCGGTTAGTCCACATTTTAGTCATTTTCATCCAAATTTTATCCTACCTTACCTAAGCCTTTATTACAACCGAATTAAAGACCTTTTTGATTCTTTGCCACACGTGCTGAGTACTAGGTCCGACTTAAATAATAGGCAAGCATATGGTGGTCGTTGCATATAAGTCAGTGCGAGTGTAGTACTTTGCATACCTTAAACACTTGAGAGAAGAGTGATACACAATTCCGGTGAGGATCAATTGTTGAAAATTATAAGCAATGAAAGTAGTTGAAGTTGCTCTGTCAAATATGCTCGGTTACATCATGTTGCTATGTTTTATTGGAAAACCTTTCTGAAACTCGTAATTGCCACTTAAAGTGCCTTAAAACCCGTGTCTTGGTTGTTGTTTGATTTAGATTTGTTCGGGACGAACAAAGGGTTAAGTTTGGGGGATTTTGGTACACGCGTTTATTTATGCACTTTAAGTCTGTTAGAGTGATGAATTGTGATGATTGCGTGTAGAATGGAGAGTATTTGGATTGTTTTAGTGCCTTTGGACTATTTGACGTTTGTGTTTTCATTTTGAGCTTAACAGGTGATTTAAGGCTAAGTATTCGTACTCGGCCGGATGCACAACGAGGAAATGAAGTCCGGAGGTCAAAAAGATGGAAAAATCGCCGGAAAATGAAGAACAAAGCACCGCGACCGCGGCAAAATGGCGCGGCCGCGGTCCAAGTGAAGAAATAAGCAGAAAATCTCTGGACAAGTAGCGCGGCCGAGGCATACTTGCGCGGCCGCGGCGTGGTGCTGGATCAGGAGCGGGCGCGGGCGCGGCCCGTAAGCGCGGTCGCGGCCCATTAAGGCGGTTAATTAATCCTTGGGCCACAAGAGTTCCGTTTTAAAGCCCAGAATCGACCTAAATTGACTTTCTCTATAAAAAGGGATTCTTATGCTCGGAAATAGAGGACGAGAACATTACGAGAGAGCAAGATTGAGAGATTCCGAAGGAGACGGGCAATCAAGATCGGCAATACTCGGGTTTTCTAGTCCTTAAGTCTTTACAATTATGTATTTTCAGTTTAATTTGTCTTTTGTCACCGCCATGAGCGGCTAGTAGGTTATTTCAGTCCTTAATCGAGTCGAACCCTAGTTTTGCTATTCTGTGATATTTACAGTGGTTATTAATCAGTTGATTCCTTGAAACGTTGTTATACTATTTGTTTATCCTTCAATGCTTGTGCGTTTATATGCTAGATTGATCACCTAGGATTATAATTGCATAAGTAACGCTAGGTTATAATCGTAATCCGTAATTGTTACGAACCTATAGCCACTTAGTAGCGAATAGCGAGTGATATCGCTAGGATAGTATATAGCTCGGTCTGAATGGGTCCGAGCTTACGAGGTCCACACCGTGTCTATCCCGTTATCCTAGTTCTCTAGGCGTCCGGTTAATGAGATCCAGAGAGCTTATTCTGAGGTCACTCAACTGGATAGACTAACCAAAGAGCTTGTTTTGGTTAGTTAAACATAAGGGATAACGAGGTTAGCAGAGCTTGTTGTTAACCTCGGGGTAGGAGTTTTAAGGATAAAATTGGTTAATAATTGCATCTATCACAGGGTAGTAATAACTAGGGGGAGATAAGATTAAGGGCTGGGATTCGTTATTTTATAAGTAGAACAAGTCATAGTTAATTTGCTTAAATTCTGTTTTAGTTCTTTAGTTAATATATATCAAGTTACAAACCCCCATTATTTATATACTTATATACGTTGCTAGTATTAGGATTTATTTAAACACTAAGAGTTTTCCTGCTCCCTGTGGGATCGACCCTACTTACCACTTCTACGAGCTAGAAGGGTAGCTAGGTTTAATTAATTTTACCGCATCGCGACAGTGCGGTCACTGATCACTTGTATCGAATTGTGAATGAGGCAGATGCAAAGGGCCAACAGACAGCCATTAGCGATATCTTTCCAGACGAGCATGTGATGGTAGTGGAGAATGGCCCATGGTATAGTGACATCGCAAATTTTATAGCGAGTAGGATTGTTCCGGACTTCCCTCATCATCATAAGAAGAAATTCTTCCATGATATGAAGTTTTACATATGGGATGATCCCTATCTCTATAGGAGATGTGCAGATACAATTATCAGAAGATGTGTCCCTCAAGCTGAAGTGAAGGACATCATAGCTCATTGCCATACGTCCCCAACTAGGGGACATTTTGCATCAGCAAGAACAACAGCGAAGGTGCTCCAAAGTGGCTTCTATTGGCCAACAATTCACAAAGACTGCCATGCATTTATTCTGCAATGTGACAAGTGCGAAAGAACAGGGGGGATAACAACGAAGCACGAGATGCCTCTTACTACAATCTTTGAGGTTGAGTTGTTCGACGTGTGGGGCATCAATTTCATGGGACCCTTTCCATCTTCGAATGGGTTCCAATACATATTGGTAGCAGTGGAGTATGTTTTGAGATGGGTGGAAGCTGTTCCAACCTAAACGAATGATGCCAAGGTGGTGCTCAAATTCCTTCAAAAGAATATCTTGACAAGGTATGGCATTCCAAGAGCCTTGATTAGTGATGGGGGCTCACATTTTTGCAATAGATGGTGATAAGGCAATCCAACCCAGATATCAATCGAATCACAATTAAGGCAATTAAAACGGAGTAATCAAAGTAACAAGAATGTAAATAACATGAAGATTTACGTGGTTCGATCGCGGAGATCTACGTCCACCGAAAAGAGTAATCCCTCTTGATTCTTTTTACTATATCATTTTTTGATACAAAACAACATCAGACTCTCCCCACAGCTAATCCTTTTTTTTAATCTATACAGACATTTCCTATTTCTCCGGAGGCCCGTTGCGAGCTATCCACTACTCTGGCGCCTATAATTGCACATGGGAGGTTGAGGAGATCATGGGCCACGTCTGCATGGCGATTGAGGAGATAATGATAGAATATTCCTTTGACTTGTTCTTCCCTTGCTTGGGCCGCATAGGCCTGTGCGCGCCCTTGTATGGGCTTCTTCGTGGGCTTGCGTTTCCAGGCCCAAGTAACCCGGGTGGCGGACTGGGCCGACCTGGGTAGGTTGGGCCATACCTATCAGATGCCCCCCCACCAGCCGGAGCGAGAGACGAGCTCCGAGTTGCAGTGTGGTTTCGAGAATAGTATTGTTTGTTTTGTTGCCGAGGTGAACTGATGAATCCCTGGGGTTAGACAACTATCAGGAGTTGAAATAGTGTGCCCCCCGAGGTGATGTAGTCAACCGGAGGTGAAATAATATACCCCCGGGGTGAGGTAACCAACCGGAGTTGAAACAATAAAAACCCGGGGTGAAGTAGGCAACCGGAGTTGAAATAATCTACACCCGGGGTGAGGTAGCCAATCGGAGTTGAAACAATATAAACCCTGGGTGAGGTAGTCAACCGGAGTTGAAATAATATACACCCGGGGTGAGGTAGTCAACCTATGTTGACGAAAACCACAAGGCACGTGATTCCCCACGCGCATGGTCATCTAAAAAGCGCGTGAAAAACACGCGTGCATCACATGCGTTGAATGTGAAAGGTCACAATCTAGGCCGTTGAAATTTGGATATATAAATAAAGCGTGAACAGAAAGATTCACTTTACCATTTTATTTGCAAATCGCGACAAACAAAGAGCGGGAGAAAGGAGAATCCTCTTGCAATTCCTAAGCAACTTTCATTTGAATCAAGTAAGTATGCATTCTTCTTCGTCCTCGTCCTCTATTAGGGAAGTGGGAACAGCGGAACGGCCGATTGATGCGGCTCCGATACGAAGTATATTTCCTGAGAAGACGAAAATTAAGACTGTATTCTGGGCAGATTTTAGGGAAATTTCGATCCGAGCCGTAGACTTCAGCGACTACCTCGAGGAGGATTTCGAGGTGGCCTTGAAGGTGCCCTGAATGACTCGGGTGAAGCTAGAAGCGCTGATTCCATCGTTTTACTTTCCCTATAACTTAGAGTACATAGTGTCAGAGCCCAGCAACCGGGTTTGTTACCCGCCGAAGGGTTTCATTGGGGTGTATGTAGACCAACTGAAGGTGGTTTGAGATTTCCCCTCTGGGACTTCGTAGTAAAACTGTTCAGGTATTATGAAGTTGCCCTATATCAGTTAGCACCCAATGCCATTAGGCAGGTTGTGGGCTTCTTAGTAGTATGTAAGAGTGTCGGGGTAGAGCTCCGACTTAGGGGCATTTATGTTTTTCTTCCAATTAATAGCTTTCGGGAAAGCAAAGGGGTGGTACTCATTTAGTCCGAGGCCCCGGGATGGTTTTAGGGAAAAAAAAAACCCTAGTAAAGTTGACAACTGGAAGGAAAAAATTTTGTTTGTTAAGGTAAACGAAATTATCCCGAGGTGGAGACGAGATGAGATAGTAGATAGTGTCCCGGTAGCGAAGCCGGAGTCAGTAGAAGATTTCTGCACCGTGAGTGTTTTTAAACAAGGATGCACGGAGAAGGAGTTGGAGGAGGCTAGGTTGAGCCTCTACTACTCGGATTTTCCGGAGGAATACGTGCTGACCCGGGGCCAGGGCTCGTCTGCTGGGGCTGCTGAGGAGGGTAGGACCTTTTATTATGTTGTGTGCGTATATAATGTAATAGTGACTAACATTTTTTGTTGTGTCCGCAGTGGGTTGATTCGGGAAGGACATTTCTGGGAGCCCAAAAATGCCACCGGTATTGAAAAGGAAGGCGGTCGCTGGGGAGGTGGCATCGAAAGGAGAGGCGTCCCCGGAACATGTTCGGTCTCAAGGGACCGTAGAAGATGTGGTGGTAACCGGCCTGACGCCGAGGTCAAGAAAGAGGCCGGAGCCATCATTGACGCCACCCTCGGAGGCAAAGAGTATGCGCGCGGATGCTGCCCCCGAGGTACGTACGATTGTGCATTCTCCCATTACAAGTTGTAATAGACTGACGGACTGCTTTTTCACAGGGGCAAATGAGTACTCTGGGTCTGAAAGGACCAGAGACGGAGGAGCTGCTGCAGCTAGCCCGAGGGATATTGGAGCTCAGGCGAAGAAGCGAAAGGGAGGCGAAGGAGGAGCTGGCCGCGGAGCTGCGGGAGCTCCGTTCCCGTAGCGACAAACTCTCCCACGACCTGACCGAGGCCCAGAAAAGGGCTGCCGAGGTAGAGAAGGAGGTCTCCCGACTTCGGGGCGTGGGGGCAGAGATGGGGTTGCTACAGAGGGAAGTGGCGGAGCTCCGCGCCGAGCTTAAAGGCAAAGATACGGCGGTGAGTGAGGGCCAAAGGGCCCTACTGAACACGTTCGCGGAGAAGCTCCTCCAGATGGGCACGTTCATGGACTATCAGATGAGGTTCGTGGCCGTCGGTGACATTGCCATCCGCTCCGTGCTGCTGGAGAAAGTGAAGGATGTCTATCCGGACGTGGATGTGTATCGTCCAGTTTCGGGTACGACTACAACTCCGTAGGCGCCGTAAAGGAGGCCTACTACGAGGCCCTTGCTCAGGTCCCCGTATGGCCCCTGGTAGAGGCACTGGCAGAGAAGAGCATTGTGCTAACTGCCGAGGAGGTCGCCAGCTGCGACGCCGACCAGGACGAGGAGTTCCTGGCGTTCAGAAGGGGGTTGTTCGTGCCGGAGCCACAAAAACGTGGCTTTTAACCACGTGGTCATGGGTTCGTTTTCCACAGACGGCGCCAATTGATAAGGCAGTCCAACCCGAATATCAATCGAATCATAATTAAGGCAATTAAAACGGAGTAATCAAAGTAACAAGAATGTAAATAACACGAAGATTTACGTGGTTCGATCGCGGAGATCTACGTCCACCGGAAAGAAGTAATCCCTCTTGATTCTTTGTAATATATCAGGTTTTGATATAAAACAACATTAGACTCTCCCCACAGACATTTCCTATTTCTTCGGAGGCCCGTTGCGAGCTATCCACTACTCTGGCTCCTACAATTGTGCATGGGAGGTTGAGGAGATCATGGGCCACGTCTGCATGGCGGTTGATGAGATAATGATAGAATATTCCTTTGACTTGTTCTTCCCTTGCTTGGGCCGCATAAGCCTGTGCGCGCCCTCATATGGGCTTCTTCGTGGGCTTGCATTTCCAGGCCCAAGTAACCCGGGTGGCGGACTGGGCCGACCCGGGTAGGTTAGGCCATACCTATCAGATGGATGGTAACGTTATTGGCTAAGTATGGTGTAAAACATCATTTGACTACTCCGTATCATCCTCAAGCCAATGGACAAGTGGAACTTGCAAACCAAGAAATCAAGTAAATTTTGGAGAAGTCGGTAAATGGGAACCGGAAAGACTGGGCGATGAAATTAGATGATGCACTTTGGGCGTATAGGACAACATATAAAACTCCTTTGGGGCTTTTTCCGTATCAATTGGTTTTTGGAAAGACGTGTCATCTGCCGGTTGAGTTGGAGCATAGAGCATACTAGGCAGTTAAGAAGTTGAATTTCGACTTCGAGGTTGCTGGAAAAGAGTGAGTCTTAAAGCTCAATGAATTGGAGGAAAGTATAAATCAAGCATTTGAGAACTCCAGTTTGTACAAGGAGCGGGTCAAGAGGTTTTGTAACGCCCCAATCCCATTAACTCGGGATTGAAGTGCTACTAAATTTTTCTTTTCTTTTGATTAAGTTATAAATCAGAAAAAGTGCGAAAGCGTGACATAAAATAATTATTGGATAAAAGTAGAAATTTTTTTGACAATAAGACACTGCCAAAATATATTTACACAAGAGGTTCCAAAGTTTCTAAGAAAATGAAAATCCCGGATTTTGTGACACACAAACTTATATATAAACATAGAAGAGGCAAAAACATCTTTAAGTTGCGGGTAGAAGAAGGAACCCGGTGACCTTTGTCGCAACAGCCCCGCCACCTCGCTCAACTAACCTGAAGATTTGTAATTATGGGTATGAGTATAAACTCAGTGGGAACTTTGTAAGCAGTTATACTAAATGAAGGTGCACAATAATAAATACATCATTGACTTAGGAGTCCATCTTACGACTCAAAAGCCATATTGCTGGACTTAGGGGCCAATCTTACGACTCCCAAACCCTACTCAAAAGCCAATCTTACGACTTAAGAGGTATCATATCAATAAGCCCGAAGGCAAACATATTTATCAAAGTACAAGTTCAATAGCATAATGTACTTACAAATAGCCCAACTACCCACCTTTTATGCTTGCTTTACAGTTGTTAAGTCGTGTACGTCCCAAGGCCCGACCTGCACTACACCTAGCACATGTTGTTTAATTAATTAGTATTACTTATCGGGTTTAGTATTTTCAAAGTGATTAAGTGTGGTACGCTATCCTTGGATTATGACTATTTTTTACAATTTCTAATACATAAGCCAAGTTATTATAAAATATATCCCTAAATTAAAAGGCCTAATTTACTATTAATTTTAAATTATTAACTACATTTAATAAAATATTTAAAACTAACTAACATGCACATATCTTAAACAACAACTATTTAATACAAACTTAAGAAAATAGCTAAATTTGTAAATCTACTTAAATCAAGAAAATAATTAAATTCCTAAATCTATATAAACTATAAATGACAATAAGAAAAGAAAATTATTAAAAAAGACATACCTCAAAAGGTTTTAACACTATACGAAAACTTCCCAAAACACCGGTCCGAGCGTTGTTTTTAAATAAACTTATAAGGACCTCCTAGTTAAAGGATATCCAATATGTAATATATATCATTTTTCGTTTATGTTCTTATGTTTTTTAAAAGAAACTGTTAACTACTTTTTATATACAGATTTGTCGAAACGTTTATATAATAGTTTAATTGTGGGATTCTTTATAATCCGTTTTCATTATAAATTTTGGAAACAAAACCAAGTTGTTTCCTATGAAATAAATTAATAATAATGTTTAGCAGATTTGCATTTGCTATATTTAGCATATGTATGTGTTTTACTAAGTTTAGAATATTATTATTTTATATATTATTCGTGTATATATATATATATATAGTTATGTTATGATATTATTATTTTATTATTATTATATATATGTTATGTTATTCGTATGTATATTTATACATCTCTGTAGTTATATTCTTATTATCATATTATTATATTATTATATTATTTATCTTATGTACATATATATTTTAACTTTGATTATTATTTCTTACTTCTTAAGCCCGATGGTAATTTTAGGTTTTTATATTATAAACTTTTTATTCTTACCTTTGTGGTGCTAGGAGTGCAGTCGACCTGGTACATCACGATGATACTTATTTTCTAAAAATGATATCACAAGCCAAATAAATTTAAAATTGATAAAAATATTTAAGATGCAAGCAATGTATTTTATTGCATTTCAAAGATTCGGGGTATCACAGTCTCCCCTACTTTGAAGAATTTCATCCTCGAAATCGTACTTACTTGGTTTAGGATATTCGGATATTTTGCTAAGATTTCATCTTCTCGTTCCCAAGTAGCTTCTTCCTTCCCATGTCTACTCCATTGCACTAGTACTAAGGGAATTTCTCTATTCCTCAAAGTGCGGATTTTTCTTCCTAGGATAGCAATGGGGCTCTCCTCATAAGTAGATTTTTATTGACCTCCAGATTGTCATGATGAATAACGCGATTTGAATCTGGGACATACTTCCGAAGTACTGATACATGAAAGATGTTATGGATATTGGTAAGTTCTGGCGGTAGAGCTAACTTATAGGCGACGTCTTCAATACTATCTAGAATCTCAAATGGGCCAATATATCTGGGTTTTAACTTCCCTCTCTTCCCGAAGCGTATTACTCCTTTCATTGGTGCCATTTTGAGAAAAATCTTATCGCCGGTATTGAATTGTAGATCCTTCCTTCGCGTGTCAGCATATGATTTTTGTCGATCCTGGGCAGCTTTGATTCTTTCTCGAATCTTAGTTACTACTCCAATGGTTCTATCGATGATCTCAGGTCCTAAGATCTTTCGTTCTCCAACTTCATCCCAGTAAATCGGCGATCTACATCTTCTTCCGTAGAGTGCTTCATACGGTGCCATCTTTATTGTAGCTTGGTAACTGTTATTATAAGAAAATTCTACTAATGGCAAATATGTTTCCCAACTTCCTCTAAAGTCTAGTATACAAGCTCGAAGCATATCCTCGAGTGTTTGTATTGTTCTTTCTGACTGTCCATCAGTTTGTGGATGATATGATGTGCTGAAGTTGAGCTTTGTCCCAAGGGCCGTTTGTAGACTTCTCTAGAATTTAGAGGTGAAACGAGTATCTCTGTCCGAAACTATGGTCACTGGTACTCCGTGTAATCTAACAATCTCGTCTACGTACCGTTGAGCAAGTAGATCCATGTTAAGCGTCATTCTTACTGGTATAAAGTGTGCTATCTTTGTAAGTCTGTCAATGATCACCCAAATGGCTTCATTCCTTTTTGCTGTTCGTGGCAGTCCAGTAACAAAGTCCATTGCTATGTGTTCCCACTTCCATTCGGGAATCTCTAAAGTGTGTAAGAGTCCTGAAGGCCGCTGGTGTTCTGCTTTAACTTGTTGGCACGTTAAACATCTTTCAACAAATTGCCCTATTGATCGTTTCATATTTCTCCACCAATAGATCTCTTTTAGGTCCTTGAACATTTTGGTCCCTCCTGGATGAGCTGTGTACGGGGTATTATGAGTTTTTTCAAGAATTTCCTTCCTTACGTCATCATCCTTAGGTACACATAATCTTCCCTTGTATGTTAAAGTCCCATCTGGTGTTACAAAGAACCCCTTGATGGTTCCTGCAATTGCCCGGTCTTTCATCTTGAGGAGGAATTTGTCAGTCTTTTGTGCTATCTTTATTCGATCTCTCAAGGTAGGTTGTATGGTTAATGCTGCGATCATAGCACCAGTATGGCCTGACTTCACAAAATCTAGATTCAACTTAGCAAATTCTATTAATAATAGCACTTGTTGTGTTGGGAGACTGACCATATGACTTTCATTTTTCCTACTAAGTGCATCAGCTACGACATTTGCCTTTCCCGGATGATAGTGGATGGTGCAATCATAATCCTTTACTAGCTCCAACCATCTTCTTTGGCGCATGTTGAGTTCCTTTTGTGTGAAAAAGTACTTTAGACTCTTATGGTCTGTGTAGATTTCACATTTCCCACCATGGAGATAATGACGCCATATCTTTAATGTGGGAAAAACAGCAGCTAGTTCTAGGTCATGTGTAGGGTAGTTTAACTCATGGGGTTTCAATTATCTTGAGGCATAAGCGATGACTTTTCCATGTTGCATCAAAACGCATCCTAGTCCTAACTTTGTGGCATCGGTGTAAATGACAAATCCTTCTGTTCCGTTAGGGATAGTTAGAACTGGCGCGGTTACGAGTCTCTGCTTAAGTTCTTGAAAGTTGTTTTCGCATTCGTCAGTCCAGTGGAACTGGTTGCTCTTCTTTGTCAATTGAGTCAAAGGCCTAGCGATCTTTGAGAAATCTTGAATGAATCTTCTGTAGTAACTAGCTAGACCCAGAAAACTTCGGACCTCATTCACATTCTTAGGAGCTTTCCAATTCATTACTGCTTCAACCTTGGCGGGATCCACTTCGATTCCACTAGCCGTGATAATATGGCCTAGAAAAACAACTCGATCTAGCCAAAATTCACATTTGCTAAATTTAGCATAAAGCTTCTCCTGTCGTAAGGTACCTAGTATAGTTTCAAGATGCTTCTCGTGTTGTTTTTTTATCTCTTGAGTATACTAGAATATCGTCAATGAAAACTATGACAAACTGATCTAGATAAGGATGGAATACCCTATTCATCAAATCCATGAATACTGCGGGTGCATTTGTCAATCCAAAAGGCATTACTATGAACTCATAATGACCATATCGTGTTCTAAAGGCTGTCTTAGAAATATCACATTCTTTGACCTTGAGTTGGTGGTAGCCCGATCTGAGATCGATCTTCGAGAACACGCTAGCTCCCTTCAGTTGATAAAAAAGATCCTCTATTCTAGGCAAGGGATACTTGTTTTTTATTGTTAAGCGGTTGAGTTCCCGATAATCAATGCACATTCTAAGTGATCCGTCTTTCTTCTTTACAAACAATACAGGGGCTCCCCATGGAGAGACACTTGGCCTAATGAACTTCTTGTCCAGTAGCTCTTGAAGCTGTATTTTTAATTCTTGTAATTCCTTAGGCGCCATTCTATAAGGTGCTTTAGATATAGGTGCAGCTCCAGGCACCAAATCTATTGTGAATTCAACCTGTCGATCAGGAGGTATTCTAGGTAACTCGTCTGGGAATACGTCCACATAATCTCTCACTGTTGGTATATCAATAGGTGTAACCTCAACAATATTATTCTCCATGACATTCACAAGGTAGCCTTCACTTCCCTTTTTCCGTAATATTCTTACAGCCTCCATTGCTGACACAATACGCGGTCTGGTATTAGTTTTGGCTCCGTAGAAGGTGAATTTGGATCCTATTGTTCTTTCAAAATCTATTTCACGCTCAAAACATCGGATTATTGCTTTATTCTTTATCAACTAATTTATGCCTAAAATAACATTAAAACATTTCATCTCTAATACATATAGATCGGCTTCCAGCTCTTGGTTACCTATCAAAAGCTTCACACCAGTCACAATATCCTTAGTCCTAATAGTTTCTCCTGAGGGAATACTTACCGTCAACTCTTCTCCATTTGTATTACCTTTCAGCATTGTTCTAAAAATCGGCCTAGGCGCCGCCTAGGCGCTAGGCGGCCCTAGGCCGATCCGAATTTTAAGAAAAACGGTTATTTTAGGCGGTCACCGAGTTCGGCGCCGCCTAACCCGATTAGGCGGCGCCTAATCCGCCTAGGCGCCGCCTAACCCGCCTAATCCGCCTAACTGCATAATTTTTTTTATTTTTTTATTTTTTTTTCTATTTTTTCATAATTTTATAATTTGTTTTCTATTTTTATTTTTTACTTTTTTTATCTTGTCAGTGTGTTTAACTTTAGGTGAGCCCTTTTAAAATTTTAATTTCTTTTCACACCCTTAATTTAGTGATTTTCCCTCCACCCACTATTAACTCTTTTAAAATTTGAAGTTGGTGGTGTTTATTTTATTGTTTTTAATATTTTTTGTATGAATTATTTATTTATCAAATAATTAAATTATTCGTCTAAGATGGTGGCGCCTAGGCCCCGTCTAGGCGCCGCCTAGGCGCTCTAGGCGCTAGGCCCCAGTGAACCGACCGACTAGCGCCTAGCGATTTTTAGAGCACTGCCTTTCAGACCTAATTTCCTTTTAAAATATTCGGATATAAACGAATGTGATGCACCAGTATCAAACAAAATATATGCCGGAAGGTTGAATACAAGTAGCATACCTGCCATGGTTTCATTCTCCTCTGTTAACTCTTTTTGTGCTAGAGCAAAAACACGTGCCTTCCCTGATTTCTTATCTGGTACATTAACATTTTGTGGCGCCTTGATCTGTGTAGTAGTGCATTCCCAATACCTATGTCCTGGTCGATGACACTTATAGCAAACATTCTTTCCCACCAAACATTCTCCATAGTGGTGCTTATTGCAATTAGGACATATTGGAACTGCATTTGGTCCTGGTCCCCCCATTGGGTTTGCTCTCTTCACAATGTGGTTAGTCTTATTCCTATCTCTAAAATCCCATTTTCTTTTCTCGGGTTGCTCTTGAGGTTTCTGGTTTTCCCTCTTCACAATGTGGTTAGTCTTATTCCTAGGATATTTTTTCTTCATGATTATTATTCCTTTTTGTTTGCCAAGTGTTGAGTCATAATTCATTAAGTAATTTAATTTAATTAGTTCAATTCTTTAGTTTTTACTAAAATCAACCTTTGCAATTTAGTATCTAGTTAGGACAATCTTAGAGTATCGAGATATCGAACTACCTAAAATCTATTCCTTGTGGGATAGACCTTGACTGCCGCTACTACACCTATAATCGTACACTTGCGGAACACTAGGTTAGAAAACCGACGTGTCAACCTCCAAACTCGAAAGATTGTCTTTACAATTCGACAATATTCACATGAATGAAGAAGAGAACATTGAAGTCTTCTACACTCGGTTCTGTGATTTTGTGAACGAGTGTTACATTCTTGGCGAAAATATTTCTGAAGAAAGGCAGATCTCTAAAATCATGAGAACTTTACCAGGACGGTTTCGATAAAAAAATTCACTGTACTCGAATCATTTATGAAGCTCAAGGAAATGACTCTCGATGACCACATGGGTAAACTTCAAACCTTCAAAATCAATAACAACTATGACCTAATCAAAGTCGAAGGAATTGCCCTGAAAGCTGAAATATCACAAAAATCAGAAGAAGAAGCTGGAGATCCGGTTATGGTAGGCTTTGCAGACACAATGGCACTTCTTGCCAAGAACTACGGAAAGATGTTGAAGTGGTTGAACAACTCTAAAGGCCCTGGAAGGAACTTCTCGGGAAGCACCAATAAGAACAAGGCTGGAGGCAAGAATATGTCTTCAAATTAGTGGGAAACAAGAAGGATAGTGATCAATGTAGAGAATGCAAGGGTTTTGGACATTACCAAGTTGAATGTCCAATTTTTCTGAGAAAGAAAAAAGCATACAAAGCCACCTGGAGTGATTCAGAAGCTGATGAAGAAACACAGCCTGAAGCGAATGCTCAATATACGAGCAATCTGGCTCTTTGCAATTCCACATGGACTATACTTGTCTGATGACTCATGTTCGTTCCTCCAAGGAACATATTGGAGGAAACAAAGAAAACATCTCGGACTCTGATGATGAGTCATGCCCTACTGCAGAACAATTGCAGGCCACGTCTGAAGAAATATCCTCAAGGGAAAATAAGGCTGCAAAGATCATAAAATCCTTGGAAGCAAGGGTCAGAACTTACGAAAAAAATAAGATCTGAGAACTTCCTCACAAACTCACGACATGCTCACTACCAAGTACAATCTAGTGGAGAATGAACTGAAGGTACCAAAATAGGTAATCGGTTCGAAATATATTTTTATCAGTTCCTTAGAACAAGAACTGTATGATGTGCAACATGTTAGCAAGGATAAAGAAATGGAGATACATAAGCTGAAAATGGAGCTTTCAAAAGTAATGAAGGAGATTCAGGGACCATCTATCAATAATCCAAGATGGAGACCTGTTGATTACTCTAAAGGTAAAGGTAAAAAGGTAAGGAACCAAAATGAATTCTTTGAAGAGAATTCCAGTCAAGAACGAACAGTGTTTGGACAAAGGCCAGATGAACAATCATTCTGACCAGGAATCTATTACCTCAAGATCATTCTCTAAACCTGAGAACTTTAAATTTATCCCTACTTGTCACCAGTAATAAAGGACATATCCGACCTATGTGTAGTACGATGCGATATGACTTATATACTGGCAAAGTCACTTCGAGGGATATATATATAAAGTTCAAACTAGACACTATCAAAGACCAAACCCTAAAACAAAGGTAGACTTGAGCAGTTGAAAACAAACCAAAATCTGGGTACAAAAGGAAAATCAGTGTCTCACATCTATTCTTGCTAAGGTCGAACTTTGAAGGGACATGGTACTTTGACAGTGGCTGTTCAAGGCACATGACAGGTGTACGGGAAAATCTTACTCATGTCTCCCCTGTAAAAGATAAGATTGTTACCTTTGGGGATGGTGTGAGAAACAAAGTGATTGGAATAGGAACACTAAACGTCAGTGGTTTACCTAAA
This sequence comes from Ajuga chamaepitys, assembly GCA_958295605.1. NCBI lineage: Eukaryota > Viridiplantae > Streptophyta > Magnoliopsida > Lamiales > Lamiaceae > Ajuga > Ajuga chamaepitys. Next base: position 28,698,406 of record OY282498.1, read on the forward strand.
TTGGAGGAAGTATTGCTTATCGTAAATCTAATAGCAAATCTTCTAAGCATCAGCCAACTTTGCGATCAAGGGTTGAATGTCAGATTTACACAAGATAAATATTGGGTACTTGATGAAGATAATAAAAGCATTGTTGTTGGCACTAGAACTGCTGATCATTGTTACATTTTAGACCATGATGACACTTATCACTTTAGCTCTTTGAATGAGACTGAGATCTGGCATGAGAAACTGGGACACATTAACTATGATCATTTGGTGAAGTTGTATAACTCAGTGTTCGAGGATTACCTAAGCTGAGGAAGACAGTTTCGGGTACGTGCGGACCATGTCAATACGGAAAACAGTAACATTCCTCTAACAAGGCTGTGTATGACGTCCTTACAAACCAGGTACTTGAGCTACTCCAGATAGACCAGATGGGTCCAGTTCAAATCGAAAGCATCAGCGGTAAGAAGTTTATCTTTATGTGTGTTGAAGACTTCTCACGCTACACATGGGTTTACTTTATTAAAGAAAAGTTTGAAGCTTTTGAAATATTAAAAAAATTGAGCTTAAAATTGGAAAATGAAAAAAATATTGGTATTTCAAAAATCAGATTTGATCATGGCCACAAATTTAAAAACTCATCATTTGGTGACTTATGTTCTTCGAAAGGTATTGCTCACGAATTTTCTGCCCTTAAGACCCCTCAGCAAAATGGGGTCGTTGAAAGAAAGAACAGAACTTTGCAGGAGATGGCTAGGGTCATGCTAGCATCCAAAGGAATTTCTCAAAGATGGTGGGCAGAAGCTGTTAACACAACTTGTTATCGCATAAATCGGGTGTACCTACGGAAAGGTATGAACATCACTCCATATCAAATCTGGAAAGGTAAAACGCCTAACCTCAATCACCTACATGTTTTTGGATGCAAGTGCTACATCTACAAGGACCGAGAGCCACTTGGTAAGTTTGACTCCAAAAGTGATCTTGGTTTCTTTCTCGGTTATTCTAACAATAGTCAAGCTTACAGGGTCTACAATCTTAGAACTTAGACAGTTATGGAAAGCGTCAATGTCGTGTTTGATGACCACTCTAGAACTACGGTTGATCAGGAAACCATGAGTTCTATTCAGATTGACTTGAGTTCCTCAGAAGTTCCTTATCCAAAGGAACATACAACAAATTCCGGTGAGAAAAATGAACACTCTCAAAATGAATCTGACCCAAAGTGGGACCCACCAGCAAAAATCTAAAAGGATGTGATTTGGTCATATGGCAACTGAATGAGGGCATGAAAACCAGAGGTAACCCTAAACCAGACTACTGAAAAATTATGGGGTATTCGTACTTTGCATGTTACACTTAGATTATTGAACCTAAAAATGTCAAAGAAGCTCTAGCTGATGAATGTTGGACTAAAGCTATGCAGGAAGAACTGGAGCATTTTGAGAGAAGTGGTATCTGGGAACTTGTTCCTAGGCCGAGAAGTTCTAATGTAATTGGGACAAAATGGGTTTTTTCGAAAGAAATCTGATGAATTCAGGGGCATCACCAGAAAAAAAGCTAGACTTGTTGTCCAAGGATACACTCAAGTGGAAGGCATTAATTTCGACGAAACTTTTGCACCTATTGCACGACTAGAGTCTGTTAGGATGTTTCTTTCCATTGCATGCATAAAAAACATTGTTCTCTATCAAATCGATGTTCAAAGCACATTCTTGAATGGATTTCTAAAAGCAGTTGCGCTTGTTAAGCAACCAAAAGGGTTTGAAGACCCTTTCTTTCCTGAACATGTTTACAAACTCAAAAAGGCATTGTACAGACTTAAACAGGCCCCTCGAGCCTGGTATGAGCGATTTGCACAATTCCTTCTTGATTAAGCCTACAAACGTGGCGGGGTTGATAAAACCCTGTTCATACAGAGCATGAACAAAGACACTATTATGGCACAGATTTATGTGGATGGTATTGTCTTTGGATCTACTTCCAAAACTAAGGTTAATGAATTTGTTCAAAATATGTCCAGAGAATTTGAAATGAGCATGGCAGGAGAACTTTCATACTTTCTAGGGCTACAAGTCAAACAGAGTAAGACCTGAATCTTTGTTAACCAAACTAAATATGCTAATAATCTGGTCAAAAAGTTTGGTCTTAAGGTAGCAAAACGTCCGGATACCCTAATGGGTGCAAATGTTAAATTGTCCAGAGATCTCTCTGGAACTGTTGTTGAACCCACACTCTATCGAAGCATGATAGGTAGCCTTTTGTATCTAACTGTCAGTCATCTTGACATTTGCTTTAGCGTTGGTATGTGTGTCAGGTATCAAGTAAATGCTAAGGAATCACATTCAAAAGCGGTGAAATGCATCATAAAATACGTTGGAGGAACTTCAAACTTTGGTATTCATTATTCTTGAGACACTAATGCTAGCTTGGCAGGTTATTATGATGCAGATTGGGAAGGGGACATTGATGACTGCAAAAGAACTTCAGGAGGGTTTTCTTTTTTATAGGCAACAATCTGGTCTTGGCTGAGCAAAAAACAAAATAGCATATCATTGTCAACAGCCAGGTTAGAGTATATAGCAACTGGAAGTTGTAGTGCACAACTTATATGGATGAATCAAATGCTTCTGGATTATGGGTTTGATTTTCTGTCTGTTAATTTTTACTGTGATAACATCAGTGCTATAAACATATCGAAAAATCCTGTTCAACATTCCCGAACAAAGCAAATCGATATTCAATATAACTTTATTCGGGAATTGGTTGAAGAAGGAACAATCATTTTGGAAAATGTTGCACAAGAATAACTGGCTGACAATTTTACCAAGGCAAGTGACTCCAATATATTTCTAACCATAAGGAAGTCCTTAGGAATTTGCACTACTTAATTTCTTTATGTTTTCTATTTTTTAGCAAAAAAATAAAAAAAATAAAAAAAAGGAGAAATTCTGAGTTCTTAAGTTCTTTGCATTAGGCATACTTCTTCATGCTTACATATCTCTTCTGGCTCATCATCCATAATACCCATTGGTGGTTATCCAAAGAGCACTGGTGCGGCTTCTTGTTTATCTATTATGATTTGTAACTTATTCGATTGTCAGAAAGAGCTACCGTCGGAAAATGATGCAGTGAGCAACCATCTATGAAAGGAATCAGGTCTCATGCACAAAAAATGACCGAGTGTGTGACAGCTAATGACATACACTGTATCTTGTGCAATGCGTTTTATTCCAGTGTTGTATTTTATTTTTGTTATTTGTACAAAAAAAAAAAGTATCATGAAGTAATGGGGTAGCTTTTGAGCGAAAATTCCAATAGCTCCAAGTGAAAAATGATACTACATTACATCACAAAGTAATGGGGTAGCTTTCGGGAAAAAATTCGATAGCTCTAAATGAAAAGTGATGTTGGAGTACTATAGCAATCATAAAGTAATGGGGTAGCTCTTGGGGAAAAATTCCGATGGCTCTAAGTGAAACATGATCTGCTTGCTCTATAGAGGAAACCACAAAGTAATGGGAAAGATTTTAGATGAAAATATTTTTATTATCTCTAAGTGAAATGTGGCCTCTCATTGAATAAGAAAAAAAAAAAAAAAAGGGAAGAGGGTGATAAGGAGTTGTTCTTTAGCTGTTCTTTCTCTCTCCCTCCGGTTTTGGTCACTTGTTTATTGGTAAAACTGTTTCCCTCAGCTTTCTTATCGGATAAATACTAACCATGTGAAATAATAGAATTTATCCAATGGGTTATTTTTATTATTCTGCATTCTTAGGCATAATCCACATCTTCCTTAATTTTAGAATATCTTATGTTTATTTATTTTAAGCAAGGAGATTTTCATTTCCTAGAAATATGGAAGGTCATTATGTCCCAAAATAACTTGATTCGCTTCATCTCTCACGAATTAAGAGCTGATTTCAATTTCTATTTATTTCAAATTTGGGAATGAGACATTCTCTCTCCTCCCTCTTTGTTTATAATCCTGTCTTTTTATCTTCCTTTCATTCCCATCACTCTTCTACTTTCTCTCATTCTTGTTAGGGCATGAAAATAATGGGGCGCACCAAAGAAGCTGCTATATGCAAACACACCACTCTGGCGCCACCACTGCCAAATTCCTCCACCAATCCAGTGCCACTCGTCGTAGATGTTGTTCCTCTTCACACCATTCCCCGGATCCACTCTCCATCGATTTCAGGTCTCCCCGATTCATCCAGTTTTTTCTCGGATGGGTTAACCAAATCCCCATAACCTGGAAAATCACCCACCTCGAAATCTGCTCTATGGCCCTCATCGAAAAAGAGGGCCATCTCACCGACGCCTTGACTTTGTTCCACTGAGCTCGATTCCTATTCGTCTCCGCCTCCACCTCCAATACGCAAGTTTGTCTCGTTGATCATCCCCAGAAAGATAACGTATGGGGTGGTTATCCCTGGTCCCTCTCGGCGCTCAACTTGGAACAAAACCCCTGATCCTGATTTTGTCCCTCCTGCTGAAAAGCCTACTGTTGTTCGACAGTCTTCTCGACTGACCAGAGAATAGCCAAGCCTACTCAATCCAAGGACAAGGGTAAGAAACCCATGTCGCTCAATCCTGAAACTAAGCCTCTTGACAAAATCAAAACCCTTTCGAAGAAGTTCTACTCTTTTTGGGCAAAGAACATGTTTGACACTATTAAAATCATGACTCTTTGGGAAGAAAAAAATACTTGGTGTGCACTCTTTTAAATGATACAACACTTTATCTCTTATTTCTGCTGTTAGGTTGTCTGCGACTGTGTTGAATATTCAAAGTTTTTGTGGGGTTATAGTTAAGGATTTTATTCGAATCTGTCTCTGTCTATAACTGACCCTACCTCCTCTAGATTTCAAAAGATATTTTACAGAAATGCGTTGTGCAATTTTTCCCTTGAAGCCATCAACGACTTTTACGGTTTGAAAAATCCTCCAGAATATGATCTCATTGAGGATATGAATATTGTAGCATCCACCATCACACAAGGAAAAATTGACAAATGGCCCAATTCTGGTCTTTCCCCAACTGATCTGACTCTCGAGTGCAACTTTCTCCACAAAATCAGCATGAGAAATTGGACTCCCAAGGCTCACAGATCGTCGCTCAACCCCAGTCAAGGAGTATTCATCTTTCGGGTATTGACAGGCAAGCCGATAAACTTTGGAGCACATGCTTTCCAAACCATTGTGGAATTCGCTGGTCGCCCTGATTCTCGGAAGCATCTCCCTTTCCCCAGCCTAATCTAGAGCATTGTTGCCCAACAAAGAGGTCTTTGTTGATGACAGACGTGGTGACTTTCTCGATCCAGCACCAAAACTGTTCACGGTAACTTCTCGTACCACTATTATTCATGCCACCTCCTCAGTTCCATCGCAAGTAGAACCCAACAACGTTCCTGGGTAGTTTGAACAGTTTATTCAGCAAGAGATTGCTATCTTTGCTAGCATGGCCAAATCTGCCCTAGCCCAAAAAGATTACTACCAGAAGATTATGCGGTCTCTTGCAAAGCCTAAGCATCGAAAGAGGGGGAGAAGAAGACTGCTGACAAAGATGAAGAAATCGAGGCAGGTATCGAGGATGAAGGAAACGAGGGAAATCACAATATTGCAGCCTCTGATGATGAAGTATCTAATGTTGACAACTCAACTGATGCAGATGAAGGAGCCAACCAAAACCAAAGCTTTTAAAGTTTTACTTGATGTTTCTCTTATTTAGTGTCTCTTTTATTTAATGCTCTTGAAACAATTTCGTTTATTTTTTTATCTGTAGCTGCATTTGGACAAGTTGAAGTACCCTTTGTACTTCCCTATCTTTCTTCTTTTTCTGAGAAAAATCTTGATAGTCTTGGTGCATGATATTCTGGTTAAGTCATACTGTGAAGGAACCAGCCCTGCTAACTATGCCTTTCTTGTAGATTGTCTTTCTATGACAGGATTGACTTAATGCACTAGAGAATCCTGCTTAATCAACTCTTCATTCTCAAGAACTAAACACATCTCAAGAATCAAGGATTTGGAGTCAAAGTTTCCAAAACAAACTTCAATCATCAAGAAGATTGATGGAGAATTAATTGAAGTCAAGAGAAAAGTCAGGAAGATTTGCTGTATAAACAGAGCTTAAGAACTTTGCACCCGCGCACAAACTCTGACATTTCACAGGGAAAGAAAATGGGTTAAACATTATTGAGCAGAACATAATGGCCAGCAGCAATATTAATTTTAGATTATTTGTTATGAGAGGTATTGGTGTGGATCGAGATAGCAAACGATGTGGATGGGGAGTGTGGGATTTTGGCAGGCATGGCCTCTTGGGTTGGGGCATGATCACCATTTGCATGCTAACTGCTTTCGTGGAGTGGTTCGATGGCTGAGTTGGGTTGTGCAGGAGCGAGCTTTACTATCTGTTGATGGGGGTTAAAGAGAATTTGGGAGTGCATCGGGTTATCATTTAATTCTGGCCTCTACAGGAAGGAACACCTATATTGCTGATATTTTATCCTGCTCATCAATGGACTTATTCATTTGAGTTGTTGTTTCTGGTTTGTTATCTTTGGTGACTTGATGAAGATAAAACTTTATAAAAACTTCCATCCATTAAAACCTTATTACACCTGGAAAACAATCTTGTAGTGGAGGTCTTTTCAATGATTCCAACCATAAAGTTTGCATACTGAGTTGTACATATCAAGTAGTTGTTGATGGAGCTTCTAGCCTTATATAATCGTAAAGAATTCCACAAAGTGCATCTCCACCCCTTGCTTGTGTAAGAAGTATGGAGTTGTCACCATTAATCAACAATGTTGATGAAATAACAACACTAAAAAGCTGGTAGAGTCCATGGATTCCATGTCGGCACACTGTATTATCCGCACCTAAATTTGTCACTTGAAACACAAGTTGTTCTGTGTTCATCTTGTTAACATGCACCTACAATATTAAATGGATCAATGTACTAGTTTACTCTGAGTTGATTCAAAAAAATAGTTAGAAATCGGAAAAATAGCACACTTTCAAGGATTCATCAAGCCAATAACCGAGTTGTTATGGAAACAAATACACACTTACTTTTAGATGCAGAACAATGCTCTTATTTTGAGAAGTAACACTCATGGGGTTCATACAACTAATATGTCAATAACCACAAAACAATAATCATTTTTTAATTAATCCAAACACATGCCTTTACTCTTTGACTTAGAACAATGTGTATTTTTTTAATATGTTGGATCGATCAATCAGAGAATAATAATTGTTGATATATTGCTTCAATAATTCCGATTAAATTAAGAGTGCAATTATATTCTTTTAGTGGAATAGAATATAATTAATAAATTAATATGATAAGTCAAGAGTTGACCGGGTCATAATTAATTTATTGGAGCTTGATTTAATTGGGTCCGATCGGGTCCCTTCGGTGACTCAATATGAACTATAATAAATTATAAATATTATAATTTATTATTGCAATACAATAAATATATTGGATATTGCTAGATATAGAAGATGGAGATATCCAGGATCTCCTATATCTATCAGGATATGTTACTTGGAGAGAAAGAATATAATGTGACATTATATATATATAAAGTCACGGCTGCTTTCTTTTCTCCCATACAAAATCACGTATAATATATATCCAAGAAGGTGTCCACACATCGTGTATTGCAGTGCAGTTCGTGAGAACACCGGAGAAGACTTGGAGGTTTGAAGCCACACGCTACAAAGGTATTAAATTTAATCCTTCTAGCGTAAATTAATTAATAGTAGAACATATGATAAATCGGTCGATCCTACAACGATGTATCCGATTTACAATATTACATATTGTGGATCAGATAAGAATCGTGGTTCTAACAATTGGTATCAGAGCGTAGGTTTTGATATTATTATATAATCTCTTTTAATTGATTTAATTATGCATATAATTTTGAGCGGTGTTTTAGGTTTACAATTTTATTGTTGTTATGGATGAATGTTTTAACTTTTATTGAACAATTTATGGCCTAGTTTTATTGGTAAAATTGTATGTTGTATTTTTCGAGTTGTACACAAGGGGGTGGATTACGACTCCATATTTTCCCCTTGTTAGATTTTGAAATAGGGTACAAAATATGTAATTTTTGTTGTAATTTTCGGATTTGGGGTATTCTATATTATTCCTCGAATTTTCTGGGGTAAAAACTGAAGGATTCAGAAGTTCAAAGAAATGGATGAGCAGCAGATGACGGCGCGACGCAATTTTCCGGCGGCGGCTGAGGCAAGGCGATGGCAGGCCCTGCTGCTAGGGTTCAATAGAACCGGGTCGCGACCAGGGTCGGGTTGGTCCGGCTAGGGTCGTGGGTTGGACCCTTGGGTAGTGTTCAATATATACCTGTTAACTATACACATGTTCAATTTACGCCCGATATGTTCATATATTTTTTAAAATGATATGTACCTTTTGATTTTGTTCAATTTCCATTAAACTTACAAATTTTTAAAATTGTCCTGTAAGTTTTATTTCGTTATATTTATTCTGAATTCTCGAAAACTCGTCAGAAATTACTGATGTGGGTATTGGACTTTTACGTAACAAGTCATTTTTAGATATGCGACATCAGTGATTTTTAACGTATTTTTTATGTTTGGGTAGAATTAAACTGGACAAAATTAAAACATAGAAAATGTTTCTAAAAGTGGATAAACTTAACGGGTATAATTTGAATAAATACCTCCAAGTCGGAGCGGGTGGCGGAGGCAATAGCCAGTCGGAGTTGGTAAAGTCCGGCAGCGACCGAAGTAAGACTAAATCTGATCTCCCATGTTGTTGGGACATATGTATTATCCTCTCTTCTCCTGACAACCCCCATTAATTTATTTATTACTTATTAATTAGCCATCAAAGAATATTTCTGCTACTTCAAGTAAAACATAATATGAATTTAGGGTGAGTTTTGTGTGTGAATGGTCACACGTGTGACATAATATATTTTTTCAGAAAATATTGATACTTTTACAAAAAAATATTGACGTGATACTGTTTCCGTCACACCGTGTGACGGTCACATATAAGTTTTTGCCATGAATTTACGATGTTAAAAGCATATTTAGAATTTAATTAATTACTTCGGCTGTTTTTACATTAGTTGGGTTTTATATTTTGCTTACGATTTAAATGTGGCAAAATATGGTTAATCTCATCACATATTTCAATTTCTACCAGCTTTACTTGGGAAAATAGGCTTCTATTAAAGATAAAAGATTCTAGTCGATGTCACAAAAATAGTTTCATTTTCTTTTTTGTAGAAACGAACTCTTTTAATTTAAATTATTTAACATATTAACCAAAGTTGCCACTTCATTTTTTATGTTGCCAAAAAAATAATAATATAAATTTGAAATTAATTTTGGGGAAAATTTTACTATATGTATAAGAATCTCTTTTATATAAGCAATAATTTACATGTACCTATTTTTAGGAAGTAAAAATGGCAGGAAAACATGTACAATTTGTTTTTATAGAGAGTTTTGTTTTGGTAATATACTCCTAAGATTGAATTTTGATGGGCATTAAATAAATTTAAAGTTTGAGAAAAAAGAGGAAAAGAGTATATGTACCTGTCGACGTGAGCAAAGAACCAGTCTTTGTTTGGATTGCTTATGCCGACCGTAAAAAGTTGATCAGACTTGGGATTTAAATCAGTATATCTATCCCAAAGTCCATATTGCCGGAATCTAAAATTTAGATGCACAAATTAGGAAGCCGTAACTGCAAATGTAAAATGAAAGAGAAGAAAAGATATGCTTGCTTACTTCTCGGGGCTGTTTAGGAACAACTTGTTAACGTACATTGGGTTCACATCAGGAACGTAATAACCCTGAGCCGTCCTATCAGCGAATCCAATCTCCCATACAGTTGGCCCATCTCTTGGGGGTACATACGTCATATTGCCCAGCTGTGTTTCTGATCCTGCAACTCTGCCAAATCAGGGGATGCAGAGTACATAGTAGTGGGCTTATTCTAGTTTCTACTTGTACTACCTGCAGTGATTGTAACAAGTTGTTGTTTTAGGTAATCACCAATGAACCCTGGAACCCATCCGTGAACACCGTATATTCCTGGTACCACATTTTTTATGCTAAAATTACCCTCTACATCTGTCTCTACCCAGTATTGGTAATCCTGCGTATACAAATTAATTCTCACATTCCATTATTCTATTCCAAAAACAAGCAACACAAAATAGTTTTAACCTTGCTTTCAACTTGCCAAGCCCCTCGAGTTGTTGCAGCTGATAGTCCAACAAATGCAGACTTAGCAGGAATAAGAGAAGCTGATATGAATCTGTTGAAAATACATGCCTGTAATTCAATCTCAGCTCTACATTAATTAATTCAATTTAACATTACCTATCTTGCACTAAGAGTCTTCCGGTAGCTGAACCGCGCTCCTTGTAAGTAAGATAGTATGGCGAGTTTACGAACTCGTACGGCCATAATGACTCTTCAATTAACCTCTTTACCAATTAAAAACACAACACTTAGGTCCACTGTCCACCAAATAATAAAAAGGGCTCTTAAATACCACCAGTGTATACCTGCTTCTTTGCATCTAACCAAAGGTTGTAAGCTTTGGACACATCTGTGGTTGAATTTAGGTACACAAATATGGGACCAAAAACTTTCGTCCATGTTTCACCTTCTTCAAAATGAGCTATCATATCATCCCCTATGTAGTGACTTCCATGAAACATCTGTTACATGCATGCATTATTATATTTGTATAAACATTTCCCATGTTCCATATTAAAGAGAAGGAAAGTTACAGCGAGACAGGCCGGGCCGGTGTGGGCCGTGAGATTTTGCTTGGTGGGCCCACCACTACGAAATTCGTTGCTGGGGAAGATGACCCAGAAGCCCACAACGGGGTTGGAGGAGCTAATCCACCCATGGACCCCACCATCCTTGTTGTCCATCGAGTATTGGTATTTGTCATCAACCTGGATGTGATGTTAGCTAGTAAATTGTTTTGCAAGATTTGAAAGGAGGAAGGGATAATTAATTAAGTTTACCTCTCCCTTAAGGTCTGGATTAGTGGGATTAACGAGTAAAACAGACTCGGGCACAATCAGTTGTTTCCCTCGATTTGGCAATATGTCTTCTGGCATTGGCATTATTCTTTGTTTCTCATCTGTAATTGCCATATAGTGAAATCTGTTCCACTACCATCATCATCATTCTTGTGTTTTACATTTCAATTACTATCAGATTGTTGTCCTTGTAAAATATTTCAACAGAATCCATTTGTAGTAAAACCTTACATTTGGCGCTGCAACTTAAACACGATCCGCGTCTGAGCAAGATCCAATGCAGGGGATCCTGGAGGACGCGAGTATATCGCGTAGCTGTAGAAACCCGATACTCCACTTCTTACGATGTATCTGCACACACACTACCCATATTTGTATTAAACGTAATGCCTGTATACCACATGATGTGTGACACGTGACATATTTTGAAAAAGTTGTAAGATATTGACCATTAACTTTTTTCTAGATGAGTTACATGTCACACATCCTACAATATGCAAGCACCACCTTGTGGATAGCATAGAATCACACAACATATTTATTTGCACACGTGCTGCTTGTGTAATTAGTTGGACCTTATGTCAATAGTGAGGGGGAGACTAGTCCCACGAGACGTAGGATCATAGGTACTCTTGAATGACACTTCCAAATTTTCATTGCTCAAATTGATCACACTATAGTCGGACCCTCTTAGCCTGTGTACATAAATAATTAAGCACATGAGATCATCTGTTACACTTTAATGTTACATCTTATTTTTTACTATATTTACTTACTATATTTGACTAATCGACACGTGTATATTAGAGAGAGAATTGATATTTATGTCATAATTTTTTACAGATTCTGCATCGATAGCTGTTCAGGTAGTACTCACTACTCACCAAAGATGTGTATATATATCAATTCTATATATGATAATAAATTTGATCAACACCGCATTGATAATATTTGTCCATATTTGATTATTGGACAATTCATCTTTACTATAAGACAACACATTAAAATAGAAAACATACAATTGGTATCTGTCCTGGCCTCCTGGCAAGTTCCAGTTCAAGTCCCAGTATCTGCAAATTAGCATATTAGCATCAGATTCCTCATTTTCAGGATCTACTATTGATGTTATATCACTCGAGTGAAATAAATGATTAATTAAAACTTTTCCTGGAAGAAGATTCGTTAATTAAAACTTACTACGATACATCTTTTAAACTATCTCACCGTTATTTATTTATTTATTTATTTATAGTCTTAGATGTTTATAAAAAAATTATAAATATATTTCTGAGTGTTATCTTCTTTTTTCTTCCAAAACTACCCTCCGACTATTTTAAATGAATCTCTAATTTTTCAACCTACAAATAGTACAATATTTAATTGATAAAATTATCGAAAGATAAAAGAATATAAGGGGAAGTATGAAACAAATTTAGGGATTTAAAGGAAGAAGCAAAAATTAGTTAGGTGTTTATTTGAGATGGGACCCCCACAACTCGCCATATGTGTGGTGATTATTTTAAAATATCTGATGAAATACAATTTGGAATATATGTCTCATCTAATTTTATATATCTAAAACAAAAACTACAGCATAATTATTATCTGGAAAAAGAGTATATAAATAAAGGAATGGAAATTACCCTCTATTAAATTCATTTGATTTGAGGTCTAGCAAATTTTGTATTCCTCCATACTTAATGGCAGTGAGCAGTCCCTGTGGTTTCAGTATTGTGAGCCTCAGCAATCCATTGTCCACTGTAATCTGAGAATATAAATAAATCACATGTCAGATAAAGAGAGAGAGATGTGTTAATTTGATTTGATGAGCTTAAGTACATAGGTGGCTTGTGTTGTAAGAGTGATATTTTTCTTTGACATGCTGTTTTGCATACAATTAAGCTTCATCAGAAATGATCTGTCATACAATATATAAGAGAAGAGTTTCCTCGTTGCGAACGAAGTTATATGCCTTGTTTTGTCTTGCTTTTAGCAAACGAAAAGACAAGACATCTTAACTGGAATAATGTTTGGCATTGGTGAATTTAAAACTTAGTCGAAACTACGTTATCTGTCGTCCCAATTAGGGGCGTAACTAGAGCTGTCAAAATGAACTTAGTTCGATGGGCCAGTCCGCCTAACTCGAAAGAAAGATTGAGCTGACCCAACTTTATAGTGAACCTAAAAAAATTGGGCGCGCCTGGCCCGATCAAAGAAGCCCGATGCGCCAAATGAGCTCAACCCGATTTGACGATCGATTTGGCCCGAAACTGGTCCGACTTCATTTTTGTATACTCCCTTCGTCCCGACTTATTTTGCATACTTTCCGTTTTCGACCGTCCAACTTATTTTGCATACCCTTAAAATGAAAACGAATTATCACAATCTTTACCCCTCAAAATTTCAACCCTGAATCTTCACCTTTAAAAAAGTCAAAGAAAAAGCAAAATCTGTTTTTTCTTAACATCCGTGTCCGATCAACTGTGCAAAATAAGCCAGAACGGAGGGAATATAATTTTTTTTTCTATTATTTAAATAGAAGGTTCAACATCCCCATTAGCACTATCTATTAATTACATAACTTATTTGAGACGGCAAAATATTTCTTGATCCAATTAATTTTTAAAGGGAAAGTCCCCTCCTCGGTTTTTTACATAAAGCATGAGTAAAACAATGTGGTTGCTAGTTGTAGATAAATTTCAACGATAAATGTTTTGTAATGTCACCTTTAATGTAGCATAATCGTATCATAAGACACCATAATATCGAACCATGAATGAAGAAGTACATGAGAGAGAAACTTATTGACACCAATTTCGGGGAATGTTTTTATTATTGGCTTTATTTATCATTTATTGTTATTTTAGTCATAATCCATCTTCAAATTTCAAGTCGCTAACCTTATAGAACAATGATTCGATCAATTCACACGAATATCCTCCCAGTGGTTCGAATTATTACTATCACTGTCTTTTCCTGTTCACTTGCAGGATAGGAAAACCCCTTCCCAATCTAAATGTTTTGATGGGGTTTTTAAGATAAATTCAAAGTGAAAAATGTTTAGGTAGAAAATTTCTTCTTGCATTCTTTATTAAAAATGTTAGAAAAAGCTAGATAATCTTGGTTGCACAAAAAGCCAAACATATTGTGTGAGAAAGTTTACCATCATAAAAAAATATAGCCCTTGCATTGTGATTATCGAGTAAAAAAAAAAAACAAAAAAAGCAAACAAGAAAGTTTATTAAAAGAGTGGTTGCACAAAGTATGCAAAGTAGCTAACAAATTAGAAAATCACTTAAATTGTTGATAAATGCAGTGTTTATATAGTGAGGGGCTAATATGCAATCATATGGTAGGTTGTGATACAACTCGAGAGTAAACACGACCTCCCTTATACACTTATGTAGGGTGATACACATAAATTGTGAGGATTACTCACTTGGGGGGATTTAGTCTTAAGATTAGTTAAAGTGTGTTAGTCGTCATATGTCCATATTGTCATGGTGTATATATTTATAACCGTTGATCCATAATAAAGGTTGCGATTGTTCTAGTATTATTATTATTGTTGTTGTTGCTGTTGTTGTTGTTGCTGTTGTTGTTGTTATTGTTGTTGTTGTTGTTGTTGTTGTTGTTATTGTTGTTGTTCTTATTATTATTATTATTATTATTATTATTATTATTATTATTATTATTATTATTATTATTATTATTATTATTATTATTATTATTATTATTATTATTATTATTATTATTATTATTATTATTATTATTATTATTATTATTATTATTATTATTATTATTATTATTATTATTATTATTATTATTATTATTATTATTATTATTATTATTATTATTATTATTATTATTTTCTTTTGTTGTTCGGAACGCACAATAGGTAAAATTTGGAGATTGCGATCACATCATATTTTATGTGATTTTTAGGTACTAAACCATAGCTAAAAATGTGCAAAAAACACGTGGATTAATGTTTCCTAGCCCTCAATGTTAGGCGGGTTTTACTTATTTTTGTACAAAAAATGACTTATTTGGAGTACTTGTGGAATCCCGATAAAGATCGTGTGACAAAAGGACTTGGAGAAAGATATTTGGAAGTGATTTGGTTCTTGAAGGACCTTAGACCGACATAAAATTAACAAGGATAAAGATGCACCGGGGCAGAATAATTCGCCTAGCTATGTAACACTTTGCACGGCCAAGTAAAAGAGCGGATGCGAGAAACAATTGGAGTCCAAAACATTTTGCCCGTCCGAGCAATTTAGCAACACGAAAAATAGTCTGTCCGGCAAGACTTTGCTCAGCCGAGCAAATTGCCACCTTAGTTATGCATTTTAAAATTAATGCGGTCCAAATCCACTTATCTCCCTACTTTAACCTAGTTAAATTTAAGCACTACCAAAGATAAAAATGTTGAAAATTAGGGTTGTCATGTTCATCATATCCCTTTATGTTGGATACATATCAAATACAAGAATTTTACATTTATACACACAAATCAAAGTAAATAAATATATTGTCTTTTATCAGTTATTTTTTACGAAAATTAGAAAATCACTCGTGCGATGCATTGTTATAAGATATGTTATAAATATAATATTAAAACATCATATGCTAATTTAACATATATATAGATACTAATAAAACAAACTAATAGATCCGAGTAAAATAGGAAAAATGAAAGGTCTTAAGTTACGAAAATGTGACAAGAAAAACTTTGTATATTTACATGGCTGACATTTAATTGAAATGGTTACACATTTACACATTTCGAAACACTTCCTCGTAAATAATATTTGTTGTTTCGTTATAACTCTATTTTCCTGATTGCAAATCGTATCTTCACCCCTTTCCAATTTGTGACCCACGAAACTGCAATATAGAGTTGGTCGACTAACTTTTTTAGGAACAAACCAACGTGAGACAAAGATTACTATTGGCTTTTAAAAAAATTGTCATGGTGTATGAAACAATTAAGGGATATTGTCTGCTTTGGAACTTGAAAAGAAATGCTGGATCGGATGGTGTCAGAGACATTCTTGGGGGTTAACACCGTATGTAAAACATTACTTCATGCCAAAACTCTTCCTTCTAGAACATGAAATCCTAGTTTTATAATAACTAATCTTGTACCGTTGCACAAAGCGATAGAAGACTCTATATTTCTCAAAATCATGACTGGTGTTCCAACCTTCAAAGCCAACTCATGGTTGGGTGCTGCCATCGAAGCTTATTAAGGAATTTAGGTGTGTGCACTTCACCAATAACATCTCTATTTTAATCGGACTTGCAAAACTGTCAGTTCCTTAGGAATTTTGATTTGTGGACATCTTAAACTCGTGTCAAGGAGTACTGATTTGGATTTGGTTTGTAGACCTTTTTTAACTCGTGTCCAGGAGTTTTGATTTATATTTGATTTTAGACCTTTTAAAGTCTAGTCAAGGAGTTACATTTGAGGGACTTTAGGTTATTTTGGCTCGTATCTAGGAGAATTAGATATAGTTTAGGCTTGTACCAAGAGCCATATGATTTAATTTTCTTCACTTGGAGTGTCGTCAGAAGTCTTGCCCCCATATGATTTTGGTTTGGATTGACAACTTCATGGAACATAGAAACACGATCACTTGAAAGTTGGAGACTTCTTCCTTGGGACTTAAAAATTGGATTTAAAGAGAAGAGAGATAGAGATTGTCCTACTGAGCGTGCCAACATTTTTAACAAAATAAGCTGCACAAATAAAACTTATTGATGGAATCAAGAACATGTGTATTATATTCTCTATTTCATCCTATGATTCTTCTTTTCGAGTCGAGCTTTAGAATATGGCACCTTGATCTTACATTGAAGACCATAGGGACCTAACACCTTGATCTCAGATAGAGCGCCGTTTCAAGATTTTTGCAAAGAACACATTTGAGTGCTTTTGATGGAAACCTAAAATGTTGGAGAAGTAACATATTTGCTCCGTATTTTTCCAACTTCTGTTTTGGTGTGTCTTGGAATGAAGAATACGACCCTTTATATATGCGTAGGACGATAGTTCTTTCGTTATCTACTTGATTGAGTGACACAATTTGATTGGCCATTCGTGTTTCAGTGACACTCATTGTCTTTAATAGGAAGATATGATTTGATTTTGTTACCAAATTATTGGTAATTCTCTTCCATATTGGCAAGATTTTATCTTGATTACAATATCGGATTGACTATTTGATTGGGCAAAATTTTTATGTACATACAGGGATATTATAATCCAAGTTAGTTCATTGGCACGTTGCAATTGACCAGATTATGTTTCAACTAAAATATCCCCACTCTTTAGTGAGATGTCAAAATCCCCAACTATTAATGCAACTTCACATACCAAAGACAAATTATATCTCCTTGCATCACTACCTCTTTCTCATGTGAGTTGCAACTTTACATTCGAATGATCTTCTTGAATCTTTTGTGCAGCCATTCTAAATATCTTGGCAAAACCCTTATTCCTGACCAACAAAGCCTTCAATAATCAACAATTTATATATGGGATTGCTTGTCTAATTCATTTGCCTAAAATAAAGGACCAAATTTGTTTGTAAGATTTTTTACTAAAATATATTGCTTTAGAAAATAAATATTTAATACTTACAAAATATAATAAGTAGCTGACATAATGCATCTGATTGCTAATCCCATTTGAACAAACTTTTGATTACTCACTTCAACTAAAGAAAGGCTTCCCGATAACTGGTAGGTTTTGTTAAGTTTCATTATTGGAGGTGATCTTCCATTTTTAGGACTCCTATCAACCTCTCTTCTCAGGGAAGGAATTAAGGAAAACATAATATATGATCGAATATTCTCCAAAAATATATTTTCTTATTGTACTGGAAAATAAATAAAATAAGCAGTTTAGATGGTTTATTTATTTTTGGTAATTGCAATTCATTTTTCATAAATATAAAGAGGACTTAAGTTGTTTAATTAATAATTAGATCGTAGGCGCTCATCATACTTGTACATTGTAAACATGTTAAACTTCACATAAATCAGCTCCTAACGAAAAACGTAAAATTAAAGCTAAATATCCTACTTAAAAAATACTAAATTTACGATGGATTGTTTTGATTGCCAACTAATCTACAACAATAACAAGTTTGAATACTACAAAGTAGGATCATTTGTATTTTATTCTATAATGTATTCATATTTTTAAAATTTAATTTTTTATTTTAAGATATAAAAATAAAAATTGTAGAAAATTAGAATAAAGAAGAAAAAAACCTAAAATAACATATAAAACTTATAAAAATAAGGGTAAACTCTAGAAAATATAAAGTTAAAATTGGTAAAAATGTCCCGTAAGTTTGCCCTAATTAAGAAAATATCCTTTAAGTTTGGCACTTTTTAAAAATGCCTTCTAACTTACAAAAAATTGATAAATATGCCCCGTGACCGGCTACTACAGGTTACCCATCATCCATGAGTTGGCTTTTTTTGCTTATGTGGCACTTAATTTTTTGACTTTTTTTGTGTTTTTCCTGCTTAGTCACTTATTAGGATGGTAAAGAAATTAAAAAAAAAATATATATATATATAAATGAATATAATATTAAATTTATATATAAATGATAGTTAAATTTATATATTATTTAAAATTCATAGTTTTAAATCCTAATCTGAGAAATTATTTTTATAAAGTTTTGATATATTATTTTTAATTAATCTAGATTGTAAAATATATAAAATATTCAAAATAAATTACAGGATGATTTAA
Organism: Ajuga chamaepitys; assembly: GCA_958295605.1. Classification (NCBI taxonomy): domain Eukaryota; kingdom Viridiplantae; phylum Streptophyta; class Magnoliopsida; order Lamiales; family Lamiaceae; genus Ajuga; species Ajuga chamaepitys. Next base: position 28,717,257 of record OY282498.1, read on the forward strand.
AAACAAAAATATACATAGTATGATTATCAAAATCTTTAATATTAAATTAATTTTTTTAATTTTATCTATAAAATCAGTAAAATTATTTTTTAGTAAATCTTAACGTAACTTGAATTTTTTTAAAACTAATTTATAAAAGTAAAATTAATTTTTAGAAGAGTTTTAAATCTTAAATTATTTTATATAAATAAAATTTAGATACATAATTTTACTGATTTTATAAATTTTAATATTATATTAATTTTTTTATATATATATATATTGTTTTATTTTTAATTTCTTTACCATCCTAATAAGTGACTAAGCAGGAAAAACACAAAAAAAGTCAAAAAATTAAGTGTCACATAAGCAAAAAATAGCCAACTCATGGATGACCTGATGGGTAACCTGTAGTAGCCGGTCACGGGGCATATTTATCAATTTTTTGTAAGTTAGAAGGTATTTTTAAAAAGTGTCAAACTTAAAGGATATTTTCTTAATTAGGGAAAACTTACGGGACATTTTTACCAATTTTCCCAAATATAAATTAGAAAAATCCAAAACATAAGAAAAAATCAGAGAAAGAAAAAGAAGAATTACTCCCTCTGTCCCGAATGAACTTGCACACTTTTCGTTTTCATCTGTCCCAAGCAAACTTGCACACTTCTTAATAAGGAAAGTTATAACACAATCTCCACCCTCAATCCATCTTTGAAAAGTCAACAAAATCCCAAAAATGAACTTTTTTTAATAGGTGTACCCACCTGTCTGTGCAAGTTTATTCAGGACGGAGGGAGTACAAAATACTTAGAAAGAATTCCGGAAAATAAAGAAAAGAAGAAAATTCGCGAAAGAAACAGAAAACTATAGAAATCGTTGAGATTTTATATATTCTACATAATTTATTATTTTTTTTTATTTTTATTAGTAGTAATATTTCTTTTTTCCCCTTTCATTTTCTTTATTCTTCTGTATTTTTTTAAATTTATGGATTTTGGGGGGTTTATTTTCCTATCAATTCTTATTTTATTTTCTAAAACTTTATTTTTGATTTGTTATTTTCATTTTTCAATTTTGGAATCTTATCATTTTACTATCTATTATGATTTTGTAATGTTATTATTGATTATTTTTTGTATTTATATGTTATTTTGGAAAATTTCTCCTCTTTTTATGTTTCTGAAATTTTTATGTGTAATCTTGGAAATTCTTCTTCTTTTTTTTCTAATATTTTTGTAATTCATTTTTTCATCTATAAATTTTCATTTTATTTTTCAATTTTATTGGAATTTTTCGAAGATTCTCATTTCAGTATGTTTCTTATTATTCTAAAAATTACATTTTAAATTCTTTTAGATTTTTTTATTTAAATTTGTTTTTGGAATTTAGAAATCAAATATCGCATTATAAATAAATAAATATATATATATATATATGTATGTATATATATATGTGCGTGTGTGTGCGTGTGTGTGTGTGTGTGGGGGGGGGGGGAGGGGGGGGGGGGGGGGGGGCGGAGGGGGAGGGGCGCATGTTTAAGTATAGCACAACTGAACTCAACAATTATTATTTGTAAATAAACAATAAACTCAACATATAGCTATTACATATATATTGATATACTAATAATATATATTATATACATTAAGTATAATTATATAAAATAACATTATTTTATTCATGTAGTGGAGAAGGTTCTCGAGAATCTGAAGAAGAAAATAAGCCATCTTGTAGATATTAGTTCAATTTTATCAAGTGGCTCATGGTATGAAGTAGATGTTTTGAGGATTCCAGAACCGGGCTTGATTTGTAAGGAACCGGATCAGAAAACTGGGTTTTAGCTAAGATCAGTAATGAGGTTAAAAAGGAACTGGGTTTGAGGTGGTTCGTCAGTTACAACGGTTTCATTCTGTTGCATGATAAACCGTTGTGAAAGCCCCGCTGCAGCAGTTTGAAATAGCTTGAGTCAAAGTGGTTACAACTCCCTCAACTTCCAGATTCGAGCTTCGATACTTATATACATTGTAATCACTTGTAATTGCGAGCTTATAGAGATAGTTTTCCCTCTGTAAACTTTACACACTCAAGAGAATTAGATATCTAGGGTTTCTGTTTCAGATCGAGGTGTGATCTGGGGTTTTGCTAGATTTCTGGATAATTCTTGTAATTGATTGAGTAGTGGAGTGAATTGAGGTGTGTAGAACCTCCGTGGATGTGGATCATCTTTGATTGAACCACATAAAATCCCTGAGTTCATCATTTTCATTTATGTTCTTGGTTCATTTGTGTTTGGCCGATTTCTTGTTTATTGTTCGTCCAAATTCTATTGTGACTTCTGTTTTGTGTGAGATTGAGCTGATCCTAACAAGTGGCGCCGTCTGTGGGAAGCATTCTCACGCAAGCAAAAGACAAAGATGTCGGGAATGAAGATGGATCTGGATAAATTCTCAGGGAAGAATGATTTCTACCTATGGAAGATCAAGATGAAGGCCATCCTGGTGCAAAATGGGTTGGTGAGTGCTCTCAAACCTGAAAGTGACTGGGTAGAGACTGAGAAACCCAAATATGCAGAGATAGACCAAAAAGCATTGAGCCTAATCATTTTGTGTCTTGGTGATAAGCCTTTGAGAGAAGTTTCGAGGTGTATGAATGCAATTGAGGCCTGGATCAAACTGGAGGATTGTTGGAATTATATCTATTATAATACTCTTGTAGAAAGTAATATAATTAATCCCTTTCCCTATGACCCTTCTTGGTTGTCATAATTTGTATCTTTATTAATTAACCCTAGAGATGGATCTATAAATTTATATAAACCCTAACATGCACCTATAACACATAGGAGTTAAGGGATTCGACCTGATAGTTGTTTACACAAGAGGTCGATTTCTGATTGAATGATTTCCGACTCCCGTTTTAACCTTCTGGACTGTATCCCCTACTCAATCCTCAATGCCGGATGGACGACGAACTTTGAAGAATTCCAAGTGGGAAGGAACACAACCGCCGCCGCCTACTCTCTCTTTCTCTCTATTCAGTGATCTTTTTTAGCGTTAATTCATCTTTTTTTAGTGTTAATTCTTCTTTTTCACAGAATGAGAGACCATGTATTTATAATACATGGTTGAGTGTGGGCCAAGCCTGGTAGTTTAATTCCTTCTAGGATTAGGAATTTAATTCCTTATTCCTAAACCCTTATTAGGAATTTAATTCTTTATTCCTACTTGGACTAGGGTCTATATGGGTCAGTCCAGGGATCAAATACAAGAAATAAAGATGGGCCTAACTATGAATTAATTCTTCCTTGTTCAGCCCAGAACATGATTAATTCATAAATATTAATTCATTCCACTAGAGAATTAATATTGACTTACCCCTTTATTCCCGAGTTGAGTCGGGGCTTGAATTAGACTTAATTAATCCCCGTATTTAAGATATCGAATATCCATTAATTAATTAAAGCCTCTGACATCGTAAATCAATTAATTTCTTATTTATTCCTTAAGTAGTACCATTCAACCTTATTATTGTACCTGAACTTAATCAACCTGCAGGGTTTAGTACAATAAACCTTTTGAGCTCCTTAAGGGGATATCATCATCCTAAACGGATACGGTTACTTAAATACAAATTACCAATTATTATATGCAAGTTGCTGTCACCCAAAATACATAGTATAAAAGTTATATCTTAACTCTTGCCCATAGTAAATCAAAGTGACACACAAACAAGCATTCATAACTGTAATCTTATTTAGGCTTTAGATTATTATAAGTCACCGAGATCTCTAGTTCTTCACTAAGGTCAGGCAGAAGAACATATCTCACTGTGATCCTATCAATACATAAATACGTACCACTATAAGTAAATAGTCAAGATAAACTATTTCTACTTAATACTGCAGCCTAAACCAACAACTCGTCCTCAAGCTGTCTAAGTTGTGATTTACATTTTATATCTCTTTAAGTTTAACCAATTATATGATCTTCTGTGATCTTCAACACACTATAGGATCTACTTATTTGCAAGAGATATGGGGACACATACATAGTGAAAATGCAAATATAATTAGATAGGAGATAAATAGTGAATAACTGGAAACATTGTATATAAAAAGTTTTGCTTTCAGTATACAAATCCAACAAGGATCTCTATCAATCTAAGTCAGTATCAAACAAGCTGTTTCTCAAGCAGAGATTACTGGCTTTCAAAATGGTGGAGGAAAAGGTCATCTCTGATCAATTAGATGAGTTTAAAAAACTTCTTGATGAGCTAGAAGATCTTGGGGTAACAATGGAAGATGATGACAGAGCCTTGATGGTGTTAAATGCTTTACCAAGATCTATGGAAGGTTTCAAAGATACTTTGATGTTTGGGAGGCAGGATAAGCTGAGTTATGACTCAATCATTACTGCTTTGAAGACCAAATGTTTACAAAATCAAGGAGATAAGAAGGCAACTCAATCTGGTGAAGGATTAAATGTTAAGTTCAGAAGAAACTACCAAAAGAAGAAGGGCTAAACCTCAAAGAACCTCAAGAGTGGCAACAATGCTCAGAAGAAATCTAGAGAATGGGTAGAAAACAGAAAGTGCTTCAAGTGTAAACAAATTGGGCACCTAAAGAAAGACTGCCCACAGAAGATGAAGAAGAAGGAAGGTCAGGGTGCTGAAGCTGCTACAGTTGAACATGAAGAAGACACTCCAGAGGTCTTAAATGTTACTGAGTCAAAAATGGAGATGGAGTGGGTATTGGACACTGGTTGCTCTTTCCATATGTGTCCTCATGAAGAATGGTTTCAGAATCTCAAGAAAGGAGATGGAGGGTGTGTACTGCTAGGAAATGACCAATCCTGCAGAGTTCAAGGCATTGGATCTGTAAACATCAATATGTTTGATGGAGTTACAAGAACAATCACAAATGTAAGGTATGTGCCTGGACTTAAAAGAAACCTAATCTCCTTAGGATCTCTTGTTGCTACTGGGTGTGAATTCAAGTCAGTTGATGGTCAGTTACACATAACCAAAGAGAACAAGCTGGTAATCAAAGGAAGACAACATAATGGCTTGTTTATTTTGGTGGGAAAACCAGTGGTTGGAGATTTGGGAAACATTCTAGGAAATGATGAACTAACACTGTGGCATAAAAGGTTAGGACACATTGGGGAAAGGGGACTAAAGGAACTATCCAAGAAAGGCATAATTGGAGAGGTTGGAAATCAGACACTTGAATTTTGTGATAAATGTGCATTAGGCAAATCACAGAAATTGGCTTATGCCAAGGGGATACACATTACTCAAGAACCTCTAGATTATGTTCACTCTGATATCTGGGGACCATCCAGAATTGAAACTCATGGAGGAGGAAGATACTTTATGTCTGTTATTAATGACTTCAGCAGGAAAGTGTGGGTGTTTGTCATAAGAAATAAGAGTGATGCCTTAACTATATTCAAGACATGGTTACTTCAGATGGAAACTTTAAGGGGGAAGAAACTCAACCATTTGAGAACTGACAATGGCTTAGAGTACTTATCTACAGAGTTTACAACCTTCTGTAATGAGAAAGGGATTACTAGACATAGAACAGTTCCCATGAATCCTCAACAGAATGGAGTGGCAGAATGATTCAACATAATTATTCTTGAGAGAGTAAGGTGTATGTTAATTGATGCTGGATGACCAAAGGTTTTCTGGGGAGAAACAATCAACACAGCATGTTACTTGATAAACAGATCACCTTCATCATCTCTAGGGTTCAAAACACCAGAAGAAGTATGGAGTGGAAGAGTTCCAAGTTATACAGGTCTAAAGGTGTTCGGATGCCTGGCTTATGCTCATATGAAATCAGATAAACTTGATCCAAGAGCATACAGGTGTGTGTTTCTGGGATATCCAGAGGGAATAAAAGGCTACAAGCTATGGTGCTTGGAACCTGGAAATCAGAAACTAATGATAAGTAAAGATGTTAAATTCAATGAGCCAACTATGGGATATCACTTCTCTGGAAATCAAAAAGAACATGATGGAATTACTGAAGCAGAAAGACTATCAGTTCAGGTGAAGACTCATATAGATCCTGAGTCACAAAGGGTTGACAACTTGAATGAATATTCAAGTGACAGTTCATCAGAAGAAGAGGATGTGCCACCCAGAAATACAAACTTAAGAGACTACAGCATTGCCAGAGATAGACCAAGGAGGCAAATTCAAAGACCAGACTTCTATGGACATGCTCGAAGTGTACATTATGCACTTAGTATTGCTGAAGACATAGAACACTAGGAACCACAAAATTTCAAAGAAGCTGTAAGTGGTGATGAAAGTGAATACTGGGTTAGTGCAATGATGGAAGAAATGGAATCTCTGGAAAGGAATGACACTTGGAAACTGGTGGATAAACCAAAAGGTCAGATGTTGGTAAGTTCCAAATGGATATACAAGAAGAAAGTTGAAACTGGAGACTTAGAAAGGATAAGGTATAAAGCAAGATTGGTGGCAAGGGGTTTTACTCAGAGAGAAGGTATTGATTTCAATGAGGTTTTTTCTCCTGTGGTGAAACATTGCTCTATCAGACTACTTTTGTCGAAAGTAACACAAGAAGATATGGATTATAGCAGCTAGATGTCAAAAAAGCATTCTTACATGGAGACTTAGTTGAGAACATATATATGAAGCAGCCTGAGGGGTTTGTGATTCCTGGAAATGAAGAAAATGTATGTTTTCTCAAGAAACCATTATATGGATTGAAACAAAGTCCAAGGCAGTGGAATAAGAAGTTCAATGAGTTTATGTTAAAGGCTGGTTTTGTCAGAAGTCTGTATGATAGTTGTGTATACTTTGATAAGAGTACTAGTGTTGATCCTGTGTATCTGTTGCTTTATGTGGATGACATGCTTATTGCAAGTAAGAGTAAACATAAAATACATTTGCTAAAGAAGAAGTTGAGTTCTGAGTTTGACATGAAAGATTTAGGGGATGCAAAGAAGATTCTGGGGATGAGTATAATTATAGATAGAGTTGCTGGAAGTCTATGGTTGTCTCAGAGGCATTATCTTCAGAAAGTGGTGGAGAGGTTTCAGATGCATGAGGCTAAAACATTGAGTATTCCAGTAAGCCAACAACTCAAATTATCAAAGGAACAGAGTCCTAAAACAGCAGAAGAGGTGAGATACATGAGAAATGTGCCTTATGCAAGTGGGATTGGAAGTTTAATGTATGGGATGATATGCAGCAGGCCAGACTTAGCATATTGTGTGTCTATGGTTAGTAGATATATGTCGAATCCAGGAAAAGCTCACTGGGATGCTTTGAAGCAAGTGTTGAGATACTTAAAAGGGACAGTTAATCCGGGGTTGAGATTTCAAAAACAGGCAAATGTATCTATTCCATTGGAAGGTTTTGCAGATGCTGATTTTGCTGGCAATGTTGACACCAGAAGGTCAATTACAGGGTATGTGTTTACTTTATATGGTACTGCAGTGAGTTGGAAAAGTGTACAGCAATCTGTGGTAGCTTTATCTACCATAGAAGCTGAATACATAGCTTTGACAGAAGCAATTAAGGAAGCTCTGTGGCTGAAAGGAATTCTGAAGGATCTGGGAATTAAGCAGGAATGTGTGACTATATACTGTGATAATCAGAGTGCACTACATCTGGTAAAACATCATGCTTTCCATGAAAGATCCAAGCATATAGATGTCAGGTTACATTTTGCAAGGGATGTGACAGGGTTAGTAGAGATTAAGAAAGTTCACATCAGTTACAATGCTGCTGATTTCTTAACCAAAGCAGTGTCTGGGAGCAAGGTAGTTCATTGCTCAAGCCTGATCAGGCTTGAACGATGTGGTTGATAGATAAAGAACAAAGTCAGGTTGAGGTAAGGACATGCACTTGAATTCATTGAGGTGGAGATTTGTAGATATTAGTTCAATTTTATCAAGTGGCTCATGGTATGAAGTAGAAGTTTTGAGGATTCCAGAACCGGGCTTGATGTGTAAGGAACCGGATCTGAAAACTGGGTTTTAGCTAAGATCAGTAATGAGGTTAAAAAGAAACCGGGTTTGAGGTGGTTATAACCGTCAGTTACAACGGTTTCATTCTGTTGCATGATAAACCGTTGTGAAAGCCCCGCTGCAGCAGTTTGAAACAGCTTGAGTTAAAGTGGTTACAACTCCCTCAACTTCCAGATTCGAGCTTCGATGCTTATATACATTGTAATCACTTGTAATTGCGAGCTAATAGAGATAGTTTTCCCTCTGTAAACTTTACACACTCAAGAGAATTAGATATCTAGGGTTTCTGTTTCAGATCGAGGTGTGTTTTGCTAGATTTCTGGATAATTCTTGTAATTGATTGAGTAGTGGAGTGAATTGGGGTGTATAGAACCTCTGTGGATGTAGATCATCTTTGATCGAACCATGTAAAATCCCTGAGTTCATCATTTTCATTTATGTTCTTGGTTCGTTTGTGTTTGGCCGATTTCTTGTTTAATGTTCGTCCAAATTCTGTTGTGACTTCTGTTTTGTGTGAGATTGAGCTGATCCTAACACATCTCGCACTCCTCATACCAACAAAATAATTTTTTCTCACTTCTGTGATGATCCAAACGTGAATAGATTCATCGGTGGTTGATTGACCTAATTATACTGATTTTTTTTTAATTGAATATTCCCAAAATTATCCACAAAGTAACATTAAAGATCAACCAATTCAGATCCCTAATTTGATTTTGAAAATTTTCAAAATAATAGCGATGTTTTACATCAACGGAGTGATAAGTTCAGATGATTGAAATCATGTATGACTATAACTTTTATTATTTGGAAGACAAAAGTTTTCCTCCTAGAGAGATACATTTTACAGTTGTCCTTTTATATTTTATCAGATTTTCATAAAATTCTAAAATGGCACTCCCTCCGTCCCACCTTATCTTGCACATTTTCCGTTTTCGTTCATCGCAGGCGAACTTGCACACTCCTTAAAAAGGAAAGTTATAACACAATCTCCACCCTCAAAATCTCCACCCTCAATCTCTACCCTCAATCAACCTTTGAAGTCAACAAAATCTCAAAAAATAACTTTTCTTTATACTTGTGCCAACCTCCCCGGTGTAAGATAAGATAGGACGGAGGAAGTATATATTAAGATCAGATGGAACCATGATTAATTTGTTTTACTAATTAATTTTTCTCAAATCCCTAAAATATAAATATTTCATTATTTTAATTCTGAAAACATTAATATATGCACATTACCAATTTTCTATTACAATTTCAAAATCAATTTATCTCCATTTAACATTTGTTCCACTATTTTCTTGTTTTTATTATGTACTTGCAGGGCTTGGAAAGGGTTACAATGTTGATTAAAGGGATTACAATGGGTGGCGGCCAACTTTTATTAGAATCCAATCAAGCTTCCCATTTTAATGAGAGACGGTATACTATAAGATTGGACGGGTTTCCTTGAGAGTTTATTTTTAGAAATAGATAATTTCGTTATATATTGTAAGATACACTAATTGTGATTTTTGAAATTTCAGCGAACTGCACTCCTATGTTAGAACACTGATAAATAAAATAATAAAACAAAGAAAAGACATCGGGAAATTAACAAGGGGAAAAAATCTCTTAGTCCCTCGGACTTTATATAATTGATAATATCGTCAAGTAACCTATGTTTTCCAAGAAGACCTGACTCTTCTATACCTAACTTATTGTATCACAAATAATACTCGGCGACTCCCGTCGGCTTCTTTAAATCTGACACGACACACCACCAAAGGTCAAACGAACTCTCCCCACCCCGCCATGAAGCAACTTCTCCCAAAGATGTTTCAACATAACAACTATGTTATAACACTACTGACACGCGCATTAACCCCATCTTAATATTCTAAATAATACTTCTCTCAAATATTAATTGTTGAATACAAAAAAAAGATTAGCAGTGCAACTCAGATCACTGTGTTGTATTCGGTGATTTTATTGACTACATGAAAAAACATATATACACGCAATTAGTGTGAACTACTTGACCCTCAAGTAAACTGCGTCTTCAGATAAGGTAAGATATTACTTCCCAAATCTTTCAAATTCCCTTCCTTCATGCTTATCTTCATCAACCAAGAATACTCCATATCTTCTAGATTTTGTACCAAATCTTATACCTGCATTACTTAATAAATTAACATTAACTAAAATATAATTTTGACAAAAATCCCCAAACTTATATCTTTACAATCTCTCCCCTTTTTGGTCATTTATGTCAAAAGCATCGAGAAACAAGAAAGTACTACTTCCCTTTTTCGCCACAAGTATGATAAGCTCCCCCTTAGCCACGATTGTCATCATGAGCAACTAATAGATATTTAAACTAAAAAGACACTAAACAATGAAAGTAATAGGCACAACCTATTAATTTTACTAATAAAAGAATCACTTCCAATGTCAGGTCCGCCAAAATATAAATCCAAAGTCAAGGCAACCAAAATGTATACATGTAGCTCCTCCAGCAAGTAAGCTCAATTAGTTTTTTCTATACAACAATCAGAGAGATTCAGGCTCCCCCTCAGAATGTGCCTTTCCTTTTCTCACCTTTTTGACACAATATATAGCACCAATAACACATGAATGAGGCGCTCACCATGATGTTGACCGGATATCCTGATGAGGAATGAAAGGATTGAACAATATTAGCTAGGTTACGAGGAAAGAAGAGCAATAGAGAGAATAAAAAACAAGGTACAATCCGGATTGCAATGAGCCAAGGGAAATGGGATGTACCATTTCCAACACTACTCTGTCAACCCAGGAGGCACTACAATATAAATGGCTTTATGTAACATTTCGTTTGTAACACTTTTAAAATTTTGACATATATGTAACACTTTTGTAACACTTATGAATATGTAATACTTTCATGTAACACTTTTGTAACATCTGCGAATATGTAACACTTTCGTGTAACACTTTTGGAATATGTAATGCTTTGAACGTAATACTTTTAAATTGTAACACATTTAGGTAACACTTTTAAATAAGTAACACTTTTTATGCAACACTTTTGAATAAGTAACACTTTTATGTAACACTTGTAATTAATAAAATTATTTATTTTATTTTAAACTAATTAAATATTAGTGGATTTATTTTTCTCACGTGACTTTTATTTTTATTGGTCACATATGTTACATCTTAATTACCACAATAGAATATCTGTAACATAAGTGGTAAAAACGATAGACTCAGACCTACAAAAATAACAATTTATTAAAGCACCTAAAGATTTACTTATTCGTTACAAAAAATACATTAAGTTTTATTTATGACTTATTTGTGTGTATGTACATATATATACACACATTATATTTTTACTAAACAATAACAAAATAGACTTGTAGCTTTAACAATTTGAATACATTTCTTAAGTGTGAGAACCTAGACTTTGGACATTTGGTCATGTCTCTTAATGCTTGTAAGTTTATTTTTTTATTTAAAATCTATAAAACACAATATTTAAGGTGTCTTATACATAAAATTATGGTAATTAAAGGCAATGATAGTGTCTTAAGATTTATATACAATAATTAGATGTATAAAATTAATGTGATATAAAATAAGTTTTATATATATATAAATATGAGTGAATGAAAATGGAAAAAACAATTAATGAAAACTTTGTGTCAAATTGATATGGATAACCTAAATAAAACTAAGTTTGATTGTAGTTTGATGAGAACTTAATTGTGAGTATATTTTATTGATGTTACAATAAAATCTTGTGTATATATTGTTTTTCTTAAAAAAATAACTAAAAAAGTTATTGTAGCTTAGTGGTTAAGATATTGTGCTTAAACTCCTGCAACCTAGCAACCTGGGTTCGAAACCCAGCAATGACAAATTTTTAATTTTTTTCTTCAATTAAAAGTGTTACATAAAGGGGGGTTATATGTAACATTTTTTAGTGTTACCATAAAGTGTTACAATTTAAAACCTAATGTAACACTTATTAAAAGTGTTACTAAAGATCATCAAAAGTGTTACATTAGACTTTAGGTAGCACCGGCAAATGTAGCACCAATAAAGTGTTACCTAAAGTCTATAGTAACATATTTTAATCTATATGTAACACTTTTTGGGTGTTACATTAGCTCATTTATGTTGTAGTGAGGCAAGGTCTCACCGTAATATGGAATTTGCAAAGTGCAGAACCCCCAAAAAGTTACCAGTTCCAGAATTAAATTAGTCAATTAAAGAAATGTTTGCATGACACCATAATAGCCAAAGAAATGTTACCATAGACAATATGTAAAACTTTAATGGTGTTATATTTGTTGGTATTACCTATAGTACAAGGTAACACTTTTAATGCTCTTTTGTAACATATTTTAAAAGTGTAACATTAGGAATTAAATTATAACACTAGTGGAAACACACTTAAAATGTTACATATACCACATATGTAACACTTTCGAAATATTTGTAACAGTTTTTTTGTAACACTTTATTATCCTATGGTAACATTTTATTTATTAAATAAATTAAAAAATAATTTTTTCAAAAGGTAGACTTGAAGGAAAGGTCAAACCCTACCTCACAGATGAAAGCTAACATAGTAACTAATTGGACTATGTTGAATCTTTATACTAACATTGTCCTCTTATATATATATATATATATCTATATATATGATGAAAACGAATGTACATGCACTTTCCGTCAAGTCTTTTATTAGTTCGTTACAACTGTTATTATTATAATATATATTATATAATATAATTATATTAACTTATAGTTTACATTTTTTTTCATTAGTAATTTTCAATAAAATATATTATTTGAAAACTTAAGAAGAATTTTAAATGTGAATCATTTTGATGGTTTCGAATTAAAAACTTGGAATCATTATACTAATTTATCTTAAATTTATTACCATGCAAATGTCTACTAGATGAATTTTGGAAAATGCTTTCTCCATAATTCATGTTTCCTCAATTAAAGGATAGAGGTCTTAAACTATGGTTATTATTTCATATATTCATAAGATTCAGTATTAGCTTATAGTTTATATTATTAGCATTAGTTTATATTTAACAATTATTTCCACCCTTTCATGTTATAAATGCTATATTGTAGTGATTAAGATGTAACACAAAAGTGATCACTGTTGGTTTTAAATATTTTGAATGTTATATATATATTTATTGCATAATGTTTGAATACTTTACATTGTCCTACTTTCCATTTCGGTCCGTCCCACTTAACTTGTCACACCCATAAATAGCAATTAAAGGCAACAATCTCCACCCTCAAAATATCCACATTCAATCTCTACCTTTAAAAAAGTCAAAGATTCCATAAAATCTATTTTTTCTTAACATCCGTGCCCGGTCAACTGTGACAAGTTAATCGGGACGGAGGGAGTATAAAGATTCACAACTTAGATGGAGTTGAACAATTTATTAGTAGACGTTGATGTGCAAGGCTCAGATTGGTTTGTCTTGACCAAGAGAATACACTAGTATATTCATTGCACTGAATTGGACCAATAGCGAGATAATTTTTCTAGCTGCTTGAAGGAAAAATTAGATCTCATTGGTTATTATTTTCTTAATTTCTGTCACTTAATTGAGATTGTATATAATTAATAATATTTCTTTGAATTATTATGGGTAAAGAGTCATTGGGACTCAATACTCTATAATTTGGGCAATATTATTAATTATATGACATATTGCTAAATTAATACAGAAAATCGTGTCTTGGTAAAATAAGTTGATTATGTCCCCTTGATGGAGTCCAAATGTTTATCATATCAAACCTGTACAGTGGATTAACTTCCGATATGATAATAAAGTTGAGTTGTTTGTTCTCAAGGAACAAAAAATATTAATTAATTAAAGCATTCATTAGCTTAAATTAATTAATGAACATTGAATCTTAAACACGGAAAAAATAATCAGGAGCCATATTTCGTAATATGGATTAGGATGGGTAGTTCAATATTAATTCTATAGTGGAATGAATTAATAATAATGGGCTAGAATAATATTGATGGCTCAATATGGACATCTAGACCCATTGGGAGGCCCAATCCTATTCCTCTTAAAGGCCCCTTGAGTAGCCCAATAAAATTTCGTTAACTAAAAAGATAAGGATTAATTAGAAGTAGGAGATAAGGAAAGATAGATATGGAAGAATCTAATTCCTAATGGGTTAGGATTTATCCATATTTTCCTCTCCCACTTCCTAATCCTAAAAGGGGGCAGATTTCGGCTCCTATCCCCTATAAATAGGGGACCAATCTTGGTCCCCATATGCAATAGGAGATTCATAAGTGAGTGGATACTTTTCTAGAAAATTAATCCTTTCCTTGAGAGTTAAAAAGTTCATTTTGATTTCCCACCGAATTGGCGAGCTTGGACTTAGAAAATACTCAAGAAGATCTGTGGGTTAAAAGATTAATTTTTCTCAACGGTGTCTCTCCGATTCGAAGGTAAAATACTATAATTCCTTAGTTCCGCATGTTTATTGCCTATTGTATGATTACCTTGATTCAATTACTTTAATTATATGATTTGATCGTTCATATCATTGTTGTTTGAGTATTGAAAAAAGAAATTCAAATTACAACCCGAATAGATTCTTGGCACAATCCCCTATTCCCTAACAATGGAGGCACCTTGGAAGCAGTGTGAATCGACCCAGATTATGGTAATGGGATCTAGACATCAGCAAGTGGAAAAATCATAATTAGCACAGGCATTTGGAGTTTCACCATACAGGATAATTTGCAATACCATGGACAGGGAATGTGTCCTTGGCTGAGCCAACCCTGGGCTCAACTCCTATCACTGATGATGAGGTAGCAGTTATCGGGAAAATGGGTATCGGTGAGATTTCCATCGGAGTAGGTGTAGGAGTGGTCGTCGGTTGAGGGGGAACGACGGTCGGTAAAGTGATCCTATTATGGACCGCAACAACGATCACTATGACGCACTATTTTCTAACCTAGTATATTAGCAAGTGTACGGTGCTAGTGCAGACAGGAGTGAGCAGGTCGATCCCACATGGACTGTGCACCTATATCAACTAAGTACCCTAATTAGAATAGCTCGACTCTATCTATACTCTCAAAGTTGATTGATTGGTGTTTTCCCTAGTGAAACATACGCTTAATCGAAAGCAAGCAAGTAAACACGAAAGATTTGATCAGATAAAAGACGTTTATAGGGTTTTAATTTCAATTACAATCTTCTATTTTTTATTATTCTAGTATTCTAGACTTTTAAACCGATTCTTATTGTTTATTTGGCGGCACAACTATTGATTATCCCTCCTCTCGGAGGATGCTAACATGTAGATCAATTATGAATAATTACTCTCTCGGGCTAACTATCACATAAAGACTCCGAAAAGACCCTAAACTAGTGCCTACACAGATATCTCACTCCTCTCGGACGATTATCGATCTATGCCATATGTTATAAGGCTATTAACAATCCTCTCCTCTCGGATGTCGAATTTCTAAGCATGTAGAAAAATATCAAGTGATCAAGTTGATAAACTCATAAGAATAAAACAAGCATATAGATAAACGATTAAAAATGAAGTCTAGTATTAATAAAACAAAATCAAAACATAGTCAATATGTGATCTACTCTCTAACCCTAGAACCCCAAGGGATTAGTACTCTTGTTCATCAATAATAACAAAAAATATTAATAGACAAACAAACATCTTTGATTAATAAAAACAACAAAAAGAAACAAAACCCGATACTTAAATCTTGATCTTCGTCTTTTCAGGTTCCTTGCTCTTCAATCCAAGCCTCCAAGGGTCTCCAGTGATAAAAGATGATTAATTTCGGACTTGGGATCTTCTATTTATAAGTTGGGATGGACTGGGGTTGAAACGGGCCGAAAATAGGCGAAAACGCATTTAAAACGCGTTACCTAACTAACCAACTCGACCGAGTCAACATAAGCGACTCAACCAAGTCGATGCCCATTTTTACAACTCGATCGAGTATTTTCCTCAACAAACTTTTATAAAAATACAAACTATTAGCTCGACTGAGTTACTTGTGCGACTTGGTTGAGTAGATCTCTCTTCATCCTACTCGACTGAGTTGCTTGTTGTGAGTCGTTCATGTCATTCTATCATGTTTTTCTTCCTGCTTTCCTCTTAACTTCATCGTTTCATCCCTCTTTTGACTCACATGCTCGTCAGACTTCGTACAAACGGATTTTTTAGCTTAAAATCACCTAAATAACTTCTAAACAAGCACACACACGTCATACAACACAATATGATGAATATAAGCACAAATTATCCAATTATTCACGTACATGGTATAAAAAGCTCTTTTAAGTTGACCTAAATGCATGCGTTCATCCCCGATAAACCCAAATAGAAACGAACAAGAAATCAAGCATTTAGGGCAATTACCTCA
The DNA here is from genome assembly GCA_958295605.1 of Ajuga chamaepitys. Taxonomy (NCBI): domain Eukaryota; kingdom Viridiplantae; phylum Streptophyta; class Magnoliopsida; order Lamiales; family Lamiaceae; genus Ajuga; species Ajuga chamaepitys. The sequence continues at coordinate 28,733,691 of OY282498.1, forward strand.
GTCACAATTTTTTTAAAAATAGACAACAGAGACAATTGAGCATATACAACATGGCAAGAAATTAACTTCTCTCGAGGCAAGATACTTTTAAATAAATGATCCTCAACAGTTAAGTGTATCACTCATCTCTCATGTGTATGAAATAAGACGTGTTTACACCGAAATTGGACCATATGCATTGTCTACCATAAGTTTTCCTATTATCTAACTTATACTTCGTACTTGAGACTTCTGAACAAAGAATCATGAAGGTCTTTATTTTGGTTGTGATGTAAACTTTAGCTAATGTGGGATAAAGTTAGACAAAAGTGACTTATTCTTGGACTAATCAAGTTATTTCTATCCGAACTACCCCTTAAACAAGTTCACTTAATCCTCACTCTTCAATTCTTAGAAAACTAAAAGTAATGGTTCTTCACCTCGCAAAAGCTCTTTAAATTACCTCATCAACCAATTGCTCTCAATGCCTAACAAATTTGAGTACCACTTTGGGACTACTCAATTTTTCAATCACTAGGGCATATTAATCACTTCTTCTCATTTAACCCCTCCTAAACTGCAAAATTAACATAAAATAAAACAAACATACTTCTTTACCTTTTTTCCTAATTTTCAAATTTTTTTTTTTTTTTGGTAGAAACGAAAATCACACTAATAAATACTAGGAGGAGCTACTGATGAACGTGAAAAAGGGTAATGGGTGGAAAGCCCTCTTTGCTAATATCCTCACTCATAGAGCTTTCTTTTGATTCCTCCTGTAGAGAATTTATGGCACTAACAATTTCCACAACATCAAGATCAGTACAATCAATATTATTTGTGGCAAAAATAGATTCAGCTAAGCAGACTTCTAAGGGGTCATCATCTATAGGCGAAATGAGTTCTCTATGTAAAGTAGCATCTAAACAATGAATAGAACGACATGCTTCTATTTGATTCACTTCCTCATTATGATGGAATTTTAAAGCTATATATATAGAAAATGTTAGCTTATCATCATTCACCCTTTTGCATATCAATCAATGCTCTTTCTATTGCTAGAAACGAACGACCTAGAATCAAGGGAAGCTTTTTATTTTCTAACATATCTAAGACTACAAAATCTATCGAAATGATAAAGTTGCCAACTTTTAATAAAACGTCGTGTACAATACCCCTTGGGTAGGTCAAAGACCATATGCCGTTTGTAGGGCGATTGTGGGTTTTATTGTTCCTATTCCTAATTTTTCAAATATAGACAAATCCATAAGGTTGGTATTAGCTCCTAAATCGCACAGTGGTCTCTCAAATACCTCAATACCAATCATGCAAGTAATTGTAAAACTACTTGGATCCTTATGCTTTTGAGGCAACTTCCTTTGAATCACCGCACTGAATTCTTTCGTCAAATTAATTGTCTCATAGTCTTCAAATTTTCGCTTCCTTATTAATATCTCTTTCAAGAACTTTGCATAGTTCGGTATTTGTTGTAAAGCATCAACAAACTGGCTATTAATTTGAATTTTCTTAACCATCTCCAAGAATTTAGCAAATTGTTCATCAATTTGTTTTCTACGAAAAGCTTGAGGAAAAGGAAGGGGAGCGATATATTTACGAGCAGATAGTAATAGATTTTGGCTTCACAGTCCCTTTTAGACTAGATTGTGGCTCTTTTTCTTTCTCTTCGGATGCACTTTCTTCTTCTAGATGTTCTTTCTTTAGAGCTTTCTCTTGGTCAACCCCAAATTGGGTCCTTCATATTTTGTGCCACTCCTCAGACAAGTGGCTTGGCACTGTTCCTTTGGGTTTACCTCTGTATCACTTGAGAACTGCTCTTTTTGGTGTACCATATAATTTGTGCAATTTGACTCAGGTGAGTCATTATGGTGGACTGAGTCATCCTTAATTCTTTCAACTTCGATCCTTGGCCAACGAATGCTTTATTCAAGTTCATGTAATTACCATCTATATTCTTCTCCATCTTCACCATCTTCTCATCATACTTGACCATCTGAGACTGCAACAACTCTTCTTGAGTCAGTTGTCGTCCTTCATGAATCATGCCATTAGTGACTGTAAATTTCGGTGGTGGTTGGAGTGAACTATATGGATTTTCGTACGAGAGATTAGGATGATTCCACGCACGTTGCTACTATTGATTGTACTGCTACTCATTACCAGAAGTTATTGAAGTTTCTTTGACTAACCTAGTTAGCATCTTCAACTACTTCCTGCATGGGTGGCTGTATTGCATTGGACTCGGTATGCTGGGCTAAGTTAACACTAGTTAGTAAATTTAACTGATTAGTAATAACCGTCATTTAGGCTGCAAATGAAGAAGATGCCGCAGTCTCAGTGGTGTAGGCTACCCTTCTCGACTGAACTCTTTCATTCGGCAATTGCCATCTAGAAGTGACCATCTCATCTAAGATTGTGAAGGCAACCCTTGAGTGCTTTACCAATATAGATCCACCTGATGTTACATCTACGAGTATCCTTGTGGGCCTAAGTAGCCCATAATAGAACTTGCAGATCTGTTGTTTCTCAGTAAAGTCGTGCTAAGGGTAACTCCGGAAAAATCCCAGAACCGCTCCCTCGCTTTATCCAATGGTACTCCATCCATTTTTTTGAATTGAAAGATTTCAGTCTGTGTTTGGAGCATCTTGCTCGGTGGGAAGTACTTTGAGAGAGACCTAGTGCTCAAATCTTCCCATGTGGTGACAACCTCATGTGAGTTAACACGCTGCAATGCTTTATCTCTAAAAAAGGGAAACAACCTCAGTTTAACCTGATCATGTGGTACTTGGTTCACTTTTTGGGTCTCTAACACTCTTTCAGTGGCCCCCCACTAAACTGGTTACACTAAACTATAGAGATCAAAGCCGGCTTTTAGTTCAAAGATGTTGGATTAGATCGGATGCAATTGGACCCCTCCATGGTTCTGATTAGGTATGGGATGAAGATAATCCATGATAGGTGTCCGATCACCTTTAAGTTCAGCGTAGGGCTGTACCTAATTCAGGTTGGTCACTTGAGTTTGGAGATTAGTCACTACTCCGAACAAATACCTAACCATCTCTTCTGTAGTTATATTCTCTGTCCTGTCAACTTTTTTTATAGTGGATTTCTCCTTATTTTGTGACTATGGGCAGTGACTTCAATTTCTGAGTCAAAAAGGGACTAGTTTGCCTTTTCCCTTAGACCTAGTTTTCATACGCTACCTGAGACCACAAACAAAGAAGACATCGTAAAATAAAAAAAATGTAATAAATATCTAGTCTAGTATCGAACTATATATCAGAATAAAAGTCAAACACAGCTACCGTCCCCGGCAACAACACCAAAAACTAGACACACTATTTTTTAACCTTAGTATAAGCAAGTGTATGGTGCTAGTGTAGACAACAGTGAGCAAGGTCGACCCCACAAAGATTGTGTACCTATCTCAATTAAGTACCCTAAATAGAATAAAATCGATCCCACAATTATGCAAATGCTTAATCGGAAGCAAGCAAGTAAACACGAAAATTTTGATTAGATAAAAGACGTATTCTAGGGTTTTGATTTAATTATGATCTCCTGTGTTTGATTATTCTAGACTTTTAAACCGATTCTTGTTGTTTATTAGGCGGCACAACTATTGATTAGCCCTCCTCTCTGTCTATGCTAATATTTAGATCAATTATGAACAATTACTCTCTCGGGATCACTATCACATAAAGACTCCGAAAAGATCATAAACCAGTGCCTACATAGCTATCTCACTCCTCTCGGACAATTATCGATACCTATGCTATATGATGTAAGCCTATTTACAACCCTCTCCTCTCGGATGTCGGTTGTTAAGCATGTAGAACAATATCAAGTGATCAAGTTGATAAATTCATAAGAATAAATTAAGCATATAGATAAAACAATTATTAACAGAGTCTAGAATTAATAAAACAAAATAAAAACATATCCAATATGTAATAAACTCTATGACCCTACGACACAAAGGGATTAGTTACTCATGTTCATCAATAATACCCAAAAATATTCATAGACAAACATCTTTGAATAATAAAACCAACTAACGAAACAAAACCCTAATCTTCAATCTTAATGTTCGTCATTTCGCGTTCCTTGCTCTTAAATTCAAGCCTCCAAGTATTTCCAATGATAAAAGATGATTAATTTCGGAGTTGTGATCTTCTATTTATAAGTTGGGATGTATTAGGGTTGAACGGTCCGAAAATAGGCCAAAATGCATTAACTGACTAACCAACTTGATCGAGTCAACATAAGTGACTCGACCGAGTCGATGCCTATTCTCAACAACCTTTTATATAAAACACGAACTATTATCTCGGTCGAGTTGCTTGTGCGACTCAGTCTAGTCGATCTCTTATTCGCCCTACTCGACCGAGTTGCTTGTTGTGACTCGGTCGAGTCATACTTTCGTGTTTTTTCTTCCTTTTTTCTTCCAAACTTCATCATCTATTCCTCTTTTGACTCATATGCTCGTTCGACTTCGTACAAATGGATTTTTTTTGTCAAGATCACCTAAATAACTTCAAAATAAGCACACACACATGCCATACGACACAATACAATGAATATAAGAACAAATCGGCCAATTATGCCTGAAAATAATATAAAATTCTCTTCTAAATCGACCTAAATGCATGCATACACAATGTGTATCACACTTCAACCAGCTCGTTAAGTTTTCTGGAACCCATGGTGAATTTGAGAGTTTTTACGAAGAAGAAATATGGTTTTACAGAAAATAATTTTTTTTAGAAACAAGAGAGAGGGGGTAAAGTTTTTTCTTGGTAAATCAAAAGATTTACACTGAAATAGATTTATATCAAACCGAATCCCTTGAAAATAGGGATAAAACTCTTCCGCTTTTCAACTGTTCTAATTTTGAAATTTAAGTACAAAATTACTGCAAAATCTCTAATCCCACGCAAGTGGATAAAAACTAAATGAAAAAATAGAGGTGTAAAACTCGGAATAGTTTTGGACTTCATAGAAAATAAATGTTCTCACACAATGTTGGGATAACCTGGAACCTGACATGCTAAGGTTCCATGTTGTTTTTCAAAGTCTTGAGAATATGATTTGGTTCAACGAATTTTTAATCTACCATCACCTTTTGACAAGAGTACACGATATTCTCTATACCATGCCTCGAGCTACTCAATGATTTGGATTAAAAGAATTAGTAAGAGTGGATTTTTGACATATAGTACACTCATTGTGAGTGTCGTCCCCCTACTTTACTTCATCAATCAAACTCTTTCCGTACTTCTTCTTTTAGCTCGAGATCATGATATTGTTAAGTACCATGTCCAGTGTAACTCAAAGAAGTATTATTCTTTGTACCAACACCATATTACTGACTTTTAAAGAACAAAATAGAATATTAGACAATGTAAGACACAAAGCTCAAGAATATAGCTGCAATCAACTCCAAAACTACTATATGAAAAAAAATAAAGTGCAGATATGCAAAGCTGAAGTTGCCTCCAAGGTTGGGGCAACCTTCAATTCAACCATTACTGGATTAAACAAACACCGAGAGGTTTTCTCAAGTTCCATAGTCTCTCATGATCTGGAGCCTTAGTAAATATGTTTTCCAGTTGGTTTTCAGTAGAATTATGCTCAATAAAAATGACACGTTTCTCAGCAAAGTCCTTATGAAATGGTGATGTATATCAATGTGCTTAGTTCTAGAATGATGTACAAGACTTTTAGATATTTCTATGGCACTGGAATTGCCACAATACTAGGTAGAACATTGCTTTCAAACGTGTAGTAATCAAGCATTTGTTTTAACCATAGTAATTGTGCACATAACTTCCAGCTACTACATATATTAAGATTTAGTAATGGAAATTGAGACACAATTTTGTTAGTGACTGCCAAGAAACTAAATTATTCCCAAGGTAAAAACACCCACCACTAGTATTTTTCCTAACATCTAAATCACTTGCCGAGTCAGCATTGGTGTAGCAAACTAGGTTGGTGTTGGTATCCTTAGAGTTCTAAATCCCCAAGTCAGCCATACCTGACAATACCATGCTCATTTCGAATATTGAAGACATAACTCTCACGAACTCATCAAGTAACACTTGTGAGGATGAACCAAACACTATGTGATATATCTACATCAATTTGAGCAACAATTATGAAACATTTTGCTCGCTTGACGCAGAATGTTTTGTCAACCTCTCCTCGAACGAAACCAAATTCAATGAGGAATTCAGTCAAGCGACCATACTAGGCCCAAGTGCCTGTTTCAAACCGTATAGAGCCTTTTTAAGCTTGTATAAAGGATCTTGTTTGAATGGGTATTCGAAGCCTTTTGGTTACTCAACATATACCTCCTCATCACATCTTCCATTTAAAAATTCATATTTTACGTCCATTTAGTGCAAGGTTATTCCAATATGGTAAGGAATTCCTAAGGGAGTCGAATTGACAAAATTCTAGCTACATGTGCGAAGGTTTTATCAAAATCTACCGCCTAAACCTATGTATGGCCTTAGGCTACAAGTTATGCCTTATTTCGAATGACTTTATCAAATTCATCAAATTTGTTCTTAAAGATCCATTTGGTTCTAATGACATTTGTATCCAAGGGCCACAACCCTAGATACCAAACATCATTGCATGTAAATTGTTCAAATTCCTCATGCATGACCTTTACCGGAAAGTGATCTTTAAGAGCCCTAACCACATTCTTAGGTTTATGTAAAGACAGAAAATAGGAAAGATGTACCTCATTACATGTAGAAGACATGCAAGCCAATCTCACCATGTTTTGGGTTCGCACTCCTTCTCCAATGTTACCTATTACTTGGGAAAATGGATTATCATTACTGACCCTAGCTGGAGGATCACAATGTCTTGTGTCTTCAAGATTTGGATCTGGCTCATCATCACTTTCCCTAATGAGCTCATCATCAAAGGGTTGGGTCATCCTTCAGAGAAGCTTTACTCTCATTTTCAATTTCTTTCTATTCTTCAATAAGATCTTCAACATCATCCTGTTCGGTCTTTTCTGTAGCATCAACATCGTCATGGACAATAACATTTACAGATTCTTGTATGATCCTTGTTCGAAGGTTATAAATCGTATATGAATGACTATTTAGAGCATACAAGAAAAATGCCCTTTTCACTGATACACGTTGTGTATACATGCATTTTAGGTAATTTTAGATAGAAATTTAAAGATATTTGCAAGTATAAATAGTCAAAATATGTAACATTCCTCGTATTGAGTGTTATAACATGTTTGTGAGTTTTTTGGAGTAAAATACGTAAATATATGCCATAAAGGGAATTTGGACGAAGTTTGGAGAAGAAACGAGTATAGAACGAAGCAAAAAGGGACGAAAAGGGCCAAAGGAACAGTCCAAAAGAGTAAAACCGGTCTTGAACTGGATTTGAACCGGAACGGCAGCGTCAGTTGGACGTGGCTGCATCAAAAAGTTGTTTTTTTCAGCTTGTGAGCACTATGAAGTGAGAATGGCTGTGTCTGGCAACGCGGCCGTGTTGGCTGGAACGACTGCGTTTGTGGGTCGGTGTACTTGAAGTTACATGCATTTTTCTCCTAATTCGATTGTAATTCACACCACTTGACCCAAGACTTATAAATTAAGGTTTTCACGACTAAAGAAACACACAGTGATCCTCGACGAAGTACTTAGAAGCTAGATCGAAGAGCAAGGAAGTGATGAGACGATGAATGGAGATCAAGATTCGGGTTTTGTTCTCTTTTTTCTTTTAGTTTATTAGTTTTTTAATTTAGTTATGAGTAGCTAAAAACTTTTGTGTTCTAGGATTAGAGAGTAGGTTATTTACCAATTATGTTTTGATTACTTTTATTTAATTCTAGACCCCATTCTTATTTGATTATATATATGCTTTGTTATTATTTATGAATTATTTAATCTGACCAATTTATTGATTCTACTTGCTTAACAATTCGCTTTTAGAGAAGGAGATTGTTAATAGGAATAGAAGCCTATAGCGTAAGTACCAATAATCATCCGAGAAGAGTGAAGACTTGCATAGGCATCGTCTTAGGGAATCCTTGGGAGTCTTTTATTTTTTAGTTGGCTCAAGAGGGTGACTATCCTTAATTGATCTACACGTTAGCAGCTTCGAGAGAAGGCTAATTAAGAGAAGCTCTGCCTAATAACAATAAGAATTGGTTTAGAAATCTAGAATAATAGAGTAATCAATCATAGGAGGTAATAACTTAAATTAAATCCCTATAATACGTCTTTATCCATCTGGGTCTACCTTGATAATTGATTACTTATCTACAAAGCAATTTTTCAGTAGTTAGTTATTTTTATGTAATTAGGTTTTAGAAAATATCAAAACAAATCACTTATTCGAGAACTTAGATAGGGTAGAGATATTAAGATTAGAGTACTAAGCTATACATAGGAACAATCTCTATGGGATCGACCTTGTTTTTCACTAGCTACAGTAGTTGATACACGTTGTGTTTGCATTCATTTAGGTCGATTTAAGTGATTATTATTTTGTAACATTTGTATGCATATTTGACCGAAATTCGTTTATATGAGTTATATTAGATCATTTCACGTGTTTTGACTTATTTTGGAGTTAATTAGGAGAATTTATTCCATTGGACGAAGTTCGGAGAAGAAACAAGTCAAATATGGTAAAAAAATAGACGAAAAGGGAGTTAAAAGAGCAAAAGGTCGACCACGACCACACCTATGGTCACGGTCGCATCAAAAGTGGCTTAGAAACATGGAAAATCCAGAAGCATGTGATGCGGTCGCGTCAATAATTGACCCAGTCGCGTCAGAAAGTTCCCCAAAAGTTGAGTTTTCTGTCAGCTTGACACACCTCTAGTATTTTGGCTATATCTTGAGATATACAACTCCGACTGAGGTACAATTAGTGGCATTAGAAAGCTGATTCAAAAGGCTAAAAATTTTCCTGAAAAAGACAAATACACAAAATTACCGGAAGACCCTAAAAAATGGCTTGGAAGTCAGACCTGAAAACACGCCTGGCCAGCCTGCGACGCGATCGCGTCAAACACAACTCGGTCGCGTCATAAATGCATGTGGCCGCATTTTCTTGTCGTTTTTGTTTTATGTTGAAATCCTAATCTAAAGAGGATTTTAGCCTGATATCTCCCAAGATTCGTCCCCAACTTATAAACGGAGGGTTCTATAGCAAATTTGGGTTTCAAAAAGAATTCTTATCCTAATCACTTAAGGAATTCATCTCCAGCTTATAAAAAGAGGCCAAGCTCAAACTTATAGAAGACATAGAGAACATCATAGAGAATACACATTAAAGAGACACATTGGAGAACAACATACTTTCTCATACTTTTACGTCGAAGTTGAAGTCGTGAGAGCGAGAAGACGAAGACTGACGAGCCGGCACAATCGGGTTTAATTATTCCTTATTTATTTTAATTTCTTTACAATGTTTTCTTTGAATTATTGTTTAGATTTGTTAGTATACATGAGTAGCTAAACTACTCGTGTCCTATAATTAAAATTCTCCAGTTGTTTTTATCTATATATGTTTTTGGTTTAATCCTATAATTGAATTTAATCTGGCCAATTAGGTTTAATTTACTTGTTTAACGATTCCGCTTCGAGAGAAGGGAACTGTTAATAGACGATAACACATAGGAGTTGTTAGGATTAATTGACTCGAGAGAGTAATTATCTTAATCAATATACAACTTAGCCGCTTCGAGAGAAGGGTTAGGTTAATTAAGTGCCGCCTAATAGATAATAAAACTGGTTTAAAAGTTTATAAATTAGAGATTAATCATCATTAGCGTAATTCCTGAAATCAAAATCCTAGGACACATTTTTCGTTGATTGGAACTTCCTGTTTGTTAAGTAATTTGGTTTATTAGTATATGCAATTTAGTTTAAACAAATCATTCTCAATTCGAGTATCTAGTTAGGATAATCCTTGATAATTAGGGTATCAAACTTCGTTAACCCATTCCCTGTGGATCGACCTTGAGTTATCCTATACACATCTACACCCGTACACTTGCGGTATTTTAGGGTTAGAAATTAGGCCTGTCAGTAGCACCGTACACTTGTGGTATACTAGGGTATAAAATAGTACATCAAGGTTTTGGCACCGTCGTCGGAGATTGGTAATTATGTTAAGCTTTTATTTGGATAGATATTTCGATACTAGACTAGACATTACTTTCTGCACATTAATTTTCATTTTTATTTTTATTGTCAGTTTTACACTGGTTTTCTGTGTTTTTGATCTCAGGTGCATTCGCACCCGCTCTAAAGGGAAGGATATACTAATGCCTTTTGACCCAAACATTGAAGCGTCTACTCGTAGACACAAAACGAAGAAAGACCAGAACATAGACATGGCTGCACCACTGGAAAATGCAACCTTGGAAGACATGGTCAGACAACTTTCGGAGCGGTTACCATTATTCAGGCTGATGTAACCACAATGAGACAACAAGGACTGTATTGCCTTTTATCGAGGGAAACTAATTTATTCTATTTATTTTTTAAAATTTGTTATTGCTAATGTAGTAATTACAAAAAAATTGTGCATCTAAAGCCAAAAATTAGTTGGCAATTTTGCAAAATAATAATAATAATAATAATAATAATAATAATAATAATAATAATAATAATAATAATAATAATAATAATAATAATAATAATAATAATAATAATAAAATGTAAACATGACTAGTAATTTAAAACTTTGTGCCAGTAAGTGCAGGCAATTATGCGCTACTTCAGGCTCTTTGGTAGTCCGTGTTTAACTAATGAAACTTCAAGTTGTAGGTCCAACACATAACCAAATGGTGGCCAACCAAACTCGCAATTCGCAGCGTGAAGTTTCAAGACAACAGAGCACATGTGACTTTATAAATGGAAGCAATGAGGTTGAAAATGGGCAAAGTAGCGATGAACAAAGTGGTAAGTTTCTTTGCCTTTGGTTTCTTTCAACTTAAACTGGTAATGTTCGGTTACAATATTTCAAATAGTTATGATAATTCTGAAATGTAGAACAAAAGAAAGCTAGAGGTCCTACGTATATATGTTGGAAATTTGGGGTCGGCCATCAACTTTGCCGCTCATTAAACTTGATTTTGATGGTTATGGGAGACCTTTACCAGCAAATAAAAGTAAATTTACAGAATTCATGGGTACTATTGCAAGGAATGGTAAGTATTGTCCACTTGACGTGAAAGATTGGCAGAAGATGCCAAATGAGTGCATAACAGAGATGCTGAATATTGTCAATGTAATCAAAAGCTTAGAATTTAACATTTCATATCTGAAATAGTTACATGTATATAATTAAGTGTTATACATGCACGGTTTGACGTTACTCTCGCTGATGAAAATTAGATTATGCATTCCATAAATAGTAAATGGAGAAGTTGGAAGGGTTATCTGAAAGCGCGATATTTTATCCCTAACATGGAAATTGTTGATTTAATCAATGAAAGAGATGAAAGAGTATTGGAAGATCAATGAGTCAATATGCTCATTCACTTGAATAAAGAGGACGTACAGGTGTAGTCCTGCATCTTTGTTAATATAAATAAATGATAGCTTTTCTTAATGATATTTATCTCTTTAACTTTCTAATTTCCTTTTTCATCATGTTAGAAACAAAGTGAAAAGAATAAAGAAGCTAGAGCCAACAAAGATATGGACCATCTAATTGGAAAGAAATCATTTGCACAAGTTTTTGACAAATTGGTGAGTGCAACTACTTATTTCGGGTTATTAATCACTTATATGTTACATGATATACTGGAAATAAAAATATATTTAGGAAAAGGAAAAAGGTCGTGCCCCTTCTCGTTCCGAAATGTTTGAGGAGTGCTATCTTCCTACAAATGGAACTACCTCAGTGAAAGTTTCTAATTATTTAGTAAGTTTTCATCAAGGTGACTAATATCCTCTATGTATGTGAGTAGAATGTATTTTTCGTTGTACTTTATAGTACTCTTTCATGTACGTACACTTAATAGGGTACAATGAAAGAACTTAGGAATCAACTCTCGGAAGGCTCACAAGATCCAGTTGGTCAAAATGATACATTTGCCTAAGCAACTGGCCAAGACAAGCCCGGCTATGTTCGAATGTTTCGAGGTATTTCTCCATCAAATGTATGGGGAGAAGTTCCTAAGAGAAACTCATACAAACGTATGGTGCTAGAGCAACGAGCAGAAATAATAGAAATGAAAAAACAGATGGCAGAGTTACGATCATAAGCTTCATCATAACAACCTCAAGGATTAAGATCATTGCCTCATAGTCTCTCTAATCCAACTTTAACAAAGCAATCTCTTCAGGTAAAATCTACTTTTTTTTCTTAAATCTTAACTTTCCTAGTGGCTGAGATTATATTTTTTTTGTAAGTATTCCATCAAGTAGGCGATGATGATAAGTAGGTTGTATACTTGTATATTTTATTTTCAACAAATTTTATGCGCTATCTCAACTTTCATGGAGTTCTATACCACGAACGGTTATTAGCGGTTTATATATTTGTAAAGAAGATGGACTTGATAATGTGTGTGAATAGGTTACAATCTTTCTTAGAGGTGTCGGAACATTTATACCATCCGCGTCATTCTAATTCATTATTTTTTCGGACTTTTATTATGAAAATTTTGGCATGCCTGATGTTGGTATATTTTTTTGCTATCATGATTTTTGTCAAAATGTTTGTCTAGAAGGCTGGGATAGCTATTGAGTTCATGTAATTTGGTGTGGATGATTATTTGTAGTTTTGTTGTCATTTTTCTAAATGCTGGTCGCAGGTCAAGTTAATGCAGTTGTAGAAAGTAAAACTATTGTGATGTCGAATGTTAATTCCTCAACGCTTACTAGATCAATGTTTGTAAAATAAACTTCTGCTGAATTAATATTCTTCAGGTTGGAGATTTTGTCTCATTGAAAAGTCTATTTGATCCAACCAAAATAGTGGCAAAAGGATGTCTTCATAGCATTGATCCAAATACAGAAGTGGGGAAACAAATGTTGGATGAAAATTGGAGTCAAATATATGTAAAAGTAGTACTTGAACCTGAAGAACAATTGATCCGGCCTTATGATTTTTGCCAAACATTTGGAGATGCACTTGGTGAAATGATTGCTTGGCCATGTCATTTGGTATCTCTCTCTCTCTCACTCACACCAAAAGCAAGTTTTCAAAATAAACTCATGTGTGCTTTTCACATGCACAAGTGACAACCATTGAATATTGTTGAAGTAGCTGGTTCGTGTATTTGGGATATTAGCTCAACCTAGAGATTTTAAGGCATTAGTTATAGATTACGAACCTACGGAGCTAGCCCATACATCTATGGGAGAACCTTAGTAACTTTTGTAATTTCCTTTTGTTTTTAGTTTGGTTACCGCTACTTTGCACCATGGATTTTTCATTGGTTACGGGTTTCTTTTCATTGTGATGATATATTGTTGAGTGTTTTAAATATGTTTACAGTTCAATTTTATATATATATATATATATTTATTTCATCTGCTATTTTGTTGTTATTTTTCTCATTGTGAGAAAAAAATTATAAAATTGAGGCCAATTACATGTATTAACGTCAATTCCATAAAAGAAAATTAAAAAATAAATCAACCAATGTGTATTTTGATATATAGTATTAATAATTATATTATATGTGATGTGAAGATAAATTAAAAATAAATGTCAAAATAAGTTATTAATATGACGATAATAAATGCCATAAGAGATATCCTTTCTTTACATTTGGTGCGCTCCAAACAATTTTTCAAGAAATTAGATATTATCATTAAAAGTATTGATAGTGTCATAAAAAGTATTTAATCTATCAACATAAAATTACCTATAATGACACCCTTTATGTGTCATTTTTATTAAATAGATAGTATTATAAGAAAAAAAAAAAGAAAACAAAGAAACGTGCGAATAATGTGGAGACCACAGGACGGTCACGCACAAAAGGCACACTAAAAACCTTTTCATGCCACAAGCCGGCAGATAAAGGTGTACAGAATGAGTCTAAAATTGACTAAAGAAAATATAAGCAAAGGCAAAAATAAAGCCAATATGATGCAATGAATAGAACTGTCTTCTAGCGTACTACAGATGCGAAGCACCTTGCCCTATGTCACGAAATCCAAGCATGGGGGAAATCCAACACTCCTCACATCGGGGTGAGTCCAAAATCCCTGGGAATATTTCAATGCATTAGCTCGGAGCTGTCAAATCTGTAAGCACAACCAAATGACATATCCCAAAACACGGCAAACGCGAATAAACCCTGCTAAAAAACAACGGAGGGTCTGCCTCCAAACAAAACACGGGATTGCTGAGCCAAAGCATTGGAATTGTAGTCAATTCCAAGAAATCCATCAAATACCAACACATGGTCATGACATGTAGCAAACCAAATTCAGCATTAGAATACAAAAACCATGGTCTTGCTCATCAGTCCGAAAATAAAGCACGTAGCAACTAAAAGGCCCCACGTTCGTTCACATCAAACCAAGCACGTAGCACTTTTGAAGGAATACCATAGTGCCCGATGCACCATAATCAATATCTCAGTCCCAAGGTGGAGCAAACTGAAATAAAGAATAACCCTTCTATAAACATCAGCCTAGAATGTGACAAGAAGCTGAATAACCCATCTGTTCTCGACAGTCAAAAAAATTGAAATGAATGCTAGTGAGTATCAGAATTAAATGGAAAGCAAATTCCCAGCAACATAATATATGCCCCCTATCCGTTCAGGAAAAATAGAAATCAAATCTACAAACCCAGGCCTTCCATGAACTAACGCACAGGCCTTCAATATGGCATACAGGCCTTCAATAAGAGCTATCAAAATCTCCTCCAGTTGCGGCTGGTTTTCATCGTGCAGCCGCAATTAAGCTCAAGCAAATTCAGGCCCCCTTCATACCTGCTCATACGGTTGACGCAGACGATGGCTCGACCAGCAGATGCTGGTATGTATCTTCCAATGTGAAATTACGCACTTCAATAGATTTGATTGGAAGGGAAAACCTTAGAACGCCTTCAATGGCGGTCGCGATTCGTCTCAGGATCTGAACCGGGTTATTGAAGCCGGTGGTGAAGTCACCCGAACTAGTTCCATGGTCCGGTTCAACTAATCCCAACAATGAGTGGTTCGGGATAGGGAGGCCAAAACATACGCCGCAAGATTTAACTCGGTAGCGGAGTCAGTGTTGGGTTGACTCATAAATGGCCGCGGAGTCCAGCACCATCGCCGAGTCAGACAGGTCTCCGAAGCCTACCAGGACTGGTATCACCATCGCGACCATGAAAATTTTCATATCGCAGAGTATCCGCTGCGATTGAAAATCTGAAAATACCAAGCAATACCAGGCGCTGAAAATCGCGATCGTAAAATGTTGTAAATCTAAAAAACACCGCCCTAAAAAAAAAGATCAGATCTCTGAAGAGGATGGATTTGCAGAGTCACGAATCCGATCTGCTACAGGCCCAACGACCAAATAGCAAACATGAACAATTCACCAAAAAACTGATGAAATACAAAACGAGAACTAGACATTAACTTGTATAATAAATCAACATATTTAATAATATCTAAATAAAAGCAAAAAGAAACAATGAAATGGCCGGCGGCTACAAGCGGCAACAGCCGCCGGCCTAGAAGAGGAAGCCTAGTGTTTTTTGAAAAAGACGGTCTCCTCACACTGGAATACACCACACATCAAGTAAATGTGGCAATAGATGAAATGTCATAACATATGCTTTATTAAAACACTTTTAAGTGTCATATTAATCATTTTTCTTGTAGTGTGCGGTATAGCTGGTAGAAGATAGAGTGATAATAAAATTATAATATAATTGACATTTCGAACAAAAAGATATGGTTTTTTTTTTTTTTTATAATTAAACAAACAATACAATTTTTATTTATAAAATTTTATTTCTTTATTTTTAAATTTCTATCAAAGGAACCATTCTTTATGATAAAGCTAGCCAATTTATCATGTCATGAGCGTGTCATCTCTGGCATGAGATCTTCTGGAGCAAATGAGAATCAAAACTTTAAAACTCAAATTTAATTTGGAAAACTAAGAGAACCTGAAAAACTTCAAACTCAAATCCACAATAAATAATAACACAATAAGACTTTTTCTTCATTCTTCGTTACCTAATCACAGTTACGTCCTTCTTAACCCCGAGTAGCCGAGAGATTCTAGTCCTTTGTCCACCTAGGACTTAGAAATTTTTATAATATTGGATAGTAGCAATAATAATAATTTATTTTTAAAAGTGTATTAATTGTATTAGTACCAACAGTTTTCCATGGTCATGGCAAGCCATCGCAGACTACTAATTATGGCCAATTTTAGCTGCCATCGAGAAGTACATACCTACGTCATCAAGTCTGGGAATGCTGGACTTAATAATACATATGGGTGTGTGGAATAAGTAAAAGTTGACTTAATAATACGTATGGATGTGGAATAACTAAAAGTTAGACTGTGCTATAAATTCCAGCCAGATTTGAAGGATGAAATTTTGGTATGTTCCCGTAAAGACATGCAGTACCGCTGAATGTTTATGTCATTTTCACTTTTGGCAGCTTCTTCTTACATTAATTACCCCAAAACCACTTCCACGTCAGATTCTCTATAATATATAGTATTTTATATTTTATTTGATATTTTATTCACGCAGTCTAACTAGTTCTAATATAGTCCACTTATGTTAAAAAAATGCATACAAACTTCGTAATACAGCTACTTCATACCAATTTTATCCTTCTCATTAAATTAAACTATTCTAAACAAAATATGATATAAAAATAATTAAACATTTATAAAAATTGGAAAAATGAAAAACGAAAAAAAGAAATAAGAAAAAATTGCTGCAACGATTTGTAAATAAAAGGACTGTCTCATCCCAGTCGCCCATCTTCCCAAACTGATGATCAGCAAAAGTACGAGGAAGGCTCATGAATGATAAACAAACAACTGGCTTTTATGATGAACAGTGAAAATTTTATGTCTTGCTCCAAATAATTATGTTTCGCCACTACAACAAGCCAATTTTCGGATAAATAAATGAAAAAATAAAAGAAAAATTAATAAAAAAACGTAATTGTGCTTGATGAATAGGTTTTAGTTTTTCGGCAGAATGGGCAAAATCTATTTAGCAAAAATGGACCAATTTTCAATTGGAAAATATATTTCTCACTCATTTTATGTATCCATGAATTTTTCTACAAAAGCTTCTATGAAAACATATTTCCTTCACCTCTCACACGGTTTGTCGTCCTTTGCCATCGGCCATACCCCATCTTTCCATCTTCTCACTCATTCATTCACCTGTAAGAGATGTGCGGCCAAAATACTGTGGAGAATTGTTCACAGATCATGCATAGGATCTAATGCCAACCCTAGAGTTTCAACTCTCAAATATTGATGCCAACCGCAAAGTTCTCACTCCACCTTGAGCGTTGACTGCTCTTTTTCTGTGTGAAGACTTCTCGAATTTCCATGGCTGCAGTCTATATTCTGACATGAGAGTCTGACGTTGTAATTCTCACGATGGAAATCCTATCAGTTTAAAAAAAATTTGCCACATTAGCAAGCATTGAAGCGTGCTAATGCACGGAGAGATCATTAATCAACTAATGAGGTTTCATCGTAAAACCAATTGGTAATAGGAGAAATGCCTCACTAGACTTATAAAGTAATCCCTATTCTTTTATTTTATCAATGTGGAACAACTCACATTTGAACCATTTCTGAATCAATAACTCAACCCCCCCCCCCCCCCCACACACACACATCCCTATGTGAGTCCTGTGTTAAGCTACTAATATGAACATGATCACCATACTTAGTCAAATCGACAACCCATCCAGCTTAAGAATGAGGTCGGCTCTAATAACATGTTAAATTCAGGGGACCTTAGCCATTTAACGAGTTTCTAACCTAAAATAAATTGGTGGATGGAGCAGCTTACTAGACTTATAAGGTAGTCCCCGTTCTATTTTATCAATTTGGGATAATTCACATAAGAACTATTTCTCAATAAATATCTCAACCATATGTGTTGGACTCTAAAGAATCTGAGTTGAGTTGAGCTTTTCGGTGTTCGTAATTTGTTAGATTATTTGTGTTTAAGCTTGAGCCGAGCTTCGACGCATAAGTTCGTTTGGATTTGTTCGTGAACGCACATGTGTGTGGATATCTGTCTTTAATAACAACTAACTAAATTATCACAAACATCAAATAAACAGTGATTTCTTAAATCTTTATACAAACAAACAAATTACTTGACTAGATGTCCACTAGAATAACAAGTAGTAATAATAATATTCGATTACAATTTGCATGTAAGAAGAAACACTTTTGTTTGTTTATCTTATTTAGTATTATTATAATTGCCTGAATTTCAAATGAACTAGTACTGACAGCCCATGTCACATGTATTTAGCTACTCATATCCATAACAAAATAAGATATAAGATAAGAATATTGAACGGAGTCTAGAATAAAACAATAACTAAAACATTTTCGAACAATAGACCTACTTTTTATCCCTAGAACACAAACGTATTTAGCTACTCATATCCATAACAAAATTAAACATATTTTTAAAGACAAACATAATAACAAATTAAAAATAAAAACGGCTAAACCCGGAGTCTTCAATCTCGATATTCTTCGCTTCACGCTTCTTCCTCTTCAAACCTCCACACAATTATTCTGATTATCGATGATGCTTTTCGGACTTGGAGATCCCCTATTTATAAGTTGGGAAGGATTGGGGTTGAAACTAGCTGAAAAAGGGCTAAAAACGTATGTACCGACCTAACTGGGCTGGCAGGAATGAAGAAAGTGATCCGGACGCATTGCCCGGTGTACCTCTTCTCTGTTTCTCACTATGGATCCGGGTAGATCACAATAACTCATCTAGACGGATTAGGTCCTCTGGACTCCAACTTTTTTGCTCGCATAATATGATCTGATTGTTTTGGGAAAACCCATCCGGCCGGATTGAATCCACTGCCCAATTCGTTCGTCTCTTCACCATTTTTCACTTTCCTTGCTTGTTTCTTCTCTGAACTTCGTCCAAACGGACTTTTAAGCCTAAAATAATACCTTTTTACTAGAAGTACGAGCAAACACATTATTCGCCTAAAGATAATCAATATAAGCATAAAATCATCAAATATGTATGCAAAATGCTACCAATATACTAGTATAAATCGGCCGAAATACACGTATATACCGTCTGTATAAAAATCCCCCAAACAAAAAAATTTGATAAAGCAAGACTCAAGCATTAGGGCGATCAGACGACGAATCTAGCCTCAGACATGATTTTGAAAATAGATAACATAGGCTATGAGCATGTACAACATGTTAATATATCAACTACTCTCGTGACAAGATACTTTTAAACAAATGACCATCACTGGTTCAATGTATCACTCATTGCTCAAGTGTATAAAATATGATGTGTCTACGCTCAAATTGGACCACATGCGTAGTCCACCATACGCTTCCTTGTTTTCTAACATATACATGATACTTGACATCTGTGAACAAAGAATCCGAAAGGTCTTTGTTTTGGTTATAAAGTAGGCTTAAAAGGTAATGTGGGATAAATTTTAGATTCAATATGACTCATTCTTAGGCTAATCAAGTTATTCCTAATTCAACTACTTCTCAATTGATGTTTACTACTTCCCTCACTTTTCAAATCTTTTGAAAGCTTAAAATATGGCCATAAAAGCAATCAAAGTACCACATCAACCCATTGCTCTCAATGCCAATAATAATTGAGTACCACTTTGGGACTAATCATCTTTTAAAACTTTTAGGCATATTAAACACTTTTTCTGACTAAACCCCCTCTTAAAATAAAAAATAGAATAACAAATATTAACTATTCTTCTTTTCTCGATTTCTTTACTAAATACAAACGAAAATAGGATATTATTAACTAGAGGGGGCAAATTTTTCCAATCTCTCTCCCATATGCTAACCATTCTCTTCACCGAACTTTTCTCAAACATCCTTTCTACTCATCCTAGTGTTTTTCACACTACTACCTTCCAATCCACCTCCCCCACACTCCAAGTCAAGGGATAAAGGCTAGACGAAACTATTATAGGATTTTAATATACAACTAGGAAAACAAAGCTTAAAGGCTCAAAGAGGCTGACCAAGGATGTATTTTTATGAAATTTGGTAAAAAGGTTAATTTTGGCTCAAATAATAGGTTAAAATGACAAGAATTTCCTAAATCTTTTTCTCTTTCCACAATGTGTAATTGACAATCTTAAGCAGATGTAAGACATGTTCTAGAGCACACTTACAAAATGACCAATATCTCACTTAAGATGAAAGCAATAACCCTCCAAAAAAGGAGTTCAATTAAGGCTCAAATTCTCACTAGCGAAGTTGATCATAGTTTAATGTACAAGCCCAATTTTGTCTGAATATGCCTATCATGCTCTTTGTACCATAAATTTTTTAGAAATCAACTCCTTATAGACACATCATCGTCCATTGACCCATTAAGATTTTTAGTACATAAATAAATACCACTTCGGGTTCGACTTGACCACTAACTCGACATAACAAACCAAATGCAAAAATACAACACAATACATCTACCAAAGCAAACGAGTTCAAAATAAAAAGTAGAGCAAAATAAAAGAAAAAGGAGAACTATCATAGCTTCCAAGACATACCATACTACCCCCTCCCCCAAACATGGTCCAAGACCAAGGTTTGTGGGGAAAATGGTACTCCTTGGTGGTGCTCACAGAAAAAATGACTAGGGTGACAAATGTGGTGGGAAGCGGTACTGCTATATAGATTGTGTGACTTTACCTATCCACAACGGCTCCCTAAAAAAATGTCGCTCTTAGCAATCTTAAATCCCCTCGATCTTGTCAAGAATAGTCTGTTGAGAGGCTATGATGCCATCGATACGAGTATCATAAAGCTGAGTCCATAAGTGAAAGGACTCAACTAGCTCTCCATTACAGGCCTCTATATCACAATAGTGCCCCCTTGTCTCGAAAGTCTCGGTGCTCTAGAGCCTCCTCTAGGTGGCCGGCTAGCTTGCCGACTGCTTTATTCTGCCTCAGTCTCCGTTCCCTCAGTTGGTTCCCCACTTCGGTATTCTAACCCATTCTCCTTGGAACTCTCGAACCTTGGCCTCCGTGTGGAGTAGGAAAGCGGCTAAGTGAGCCTCACCAGAAATAAACTAACTTTTTTCCGATCCTAAAGGTCATTCACCGTAGTTAACTCGATGTTGGGAAACAACAAGAATGGATTTCTGTTCTGGTCTTCCACCTACCAAAGTCGTCTAGAGCACTTGATGGGTCTTCCAACCACTTGGCTATCAAGAACTTTTCCATGTCCTTCCAATTTATCAACATAGGACATTCAACCGACAAAACATTGTGAAATTAATGCCGGAAGCCAAGGCTTTTAGTGTGATCAAGCCTCCGACTGAAATCTCCTTTGACTGTTTAATGACAACGCTCTCAAACTGGTTGATCAGCTGTGGCCCAATATCAACCACGTGCCCAACCAACATGCAACAAAGGAGGAACACCACCTCCTGTCTGTGTGAACTGTTTCAGGTCTAGCATAGATTGTGAGAGCCATCATGCAGTGCACATACCGAAGCACTGGATTCCAGATCCACAAAGCCTTCTTTTTATTGGGAGTACGTGGAGAAAAAATCTCGGGGGCCTCCATTAGATGGCCCTAAAATTCCCACCGATTGGTATACGAACCAATTCAACAAAAATTATTTAATTATTCAACAAAAATAGCTAAACTAGGCATTTGAAAATCTTAGCACATAACGTGTTCCATAAAATGCCTCAATAAAATCTTAATCCTAAAATAAATATTGTTGCTACAATTCCTTAGCCCACAACACTAATTCAATAAAACCATACTTTACCCTATGAATTATGAACTATAGAATAAGAATTTAAGCAATTATACATAAAAATAGCACTACGTGTGCTCAATAAACTCAAATATGCTCAAACCCTATTCTATGCAAAAATCTCCCTCATTCATATTATAATTATGAGATTAAACATACCAATAGAGAATATAGGGTTAACCATAACTTACCGGATCGATTTAATATGAGAACTTCGACGAATCGGTCCCCTCAATCTTTTGTCCAAATCTCTTTGAATCTTGAATTAAGTTGTGAATTTGTGAATGTAGCGTGGTGTGTGTGCATTTTTTTTATTATATGTGTCGGAATATGGATCATATGGAGAAAAGAAGGAAAGGGGGAAGTTTTCTTACTTCTTTTGTGAGAGAAATCTCAAATGATAAGAAAAAGGGTTTAAGATTTTAAACTAGACCTGATTGTCCCCTTTTAATTCTAGAATTGGAGGCGATCCGGCCGGATTGCTTAGTTTGATCTGGCCGGATGAAGTCAACCACTCTTTTTACTGGGAATAGATCTGGGCGGATTGGAATATGTGATCCGCTCGGATCAAGTAATTTGGAATGACGCCTTTGTTTAGCCTTTGAAGGGATCCGGGCAGATTAAAAGGTGTGATTTGGTCGGATTGAGCCTTCTGGAATAGCTCTTTGTTGCATTTTTACGATCTGGCAGATTGCTTTTGGATTAGGCCAGTTTAGGCCTTCTGCCCCCCATACTCAAATTTTCCACTATTTTTTACTTTTCCAAACGAACTTCACCCCCGCAACTATGCATCCACTTTATTTTTCTTGCCTTTTTTACTTGTTCAACTGTATCAATATCTTGCATTATGTTAGTGTCCTACGAAATAAAAATAATATAAATAAATAATGAAAATAAAAAAAAAAACAAAAATAAAAATAGTAACCTTCGGATTGCCTTCCGAAAAGCGCTATGTTTTACGTCTTCAGCCAAACGACCTGTTTAGGCACTAGTTAAGCTCATTCAAATGCACTTCATGTACAATCTTCATTTACACCGTCTTGTTATATCTTTTGATCTGTTGTGCATTCACTTGGAACGAAGTTCCATCTTCACTAAGTAGCTCAACTACGATGGATGGCCGAAAACTCTTGATATTGAACAATGTGATCACTTTAACTTTAATTTTACCCAAAAGAGCCTCAATCGAGAATTAAGCAGTAGGACTTTGTCTCCGGCTTCAAAATCTGTCTCTTGAGAAACTGATCACGGAGTTCATTTGTGCGCTCCTTATACAAATTCGATTTCTTGAATGCTTGACACTGAAACTCATCTAGCTCGTTGAGTTTGAGGATGCATGCTAGCCCCACCAATTGGAAGCCAAAATTGAATTTCTTCACCCCAACACGCCCAATGCTCCAACTCAACCGGTAAATGGCATGACTTGGAAAAAATCAAATGATATGGCGACATCCCCAATTGAGCTTTAAAAGTCATCTGATATGCCCATAAGGCATTATATAATTTCATCAGATAATCTTCCGTAATCCCATCCACTAATTTCTATTAGATTTGCTTTATTTCCTGATTAGCCAATTCCGTTTGACTGTTGGCTTGAGAATGGTACATTGTGGTCTCTTGATGCTTGACCCTATACTTGGCCAGTAATGCCACTAGCCACTTATTACAAAAGTGTGAACCCCATCGTTAATTAAGGCTCTTGGAGCTCCGTACCTCGTGATGATGTTATTTTAAGGAATTTCAAAACTACCTTGGAATCATTAGTTCGGGTTGGAACAACTTCCACCCATCTCGAAAAGTAGTCCACCGCAAAGAGTATGTACTGACACCCTTGTGAATGAGGTATCGGACCATGAAATCAGTTCCCCACACATCAAATATTTCAACTTCGATCATGTTTGTGACCGTCTCATGTTTCTTGGAGAATCTACCTATTCTTTAGCACCGATCACACTGCAATATGAAATCATGGCTATCCTTGAATGTCGATGGCCAAAAAAATCTACTTTGTAACACTTTTGCGGTTGTTCTATTTGTCGCAAAATGGCATCTACTTAGAGACAAGTGACACTGCCTAATGATGTCCCCCGCTTCATGCCAAGAGACACACCCTCAGATGATAGTATCGGCACACCTCCTATATAAATATTTGTCATCCCACATGTAGAACTTCATGTCATGGAAGAATTTCTTCCTTTGGTGCGACATTAGATCTGGAGGTGTAACACCATATGCCAAGAAGTTGACCATATCTCCAGACCATGGTATATCCTCCACCATTATAATCTCATCTAGGAATGTCTCTTTGATTGCTTAATTCTCCCCTTCTTCATCAGTTTTTTTATAATTCTAGATAGTTGATCAGTAACCACATTCTCACACCCAAGACAATCTCAAATCTTCGCATCAAACTCTTATAATAAGTGTATCCAATGAGTCACCTCGGCTTCGAGTCCTTCTTATCAAATAAGTAGTGGGTAGTGGCATGGCATGTGTAGACTATAGTCTTAGCCCCGATCAAGTAAGATTGAAACTTGTCGAACGCATAAACAACGACCAACATCTCATTCTCGATGGTGGTATAGTTGGCTTGAGCTGGATCGAGGGTATTGCTTGCATAATGTATTACTCTGAATAGTTTAGCCTTCTTCTGACCCAAGGCTGCCCCAACAACCATGTCACTAGCATCACACACCAGTTCGAACGGCTGGGATTAGTCCGGTGTGATCAAAATAGGGGCAGAAACCAACACCTTCTTCAAAGTCTCAAATGCCTTTACACCTGAATCATCGAAATCAAAAGCAAGATCTTTTTCTAACGAGTGAGATAAAGGTTTAGAAATTTTAGTACCCCGCATGTCCAAGGAAACTTCTTACCACTTTTTCATTAGTAAGAGGAGTTAGTTTTTCTATGGCGACTACCTTGGCTCGATCCACTTCTAATCATACAGCAGAAACTCTGTGATCAAGAACTATATCATTTATTACCATGAAATGGCACTTCTCCTAGTTAAGAACTAGATTGCTGTATTCACAACACTGCAAAACTCGAGCCTGGTTATCCAAACAATGGTCAAAAGATGACCCAAAGACAAAAAAAATCGTCTATGAAAACCTCCATTATGTTCTCAATTAACCACTAAATATGGCCATCATGTAACCTGAAAGGCGGCAGGGCATTACAAAACCCGAAAGGCATTCTACGAAAAACAAAAACGATAAATGGGCAGACAAAGCAGTCTTCTCTGTGTCCTCCGAGGCAATTATAATTTGGTTGTAACTCCAATAACCATCGAGAACGACTAGTATTCATACCCTGCTAGCCTATCAAGCATTTGATCTCAAAAGGGAGGGGGAAAGTGATCCTTATGGGTGGCATCATTCAGTTTTCTATGATCTATACAGAGTCTCCATTCTGTAAGTAGTGTAGTAGCTATAATCTCATCATTGTCACTCTTCATTATTGTCATTCACCCTTTCTTAGGGACCACTTAGGTCGGACTTATCCATTTACTATGAGATAAAGGAAAGACGGTACCTGCATCTAACTATATAAGTGCCTCTTTCTAAACCACTTCTTACATCATGGGGTTAAGTTTACGATGATTCTGAATACGTGGCTTATACTCATCCTGCCATAAAATTTTATGCATGCAAATAGTTAGGCTAATCCCTTTTAATCAGAAATCGACCATCCTATAGCAAACTTATACTTTCCTAAGATCCTTAATAGTTTATCACTTTTTATAGTAGACAAATAAAAAAAAAAATATTACTGGATTTCTTTTCTCATCATCAAGAAACTCATACCGTACATGATTCGACAAAAAATTTAGTTCGGGTCAAGGAGCACCATCTTCTGGCTCTTTGCATGCCGTCTCCTTGCTTATATCCTTACTCGTAGTGTTTTCCATTGGTGCCTCCTACAGAGAATTCATGGCACTAACACTTTCTACAAGATCAAGATTACAAGAGTCAAGGTCGTTCAAATAATAAATACAATCATGTAAACATACTTCTAAAGGGTCACCATCATTAAATCCAAGGTAGCATCTAAACATCGAATAGATCTACACTCTTCAATTTGATTTAATTCTTCATTGTTATGATATCTCATTGTTTTATTTATAGAAAATGTGACTCATTATTAACCCTCAAAGTAAGTTCACCTTTTTTAACATCAATTAAAGCTCTCCCCGTTGCTTGAAATAGACGACCTAAAATCATAGGCACCTCTTTATCCTCCAACATATCCAAGACTACGAAATCTGCCGGAATTATGAAGTTAACAATCTTCAATAAAATATTATCTACAATACCCCAAGGGTAGGTCAAAGACCTATCGGCCATTTGTAGGGTGATTGTAGTGGGTTTTATTGTGCCTATGCCTAATTTTTCAAATATAGGTAAAGGTATAAGGTTAATACTAGGTCCTAGATAATATATGCTCTCTTAAATACCTCATTAACAATAATACAAGTAATAGTAAAACTACCCAGATATTTGCATTTTTATGCAACTTCCTTTGAATAACCGCACTGCAATCTTCACTCAGATTGACTGTCTCGGAGTCTTCCAACTTCCGCTTCCTTGCTATCACCTCTTTCAAGAACTTTGTATAGTTCAACATCTGTTGTAAGGCATCAATAAAAGGTATTTTAATTTGAGTTTTCTTAAATATTTCCCAAAACTTTGCAAACTCTTCATCTATTTTCTTTCTATGAAAAGCTTGAAGGAAAGGAAGGGGAGGGACATATTTAGGAGCATCAGAGATAGTAATAGATTTTGGCTTCTCAGTCCCTTTTTGACTCTACTCTTTCTCTTTCTCCTAGGATGCATTATCTTCCTCCAAGTGCTCTTTCTCTACCACCTCTCTTTGTCAACCGGCATCTTTGGTCGTTCATATTCGGGGCCACTCCTCAGAAGAATAGTATGGCATTATTCCTTTTTATTTATCTCTGTATCGCTCAGGAATTGCCCTCTTTGGTGTAAGGACCCTATGGCTTGTGCAATTTGGCTAAGTTGAGCCATTAGATCCTTCATTTCCATTCCATAATTCACTTTGAGTTCTTTCATCTCTTCTCCATAAGTAATGAGCATTTTGTTCACCTCTAACCCCAAATTACCAACACTCTTCTCAATCTTGAAAACATCTCCTCAGCCTTAGCAATTTGAGATTGTATGATGTCTTCTTGAGTAGGCTTCCTTCCATCATGTATTATATCATTTGTAACTGTGAAGCCCGGTGGCGGTTGGAGCAAATTGTTTGATTAATGTACGTGTAATTAGGATGATCTCTCGCACGTGGATGATAATGATTATACTGATCATTGTTGCCATGTAAGTTATGGAAGTTTCTTTGATTAACAAAATTAGCATCTTCAACTACCTCATGCATGGGTGGATACTGTAAATTGGGCTCGGTATACTGGGTTAAACTGGTAATAGTTAAAACTTAACGAATTAGTAATTGCCATCAGCTGAGCCATAACTGATTCAATCGGCTCAGTTCAGTGATAACGACTACTCTCCTCGACTTATTTCTCTTATTTGGCCATTGCCAAATAGTTGTGACCATCTCATCTATGATAGCTAACGCAACCCATGTATGCTTTGCCAATATAGATCCACCCGACACTGCATCTAAGAGGATTCTTGTGGCCCAAGTACCCCATCATAAAAATGACCAATCTGCTGCTTCTCAGTGAATCAATGTTGAGGGCACTCTAGGATAATATCCTAAAAACACTCCGAAGCTTCACCCAATAGTTCTCCATCAGACTGTTTGAATAGGGTGATTTCACTAAGCATCTTGTTCAGTAGAAATTACTTCAATAAAACTTTGTTCTCAGATCTTCCCATGTAGTGACATGCTCTAATGGTTATACCATGCCAGTGCTTTATATCTAAGAGAGAAGGCGAACAACCTAAGCTCGACCTGATCATGCGAAACTCCACGCACCTTAAGAGTCTTCGAAACTCTCTTGAATCGGCCTGAGTGGACATTGCGGTTGTTGGGGAATCGGGAGTTGTGTCAAGAATCTATTCGGGTTGTAATTTGAATTTATATTTTCAATAATCAAACAACAATGATATGAACGATCAAATCATATAATTCATGTAATTGAATGAAGGTAATCATACAATAGGCCCTAAACATGCGGAACTAAGGGGTTATAGTATTTTACCTTCGAATCGGAGTGACACCGTTAAGAAGAATTAATCTTTCAACCAAAAGATCTTCTTGAGTATTCCCTAAGTCCAAGCTCGCCAATTCGGTTAGAAATTAAAAAAACTTTTTAACTCTCAAGAAAATGATTATTTTTTTAGAAAAACACCCACTCACTTATGCATCTCCTATTATATATGGGACCAAGACTGGTCCCCTATTCATAGGGGATAGGGGCCGAAAATTTCAGCCCTTTTAGGATTAGGAAATCCTCTCCCACTTGGGACAGGAAAATATGGATAAATCTTAATCCCCTTAGGAATTAGATTCTTCCATTTCTTTTCTTTCCTTATCTCCTACTTCTAATTAATCCTTATTCTTTTAGTTAATGGACTTCTATTGGCTTACTCAAGGGGCCTTTAAGAGGAATAGGATTGGGCCTCACAATGCGCCTAGATATCCATATTGAGCCATCAATATTATTCTAGCCCATTACTATTAATTCATTCCACTATAGAATTAATATTAAACTACCCATCCTAATCCATATTACGAAATATGACTCCCGTTTATTTTTTCACGTGTTTAAGATTCAATGTCCATTAATTACTTTAAGCTACTAAATGCTTTATTAATTAATATCTTTTATTCCTTGAGAATAAACAACTCAACATTATTATTATATCGGAAGTTAATCCACTGTACAAGTTTGATATGATAAACATTTTGAGCCCATCAAGGGGACATAATCAACTTGTTTTACCAGGACACGATTTTCTGTATTAACTTAGCAATCTGCCATATAATTAATAATATTACCCAAAGTATACAGCATTGAGTCCCATTGACTCTTTGCCCAAAATAAATCAAAGCAACATTTAATTAATTATATACAATCTCAATTAAGTGACATATATTAAGAAATCAATAACCACTGAGATCTAGTTTCTATCAAGTCAGTCTAGAAAAACTATCTTGTTGTTGGTCCAATTCAGTGCAACAAATGAACTAGTGTAATCTCTTAGTCAAGACAAACTAATCCGAGCCTTGCACATAAACTTCTACCAATGGATTGTTCAATTCCATCTAAGTTGTGAATCATTATACTTATTACAAGACAATGTGATATGTGAACTACCACACACCATATTGTCTACAATGTAAAGTATTCAAACAATATGCAATAAATATATATAATATTCATAATATTTAAGGCAAATAGTGATAATTATTCTCATTCATTAAAGTGTAAGAAACACTATATATACAAAGCAACATTTAAAAGCATGATTTACTATATAACCCTAACAGCGGTGTTCCAGTGCGCCTGCACAGAACTGATTTTGTTGGACTATGGATATCAATAACGGCTTGATTTCAAACATGTTGGCATTTATAGGTGGCCACCTTGTTCCACCATAGTTTTGGTTAGGTACGAGAGAAACACAGTCCCCACAGGTGTCTGATCTTCTTCAAGATCGACCTGAGGTTACAAGTACGGATGATGCAATAGCTATTAAGGTATATTACTCACTCATTCTCAAGATTTTGTATGCTCTGATGCTACTGAGTCACTAGCCCAAACAATTGCTTAATCATCTCCTCTTAGTTCATATTTTCGGTAAACCCACCATCTCGTATAATGGATTTCTCCTTATTTTGTATCTTCAGGTAGTTGCTTCAATTTTCTGGTCAAGAGAGACAACATTGTTTCCTTTAGACGGAGTTTGCGTACGCTACCTGAGATCGCAAACAAAGAACATGATAAAATCGAAAAAAATGAAAAATAAAGTGCAGAAAATAAATGTTTTGCCTAACGTTGAACTATTTATCAAGATAGAAATTAACCAAGTTACCAGTCCCCGACAACGGCGCCAAAAACTTGACAACACTTTTTCTAACCCCTAGTGTTACTGCAAGTTCATGGTGCAACTATAGCTAGTAAAGAGCAAGGTCGATCGAAAAAGGACTGTTTACCTATATCAATTTAGTACAACATTTGTAATAGGTCAACACTATCTAGACTCTGAAATAAATGTGGATGATTGATTATTCAACTAAAGTGAATGATATAATAAATAAAGTAAATAGAACGCTGAAAAGTAACAACAAGTAATCATAAAGGTATGAAATCAGAGGGAAGAAGGTATTCTAGGGTATGATTTCGGTTATGTTCTCCTATATTCATTTATAGTAATTTTCATGACTTCTAAACCGAATTCAAATTTTGTATTTGGCTGCACTAGTCTAATTAACCTCCTCTTCAACGATGCTAATGTGTTGATTATGTACGAATAATTACCCTCTCGGGGTAACTATCATGTATGTAACCCAAAGGGATCCTAAAACCAATGCCTACACAAGTATCTCACTCCCCTTATACAACTATTGATACCTACGCTCTGTGTTTTATGCCTATTAACAACCCTACCCTCTCGGACGTCGAGTTATTAAGCAAGTAGAGTCAAACAAGTGTCAATTTGCCAAACTCATAAACTGAAACCCAAGACATAGATAAGAATATCGAACGGAGTCTAGAATAAAAATAATAATTAAAACATAGTCGAATAATAAACCTACCTTCTAGCCCTAGAACAAAAATATGTTTAGCTACTCATATCCATAACATATTCAAACATATGTTTAAATACAAACATAAGAAGAAATTGAAAATAAAAACGACTAAACTCGGAGTCTTGAATCTCGATCTTCTTCTCTTTTCACTTCTATTAAAGCCTCCAAGACGATTATTCTGATGATTGATGATTATTTTTAGACTTGGAGAGCCCCTATTTATAAGTTGGGAAGGATCGGGGTTGCAAAAGGGCCGAAAAGGAGCCCAAAATGTGTGAAAATGCATGAACCGACTAACCGAGCCGGTCGGATTACAAGAAGTGTTCCGGCTAGATTGTTTGGTCTAAACCTGTTCTTTGTTTCTCACTAACAGATCCGGCTGGATCGCAATATCTCATCCAGCTGGATCATGTTCTCTAGATTGCTACTAATTTTCTAAGCCCACTATGATCCGACCGGATTGAGTCCACTGCTTAGTTCCTTCGTTTCTTCACTGTTTTTGCTCTTTCCTGGCTAATTTCTTCTCCAAGCTTTGTCCAAATGGACTTTACGCAAATGCTACCCAAATACTAGGATAAATCGGCTTAAATGCATGCATATACTACGTGTATCAATGACCATTTGGTGCAAACCATGAACTAGAAATGTTCGAGTCATTAGGCCAAAAATGTTTGCCGCCTACTTTGATCATTAGCAGTTACTCTGCAGAGCATGTGCTCAACTACTAGCTAAAACCGACTAATAGTACAAAAGCCGCCGTCAGTACACTAACATAAACACTCTGTACACCGAAAATTATAGCGGGACCACCTAATAAATCCTTAGAATAACGGATCCGTACATCTAGTATGTATTAGGGTTTGTTGAGAAATGCCACCATTAGGACATATTTGCCCTTTTATATGAGTATACCAATCCCGTCATTTTTTAGGTATCTCCTTCTCATAATTCCATTAGTATTTCCCTCTCTACCTCATCTCTAAAAGGCAATTCTACTGACTTGAGTGTTAGAGTCTCTTTGCAGGAGATCCCTCTGGCCTGATTTTTTGAGGATCTCACCAAAGCAAATCGCTTGTTCGAGGAGCTCATCTTCACGACACTTGAATTCTTTTTTAGGTACATTTCTCTTATAAAATTGTATTTTCTGAAATGATGCACTTATGCACAACGAATGGCACCATCTGCTAGAACCCTTGGATTTAGGCATGAGTGTTTCTTTGGTTTCATCTGTCCAGCTGACTCTATTACGTGATCATGAATTTCTCGACCGATTTTGTAAAGATGATCAAATATTGGGATGAATGTTAATTGTTTGCTTATTAAATTCTGTTTGTAGCATTGCTGACAATACCACCCATTACGATCTGCGATCTACTTTCAAGAAAGTCGCGGATGATGCTCTAACCGGGGTTACTCAAGCCATGCCCCCTACAGACCGTAGAAGCGGCATTACCAAGATCATGAAGGGTCATCCTGTCAGGTTAACACTTGACTAACTAAATTACCTTAATTCAATGGTGATAGATAGAAAGCTAGCTAACTAAGAAGGGTGCTCAAGCGCTTCTCTAGGCTCCAATCCTCCGGGGAATCCGGACCAGATTTGCGAAGCAGGAATGACTTCTAATCTCGTTGCAGAAGACTTGGGGAGCTCCTCCTCCTCCAATGTGCCCTGAAGGGGGTAGAGAAAGCAGTTGTCCCCAAAATACTCCTGGCATCACAAGTAACTTGGCCCCGAGCAGAATCGTGCGTGCTTTCAAGGTTGAAGAGGTGGAAACTATTGATCTTGATGCGGCATACACAACTAACACAGTCAGTACGAACAAACAATTATTCACTCTCCACCTAGAGCTGGATGTATTGGAGAATATCCGAAAGATATTTCAATTTACGTTGGTACCTTAATTTTTAGGATTTGTTGGTTAATGGTTAGAGATAATGCTTCCACTTGTACTATATGTATTGTAAAGGTGATCCATAGAAATAGAAATCCAATTATACCGAAATCTTCTTATGGTATCATCTCTTAAGTAGACTATCAAGAGAGTCATTGACCCTCTCTAAGCCTTCCATCTCCCCTCACCATGGCTGAAAGTACTCTACTAAACCTTCCTCCCATTGCCCACCACAACTAGGCCCCCGCTACCATCAACGGTCATCCCCATCACCGCTCAAAATCATCTTATAATCACACTCACTACATGGAACTATCCGGCATAAAAGCACATCTCATGGCCTCACTGACTTTCTCACCGATGATGAACCAAATGAAGAAGCCCCATTTCTTACATTGACACATAAGTATCAATAAGATCAACTTTTCTTATCTATTGCAATATGAATTGTCACATTTTTTACCTTGTAATGAAATTATGTTAATTTTTTAAGATGACAAAATTTGAATTGTATCATAAGAACTAGTGCACCCATCAATTTTGTATTCAATGAAATAGATAGGGCTAGGGCTACTAAGGCAACTCATCGCAACCAGGCAGCAAGAACATCAAAGCTACATGTAGTAAGAAAGTCCAAGGAAGTAGTAAGAACTCATATGAAGAACATAAAGGCTACATGCAACAAGGAAGTTCAAGGAAACAATAAGGAGATATAATCGAGAATATTTTCACACTCTTCATCTAGAAGATATCCCAACATAATTAAATAGAAGGAGATGGAGGACGAAGAAAATGCTACCGATTTATTGAGCAACTGAAATTACTTCGCCTCAAACACTCAGGCATTCTTATTCAAAGTTTAAATACGTAACAACACTCTAATAATCTTTCAAGCGTTTATGCCAATTATACAAGAGCAAACAACAAGCAATAAGCCATTCAAGTGAAGATTCAAGCCGCAACCAAATTCTCAAATCAAGCTAGCTCTCAAGCTTGGACTCGATCCTAATCCTTCTCAAACAAGGAAGCTAGCCCACATCTCAACTGATATTCAAGCTTGGTGGCAGTTACCATAAGTAGAAGAAAAAACTTTCATTAAACCAATCTCACAAGAGATTTTTTAACGCAGAGTCCTCGTTTGGATCTGGGATTCAAAGTAGAATAGGTATTCTGAGTAACATGTGTACAGTAGAGGAGTAGCCTTTCGAGGATAGCCAAAAACTACTGCAAGGAGCTAAGTTGGACTTAGACTTTGGCGTAGTTAAGTTTGTACTGTGTGAACAACTTAGTGATTTTTCCTTGTGTGAAGGAAGAGCGGACATAGAAGTATTACCCCCACATTTGAACCACTATAATCTTTGTGTCTACTTGTTATATTGCTTTTACTTATTGTTGTTAGCATACAACTTACATACCACATTGATTTGTAAGAAAATGGATTTGCATAATATTTCGTGCTTACTGTCTTAAGTCATCTTACTGAAGTGTACTTGTTATAAGAACATGTTTCTTACAGCAAGCAACAAACTACTGCTCATAATATTTGGAAAAGAAAAATCAAGTTAGAAGTTTATTGACCCTCGCTCGTCTAAACGAGTCCAATTGGGACCAACACTCCTCATCCAAATGACCCATAACTTTAACAAGGCCTTAGATATTTTGACGCGAGCCTTTCTCAGCTCCTCCAATCAATGAGATATGTATTTAAAGAAGGAATTGTCTATCGGTTTGTCGTTGGTTGCAAAACACATAAATTACATCAAAGCCAAGGCCGACGAACTCAGGCTTATTGATGCACCTATGAAGGCGGATGATCTAACTTCATATGTGATTAGTGGGCTTGGCACTAAGTTTCATGAAATGACAGTGCAATCGGCATTCATGAATCGTGTATTCATTTTCAAAGAGTTATGAGATCTCTTGGTCGACCATGAAACCCTCCTGAAAATATGGAAGCCGTAAATGCTAAACCCGTAGCAATGACAACATAGCTCAATCTACTAAGGTTCGTCCCAACAATGATCTCAACAGCTCGGTAATCACAATGGCAGGCACGGTCTGTCCAACCATGCATGAGTTGGTGGTCATCACAATTCAATAACAAAGGATGCATCGTAACTCATATAAGAACCCCTACCCAAAAAAATTAGAAACTTTTTGCGTCCCCTTCCTCCACTCATATGTCAATTTTGTAGCAATCCTAGTCACATGGCTCCTTATTGTCGTGGCCCTAATGCAACTACCAATTTTGCACACTCCCCCTACGCTCAAATGAATCAATTCTCATGGCTTGTGGATTTTGCGGCTTCCGAAAATCTCGCGAACAAGCTTGACAACATGTTTATCCACTCAGAGTATGATGGAACTAATGAGCTTCAGACTACCGATGGTACAGGTCTACCCATAACCCACACCGGTATTTCATATCCTAAATTACCCTTGGCATGTTTATTATGAATAATTCCTTATATGTTCTAACTACCAAACGGAACCTTCTGCATATGCATCAGTTCACTAAAACTAACAAAGTATCTATTATTTTTTTCCATCATGTTTTGTCGTTAAAGGATCACATAACGGGGCACAACTGGCACAAGGTTAATGTAAGGATGGAATCTACTAATTCCATCCATCGCTGCCAAGCTCAATTCCCAAAGTTGCAGCGCTTGGTGTACATTGTATACTGCAAAACATACGTAATATTTTTAATTATGAATTCTTTACTTTTCATGCATCTTAGATAAGCCCGATTTAATTTAGACTAAATCTCGTAGTTGGAAAATCTCAATCCATAATTTATTTAATAGGAGTTGGAATCTTTAATTTTCAAAATATTTAGGAGATCAATTTATTTCCCCATCTTGCACAAAACCATTTAACAAGCCCTATAGAATAAAGGGTTAATTACCAAAAAAATCACGACCTTTGGTCCATATTCCAATTGCAACTTGACTTTTAAAACTTATCAATGTTGGTTATCAACTATCGTGTTTTTTCAATTACCACAACGACTACATTTTTTTGCATATGATTGTGTCATCATTACCACCGTTAAATACGTCCAGATATGACTTTCATTTACCCTGACCAATTTCACTGTTCGTCCATTTCACTGTCCTTAATTGGAAGTCGAAGAAATGGCTTAATAGCTTCAATCACCGATTAACGGAAATGATAATGACAGATTGTGAAATTGATAAAGGGTAAATGAAGATCTTATCTAGGCATATCTAACGGTGGTTACATTCAAATGTAAAAAAAATTAGTCGATGTTGTATTTGAAAAAAATTATAGTTGGTGGTTAATATTGATAAGTTTTAAGAGTTATGTTGCAATTAAAAATTAGACCAAAGGTCCTGATTTTTTGTTTGGTACTTAATCCTAGAATATATGGGGCCAATTTTATTATATTTTTGTAGCCATAGTTTATATTTTCGAAAGGAGCCAAACATTTTTTAACTTGGAATATTTATATATCAACGAAATCAAAAAAAGGAGAAAAAGGAAAAAGTAAAAAAATAAATAAAAAAAAAAGCAAAAAAAGGAAAAAGGAAAGGTTGAAGAATTCATCGCTTAGTGTTTTGGCAAGAAATGAGCCTTCTTCCTTTTTCAAACTCAAAACTCATTTTCTAGAAAAAAAATCACATACTTGACTTAACCAAATCCTAGAAAAATAGAATGACAAAGAGAAGAGCCATTTGAGCCACAAAACTTTTGCCTTTTAACATTACATTTTAAGATTTTTGCAACTCCAATTGACCCTGTGGATATCTTGTCCACCTCGGTTCCCTGACTAGTGTTGGAACGATGGGGTACGTCACATAGAGGAGGACGTGGCACACACACGACGTGTTGATGGAATCTGGATGACGCCCTGACGTGTCATCAAATGACCTTGTCATCAGGCCGTGAAAATAGAACGAATCACAATGGCAGGGCAGGTCGCCCCGGAGTGACCTCAGTTGTTTTTTCAGTCGCGGACTCAGTTGAGTGACAGATAAAGGTGAGTGCCCCTGTAACAAGCCTTGCATGGATGAACTGGGTCTACACATATATATATATATACACACAACATTAGGTTTAAATAGAGATCAAATTGGATAAATCCTTTTTCTTGTCCATTTTAATTTTGGCTGGTGTTTTGCCGGGCCGGGCAACATTTTTGCTCAGCCGTAATCTTATTCATGCATAAGATAATATAGCCCTGATACATTTGCACGATCGGACATGATTCTGCCTAGATGAGCAAATGCTCCTGCCTTTTATAACTTTTTTTCCTCTTTCTTTTCGGTCGATGATGAACGTGAAAATATTCCTTTTTCTCGTATATTTTACGTTCATATTTTTTTTTAATTGCGAGTGTTTATCATGTTTACGTGAGAATTCATGTTTTATTGCATTCTCAGGTTGACGGTCCTTTCTGACGTGATTTGATGAACTTTTGGATGTTTTTTAGTTGTAAACTAAACTAAACTAAACTTTTAAAGGATAGGAAAATCCGGGAGATCAACACCAATTTCCTTACCCGACCCCCATACTGAAGCCCAAACGGCCCCACTTAGGCTTGATTCAGACATGACTTGAATTCTTCAGGTCATGAACAAAAGTCGTGCAAGAGTCGAGCCAAGAAAATGGATAGAAAGGCCTCAAAATAGTAAAGAATGGAAGAAGAGGTCAATTGCACGCGTTTCCCCATTTTGGATGAAAATCAAGGATCAAACGGGCCTAAATCGGGATCACTAAAATTCCAACTCAAAGATCTTCGAATCGTGAACAAAAGTCATGTAGAAGTCAGGTCCAGAAAGCGAAAGTAAAGGGTCCAAATCAGCGATGGAAGAAGACGGCGCGCGACGGGAGTACGATGTGCAGCCAACGGGTGAAAAATGACACCGCGAACCTGATACTGGTTGCTTAGTAGTAGCTCCCCCTCGCTCCAATGCTAGCCCATACCGGCTGCCAACCGATCCGGCTGGTTGCCGGTTTTGCCCATTTTCAGTGCAGAAGTTTCGTATTTCAGCCATAAGATTCTTATATGTACTCAGACTCAAGCCATTCAAGATGTCATGCAGCAACGACACAAAGATCTACAATTTTTATGTATGGGTTGAGTGCTTATTCCATATAGATGTTTCCCAAAGATCGCGAGAAGACAGAGTCAAGCACATTCGGAGGTTCAAGTTAACATTTTAGGAGTCCAAGTCTTTTAATTATGTTTTTACTATTGTGTCGTTACTTTTACTTGAATATTGTGCACATGTTTTAGGGTGTGTGTGGACTGGACAATGTCCCATATATTATCACTCCCTCACCCAAATTATGGACATCTTATTTCATTGGTAAAAAATTAACATTTGATTTACTCTCTCTCTACAGATTCTCTCATTTCCTCTAGAAAAACTAGAGTTCTTCAATTTTTCTTGAAGAAACCATTAGGGTTCTTGAGTGTTCTTGAAGGAATTTTTGGGGCTTTTGCTCGAGAATTAGAATGGGGGATATTACAGGCAATATTTACTTCCTAAAAACATTAATTAATGACTAAGATTACTTTCTCTCTCCCTTTCTCTCTTTTTATTTAATTTGTTTTGCATTTATTACTCTTCTCCTTCCTCATTTAATGCTTAAGTCTTGTACTAATGATATTTGGTTGTTGGAACTCCTGAGTTGTGAGTTATTTATTGTGGTTTCTAGGGTTGGGAGTAACCCAACCCTATGGTTTATTGTCTTGGTTGATTTGAGGGAATTTGTGATTGGAATTGATATCATAGCTTGTATGGCTTATATCTTAGGGGTAGCTAACCTAGGGTATAGTGATTCTCTTCGAGGGCCCATGGGGGACGATGAGGGAACCCCAATCGCATATATCGATCTCGATGGATGTCCAGGGCCTCGCTGCCTAGACAATATCCTCTAGGGCGGGGATTTTAGGATTAATTGGATTATAATCTTAATTTTCTTGTTATTGGCCTAGTAATTCAGTTATCGGTCTTTCATCATTGGAATTAGGGTGAATTTTTGTATAATTAGTTAATTTGGTGAGTCCCTCTTATATGCCCACTTGGTTTCTAACTTGGAACATGACCTTCCGTCACAACCCTTAAATTACATCGGAAATCTCTATATTTAAATCCTAGGTTTAGGGTGAAACCATACCTTGGAAATCCATTGTAGATTGAGAGTATCTTTTATTTGTTTATTTGCTCAATTTATGTTTTCTTAGTAATCATCAAATCTCCAAACTTCTAAGTTGCCTAACTTAATTAAAGAGATAGACCTTAAGTGTGTTCCCTGAGATATCCTCTTTTTGAGTTCGACATCTTTTATACTACCATTGTGTATCCCATGCGTTTGTGGGTAAACGAAACCTTTTTTTATTATTGTGATTATTTGAAGGGGTTTACCAGACAAGTTTGTTGGGCCGTTGTCGAGGAAGAATTTCTTCTCGTGGAGCCATTTAGGGTCAATTGTAGGTTAAGATTGGGCTTATTTATTTTCGTCTTAAAAATGATGATCAGAAGGAAGGGTAAGTTTCATTATACCGGAGTTATCACTTCCTACTCCCGACTTACCAAGCCCAAAAATGCTGGCATGAGAGTAGAAGTTACTCCGGGTATGGTGATCTTAGCCCAAGGAATTAAGTTTCACGAGAAATAAGATGAAGACCCATATGAGAATCTTGAGGAATTCTTGCAAATTTGTGAGTGTGTTAAAATTGCTGACAAACTTGTAAATGAATACTCCATCAAGCTCTTTTAATTCACACTTGAAGGAGCAGTGAAACAGTGGTTTCATGAAGAGTTATTCAATTCCTCATCTCTATCGGAAGAAGTTTGTACATCTTTCCTTCATCGATTCTTTTCGGCAAACAAGAGTGAAAGGATTAGGCTTGACATCTCAAGTTTCGAACAACGGAGTGATGAACATTAGTTTGAAGCTTGGGAAAGACTCTTAGATCTTTGTAAATCGGTTTTACTCCTAATGAACATGTTTTCTTGGACATCGCATCGGGAGGTGTATTCCTTAATAATGAGGTAGACGAAGCCCTCACTTGACTAAAGAAAATGGAATCAAATCAAAACCAATGCGCTAGGGAAGATAAGAAGAGAAAAAGGCTAAGCCATGAACAAAGTGTGAAGGGGGGAAAGATTGAATCCGTTGAACAAGGTGATCATTTCTATAAAACAATATGCATCAAGGATTTAAGGAAAGTATTGTTCCTCCCTTTTGCTCGGGATGTGAAGCTAAGAATACCGTGAACCACTCTTGCGTTAGAGAGTCATCTACGTTGTTAGAACTCCATGTTTCGGTGGTTCCTAGTGATTTAGTTGAGGATGACCCCAAAAAAAATTCCCACTAAGGAAAGAAAACTTAAATTAGTGGAAAATTTGTCTAAGAAGAAGTAATGGAAAACAAAGGAGCTACGCCTTACGGTTGGAAAACATATCTGACATGTTTAATAACCTTGAGGAAGAGGGGATTATAGTTCAAGAGAACTTGTATGCTAACCTCTTAGAAAAGAGACAATATCATTACACTAAGGAGTGGTAAGCCACTCGAAAACTTGCGCGTAGAACCCTGAAAGGGTATCCAATGATAAAAGCAAAGAAAAGGTAACCGAGAGACTATTGGGGGAAGGGATGACCCTCCTACTATAGGAAGTCAACCTTATCCTGTTAACTGTCAACCTTAATTACCATTTCTAAAACATGAGCGGGAACGTAGAGTTGATCGTCAGTTTCAAAATTTTCTTGATGTCCTAAATCAACTTACTCTCACATAGCCACTTGCCGAAACGATTACCACTATTCCCCGCTTTGGATTTTTTTTTGAAAGAGATCATTAATAACAAGAAAGACTAGGGCAAATAGAAAAGGTTTAGTTAGCCGAAGAATAACCACGATAATTCCAAAAAATACATATGCTAAGCTTAAAGATCCATGTAATTTTACTATCGCATGTTCCATTTTGGATATGCAAATAGATAGGGCTTTACTTGCCTTGGGTGCTATTGTTAACTTGTTGTCTTCTTCTATTATGCGGTAACTCAAGGATTACAAGCTTAAGGCCACTTACATTTTCCTTCAATAGGCCGATAGATCAATCAAGAAATCTATAGGAGTTGAGGATGTTCCCAGCTAAATAAACGAAATTGATATTATGGTTGACTTTGTTGCACTTGACATGGTCGAGGACCCCATAACTCCCATACTTCTGGTTGACCATTCATGGTCACTGCGCCATTATCGATGTCAAGGATTGAAGTGTTTCTCCTGAGCTTGGGAATCAAATAGTTAAATTTAATCTTAAAGGTTATATTAACCAACCCCTCCCCCCTCCCGGCCACACACCCCAAAGCACAATGTTTAGTGATAGGTGTACTTGGGGAGGAGATTGAAGAGGTATTGGAAGAGATTCCAGAGACGATGACTTGGGAAAGGATAAGAGAACATAGTTTAGGACGACGAGTCTCTCCCTAAAGATCTCAGAAAAATGTACAAAGCACTCATCGAAGAAGATCCAGAATTTCAAGAGGTAGAACTCGAATCTTCCACTTCACTCTTAAGTTATGACTCGTTAGACTCCACTTCACTCTTTGAATGATGAGAAATTTGAAAAAATTCTTGAAGCAGTTGAAAATTTTGAGAGCAAAGTTAAGGAAGACGATAGTGGTCTTGGTGAAGGTTTTAGCATAGTTAACACTGTGGAATATGTTTACTTTGATGACTTCTCCGTGAATGACTTTTTCGTGCAAACATTTTCCAAATGAAACTTGTTCGCTTGATGCATTAAGCGTTGATGTGAGTGAAACCTTCACGTGTGCTTTAGAAGAGGATGACGTCTTATTTTGGGAAAATTTTCAAATTAAGAGCATTCTCGATGAGTTGAGCATTGATTTAGGTTAACCTTTCACTTATACTTTCGAAAAGGATGATGTCATAATTTGGAAAAAAAATCGAAGTGAGATCACTCTTGATGTACATAATATTGATTAGGGTGAATCATTTACTTGCATTTTGGAAAATGATGACTTCTTGTTATGGGGAGAGTTTCAAATTAAGAGCATCCCCCACTTCCAAATCGTTTTGAATGAAACAACCTCCACTCATGTTGATCTTCAAGTTTTTGGGAGCCACCCCCATTTGAGAGGGATAAATATTTTTCACGAAAAGGTGGAACCTCTAAACTTGGCACCTTTCCCTCAAGACATGCGAATTACATTCTCGTTTCTTCATATTAACCACAAGATGCCGAGAAAGAATTTTTAGACATCGTCAAGCATGATTTTGATGGGACAAAATTTCCTCACCAACTAACTTGATTTTCTTCCAATATGGCATTGTTTTAAAAATTCTTACAAATTGGAAAGAAAATCTTGTGGTGAAATTTGAAGCACCCTTTATTGCAAAAGGGTATCAAGAGAGTTTAAGCATATTGGCGAGATCTATCATGTTTCTATTATCTATGCTCAAACACTTTTTTCTGGTTGAGAAACCTTTTTGTAAGAAGGGAAAGAAGCCAAAGGAAAGACCGATGATGGGGAACATATGGGAAATGATGGAATGGAATTTCAAAGGATCAAGAAAGTAACTCGCTTGATATTTTCTCAAGGAGAAGTGTATGACTGCAAGGACTAGAATACCTAATTTGAGCCCCTTGACAAGAAAGTGATAATAGGGTCAACCTAGTGACTTTAAAGAAGCACACTTGTGAGACATCCCTAGCACCTTTTATGCTTTCTTACGAGTATGTAGGGGTTGAGGGTCCTCCTTGTTGGGAATCAAGAATTTATGCCAAGGATATATTCAGGGTATAATTTGAATATCTATTTTCATAAATCAAATCACCATAATTTGAAACATTCAAATCATATAATTCATGTAATTGAATAATAGTAAACCATACAATAAGCCCTAAAAATGTGGAACTATGGGATTATGGTGTTTAACTTCGAATCGAAGAGACACCGTTGAGAAGAATTATCCTTTCAACCCAAAGATCTTCTTGAGTATTCCCTAAGCCCAAGTTTGCCAGTCCGATGGGGAATCAAACGAACCTTTTAATACTCGAGGGTGGACTAATTTTTCACGAAAAACAGCCATTCAATTATGCATATTGGGACTGAAATTGGTCCCTTATTTATAAAAGGGGGGTGGGGCGAAATTTTGGCCCCTTTAGGAAAGGGATCGAAATCCTCTCCAACTTGGGAGAGGAAACTATGGATAAAGTCCTATCCCCTTTGTAATTAGAGTTATCAATATCTTTTCTTTCCTATGTCCTACTTCATACCTAATCCTTATCCTCTTAGTTAATGGACTTTTATTGGGCTACTCAAGGGGCCTTTAAGAGGAATAGGATTGGGCCTCTCAATGGGACCTAGATATCAAAATTGAGCCATCAATATTACTCTAGCCCATTAATATTAATTCATTCCACTATATAATTAATATTGAACTACCCATCCTAATCCATATTACGAAATATGGCTCCCGATTATTTTTTCCTATGTTTAAGATTCAATGTCCATTAATTAATTTAAGCTATAGAATGCTTTAAGCAATTAATATCTTTTATTCCTTGAGTACAAACAGCTCAACATTCTTATTATATCGGAAGTTAATCCACTGTACAGGTTTGATATGATAAACATTCTAAGCCCATCAAGGGGACATACTCAACTTGTTTCACCAAGACACAATTTTTTTGTATTAATTTAGCAATCTATCATATAATTAATAATATTTCCCAGAGTACAGAGCATTGAATCCCATGACTCTTTGCCCAAAATAAATCAAAGCAACATTAATTAATTATATGTAATCCTAATTAAGTGACATAAATTAAAAAATCAATAACCACTGAAATCTCATTTTTCTTTCAAGTCAGTCTAGAAAAAATATCTCTTTGTTGGTCCAATTCAGTGCAACAAATGCACTAGTGTAATCTATTGGTCAAGACAAACCAATCCGCGCCTTACACATCAACTTCTACAATGGATTGTTCAATTCCATCTAAGTTGTGAATCATTGCACTTATTACAAGGAACTGATAATGTGATCTTCTGTGATCTTCTACACACCACATTGTCTACAATGTAAGGTCAATATGCAATAAATATATATAACATTCATAATATTTAAAGCAAACAGTGGTAATTTATTTTCATTCTATAAAGTGCAAGAAATAGTTTATATACAAAGCAACAGTTAAAAACATGTTTTACAGTATAACCCTAAAAATCTCCCACTTATACTCAAAGTCTGCTTTTAAGTATACTACAACATGTCCTAATAATTCTCCCACTTATACTCAAAGTAGCGTGGCAACATACTTGATCTCCATTCCTTCCACATGTTTCTCGAATGTACTATGAGGCAGACTCTTTTTGAAAGGATCTGCTAGGTTGTCTGCCGATGCTCTCTTTGCCACCACTATGTGTCCTCTCTTAACGGTTTCTCATATGAGATGGTATTTTTCAATGTGTTTTCTAACCGTTTGGGCTTGTGGTTCTTTTGAATTTGCAACT
Organism: Ajuga chamaepitys; assembly: GCA_958295605.1. Taxonomy (NCBI): domain Eukaryota; kingdom Viridiplantae; phylum Streptophyta; class Magnoliopsida; order Lamiales; family Lamiaceae; genus Ajuga; species Ajuga chamaepitys. The sequence goes on from OY282498.1 coordinate 28,777,836, forward strand.
GCACCCTCATTATCACAATAAATTGTGATGCTTTTGGATAAATTCGAAATCACATCTAAGTCCACTAAGAAGTTCTTGAGCTAAATCGCCTCTTTCGCTGCTTCACAAGAAGAGACGTACTCGACTTCCATGGTGGAGTGAGCAATGCATTTATGTTTCACACTCCTCCATGTGATGGCTCCACCTCCTAGGATAAACACAGTTCCTGAAGTAGATTTTCTTGAGTCTATGTGTGTATAGAAATCTGAGTCCGTATAACCCACAAGACATAAATTGTCCGATTGAAAGTCTAACATTCTATCTCGAGTTCTATTATTTCAGATACTTCAGAATGTTCTTAACCGCAGTCCAATGTCCCTTACCTGGGTTACTTTGATATCTCGTTACCATGCTCACTTCCTAGCTTATATCCGATCTCGTGCACAACATTGAATACATGAGGCTTCCAACTGCCGAAGCATATGGAACCTTCCTCATCTCCTCTATCTCTTTTTGTGTCTTGGGACACATCTCTTTTGATAGATGAATCCCATGCCTGAAACATACAAAACCCTTCTTTGAATATTTCATGTTGAATCTTTTTAGCACAATATCCATATATGAGGCTTGAGATAAGTATATCATCCTTTTCTGGCGATCTCGAATAATCTTGATTCCAAGGATATGATCAGCCTCTCCTAAGTCCTTCATATCGAACTAATTTGTTAACCGTACCCTCACGTCTCACAATATTTTTTTGTTGTTCCCAATAAGTAGAATATCATCTATATATAGCACTAAGAATACCAAGGCATTTCCGACACACTTTCTATACACAAAGCTCTCAAACTCATTCTGATCAAATCCATAGGATTGTATAACTTGACCAAATATTGGTTCCAAGCTTGCGATGCTTGCTTAAGGCCATAAATTACCTTCTTAAGCTTGCATACAAGGTTTTCTTAGCCCTTTTCAGTGAAGCCTTCAGGTTGACACATATAGATGTCGTCTTCAAGACTTTTGTTTAGGAATGCTGTCTTGACATCCATTTGTTGAACCTCGAAGTCTAGGTGCACAACATCGACAAGAGAATGAAGATTAACTTAAGCATAGCTACAAGAGAAAAGGTTTCATCATAATCGATTCCCTCTTTCTGAGTGTACCCTTTTGCCACAAGATTAGCCTTGAAGGTTTCAACCTTCCCGTCAGTTCCCCTCTTTCTCTTGTAAACACACTTGCATCCAACATGCTTTACACATTTGGGTGGTTCAACAACCTCCCACACTTTATTATGATCCATAGATCCTATTTCTGCTTCCATTGCAGTTTGCTAAGAACTTATATCCTTGTCTTGGATTGCCTCGTTGTATGTCCAGGGGTCAGATTCATCTTCACCGGGGACTAAGTCTGAAGACTCTCCCACGAACATGAATCGCTCAGGCTGACGAACAACCCTCCCACTACGACGTGGTTCTGGTTGTGTTTGTGTATCACGTGGTATATCATTTTGTACATTTGGTGTAGGAGTTGGCCCTCGTAATTTATCTAAGGTAATCTCACTCTTGGGCTTTTGATTAGTCATATAGTCTTCTTCCAAGAATCTAGAATGCGTGCTCACCGTGATCCTTTGATCCTTGGGACTATAGAATAAACCCCCTTTCGTTCCTTTGGGATAACCAACAAACAACCTTAATTCTAAACAAGGTTCCAACTTATCAGCTTCTTTGTCAAACACATATGCAGGACATCCCAGATTCTCATGTGTCTCAACCTGGGTTTGCACCCAGACCACAATTCTAAGGGTGATTCGGAACTGACTTAGAAGTACCAAGTTAAGAATGTAAGATGGTGTTTCCATGTCATAACCCTAGAATGACTTGGGTACGTTAGAATAACTCATCATAGAGCTTACCATCTCCAAAAGAGTTTTGTTTCTTCGTTCTACGACCCCATTTTGTTGAGGGGTTTTGGGCGCAGTTAATTAGGGCGCAATCCCTTGCTCTGACAGGTAGCCCAAAAATTCATTACTAAGGTATTCGCCTCTACGATCGGATCGTAGAAACTTGATACTCTTTTCCCTATGCTTTTCTGCTTCAACCTTAAACTCTTTTAATTTATCAAAGACTTCAGACTTTTCCCGCATTAGGAATATGTATCCATACCTCGAGTAATCATCGATAAAAGTAACGAAATACTTAAAACCACCTCTTGCTTGAATTGACATTAGACCACATACATCAGTATGGACGAGTTATAACACTTTAGTGGCTCTATTCCCCTTAGCCCCAAAGGCTCTCTTAGTCATTTTACCCTCTAAACATGATTCATATGTTGAAAACGATTCTACTTGGAGTGATTCCAAAAACCATCACTCACCACCCTTTGAATCCTTTTTAGATTAACATGACCAAGTCTAAGATGCCAAAGAAGTGTCCCATTCATATTTGACAAATACTTTCTTTTTTCTAGAAACAATACATGTGTTATATGGTGCATTTTGTATGATTGTGGATTGTGCACAATTAGTACTGTAGAGATTGTTCACCAATGTTCCAGAACTGATAACTTCATTATTACGATTAATAATAACATTCTTATTATAAGAAATTGAATATCCATCCTTAATTAATTAAGAAACTAAAATTAAATTCTATCTAAAACTTGGAACATAAAGAACATTTCTCAATACTAAAGACCTGTTCATAAATGATAAGTGCTCATCTCCCACTACAACAGTTGCTTCTCTTGCATCATTGCCCTATGTGATAGTGATCTCACTCCCACTAAGTCGCCGGGTCTGCTAGAACCCCAAAGAATTGAAACAAACACGATCAGTAGCTCCCGTGTCCACCGCCCATGATTGGGAAGAACACGCCGCTAAAAACATTTCAATAACTAGTGCATGAGATTTACCTTGTTTTCCTGCCTTTTTAGGTTGGGGACATGGTAAGAGAGAAAATGCATCGTTACACGTTACCAAATTAATTTTCGAACTCTCAACTCTACTAAGTAGAGTGGCAAGTCGGGATGAATCCACAGGGAACGGAGGAATAGTATTATTTCGATTAATCAAACAAATAGGAAATTGAAATAGAATAGTAACAAACAAGCTAAAATAATAAAGGTTGTGGGGGGAAGTTTTTGTGATAACTAACTAATCGACTGCTAACAATTACCAAAACCCAACAAATAAACTAGAAAGCATTTAATATTAAGATTCAAGTTACAAGCGATCAAAGGACAGATAAATCAATTTTTTGATTTTTCAAATATATAAAAGAATCCACCCTTGATCTCGTTTCCCTTCGGTTTAATTAATTTACGCGACTATTGTTGATGCCCAATCAATTGCAATCCAAGTCCCTACCTCAAGATTATTGACAAGCTCTAATAACTTTGTTGTCTCATAATCCTAGCAGGACAAAACAAGCTCTTCGACTAACCCTATTTGATTTAATCTAACCTTCGAACAAGCTCTCTTTGGCTCGATAACCACACGACAGAAGCACCAAGACAACGAGATAGATAAAACATAAAACTCAGAAGCTCGGTTTTAGAGGTCAAACTTTATACTATCACCAATGAATTAATCATTGTTCGCTACACAAGAATCGGAGACCCTACAATTACGGATAGTGATCTTGATTTCTAGCAATACACTTATAAGCTTCCTAAAGGGTGATCAATCCTAAATTCAACTCATAGATGTAAGTCAATAACATCAAATCGTATAAAACACTTGAATACATTAAAAGGTAACATTTACTGTAATAATCACATAAATAATGTCGACTCGAAGTTCCACATTCAATCAAGGGTAGACATTAGGGTGCTACACACTCATATTAACTATTACAAGCAGATAATTGATTGAAATGCAAAGAAACATAATATTAAGCTAAAAGAACCCAAAGATGGTGATTGGAGAAGATGATCTTCAATCCTCTTGCCCAATCCTTCTTCTTGGTGGAATAGAGGCAGGAAATGGATGATAAAATGGCCCCAAGATAGGTTAGAATTCGAATGGGAGGTTATATATATAGGGGAGAAGTTGCTAGTGGGTTTTTAAGCAAAAACACATTTGCAATTTTAAAACAGGGGTTCAGATCCCGGCCGAGACACAGGTTGGTCTAGGCCGAGATGAAGAAAAAAGGGTTTCTTTTTTAAGGCTGGCCTCGGCCGAGGTACTTACTCATCTCTGCCGAGGTGGTGAGAAGAGGATTTTTAGGGTTTTGGGTTTATGGATCACCTCGGCCAAGACCAGTGCTCGTCTCGGCTGAGGCCTTGAAAACTTGAGAATCTTCACAATCCCCTAGAAGGTTGTCTCGGTTGAGATCAATGCTCGTCTCGGCCTTGGTCTTGAGCTTGATTTTTCTCAATTCCCCTGGATGAATGTCTCGGCCGAGATCTATGTTTGTCTCGGCCGAGATGCTCCTTCAGCCTTGTCGTCTATTTACTTCGTTCGATCCGTCAACTTTGCGATCTCTGATGCTCATTTTTTGTTTAATTGTACCTGGTTGGACATAGAAACGAACTGAATGTGTTAATATGCTCAATAAGAAATAAATGCCCAAATACACGTGAATATGCACACAATTATAACTAATATGGCACTGAAATCAACCTAAAGTGCGTGCACGATCACGTGTACCAAATCTCCCCAAACTTAAACTTTTGTACGTCCCAAACAAATAAAGAAAAAGAAGAAAGGACACGTGTTAGGGCAGATTTAAGTGGCAATTTGGTTTCAAAAGGTTTTCTCAAAAGCTAGGCAATCATTATAATAATGAACATATGTGATAGACTAATTCGACTACTTTCAAGACTTTGACATTCTCGACTTGAGATCCTCACCGGGTGAGTGTATCTCTCAACTCTCAAGTGTATCAAGTGGGTAGTGTATGCGCTCACATTGAAATGCATGAATCGCCCCCCATAGGCTTGCCAATCATCTAAATTAGAACGTGTACTCGACATGTGTGACAAAGAATAAAAAAGGTCTTTACAAGGGTTGTAATGTTGGCTTGGGGTAAGGTGGGATAATTTTGGGCAAAAGTGATTATAAAACGGACTTAAATGCGTTAGCTACTGTCATCTACCCCTCAAACAATAATCACTATACCTCACTCTCTCACTTCCCAATCAAATCGATCGTCAGGTTCAATTTATTTACCTCAACCCAACCTACAACTCCCTTGTACTCAATTCTCACTTGAAGAGTGCTTTTTATGGCTTTTAAAACGTTTAGAATGTTGATCAAAGATCATTGTGCTCTTCACTAGCCTCTCCGAACCTAAACAGTAGCAAGACATATACAAACAACTCTTTCTCTCTCTTTTTTTTTTTTTTTAATTGTAATAAATATTTACAAACATTGGAGAGGCTAATGTTCTAGACTCTTGCCTATTTTGTGTGATTTTTCTTCACCCTTCATTGATTCCTCTATTCTACCCAATTTGATCCCAATTTCCCAACCCTACTACCTTCCAACCACCTTCCTCATACTCAATTAGTCCATTTAGGTGCGAAGGCTAATGGAAAGAGATTTGGCTTGAAGAGTTGGCTATCAAACAAAAAGGCTAAAAGCTAAACAGGGTAACTAGAGGCAATTTTTTTTTTTTTTTTAATATGTGGTGAAAATGAAGCATTTTCAAGTTTTTGAAATAGGCTTAAATCAAGAATGCCTAGTATCACTTTCAAGGTCACACGATGTACTGACTTATTCAATATGAAGATTCAGGGCAAGTTCTGGAGACGAATACATGCATTCAATGAATTTCACACCGAAAGGAGATTTGAATTACTCCTAAAATGGGAGTATCTTTAAGACTCAAAAGCTCACTTTGGCAAAAATTTGATCACAAGTTTTGAATGCAAGCTTAATTTTTCTTCAAAAGCCTTCCATGCTCTACCATGGCCCATTTTAAAAAATTTTGACAAAAAATTATCATCATTAACCATTGCCACATTTCTCGTTTCAATTTGGTCCAATCATATTTTTTCAAACGGCCAAATCCGTACACCACCCCTTCCCCAAACTTGGTTGAAAACCAAGGTTTGTGGAAAGAAGGGGTACGGATTGGTGCTTAACGAACTCAACCAGTTATTCAAAACCATCCATCCCAATACTACTAAAAAAAAACTATCAAAATTCCTACTCCTAAATGTGCAATACCAAACCAAAATATAAAAAATAATGCAACCAAACGAACAAAAAGATAGTCAATGGCTCACAGCCCACCAATTTATCCATAATTAAACAGAGATATTCACCACTAGCAATCATCAAACATAATCGGCATACAGGCCATCAAACTAATCTAACAAAGATAAAGACAAATGTCTAGGCTCAAATGCCACAATCAAAATCAATCCCAAGCAAGTGTAAGTTAAACAAAAATGGGGTACACATGCCAATGAAATCATCACAATCAGCCAAGGTAAGGGAGATAGCAAGGGAGATACGAGAGATGAGGACCTGAGCGGCCAAGAATGTCCGACCCCCATTCTCTCCCCAAACTTAGTTTTCAACTAAGTTTGTGGAGAGGAGGCGAGACACCCTTGGTGCTCCACTCACAACGACTTCGAGGGCCGGGCATGTCAAGGGCTTGAGCCATTGAAGCATCCTCAAATGCTGTTGAATAATTCCAAAAGCTTGTCCTGGCTCTCCTTAATCTCTATCAATTCGGGCCCCACCTTACTGACCTTCTCTTTGATTTCGTTTATATCGGATCTCATTTCTCGAATCTCTCTTGCCATTGCAGCTAGCCGGTTATCTTGGTCCTCTTGAATCTCGGCTAGGTGGCCTGTTCCGCTGACTACTTCTCTGCATCCCTCATGCTCTGCTCCCACACCACAGTCCTTGGCTTCTTGGCCCTCTAATACCTTGTTAACTCGTAGCTGGGCGGATCTTTTGACTCTCATGTGATCTTCCAAACTCAACGCTAAGTTTGTAGTGCTATCAAGATTCTGAATGTAAGTCAGAGTGGGATTCGTGAGTCTTAGGTATGGCCCCATATTCTGTAGAATGTACGGCACTGTTGTTCTAGAAGTCCCCTCGTGATATCCCGGCATCGCTATCCTCATGTTTTCCATGTCCTCCAAGTCCAGAAAATAATTCTCTGTGATTGGAATAAAATTTGTCAACAAAACATCGAAGTGCTCAAGGACAGGAGTGATGAGGGCTCCACAATAGATTAGGTCCGGAAGCTTCATTTCTTTCTTCTTATCCACTTTCAGTTCTTTCACTATTTTCTCGAAGCTTTCGACCAAGACTCCTTCGTAGCTCCTGTCTAGCCCTTTGACAATCAACCACAAGACCTCTAACTCGAACATCCGGGCGGCACTCATCTCCTTTCGCCCAAAAATCGTTAAGCTTAGCAGCTTCTGAATATACTTAACGATCGGGTCCCTAATCCAAGTTATTTTAACTTCTTGGAGTCGAAACCCTGAGCTTCGATTACTCCAGGGGAAGCTATGATTTGCCCCCAGAAGGTCTGCACATCAAATTTTTCATTCGCGTACAAATCGTAGGTAGAGAGGTTACCTTTGAACTCGTAAATGCGTATCAAGTCTGATCTCCCAAGAGTCTTCCTCTCGTTCATCATTTGGAAGGTGATGGTGTAGACTGGATTCTCGCATTTACTCAAGTCTACCCGGACTTCGATAGTGCTGAAGAACTCCAAGAGTAATCTCTCATATGTGGGACGAGGGGTGAGGCATTTAGCAAGGCTGGATCTCTTCAAGATTTCATCAATATTTGCCTTGATCCCCATGGCCTCGAGGATATTGGGATCGCCAAATCGAGTCTATGTCACCCCCCATCTCATCAGCCATCTGAGTCTGTCTCTATATTCATCTTTCTCTAGCACGATGTCAAAGGGCTGGATGTCCGTGGGCTGATCCATAGTTTGGAATTCTCGGGATTTTAGTCCCAGGAGCCTCGGGATTGGGCTCATTTAATTTTTGTTTACCCTTGCCTCAGACCTTTTGGGTTACTCGTCTGCTTGTAATGGCATCTTTCTTGGAAGTGCCGGTGTTCTTTGGTGGTGCCATTATTTTCCTATAAACAATCAAAAGCACGCACATTAAATTGAGTTTAACACAAAATTTCAACATTACGCATCCATTATCACTTACAAGGGAAACCAAATTCACACTCATCATTCTTCAACATGAATCAAGCATCTAGCCTAAATGACCTTTTTGCAAATTAAATTGATAATCAAATCAACAAAAATAAGCCTAAATTGGTTTAATGTGCTCTAACATACATCAAGTCATATCAAACGATTACACATAAAACCACTCTAGCCCAAAAATTGAAATGATAACCATATTAACAAGCAAAGAGGGACTATACAATCCAATACATGTTTGAAGAATGTCCACAATCCAACTCTCAAGTTTATCACCCAATCCATTCTCCTAGTCCACAAGTATTCAAATATAACATATCATCATCATCATCAACTCGTATTCCTAATTTGGCAAACAAATCAATTCGGCTAACAATTTACACACATTGCAAATAATCAACCAAATTCAATAAAACCAAACTAAAGAAATTGATGTCCTATTATACATCCAATTCAATAATAAAAAATAAATAAGCAATAGGGATTGATAGCAATACTTACCGGACGAGTTTAGACGAAGGTGATTTGAAAATTTTCTTTTCGGGCGCTTTTTCGACCCGAACTCAAAATCGCTCCAAATATACAAATAATTGGATGAAGGTGCCTAATGTTATGTGGGTGAGTGTGTGTGAGAGTTTGAGTGATTTTAATCGAGTGAAAATGGTAACATTAAAGAGTGTGTGTGTATGCCCTTTGAATTTTAGCAACAGGCCTCGGCCAAGACGGGTATGGACCTCGGCCGAGGTGACTCTACAGGGGAATTGGCCCAATTTTGCACAAATTGGGCCTCGGCTGAGACATGGATTGACCTTGGCCGAGGTGACTTTATAGGAATTTTTGCCACTTTTACTCCAGATGGGCCTCTGCCGAGACATGGATGGACCTCGGCCGAGGTGACTTTAAGGGACTTTGGCCCGTTTTTACACCAGACTGACCTCGGCCGAGACATGGATGGACCTCGGCCGAGACATGGATGGACCTCGGCCGAGGTGACTTTACACGGACTTTGGCCATTTTTCCTTCAATGTGCCCCGGCCGAGATCAGTACGTGTCTCGGCCGAGGTGAAGTCCCCTGCGAATTTTTCTCTAATTTTTGTCTCTTTCACCCCCATTGTACACTATCTTGTGTTTATCTTGGTTGGTATCTGCACACATCTAAACAAAATGATAAAAAATGCCATGACAAAATTAAACTACTACTTAGACTATGAATTTAAAGTACGGAAATTAAATTTACCGTCGGGTTGCCTCCTAAGAAGTGCCTTTGTTTTACGTCGTTGGCTCAATGGATGTTCGGTTAGTTCACCGGTGGGTTCTCCACTCGTTCCTCCTCTCCATAATCTCCTTAGAAACTTTTGACGTAAGGTTTGTGAAGATGTCTGTTCACCTTGAAGCACTTGTCAGTTTTGTTGCTTTCTATTTCAACGGTGCCATGCGAAGACACTCCTTTACCAACGAAAGGACCAAGCCACCTCAATTGAAGTTTTCCCGAAAACAGTTTCAATCTCGAATGATATAGCAACACCTTGTCCCCAACATTGAAGGTTTTCTGGGCAATTCTCGAATCGTGAAATACCTTGGTTTTCTCCTTGTAGATCATGAAATTCTCAAAAGCTTTGTTTCTGATTTCCTCAAGTTCTTGAAGCTGAAGCTTCCGGTGTGTTCTGGCCTCATCCAAATTCACATTGTATCGCTGAATTGCCCAGTAGGCCTTGTGCTCGATCTCAACTGGCAAATGACATGGCTTTCCATAGATAAGCCGATATGGTGACATATATCACGATCGGAGTGTTGTAGGCAGTTCGATATGCCCACAATGCATCATCTAGCCCTAGACTCCAATCCTTTATGTTTGGCTGGACTGTCTTCTCCAAAATCGACTTGATCTCCTGGTTTGATGTTTCAGCCATCCCATTCGTCTATGGGTGATATGGTGTTGGAACTTTGTGCAAAACACCACACTTTTTAAGGAGTGCCTCTATTGTTCGGTAGCAGAAATGGGTGCCTCGATCACTTATTATAGCCCTTGGAATTCCAAATCGGGCGAAGACATTTGATTTGGCACAATCTTCTAACACTTTCGAATCATTCGTCCAGGTGGCCTTGGCTTCCACCCATTTAGACACATAATCCACTGCAAGTAATATGTACAAGTTGTATGAAGAATAATATGTTGGGAATCTGGAACCAGGTTTGGATCTTAAAGAACCGATCTAGAAAATCGGGTTCTGAGTCAAAGCAGTGAGAGAGTTCAAGGAAAAACTGGGTTTGAGTTGGTTATTAACTGCTGGGTGCAACGGTAAAATTCGTTGCACAAGAAACCATTGTAGAAGTCGTTCCAGCAACTTGTAGCAGTTTTGAACTTCAATCAGTTATAACTTCCTCATCACGTGGAGTCGAGCTACAACACTTATACAGATATAAAGCACTGGTAATTGCGAGCTAGATCATTGAGTTTTCCTTCTGTTTACATTACACTAGTGAGAGAATTAGATTTATAGGTTCGTAACCTAATTTGTCTTGTGAATTAGGGGTTTGCTAGATTCTTGGTAATTCTTGTAATTATTTGTGTCGTGAAGTGAATTGAGGTGCATAGAACCTCCTTGGACGTAGATCATCACTGATCGAACCACGTAAAACTCCCTGTGCTCATTTCTCTTTTGATTTCTGCGTTTCAAGAGTGTTCGGCCCAAATCCTGATTTACTGGCCGGTCAGAGTTTTGTTCTTTTCTATGTGATCTTGATCATTTCACAACACAAGTTTCCATAGGAAGAGGGGAAAGGCCCCATGAAACCCATGCCCCAAACATTAAAAATCTCACACACTACTATGGGGTTTTGAGGCATTTCATTCCTTTGGGAAACATTCCCCGTCTTTTGAAAACTTTCACACGACTTACAAAAGGTATAATCATCTTTGAATAAGGTGGGTTAGAAGAATTTGCTTTCCAGAACCTTATGTGATGTTCTCTTCGATCCAAAGTGTCTTCCACACGCGTAGGAGTGACAGAATGTAAGGACATACTGAACCTCGGTCTCCGGGATACATCTTCTTATCATTTGATCGGACCCATATCTCCAAAAGTATGGATCGTCCCAGATATACAACTTTGCTTCGCTGTTTCTGTTCCTCTGGGCTTTGCTCATTCCATCGAGAAACTTCCTCGCCACCAAGTAGTTCACTAGATTGGCATACCATGGAGCACTTGAGTCGGATGCTAGGAATAATTGTTCATCTGAAAAGCTTTCTCAAAGAGGCAATTTAGTTTCCTCTTAGTTCACCTAGCTCAAATGATCAGCCACAACATTTTTTGCACTTTTCTTGTCTTTAATCTCCAAATTGAACTCTTGGAGCAGCAAGATCCATCGTATTAGCATTGGCTTGGCTTCTTTCTTTGATATCAGAAATCTAAGAGCTGCATGGTTAGTGAAAAGAACAATTTTAGTTCTAATTAATACGACCTGAATTTTTGAAGTATGAAGACCACAACTAGAAACTCCTTTTCAGTTGTGGTGTAGTTAGCCTAGGCAGGGTTCAAAGTGCACAAAGCATAAAAGATCACATGTGTAACCTTCCCTTTCCTTTGTCCTAGCACTGCACCAACCGCTTGACCACTTGCATCGCACATGAGATCGAAAGGAAGTGCTCCAGTCTGGTGGTTGGATGATTGGTGGTGTAACAAGCCTCTCCTTTAGCACATCAAATGCACCCTTACATTCATCTGTCATCTCAAAATCAACATCTTTTTGCCACAATCGACACAAAGGGGCAGCGATCTTCGAGAAGTCCTTTATGAAACGGCGATAGAAACCTGCATGACCAAGGAACGAACGAACTTCCCGCACATTTGCAGGGTAAGGCAGAGAAGCAATTATATCGACCTTTGCTTTATCTACTTCTATACCCTATTCAGAAATGACATGCCCTAAAACAATCCCCTGTTCCACCATAAAGTGACATTTTTCCCAGTTTAAAAAGAGGTTTTTATCAACGCATCTTTTTAAAATTTGCACAAGGTTTTCAAGACAATATTCAAATGACTGACCATATACACTAAAATCATCCATGAATACCTCAATGATATGACCAATAAATTCAGAGAAAATGCTTACCATGCATCTTTGGAATGTGGCCGACGCATTGCAAAGCCCGAAGGGCTTCTTCCTCCAAACAAACGTACCAAAAGGACACGTGAATGTCGTTTTCTCTTGGTCCTCGGGTGCGATTGGTACTTGGAAGTATCCGGAGAATCTGTCTAGAATACAGTAGTATGGGTGGCCCGCCAATGTTCCCAACATTTGGTCAATGAACGCCAAGAGAAAGTGATCCTTGCGTGTCATGCCATTAAGCTTCTGGTAATCAATGCAGACCCTCCACCCGGTTTGCAAGTGGGTGGGTACCATCTCTTCGTCTTTCCCTTCCACAACTGTTATGCTCGACTTCTTAGGAACAACTTGTGCTTGGCTCACGAACTTGCAATCCGATATGGGATAAATAATGTGCACATCCAATAGCTTGATGACCTCCTTTTTTACCAACTCTATCATAAGTGGATTAAGCCTTCTTTGTGGCTCCCGACTGGGCTTCGCATCATCCTCAAGAAGGATTCGGTGCATGCAAAGAGAGGGACTTATGCCTCTGATGTTGGAAATAGTCCACTGGATAGCACCTTTATTCTCCTTGGGAACTTCAATCAATGCATCTTCTTGCCTTGGAGTTAACTTCGATGATATGATTACCGGTAGTGTATCTCCATCGCCAAGGTATGCATATTTAAGATGGGTCGGAAGAGCTTTGAGCTTGAGGCTCGGGGCCTTGATGGTGGTGGGGAGGGCCTTCTCGTGCGTCTCCGGAAGTGGAATGAACTTTTGATCGAACTTCTATCGGAGTTGTTTGGGGGACTGCAATTGAGCCACTATTTCCACTAGTTCTCTCTTAGTTTCCAAGGTTCCATCTTCTCCAAATCATTTACCAGTTCCATAGAATCCTGATCCCTGCAATGACACTCAAACACTTCTTCCACCGTAGGGTCAATGATATCGACATAAAATACATTGTGTAAATCTTCAGGATATTTCATGGACTCGAATATATTAAACTTTACAACTTGACCATCGAACTCCATAGTGAGAGTTCCCTCATGCACATCATTTTAGTTTGGGAAGTGTTCAGAAACGGCCTTCCCAACAAAATTGGTGTGGAGTTTGATGCGTCTCCTTGCATGTCTAATACATAGAAGTCAACTGGGAATACAAGATTGTCTACCTTAACTAGCACATCCTCAACTACCCCATCCGGAAATGAGGTACTTCGATCTGCAAGTTAGATAACAACCCTTGTATCTTTCAAGGGTCCCAGATTCAGGCTGTGAAATATTGAACGGGGCATCACATTGATCGATGCCCCCAAGTCAAGCATAGCCCGCTCAACCCTACAGTTACCTATCTTACAAGGGATCACGAAGATTCCCGAGTCCTTACCTTTTGTGGAAGTTTCTTTTGAAAGATTGTAGATACACTCTCCCCCATGAGTACCTTTTCATTCCCTTGAAGCCTCCTCTTATTGGTACATAGATCTTTCAAGAATTTAGTGTACTGTGGGATCTGCTTCACGGCATCAATCAGAGGAATGTTGATTTCTACTTTTCTAAACACCTCAAGAATCTCCCGGTCTTTACTTCTATCTGCCACCTTCTTGATTTGACTAGGGAAGGGAAGTGGCGGAGCAGAAGTGTAAGTTTTTTAGTCTTGAAGCACCTCGGCCGAGGTGAGTTTACAGAGCGTCTTTTTTTCCAAACGATGCAGCGCATCTCGCCCAAGTTCACTGTGTGTCTCGCCCGAGGCCTTCTCTTCAACATTCACTTCTTCACTTTCAGCTTTTCCTTCCCCCTAGAGTGATGCCCGGGCTTTTAAGGCTCTCCAAGAATCACCCCGCTTCTCAAGGTGATCTCACTTATGTTCCTTGGATTTATCTCTAGTTGTGGGGGTAACTTCCCACTCTGAGCACTTTCCAAACGAGATACTGTTGATACGATTTGGCTGACTTGGGTCTCAATATTTTAGAACCCCGAATTTGATTCCTTTTGAAGCTGAAGTGTACTGGTTGCCAGACTTTTCACTATATAAGACAATGATGGATCAGAGAGTATTGGGTCGGTGGGCTGTCTCTACTGGTACATCCGCTTAGGATAGGAGGTCGATTCTGTCCACTCTGTTCACATTGTGGCAGCACATTCAGATTTTGGTTTCCGTACTTGAAGTTGGGATGATCTCTCCATCCCGGATTGTATGTCTATGAGTATGGGTCATACTTTTTGCCGGCATGGTTAGGATAGAAGTTGTGTTCTGCATTGGCATGAGCCTCCATCTCCTCTCCGAGAACAGGACACATATCAATGGAGTGTTCGATTATTTGACAGATTCTGCAAGGCTTTGGAGTAGGAGTGCTACCCGAAGCCACTTTCTTTGCTAGGTCGGTAAGCTGATCCAACCTCTCTTCAATACTCGAATCAATGACTTCCTTAACACGTCTCACGGGCTCTTGACACCCGAATTATTGGGTGTTGGCTGCCATCTTGGAAATTAATGCTCGAGCTTCAGTAGGGGTCTTGTCGACCAAAGCTCCGCCACTGGCTGAGTCAATCATGTTTCTGTCAGTCAGACAAAGTCCTTCATACCAATATTGGATCAAAAGCTATGCGGTGATTTGATGTTGTGGACAGCTTGCTAGAAGTTTCTTAAACCTTTCCCAATATTCGTATAAGGTTTCTCCTTGCATTTCCCTAATGCCACTGATCTCCTTTTTTATGTTGGTGGCTCAGGATGCAGGGAAGTACTTCTCAAGGAATTGTGTCTCCATTTGCTTCAATCTCTTGCAAGGTCCTTGAGTGAGAAAGGGAACGCCCTCAATTTAATCTGCTCCTCGGTTACTCTTGTCGGTTTCATACTTGAGCATACCACATGGAACTATTTCAAATGCTTATGCGGGTCTTCCCCGGATAACCCGTGAAATGATGGCAAGAGATGAATGAGTCCCGACTTAAGTTCAAAGTAGTTTCGTTCCTTATCTCCAGAAATGTGATACACAAGGGTTCATGTGCAACCCTTGTGTTTGCGAGCTCTTTCATAGTCCTCTCCCGAACTTGTTCATTAGCCATTTCTTCTAATTCAGTGGTTTCCTCACTCTCGATGTTCAAATCTTCAAATTATTCCCGGATTTGTTCCAAAACCTGGGCTCTTCTTCTTAACACCCGCTCACATCAACGATATTGGGTTTAATAATCCTCTTTCTCCTTGCGAATGTGTGAACATCCACTACAACTAAATCAAACAAAGAACCAAATTAAGTATCTAGATTACTAAATAAACAAGCGAATAACTATATATGTAAATAAAGATATGCTTGAACACCAAAATAATACTACTCTTAACCCCGTTCCTCGGCAACGGCACCAAAATTTGGTAAGTGAAAAAATGCATCGTTACCCGTTACCAAATTAATTTCTGAATTCTCAACTCTACTAAGTAGAGTAGCAAGTCGGGCCGAATGCACAGGGAATGGAGGAATAGTATTATTTCGATTAATCAAACAACTAGAAAATTAAAATAGAATAGTATAATAAAGGTTGTTGGGGGGAGTTTTTGTGATTACTAACTAATCGACTACTAACAATTACCAAAACCCAACAAATAAACTAGAAAGCAATTAATATTAAGATTCAAGTAACAAGCGATCAAAGGATAGATAAATTAATTTTTCGGTTTTTCAAATATATAAAAGAATCCACCCTTGATCTTGTTTCCCTTCGGTCTAATTGATTTACGCGGCTATTGTTGGTGCCCAATCAATTGCAATTCAAGTCCCTATCTCTAGACTATTAACAAGCTCTAATAGCCTTGTTGTCTCTTAATTCTAGCTAGCCAAAACAAGCACTTCGACTAACCCTATTTGAGTTAATCCAACCTTCGAACAACCTCTCTCTGCCTAGATATCCAAACGACAGAAGCACTAAGACAACGAGATAGATAAAACATAAAACACACAAGTTCGGTTTTCGAGGTCAAACTTTATACTATCACCAATGAATTAATCATTGTTCGCTACATATGAATCGAAGACCCTACAATTACGGATATTGATCCCGATTTCTAGCAGTACACTTATAAGCTTCCTAAAGGGTGATCAATCCTATATTCAAATCATAAATGTAAGTCAATAACAACAAATCGTATAAAACACTTGAATATACAATTAAAAGGTAAAATCAACCGTAATAATCACATAAATAATGTCGACTTGAAGTTCCACATTCGATCAAGGGTAGATATTAGGGTGCTACTCACCCGTATGAACTGTTACAAGCAAATAATTGATTGAAATGCAAAGAAACATAATACTAAGATAAAAGAACCCAAAAAGTGTGATTGGAGAAGATGATCTTCAATCCTTTGGCCCAATCCTTCTTCTTGGTGGAATGGAGGCTGGAAATGGATGATAAAATGTCGCAAGATAGGTTTGAATTCGAATGGGAGGTTATATATATAGGGGAGAAGTTGCTAGTGGGTTTTTAAGAAAAAACGCATTTGCAATTTTAAAACTGGGGTTCGGATCTCGGCCGAGGTATGTACTCGTCTCGGCCGAGGTGGTGAGAAGAGGATTTTCAGGGTTTTGGTTTTATGGATCACCTCGGCTGAGATTAGTGCTTGTCTCGGCTGAGGTCTTAAAAACTTGAGAATCTTCATTATCCCCTGGAAGGTTGTCTCGACCGAGATTAGTGCTCATCTCGGTCAAGGTCTTGAGCTTGATTTTTCCCAATTTCCCTGGATGAATGTCTGAGCCGAGATCTGTTTTTATCTCGGCCGAGATGCTCCTTCAGCCTTGTCCTCTATTTACTTCGTTAGATTCATCAACCTTGCGATCTCTGATGCTCGTTTTTTGCCTAATTGTACCTGTTTTAACACAAAAATGAACTGAACGCGTTAATCTGCTCAATAAGAAATAAATGCCCAAAATACACGGGAATATGCACACAATTATAATTAAATAGACACTTAAATCAATTATTTTGTGATCTTGGCTATATAGGGCAACTCTTTCTTGCACTTCATATGATTCAACACTCTCGGATAAAATAAATTGCACTCGACATCCACGTATTTTGTGTCTAAAGGTCTTCTTACAGTTTCATATGTCAACACTACTGATCAAGTGGCAGATCTTCTGATTAAGCATCACCTCGGGCCTCGTTTGAGACTCTACACTCTAATATCTTCATTTCTGATGACACATTAATTTTCGCAGTGGTCGTATTTGAGAATATTCTAGAGATATATCAAATTAATATTGATACCTTAGTTTGTGGAATGTGTCTGTTAATTTCCGGAGATAATGCTTCCGCTGAATTATAGCAAAATCATTATAGGATGAAAGGAGGAGGATGTGCAATATTCCAGCGGTGCAACATCGCCTGTCGACTAGATCTGTCTTCTATGAGGAGATCCTGTTGGGCCATTTTCCAGTAAATTCCAGAGCATTGACCCACAAATATGATAGGACGACAGATCGCTACGAAAATCTATTAAGATTCGAGAATGGAGCATTTGCTACATCAGTACACCGATGGGGTCAAGTGTTGGGTCTCCTTGACCACTTTGGTCAAAGCTGCACAACAATGGTTCAGGCAGCTGGCCCAAACAACATTGACTCATTTGCCGAGTTTGGCTCTATTTTCTTGCACTAATTTTCTAGTTCAAGCAAACATGACAAGAAAGAAATCCTTGTCACTGCTTTGCGTGAAGTGTTTTTATTAGACATTGTATTTCTTCGTAAATGTATCCTTTACCACTTGCTCGTTTATTAATTAAAATTAGTTTTATTGATTACTTATTTTATATATTTGAATTGCCTTAGTGATCTATTACGATGGGGAGCCAAACAAATAGAATAATAATTGGTACAATGTGTAGCTTTTTTAATTGATCTAATGAGGGAGAATTTCTCAAAATATTATAACATTTAGTGACGGGAGGATATATTTATTGTGAGAGTAATAATTGGTTAATAGCTACCTTATAATAAAGGGAACTAATTGTATTAGTGATAGTATTTTTCGTCATTAAAAATATATTTAGTGATAGTAAAGTTTCTCTCACAATTTACTTTTTAGTGATGGGACAGTGTCCCTTCACTATATACAATTAGCTACGAAAGCGATAACTAAGGGCCGTGATAGGAGATCTCCCATCACTAAAAGCCTTTTGTGATGGTTTTTTTACTTTTACCCATAGTTTTTCCTCTCACTAAAAGTAATTTTTCTTGTAGTGTTGTTTGTTAAATGATGCACTTTGACAAAGTACAACACTTGCCTCCCAAAGAAAGACAAGACATGTCTTGTGTTGGGGTCATCATGTGGCAAATGAAAATGGTAGTTGAGTCAAGATTGAGATTCATTCCTCGATCAAAATTTTCGAGAGAACGCTCATATTTCTCTGTATTATTTGACCATAAAGTCATTGGTCAATGTAAAACATATATTCAATTAAAGTAATTGAATATGATCAAATGTGTCATATAATAAAGATGAGAAAAGTGATTGAGCTATTTGGATAGACACATGGTAGATCCTAGGCTCAATCGGGTGGTTCGTGAATGAAGGGATATTACATAAACTCCATATAAAGGTTGTCTATCGGATTCACGAACGTCCTTCATATATCGAGTTAGCTTTGCCCATAGTTTGTTCCTCTCAAGGGTATAAGATTGGTCCTTTGAACTTATCTAATGCTAGTCCAAGTAGGAGATTGTAAGATATGAACTAGATTAGGATATATGGGCTTTAGTTACTTAATAAGTTAGACTAATTTTACTATATAATAAAATGGAACCCTCTATAAGAGGAAACTAGAGCATTTTCCCGCCCAATTTACTTGCTAAAATAGGTAATTTAATCATTATTAATATAATAAGATATAATAAGATATATGTGTTTATATAGTAAAATCAAACAAAAAATTAGTTCCAAGTTTAGATTTTTTATTGGCAATTCTCTCCTCTCTCTCTCTCTCTCTCTCTCTCTATATATATATATATATATATATGTGTATATGTGTATATATATATTTTAGGAAACAATTTATGATTGATTTATTATATATATGAAAAACTATTTTCTAAAATTATAAGACAAATTATTCTCCGTTACGTATTTTTGTGTATAATATCAAATGAATCTTTTTCTACTTTAATTTAACATCTATATCGCATATTTTAAAATAAGTTTAGATTTATATACGTAGTACGAGTCGATTTATCTTAATTGGGTTTGAGCTGCCGAAAACAATTAATTATACAGAAATTACATAGATTTTGAAAAAAAAAAATTATTTTATTTACTTTGAAAATTTTAATTTTATTCTATAAAACAAATTCATATAATTTTATTTTTAGAAATAGTAAAAACCAACTATTTTTCAATTTAAAAAATTAGAGATAATATATTTTTTATGAAGAACAAAACAAGTAAAAACTCAGGTGTGAGGAATGAGAAAATTTAGATGTTTATTTCGTCTTTTTTTTTCTATAGCGCTCTCTCTCTCTCTTTTAATTTTGTTGACAGTATATTCTCCAACATCATAATTGCACGAATAATTTTTTATTTTTAATTAATTACTTACAATATACAAAAATCAACCATCCATTCACAATATTTATTATAATACTCATATTGAATATTTTCATATAATAATTAAATTTAAAGTAAGAAGCAGTTTGTTGGTTCATTATTGAGCTTAAAATAAAATACTTATTGCGGACTGAATTATTTATATTAAATTTGAGTTGTAAATAAAATAAAATAATTTTTTCCTAACTAAATAAATATTTTTTAAATCGTGCATCGCGCAAATCTATATATATATAATAGCAGAATCCTCTACTAATTTTAGACATTTTATGTTTTTCTCGCACATTTACGCTTTCCACATAGGGTAGGACACGTGTCATCATCAGATTGGTCGTACTAATTTAAATTATGTTTTTAATGCAAAATTATTTCCTATATTATAATATTCGCAGATTTTAATGGATTTTTTGAGTTAATTTTGGCAAGTTTTAAAGAATGAATCAATTAATCTTTAATCTAATATCTTCCCCTTATTTTAATGGATTTTTTTGAGGGATTTTTGGAAAGTTTTAAAGAATGAATCAATTTATCTTTATTCTACAATATTCCACTTATTTAGATTTGTGAAAAAATTCTTAAAAAAGATCAATCAACAAAATTGCCTAAAATTAAAATAAACTATTTATACGCATTCAAAACTCAAATTCTGCAATTGGTTTCTGAAAAAAAATTCCAGGTATTCATCATTCAATTTCGATTTCGATTTCTATATAGTGATTTTTAGATTGCACTTTTGTTTAATTTTATATCAACGTTTTCAAATTTTATGCATGTGCTATATATGAAGTTATGTATAGTCAAATCCATCAATATCAACTTGATGTAAATATGTGTTTGCAACAATAAGCAACAAATCTCTTATGTTCTATCTTCATCAATGATAATATAGAAGAATAATGAGCTCTGTGTAAACCAGAAAAGTAAAGGTCATGTTATTTTATTTATGATTTCTTAATATCTAAATCAAATACTTTGTTGATCATTGGTTGGTAACTTCATTGTGTAGAACTCCTGCATTAATATTTTTATATTGTTTGTACTTTGAATTTTCATATTCAATCTTTGAACACCCATCATATTTTTTTATGGTTTGCATAATTTTATATTTTTCAAATCGTTTTTTATTGCTATTTTATGATTTGATTGTGTAATTTTATGGTTCATCTTGAATGTTTTATTATTTAATTTAAATTTATGGTTTGTTTGGCTTCTTATTATGCAGATTTTCAAATGAATTGCTTAATAAAGAATATTAAGGTAATTTTTTACATTATTTTTTGCAATATATTTTTCAATTCTTTTTTCTAATTTGGTTATGTAAATTTATGGTTCATCTTGATTGCATGATTATGGAAGTTTATACTTTGTTTTTTTCTAGAATTTTCGGACTTTAATTTATAGATTGCGTGTTTAATGTTGTCCAAAATTAATAAAAAAAAATTATCATACGAGTCATTTTTTTTTATTATCAAATTTTATCCGATATGAAATGGTTGATAATAAAATTTCAATTTGTTTATTAATCATACGTTTTATCAAAATCATTGAAATTTTGAACAGTGGATGTATGACTTAATCTGAAAAAAAATTTATACTTAAATTTGATTGTTAAATGCTATTCTTAAACTTGAATAGCTAATCCATCACCTTATTAAGTCATTTTTTTTTTTTTTTTTTTTAAATCTGAAAATTTAATAAGTGGTGTTGTTTGTACTTTTTGTTTTCATATCCAATCTTTGAATTTTGTTAAGTACATATTATTTCTTATGAAATCTTTCCTTGATACGGGATTCGTTTTAGATTTTTGTTTTGTTTAATTTTATATCAATGTTTTCAATTTTTATGCATGTGTTATCATATCTAATCTTTGAACACCCATCATATCTTTTTATGGTTTGCATGATTTTATATCTTTTAAATCATTTTTTATTGCTATTTTCTTATTTGATTGTGTAATTTTATGGTTCATCTTGATTGCTTTATTATGTAATTTAATTTTATGGTTTGTTTGGCTTCTTATTATGCAGATTTTCAAAGGAAATTCTTAATCAAGAATATTAAGGTAATTTCTTACCTTATTTTTTGCATGTTTATATATTTTTTAATTCGTTTTTTTTTTTTTTTTTTAATTTGGTTATGTAAAGGTATGGTTCATCTTGATTGCATGATTGTGTAAGTTTATACTTCACTTTTTTCTGAAATTTTCGGACTTTAATTTATAGATTGCGTGTTTAATATTGTCCAAAATTAATAAAAAAAATTATTTATACGAATCATATTTTTTTATCAAATTTAATCCGATATAAAATGGTTAATGTGATACCCCGAATCTTTGAAATTCAATAAAATATATTCTTTGCATCTTAAATATTTTTACCAATTTTATTTTAGTCTAAATTGTAAAGATATTTGAGTTTAATGATTTCATTTTGGGAAAATAAGTATCATCGCGATGTACCGGGTCGACTGCACTCCTAGCATTGACAAGATAAGAACTAAGAATACATGATATAGGAACCCAAAATTTGAGTCGGACTAAAAAATTAGAGTTGAACCTAATGTAGGTATTTTTTTTTTTATATATATATAAGTATTAAAGTGCATTTTCTTTATGTAATATAAAGTGTATGCATATAATACACATAACCTAAATACTAAAGTAATAATATAGCAAAATAAACTAGTTTATTGGTATACATATATATAGCATACGTACAACATATGATTAGTAATAGAATAATAATATTATATTGAATGTTTTATTTAGGAAGCCAACTTACATAGCTTAGGAGTAAAAAAAGTATAATATTGTGTACATGAATTAGAAACTATATCACGTCCCACATCGAAGTAAAAGAAAATATACCTCCAAGAATTAAACTATATATAACACTTACCTCTTTGAGAAAATTATAATTACAAAAACAAATATATATTAAAAGGAATTCCTTTAACTAGGAGGTCCTTATAAGTTTATTTTCAACAACGCTCGGACCGGTGTTTTGGGAAGTTGTTGAATAGTGTTAAAATCTTTTAAGGTATGTAATTTTAATAGTTTTATTTTTATTGTCATTTATAGTTTATATAAATTTAGGAATTTAATTATTTTCTTGATTTAAGTAGATTTCTAAATTTAGCTATTTTTCTAAGTTTGTATTAAATAGTTGTTGTTTAAGATGCATGGTAGTTAGTTTAAAATATTTATCAATATAGTTAATAATTTAAATTTAATAAAATAGTTAGGCCTTTTAATTTAGGACTATAATTTATGACGACTCGACTTATGTATTAGAAATTGTAAAAGATAGATATAATCCAAGGATATTGTACCACACTTAATCACTTTAAAAATACTAAACCCGATAAGTAATACTAATTAATTAAACAACATGTGCTAGGTGTAGTGCAGGTCGGGCCTAGGACATACACGACTCAACTATTTTAAAGCAAGCAAAACAAGGTGGGTGACTGGGCTATTTGTAAGTATATTATGCTACTGAACTTGTACTTTATAAATATGTTTGCCTTCGGGCTTATGATATGATACCTCTTAAGTCGTAAGATTGGCTTTTGAGTGGGACTTGGGAGTCGTAAGATTGGCCCCCTAGTCTAGCAATATGGCTTTTGAGTTGTAAGATGAACTCCTAAGTCAAGGATGTGTTTATTATTGTGCACCTTCGTTAGTATAACTGCTTACAAAGTTCCCACTGAGTTTATACTCATGCCCATAATTTATTACAAATCTTCAGGTTAGTTGAGCAAGGTGGCGGGGCTGTTGCGGCAAAGGTCACCGGGTTCCTTTCCCTACCCGCAACTTTATGATGTTTTTGCCTCTTCAATGTATATAAATAAGTTTACATGTCACTAAATCCGGGTGTTTACATTTAATGAGAAACTTTGGAACCTCTAGTGTAAGTATGTTTTTGGCAGTATATTATTGTCAATAAAATTTCTACTTTTATCCGATAAACATTTCTTGCCACGCCTTCGCACATTTTCTGATTTATTACTTAATCAAAAGAAAAGAAAATTTAGTAGCACTTTAATCCCGAGCTAATGGGATTGGGGCGTTACAGAGTGGTATCAGAGCGGGTCTACTTTTCTGTATACTCTATTCATAAAATAAAACCAAGGGGAACCGTGACTTTGCCAACAGACCGACACTCGCTCCAAGGTATGTATATTTTATTATGAGTTTTATATAGTTCAAAAATGTTTTGTCCTCGAAACTTTTACTACCAATTAAGAAGCCAGATTAGAAACTGACCCATATTTCTTCTTTATGATAGGATGGTTCGAACAAAACAAACTGCTAGAAAAACAGTAGTATATAGACGAAGAATACTCGCTGACAGAGATCTACCACCCGCGATGTCAGTCTACCGGAGGACCAGACAGGGTGAGTATCAGAATATAGGCGAGTATATAAATATATTACGGAGACGTCGGAACAACGCCATACAAGAAGGACATCACATTACCGAGTACGAGGCTGCTATGCGCTTAGCAGACACTGTCCTCCCAAATTATAGAGATATTGCCCATCGGTTATTGGACGAAATGCTTATGATAGACTCTACGGCTGGACTGACAATTAATTATGAACGTTTTAGTGTCCGCCTCGCTATGGTTATTAGAGAACGTCAAAGGTGCCTCGCAATTGCAGACCAGATGGAAATGGAGGCAGAGGAACAGAGGCAAAGGGCAAATCATTATGACGAGGTCGCCGCCAACAAGCGCTTAGAAGCTATCGCTGATGAACGTCTTGCCGAACGCGCTAGGGATCGGGTGGAATACTGTCTCGAATTCGCAAGATCGCAAAGGGAGGAAGCAGGTGTAGCAGAAGAGGACGAGGAGGAGGAGGACCCCTCAGAAGATACCGAACCCAACGAGTCCATAGGATCAGTCCATGATGAGAGCGTACCATCTAGGGGTCGACGTATGCGTACCCCACCAGCAGAGAACCAGGCGGGTCCCAGTAATTGGTTTTGATATAGTTGGAAACCTAGAGGATGTACATATAGTAATAGTAGATAGTTTTTGTATAATGATGTCTAGGTACATAACTAGATCGTAAATATCCTTTTGCAATAGGAATGTATAAAAGTCATCCTTTGATCATGCTATCTTTTGCTTGTATAAGCATGATAAACTAATAGACTTTTTGTACGGGTTAGGGTATTAAAAACCAATGTACCTTTTGTATATATATATGGATATGTAAACCTAATATCTTTTATGTATATGTTTTGTTTACAAATTATTCGGTATGTTAAACAAAGGTATATATGCATATAATTAAGTGATATTTCTCTTTCTCCCAAAAGTATGGCAGCGCGAGGAAGGCCACGTAAACATGTGCAAAACGAAAATGAGCCATTTGTCGAGCCAGCTGCTGAGAGGCAACCTCCACCTGCTGTTGGAGTACAGGGAGCGGATTTTGCACGGGAATTCTTGAACTCTCTGCAGGGACTCATACAACAAATGCCAGCTAACCAAAATATACCAAATCCACAGAATCAGGGTATCAATACTAATGTCATTATAGAGCAATTTCGTCGTTTTTCACCACCAAGATTCAGAGGTAGCGAAGGACCTATGGTCGCTGAGGAATGGATTCTTGAGCTTGAAAGAATCTTTGACCATATAGAATCAACTGAAAATCAGAAAGTTTCGTGCGCAATATTCCAACTTGTGGAAGATGCTGGACACTGGTGGAAATCACACGAGCGAACTATGACGAATGAACGAAAGCAAAACATGACCTGGAATGATTTTAAAAACATGATGATGGATCGTTACTTTCCACAGTCTATCTGTGACCAAAAGGAAATTGAGTTTGTCAATCTGAAGCAGGGAATTCTTCCAGTGATGGAGTATGAAAGACGTTTTAATCAATTATCTAAATACGCCCCACACTTGGTTGATACAGATGAAAGAAAAGCAAGACGTTTTGAAAGAGGTTTGCGTCCAGAGATCGGACGTATCGTGTCGGGTTTGAAACTACCTACGTACCATGAAACGTTTGAACGAGCACATATTGTATCCCTTAGCCAGAATTTAGAATACAACCAGAAACCTCAAGAGCAACCCGGGAAAAGGAAATGGGTTTTTAGAGATAAGAATAAGACTAACCACTTTGTAAAGAAGGCAACCCCAAGGGGGGGGACTAGGACCAAATGCTGTTCCGATATGTCCTAATTGCAATAAGCACCACTATGGGGAGTGTTTAATGGGAAAGAATGTTTGTTATAAGTGTCGTCAACCAGGACATAGGTATTGGGAATGCACTGCCACACAGACCAAGGCACCACAAAATGTTAATACACCAGACAAGAAGACAAGGAAGGCACGCGTTTTTGCACTAGGACAAGACAAAGTGACCGAGGAGAATGAAACCATGGCAGGTATACTATTTGTCTACGATCTTCCAGCATATATTTTGTTTGATACTGGTGCATCACATTCTTTTATGTCAGAAGATTTTAAAAGAAAACTGGGTTTGAAAAGTAATACAAATGGAGAAGAATTGACGGTAAGTATTCCCTCAGGAGAAACTATTAGGACTAAGGATATTGTGACTGGTGTGAAGCTTTTGATAGGTAACCAAGAACTGGAAGCCGATCTATATGTGTTAGAGATGAAATGTTTTGACGTTATATTAGGTGTAGATTGGTTGTCAAAGAATAAAGCAACAATCCGATGTTTTGAGCGTGAAATTGACTTTGAAAGACCAATAGGATCCAAATTTACCTTTTACGGAGCCAAAACTAATACCAGACCGCGTATTGTGTCAGCAATGAAGGCTGTAAGAATGTTACGGAAAAAGGGAAGTGAAGGCTACCTTGTGAATATCATGGAAAATAATACTGGTAAGGTTACACCTGCTGATATATCAACGGTGAGAGATTATGTGGACGTATTTCCAGATGAGTTGCCAGGAATACCTCCTGATCGACAGGTTGAATTCACAATAGATTTGGTGCCCGGAGCTGCGCCTGTATCTAAAGCACCTTATCGGATGGCGCCTAAGGAATTACAAGAATTAAAATTACAGCTTCAAGAGTTGCTGGACAAGAAGTTCATCAGGCCAAGTGTTTCTCCATGGGGAGCCCCTGTATTGTTTGTCAAGAAGAAAGACGGATCTCTTAGAATGTGCATTGATTATCGGGAACTCAACCGCCTAACAATCAAGAATAAGTATCCCTTGCCCAGAATAGAAGATCTTTTTGACCAACTGAAAGGAGCTAGCGTGTTCTCAAAGATCGATCTTAGATCGGGCTACCACCAACTCAAGGTCAAAGAATGTGATATTTCTAAGACAGCCTTTAGAACACGATATGGTCATTATGAGTTCATAGTAATGCCTTTTGGATTGACAAATGCACCCGCAGTATTCATGGATTTGATGAATAGGGTATTCCATCCTTATCTAGACCAATTTGTCATAGTCTTCATTGATGATATCCTAGTATACTCAAGAGATAAAGAACAACACGAGGAACATCTTAGAACTATACTAGGTACCTTACGACAGGAGAAGCTTTATGCTAAATTTAGCAAATGTGAATTTTGGCTAGATCGAGTTGTTTTTCTAGGCCATATTATCACGGCTAATGGAATCGAAGTGGATCCCGCGAAGGTTGAAGCAGTAATGAATTGGAAAGCTCCGAAGAATGTGAATGAGGTTCGAAGTTTTCTGGGTCTAGCTGGTTACTACAGAAGATTCATTCAGGATTTCTCGAAGATCGCTAGGCCTTTGACTCAATTGACAAAGAAGAGCAACCAGTTCCACTGGACTGACGAGTGCGAAAATAACTTTCAAGAGCTTAAGCAGAGACTCGTAACCGCGCCAGTTCTAACTATCCCTGACGGATCAGAAGGGTTTGTCATTTACACCGATGCCTCAAAGTTAGGACTAGGATGTGTTTTGATGCAGCATGGAAAAGTCGTCGCTTATGCCTCAAGGCAATTGAAACCCCATGAGTTAAACTACCCTACACATGACCTAGAATTAGCTGTTGTTGTTCACGCATTAAAGATATGGCGTCATTACCTCTATGGTGGGAAATGTGAAATTTACACAGACCATAAGAGTTTAAAGTACTTTTTCACACAAAAAGAACTCAACATGCGCCAAAGAAGATGGCTGGAGCTAGTAAAGGATTATGATTGCACCATCCTCTATCACCCGGGCAAGGCAAATGTCGTAGCTGATGCACTTAGTAGGAAAAATGAAACTCATATGGCCAGTCTCCCAACACAACAAGAGCTATTATTAATAGAATTTGCTAAGTTGAATCTAGATCTTGTGAAGTCAGGCCATACTACTGCTATGATCACAGCATTAACCATACAACCTACTTTAAGAGATCGAATAAAGGTAGCACAAAGAACTAACCAATTCCTCCTCAAGATGAAAGACCGGGCAATTGCAGGAACCATCAAGGGATTCTTTGTAACACCAGATGGGACTTTAACATATGAAGGAAGATTATGTGTACCTAAGGATGATGACGTAAGGAAGGAAATTCTTGAAGAAGCTCACAATACCCCGTACACAGCTCATCCAGGAGGGACGAAAATGTTCAAGGACCTAAAAGAAGTCTATTGGTGGAGAAATATGAAACGATCAACAGGGCAATTTGTTGAAAAATGTTTAACGTGCCAACAGGTTAAAGCAGAACACCAACGGCCTTCAGGACACTTACACCCTTTAGAGATTCCCGAATGGAAGTGGGAACACATAGCAATGGACTTTGTTACTGGACTGCCACGAACAGCAAGAAGGAATGAAGCTATTTGGGTGATCATTGACAGACTTACAAAGACAGCACATTTTATATCAGTAAGAATGACACTTAACATGGATCAACTTGCTCAACGGTACGTTGACGAGATTGTTAGATTACACGGTGTACCAGTGACCATAGTTTCGGACAGAGATACTCGTTTCACCTCTAAATTCTGGAGAAGTCTACAAACGGCCCTTGGAACAAAGCTCAACTTCAGCACATCATATCATCCACAAACTGATGGACAGTCAGAAAGAACAATACAGACACTCGAGGATATGCTTAGAGCCTGTGTACTAGACTTTGGAGGAAACTGGGAAACATATTTACCGCTGGTAGAGTTTTCCTATAACAACAGTTACCAGGCGACAATAAAGATGGCACCATATGAAGCACTCTACGGGAGAAGGTGTAGATCGCCGATTTACTGGGATGAAGTTGGAGAACGAAAGATCTTAGGCCCTGAGATCCTCGATAGAACCATTGGAGTAGTAACTAAGATTCGAGAAAGAATCAAGGCTGCCCAGGATCGACAAAAATCATATGCTGACACGCGAAGGAAGGATCTACAATTCAATACAGGCGATAAGGTTTTTCTCAAAATGGCACCAATGAAGGGAGTAATACGTTTCGGGAAGAGAAGGAAGTTAAAACCAAGATATATTGGCCCATTTGAGATTCTAGATAGAATTGGAGACGTCGCCTATAAGTTAGCGCTACCGCCAGAACTTACCAATATCCATAATGTCTTCCATGTATCAGTACTTAGAAAGTATGTCCCAGATACGAATCACGTTATTCATCATGAGAATCTGGAGGTCAATAAAAACCTCACTTATGAAGAGAACCCCATTGCTATCCTAGGAAGAAAAGTTCACACTTTGAGGAATAGAGAAATTCCCTTAGTACTAGTGCAGTGGAGTAGACATGGAAAGGAAGAAGCTACTTGGGAACGAGAAGATGAGATCTTAGCAAAATATCCGAATATCCTAAACCAAGTAAGTACAATTTCGAGGACGAAATTTTTTTAAAAGTAGGGGAGACTGTGATACCCAGAATCTTTGAAATTCAATAAAATATATTCTTTGCATCTTAAATATTTTTACCAATTTTATTTTAGTCTAAATTGTAAAGATATTTGAGTTTAATGATTTCATTTTGGGAAAATAAGTATCATCGCGATGTACCAGGTCGACTGCACTCCTAGCATTGACAAGATAAGAACTAAGAATACATGATATAGGAACCCAAAATTTGAGTCGGACTAAAAAATTAGAGTTGAACCTAATGTAGGTATTTTTTTTTTTATATATATATAAGTATTAAAGTGCATTTTCTTTATGTAATATAAAGTGTATGCATATAATACACATAACCTAAATACTAAAGTAATAATATAGCAAAATAAACTAGTTTATTGGTATACATATATATAGCATACGTACAACATATGATTAGTAATAGAATAATAATATTATATTGAATGTTTTATTTAGGAAACCAACTTACATAGCTTAGGAGTAAAAAAAGTATAATATTGTGTACATGAATTAGAAACTATATCACGTCCCACATCGAAGTAAAAGAAAATATACCTCCAAGAATTAAACTATATATAACACTTACCTCTTTGAGAAAATTATAATTACAAAAACAAATATATATTAAAAGGAATTCCTTTAACTAGGAGGTCCTTATAAGTTTATTTTCAACAACGCTCGGACCGGTGTTTTGGGAAGTTTTTGAATAGTGTTAAAATCTTTTAAGGTATGTAATTTTAATAGTTTTATTTTTATTGTCATTTATAGTTTATATAAATTTAGGAATTTAATTATTTTCTTGATTTAAGTAGATTTCTAAATTTAGCTATTTTTCTAAGTTTGTATTAAATAGTTGTTGTTTAAGATGCATGGTAGTTAGTTTAAAATATTTATCAATATAGTTAATAATTTAAATTTAATAAAATAGTTAGGCCTTTTAATTTAGGACTATAATTTATGACGACTCGACTTATGTATTAGAAATTGTAAAAGATAGATATAATCCAAGGATATTGTACTACACTTAATCACTTTAAAAATACTAAACCCGATAAGTAATACTAATTAATTAAACAACATGTGCTAGGTGTAGTGCAGGTCGGGCCTAGGACATACACGACTCAACTATTTTAAAGCAAGCAAAACAAGGTGGGTGACTGGGCTATTTGTAAGTATATTATGCAACTGAACTTGTACTTTATAAATATGTTTGCCTTCGGGCTTATGATATGATACCTCTTAAGTCGTAAGATTGGCTTTTGAGTGGGACTTGGGAGTCGTAAGATTGGCCCCCTAGTCTAGCAATATGGCTTTTGAGTTGTAAGATGAACTCCTAAGTCAAGGATGTGTTTATTATTGTGCACCTTCGTTAGTATAACTGCTTACAAAGTTCCCACTGAGTTTATACTCATGCCCATAATTTATTACAAATCTTCAGGTTAGTTGAGCAAGGTGGCGGGGCTGTTGCGGCAAAGGTCACCGGGTTCCTTTCCCTACCCGCAACTTTATGATGTTTTTGCCTCTTCAATGTATATAAATAAGTTTACATGTCACTAAATCCGGGTGTTTACATTTACTGAGAAACTTTGGAACCTCTAGTGTAAGTATGTTTTTGGCAGTATATTATTGTCAATAAAATTTCTACTTTTATCCGATAAACATTTCTTGTCACGCCTTCGCACATTTTCTGATTTATTACTTAATCAAAAGAAAAGAAAATTTAGTAGCACTTTAATCCCGAGCTAATAGGATTGGGGCGTTACAGTTAATAATATTTTATTAATCATATGTTTTATCAAAAACATTGAATTTTAAACTGTGGATATATGACTTAATCTGATTTTTTGGTTTTTTTTGTTTTTTTTTTTTGGTACTTAGATTTGATTGTTAAATGCTATTCTTAACCTTGAATAGCTAATCGATCACCTTATTAAGTCATATTTTTTTAAAATCTGGAAATTTAATAAGTGGCGTTGTTTGTATTTTTTATTTTCATATCCAATCTTTGAATTTTGTTAAGTACATATTATTTCTTATTAAATATTTCCTTGATACGGGATTCATTTTAGATTTTTGTTTTTTTTTTCTAATTTTATATCAATGTTTTCAATTTTTATGCATGTGTTAAAATTTTAAGATAATTTTTTTATAGTTCATGATTTTATATTTTTCAATTCATTTTTTATTGCTATTTTCTGATTTGATTGTGTAAGTTTATGGTTCATCTTGATTGCTTTATTAAGTAATTTTATTTAGAGTTAATTACCAAAAACATCACGATCTTTGGTCCAATTTTCAATTGCAACATGACTTTTAAAACTTATCAATGTTGATCACCAACTATAATTCTTTTTTCAATTACAACATCGACTAAATTTTTTGACACTTGATTGTGTCTCCATCACCACCATTAGATTGAGAGTCGAAGAAGTGACATAATAACTTCAATCACTGATTAACGACAATGAAATTGGCGGATTGTGAAATTGATCGAGGGTAAATGATAGTCTTGTCCAGGTGCATCTAATGGTGGTGATGTCGACACAATTAGATGTTGAAAAATTAGGCGATGTTGTAATTGAAAAAAAGTTATAGTTGGTAACCAACATTGATAAGTTTTAAAATTCATGTTTCAATTAAAATTTGAACCAAAGGTCGTGATTTTTTTGGTAATTAACCCTTTTATTTTATAGTTTATTTGGCTTCTTATTATGCATATTTTCAAAATAATTTCTTAATCAAGAATATATAACTGAACTTGATATATATTTGAATAACACATGCATAAACATGAAATAAGATGGCCAAATATTGAATCAAAAAAAATTATGAACTACATCAAAATTAATCAAATAATAATTATACTTTTTAAATAATACAAAGAATAATATTTGATAATGACAAACAATATGATGGTTTTGTATTGAATGACTTAATATTTTGGAAGATAATTCGTCCAAAGGTAACTTCAAATTTAGTCAAGTTTTGTCTATCCAATAAATAACATCATTGTCTTTACTTCTACTTAACCAAAATTTCATACATAGACAATTTTTTCCACCCCACTATAAAATGAGCTACTATGTACCCTTTAAATGTGCATACAAAGTTTGATGTAAAATCAGCAGACTAAAATAATTAACCCAAAAGAATAAACCTAAAGATTAAACTAATTTCCACCACAATCTTACGAAGAATATGCGGCTTGAAAGTGTTGAATCACAAGATAAAAGACAAGAACTGCATAAATTTTTTGAATGGATGGCTGCACTTGGTGATGACACTATTGGTGAGATGAAAGATTGGGGTGCCCAAGTTGAGATTCCTGATGACATTCTTTTAGATAAAGGTGAGGATGCATTAGATACTATTGTTAAAAGCACTTACTCGGATTTTGAGAACATGTTGGACGATCCATTGTTTTTATAGAAAAGAGCAATACTTGCACCTACCTTGGACGTTGTTGATTTGATAAATGACCACATGATTAAGCTCAGTGAGCGTGAGTCCAAGGAGTATTTAAGCTCTGACAGTGCTTGCATGTCTGAAAACAATGTTGACGTGTTGGTGGATGTCCACACACCTGAATTCTTAAATTCGTTGAAGTGTTCTGGTGTTCCTAATCATGAGCTCAACCTTAAGGTGGACACTCCTGTCATGTTGTTGAGGAACATAGACCACTCAAGAGAGTTGTGCAATGGTACAAGGTTGGTCTTAACAAGGCTTGGGAAATATGTCCTTGAAGGAAATCTCATAACTGGAAATAACTATGGAGATATGGTCATCATTCCAAGGCTTTCACTAACTCCTTCGGATCCAAGGCTACCATTCAAATTTCAAAGAAGGCAGTTTCCAATTATTGTGTCATATGCAATGACAATCAACAAAAGTCTAGGACAATCACTATCGCATGTGGGTCTTTTTTTGAAAAAACTGATATTCAGTCATGGTCAATTATACATAGCAATTTCGAGGGTGACAAGCAGAGAAGGACTAAAAATATTGAATTGCTACGAAGAAGTGGTTGAACAAAAGATAACAAACAACGTTGTCTTCCAAGAAGTTTTTCGAAATGTGTAGTTTTGTTATTTTCATGTAAATGTAAATAAGATGTCAATGAAATAACTCATCGGCCATTTTTTTTGTGTTTTTATTCATTCTCGAAGTTGATTAAAATTTTATTATATTATGTATTTATTAGTTATATGTATGTGTTATAGATATGTAAAAAAATAATGTTGGATTTTATGGACATCACGTGCATGTGCACGGGTGGAATTTCTAGTTAATTAATTAAAGCTGACATGGATAATAGGTCCGTATACCAAGGGTTAAATGGAACTATATAAATATAATCTCTATGGTAGAAAATAATCAGTCTTTTGTCAAAAAGAAATACAGAAACATGTAGAATTCACTACAAGAGAATTGGTTAATAGTGAGAGGAATAACCGTGGCTAAAAGTTAAAAAACTATCACAAAAGTCGCTAATGACGGGAACAGATCTCGTCACTAATTAGTAAACAATGACAGTATAAGTACCGTCAATAAAATGTCTTTTAATGACGATAAATCCCGTCACTAATACAACTGTAGCCCGTCATTATACTACTACAAAAAACTAAAAGACAACGGTTTTAACCGTTGGTAGAGGGTTTTGTGACTGTTTTCGTAGGTGCCGTAGTTTTGGCCCCCCGTCTACGACAATGATTTTAATTGTTGTGGAAGGTGGTGTCATCGTAGTCCCCTTCTACGACGATGGTTTTTAACCGTGGTCTTTTATAATTCTTTTTAAATGTAATATAATTTTTATTGCCTATCGTAATATATATATATATATATATATATATTGTGACGTTTTAGGGAAAAAAAATCACAAAATGTGTTATAAGTAATTTTAAAATTAAAAGAAAATGATATTGTGATATTTTTTTGTAAAACATCACAAATTGTGCTGAAAGAAATTATAAAATTAAAAGAAAAGGCTATTATGATGTTTTAGGAAAAAACGTCGCAAAATGTGATATTAGTAATTGTAAAACTAAACGAAAATGATATTGTGACATTTTTTGTAAAACGTCACAAATTGTGCTAAAGGAAATTATAAAATTAAAAGAAAGTGATATTATGAAGTTTTAAGGAAAAACGTCACAAAATGGGATATTAGTAATTTTAAAATTAAAAGAAAATAATATTGTGACATTTTATGAAAAAACATCACAAATTGTGCTAAAAGTAATTTTAAAATTAAAAGAAAATTATATTGTGACGTTTTAGGGAAAAAAAAGTCACAAAATGTGTTATTAGTAATTCTAAAATTAAACGAAAATGATATTGTGACATTTTAGGGAAAAAAAGGTCACAAAATGTGCTATAAGTTATTTTAAAATTAAAATAAAATGATATTGTGATGCTTCAGGAAATACATGCCACAAAATGTGCTATAGTAATTTCAAAATTAAAACAAATTGATATTGTGATGTTCTATGGAAAAAGTCACAAAAATATACGTTATTTTGAGACATTCTTAGATTATCATCACTAATGCATATCCTGTTAAGACATATGTAAGAAAATGTCATAAAATACTATGTTATTTTGAGACATTTATAAAAAAAAAAAAAAATCACTAATATATGTCCTTTTGAGACGTACTTGAGAACATGTCACAAAATATGTAATATTTTGAGACGTGTTAGATAAACGTCATTAATATACACTATTTTGAGACGTATTTAGAAAAATGTCACAAAATAATGTCTCATTTTGAGACCTTTTTAATATCACGTAATAATTTATTTGGAACATATATACAAAACGTCCCAGAAAGCAACATATTTGAGACGATTTTAAAATTGTCTCAAAATAAATTGTCCCTAATTTCTTTATTTGTTGTAGTGACTCTTTATGATGTGCGCTGGATGGAGCCCACTTGGGTATTGCCCAAGTAGGTGGGGCATAATTTATTATGTTGAAGTATTTAAAAAACATAGTATATACATGAATAATATTCCCTCATTCCTAAATATATAGACAATTATTCCATTTTTTTATGTTCCAAATAATATAGTCAAGTTTCTATATGTAGTAGCATTTATTTAAGTCATGTACTAATATACTCTTACTCATATGAACATTAAATGATACTTCTTCCATTTGAAAATAAGTGTCTTTTTAGACAAAGTGAAAAATTTAAAAATAAGTATCGCTTTAGCACAAAAAATCATAATTCTTCCAATTTTATCATAAACAACGTACTTAATTTATTGATTATTTCCTTATTGCACAAAATACATCCAATAAAACGGATTCTATATGAAAATATGGGTCATTCTGGTGTGCAATGGTTGTACAAAAGCAACCATTGCCTATTTTAGTCTTTTTACATTTCAAGTGGGTCCTTTGTAATATTTAAATGTTTTTTTAACATTGTTTTATACTGGGTAATCATTACTGTCTTTTCATTTAGTTTTTCAAGTTGAACCAGTTTTCTTCTCTTGCCACTAATTGTCCGTCGGAAAAATTGTTAAACATGGAGATCTAGGGGCAATTGAAAATTGTATGTAAGTGAGAGGCTTAGGGGAAATGATAAATAGCCTCTATTGTTTTTGAAATTTGGAGGCTTACACCAACACCTATGCCCATCCTCGTCTTAATCGAACCTCGGACCTCGAAAAAATGGGAAATGGATCCATATCCATATCAAACACGCAACAAATTGTTTTGCCATTTTTTGTTTTCCTCATGTTCTTGTTTCAAGCTGACCCTTTTGTAGGTGGGATTGGTTTAATAAAACTTATCCTTTGCCGGAACTTTCAAAGTCTACGTTTTTATGTACACATCTGGAGTCTGTGAAATGATCTGAGAGAAAATCCATATGGAAAATGAAATACTTATTGAGCTTCTTGGTTTAGCCTTCTAGAATTTGTCGTTTTAAGGTCAATGCAGTACCGAATTGTCTGATTGGAGTTATTATCATGTGTCTTTCTCTCTTCGAAATTGATAAGAAATTGACCAAAGTAAAATATAGAGGATCCATATCCGGAACTCAAATTTGAGCAACCAGGTGCGATGGCCATATATGCTGCGAATGGATATATTGATTTCGAAAACCAAATTGAGAGAGAGTGTGTTACAAAATGATATTTAAATAATGTATTGTAACTTGTGACTTATGGGGATGGGGACAAAACAAAAATCCAGTTTCACCCTTTTCTATTTTTTTTAAACACATAAACAAATCAATGGTCAAGATAATATTTCAAAGGATCCAATGGCCACAATGTCATGATGGCATCGATGCAATCGTTGCATAGAACTAGGACTCTGAAAATATTTGCATTTTATATCTATATTTAATTACTTCAAAAAAAGCTAAAAGACATTTATTTTGAAACCAAAAGAGTAAATTAATACTCATTAAATATGAGCATACTAGAAAATTAATTAGATATTTATGTTTTTCAATAATTTTTCATAATCCTTTTAAAATGTTAATAAGCCTATATATATCGAAGAAAAGGAATATAAATATATATGGTTGTAATTTTAAATACCCTTAATTTAAGAGCCATCCACCCAACGTCCATCCCCAACTATTTACTATTATGGCCCTAGCTTCTCAGATTTTTCAGAAAAGAATGTTTTGATATTGACCTAAAGAGAGAATGTCCAAGAAGTAGTAATATTGGTGCAGAGAACCTTTTGAGTGCAAAAAAATTTTCCGCCTACGAAACATATAAACCCAACAGAATAATTAATGACTGTTTTTTTCGAAGTTATCCCAAAATATGAAATTCCGTGAGGAATTTTTTCTGGTTCACAATGAAAAGACGGGAGTGACCTTAAGAAACAAACAAATTGTAGCAACAGTCGTCCTAATATTTATTCTCTTTTGTTTGCACAGACCAAACCCACCCCTTCTTATGCTTAATTGCTCTCTATTCATGGATTCTCCGCCTACTCTTTACAGCGGCAACATGAAACCCGGCAGAGCTCGACAACCCCAGATTCGACACCCTCCGCCGCCTGTCAGAGCTTATGCCAGGTCCAAAATGCCACGCCTGAGATGGACGCAGGATCTTCACCTATGTTTCATCAACGCCGTTGACCGCCTTGGAGGGGAGGACAGTAAGAATTTTATTGGAACGAAATTCACTTTTTTCTTTTTTGGAAATAAACCATCGTCTATTTCACTCAAAATCCTCGACAAGTTTCCACTTAGGAGTTAGGATTTCATTGATCTTCACCTATATCTTAATTTTTCACATCTATGTCACGCTTAGGTCGAGACCCTCAATTTACCACCAGATTACCCTTAGCGACTTTACAACATTGATTCTAAATTATGTTTCATTAATGTTTCAAATCACCATACTGAGATCATCTATTCTAAATTATGTTTCATTTGATACTCTAGAATAACTCACGTGCCACATGTCCTCAGTGATATTATTAATTAACGCATAATGTGTGGTGCTTATTCTGAAATGGTAAGGTAATTTGGAATATAGTATCTATTTTGAAATAAACTGCATGTGCATGAAAGTAAAAGCTTTACGTGTCAAATCTTACAGGCTCGAATATTATTAAAACATAAGATTAGAAAAGAAAAATATAGAATTCCAGTAAATTAATCAAATATACTTAATTTGATTAAATTTGTTGATAGGGGCAACACCAAAAATGGTGCTGGAGTTGATGAATGTGAAGGGGCTGACGATAACCCACGTCAAGAGCCATCTTCAGGTTGAAGACAAAAAACCCTTAGCTAGGGTTAATTAATGTAGATTTTTCCGTGCTATATATATGACGTAATATTTTGAAATTTTTCAGCATAATCAGTATTTATTTTCCAAGATATGTCATAATTTAATCTCTTTTTTGTCACGGACAGATGTACAGAAGCATGAAGCATGAGCAGATTTTACAAGGTATGTGAATTAATGTGCAAATTAAATCAAACCTCATCTCATTCTATAAAATAACAAATAAATTTATTTAATGCTTATGTCTCACAAAAATAATTTCCTCCCCTTTCCCTTAATCTGTGTAAAATTTAGAAACAAATGGCAGTGTATTAAAATCAAATAAGTAAAATGAGAACATTTAATTGGAGACAAATCTAAAAATTTCCCATGCATCTCACCAACGTTCATCTTAAATCTTAAAGGACAGATTGGTTGCAGATCATCAATGACAATGGTAATAAGTATGAATAAGGGGTTAATCATATTATAGAATAATGTAGGAGGAGTTAATAAAATGAAGTACCTTACTCATTATGTACGAAGCACCATCATTCTTTTTCATTCCCTACTCTTAAATCCTCCAACTAAGTTGACCCTTTATTACTATCTGTGAACTTTTTAATGATGTAAACCTCAAATGAATTAAAGTTGGTAGGAATCAAAGCTGAAGTTTTAATCGTTTTTCTGCTTTTTGAAGTTGGCCCTTAATTACTATCTGTTAATTTGAATGTAGTACAACTTCAATAACCAATTAAAATGTAGCAGAAATTTCTGCTATTTGAAAAACGGCATGTGCTACACGCGTCTTAAGTTGTTTGATAAGGAAGTCAATGCAATTTAGATTGAATTTATAATGTCAATCCAGATCTTATACCTACTTCATAATGAAAAATTGATAAAAACTATAAAAAAAATTAAACTTCAATTAAAACAGCACAATTTTATAAGTAAGACGTTACTAAAAAACCGCAAATATTGGACAGAGTTTGAAATGGCTTTCTGCCACGTTATAAGTGTAATGAACAAACTGTGGCCGGCCGAGCAATAGTGCAATGTAACTATATATGACAAAAATTTGTGTGTTGCGATTACACGGATCTCTATCCATATGATAGGTCTATTTTATGACTAAGTAATGACCCAGACGTTATATATAAGTCTTCATTTTATTGAAAAAAATAAAATTTATTTTGATCACACCGAATACATTCGGTGTAACCGCCACACAAGACCTACTCATGGTAACTTTTGGTTTCATAAGAATATATTGCTATCAATTGCGCGCCCCGACGTAAATATAAATGTATTATTTTTTCTAGACGGAACTTAAGTTAATTTATTTATTCCCGTTATTTACTTCTCTTTTATATATAAAATTACATGAAACAAATTCATGCATTGCCAGTATTATGAAATAAAGTAACCAAATGAAATCTAAAAAAATAGTTCCTTGTAAAAACAATATTGCCATAGAAATACATCTAGAGAACTAAAAATTGAAAGAAATGTAAAAATTATAAGATTCATCTGAACGCTATTAAAATAAATATAAAGCAATAAAGCAATATGATAAATCTGAATAATTCTTGAACTTATTTTGGATTTATTAAACCACATAGATTTATTACTTGTAAAAAGTACACTGATTTATTTGTAGTTTTAAGTTTTATTTAGATTATTTTTCTGATTTTATTTCTATTGGTAAAAACGTTTATAATAGAGAAATAGTGGATTTCCCTGAAAATGAAGTAGTGCATTCAAAGAAATAAATATCTTTTAATTTTCTATCGAAATTGAGAACAAATATCCAATTTTCAAAACATTGGACCAAGGTTGATGTACAAAATTCTTACTAACATACGATAAAACCTCTCTAAATTAATAATCTTAATTAGAACTATGCAAAATGCAGTAATTTAAAGAGGTTCTAATATAATAATACTTTTTTACAGTGATCATTAGGTTTTAAAATAAAGAGGAGCATATATGTATGTATTTCTTCGAAGAGAAAAGTGGTTCCTATACCTATTTGATATTATATATATAATTATCTCGGGATTGTTTGCAAACAATTAGATAAGTGATTTGAAAAAGTTGGAAAATACATTGATATGATGTTAAAGCTGATAGAAGGTGAGTGCCAACAACTTGGAAGAATCAAGTTAAGAAGTAATTTTACTTCTCTAATATAATGTTGCAAATAGTGGTGAAGAAAATGTTGGGAAAAATGCACGTTTGTTTTTGGTGCATGAGTAGCAAATAGATAAGCATATAAAGTACGTGCAGAAGCAGAAGCAGAAGTTGCAGACAGAAAAAACAAGAAATTGCAAGCAACTGATAATGAGCAGAGTGAGGACGATACATGCGCTTGTTTCTACTCTAGCCTTCTCCCCGACATCACAAACCGCCCAATAATATGGTGAGAACCATTACATACTTACTTTTAATACAATCTAACCAATGGGAATTTTTTAATTTGGTTATGTGCCCCATCTTCTATCAAGATGTCATTTTGTCACATGTCAATTTTATAGATATTGGCTAATGTATATATTAATATGTAGGCAAGATGTGAAATTGAGTGAAGTTGAGGTGCCAAAATTGGATCATGCTCAGGGATCCCATTATTCTGACATGTTGAAGGACTTTTTAAGCTGCTACAGACATTCTCATAGTAATGTGAGCTAAATCATTGTTTGGACAATTTCTAATGCACAATTTTTTCAAACTCTAATTTACTAATTTAACTATATTATACTTCATTAGTAATTAACAAATGAAATTTTAATATTTAATAATTGCATATTTTAGTTAACCTAAAGTTGTGGCTTAAATTGCAGAAGTGTGAGGATGGGAAAGTTTTGATCCGAGACATTGAGAGTGGAAAAAAGCGTCCAAATTGGGTCTCAACAAGTGCACAAGAATCAGCCTCAGATGACATTTCTCTTGAACTAACTCTTGGTTATAAATCTATGTAGCGATTGGAATTATATTAGTGTAGCATCTAGGATTTCGTTTGCTATGTCATATTAAAACATATCTGGACCACATTAAATCGATAAGCTCGTTTATCAAACGTTATTATATTCTTTTTTGTTTACTATATATTGATATTTCGTCATTAATCAGAAACTAATAATTTTCTATCCACTTTCCGTCACTGTTTTATTTTATGACTCATATTATCCGTTACTAATGTTCATCTCTAATATGAAAATTTCTTGTAGTGATTATGTATGTATTAATAAAACATTATTTAATATATATATATATATATATATACATACATATGTTTGATATAGCCCAACATATGAAGGTTTGAGATATTTGACAAATACACAACTTAATATACTTTATGCGTTTGGCGTAATAAGTCGTTTTATGGAGACTCCTACTTCTATCCATATGAAGGTTGCTAAAAGGATTCTTCGCTACCTCAAAGGTACACTTGACTTTGGAATTCTTTATTCCCCATCTGAAGTTTTTGAGCTTAATGGATTTTGCGATAGTGATTTCACGAGCGATGTTGATGATAGAAAGAGCACTACAAGTTTTGTGTTTTACTTAGGTAATTGTGCTATTTCTTGGAGTTCAAAGAAGCAGCCCATTGTTACATTGTCAACATATGAGTTCGAATATGTTGTTGCATGCTTCTCTACTTGTCATGCTATATGGCTGAGAAGATTGTTGAGAGAACTTCATTTGCCACAAGAAGGTGCTACTGAAATTGGCATTGATAATAAGTATGCACAAGAACTTGCAAAGAATCCGGTATTCCATGATCGAAGCAAGCATATAGATACAAAGTATCATTTTATTCGAGAGTGTATTGCCAACAAGCAAGTTAAACTGAAGCATGTGCGAACTCAAGATCAAGTTGCAGATATTTTTACGAAGCCATTAAAGTTTGAGGATTTTCGAAGATTGAGAATTATGCTTGGAGTAACAAGTGAAATTTCAAATTAAGGGGGAATGTTAGGAATATAATTTGAAGTTTCTAGAATATGCATTTTGCTCTAGAATTATTTTGGTTCATTGTATTCAACATGAATTAATTCCTAGTTCATGTATTCAAAATGTCTTTCAAGATTAACCATTATTAGATTAGTTGAATGGTTTATTTTGTACCTATAAATACCCCATGTATTTGGCATTTGGAAATCAAGAAATTCAATAGTGTTCTCACCAAAATTATATGTTCCTCTATCTCTAACAGATTTAGCAATAGACGCCACTACCACAGTTGGGATGGACGTTGGGCAAGGAATACGTGAGGTGGATATTAAGAAGTACATTAAGGTTGAGAAGATTCCTGGTGGTCAGTTGGAGGCCTCAAAAGTTCTGAAAGATGTTATGTTTGAAAAGAAGAATACTAAATCCAAGAATTATTCTTCTGGATTGCCCTCTTGAGTACAAGAAAGGAGAGAACCAAACCAACGCAGAATTGTTGAGGGAAGAAGATTGGAGTGTCTTACTGAAAATGGAAGAGGAGTACATTGAGAACCTATGTGTGCAAATACTAATGTTCAAACCAGATTTAGTAATAACTGAAGAGGGGCTCAGTGATCTGGCCTGCCATTATTTTAGCAAGGCTGGTGTCAGTGCAATCAGAAGACTCAGGAAGATGGACAACAACATAATTGCCGAGGCTTGTGGGGCTGTAATTGTTAACAGACCTGATGAATTGCAGGAATCTGATGTTGGTACTGGTGCTGGACTTTTTGAGGTGAAGAAAATTGGTGACGAGTTTTTTGCATTCATTGTTGACTGCAAAGGATCCAAAGGCATGCATAGTTCTTTTGAGGGGTGCGAGCAAGGATCTGCTGAATGAAGTGGAGAGAAATCTGCAAGATGCAATATCAATTGCAAGAAACATTATAAAAAATCTGAAACTTGTCCCCTGCCGGAGGTGGTACTGAGCTGACTGTGTCAGCTAATTTAAATAAGAAGAGCTCATCTGTTGAAGGCGTAGAGAAGTGGCCTTATGAAGCCGCTGCAATTGCATTTGAGGCTATACCAAGAACTTTGGCTCAGAACTGTGGGGTCAATGCGATTCGGACCATGACTGCCTTGCAGGGGAAGCACGCAAATGAAGAGAATGCATGGACTGGCATAGATGGGAATACTTGTGAAATTACTGACATGAAAGAGCATAAGATATGGGATTCATACTCTTTGAAGGCACAAGCATTTAAGACAGCCATTGAAGCTGCTTGCATGCTTCTGAGAATCGATGATATAGTGAGTGGCATCAAGAAAAGCAAGCTCCTGGAGCAAGCCAGCCATCGAAGCCTACAATCGAGGGGGGAAGGTGATGTAGATAATGACGCATTTATTCCTGAGTGAGGACGCGTCACCGATCTTGTGAAGATATTCAAGTTCATCAAGGGTTATGGTATATATTATTCTTTAAACCGAGACAAATACAGAACCGGATTCAGGGGATGGAAAACCGGGTCAGAGTGAAGAACCGGGTATCAACTAATTACTAGACCGACAGTTATGAAGGCAGTTAGAAGCTGAGGTTGGAGAGTCACAATCACAACGGTTCTGAAACCGTTGCAACTTGCTTAACTGCTGTAGCTTGTTTCTTGGTTAATTCTGCTTCATTCTCTAACTTTAAA
Organism: Ajuga chamaepitys; assembly: GCA_958295605.1. NCBI lineage: Eukaryota > Viridiplantae > Streptophyta > Magnoliopsida > Lamiales > Lamiaceae > Ajuga > Ajuga chamaepitys. Next base: position 28,821,843 of record OY282498.1, read on the forward strand.
TGGGTGATATATATGTCATTGTAACCGCCTAGCTAGGTATAAAATCATCACACATTTCTTCCTTTGTAATTCTCTCTCAGTTGTAGAAATTACTTTTAGGGTTGAGTTTTAGCTATAGTAGGGTTCCAATTTGGGGTTCTTTCAATCCGGGTCTAAAAGTCGTAATTGACTGAGGTGATTAGTGAATGGAGGTGAATATAACCTCCGTGGATGTAGATCTTTGATCGAACCACGTAAAATTTGCTTGTGTGTTTGATTTTGTTTCATGATTTGCGTTTGTGTTTGTTCGAATATCTTTGTGTTTGAACATGGTTGATTTGTTCGGCCAGTATTCAAAGTTTTTGGGCCGAACACTGGTTTTGTGCTTTCTTGTGGATCTTGGTCTAAGGTGTAATAATTGGCGCCGTCTGTGAGAAGTCAACCTACTTGATTAAAGAGGGAATCAATGGCTGCCATGAAGTCAGATGAAAGATTTATTGGAAGGAATGATTTCAGTTTATGGAAATTAAAAATGAATGTAGTTCTGATACAAAATAGGCTATCAATAGCATTGAAGCCTGTGGAAAAATGGCCAGAAGCTGATAAATCCAAGTTCCAGGAAGTGGATCAGAATGCACACTCAACTATCATATTGTGTCTTGGAGACAAACCTCTCAGGGAAGTGGCCAAAACCAAATCAACACTGGAAGCATGGAAAAGGTCTGTATCAATCTAAGTCTGTCTCAAAAAAACTCTTCTTGAAACAGAAGTTACTGGCCTTTAAAATGGTTGATGAAAGGAACTTAGTTGATCAATTAGATGAGTTTAATGAACAAATTAGGAACCTAAATACAAATTCGGGAAAAACGATAAAGTTTAAAGACTCGACAATATCAAATAAGGATTTTAAAACTCATTATTCTTAAGTCTGAGTGTCGTTTCTCGAGTCGGTTTTGAAAACAATTTTCAAATATTAATTAGGAAAAAGTGATTTTTAGGAATCCTTATTCAAAATTGATTTGGTGTAAATGTGATAAGATTTATTGAATCAATATATTAATATTTTAAGATATACAAGTAGATAACAATTCTTTAATCTTAATCCTATAACAATAAAATATTTTCTAACAAGATATTCTAACCCTCATAGGAGAAGTATTAATTCCTAGCTATGCATACGCACCCCTAAGTGTTTGTCTAATACTCACACAAACTACTACGCATGAGAAGAATACATCCAAAAGAAAAAGGAACGAAAACTTTGGAGGAGTTATTTTATTTTCTTCAAGAAAAACCAGGTAAAAAATTTGTTCAATTTTCTTATTATCAATTTCTAAAACTTCTTTGTATCCAAATATATGTATTTACATATGCATACACATGAGCTTGCGTTTATTTTTTGTTATCAATGTCAAAAACTTCTTTTATCCATAATACCCATTTGCCCAGGAAATATGAGTCCAACCCTAGTTTAGGCCCTAATTAAGTGTCTCATGTATATATAGTTGTATATCAGATTGAAATTCTGGACGAACCCTAAATCACAAAACTATGCCAGACTTTGAAGAGGAGAAGCAATGCCTGGTACACGTGTTCGTGCCCACACTTTAGGACGCTTTAAGTGTCAATTTAGTGATATTTTTTTTGTGCAATTTCACGTACTTCATGCATTTATTTCTCATTGGGCAAAATAATGCGTTTTGTTCATTTTTGTGTTAAAACAGGTGCAAATGGATCGAAAAAGAGCATCAAAAGATCGCAGAATCGATGGATCGATCGAAGCAACAAAGGACAAGGCTAAAGGAAGATCTTGGCCAAGACAGGTTGCAAATCTCGGCCGAGATGACCTTCCGGGGAAAACTTGAAGTTTTAAAGCATTGAAGATCTCGGTCGAGACGGGCAATGCATCTCGGCCGAGATGAGTCAAACCCTAACAAGCCCTCAAAACCCCTTTTCATGTCTCGGCCGAGACACAATTACATCTCGGCTGAGATCAGTCTTCGAGCCACACAACATAAAACCCTTGTTGCTTCGTCTCGGCCGAGACACACTTGAATCTCGGCCGAGATTAGTCAACCTGTTTTAAAATTGTGAATGCGATTTTGCCTAAAACTCAAGTGACAACTCTTCCCATATATATATATATATATATATATATATATATATATATATATATATATATATATGTTCCATTTCGAATTTGACCTATCCAAGAACACAATTCCAGCCATTTTCTAGCCACCAAAGCCACCAACGAGGGATATTTGGGCAAGAGATTGAAGGATCATCTTGACATCTTTGGTTTTATCAATCTTAGTATCATGTTTTCTTGATTTTCTACTTATTATTATTATTCATTTATTTAGTTTCCATGGGTGAGTAGCACCCTTATTTCTACCCTTGATCAAATGTAAAACTTTAAATGACAATGTTTACATGATTATTGCTAGTTGATGTTACCTTTTGATTGAAATTCCAAGTGTTCTACACTATTTGCTGTATTTGGCTCATATTTGTATGTTTTTTCTTGGTTTGATCACCCTCTAGGAAGTGTATAAATATGTTGCTAGAATTGGAAATTACTATCTGTAATTGTAGGATTTTTGATTCCCCTAGTAGCAAACAACGAGTGATGTCGTTGGTGATAGTCACTACAACAATTCTGCAAAACGACAACGGTGGAAAACCGTTGTTGTTTGTGATAAATGAGCGTTGTCGTACCTGGCGTTGTAGTAGACCCCTACCTACCACAACGGTTTTTGACCGTTGTCGAAGACCTATACCACAACGGTTTTTAACCGTTGTGATTGACATTTACAACAACGCCTATTACAACGCAGCTTAACCGTTGTCGTTTGTATCACAACACTTATTGTTAACAACAGTTATTAACTGTTGTCGTTTGGGCCTTTACAACAACAGTCATTACAAGGGTTTTTGACCGTTGTGGTTTTAATTTTTACAACAACGGTTTTTAACCGTTGTGGTTTTAATTTTAACAACATAAAGACAACGGTTTTTTACCGTTGTTGTTTTACCTTTATAATAGAGGTTTGTGGTACCTATTATTAGGTATTATTATCCTGTTTTAATTTTTTTAAATATTTTTAGATAATAAATAATTCAATAAAATACATCACATAAAAGGAGAAAAACTTAAATAAATATACAATTATTCTGATAGTAAAACATCATCCAAATTAAGTATACGACCAAAATTTGAGTAGCATCAAACTTAAATATATCTAGTATTTTGTATATCTAACAAAATATCTAAAATCGAGCACATTGTTTTAGCAAAAAGATTCACCAGTATACACAACCTTTGCCAACACATTCAAGAATCGAAAAGAAAATACAACATAAAACACCAAAAATGGGGGAGTGTTTCCATACCCATACCCAAACTCAAAGACTAGGGACGACATCAGTGAAACGCCAAAGCTAAAACCTGCAAAACAATACATAGATTAGTTCACTGTAGTATAGTATATTAGAGTTTGTAAATTGAAAATTACACTCTAAATGAGGCACAACTCAAGTATTCTTTCATAAGATTGATGCAATTCTTTTCTTCAAAATGCACCAAAATTCAATTATTTTCTTCAAAGTCGTAATGGTCGAACAAAAAATAGAGACAAATACTAGTACAATTTTGTGCTTTAACTAAGGCACAGTTTTAATGACACTGATAAGGAAAAGAGCTTATATCAGCAATAATATCTCAATTTCCTTAACAATCTGCATTTATCTTACATTAACCAACAAAAAATACCAGATTTGTCATTAAAAAATTAGTGGGAGTTTTTATAATTATCCAGCTTCCACTATTATATAGATATAGATTATATGAATTATAAAGTTAGGGGTATCAAAAACCATAAAACACTAACTTAAGTGACTTACTCTAACAAGAATTTCACATATTTTACACATAGCTTGTCAAAGGATGGACACTCCCATCTGCAACAGCAGTTTTAGTAGCATCCTCTTCAACTGCTTCTTCAAAATCGCCAAAAGTCTCTTGTGCTGTTTGAGCAAGCCTTTTCGTCAATCCCAAGGCAGATTCTCTAATTTCATAGCAAGCTTTACCTCAAAAAGTTCTTCTATCTACAAAATGCATCTTTTGTGTTAAACTTGACTTCACGTAATCAATTTTCCTCTTTTCTTTTTGTTTTAGATAATTACTCGCATTTGTTTTAGACAAATGGGAACACACACACCCTCAAAACATAGTTGTTAGTTCAGATTTTAATAAACACTTCAATAGATTGGCTAATATCTACTTTAATATACGTTTAAAAGTTTGTAGGTTTTGTCTATAGCAATCCAAACAAGCATCAAGAGATTGACTATCTGATTCAATAGGGTTGGATCGTTAGGCATCAAGGAAAATCCACAAAATCCAGAATGTGATATACATACTTTTAACTAAAATAAACAAGCCTTTGGCAATAGACCCAAAAGATTTGAAACGAGAAATGTAAGTTCGACACCTTGTCTTCGCGTAATTTCATCAGCTCAACTAGTGCATGAAATAAATTTTCAGCAATCTCACGGTCGTCCCGCAGTTCCCAACTCAACGCCTCATAATCACTCACCCCTTCCTTCTTCAGAATTAACAAGAAACAATGAGGTGGTAAACAAAAACTAAACCTAAAATGAGATGGAAACATGTCCAATTTCAGCACTAACTAAACAAAAAAATAGTAATAAATGTGGATATTTCATGGATACACTGTAGATTGGTGCATGGCAAACAAAAGGACAAAAATTAGGACACAATTACCTCTCTGTATCTATCAGGTACACCTTAAGAGGATCAATGTAGTCTTCGAAACCTAAAGTTGCCATAGCCCACAACAAATCATCCCCATTGATCGTCTTCCGTTTCTCTCTCCGACACTTATCACTTGCCCTTAATCACAGCAACAAGCATAATTCAGCAACCAACATAATAGGAAATCCTATATTCATAATACCTCCAAAACTGGACACATTAACCCCCAAAATTATACTAATTAACCTAAATCAGACTTATTTTTTTTAAATACTATAAAGCAACATGCCCATATACAATTCATTGCAAATACAGGCCTATAAGGACATTTATCTATAATATTTCATATGGCCTGAGATTTGGAGATTTGAGACATTAAATGCATGTTTTTTAATAAGCCATTTATTTAATCCAAAGGATTATATTTAATCATATGGCATGAGATTTGGTAAGTTTTGAGAAATTAAATACATTAATATTGTGTTGACATAGCAGGTGCTATAGAATCTGTTCAGATAGCTTTGAATATACAAACCTCCATTTTTTTCAGATGCAATTCCAGCTTTGTAGGAAAGAATTAAGAGGAAACATAAATGATCAAATAAATACTATTCAAATAGATCTTCTCTTCTCTCAAATTCCTTAATTGTCTTGTCCAATTTATTTTGTATTATCTCTCCTCCCATCAATTTATGCTATTTGATATCACAAAATCAGAGATTTACTAGGGATAGTGTTAAAACAAATAGAAAAAACCTATAAGGACATTTATCTATAAACCTTTCACAAAATCTAAATTGCATCTAAATAAAGACGACGGAGGTAGTGTGTATTTATATATTATACTCCCTCCGTCCCGCTCAGTTTTGCACACTTTCCATTTTCGTCCGTCCCACTCAGTTTTGCACACTCCAAAAATGGCAAATTATTTTCTGAGTTATTTACATAAATGCCATTAATGAATTCAGATTATTTTTGCTAATTGGGTGCTAAATATATTTAAGAGTTGGGCTAAGCTATAATTAGAAACCCAATCTAATTAGCCCACAAACCCCACCCAATTTAGCATAACCCAGCCCATTTTTTCATTCAGCCCGTCTTTTACTCACTTCTTTGGAACCCTAATTTCACTCAACGCATTATTTCTCCCTTGTTCTTCCCGTTACAGCCGCAGTTCATCCTTCTCATCTTCACCCTAAATGATTCACGCTTTATTCCACAATCCCAACTCCGATTTCAGTCGTTCTTTGGTCTATCCTTACCAAAACTGTTTCCCCTTCCTTGTTTCAAGGATTTGATGGACGATTCTCCGGAGATTGGAGGTTATGTCCCGGATTCTGAAGAATCGTTCGTTTGCGAAACTGAGTTCAGTGAAGTCGATCTATGCCCATTTTCAGTTTCTGGGCGAGAATCCAGCCCAGATCTGGATTTCACTCATGTTCCAGAAACGAATCTCGAGTTGACACCTGTTGTGGCTCCGCCGTGCGAGTGGTTTACGGCTGAAGAGTTGAACAGTCACTACATGCAGTGTCTCGGAGTGTGGGTTCCGGCGATATTCAGGTCTACGTGTCTAACCTTATCTATTTTAAGGATGTTTGATTGTCTAAGCATGATTGTGTTGGTAGTTTAGGGTTAAATGATGTGAAATTCTGATCTGGGCCCTAAATTGCTCACTGTCTTTGCTTATAATCGAGATCTGTAGGCTGGATACGAACTGATACTGCTTGATCTATTATTGTGGGAACTCATTGATGTGGTTTGCCTGTGATCTGTTGAGCCGGTTTCTTACTGATGTCCCTTGTCTGTTGGATCAGTTGTGCTGGTAGTAAAATTAAATTTTTGATGTGGGATGTGAATAAGTCGATCTTTTCGACTCTGGTGTAGCCTGTTTTGATTTGTTTTTCAAAAAAGTTAAATGGAATGTGTTGGTAGCTTTTCTAAAGTGATGATTTCTTTCTGATTTACTTAAGCTGCCCATTTCTTTGCTGGAATAAATGCTGGTGGCTAACCTAAATGATGATTTTATCTGATTGTTCTCTGCCACCCGTTTATTTGCTGTAAATTGTGATTATTGGTTAATTAAAATGATGATGATGGGAGTTGGTTACTTTGAAGCTGCCCCTTTCTTTTATTGGAATGGTTTTGGTAGCCTAAATCGAGCCCGATGATGACATCTTTCTGAGGGTATAGGTTAAAAAACAGACAACAATAAAATGAATTTTGTCTCAAAATGTTCTTCATTTACTATAGTCTAAATGTTTACAGCCTAAGCAAAACGAACACATGTATCTTGTGTTTATGCTGTAAACACATGACTAGTACAAAATGATTTTCTGATTTGGCTAACCTAGTAACCCAATTCGTTTAACAAACCATCAATTTCATAAACCCCACCAAGCTGTTCTTTCTCAATCAACCAATCAATAGCTTCTCTCACAGTTGATTCCTCTACCTCTAAAGCCTGTGGCAGTGTCCCTTCCCGTGTTAACGCTGCCTTTCCCATGTGAGGGAGCTTGTAATTGTTGTTCCCCTTTAATTTCATGACTTCAATCATGCACTGTTGTAGGCTTAAGAAAATGCTGTTCAGCTTTGTGATTTCTAAATCTTCATATGACTTTAGAACATTCTGGACCAAATCTTCAACATTTTTTTAGGGTGTCTCCACTTGTATGGACTGTATGGCTCTAAAATAGCCCAAATCAAGCACGTTGGTATCGGGGGAATTAGGGGGCTGACATATAAGCTGAATATTAAAACCGTCTGATGAGGCAGCAGCCCTAAAATCTGGATCATGGTTGTTGATATGTGGTTTAGCATTATCTTGCTGAATCAATATTTGTTTGCTTGCATTTTCAGGCCATTTGGCTTTAATTGCTGGAATAATCTGAAATTTCGTAGTCGCAATGCAAAAATATCAAGCAAAATATGGTAAAATATGTTGCATATGTGTACGCTTTGGGAATAAAAACATAGTAAAGTCACCAATGTAGCCGTGTATGTTGCATTTAGGAGACTTACTGATTTAAAGCTAGATGATGAAGAATTTCTGATAGCAAATTAAAAAACCTGATTTATCAAGCAATCCTTTATCACTTGCTTTGTTATTGACTCGATTGGTTTAGTAACCAATGTACCCCGTTGTCTATTTATGCTGTTTCTGAGTGCTGGTGCTTTTGTTGTGAAAGGAAAGATTCCAACCTTTCCATCAAACAAAAGTGCCCCCTCGGGGCTGTATTGGGGTCGAGAAACTGCACACATGAACATGACTTTGGGAATGTACCTCTTTGACTTGCATGTCCTATAGGGGTCTTCCTCCTCAGCTAATTTGTACCCCCTTTCCGATGTTCGCCGCATGTAGAACCATTTTTCATCGATGTGTATTATGTTATGCATCGTATCATACCTGATTTTATTGTTTGATGTATCCCTGTGCAAGCAACTGAGGCTGTATTTCAGCCTTTGTACCATATTCGGCTCGGTAAGAGCGGGCTTTATGGCATTTGTGTGCGCTTTAATCAAGCCCGATTTTACCCATCTTCCGACTTTGCTTTTGCTGACTTTCAGCTCCACAGCTAACCTTCTTATGGTGCCTCGTTTTGAGAACGGAATTGACTTCATTAATTCAGTATCGAGTTCGACTTTTTGCTTACCGCCATTTACCTTTTTGTCGATGAAAGATACCGGTGTCCTTTCTAATATTTGCCTCTTTGCAGATTCCCAAGTGTATTGAATAGTCCGCCGGGAAACTTCAAATGATGCTGCCGCAGCCTTGATTTGGCCTTTATGTACGACTCCGTCGGTGCTACGCCCCATCAAAAACTGCGAGATCAAGGTGCGGTCTGATGGAGACAATTTAGGGCCTTTCCTGTTGTTAGTCATTTATGTAATTTTTTGTTTCTGCTGTAAACACAAATTTTGTTGGCAGCATTGAATGTGATTCAATGCTGTTTTTGGTGTATTTATTGAGTTAGGTTTGATGTGATTAAAATTTTGGAGGGACAATTCAAATGTAATTTCAGTTTTAGTTGCTGTAATTCAGGACCAGGTTCAGATTTGGATTGGAGGGAAAAAAATTCCAGATTTTTTAAAGTGTAATTTGAATTTGTTGCTGGAATTTTTAGTACTGATATTTTCGCTGCTGTTGATGGGATCCAGTTTATTTTATTGTTTCATTCAGATTTTAACATTTAATTTGGAGCTGAAACAGGTTAAAAGAGGGGGAAAGTTTAGTGTATTAATCTCCTCCCTGATTTTTCACTTAAACAGCCTTGAACAGTAAAAGCAAAAGTAAAAAGCAGACTTTTCTTAACCTCCGTGCCCAGCTCAGTGTGCAAAACTGAGTGGGACGGAGGGAGTAGTCTTTATGAACACATACACACAAAGTAACACACACACACACACACTATATGCAATAATCAAGCTATTAAAGGTCATAGGAAGCTGCTAGATTAATTGAACTCCTAATTTATCTTTCGAAAATGTACCTGAACAGTCCCAAATTCTTTGGAGCTTTCATCTATTAATATCCCTCAAAGTATAATACACCTAAATATTTAATACACATATAATAAGAAAAGAGAACTAATTTCTTAGACATTAAAAGATCACCTGCTGCTACCGCTTCTCCAACCTCAACTTTTCAGCATTTACCATTCATATTCCCCTTTTTCCAAGCAAATCTGATTAGGTCCAGGTCTTGAATCTGTTGGGGGCAGCTTTTCCTACAAGAAAGTAAATATTCCATCGCATATATAATCTGCTAACCCCAAGCATGAGAAGAAAATACGAGAGTTCAAGGCCAACGAGTGAATCATTGTGTTAAATATCAAACATAGTAGCTGATGTAATAAAAAAGCACAAGATGAGCATCTAGATGACTTCCAAATACCACATTACTCAAGCAAAGGGATCACTGATAATTGGAAATAAAGGCAAATCCATGTCTAAACTTTGGTAAGAGAAGTGAGCCACTTTCACATGCAGTTCATGTGCACATAAATGCCTTTGGCGCCTCCACATAATTACCTTCAGCCCTGGAACAAGCTAATTGAGTGTAATGGAAAAGCGCATCAAATCAAGGGAACTTAGGAGGCCTGTTATATTTCCAGAGCAGTTGAGATTTTGACAGAGATTCATGCCTTTCCCTTTGGAGCAGTCTCCATTGACGTAATGCATGCTCTCATCCCACTTTCCAATCAAAGTAGCTACTGTCTTCTAGCTTTTGTCTTGGACCATCCCCTGCACTTGAAATATAAAAGTTCTTATCACAATGCCTATATTCGCAAGATGACTAAAAATAAAAAAGAGAGAGAAGAGAATAGTGCAGGTGCCATCTTGTCTCACCAACAACGATATGTTCCACAGAATCGTACATGCTTTGTCACATCATAAGGTTTCTTTAGTATAAGTAGCATAATAAGTCTTGGTCTTAAGCACTATTTCAATCATTAATTTCATCTTATCAGAGTGGAAAAAAATACATTTCTATATAAGTTTATTCGTATTTGCCATTTATCCATTCCACTTGTGCAAGCTATTATCCCTACTACAGAAAAAGCAAAGTAAAGAGCTGTGCTTCCTCATTGCTTAACCTTTTGGCTGCTTTTCTCAAATTTGTTTATAGATTTTTTGACACCAACAGACATAAAGAAATGCCAACTAGCAAACTCATCTACTTTAGTAGTTGTATAAATAAGAAACGGAGACTACCTGATGAGGAATTTCAACATATATTCCCTAATTATGATATGTAAAAATCACAAAAGGAGATATAAGTTAATACCTTCTAAAAAAATAGATAATTAAATAATCTATTGGAACCAGCAAATACCTTTCCCGTCGGAAAATATAAATCGGTCAAATCAGCAACAATAGTATTTCCCGTCAGATTGTGATACTTCAAACAGATACGCACAAAATAGAGACACAAATAATCCTATAAATTCAAATTAATTACAGAATTGAGAGCAGTAAAGGCACAATCAACAATCTGTTAGTTCATGAGGACAATCAAACTGATAATTGATTACAATAGAAGAACTATTTCGCTAACCTGGGAATGCAAAATGGAAAATCGACCTCTCTTCCAACGGTTAAAAACTTAGCTCTGTCTGTGTATGGATAGGTAGAGACCGCGAGGAAACGGCGGGGTCGGGGAGATGCCGAGGGAAGGACGACGCCGGCCGGGGCGCGGAGACGACGGGGGCGGGGGCGGGGGCGGGGGCGGGATGGCGGGGCCGAGGAGGGCGCCGCTAGGGTTTGGGGAAATTTCTAGCATGGAAGTGGTTTTATTGAATTGTGTTATGTGTTATGCTACGAGTTAAAACATGAATAATCATTATTTAAGAAAAATGTTTTGATTTTAAAAATGATTTAAATTAAAAAAGAAAAAAAAATCAAGCCCTAAACAACAACGGCTGACAACAACGGTATAGTTTAACCGTTGTTGTTGAGCGAATTCATTTAGTAAACAACAACGGTTTTTCAAACAACAACATATACTCGTAAATAGACAACGATTTTGAACTAAAACTGTTGTCTTAGAGGCGTTGTTGTTGTGCATTTTTCTTGTAGTGAGTGTAGAGTTCGACCTCTAAACCTGAGCTTTCGAGGTTTATGTCGAATCTATTTCGTTATCTTGGAGCTTTTATTATTCGATTGCCAAATTGAAGAGAGCGTATTCGACATTTTGGTTTAATTGGATAGAGTTAGTCAAAGAGCTTATTTCAATTAGCTAAAATTAAGAGATAACACGGTTGCTAGAGCTTCTTAGTAGTCGTGAAATAGGGACTTGAAATGCTTTCAATTGGGCATCAACAATTGTTGTGTAATTAATTGGAAATAAAGGGATACTCGATTAAGGGTAGATACTTTAATCATATTTTAAAAACCCAAAAAACAATCCATTGTTTATTTGAACTGTTAAATTGCTAAGTATTTTTAGAGTAATTGTTCTTTAAATTGCTTTTTATTGTTATTAGTAGGTTAGTTGATTGTTAAACCCCCCCCCCCCTCCAATCTTTATTATGTTTACTTGTTTATTACCATATTTATTTAAATTTCTTAGTTGCTTGAATACATCAAAACAATATTATTTGATCGTTCTTCGTGGGATCGACCCTTATTTACCACTCTACTAGTTAGAGTAGTAGGATAAGGATAAGTATATTTATACACAATTAATTTTGTACGGTCCAACGACTCGTACCAGCACCTTTTCTTCTTTTTCTCTTTCTACTGACGAAACAGAGGTCATTTCTTACTTTATTTATTTCGTTTGATTTTTTTATAAACGGCGAAGCAAAAGAGATACTACAAGAAATCTGCTAAACAACAACACCTGAAAGACAACGGTTTTTGTTCAAAAACCGTTGTCTATTAAAAAGTAGCCATTGTTATAAGTATTATCGTTGTGGTTTAGTGGATGAATATGCTGAACAACAACAGTTATACTGTTTCGTTGTTGTTACCGTTGTTGTTTTGTGCCAGAATTTTTTATTTTTTATAGAATCATTAAAATAGTGATCGAATCTTGTTATTTTCATTTTTACCCCCCTAACATATTTTACATTTCACAAATTAACTTTTACCCCCAAAATCATTGTTACAATTCACAAATTAACTCTCCCCCTAGAAAAACCCTAGATTGCTCCTTCGCCGCCCAGCCGACGCGTCACCTCGCCTTGCAGATGGTGCGATGATCTGATTTTCGTGGCAAAAATTGTGGCTGTTATGGCAGTATAACGGGAAGGAAATCATTGCAGTAGAAAGTGAGTATTGTTACAAATTTCCTAATTCTATTTGCCCTAATTTATCTTGTTAGATTGATAGAGTTTGTTTGGAGAGTCAAAACAGATTATCAGTTATAGAGCTGTTCGGCTGTAGCTGTTGCTCGTTCCTCATTGCACCCGTCCTCATCGCTACCTCAGCTACTCTTCGCTTCTTCTTATAGTTTCTCTAGATTCGGTGTTTGAACAATTTCAAAAAAATATGGAATGTAATTATAGTTCAGCTATGACTTGGATTAAAATGATGAGTTGTTAAGGTTATACAACAAGTCTTGTTGATAGGTTTATGTTGCTCGATTTGTATGTATATACTACTGATTTATTAACTAAATCTTCACTTTTCAATTAACTGAAAACATTTGTTAATTTATTATTTGGAATAGTGTTTGGTAATTTGTATTATTATTGGAATCAGGAATAAACTGCCGTAACGAGAATCGTTTTCTGGTCCCTCTGCCTATTTCCTTGTCAGTTTGTGTTCTCTCAGTAACAAATAAATATTTAGAATTTTAAGCTCATCCAAAGTGTCTTTTAACCGATAGATGGACAACTGGAAGTATATTTGTCACAAGTACCAAACTTTTGTCCTCAAATCATATAATTTACCTTTAATATTTGGATCATGTGAACACGAACAAACATTTGCTTTTCATGTGAAGTGCATATGTAACTCAAGTATATGTTATGCGTAATTTCTGCTTTGATTTACAATAATAGCTGAGAATAGGAATCCTGCATCATTATGATCAGTTTATGGTTATTTAATTGATTGATTGTCAGTGTACAAAAACTACAGTAATTTTGTTTGGACCAAATATGTTAAATCTACCATTGTATTTTGTTGCATGATCAGTTGAATCCTTTTCTTAATTGACAATCTGGTATACTGATTGAACTAAAGTGCGGCTGTTTTCAAATTTGCTATTAATTTCTACCTTTTTAGAAATTTTGTATTGGTTTGTAGAAGTTTTGTTCACGAAACTGAACCGTACTGAATATCTAGTTTTCTTTTGAATATTTATATCTATATATTTTTTGATATCTTAGTTTTACTGTGCCATCATTTCTATGAGCTAGTAGCATTGAGGCACTTTAGCTATTCTTTAATGTTATTATTTCTTCAAAACCCAATAAAGCCTTTTGAGGTTGGAAATGGATCCTGTGTTGTGTTGCGTCTTCAAAAGAAACAGCTGGAATTTATGGATTATTGCATGCAGGGGATTAATTATATTGATTTTTTACCTTAGTATCATCAGTGTTTCCATCACCTTTAACACCAAAATCTAGCACATCAGAGAGAGTACACACGGAAAAAGGACACGTAATTCTTCAGCTTATATTACTTGTGATGGGTACCCACAGTGAGGCCATCATTTCGCTGGGCTGGGCTATTAACACTTGAGAGTTTATTTATCATTTTCTTGAACCTCTTTTGTTTGAGTTGGAATTGTACTACTTCTTAATATTGAATGCAAGACCCTTTGATTGTCCTTCATTTTGTCTGTTCTAATTAAATCATAACATTATTTCCATTCAAAACAAAATCATAACATTATTCAAAGAGAATTGTAAAAATAAATTTGAACATATTTCAAGTTTAAACATAAAATTTTAGATATTTGGATTTAGGACATCTATATAATTGATTTAATTTATTAATTTATTGCATTTGAGTAGACGAATTTAACCTTCTTTATAAATTAGGATGGTATGTCTACTTCTTATTTTCCCAGCTCCAGTTTGGGATCTTAAAATTCCATATTCTTGTTTGTTTCCGGCTTAAAAAATGGTTTTCAAAGTTTAATATCACATATATCATCTTATCAGTACCCCTGTCACTTATTATTCTTCTATTTTTATGTTATCTGAGCATGAAAACCTATTCTCTTTCATTAAGTGTGTGTCTGTGGTACACCAGGTGGTACATATCTGCGGAAACAACATTATGTGTTTGGACTTGCATATTGTATTGAAGGCATGGTATGTATCCATGTTATTACTTGTTATGTCCAACAGTTTGATTTATACACATTAACTATTTTTTACCTATAAATAAATCTTTGATTTAAAATAAAATGCAAACATTATTTGAATATATTTAGAATACCGAATAAAATATGAAAATATATAGATATATTAAAGATGTTACATATTTTATTTTATTGAATAACTTCTAATAAAGCTCCAAATTATCTTAGTGTGTGGCTACAACTCCAGCTGTGGGACTGTTGTAGCAGCCTAAATCTCTGTTCTTCTTGACACAATTTATCAGTTTGATCTTTAGTGATCATACCAAGGTAATCATGACCTTATCACCCATTGATTTGTTATTCCATCTACTGACCATATAAATATTGTGGTAAAAAGAAATGATATGAACTCTTATGTTATTTTTGTCATCTAACACAATCAAACAAGTCATTGTTCTCAGATTAACAACAATTCTGCTTCTTATTAATTTTTAAAGAATATTATTTGCATAAATATTCTTTTGAAGATTGATTTATTCGTTCTGCATGTTCACATCTTAACAATTAATATTCAAATATATTTCCATTTCCATTGCATTGTTTCAGGGGTTATATAATATATTCAAATATATGGTCTACCCAATACGATGCATATTCAGCTTTTAAATTGAGAATGTAACATTTAGATTGTTGTTATATTATATATTTTGTTTCGCGATTTGCAATTATCACAACTAGTTTTATAGTTAGGAGTTAAATATCCATCGTTCATGATTTTTATTTTACATTTTATATTTTGATTTGCTAATGAAACGGAATCTAAACATACAATAAATCATTTGTACAAAATAAATTAATTCCAATTAAAATTAGTGGTGAACTTAAAAAGAGAGTCATTTTTTTAAAAATATTATTTATCCAAAAGAATGTATGTTTTAAAATTAACGTTGATCAGTAAGAATTTATTTCATATGATTGTATAAGTTAGAATACAAATAAAAAGGTGTGCAGTTTGTAAAAATATTGTACTTTCAGCAAATAGATCAAATATAAAATATAGTACCTCTATAAAATATGTTTTTCTCCTTTAGAAAAGTTGATGAACCTTTACGAAGCATTGTATTTGTATTCTTAACCACCCTTCGTTCTTAAATGAAACTCATTTTAGATTTTGAGGTACATATTTAAAACTCATGAGATGTGCAAATATGCCACATGCAATTTATTTTGATTTATATATGCCACATGTACAAATAGATCAAATATTCTTTGAACGTTGACATTTTTTATGTTAATTATTTTGAAGGTATTATCTTATGCTGATTAATTAGTTGATTGTAAAAATGGACAAAGAATGGATGACTAAGGATAAGTTATCACTTGAATACAAAGTTGGAGTAGAGTCTTTCATGCGCTTTGCAGTTAAACATGTTCAAACCCGTGGTATAATGTTTTGCCTGTGTACAGTGTGTAGTAATGTAACTCAGAAAAAAATTGATCTTGTGAGGTTGCACTTGTTGACGAATGGCATAGATTTGACATACCGCACATGGATATGGCATGGTGAAAGGTCTACAGCAGGTTTCTCATCGAAGAATGATAGTGACAGTCAATATTATGACAATGGGCCGTTGGATGATATGGGGCATGATCCATATAATGATAGTGAAAATCAAGAGGAATTCATAAAATTGCTTGAGGATGCTGAAAAGCCCTTGTTTCCCGGATGTATGAAATTCTCAAAGTTAGCTGCAGTCATGAACTATATAACTTAAAGGCAAAACATGGTTGGAGTGATGAAAGTTTTAGCGGCATGCTTAGCTTGTTCGGGGAAATGCTCCCATATAACAATGAATTGCCTTCATCTTTGTATAATGCAAAGAAAACTCTAGGTACGCTAGGAATACATTATAAAAAAATCCATAGCTGCCCCAATGATTGTGTCTTGTATAGGAAGGAGTATGAAGATTGTACCAACTTTCGTACATGTGGGGTCTCAAGGTGGAAGATGGGCAGCAATTCTAAGATAAATGAAAGAGTTCCCGCTAAGGTTTTATGGTACTTTCCTCCTATTCCAAGATTCCAAAGGATGTTCCGGAACAAGGAAGTGTTTAAAGATTTGACCCGGCATGCTGATGATAGAGTTTCTGATGATTATCTTCGACATCCAGCTGACTCACCCTCTTGGAAGTTAGTCGACCATAAGTGGCAAGATTTTGCTTCGGAGCCAAGAAATCTTAGGTTGGCATTAGCAGCAGATGGAATCAATCCCCACAGTCTAATGTCTTCTAGATATAGTTGTTGGCCAGTTGTATTGATTACTTACAACCTTCCTCCATGGTTGTGTATGGAGCGGAAGCTTATGATGCTTACGATGTTGATCTCTGGCCCTAGGCAACCAGTTAATGATATTGATGTACACTTAGCACCTCTAATTGATGACTTAAAGCTTCTATGGGAAGTAGGCATTGAAACATATGATTCACACAAAGAACAACGCTTCCTACTTAGAGTTGTATTGTTATGGACGATTTACGACTTTCCTGCTTATGGGAACTTAGCTGGATGCAATGTGAGAGGGTACCACGGATGTCCTATTTTTAGTGAAGACACATATGCAAAAAGGTTGAAGCACAGTAAGAAAATGTCTTTCACAGACCACAGAAGATTTCTTCCAGCAAGTCATCCTTACCGGAGACAGAGGAAGGCGTTTGATGGAAATTAAGAGTTGAACTCTGCGCCGAAACCACTAAGTGGTCATGATGTGTTAAACAAAGTTGCTAGAATTAAGTGCATTTGGGGAAAGAAGAGTCGCAATCTTCAGCCTAAGGAGGAGGATGGAGACAAATCCTGTTGGAAGAAGAAATCAATTTTCTTCGAACTTGAGTACTGGGCACATCTACATATTCGAAATTATCTTGATGTGATGCACATTGAGAAAAATATGTGAGAAAGTCTCATTGGCACATTACTCGACATTCCTGGAAAAACAAAGGATGGACTAGCAGCAAGACTTGACCTTGTGGATTTGAAAGTGAGGAGTGAGTTGGCACCAGTGGTGGGTGAGAAGAGAACATATTTGCCACCAGCCTGTTATACACTAAGTAAGGAAGAAAAACGAAATCTTTGTGAATGTTTGGCTGGAATGAAGGTCCCTTCAGGTTATTCATCCAATGTGAAAAAATTGGTCTCAGTGAAAGATTTGAAGCTTGTTGGACTTAAGTCACACGACTATCACACTCTCATGAAACAGTTGCTTCCAGTGGCTATACGAGGTGTGTTACCTGATAATGTAAGGTATTCCATAACTCGCTTGTGCTTATTCTTCAATGAACTTTGCAACAAAGTGATAGATGTCTTAAAGTTAGATGAATTGCAAAGAGAGATTGTTACGACTATATGTTCACTCCAGAAGTACTTTTCGCCCTCATTTTTTTATGTTATGGTTCATTTAACTGTGCATCTTGTTCGTGAGATCAGATTATGTGTGCCAGTTTGGTATAGATGGATGTACCCATTTGAAAGATTCATGAGAATATTAAAAGGTTATGTGCGAAACCGCAATCGTCCAGAAGGGTGCATGGATGAAAGTTATATTGCTGAAGAGGTTGTGGAGTTCTGCTCACAGTACCTATCAAATATGCACACGATTGGCATCCCATCAGCGCACCGCCAAGTCGAACTTTTTAAGCCTTTATCACGTGCAACAGTTCATCATGTTAGTCCTGAGATGTTGAGTCAGGCACATCGTCATGTATTAGCAAATGACCCTGAGATTGACCATTATATCAAGTAAGTCTATGAACTTATGAATATCATAATTTATTCTAATTATATATTCTAATTGTTCGTAATCATCTTTTTAGTGAGCCCGTGGCATATCTGAAGACAATGTATCCAAAACAAAAGTCTCAAAAGTGGTTGCAGGATCAACATAACCGATTATTTTGTAGTTGGTTACATGATCGAGCGAGTTCCATAACTATTATGTAGAGAGTGCATGCATGCAAAATTAATCAATAATGCTCATGATTAATCAATTTAACATAATCTAAAATGTAGGTTGCAAGTGATTGTTCCACGAATCAAACATCAGAGAAGCTGAAGTGGATCGCATGGGGACCCAACAACCAAGTTGAAGTATCACACTTACTTGATTAATGGGGTTACTAATCATACAAAAGAGCGTGATGATATACGAGTTGTACAAAACTCAAGAGTCACCTTGATTGCAAAGATCATGCAATTTGCTAGTGCAAAGGACAAGAATCCAATTCTTTCAGATATGGTGTTCTATGGAGTTATCGAAGAAATATGGGAACTTGATTATCACACCTTTTGAATTCCAATGTTCAAATATGATTGGGTGGAGAACAATAGTGGAATTAAAGTACGCCGTGAATGGGCAGAATGCTTGCAAGAATACATATATGAATAGAAAAGGTAAATTTGTTGAGATTGGTTTGTCCTTCTGCTCTTGATCTTTCTATTTTCAATTATGATCTACCATGTAGATGCATTTAGTCCTTTGATTGATTTGTTGTGTGAATGTAGTGGTTTTGCTTCTTCTTGTTGTTGTTCGAGTATATCCTAAAGTTGTGGGTGCAAATTAACAACTAGGTAGCACATGGTTACAGTAAAAAACAAAAATGGAAATATTGAGGGTTATATGATGCTTTGGCAAATAGGCTTTCTCAACTTTGTTGTTGCTTATTTGAAATTATAAAATGTTTTCTTTTACACTCCCTAGATATGACAGCCAATTTCATAGCGTTCTTGTTTGGAAAAGAAAAAGAAAAAAGAAGTGAGATATTTTCTTAGGGGTTCTGAAAAAGCTGGGATATGTCAGATATGTCAAGTTGCTTGCTTTGATATTTTTGGTTGCTCTATGGACTTATGATATCCTTATAACTCTGTTATTGTTGCTTCATAATCTGTAGTGATTGGTTAATCGGTATGATTGGGTCTGCTTATTTATAAAACTTTACAATAAGCATTTGTTTAGGATGATAAGAACTATTATGTTAAAATATTAACATCATATTTGGTGAAATAACATCTTCAGCTTCTTGCAACTTCTGTTGCTTGCAAAACTCATGGATCAATACATTAAAAGTGATGGAATCTGGTGAAATAACACTTTCCATAAGGAAATGTGACAACCTTAATCATATTTCAATAAGGTAATAGGCACTCGCAGCCATATTTGTATGATATTTGCTCTGATTTATGACGAAAATGTGAGAATTTAGTGATAATCGCATTTGGATTCGGAAATAAAATGACATCTTTGTTTCTTCGCTGACTACATCTTTGTTGTTGTTGATGCATTGACAGGTGGCTTAATATGGTGTCATGGTGGCGTTCGTGATATGCCTACTATACTTTTGTGGGTTTTTCTGCGGTGGCGTGACTTTATTATGTGTAGGGATTGATTTTTGACTATCTTCTGTTCGATAGATTGATTTCTGACTATAACCATGATTGATTCTCGGATTGGATTTTGTTAGATTCACATGGATTTTTCTATGAATGTGTGAATTCGTGTGGGGTTTATGATTTATTGGTTGCTTTATCTTTTCTTGTATCTTCTGATCATCGCTTCTCTCATGATTTTTTGTTTATGAATTATTTATTATTTATATTGAATTACTTATGATTTAAAAATATTAAAACAGAAAAATAATACCTAATAAAAGTTAAAAACGACAACGGTAAAAAACTTCTATTATAAAGGTTAAACGACAACGGTAAAAAACCGTTGTCTTTATGTGGTCCTAAAATTTAAAACCACAACGGTAAAAAACCCTTGTAATGACCGTTGTTGTAAAGGCTCAAACGATAATGGTTAATAACTAATGTTAACAATAAGTGTTGTGAAACAAACGACAACGGTTAAGTTGCATTGTAATTGGCGTTGTTGTAAAGGTCAATCACAACGGTTAAAAACAGTTGTGGTTAAGGTCTTCGACAACGGTCAAAAATCGTTGTGGTAGGTAGGGGTCTACTACAACGCCAGGTATGACAATGCTGATTTATAGCAAACGACAACGGTTTTCCACCGTTGTCGTTTTGCAGAATTGTTGTAATGAGATGTAATTCTCAATTTTCTAACTGTGTTATTAAATTTTATTCTTAAAAAAAAAAAAGGTATTGAAAGAACTCTATTGGGGATGTTTTTCATAACCTCTTCTGTCGAATTACATGAGTTAGCTACTTTATTACTTAAATTTAATTAAAATTAGTACATGTGTATGATTTTGTGTTTTTTATGTAGAACACATGTAAACCACAACCATACTGGGTGCGTGCATGCATACACATGAGATTGCGTCTATTTTTTATTATCAATTTCAAAATCTTCTTTTATCCAGATATACGTATTTACATATGCATACCCATGAGATTGCGTCTATTTTTTATTATCAATTTCAAAAACTTCTTTTATCCAATATACGTACGTATTTACATATACATACACATGAGTAATTCGTAATACGTCCTATGCCTTGTTTAGCGACTCACTGCTGCTACTGCCTCTCCTAGCAAACTGTAAATTCATATACGATATATTTAAATAACCAAAAATATTAAGATTTATTAGTAAACTACCATAAGTAAGGTTCGGGCCTATTGAATTAAACTCCAGTTTTCCCAAGTCGATCTTCAATTACACTAAATCCTTACAGTTCAAATTTTCTATACATATAATAAAGCATGCCAACCAAAAGATGGGAACTGGGACATGCTCCAGCACAAAATCAAAAGGACATAAAATATGTGATTGTTGTCCAAAAGGTCCACATCTATCTTGATCGTACCCTGCAAAATTTCGACAACTTATGTTTATGGGCCAGCAGACACAACTATATTATGACTAGCAAATTTACTTCAACAGATCTGATTTTAAATGGCTCCATATAAATTGAATACATTATTATTTATAATTTCCTTAAATAATATATAGTACTAATTAATATCTCTTATATAATATTTGAATATACCTAATTTTTTGATAAAATATTATTTAAGTTGTATAAAGAAAATAATCAATATTTTTAACATTGACATTCAATTTAAAATATTTAGTTCTCCCTCTAACTACAATCAAATATAAGTTACCTTTTTACAAAAGAGGATTAAGAGGTTGGGTCCATATTCATTGTAATGGGTTTGTAATATTGTACTACATATGGATTTGTTTATACTTATGAAATCATATTAGAATTGTTGCGATAATTGTTATAATATTACAGATGCTAATTTCTTGAATGCTTCATGAAAATTATTTGTAGGAAAAAGTTAAATTGATCATGTCCACAGAACTTTCAGTACGCTTATTGAAATTTGGTTACGGTAACGCTTCAATAAGATTGAAGGTTGTACGAGTTGCACAAGAAACAACATACTCAAATACAAACACAACAGTTTTCAAGAAATTTATAATGATGGATGAAGAGGTAAGAACTTCAAACTACAATATTTCCAAATATTATATATCAAGAACAACTAAAAAAAATATAAATAAAAATAATTTGTTGTAGGGTGTCCTCGTAGTAGCACTAATCTTTATTGAAAATATTGAATTTTAAAAGGGTTGCAAAGAGACAACACATACCTAATATCAAATGTGATGGTAAAAAACGTCAACATAGATTTTTTTAAATATACATTCGGAAAGGAATTAGTTCTCAGTAAGAGAACCAATATCGAAGAAGCAACACAAGGTATCGAAGAAAAAATCATATACGACTTCGTACAATTCCAAGACCTCGAGACCAAACTTGGCGACAAAAAAGGATTTGGTAAAATATTGAAACCCTAAGTCTCTAAATAAATACGACTAAATTTGATAAAAAAAATAATAAAAATATATTTTGAATGTAACAGATGTTTGCGGAATGCTTGCAAAGGTGGAGATTGCCAAAACAGTAAAAAAATAATAAGGGACAAGAATTAACCTTGAGGGAAATAACAATTATGGACATACAGTAAGTAAAATCTTCCTCAAAACTCTTTTCAAGTAATCTTCGTCATTCTTATCTAGTAAGACTCTTGAACAAATATATTATAGTAGTATATATATACATAAATAATTTGTATGTCATCAAATAGGAAAATAGCGTAAAACTTACCTTGTGGGAAGACATAGCAAGAATAGAAGGAGAAGTGTCAAAAGAAATCGCAGAATGAAATCCAATAATTGCAATCAAGAACGTTATAACATATGAATACTTGAATAAGATCTAGAAACAAAAAATAAAAAGTTTTAACTTCTATATTATAAATAACTAACTCTATTTTCTTAACAGTTGAACTTAAATTATAAACTACATCAGCAACCGTCCTGCAAATAGAGCTAAACTTTGAACAGTTAGAGCACATTCGCCAATGGTAAGAAATTAACTAGAAAACCCAACTAAGATGACGGAAAATTATTTTTGTGATGCTTTAAAAATAATATATGCAGGTTAAACACAATACAAGATCTGTTATGAATCCTCACACCTGAGCTCTTCAAACCAATTGAGTTCCTCAAACAACCAAGAAACACAAATGCAAGCAAGAAAACAGAAAACAGAACAAAGAATTTACGTGGTTCGGTTTTATCAACCTACGTCCACGGGAGAGAGATGAATCCACTATATCAATCACCAAAATCCAACCATACAAGATAAACTACTTCACCGCAGCTTATACCTCTTGTAAAACACTCTCAAAATTACAAACCACACACCTCACAAGAATGAATAAAATGAGTTTCTAGAGTATGTGTATTCGAGATGATTTTCTATGTGATCAACCCCTACAATATCTGAGAGCTGCTGTACTTATAGAGAATGAGATGAATTCCCCCCAGCTGAATAGAAGAAAACCGCTTGATCCGCAGAAGAAAGAAACTGAATAACAGAATAACTGAATCTGTTTTGCAAAGAGAAAACCGTTGTTGTATGCCACCAAAACCGTTGTAGAATAGCTGACCTGAAAAACTGATTCATTTAATGCAAAACTGATTCTAACTGTTTTTCAACTGATCCTGCAAAGTAATGCTGAGTTTTCATGCCACTAAACAGCTTTCTTTCATCACAATCTCCACCTTGGCAAAAACGAAGCATCTTGACATAGCACACCAACTCACTCTCTCCTCTTTGTTACTCTGCTCAATTCAGACTTGGTTGCTGCTTAATAGCAGCTATGTTAATCAACTCCAAACAATGCCTCAGCTTCTGAATTGGTAAAGGCTTAGTAAGCATATCTGCAGCGTTATCAGCAGTACCTACCTTCACAACCTCCACTAATCCTTTCTCAATTACATCTCTAACAAAATGTAATCTTACATCAATGTGTTTTGAACGCTCATGAAACACTTGATGCTTTGCAAGACATAAAGCACTCTGAGAGTCACAATAAACCTTCACAGAATCCTGTTGTATCCCAAATTCTGACAAAATTCCTCTTAACCACAAGGCTTCCTTTACTGCTTCAGTTAGGGCCATGTATTCTGCTTCTATGGTAGACAATGCCACTACAGATTGTAAAGAAGACTTCCAGCTCACAGCTGTTCCAAAAACAGTAAACACATATCCACTTTGGGACTTCCTTGAATCAATATTGGCAGCATAATCAGAGTCTACAAACCCCTCTACTGTATCACTTGTAGATTCTTTCAATCTTTCAAACTTCAAACCAAAACCAGCTGACCCCTTTATGTATCTCAGTACCCATTTAAGAGCCTCCCAGTGTTGTCTTCCAGGATTAGCCATAAATCTGCTTACTACACTCACAGCATGTGCAATATCAGGCCTGGTACAGATCATGATGTACATAATACTGCCTACAGCATTTGCATAAGGCACTCTTTCCATTTCCAATCTTTCTTGATCATTTGTTGGCCTCTGAGAATTTGACAGCTTGAAATGCTGACTCAATGGAACAGACACAACTCGAGATTCATACATATTGAACTTCTGTAATAACTTCAAAGAATAATCTCTTTGAACTAGCCACATAACACCTTCATTTCTGTCTCTGAGTATATCCATCCCCAGTATCCTTCTAGCATTCCCCAGAATCTTCATTTCAAAAGCTCTTTGAAGATCTTTCTTTACTTGTTGAACTTCTGAATTATTCATGCTAGCCACAAGCATGTCATCCACATACAAAAGCAAATAAGACACTGCTTTATCCTTTGTTTTCCTGATGTAAACACAACTGTCATATTTTGATTTTTCAAAACCAATCTCCTTCATGTGTTCATCAAACTTAATATACCACTGTCTGGGACTTTGTTTAAGCCCATACAGAGATTTCTTCAATAAGCAGACCTTGTTCTCATTTTCTGGCAGCATGTATCCTTCTGGCTGATTCATGTAGATTACCTCTTTTAGGTTTCCATGTAGAAAAGCTGTTTTAACATCAAGCTGCTCTAAATGCATGTCATACTGAGTTACAAGGGATAACAGTATCCTTATTGAACTGTGTTTTACTACAGGGGAAAACACTTCATTATAATCAATTCCTTCTTGTTGAGTGAACCCCTTTGCAACCAATCTTGCCTTGTATCTTATCCTCTCTATATCAGTTACTTCAATCTTCCTCTTGAAAATCCACTTGCAACCTACAGATTTTTGATACTTGGGCTTCTCAACAAGCTTCCAGGTCTGATTCTTCTCAAGTGACTCCAGTTCTTCTCTCATAGCTAGAATCCACTGATCACTTTCTTTACAGGTAATAGCTTCTGTATAGTTCTTTGGTTCTGGACAGTCTAGCATTTCAGCTACATTTAAAGCATATGCCATGAGAAAATCTTCATTATACCTTGTAGATGGCCTGACTTGCCTTCTGACCCTGTCTCTGACCAGTTGATACCCTTGCAATCCTTCATCAAGCTCATTCTGTTCTTCTGATTGATCATGTTCATTTGAGGTTGACACTTGAGGACTTTCTTCACCAGGCTCCACCTTGACCCTTGAACCCATCTGAAGGTCTGATACAGTAACCTTCTCATCATCAGTTTCTAGAAAAGGCATTTTGTCTTCACAAAATGTAACATCTCTGCTGATAACCACCTTTCCATTTCCTGGCTCATAGCACCATAGTCTGTAACCCTTTACTCCCTTTTGATATCCTAGCATTACACACTTGAGGGCTCTAGGCTCTAACTTGTCTTGTTTTGTGTGTGAGTAGGCTTGACATCCAAACACTTTTAGGTCTGAGTATGTGGGTGCTTTCCCAGACCATAGCTTATCAGGAATCTCAAAATATATAGCTGAAGATGGCAGTTTATTGATTAGATAGGCTGCTGTAGTCACTGCTTCTCCCCAGAACTTCTTTGGGAGTCCAGAGCTTATTAACATGCACCTTACTTTCTCTAATAGAGTCCTATTCATCCTCTCAGCAACCCCATTTTGTTGTGGAGTTGCTGGGACTGTCCTGTGTCTTTTTAACCCTTTATCTTTACAGAAGTTCATAAACTCTTCAGATAAAAATTCCAATCCATTATCTGTTCTTAGACACTTTACTTTAAGATCCTTTTCTGCTTCTACTTCATTACACCATTCTTTAAATTTCTCAAAGGTGTCTGACTTGTGTTTTAACACATATACCCATACTTTCCTGGTGTAATCATCAATTATGGATAAAAAATATCTGCCTCCTCCCATAGTTTGATCCTTTGATGGACCCCATAGATCAGAGTGTATATATTCCAAGGGTTCTTTAGAAGAATGTTTACCTGTGGGAAAGGGAGATCTCTTGCTTTTTCCAAGAATGCACTCTTCACACATTTCTGAATGAGCCTCCTTGTTTCTGGTGATTAACCCTTGCTTTGTCAGTTTTTCCAGAGCCAACATTCCAGTGTGTCCAAGTTTTTGATGCCATAAATCTGGTGCTTGAGGCTTATTCACCTCAGCTTCACCAACCAGGGTTTCTGCTTCCAAGTAGTAGAGGCTAGACTTTCTTATTCCTTTCATAACAAGTCTTCCTTGCTTGTATACTGATAATTTTCCTCCTTCAGAGTTGAAACAGTATCCTTTTGACTCCAGAGTCCCTAAGCTTATCAGGTTTCTTTTCAGTTCAGGGATGAATCTCACATTTGACAGAACCTTGACAGTTCCATCATGCATCTTTAATCTGATGTTGCCACTGCCTTTTACAGGCACTATTTCATCATTTCCAAGCATCACAGATCCAAGATCCTGTTCCTTGAAATCTTCAAACCAGTGCCTATTAGGACACATATGGAAGCTACACCCTGAGTCAAGGATCCAGCTGTTTTTACTGCTGAATTCTGATATATTCAAGATTTCTGCTTCTTCTTATTTTTCTACAATGTCTGCAGTGTTCTTGCTTTGTTCCTTTTGAGCCATTTTCCTCTTCCACTCATAGCAGTCCTTCTTTAGATGGCCAGGTTTCTTACATTGAAAGCATTTCCTTGTCTCCTTCTGATCTGTTGTCTTTCCTTTCCCTTCTGGCGTTTTATTATTTGATTCTTGTGTGTTGTTCTTCTTGAAGTTCTGCCATTTGCCCTTCTTGACAATCAGACCTTCTCCATTGGATTTATTTGCTCCATCAGCATTTCTTTGGAGGTCCTTTGTCTTCAGTGCTGTCTGTACTTCATGTAGTGAGATGGTCTTCTCCCTTCCAAACAGCATGGCATCTTTGAGATGCTCATAGGATTTAGGCAGTGCATTCAAAAGAATGATGGCTTTGTCTTCATCTTCTAGTTTTACCCCAATGTTCTCTAGATCGTCCAGGGTCTTGTTGAAGTCATCCATTTGGTCAGTGATGCTCTTGTCTTCTGCAAACTTGTATGCATACACCTTCTGCTTTGTGTATAACCTGTTTGCTAGTGATTTGGTTAGATATAACTCATCTAACCTCTGCAAAATCCCTTCAGCTGTGTCTTCCTTTGAGACTTCCCTCAAGACTTTATCAGAGAGGCTCAAAACCACAACACTGTGGGCTTTTTCTATCATCTCTTCTTTCTGCTGTTCTGAGGCCTTTTCTGGTAATCCTTCTTTGCCTTTCAATGCCCCTGCTAACCCCTGTTGGACCAGTAGGGCCTTTAGTTTTAATTTCCAGAGAGCATAATCATTTCTGCCATTAAACTTCTCTGCATCTAATTTTGTAGTTGACATGTTGAATCTTGAAATCTGGAATTGATAGCCTTCCTTCGTTTCTTGCATAGAGGCCTTCAAACAGACAGGTGGTGTGCAGAAGATAATTTCTCCTTTCCCACAGACGGCGCCACTGTTATGAATCCTCACACCTGAGCTCTTCAAACCAGTTGAGTTCCTCAAACAACCAAGAAACACAAATGCAAGCAAGAAAACAGAAAACAGAACAAAGAATTTACGTGGTTCGGTTTTATCAACCTACGTCCACGGGAGAGAGATGAATCCACTATATCAATCACCAAAATCCAACCATACAAGATAAACTACTTCACCGCAGCTTATACCTCTTGTAAAACACTCTCAAAATTACAAACCACACACCTCACAAGAATGAATAAAATGAGTTTCTAGAGTATGTGTATTCGAGATGATTTTCTATGTGATCAACCCCTACAATATCTGAGAGCTGCTGTACTTATAGAGAATGAGATGAATTCCCCCCAGCTGAATAGAAGAAAACCGCTTGATCCGCAGAAGAAAGAAACTGAATAACAGAATAACTGAATCTGTTTTGCAAAGAGAAAACCGTTGTTGTATGCCACCAAAACCGTTGTAGAATAGCTGACCTGAAAAACTGATTCATTTAATGCAAAACTGATTCTAACTGTTTTTCAACTGATCCTGCAAAGTAATGCTGAGTTTTCATGCCACTAAACAGCTTTCTTTCATCACAAGATCCAATTGAGATATTTGAGATGACTACGAATCAAAGAATGGACAATGCTCATAAAGTGACTCTTAAAGATATCATAGAAAATAGAGACACATTGACGGATGTAAGTTCAATTTACAAATAATCTAGAGCATATATTATATTATATTACATAAAAAATGTTTTCCCTTAATGAAACAGGAAAGCTATTGTTGTTTCACCGGAATAGTAGATGGTGTGGAGAATATTGCAAACATATGATACGAAGCATGTGACAGATGTAATAGAGGAACCTACAAGGAAGATGGAAAGGTTGTTTGCAAAAATTGTATCGGAAAATCCATTGAAGCTAAACCAAGGTTACACATTCTAAAATTTAATAAAAAGAAAAATGTGAAAATACAGAAATAAAGACATATTTATAGAGAAATCCATTTGTTTAACATTAGCAATATGCACACTCTTTTAATTTAAGTGTAGTTCCTACAAATATGAAAGATACCACAACTGATAAAATGATCACTTTCCTTACCTATTATAAAATTGGACAGGTATTGAGTGAATCTAGAAGTCATTCAAGGAGATTACAGTGCGTCAATTACAATGTTTGGTGACAACAACAACCACGTACATCAGATGCTCGGTCCAAGAATATATCGCATCATTAGCAATGGTAAGGGGAAAAAACATTATAAGTAAATTTCAAATTTTGAATGCCTGATCACAGACCCAAGAGCCCAAATTAAAAGATAATTAAATTATAAATAATTCTCAGGGACATGATAATCCAACTATTACAAATGACTGACATCACAAGCACATGAAGAGATTCGTTTCCTCATACCATTGAACGAGAAAATGAAGGAGGAACAAGGAAGATTGTGTGCAATTGCCGAGGAAATAGAAATAATGGAACGGATAATAAGAAGATATACAATCAAGAGCAGACAACCATCACAACCACAAAAAAAGGGACCAAGGAAGAAGAAGATTGAAAAAAAAAAAATAGCAGGAAAAATATCACATAAGCAAGAACAGGAACAAAGCATCAAGATTGAAACACATGGAAACACTTTAACCAACAAAGCACCGCAAAAAGATTAGGTTAAACAAACTAAAAGAAGAAGGAAAGCTAATGACAATTCACCAGCCCAAAAAGAAACAATGAGAGAAGGGAAAAAAAACAATATGAATAACGAACAACCACAAATTTCAAACAACAAATCACTCCGAAAAAAACCAGAAAAGCCAAAGATAGTCCCACAACGGGAAAAAATGCAACAAGAGAACAAGGACAAGGCAAATGATAAATTAAAAAAAAAAAAGATCTTTGAAGACTGCATTTCAGATGAAAGTGATGATGAAGTGACAATCACTCAATACATTACCAAAACAAAAATGAACAGAATACAAGGACACTTTCCAAAAAGATTAAGAAAGAAATACTAAATCCTCCAACAAAGTCATTTTATTTACATTTCTATCTTTACATGTGAGTTTATTAATTTAATTTATTTTAATTTAGTTTTGCATCTACACCCTTCTATCTTATGTCTAGCGTAACACAAAACTATGAAAGCATTGCTTAATTATATTCATTTCTTTAGAATTTATTATTTTTAAATTACATGAAAATCTACTATTTAAAACTAAAATTGTCAGCACAAAGACAGTTTATTACAACAAACATTTTTAAAGCATATCACTAGAATATTTATCTATAAGGGACTAAAATAGAAAGAGAAAAAGAGAGAGATGTTTAGAGTGTGATTCTGTGTTTAGAATAATGCAGCAGCTCCGCTTTGTTTAGAAATATTGCATTCACTATGTTTTGAATAATTTTAATGATAGATAGTAATAATAATTGTAAAAAAATAATAAAAAGAATGTACGCACGTGCTCATTGCTAGTATTATTAAAAACACCAATTTAGAACTCAAACGGAAAAAAGAAAAAAGAACCAAGATCTCGTCTCTCATTCATTTATTACGTTTGTTCATTTTATTTTTACTAGTTGTCCACTCGTGCAATGCACAGGCAAGACTTTTTTTAATAATATAAAAAGTGAAAAATGTAAAGATATTGATATTTGTTAAGTATAATATAAACAATATGCATATTATTAAAATAACATTTCATAAATAACACAAAATATTTAGGAAATTTAAAAGTACCGATGAATAATGTAACATATATGTACTACATATAGTTGTCAAATATATTTTGGATGCAAAAGAAAATTAAGAATGAAGAGGCAAAAATTAATGTAAAAGGTATAACAAAATGTTCATATACTCCCTCCGTTTCAAATTAATTGAAGAGGCAACTAACTTTATTTAAATCATCTATATTCACTACAAAAATAAAATAGTTGGTGTTTCTTATGAAATGGATAATGATATTACATCAAAATAGACTTATACTTAATATTTAGCAAACGTCATATAAATCGGGGCCATTTTTTATTGAGTTTAAAGTAACACCTTTAAATTTTTACATCATTTTCCAAAATAACTCAGGTATTGTAATTTTCATGGCCCAATGCATTTTAAATGACGCTTGATTAATCATAGCCTCTTCTCCTAATTAATAAATAAAAATGTAATTTTTCACTACTATAAAAAATAATTGCTTATCCTTATGAAATGGATAATGATATTATATCAAAATAATATACTCGATCTTCAACCCACGTCCTATTAATTATTTGTATTCACTACAAAAGAAAGTAGTTGGTGTTTCTTATAAAATAGATAAATAATGATATTACATTAAAATAATACATATACTTAATCTTTTGCCAACATCATTTAAATCATCTCTATTTTTTTATTGAGTTAATAAAGTAACACCTTTCAATTTTTACAATACAACTTTCCAAAACAGTCAGGTATTGCAAATTTTCATGGCCAATTGCATTCCAAATAATTCTTGAATCATAGAGGTACTTAAGAAATATTTTGAATTTAATTTTATGAAATTTATTTCTTTAGCTGTGCTATATCTTTTAGATGAAAATCCTAAGAGGAAAAATAAGCACACATGTAGAATTTATTTTGATATTGTTTTTATCATTTATATGTGATCCTTAATTAACTACTGATGTAAATATACTATTACTCTCTACAATTATGGACTAATAAGATGAGAATTTAAGATTGATTTATCCAATATTAGTGTTGAATATATATTATAAGCAAAAATGACTAATAAATTATTTATTATTATTTTTATTTTCGGATGGATTGATTTACTTAGTTTTGTCATAGCTTAGTATGAAAAGTTTAACCAGAGAGTCAAGTGAAGGAGAAAAAAGTACAACAAACATTGTCCATAATTTTATATCAATCTAAATTAAAGAATATATGTATATTCAATATAATTTTGAAAATAAAAATAAATCAAATGAGCTCCACGTAACATTAAGTGTAATCGATTTCAAAAAAGGAATATATGAAATAAGAGAATTATTTTTATTTATATTGTGAGTTTTATCGTATTGCTTTAGGATAAAAATTGACATTAAAAAAAATTGAAAAGAAAGAGGAAGAAATACACACACACACACACATATAAGGTAAAAAGATTCACAATTTCAACAGGTGCGCATAAATAAAATAAGTAAGTTTGTAACAATTAAGTAGGTATATAAGTGATTCCCAACCAATCAAGGATTTTAGAAGGCCTTTAGTTTAAGAAAACAAACATTAATCACTCAAAAGTCATTATATAAACTAGAATTTTTCTATCGTGCGATGTATGCTTTAAAATATATTTTTTCAATAGAAAAATTATTTAATTCATTTTTATTTACGACTCAAATTAATAAAAATACTTTATACAACACTGGATATCTAATTATAAACCAATGGCGAACCAACAAAACGTTGATTATTTAAATTGAATATTTTATATTACACTATTCAATATTAGTAACAAATTAAATATAAAATATTGATGGTTAATTTTATCTATTGTAAGTAAAATAAAATTTAACAATAAAAAATTATTCACTCATTTATGATGTTGGAGATATACTTTAAACAAGATTAAGAGAGAGAGAGAGAGAGGAGAGAAACTTTGAAAAACAAAACAAGTCTCTAAAAATTTTTCACCCCTTATATGCCGCATGTTGCATCTATATTCTTTTTCTTTTTTGTTCTACATACAAAAAATTGTTATTTCTAATTTTGAAAATTAAGAAATATTTTACTTTTACTATTTCTAAAATATTAATTAGTAAAGATAAAATTATGAGTCCAACTTTGGTGCACTTGGGACACGGTGCACCTGGATTATTTTAAGCCATTAGATTTAAACAAATCGTAACCCAACTGTTGGATCAGAATTATACTCTCTCTCCTTGTACTTGTTACCTATTCAACAGGTTTCACATAAAATTATTAACATTAAATAATTATTTGGCATTGACTTATTACAATAATATCTCCCAAATCATGATTTATTATTATCTTCTTCATCGTTTTCATCTTCCCTTTCTTTTCTTCCGCAAATTCATCTTGATCCAAAAAAAAAATTTCTTCTTTTTTTCGTCATTCCATTTTTTTTCATATCTTCGTTCGATCAAACTGATTCTTGTTCATTCCTTCGATATTCTAGATTTCAGTTTTTTTTCCTTCACATAAAAAAAATCGTTCATCATATCTTTATAAACATTTTAAATTTTTTATTCCCAAACAATATGTCGAATGAATCTTATTCAAAATCGATTGGAAGCCATCCATTTGTTGTATGCAACCACAAGATGAAGGCTATTGAATTTCTCTCCACAACCGACGTTAATTCGGCACGGAGGTTTGCTCGTTGCCCGTTCTACTTGGTGAGTACTCATCGAAACTGTCGTTAAATAGATTACTGTAACATAATTGAATTGTTGTTTTAGTCTTCTATTGTACTGAATTGATATCCTTGTTTATTCGTAGTTTAGTTGGTCGTTTCGATTTACATATGTTCCAAAGGTTTTTCATTTTGCTTATGTACATGATTCGTGGTTTTTAATGTTTTATTTTTTGGAAGTTATTTGTTCTTAATTTGTTGTCAGTTTCTTATATTTGTGTAGTCTTATTTTGGATGTAGGTAGATGATTGTGAATTTGGGAATGGATTAATCCTCCTCTTATGCCATTCTAGAGGGAGTGTTTTTTGAAGTTGAAAGGTGAAAGAGAATTGCTTGAAAAGCATTTGGTGAACAAGAATGAGGTGGAGAAGTTGCTTACGGAAAAATTGGGTAAGAAGAGTATTGAAATAGAAGAAATTATTGAACAAAATATTGAGCTATCTTGTAAAATAGTGGAGCTCCAACACTATGCCGAATTGATAAAAATGGAGAAAATCGCTGAAATTGAGGAACTTGTTTGCAGAAAGGAGTTAGATATGTTTGAGATTAGACTGGTATGTTTGGTGTTTTTGTTTTTGATCGTATTTTTTGCCGTATTTTGATGGTTGTCATATAACGGGGTACACATTCATAAGATAATGTTGAAGTAGAGTAACAATGTTGTTTTTTTGAGCGGTTGATACAAAGGTTTCTTTTATGATATATGTTATTGAATGGATAAACGTTAGTAATGGAACTAGTGTGCTCATATGTATTCACTGAGTGTGATTTGTATCCCTTTTTTTCTATTTTGGTGGGAGTTGTTTTTCTAAACTAACTTCTAGTTATGGTTGGTATATTTTCGTACATTCTCACAGTTGCTAATGCTAATGAATGGAATTTCAATGGTTTTCGTAATTTTAATTTGTGAATATAATCGGTATGTCCTTTGTTGCTAACGGTTTGCATATATTTATTTTTTTCGGTGCCTTTTTTTTTTGGTTGTTCTTATCTAATTTATGTAGTAGGATCTCAATTATAGATTCTACTTTGTTTAACGTATATAGTTAGTTCACACGTATGCAAATGGTATGTATTGTTCACCTAGTAACTCACTATGTATTTGGATAAAGAGGGATGTACGTTGTACGTGGCTTTTATTGAAGGTTTAGTTGGAAAAATTGTAATGTCAAACTTAGTCACTTGATATGTGGTGAAGTCTAGAGTGTTTTTGGTTAAGGTTAGTGTTTTGCCGTTTGTTATTGTTATGTAACGCGGACTGCTTATTAATTTGATTTTTTTTTTTTTTTTTGTGTGTGGCATCATTATGTTTACATTATATGACATCATAATATGTTCTTGTTGAATGTCATTAAGTAAATTAATGACGACCTTATTTCAATTGGCTAGGTTAAAGGAATGGGTACTAAAGTATTATTGTGTTGGACGAGCATATATGGGCTAAACTCCAAATATTGGTTTTCAGACAGTCTATCCAATTCTTAAAAGAATTATCATAATGTCTTTTAATATCTATTTTTTTATATGCATCAACCACAATGATATGGTAATTCATTAACAAACAGTATCATTGAGAATTCATTAAGATGTCGTAAAGAGAACTTGATATGTATAAAATTTGCAATAAGCAATATTTTGTATAGGAATTGCGAAAACTATTTGAAGAAAAAGCATAACAAAATTTTAAGATGGCATAACAATAAATAATGTAGTTTGAATACCACATTTTATATGTCGTATATTTTTTAGTGGCACATGATTTTCTTGAATTGTCCAATATTGTATATTGTCGCAGTAATTGAATTTGTGTTTTGATCAAATTTTTTTTTTTTTTTTTTTACGTTATTTTTGGATTTCGTTTGTTGAATTTTGGTATAATTTTGACGTATTTTGACATTGGGTAGGTTTATGGATTACTTCTTATAATGTGCACTTATCATAATAGAAAACATAGTCAGAAAAGAAAAAAATGATCTCATATCGGTTTTTCACAGATTTAATATAATATAGTGGTTGACAACAATGTAACATATCAACTAAACAACGATGCTGAAATATGTAACAGAACATTAATCCCTATCACTAATTTTCAATAGTAAGTAAATAAACTTTCATTCAGTACAAGTTCGACATGAATAATCCGACCTCTTTAATCCCCTTATTGTCCAAGCAGTTAAATCTGGCATGATGATCATTGGTCGCCATCAACGTCTCTTTGTATGTAGCTCCATAAATAACTTTTTTTTCTTCAAAGGAAGATATGACGCCGGGGATTGTATGTCAATACAGATTGGTAGACTAATGAAGCCGGTAATACATTTTACAAACAACCGGTGTATTATCACGTATCAACCAAGAACTGTAAATTACCTTTCATAATATAATCTCAATATCTTACGAATAGCAATATAAAAATAACGTTGCTTACCACCCAAACCACAATGAAGCCCTGTAGTAGCAACTAACTGCCTTAATTTTTGAATGAAATATTAAGATTGAAAACACAAAGCGTAAATATTCAACAGACAACTACCAAAAACTAATTGACTTAATGTCAAGCAAAAGAGACATTAGGGTCATCACCGGACAACAAGTTATCGAAGTAAATGGAAGTAGAGGGATAGCACAATTACAAGCAATTTACTATGTGTCTCATAGTCCACTTTTTAAGAAGTCATGTCTTGAATTAACACAAACATTATGGACGTTCTTGACAGGAACAGTAGACTATGCATTTATTAACTTTACCATGGTGAAGCTGAAAAAGAATTCAAGAAATGTAGTCCAAGATAATAGATGGGGAACCATGAATAATGGGACGGGGAAAACATAAATTCTGATAAACTTTCAAATGGCTTTGGAATTCAATGATCTTTTATTAAATAGTCCGAAAGAAATAATGTAGTACAACGTTTTATTCAAAATATAATTTTATTGTCTGTTTTTTTATTTGGAAAAGCAAATTCGCAATCTAATTCAGCATCATTGGTGTCCCATCACATTATTCATGTTCCCCTCTTATTAATGTTGCACATTTTCTTCTTGAATCTTAGACAGATTCACCGTAATAAAGTTATCAAAGTCGTAGTCTTTATTGGATCGTTAATTGTAAGATACCTGAGAGCAATAAAAAGATACAAATTAAAGGCAGTTGTTATTCGGATGCTATAATTGTTTGAAATAAAACCACTGACGAACCTAGCAATAAAACTCGGAAAAAGACGTCATTTATTTATCTAATATGGTGTTCGTATTGGTATGTTGATTTTACTACATCATGGTTATCATACTTAAATAACATATTCGATCGCAAAGTTGTTGAGAGCATTTCATAACGTTGACGTAAGTGTAATTGTTTAAATACAGAGAAGACATCATACATTGACCACATCAGTGACAAACATAGAGTCTTACCATATTTTTACAACTGGTCTAATATTCCTTAAAAATGACTGTTTATGCTTTGATCTCTAATACAAAAATTAGGAGAGTTGAATCATTGATTTATATTTTTATATATATAAATGCTAAGCCACATTTCAGTTTCATATACACACCTGAAATTTCTTTAAATCAAAACGTCTAATCTCTGACTGATTTCTTAAAAAAACACAACAAACGGACATAACAATGAACATAGATTACCAATCGCGAGTAAGACATACCTTGTCGATCAAGACTAGCGAAGAAATATGCATTTACATTATATTTTCAATGATTAAACCGTAAAAGAATTTCTGGAGTCATTGTCACAATAGTGTTATGAGGTTCGATGGCGGAAATAATAGCAGGAATTAAGTCTAACAAACACAAAATCAATGCATAATACACAGATCTAGGTTTTCAAGCAATCAAAGAAGAATACCTTGAAGTAACATGTAGATTTCTTCCAATTGTAGTCACAACCAATCTCCTCATTTTGTGAAGATGAATGAAACGAAAAACACTAATCAAGAGTACAATTTTGTTATCTTGTTTTTTTGGCAAATCTTGTTTTTATAAGCTTTCGGACCAAAAAGGTTTGAGATCGATCATATTGAATATGATTATACAATTTTGGCAAACAAATACAAAGAATTTGATATCGAAAATATAGAGATGGCTATTACAAAAAAAGCAGAAGTTGCTGAGAAAAATTTAACGTGAAGAAGCAAAGAACCCTAGTAGAGGGGGTTGTTTTACAAAATATCTACCTAATTATTAATTAATATAATTGTTCAATTGAAAGCCCATTATTCTTCATAATAATTTGATTTATGGGCCAACAGATAGATATGATTTATCCTCATATAAAAGCCCATTCTCTTATTCATAGAGTTAATTAATGGACCCCATTTTATAAGTTAGAATTGTATGAATGCCATATGTCGATTCCATGTAGGCGTGATACTAAGTCGAGACTATTCGTATGTCATGCAAAATCAAATAGAAAAAAAATAAAGAAGACTTAAAACAACGCAATATGATATAGTTGAGCCTTAGCATGTATCGATTTCGAGTGGTTTTTTTTTTTTAAATATTTTTTTTTATCAGTAGTGTTGTAGGATTAATTGTGCATTGATTAATGATATTTTTATATTTTTATATTTTATCGTGTTCTAATTGAGCCTCTTGATACCGAGCTAAACGAGCTTTTACATAATCAATTTGGTTTTTACAAAACGTAAGTTTGGTGCACGTCGAGGCTTCTTTCTATTATTCGATCTCGCCTACAACCTGGTTTCTCCACCCGGCTTGACCTTACTAGTGAATAAGTTTTCTAACATTACCGATATCAAATACTCCCTCCGTCCCAAGCTAATTGTCCTACCTTGGCCTGGCACAGAGACTAAGAAAAAACTGATTTTGTGGAATCTTTGACTTTTTCAAAGGTGGAGATTGAATGTGGAGATTTTGATGGTGGAGATTGTGAGAGAATTTGTCATTTATGGAGTAGGACAATTAGCTAGGAACAAACAAATAAGGCAAGTAGGACAATTAGGCCGGGACGGAGGGAGTAATAAATAATATAACAATTTATGATTTTAGGTGTTTGCTTATGTGGCCGTAAGATAAAATAACGTAGTACGTCATTATTATTTTAAAACTTATTATTACAATATAAGACAATGTTTAAGTGGACGGAACGAATTGATGGTATAACGTGAAAACCACGTATATCTTGGTATAAAATCCCGTCTGATTAGTTAGGAGAGTAATAATAATTGTGTAACACACCAAAGTATATTGTATTTAACGCATGAAAACAATATATACCGTAATGACAAACAAAATGTACCGTAATTTGAAGGTGAAATCAACAATTAATAACACCAAAAAACCATTGTGATCAAATGACATACTGTTAAAGTTAGCCACGTTAAAAATTATCCATAACCCAAAACATAATTTAACATATGAAAAAATATCCCAAATAAAACTTAAGTGTAAATATTATATCTCATTCCCGATTTATCCTTATCAAAACACAAATTTTCTTGGTTTTGTACCAGGTGCGGATCTGCATTGAATGTCACGGCTGCCACGTTTGGTGGTTGATGCAGAACCGTGCTTCGTCCTAGATTTGCCTGATAGGTCAAACCAGGAAATTGCATCCTCCATCACTTTCCTTTTGTTGATGTTCCCAGCATGTTTCATAATCCATATCAAACCCGGAGGCGCAGTTCCTGGCTCAGTTCTTGGCATTTGAAATAAACGAACATTTTTTATGTATTGGCACTAATATAATAGCGTTTAGTATTAATAATAACACATTTTTTCTGAATCTGCTCTATCGAGGCGTGGTTGCAGTACCTTTGGATCTTCGAATGTGAAATTTCTCATGTTCTGCATCTCGCTTCACGTAGCTTGCATATTTTCAATAACGTATACCCCACAATCCGTCCTACACGGACATAAATATTAAGATTCCAAGACGTTAGTATAAAATAATTTTGGGTAGAGTTGAATTTCTCAAATGTAAAGAAAGTAATGGTAAAATAAAATGATAACCGAGCCTCTATATTATCTTACGAGTTCTTCTGTTTTTCCCCGAGGACGTCACATCTTATCTCAAATGAGGTGAATGGTTTCACATGTGCCCGAGCTAGGTCAAGTCCGTATATTTCATGAAGTCCTGTCAGCTTTGAATAGAAGATAGCCAATAAATATTGATCAGAACAATATATATAGCGTCCAATCAGTTGTTCATTGTTAAACACAACGCATCTTACCATAACCCGTATCGCTTTAGCCATTTCCTCGTCCATATTTTGAGAATCAGGAGAGGAATCCAGTAGATCCACGCGACCCATGACCATGTCTAAGACAATCAGTCTGTAATGGTCCGGAGCAGCGGTGTGTATGGGTATGCAGATCTGTTTAAATCGATCCATGTGGATGTTGTATTTGTGTCAATTAAGAATAAGAAATCAATTACGGTTTAATGAAATGATTTAGGATGAAGAACCTTGTCGCACACACTGATTGTACAATGTATGATTTCCTTGAGGTTCAGCATATTGAAGCATGCGGTGAATTGCGTTGCATCCTTCATTGATCTAACCTATATCGTGTGCATGTATAGGAAATTTATTCTGACTGAGACAATGAATTTAAAAAAATTAATCATTATGTCATTACTAATTTCTTACCACATTTAGAACTGGTAGGTAGCAAATCTTAAGCTGAGAATTATTGTACGTCTTTTTCTCGTAGTTCAATAGCTCGGATGCAATGTTTATAACCTGGAGGATGGAAATAGGATAGCTCTAAATGAATATATGAACCATTAATGTAAATCACTATTATAATTACTATTACACGTTTGGGCGTATATGAATGTTCATGGTCATACCGCGTCCGATAGACACTTTGCCCGTATCAATGTCCTCGCTTCATACCTCGTCAGATGTCTCCTAGCCGACGCGCTAAGTACCTCAATACGTTGGTTTTGGATTAATATATAAGTTTAACAACGGGGTTCCGGACAGACATATTGCGTTAAATTACAAAAATACGTTAAACCATATATTGCAAATGTATAAATTGGTTTAATGTGTAGTGCATCTGTTAATTTTTAAAATTACTAACCTTGAACCCAAAATTTTGTCCGCTACAAACATTGCAAGCTTTATGTTTTTTTCAGACTTCAGCATCTTCTTTGTGAAACGAAATCCCATAGACTGACACTTTATCCATAATTTAATCGTTTTCGCGTCTTGAGCGTCTGCCATGATTGTTTGATGATGTTTTTTCAGGATGGATTTCGGAGTGGCAAAGTCAATATTGCTTTGCGATTCGATTTATATATTAATAATATATTGCGATGACTATATACTAAAGTTATTGTTTTAATGTTATAATTAGACGGCAAAAATAAGTTAATCTAAAAACATAATATTTACCTTCATATTCTCGGTGCTCATCTTGCTCCCAACATCTGCCTCATCTCTAGTTTTGTCCAAAATGACAACATTATGTAGAGTCTCCATATTTACTGGTTCGTTCATACTTTCGAAATCTTTGTCATGAGGTTCACTATTGGAGGGTATAACATCGTCATTCATATAAGTGGTGTGATCTTGCTCTTGCTGTCGACGGTCAAAGACGCTACTGCTACCATGCTTTGTCCAGTTTGAACTCAATGTTTTAACAGTAGCATTCAACTGGTTGATGCTATCATTTATCAACGAGATTGCTCTGTTCTGGTCATTACATACCCGTCTAATCTCTTCAACCGTGGTTTTCATGCAATGATCAACCTGATCAAGAAGAATTTTTACGTGGGTTGATATGTTTGGATCCGCAGTTGGTGCATTTTTTTTATCATCCCCCTCTCCAATCAACCCTTCATTCCTTTCACTTTTGGCCGATCCTTCCTCTTCGTGACAATTCTGGATTTTCATAAAAGGGAGAGTACCAAACATATGTTAAATTTTTTTTAAAGATACTTGAACTATCAAATAAAAAAATCATCTTTAAAAATTACAATAATGCTATTAACTGATTCTTAACCAAAATCAATTAAAATTATTACCATGTCCATAAACCATTGATTTGTATTAATCATATTGGCTACATCATTCTGCTTAGATGCGTCCATGATTCCTAATTCTGCTAGTCCATATGGGTCGACGGGCCCACGCGGAATGACCTTCCTCAAATAGTACAACACATAACAAATAATCTAAATTTCATTTTCCAGTGAAGAATAAAAGAAAAAAAAAACAAAAAAAAAAACCAAACATATTGGAATCTATTGAGAATGACAAAGTGTCCTACTCATCTTGTTTTATAATATTTCGAGCCATATGATATTTTTAATTTTGTATA
Organism: Ajuga chamaepitys; assembly: GCA_958295605.1. Lineage (NCBI taxonomy): Eukaryota > Viridiplantae > Streptophyta > Magnoliopsida > Lamiales > Lamiaceae > Ajuga > Ajuga chamaepitys. The sequence goes on from OY282498.1 coordinate 28,863,359, forward strand.
TTTGCTACTGTATTTTTTATTCACATACGTAATAAGTATGTAAATGCGACTCTGCAATTTCCAATTCAATTTGTGTAATTGTAATCAAATATAATATTTCATCCAATTCAATCATAACATTACAGGACTTTAACCACTATATTTCCATCAAACAATATATAGGGTGAAGAAAAGTGTAAACAACGAATCATGCATTTATATTATATCTGTTTTAGATGCATGACATAAATTTTATGTTCATTCAACATAGGTTGTGTATGTATTGACGACTACTTTTTGGCTACCCGAATGATGTCCAATATAATTTGTTTACCTGGAGGAATAAGATGCAACTGGTAATCGGCAAGCTGGTGTGTCCGGATTCCTTGTACTTTATGATACCTTTAACCATGTAATTAAAGTACATTGATCCCTATTTTGCATTCGCAATGTTACCCACGTTCCTAATGGAGGAAAGGTATGAATGCTTTATCTCTCCAGTGGACGTTATCCCTAGTATTTTTGTAGTAGCAAGAAGCACGAAACAACAGACGACGTCATCCGCTGTCAACGTTTTGGAAGCGAGTAATCTGTGGAGGAAACTAGATACCAATATTTGTTGATCTGATTTTTGGTCAATGAACTTGCCTATCATCTCCTGTATATGCCGGAATTTACCATGCATTTCCACGGATCGTCCAAGCTCTGGTACACCCATTATACTACTGAAATCTTCCGCAGTAGGTTGGTACTCTCTGTCTCCTACACCTAGTTTTCCCGTATTCACATCATACGCAAAAATTAGGGAAAGCACAAAGTCTTTGCAAAAGAAACAATTCTCTAACTCCAACATCCCTCCAAACCCGAGGGACCGAATATACCGCTTATCTTTATCACTTAGAAGTTTTATATCATCGCAAAAATTTTCAACAGATATCTTAGTAACCATTGGAGCACTATTACTGATGGTACTGTGGCGGCGACCTCGTTTTCTCTTTTGTGGTTGGGATTCTCGGTTCGGCATTTGATATGTAGTTTGCTTGTAAGGATTTTGTAACAGTTGGGTCAAGAACTCAGGAATGTATTCTTCCTCATTGTCTTCTTTGCAACGTCCAACTAGATTGACATTGACATCGACCAGCCCATCAGTATCAATCGATTCTACGTCGTTCCATATAAAGACAATTGGGCAACAAACGTTAATCACGAGACAACTATACTAAATTTCCACAATTACCTTACTTTTAATTATGAATTCTTTAATTTAGTCTTACATAATAAAAATTATTTTTTTACCTACGTTTTACGTATAGGAAAAAAAAAAGGAAGGTACATCGTGATTATATTACTGAAATTTCAATTCATAATAACCTATGTACTAAGTAGGTGTGGCGAATCAATCACCATGAGTAAAAAGTATAAGTAAGCAATATGATTAAGTTACTAGACTAATTGAATTTAACATTTGTGAGAAAACTATGCTGTTAAATTAAAAAACTTTTGTCTCGTATATTTTTGGTATAATCCAATTCGATTTTGTTCGTTTTGTACTAATTGATAATAAAATTTGCATTAGTGATAGTGAAAATTGTAACATTATGAAATGGGTCATCGACATAATATTATCATCAACGAGTACCTCTATTAATCGCATGAGAATCAATTTTAAAAACAAAAAAAAACTGTACATTGTGATATAGCTTAACATTATGACTAATATATGCGTGCATGTGAGTGCAATTGTGAAAACAATCAAATTTTAAGGGTAACGAAAATTGCTAAAAAAAATTTCTTTGTTTTTTTAATTTTTTTTTATATGTCACGTAATAAATCTATCATTATGAATCATTTATTTTACTGAAAATAGATCAATATCATGTTAAAATGCTAGTCATTTGCATCTTTGTGTTAACATGAACGGTAAATTACAAATTAAAACGATAGTAACACAATTACAGAAAACTCCCAAATACACATAATTTGTAGATGCAATATAAAGTAATGTTTGATTCATACCGTCAAATTTGCTGGTGAGTCATTTGATTCATCGTCTACCAAATCAAAACTGTTTAATTTTTTTTTTTTTGGATTAGATTGTTTTGCTTTATTATCGGAAACATACATACGTATATTTGTATTATATTCGAATACTGAATTTGTAGTGCTAATATATAATTAAATCTATAAGACATATTTCACTACAAGAAATATGTTATTTTGTGACGATTTTCTTCTTGACGCACAAAGTTTTGTCACCTTTTGTTGCATAATAGTGACGAATGTAATTTTCGTCGTAATATATTCGTTATTGTGACAACTTTTATATTTGTCATTATTTAAAAAATAACTCGTCACTAATTAGCATATATCATGACGAACATTGGAAATGTGTCACAATCATTCTTAGAGATAGAATTTCGTACCAAAATTTTGGAGGGTAACCTTTTCACGACGAGTACAAACTAACTAGCGACGGTCTTTAGTGTCACCTACTTTGTTCTTTCGTTACAATGTCATATATCGTCAATAATTGTTTAAAAAAATTAATGATCGATTCTTATTTGTCACCTATTCTTATATTTCGTGACGATTTAAATAAATTTGTCACCACTGATTTTAAAGACAAAAAATATTATTAATTTATGACGATGTTCAGCGTCACAATCACTTTTTATTAGTGACGACAAAATATTTTATTATTAATACTCGTGCGTAAGTGTGACGAAATGATGTCGTCATATTTAATTGAATTTGGTGACGAAATGCAATTAGTTTGTCATATTTTAATTTGTGATAACATTAAAACTTGTGACAAATGTTTAAAAATATTAAGGGACAAAATTACTCCGTCGTGAATATTCATATTCACTGACGACGAGTACCAACTCGTCACCTTTATTATTTGTCGAAAGGATAACAAAATTATTTTGTCACAATTGTTATATTTGGTGAAATTGCAAGATATTTCGTTTACAATTTAATATGTTTGTGTGATATATATGATGACAAATACGAATATCATAACTAAAATATTTTTTATTTTTTATAATTTTTTTTGTTGTTGCATTATATTAATTAAAACATGTAGATAATTTTTCGTCTAAGATATTTAAATTTGTTGATAATGTTCATTAATTTGTATATTAGAAGTGTGAACTAGAGAAAGAAAAAAATAACATTGTTCGGAATTGAACATTAGACCTTCAATAAAAAGCCCCAATTTTGTACCAATTAGTCTAAAGCTTATATTATTAATTAATTATTACTCATTATATTTAACATATGAAGTTAAAATAAAAATAATAAATTAAAACGTGAGTTGGATTCAAATCCAACACCTCCTGAAGATTAGGTATACTCTCTACCAACTCAGCTATTACTCATTTGAGATTTATTCATACTCAATATATTTAACATATCAAGTTGAAGTAATAAAAGTAAAATAAAACATCTGAGTTGGCTTTGAACCCAAGACCTCCTGGAGGTCAAGGTAAGTACTCTACCAACTCAGCTGTTACTCATTCAAGGATAGTTTCCACTGAAATTATTATATAGTTATTACCTCTAAACTAATCTGAAAAATATCTTCTCCAAATTATGTATTAATTTATAAATATTAATGTGAATTATTGTTTTTAATCTATGTTTAAGATTTCTGAAATTTAAAAAAAAGGGAATAATATAGTTCTTTATTTATTTATGAAATTTGCTGTAATGCCCCGTAAATTATTTAATCATTTATTATATTTAATTTTTTTTTTGTCTTATGATTTTTATTCTATTTTATTAATTATTAATTATGTCAATTATTACTTTATTTAAAGCTAAAAGCATATTTTATATTATTAGATTTTTCAATATTTAATTTAGACATAAGTTCAATGCATTAATCAAGCCCAAACCCATTATTTTTACTTAGGGAACAACATAACAATTTCCTAGTCTAATTAGGAGTCCTAGACCCTATAGATATATAATCTATGAATAAGGGATTCATGTCATAAATTAAAATCACAACCAAAATAATCTATTTTTCATAAAATTTTCATCCAAAACACAGTAGGGGCATTTGGGAAGCCGACATCATCGTCCGAACCTCGTTTTCCTCCTTCACTCTATTTTCAGGTATCTTCTTTATAAAATTCGAAAACCATATCTATACTTATTAGTTTTCGATGAATTTTTAGTATGTTATTACACCAACTTACTGTAAAAATTTCAATCTCATATGAGTCGTAATTTATTTTATAATAATTTTCTATCTCCGCTGATCCAGATTTTAAAGAAAGACACATTACTATATTCAGGTGTGATTGGTTTGATCTTGGGAGCAAGAAAAAACCAAGGATACAAAAAGAAGGAAATATTGTAAGTATAAGAGTGGATGGTAAATGGTACGAGAATGATCATACATCCTGGCTGATCAAGCAAGACAGGTTTTCTATATTAATGATCCCAAGTTAGGAGGGGATTAACGTATCGTTCAGCCATTCCAACATAGACATATATACGATGTTGAGGAAATGGAAGATGAAACGATAGACGGTGAAAGCTCTTCTTTACCAGATGATGGAGTTTACCAGGAGAACAAAATGGATGACATGATTGGAGTATGACTCGAAGAAATTCAAACATTAAGTAGGGAGGATGAAGACCCTCGGGATGTATGTGAGTCAGAAATTTCAAGAGATCATGAAGTCGTCGATAATGATATAATGTTTGATTTTCAAGATAAAGATGATTTTGATGACACGCTACACGAATATTATAGTAGTCAAGAAGAATCTGAAAGAGGAAGTAGTTCCGGCGATGAGAGCGACGATGATAATATAGAAACTTGATGATAATAATTCCTGATAAAGCTGAAAATTCTACCCACTAAGGTATAATATATAGTTTTTATTTTTATTTTTTGGGGTTTGATGCTTTCTGATTATATTACACTTTATTCCAATAGCATTTGTTCTCTTCATTTATTGTCATGAACTAAAAATGTATTGATGATATACTAATTAATATTGTGAAAAAATTGTTCGTTTATATTGCAGGTATTGTTGGCAAAAAAACGAGGAGATAAGTTGGTTGCGTAATAGTATGGGATATTTGTTTGATTTTGGAATAAATGACTTTATTGTTTTCGATTTGTTCAAGTGCATGAATTTATATTTAACAACTTAAAGTATTGATGGTATTTGTTTGTTTGAGTTTATTGTTTTTTTAAGATGAATTCACATTTTTATCAATATTTATGTGTTTTTATTTGCTTCTTTTTTATTATTTGTAGTTTTTTTTATTATTTAATTCCGTGGCCTTAAAAAAAGTAAAAAATTGAACATGATGGGAAAAGCTACATTTGAATGCCCAGTTTATATTTTGAAAATATGGATTACTTGGGGTATTTACATGACGGGAAAAATCTTGGTAAGGAATTTTTTAATTTTTTGGTGTTAAGCTTAGCTATTAATGTTTTATTAATTTAGGGTCTAAATTAAATTTATTTCATATTAAGTTTGGTAATCAATATATATATTGTGAAAAAAGAATTAAAATGACTAATATAACTCTATCACAAACTTTAAAACATATTAAGTTTTTAGTGCTAACTTACAACTCACAAAAACTTTACTCCGTTGTGTCAGGTACAAGATATCAGATATTATGAGTCCAACTGAACTTAATTTTTTTTTTATAGATACAAATTAATTATTTTGTTTTAAAGTTGTTGCTATTTTATTAATATTTCATAAATATTATCATTATTCAATTAATGATTCATATTTTAAAATATTCCACTAATGGTTCATATCATTAATATTTCATACAATATATGTTACTTAATATTTTAATTTGTTCTATTATAGGATGTATTTAATTGAGTTATTTTTAAAATTGTTAATAATAAAATTTAAAAAAAATTAAAAAAAAAAAAAACATTAACAGAAAATTAACCCAGCCCAAATAACCAGCCCACAACCAACACCCCCACCTTTGATCTTAATTGAAGCCCAACCCAAATGAAACCCAACCCACTACCCACATAACCACTAAAATCTGGTCAAATATACATGAGGTGCAGCCCTTTTGTGCATTCTGGAGCCCACTCCCACTCTTCACCCACCAACACCCCCACCATCATCCGTCTTCCACAGCCTTTACCAACACCCCCCAGACACGCACACAGACACCCTCACACACAGCGACACCCACAACCAGACCCAGACCCACACCCACACCCACACCCATATCCTCTTCCTGCTATGTAGTCTTCCTCTCCCCGCCTCACGCTCCAAGCTTCATGGCCCACGCCTTACGAATCGCGCCTCACACCTAAGGCACCACGGCCCACACTTCACGACTCGCACGTCGCACCCAACACTCCACGGCCCACACCTCATGCCCTAAGCCCAGTACCGTTGTTTACCGAGTCCAGCCACATCTAGGTCAACACAAGCCACCGACCATCCCCAACCCCAAATATTCCCAGATCGAGTCAAAATTTACCACATGCAAGAATTGTAAATCTGATAATGAAGAATTTTTGGATCAAATCTAGAACAGATCTAGAAAGATCCGGTTCATATTAGGATCCGCGACTTAATATTCAGATAAGTATCTAGTTTTTATTTAATTTTTCCGAATTTTTGTTCATTATCTTTGGTTTTCATATAAAGATAAATATGTTTTGGTTTGATTTTTTATTTTTTGGTGGAGATTATTACACTGATGAAGGAAAATATCTCATAATATTTGTTGATGAATATTTTAGTAGGTTTACTTTATATTTTTAAACCTTATTCTGTTTTTTTCAAAAACTGAAAAGCGGTTCGTAGTCCCTTTTTGACCAAAAAAAAACTTGTTTAGCGGGATGTTAAGATTTTTCAATGATTTTGATGGATATGGCGGGTTTCAACAGGGTAACAACATATATATAAACCTAGTAGGTAAATTTATGGTATAAAATATTTAGCTAATTGCGCTAAAAAACTGTATTGCAGATCCACAAGTCAAGTGAGAAGAAAAGTCATGGCTGGTAAGAGGCTGAAACCCAATTTTGTTCAATCCATTTCATGTTCTGAAACTGTAGATGCTCTTTGGTTTAATCTTTTTAGTAGTAGTGCGAATAATTAATTGAACTGTACTGTATTCTGTAAGCTTGCTGTAATAATGTTGTTTGTAAAAATTGATATACACGTTGAGCATAAATTACGCTAAAGTTGGAACAACTTACTTGTTGCGTAATTGATCGGACTGAATTGCGCGATTGATTCACCACTTCAGGTATCCACGCGTATATATCGTCCACCGCAGGAACTATCCTCGGTACAATAGGAACTATCCTCGGTACAATTGTTCAAGAATGATCGCTAGGAAATCCCTTATTGAACAATATGGTGTTTTTGTCTGACAAGATTGATCTATCCCTACAATAGGGAATAGACATATATATAGCGCATACACCCTAGGTATATGGGCCTAATATTATAGTTTGCTTTAATTAATTAATTAGTATAACCTATTAATTAATTAAAGCCATATCCTAATCTAGTCCATTACTTTCAATCTCCCACTTGGACTAGCATTAGATATAATTTGTAACACCAATATTGTACCCTTAAGCGGAACAACAATACACATAAAGTGTGACCCTTCAGGCCCCCATTATCGACGATAATCTAATTAAAGTCTGCACAAAACTCCTAGACTGCGTTGCACAGCGAACTCGATATATGAAGGACGTTTACGTGAATTCGTAAAATAACCTTTATATGAAGTTTATGTAATATCCCTTCATTCACGAACCACCCGATTGAGCCTAGGATCTGTCATGTGTCTATCCAAATAGCTCAAACATTTTTCTCATCTTTATTATATGACACATTCGATCATATTCAATTACTTTAATTGAATATATCTTTTGCATTGGCCAATGACTTTATTGTCAAATAATATAGAGAAATTTAAGTGTTCTCTCGAATTTCAATCGAGGAATGAATCCCATTATTGGCTCAACTACCATTTCCATTTGTTTCATGATGAACCCAACACAAGACGTGTCTTATCCTCCTTTGGGAGGCAAGCGTTGTGCTTGGTCAAAGTTCATCACTTAACAAACAAAATGAGTATTGACCTCAGGTCAAAGGATCATTACATACTCCACACACTAATAAACAGTAGACACTAAACAAACAGTTTAATAGTAGGGCGTACCAATACTCTCCAAAGTATTCATGTGTCCATCATAGATAATATCTAATAGTCGTGAGACCCACTATATTCTCTAAGAATATGATGCAGACCACATGCTAACCTATTGTATGTCATCAATATCCCATTCTTGATGACCATCGGTTATGGCAATTTTAGAATCATACTATATCATTTATGTCTCACACCATAAATGAGAGTCATAATTTAAGGGAACAATCACAAGAATAATAACAAACCATCAAAATAATTATTCTAATAAATGCATAAACCCATAAGATAAACATATTATCATAGAATGTGATCAAGTTTTGAATGTCTTCACAAAAAGGTTTCTAAGACATACAAACTATAAACTCCCACTGAACCAAAGCCAACTACTAACATGTCTAACATCTAAGCTCTCAAAGTGCTTGTTATGTTTTGCTATACACAATGGCATGGTGAAAGGATCCGCCAAGTTATCATCAGTGGGTACTCTATCTAATTTTACTTCTCCCCTATCTATTATTTCTCTAATCAGATGATATCTCCGGGGAACGTGTTTGTTTCTGTTCGTGGCTCTGGGTTCCTTTGCTTGCGCAACCGCACCAGTGTTGTCACAATACAGCGGTATTGCACTGCTGGCACTTGGAACGATACCTAGTTCTTTTACGAACTCTAACAAAGCAACAACCTCCTTGGCAGCTTTAGATGCAGCAATATATTCAGCTTCAGTGGTAGAATCGGCAGTTGTGCTCTCTTTGGATCTATTCCAACTCACTGCACCACCATTGAGGACGAAAACATATCCTGACTGAGACTTGAAGTCATCATGGTCTGTTTGGAAGCTAGCATCAGTATACCCAGTAACTGATAACTCTGGCTGCCCACCATAGACTAAGAAATATTCTTTAGTCCTTCTAAGGTACTTAAGAATAGTCTTGACAGTTCTCCAGTGTATCTCACCGGGATTTTGCTGAAATCTGCCTGTCATGCTGAGTGCATAAGCCACATCTGGCCTAGTACATATCATGGCATACATAATAGATCCTATAGCCGAAGCGTACGGGATCTTCTTCATGTAACTCATTTCTTTGTCATTAGAAGGGCAACCTTTCTTAGACAATATAATGCCATGTCCCATAGGAAGAAATCCTTTCTTAGAATTTTCCATTGAGAAACGTCTCAGCAATTTGTCTATTTAAGTAGACTGAGACAATCCCAACATCCTATTAGGTCTATCTCGATAGATCTTAATTCCAAGGATGTAGGAAGCCTCACCCAGATCCTTCATCATGAAGGAGTTAGACAACCAATCTTTCACGGATTGCAACATGGAACGATCGGTTCCCATTATCAGTATATCGTCAACATATATGATAAGGAAGACAACATTTCAATTCTTGCGTTTACTATAAACGCATGGATCATCTTTGCTTCTGACAAAATCAAACAATTTGATAGCTCTGTCAAAGCAAATATTCCAACTCCTAGATACTTGCTTGAGTCCATAAATGGACTTCTTTAACTTGCATACTTCATTCGGCTTTTCTTTGGATATAAAACCTTCAGGCTGTGACATATATACAATGCCTTCGAGTTCTCCATTGAGAAACGCGGTTTTGACATCCATTTGCCAAATGTCAAAGTCATAGTATGCAGCTATTGCAAGTAATATCCTAATGGACTTGATCTTAGCGACTAGCGAAAAGGTTTCATCATAATCAATGCCCTCGCGTTGACTATAACCCTTTGCCACCAACCTAGCTTTGTAGGTTTGTACCTTGCCATCTGCATCTCTCTTCTTCTTGAAGATCCATTTGCAGCCTATGGGGCGAGCCCCATCTGGCAAATCAACTAGTTCCCAGACTAGATTGAGGTACATCGAGTCCATTTCAGATGTTAAGGCAGCCAGCCACATCTTCGAATCGGTGCCTGACACCGCTTCGATATAGGTCTTAGGTTCGTCATCTTCTGAATCAACCTCATCATCTTAGTTCTCAACCAATAGATTTAGTCTTTCAGGTGCACGACGATTCCTTTGAGGCCTATTGAGTTGGTTTTGCGTTGGTTCAAGCGGTTTACTCTGATCGTGATGAGGTTCCTGCGTGTTGAGGTTTTCAACATTTGGGATATTCTCAAGAATTTCACTATGATTTTCTTGAGGTGGGGTTGATACAATATCTTGTCTTTGATGCATCTCATTGTCTTGAGGTGACCCTCTAAGAGTCATTTTCCCTCCCAATAAATCATCAAAAACTCCCACTGAGTTCTTGTCTACTCCATTGGACAACACCTCATCCTCTATGTTATCTTGTGGTTCTTGAATTTCTTCAAGATCTACTGTGTTGTAACCTTGTATTAAATGTGGATTAAAATTATTATTAATTCTAAATTAATATAAATATATATATATATTTAATATTAATTCCAAATTAATATAAATATATAAGTCTAGTATTATTCTTTCAAAATTAATAATACTATCAAAATTTATTAATCTAATTAATAAATTAATATTAGTCTATTAGATTAATATATTAATTCCAAATTGATATAAATATACATTAAATGTTAATTTCAAATTAATATAAAATATATATGTTTATTATTATTATTCAAAATAATAATAATAATAAATTAAAATATATTAGTCTAATTAATAATATTTTATTCTAAAAACTATTATTATTATTATTATTATTATTATTATTATTATTATTATTATTATTATTATTATTATTATTATTATTATTATTATTATTATTATTATTATTATTATTTCTTAAATAATAAGGCCCAACTTTAATAAACTTAAGCCCAACTTATTTTTAACATGAGGCCCATTTATAATTTGCCCAGCCCAGATTCTACAAACTGTCCGGCCCAAAATTTAATTCAAATCAGCCAGCCCATTTTTCAGTCCATTATGATACAATCCAGTTAAATAGCCCAGTTTTAAATACAGCAGCCCAGGCCCACACGGCCCAGGCCCAGTCAAAACCCTAACCCAAAATTTAGTGCCTACCCCTTGCCGTCGCCGCCGCGCCGCGCCGCCTTTAGTCTCGCAGCAGCGCACCTGCTACGCCGACGAGCGTCGTTGGACAGAAAATGCACAGCAGCAGCGAGACGTCGAGAGCCGCCGCCGCTGCCGCCGAAATCATCCAACGAAGCAGACCGGAATCGGAGCTGTATCGTCGACGACCGCAACGCCGCCTGGTCAAAACGCGAAGCAGCAGCGATGCACCACGCAATAACCGCCGCCGCCGTCGATTTTCTCCCAGCAAGCAGGTCGGCGTGGTTTTGTCCGCGGACGCAGCAGCGGCGACGGAGCCGCCGCCGTAGTCGACAGACAGTTTTCAGAAAGATGGTTCAAATACAGGTTTAAGCAGAATGGGTCTTTCAATAATTAGTTTTAAAATTCTTGCGTACGTGATCATGCAGCACAAGCCAAGATTTGGAATTGTTCAAAATCAATTCATTTATTTTGAAAATATTAATCTAATTAATATCAATTCCAATTACAAACTTTAATTTGACAGAAATTAATCCACATGAAATTAAATTAATTACAATTATAAATTATCGAGCCCCGGGCTCTGATACCACTGTTAGAAATTCTCGACTACATCTAATGTACGCAGCGGAATGATAAATCGAGAATATTGATCGTGATTTATAACTGATATACACGTTGAGCATAAATTACACTAAAGTTGGAACAACTTACTTGTTGCGTAATTGATCGGACTGAATTGCGCGATTGATTCACCACTTCAGGTATCCACGCGTATATATCGTCCGCCGCAGGAACTATCCTCGGTACAATAGGAACTATCCTCGGTACAATTGTTCAATAATGATCGCTAGGAAATCCCTTATTGAACAATATGGTGTTTTTGTCTGACAAGATTGATCTATCCCTACAATAGGGAATAGACATATATATAGCGCATACACCCTAGGTATATGGGCCTAATATTTTGGTCTGCTTTAATTAATTAATTAGTATAACCTATTAATTAATTAAAGCCCATATCCTAATCTAGTCCATTACTTTCAAAAATTAACTCAAGAAAACTCTATGATTATTTAGTTTCGATTTAATTTGTCATTGTAAGGAACTATTTACTTTTGGTGTTGATTCGGATTGTTTTTTTTGTTGAGTACTGTTCATTTACATTAGACTGTAAGATTAATGGGAAAATTCAGAATAGGAATTATATAGATCAATAGAAGTTGTTGTATTGATGGTTTGTTTGAACTGGACCGATCATTTTGGTTAATTTGTAAATGAACATTATTCATGTATTGATATGTTTTCAACATTAGATCAGGTATTGGAATATTTTCAAGAGTTATTGTATTTTTTTTTTTTTTTTACTTCTTTAAAAAAGATTTTGAATTTGGTTCAAGATAAACTGCACATTAATTTTATATTGAATATGTTAATATTATAAATAAATTTGATTTCAGAATATTGATATGTTCGAATATTGATATGTTCAAGTATTCATATGTTTTCAACATTAGATCAGGTATTGGAATATTTTCAAGAGTTATTGATTATTTTTTTTTTTACTTCTTTAAAAAAGATTTTGAATTTGGAAATCAAGATAAACTGCACATTAATTTGATATTTAATATATTAATATTATAAATAAAATTGATTTCAAAATACATATGAATGGAAATAAGTTATGAGGTTTTATAATTCTTTAATTTAAACCAGTATTGGTGATATTCATTTTTTATTTCTGTCACACAGTTTTTAATTTTGTTGGATTATTTACAAAGATTTGAATTTTGTTTAAAAAAATTATACATCTTTAACAACAATCGAGTTATAAAAGCTCAATAACCCAATATATATATGTGCTACTTTTATTTAAAATATCTATTCTAAATCTGATAATGTAATTTTTACAAAATCAGACGCCAAAAATGAAAATCGGGTGTTGAAACATTTTTTAATGATGTAAAATTCTGACAATCTGAGGTTATATAGTGTACTAAGGATATTATAAAATAAACAAAATCCCAATAATTTTTACAACTCAAACGTTGGGATGTTGGTTGTAATGGAATTCTTTTCTTATACACCCAATTGTTTGGTATACATTTAGAATTTTTAATGGTAATTTGTATGCATGGTTATTTGACATAGATATTATATTGTCATTGCACGAAGTATTGGTTATTTGACAATAGTACAACTTTGTGACTATACTGTACAGAACTCAAGACCGTGAAAAAAATATTATTTGAGAGAGTACCGAAGTTTGGTCCAATATCTAACAATTGAGTAGAATTCGCTGCCTAGGAATTGTTTGACTAATATTGAGGGGGTTTAGGGAATAAAAGTAATTCATCCAAATTTATATAGGAAAAAGAGTAATTTTCTAAGATTTTTTAATTAAGGTTTTTCAATTAATATTTTTCAATTTGCTAAGAATTTAAAATCTACGTGAGTTCTACATTTTTCAAGTAAGATTTTTTATGATTATTTATTTGTTGTTTTTAAAAGATATATTTGCAACAATTTTATGAAATACTAAGTTTATATCATGTACATAAATTATGAAAACATGACTTATTAATTGGTGTAATTTTGTCTCTTTACAAAAATTTTAGTTTTGCTAAGAATTTGTTTTTTTTTTTTTTTTTTTTTGGTTTCTATGTTATCAGAAATGGCACCTGGAGCTCTCCGTAGGTTAAAAAAGAGAACATATCCGGAAGGGCCGCAACCACTTTTAGTAGATCACTCCGGGAAGAGTGTGTCCTCTAATTCCAGCATACTAAAAAAAACGAGGGGACTTCGCAAAGAAGAAGATGTATCAATCGAGCATGAAATTGAGGCATTACTTTCATCTGGAACACAAGATAGTAATGACAGAGGGAGCCACGATACTAATCCATATCAGAATGCGGAGAATGCCACCCTACCAGAAAACGTTGTAGTTCATCCAACTCAATCCCATGAAGATGCAGTCACTGGAAGCTCTGATATACAGCCTACTGAGAGTCATCAGACTCCAATTACTAACTACTAATGGAACAGAAGGTACATAGTAATAATTTTTTTATTTTTTATTTTATTTTTGTGATTGTAGGTGTAATATATTTTAACTTTTTTTTTTTTAACAAATATGTAGCTTCAGAATCTAATAAAAGAGGACGTGGTCAGACGATGTATAAGGGAATAATGAAAATGTTTGCTGCATATGGCAAAAAAATGAAGATCAATGTGGACACATCAATAGGACGACCTATTAATGCAGACGAATCTGCAAAACTAGCAAGTCAAATTGGTGTAATTACTAGAGATGTTGTTCGAGTGCCCAAACGATGGAAAGATGTAGATGAAAAAAATCTTATTAATTATTCGTTGATGAATATTCTTATGATCTGAAGTTTGATTATTTCATATGTAGATTCATATGGATGTTGATGTGGATGCACCAGAGGTCAAACAATGCTTGATTGAGCGGTTTAAGAACAGTAGCAGGCAAAAACGTCATAAGCTCCATAAGCATTTCCTAGAGCATGCAACTTTGGAGGAGGCTAAGTTGAATAAACTGAACTTCTGTCCCGACAAAGATACATGGGAAGTACTTTGCGATTTTTTTGCATCACCTAAATATAAGGTAAAATTTATTAATTAATATATTTAGAATTACAGCTAAAATATACTTATAAATTTATTGTTGTTGTAGCATATAAGTGATGTGAATAAAAATAATCGAGCAAAGTTACGTCGCAAGCATATTTCTGGCAGAAAGGCTTTCACTATTCGTCGCCATGAAATTGTGAGTAAAATATGTATATTATATGCAAATTGCTATTTTTTTTGCAATTTATCCTTACTCTGCATGTTGTGGTGTTATGAAATTCTAGTTATTTATTTAGAATGAGAGTTTCTTGTTTGTGATTATTTTTTTATTTTGGATATTGAGAATAGTTGAAATGAGTAGAAAATTATGTGTAGTCTGCAAGAACTTGTGTTATTATTATTCTACACTTGTTTTGTGTAATTGATTTTTTACATTTACGTTCTAGTCGGTCTATAATTAGTATGCAATTGTGAATGTGTTATGAATTTTTGGCAATTACTTGGTGTAGTCTAAGAACGAGCTCAATGGAGAACCCTGTGATAGAATTGAGTTGTATAGACGTACACATTGTTCAGAGAATGGCACGTGGAAATTTGTTGAGGCAAAAGAAAGTTGGGTAAGTTACTTAAATTCATTTCTTTATTAAGAAATTAAATAACCAAATATAACATTTACACATTGACATAATGCAAAAGGAACTGATGATCAAGAAGCGCGACCAATGCATACAAGAAGGGAATCCAAAGACCGACGATGAAATCGTTCTCGAGGTCTTAGGCCATGGATCAGGCTACATAAAAGGCCTCAGGTATGGCCCGAAGCCACCAAGCAAAAAACACAACATGGGCTTTAAATGACCAACATCTGCAGCAGGAACTTTAAGAGATACGGGAGAAACTACAAGATTCAGAATTAAAAGACGATGAGCTCAAGACACAAGTGAATGAATTCCAGAATGAAGTGACCGGTTTGAAAGAAAAAATGGCTCAGCAAACTGAAACTGTGGACAAATTTAGGGCTTATTTGGAAAGTATTGGAGCAAATCTCTAAACCTTGTAAAAGGTTAGCTTACTGTTGAAATAATGAACATTTTCCCAAATACTAATACTATTGAAAAATCAATTTTATATATTATTTTTTGACAATTTTCTTTTTCTTTTTAGATTTGATGCATTGGTGAGGAAACTGAAGGACGAGATTGTTATGTTCTTTATCAATTTAGAGTTTGTAATAAGTGATGTTTCAAGATTTAGTTTTTTTTTTTTTTCCTTTTAGACAATCATGTTTGTTTATTAAGTGATGTTTATTTTGGATGTTAGATATTTTGAATTTCTTTAGCCTATTATATAATGTCATTCTAATAGTATTGTTGTTTTCTAATAACATATTTAATTTAATGCATTTAAAATTTTATAAAATAATACAATATAATGTCAATGAATGTTAACTATGAAACTATTTCACCATAAGAAACAATTAGTAAGATTCGATATTTTTGTCGCAAGAATTATATTTTATAATAAATTGAATTGCGATATATAAATCTAATTTATGTCATAAATGAATTTTTATAAGACGGTTTGAAAAAATCGTCACTAAATATAAACCAAACGTGACAACTAGTGCGTCATTGTAGATATTTATATTGACACGAAATGTAGCTTGTCATCATAAATCATGTAATAATGACAACATATATCATCACCGTATTTATGTCATTGGTGACGGTTAAATACAACTAAATGATGACACACCTCGGTTGTCACTACATGTGCTCATGTAGTGACATCAACCTTTTTTGTCACAAAATGTCAATTTACAATGACACAATATACCGTCGTCTTATCCAATTCTTCAGTGACCAAAATAATGTTCGTTACTTAATGTAAGTTTATCTTGACACCACATCTCGTCACAAATTGTACGTATTAATAACGGTAACAGTTTGTCACCAAATGTTAACCGTTCTTGACGAAATCAATTGTCACTAAATATATTTAAAAAACGACGAAAGGAATTTTAAGCCTACAAACTACCTCTATTGTGACAAATTATTATAAACATGACAAAATAATTAATATAGTTGTGACGATAACATCATTACCAAAGTTTGATGATTTGAGTATTTCAATGATTTCCGTCACCAAAATTTGATATTTTAATGACACAAAATGCAATCATCATATTACTTGTTCACTTTCAATGACGAAACACAATATTAGATGACAAATTTAGGATGAAATAGGTGACGAATTATGCGTCACTATATATCATCAAATATGGTGACGATGAGCTTTAACGTCATCAAAAGTCATATTTTTTGTGACGAATTCAAATATTGTCACATATACCTAATACCACGGACATACAATGACGATCGTTGCGACGCTAAAATTTCGTCACCTTAATCCTTATAGTGACGAAATACGACTTTTATATGACTAAATTTATCGTCACGAAAGCACATTTTTCTTGTAGTGAATTTGTTTTTTTTTATAACATTGCTATAATTTATTTTTTAAATTTGTAAAATCACAGACACATATAACATTTAGATTATATGAAAATGTTATTGACAAACCAAAAAAAGCTGGCAACTATTATTAAAATTATTATTTACAAATAAGGAACGTGCAATATTTGTGGGAAGATCATAATTTTTTATTTGGAAAATAAAAAAATCATGAGGTTGGAGATATTTTTGGTTACTGATTTCCCCATGTATATGTTTATATTAGTATTCAAATTTTAAATTTTGAAACCAAAAATGTTTGGTAGGATAATTTTCTCAAATATTATGTGCTAGTAAAAAAAAATATTAATAAAATTATATCAAATTATTTAGCATCCATTATTACAATAATAGACACATTACCACTATTTTCCTCACTAAGTGGATTGTGGTCAACTTGGGAGGATAATGATAGTGCATGGTAATGGAGAAAACAAATCTACAATTTCATGCCAAAGTCATTCTAGAAACAAAAAATTAATAATATTAATAATAATAATGATAATAATAATAATAGTAATTGTTATAATAATAATAATCATAATAATAGAAGTAATAATAATAAAAATAATAATTGCAGATGTGGCAATTTGTACTAATGTAAATATAGATTTTTGTCACTATAAAATGTAGTTACAAAAAATGTTTGGTAGTCACAAAAATAATTTTAGTAACTAAAAATATAAAAGTAGTGACTACAGGGAAGTCACTTAAAAGAAGATGCAAGGTTTTTTTTTGGGTAACTACTTTGTGGTTAATCATGTATTTGTAACTATTTTTTCCAACTACTATTTAGATATTAATGTATTTGTAACTACAAGTAATTGCAAAAGTGATTGACATATTGTATAAATTTTGGTCTAAATTGTATTAAATATTTTATGTAACTACTAAAATATACAAAAGTGGTTACTTATAGTAACCACTCAAGTAGTTGCAAAAGATTAGCGGTGAATGCTCTCTTTTTCTTGTATGTTGTGCGGGTTTTCACATTAGACATATTTATTGATAAAATGAATTTTTATTTTTTACTTTTTTAATTTCGTAAATTTTTATTATCATTCGAAATTACATTGTAGACGGCTAAGTCGTATCTATACTCCTTCATTTCTTTAATCGAATTTTTTGATCCACTAGATCAATAAACTTCAATTTCTCACCAAAAAAAATAAAAATAAATTCAAGGTAATTTAAATTATTATTATTATTGATACTGTAACACCCCAATCCCATTAATTCGGGATTGAAGTGCTACTAAATTTTTCTTTTCTTTTGATTAAGTAGTAAATCAGATAAAGTGCAAAAGCGTGACATAAAATACTTATTGGATAAAAGTAGAAATTTTATTGACAATAAGACACTGCCAAAACATATTTACACTAGTGGTTCCAAAGTTTCTAAGAAAATGAAAATCCCGGATTTTGTGACACACAAACTTATTTATATACATAGAAGAGGCAAAAACATCTTTAAGTTGCGGGTAGAAGAAGGAACCCGGTGACCTTTCCCGCAACAGCCCCGCCACCTCGCTCAACTAACCTAAAGATTTGTAATTATGGGCATGAGTATAAACTCAGTGGGAACTTTGTAAGCAATTATACCAAATGAAGATGCACAATAATAAATACATCCTTGACTTAGGAGCCCATCTTACGACTCAAAAGCCATATTGCTAGACTTAGGGGCCAATCTTACGACTCCCAAGCCCTACTCAAAAGCCAATCTTATGACTTAAGAGCCTTTCTCAAAAGCTAATCTTACGACTTAAGAGGTATCATATCAATAAGCCCGAAGGCAAACATATTTATCAAAGTACAAGTTCAATAGCATAATGTACTTACAAATAGCCCAGTCACCCACCTTGTTTTGCTTGCTTTAAAGTAGGTAATTTGCGTATGTCCCAAGGCCCGACCTGCTCTACACCTAGTACATGTTGTTTAATTAATTATTATTACTTATCCAGCTTAGTATTTAACAACAATTATTAAGTGTGGTACACTATATCCTTGAATTATATCTATTTTTACAATCCCCAACACATAAGCCAAGTCGTAATAAATTATAGTCCTAAATTAAAAGGCCTAATTATCTTATTAAATTTAAATTATTAACTACATTAATATTTTAAACTAACTAACATGCATCTTAAACAACAACTATTTAATATAAACTTAAGAAAATAGCTAAATTTATAAATCTATTTAAATCAAGAAAATAATTAAATTCTTAAATCTATATAAACTGTAAATGACAATAAGAAGAGAAAACTATTACAGAAGACATACCTCAAAAGATTTTAACACTATACGGCAACTTCCCAAAACAACGGTCCGAACGTTGTCAAAAATAAACTAGTAAGGACCTCCTAGTTAAAGAAATTCCTTTTTTTTTTAACAGATATATATATTTACGAAAAGAAGCCATACTATATATAGTATCAATCACTAATTTATCTTTATTTTTCCTTCGATGTGGGATCAGCTAAGATACATGGAAATATTTGTATATGCTGCAAACTTAGTTTTCTAAATATAGCATATAGTATGTTGTATCTTACTATTATTATATTATTATTTAGCTAATGTTATATATATAGGTATGTAATAACTATTATTATATTATTATTATTACTATATTATCTGAGGTTTAGTTACGTAGTATATATATACTTTATGGTTTATATTTATATATTCTATATTTATATATATTTATATACTTTTAATTTTTCATTTTTTTTTAGAATAACTATTTTAGGTTCAACATTTATATGTTTTCTAAGTCCGATACTAGTTTTGGGTTCCTATATCATGTATTCTTAGTTCTTATCTTTTCGGTGCTAGGAGTGCTGTCGACCTGGTACATCGCGATGATACTTATTTTCCTAAAATAAAATCATAAAAGTCAAATAACTTTACAATTTAGACTAAAATAAAATTGGTAAAAATATTTAAGATACAAAGAATATATTTTATTGCATTTCAAAGATTCGGGGTATCACAGATACCATTATTATTATTATTATTATTATTATTATTATTATTATTATTATTATTATTATTATTATTATTATTATTATTATTATTATTATTATCATTATTATTATTATTATTATTATTATTATTATCAGTAGAAGAGGTAGTATTAGTACTACAAAAAACTAATCACAATTTTGTTTTGGAATCTGATTGGGTATCGTTGGCCCAATGTGTAGTAAATTTTATCTTGATTGTTGCAGGTTGTCACACAAACGACATAAACTCGATATATGTCATAGTAACTTAAACATCATGACAAACTATTAGGATTTTCCCAATTAACCTGAATGTTTGTTCCATTAATATGTTGGGAAAACAATATATAACCATTAGGAACATCTAAACATAGAAATTCATATTAATTTTGTTAACTATTAAAAACAAGAATACATAAAAAATTATGCCTACTGTTTTTAATAAACGAAGTCGATTACATATTGAAGATCAAAGTCCATTTTTTTCACGACTCCATCAGGATGCGAACTTCACTCTCGTACATACCCCTTAGATCAACCATACGTGCCAGATGACCACTAAGTGATTCGTTTAACATCTTCAAATCTTCCTCTAGAGCATTTTCCCCCTGATCAACCTCCAGACAGTGCGCAAGTCTGATTTTATTTTTAACACACATTGTCTCTACTTCTAACTCTTGCATCTCCTCATACATGCCGGATATCAACGTAAGCCTTTTTTTGAAGTCTTCAATCTCCGGCTAACATTACGTTTCAAAAGGAACAACGCAGTTTAAAAGTCAATTAAATTGTCGAAAATCATTCGTTCATTAGAGTACAAACATAATGAGTTTTAGATGATGTGGTAATCTTCTTACCCTAATCTTGTATACAATGAAATGACTAAGTTCCACACTATTCGTGTGGATAGTTTATGCAAGATCCATCTGCAGAAACCATGCAAAAAACTCAAATCAAATCTGAATTAATTCAAACATAAAAGATAATCGTGATTGTTGGGTGATAGATAACTAACCAATTGGGGCAACTTCATGACTCTCCCGTCCTTTGAATTTTTTCCACCGTTAACCTGAACATCCATTTCCACTTCTTCTTCTAAACAACACGAAATTTGAAGAGCAACGACGACGAAAAATGTGTGAAAAGCAGATCTTGTTTGTATACAATCAAATGCTGAGGAGATTGAGGGTTATCGATTTATAGAAGCAAATCGACGCTTCAAGAGGATGTGTTGGTCCGAAAAAAAGAGAAGTCGATCCAAAAAAGAATATTACACCGGTTAGATATTAAAATTTAAAGTAATGAACTAGGATTTGTGCAATTTTGGTGGCCCTAAAAATCAGGAATGGGATATATATATACATATTTTAATTTTAATAATAACTAATAGGTGTAACATAATAATGGAGATTACACAAAATCTTATTCAAATATATGTCTTAGCAATATTGTTTGATTAAGATTCGGAAATAACGCCCTCCTTTTTTTTTTTTTTTTTTAATATTGGTGATCAATAAATATCAATCACTTAATTAATTTCATACTTATTACTATTATATAATCCAATTATGTATGACACTTAGGGTTATGTGTGGTAAGTGCTTTTTTTTAATTCAACTAAATTTTTGTTTTCCTCCTGTAAAATTTTGCAGTCAGCATTTGGGTAAACTACACATGTCATATGGTTTTTCCCATATATTTATAGTGTGATCTAAAAAAAAATAAAAAAAATCCGACAATTATATTGGCTAAAAATTCATTGCAAGCAAATTACACACCACAACCTTACTTTGTCTCGTAATTAATATTTTTTTAGACCACAAATAAATCATTCAATCATTTAATTATGGGATAGAAATATTTTCCTAATCAGACTAACTGCAACGACATATATACATGTATAAGGATGTCAACTCATCCTATAAAATATTTCTCACAGGGTGATTATTATGTCATTATATATTTTGTGAAAAAAAAATGGTACTACCAAAGTCCAATGTCAATACGAATGATGATTACTTTGTAATCCTGAGAAGGCAAAGGGAGGACGCATGTTGGGAAGTACTACGAAGGTTTGCGATTTTCAACGAAAGTAAGAAAAAATACGCTCTTGAATTGAATAAGTCAAACAGTGAATCAATGAAGAGTGATGATGATCGCAGAATACTGCTTTGCAAATTAAGACCCAATGGCGTAAATGAAGTCAGGTCATAAATTACACCGAGTTACACGGTAAAGTTCCTATGAATATTGATTGGCACAGGCGTTCAGATCAGAAGTTAACAGATATACAACATCCGAAAATTAATTTTCCAGTTTGGCCATGATAATGTATTATTAAAATTTACGATCAACATATATCAAAGACGTTCCCCTACATTATGTTTTGCCTTCCCCAAGTTTACTAGTATTAGTATTTTTATGTATTAAGTAGATATTTTTTGGAAGAAAGAAGGTAATATGTGTGTAATTATATTTATTAATTTTTTTATTCAGTGCTTTATAACCTAAAAAAATAAAAATAAACAGAAATAAATGGAATATTGAAATTTATAATGTCGAATGTAATATATCCAACTCATGACTTCTTGCTTAACAAGATGATTAATTGGAAAATTACGAAAAGATCAATCCGAACAACCTAACACTGAAATGTGGAACTTGTTTGAATTACTTCCACATTGTTTGAACAAGCACACATTCTCATATCCTCTAGTTGCATTTCTTTCACCATCTTACTCCACCCGTCCGAAAACCGACAGCTTGGGACACCACTTACAACTTTATACTCATACAATACGTTGAATTTTTTTCCAGAAACTCCAATCTGTAATTCGATGAACTTATCTTGGGTACCAATTACGCCTATTGCACAACCAGGTAATCTCTGCAGAAATTGACCACATATAACCAATCACATTTTAATCATTATGATTCACATTAAACACAAATTAAAAAAACAACATGAATTTTGGAGATCACCATTCGAGTTCAGTAGTCTCATTGGCTACATTCGAAAACGAAGAACATGAGTCTGATAGAAGATGTCACGCTATCTAAAAAAATAGAACACATAAATTAAACTAAAACACAATAAGCCCTCCCCCGAAACCCACAATCAGATTGATGCAAAAAAAATGGGTAGACCAATGTTCTTCGGCTGGTGAATATGATCATTACAGACTAATGTCATAAGAAGATGAATTTCAATATAGTTGTTTTCATATTAGTACTAAATAGATTCCAACCCCAGATGAATTGATATTCCGTAGATTCAAACCTGGTGAATTGATTGTTGATCGACGAAATGAGTCGTCGTTTGGGCATAGCTATCGCACTCAAGCAAGCATATGTTTGCCGTCTGCAACTTCTGATTTGTTACAAACGAAGGAGTAGTTTTCTACATACAAACTGATATATTTATACTCCTATAAAATAATTAGCTAAAACCCTAATTAGGTTAATTGAGAATAGATATGATCTTTTTTTTTTTTAATTTTTATTATCCCCTTTATTTATGTTAACTTAAAATGACTACTAGGATTAAGCATATAATTTCCGCATGCCAGGTAAAAGCGTTTAATACCAAAAATCCAGCAATATAGCAAATTATTACATTTACGCCAAATAGTGTGGTTAGATAATTGAATCTTAATACACGTTCATGATGCTTAAGAGGCTTTTTCCACTTATTCAAACATACGATGATGACATATTAAATATTATCTTCTTTATTTGTTTTTTTCTTTCAAAATCGATATATAATTTTTTTCCTCTTTTTTATTTTATTTTATTTTAATTTATTTTATTTATTTCTAATGCTCTTGTTAGCTTTTGCATTTTATTTATAAGTAGTTGTTATCTTAGCCTATATACCTGTATTTCTGATAAGAAGTATCCCAATATAATTTCCCTACAAAATCTCTGTTTGACTAACCGACCATGCGTATGTAATCTAATCGACGTTTTACACGTCCTCTATACTAATATCTTAATATTACGGAGTTTAGATTTTGATAAAACATTTGAAAAATTCGATCACGAATGCATGTTAAAATAATACAAAATATAGTATAAGATAAGCTCTAAACTAGAGACAACATATATAGAAATCACTTATAAGTACATACTCCGTTCGTTTCAAAGAGAATGTCATTTTAGAGACTTTGAAAATTTTCAAAATAAGTGTCACTTTTCCAAAAAAAACTATAATTTTTCCAATATTATCTTAACAACCTACTTAATTTAGTTTATTATTTCCTTATTTCACAAAACATACCATTTAAAAATCAATCCTTAATTTCTCCACAAATAGCTATGATGACATTCGTTTTGAAACAGAGGGAGTATTAGCAAATACATGTACATCATAACTGAGCAAATCCACAAATAATAACCCACATAGAGTTCTAATTATTCAGGAATACATCATGAATGTTAATTGAAATCGACTCTGGAATAATGACGGTGTGATATAAGGATTACCATCTCACATGAAAGCAAAATGATTTTGAGGGTCTCACATTTGTGATTTTAAACAAACCAAATATTGAAATCTTAAAACACTAAAACCATGCATGGCTGGAAACTTGGCATCCTCAGATTACTGGAATGGGAATTTTAATGGATAAATCACATATGAAAACACCAAGATCAAACTAAAAAGGTTATATTGAACAACCCGGTGTACAACTAAAAAAACTAACTTCACATGAAATTCCACCAACAGACTAGTACTCCATCCACCTCAATGTTGTTTCTATATGACATTTGTCAACATGATTGGTATGCCACAAAACTTCAAACCTCTTACACGAACGAATCACATTATGGGTATCAAATTCTGGCTTTTAACCAAATATCAAAATTTTAAAGATTATTGAAACCCAAAATAAGCAACCCTTAAAACTTGTCATCAGATTACAATTTTACATTTAAATTAACAATAGATCACTAATTAGATTAATCCCCTAAATTAACGGCTGTAATTTAAAATTGAACATGTTGTACACATAACAAAGACTATGTTAAAAACAAAAATTATGAGCAGAATGAAACCATCCACTGCTTATATTGCATTAAAATCATCCTCTTCAATCAAAAGCACACATCTAACAATTAACACAGTTATTCCAAAGTTTATACAAATTAAAAAAAAAAAAATATATATATATATATATATAATACTAATTTTAAATAACACACAAACAACCAAAATTTTGTTTTTCAAACATTCTGTAACATCCTAAATAAACTTTTATTTATTTTATCAGAGTTTTTTTTTTCAAAGCACCTAAGAAAAGGTAATAATAATAACTTTTCCCACATAGAACCTTTATAGAATAAATCAAATAATTAGCTATATTTTCACCTAATAAGCCATAGAGGAAATAAATTTTATATCCACACGGAATTAGCAAAACAACCAATATTTTCACTTTAAAACCAACAGTCAATTTTTTTTTTTTTTTAAAAACTAAGAATCCAAATAAGACTAATATCCAAAAAACACATCAAACGAATCCAACCAGTTTTACCAAGAAATTCAAATACTCCTAATAACTTAACCCAATAAAAGTCATCATGAATAAAAATAAACATGTTCAACATAACGTAATTTACTAGCCCCTCTTTCCATCCACTCCTTCCGCCGGCTCCTTAACCTGAAAGTTAATTTAAGAGTATGGGGTGAGCTACATCCAGCTCGTGGAGTTTAGTTTGCTAAAATTAAACATAAGCAAGTAATTCAATACAATCAAATCACCATGTAAAATATCAACATATCATCACAATAATTATCACCATAGCATAATATCACCATAACGAGACCAAATGAATTTGAAACTCAATCCATCATATCACCATATCATCATATTAACATAACAAGCAAACATTTAATTAAAGCATACAAGGAAAGAAAACCCCACCTTAACTGTTGAATGCATGAATGTCGTGCGATTACAGCTTAGTTACGTACTCTTGACCAGACGGACCTAATTAATACATGATACACCTTAATTAATATGTATTTATATCGTAAGGAAATTATTATATAAAAGTATAAGGGGAAAAGATACTAAAGGATTTGGCAGATTGGTAAATAACCTGTTAGATTGGGTTGGAATTTGTTCTATACATTCTGTGAAAATTTATGGGTACATGGCTTTGTAGAAGAATTGGATTACTAAATAAATGTCAACCCCCTAAATTCCTCCTCCCCTACTGGTCTTCGACCTCTCTCCACACACACACACTAACGACACACACCAAAAACATACTGACACACACACAACTCCCTACGCACTTTATATAAATATAGTATTATATACACACATGCAACCATTCCATAAATACATATATATATATATATATATGTATATCTAGCCCACACACAACATACACAAATACTAATATAACACACCAGTGCACGCACTTTACATATATCATATATTATATATATACACAACACTAGACACACAAACTTTATATATATATATATATATATATATATATATATATATATATTAAATACACACCTAAAAATTATACATAAATACATATTCTTATCGCATGAACATAATCCCAAACAATTTAATTCCCTTATCCTCCTAACCCAAATTAATTAAACCCTAATTACATATTGATTTAGTAAATTAAAATGAAGAAGGAAATTTAATAAATCGAAAGAAGAATTTTGTTAAATCAAATGAAGAGAAAGGATTTTGATTTACCTCCGGAAGAACTCAATTTTCTACTGGAGATAGATTTGGAATGACAGCTGTATGTGAAAGAGAAGGATTTTTCTTTCTTTTTCTTTTCGGTAGTGAGCGTAATATGAAAGTGGTTTCCTATTCTACTACCTAGTATTTATACTAGGTTATTTCCCTACTGGGTATTAATCAGAAGCCCCATAGAAAAAGTGCTTTTCTAATAGATATCTGGTAGAAAAGTATTTAGTAGATAGGCATTAATCTGGTCAAGATACGTAATTAACTGACAGCCGTTATGGATAATTATAAATTATGATTTGGGCTCAACTGGGCCCAAATAACTTGATTTGACCCACATAAAATATGTATTATGTATGTTGGGCCTAATAAATAATATAAATATTAATAATCATTAATATAGCCCAAAACATAATAATTCGGGGTGTTACATCCCACCCCTGTTAGAAAAATTTCGTCCTCGAAAAAATAGGGGAACCATGTGTAAAGAATTCTAGATACTTGGCGCGTAACTCAACTTCACATTCCCAAGTAGCCTCCTCGGGCCCATGGAGACTCCATTTCACCTTTACAAGCTCAATGTCCTTGTTCCTCAGTCGATGCATCTTCCTATCCAAAATCACTTCGGGCCCTTCCTCGTATGATAAATCTTTACTCACTTCCAAATTTGAGTAATTGAGGACGTGACTAGGATCGTGAATGTACTTCCTCAACATGGACACGTGAAACACGTTGTGTATTGAGGAAAATTCCGGTGGCAAAGCTAGACGGTAAGCCAAATCCCCGACTCGAGCGAGAATTTCGAATGGTCTGACATACCTCGGCGTCAACTTACCTCTTTTCCCAAAGCGAAAAACACCCCTCGTAGGTGATACCTTCAGGAAAACGTTCTCTCCAACCTCGAACTCTAAGCTCTTCCTACGCTTGTCGGCGTAAGACTTTTGACGATCTTGGGCCACCTTCATTCTTTCTCGAACTTTTTCCACCACCTCTACGGCCTCTTTCACCATATCGGGTCCTACCAGCTTCTTTTCTCCAACTTCATCCCAATACAACGGAGATGATAGACACCGGAACTCCATGCAGCTTTACGATCTCGCGAACGTAAATCTGGGCATTCTGGTCAACTTGTAGGTTCATCTTCACTGGAATAAAGTGGGCGGACTTCGTGAGATGGTCCACCACCACCCATACTGCATGATTTCCTCTCTCAGAACGCGGAAGTCCTACAACAAAATACATAGCTATGTTCTCCCACTTCCACTCAGGGATGTGGAGAGCCTTTAGCACTCCATATGGTCGTTGATGTTCGGCTTTCACTTGTTGACACGTCAAACAACTCTTTACAAACTCGGCCACGTCCTTCTTCAGGCCTTCCCAAGAATACATTCTCCTCAGGTCTTGGTACATCTTGGTACTGCCGGGATGAGCAGTGTATGGCGTACGATTAGCTTCCGCTAGTATCTCCTTCCTCAAAACTGAATCGTTTGGAACACAAACTCTGCCTTCAAACATCAGCACTCCATCCTCCGACAAGGAAAACTTCTCATCACCTATGGATATGATGCGCTCCCTCACCTTAAGCAAACTCTTATCCCGCATTTGTGCCTCTTTAATCCTCTCGTTCAAAGTTGGCTTCACAACCAAAGCTGCACAGACCGCTTCTACCGACTTCGGCGGCGCTACTATCTCGAGTCTCAAATTAGAGAACTCTTTAATCAATCGGTCTTCCTTCGTCAAGATACAAGACATCTCTCCTCTAGCTTTCCGGCTAAGTGCATCAGCCACTACGTTCGCCTTCCCCAGGTGATAGTGTATTGTACACTCGTAATCTTTCACCAGCTCCAACCACCGTCTCTGTCTCATATTTAGTTCCTTCTGTGTGAACATGTACTTCAAGCTCTTATGGTCCGTATATATCTCACACTTACCCCCCTAGAGATAGTGTCTCCAAATCTTCAAAGCATGGACTACCGCAGCCAACTCGAGATCGTGTGTGGGGTAGTTCACCTCATGTTGCCTCAATTGCCTCGATGCGTAGGCTACCACCTTGCCATGTTGCATCAGAACACATCCTAACCCTTGCTTCGACACGTCGCTATAAATCACAAACTCCTTCATATGATCCGGAATTGTCAAAACTGGTGCTGTGATTAACCTCCTCTTCAACTCTTGGAAGTTGTCCTCACATTTCCGATCCCATAAAAACCTTTCCTCCTTCCGTGTTAACCTAGTCATTGGCGCGGCTATTTTCGAAAATTCTTCAATAAATCTTCGATAATAACCGGCAAGACCTAAGAAACTCCGAACTTCATTTACACTGGAAGGAGCCTTCCAATCATTCACAACTTCTACCTTTGCTGGATCAACTTCTATTCCTCGAGTAGCTACAACATGTCCAAGGAATACGACTTTGTCTATCCAAAACTCGCATTTGCTAAACTTCGTGTACAACTTCTCTTTGCGAAGTGTCTCCAACACCAACCTCAAATGTTGTTCGTGTTGTTTCTCATCTCTTGAATACACTGGTATGTCATCTATGAAAACTATGACAAACTGATCGAAGAAAGGATGAAATACACGATTCATCAAGTCCATGAAAACTGCTGGCGCATTACTCAGTCCGAACGGACTAACTACAAACTCGTAGTGACCATACCGGGTTCTGAATGCAGTCTTTGGGATATCACTCTCCCTAATCTTCCAATTGGTGATATCCTGATCTTAGATCGATCTTAGAGAAAACTCCGGCACCCCTAAGCTGATAAAAAAGATCCTCAATCCTTGGGAGTGGATACTTATTCTTTATCGTGAGTCGGTTAAGTTCACGATAATCAATACACATCTTCATAGACCCATGCTTCTTCTTCACAAATAACACCGGAGTACCCCAAGGTGAAACACTTGGTCTGATAAAACCCGTGTCGAGTAGTTCCTGCACTTGTACCTTCAGTTCTTGCAACTCCTTTGGTGCCATATGATATGGAGCCTTCGACACCGGGGCTGCACCAGACACCAATTCTATGGTGAACTCCACCTGTCTGTTGGGAGCAATTCCAATAAGATTCTCTGGAAACACATCAGGGAATTCTTTGACCACTGGTACCTCAGCAATCGTCAACTCCGCAGATGATTTTGCCATCACATTCACCAAAAATCCTTGAGACCCCTTCTTTCAAAGCAATTTCACAGCCTTCATTGCTGTTAAAACACGTGGAACTAATCTCGTCTTAACTCCATGGAAAACCACCTTTTCATCCCTCGACGATCGCAACGTTATCTCCCTTTCGGAACACTTGATTTCGTTCAATGTTCGCTTAACCAATCCATACCCAGAATTACATCGAAGTCATTCATCTCTAACACATAAAGGTCAGCCCCTAGTCTAAGTTCGTTCACATCCAAAGTCATCTCCCTAACCATCTTATGAGTAGACAAAGCTTTACCCGAAGGTATACTAATCTCAAGTAGTTTATCAACTCTACAACTTATAACACCCAACATATCACAAAACTTCTTAGAAACAAACGAATGGGTAGCACCCGTATCAAACAACACTAAAGCAGGTATTCCAGCTACATGCGACATACCTGACATAGTGTCTGGATTCCGCTCAGCATCTTGTTGCGTAATACCGAACATCCTAGCTCTGCCCCCAGGGCCAGGATTTGGAGCCCTTCTGTCCGGACCAGCTGGCTTCCTAGGGCAGTGCGAAACTGTGTGCCCTATCTCAAAGCAACGAAAACACCTGTTCTGTCCCAGCAGGCACTCTCCTCGGTGCCCCTTTCCACACTTAGGGCATATTGTCGGGTTAACTGCTAGTGCGGGTCTAGATGGCCCAATATTTCTTCCCCTCTTATTCTACGTATCCACTCGGGTTTCCTGCCATCACCTCTTGTTGGAGCTTTCCACCTTCCTTAGCCTTGCTGTCTCTATATCCATACTGGCAGATATATCCTCTGCCCTCGCAACTGCTTCAGCGTAGGTCATAGCTCCGGGTCCCACCAAGTAATGGCGAATCTCAGCCCGCAGACCATTGCGGAACCTCTGGGCTTTCTTCTGTGGTGTGTCGACTAAGTGAGGCGCGAACCGACACATGTGGTTGAACTTACGCTCATAGTCAGTTACCGTCATCCCACCATGAGTGAAACTCAGGAACTCAGCTTCCATCTTTTCCCGGTATACCCGGGGATAGTATTTCTCCTTGACAACTTCAGTGAACTGTTCCCAAGCTAGCCCAACACGTTCTGCCATGGGTCGTAGCCTCCAGTAGTCATTCCACCAAGTCCGCGCATCTCCCTTCAAAAGGAAAGCAGCGCACAATACTTTCTGGTTATCCGTGCAGGCCATGTTATCAAAGATACTTTGCAAGGTAAGAAGCCACTCCTCTATATCTGCGGGGCCTTCAGTTCCAGAGAATGCTGGTGGAGCAAACTTGTTGAATTGAACGATCACCTGTGCTTGCGAAGGCTCCTGAGGTGGAGCATTATGTTGTGCCCCTTGTAGTAGGGCAGCCAAACCCGCCATCATTTGTTGGGGATCAAGGGCCCCCGCTGGTGCTCCTGCACCTGGGTTCGCGGGTGGTGCATTCACAGGAGGTGGGTTCACTGGTGGAGGATTGTTCCCATTGTTGCATCGTGATGCCATGACCCTACAACCGACCGAACACTACTTATAACACAATACTATGAAATGCAACAATAATAACGAAGTAGAAATGGGGAGAATGAAAGAAGAAAGAAACGAATAAGAGCAGTTTCATTAAATATAAATAAACAAATGTCATTCATATTCCAAGACTGAAACCAAAATAAAAAAGAAGGAAATTGTCATTGTTGCTTCATACTACCGCGAAAAAAAAAAACTAAACGAAATGTCATAAATCAATCTAATCAATAACTATAGGACGATTCGAGCCATCTCCAGGCTTGTTCCAAAACATGAGAAAATCACTATCACTGCCACCGTCAGAATCACTCAGTTGATCTTCACCACTACTGTTGTCCGAGCTTGAACTACTGTGAGAATTGTCAGCTTCAACATTCGCCCCGGGTTCTTTCTCAGGATCTTCTTCGTGATCTTCCTCATCCTCTACCGGGTTCGCAACCGGCTTAGGCATAGGCGCAGGTGCAACTGGCTCAGGTGCGACTGGAGGCGCCACCTAAATCCTTCCATATGCGTACATCCTTAGCACTTCTACTACGGAGTACTGAAACACATCCACCTCCATTCTTTCTGCAATAGGTCTCCTCAAACCCGCATCAAAGTGATTGAACAGTGCAGTATCCCAAGGATCCGGTAGCTCTGCTATCAACCTCTGAGTGTGTCGAACGGGGTTTTCGCGGCGGCTAGACAGCCACTCACGCAGTCTATCCACGAGAACCTCTGGAACGCTCCTAGGTCTCCCAATCCTACCTCCTGAGGAACCCCTAGCAGCAGAGGATTCCCCTTCCTCGAAACGAACACGTTTCCTAGCGGTCAAACTTGGGCCAGCCATACTATTCTATACCCACAATGCATGTAACGTAAAATATACGCAATGATGTGTAAGTATGAAATCTTTATGAAATCATGATCATGTAATGATGAAACGAAAATTTGGTACCTTGAGCCGAGCGAAGGAGCGTAGATGGAAAGGGCATTTATATATACGTTGTCATCCTAATTCACATAAATATACTAAAAGCAATAATAAATAAAAATAATAATGGGTTTACATATATATATAGCATATAATTATTTTTTTAAGCGAGTCTACAGAAACGCAGACCTGCTCTGACACCATATGGAACATCCTAAATAAACTTTTATTTATTTTATCAGAGTTATTTTTTTCTTTTTTTTTCAAAGCACCTAAGGAAAGGTAATAATAAATTTTCCCACATAAAACCTTTAATAGAATAAATCAAATAATTAGCTACATTTTCAACTAATAGGCCATAGACGAAATAAATTTTATATCCACACGAAAATAGCAAAACAACCAATTTTTCCAGTTTAAAACCAACAGTCAATTTTTTTTAGAAAAAAATTAAGAATCCAAATAAGACTAATATCCAAAAATACATCAGACGAATCCGGCCAGTTTTACCAAGAAATTCAAAGAAATTCAAATACTCCTAATAACTTAACCCAATAAAAGTCATCATGAATAAAAATAAAAATGTTCAACATAACGTAATTTACTAGCCCCTCTTTCCATCTACTCCTTCAGCCGGTTCCTTAACCTGAAAGTTAATTTCAGAGTATGGGGTGAGCTACATCCAGCTCGTGGGGTTTAGTTTGCTAAAATTAAACATAAGCAAATAATTCAATACAATCAAATCACCATGTAAAATATCACCATATAATCATAATAATTATCACCATAGCATAATATCCATAACGAGATCAAATAAATTTGAAACTCAATCCATCATATCACCATATCAACATATTAACATAACAAGCAAACATTTAATTAAAGCAAACAGGGAAAGAAAACGCCACCTTAATTGTTGAATGCGTGAATATCGTGCGATTAGAACTTAGTCACGTCTTGACCAGACGGATCTAATTAATACATGATACATCTTAATTAATATGTATTTATATCGTAAGGAAATTATATATATAAAAGTATAAGGGGAAAAGATACTAAAGCGTTTGGCAGATTGGTAAATAACGTGTTAGTTAGGGTTGGAATTTGTTCTATACATTCCGTGAAAATTTATGGGTACATGGCTTTGTAGAAGAACTGGATTACTAAATAAATGTCAACCCCCTAAATTCCTCCTCCCCTACTGGTCTTCGACCACTCTCCGCACACACACACTAACGACACACACCAAAAACATACATACACACACACACAACTCCCTAAACACTTTATATAAATATAGTATTATATACACACACGCACCCATCCCATATATATATATATATGTATATCTAGCCCACACACAACATACACAAACACTAATATAACACATCAGTGCACGCACTTTACATAAATCATATATTATATATATACACAACACTAGACACACACACACACACTATATATATATATATATATATATATATTAAATACACACCTAAATATTATACATAAATACGTATTCTTATCGCATGCACATAATCGCAAACAATTTAATTTCCTTATCCTCCTAACCCAAATCAATTAAACCCTAATTACCTATTGATTTAGCAACTTAAAACGAAGAAGGGAATTTAATAGATCAAAAGAAGAATTTTGTTAAATCAAATGAAGAGAAAGGATTTTGATTTACCTGCGGAAGAACTCAATTGTCTACTAGAGATAGATTTGGAATGTCGGTTGTATGTGAAAGGGAAGGGTTTTTCTTTCTTTTTCTTTTCGATAGTGAGCGTAATATGAAAGTGGTTTCCTATTCTACTGCCAAGTATTTATACTAGGTTATTTCCCTACTGGGTATTAATCAGAAGCCCCATAAAAAAAGTGCTTTTCTTATAGATATCTGCTAGAAAAATATTTAGTAGATAGGCGTTAATCTGGTCAAGATACGTAATTAACTGACAGCCTTTATGGATAATTATAAATTATGATTTGGGCTCAACTGGGCCCAAATAACTTGATTTGACCTACATAAAATATGTATGATGCATGTTGGGCCTAATAAATAATAGAAATATTAATAATCATTAATATAGCCCAAAACATAATAATTTGGGGTGTTACACATTCACAGTGGCACAATTCATGTTAACTGCAGTTTTCCAATATACAATCTACAATAAACACAAAACATACTATTATAACTACAAAACATGCAACTACTTATGTACAGACTTGTCAATATCATGAAAATTCTTCCATGAACAACTAAACACATTCACATAGTAAATCTTTCCTAAATGTTCATCCAATCAATCACCCATTTGCATAAGTACTTATATTTACCCAAAATGAAATCCTACCTACTTACCTAATCACCATCTCCAGAATCGCTCTAGTCTCACAGGGAAATGACCGACCATCCATCCACCATTTTCCTCCAGCGATTGCATGGTCCACCAGAGATCGACCATGTCCAACCTTTCTCCGCAAATAGGTATCTGAACTCCTCCAAATACATCTCAACCTGCAAATTTATACACATTATGATATGACAGAATTCCAAGTTGATTTAACCATTAAATATAAAATTGGTGTACAAAGACAAATAAATGTGATTATTCCATCAATCACTCGTAAGAGACCCAAATAATCGACTTCTTACCACTTTTGAAACTCTTCCTACACGAGGCCCCCTTCCGTACATTGATCGATGGTGCCGATCTCGTGCCCTTTCCCAACAGTGGTTGACGAACAAGTCCTTCCACCTCCAGATCCTTCCAACAATCGCTGAAGTACTAATTTTTTTTCCCACGATTCACGAAAATTTGGACTGCGATTTCCATCACAAAATCTCTAAAATTTTAGGCTGTCAAGTCCTCCGTGTGCATGGCATTATGGATTGTAGCGATCACAAGAGTAGCATCCTCTGAAGGGGAAAATATTTTGGGTTCTTGATTGGCAGGTAGCTCGTATCTTGCCATTGTAGAAGAGGGAGTGTGTTTGTAACAAAGAGAATAGTTGAGATAGGGGGAGATGATTTTTTTACTCTTGCTGAGATAAGAGAGAAGTTTAGGAAAAAAATATGAATTTGGAGGCAAAGGGTCAAGTTATTTGATGTGTTTTATTAGCGTGTTGTCTACTTAGTTTACATTCTCGATAAAAATCTAATGATGACATATAATTTTTATTATTTGGTGATAAAAAAAATCTAATTTTAGATATTTAAAACTTATAGAGTGTTTCATACATATGTATACCAATTCATTGCTTAAGTGTTTCAAATCAAATATTAGTGTTTTAAATTGGCTATCCTGCAGTTTACAATTGGTTCTTTTATGTGAAAAAAATAATAATACACTATCAGAAGATCTAAAATTACAGACGTAAATTAGTAACAAATTAAATCGGATAATAATATAAAAATAGAATAGAAATAAAATAGTGTAGAAAAGCTACACACATTCAATAGTAACCGATTATTGACGAGTTAACAATTGAATATTAGAGCCATACATAATCTGTATCTATTCGTTATGTAATTTAGTCTCTAATATCTAAATAGAGGGAGAAATTTCATCTCCAAAGTCACCACCAACTAAATTCGGTCTCTAAAACTTAAAAGACAATGACTATGAAGACCATATAATTCATCTCTATTACGCCACTACTTTAGATTGGGCACGGATATCACGTAATTAGAGATTGATTTTTCCGTATCTTAATTGATTTTTGGCAGTAGTGGTAAGACCTTGAAATTAAAATTTATATAGTGTGGTATACTTTAATTTAACTAATAAAATGTGTAGGCTATAATACTATTGTATCCTTAGTCAATTATCGTTTGTTAGGAGCCATAACATAATCACTGCATCCGCATACACATATTTGAAAGAATTAAATTGATTTGAGATATGTTTGATTATAAACCCCCATTTAGAATCAAACTAATGGGTATATTCATAAACAAACAAATAAAGTTGAGGAAAAATATCATGGAAAATTCGCTTATCAATCAATAATATGATACTCCATTTTTTCTACAATGATGAAATTATTGAATATTGAAAAAATTCATTGTAATAATTTACCCATTTCGATACTGATTGAAATTAAATGGAGGTCTTGCCAATACTACAAAAGTATACGATAATACTAACCTGAAATACTTATGGTAGAAAGACTATAAAAAGGTGATTCTTATATAGCACTTAGAATTGTAGCATGTATTGTTACCTTAAGCATGCGAATTGATTAGTAACATTAGCTTAATAATTATCTTTAGGTAGATTCACATAATCTACATAATTTGGAAAGGTTGTTGATTTTTATACAAAACTGTTGGTTATATGGAATTTTTTTAGGGATAATGTAATCTTGTGTTTTTTGAGATTTAGTTATTAGATCTTAAATGAAGATAAATAATAATAATTGGAATGATTTACTGTAATATAGGTCTAGTAACTATATATCTATTATTATAAATACGGTAACCGACTTTATGAAAAATAACACATCCCCAAAAAACATATTAATAATGACGCCCTACACGTTATTGTCTACTATTTACTACTTCTCCAAAAATATAATTAATTAAGTAGCTGTATTACATATACAAAAATAATGTTAATAATATTACATAACAAGATAAATACAAGAAAATAAGGGATATTACATAACAATTTTAATAATATTACACAATCCGGTGCCTAAAATTCTAGCCAAAGCTATAATTGAAAATGAGTTGTAATTGATGACCAATATCGATATGTTTTAATAGTCATGTTGCATTTTAGACTTAGCTTGAAGATTTATTTTTTCTTTTATTAAATTTTTTTGAATCTCAAATAATAAGTATATATATTAGATATAGTTATTGTTCTGCTAAGCGTATGGGTTTTTTGCCACAACTAAATAGTTTCACATAAAAAGGAGAATGACTGAAAATATAGGTTCTGTATAGGGTTACCACATTAATTAAGATCCATATGATTATTATTTTTTTCCCCAATTACTTATTAGTCGTTAATGGATAGGTAATTTTTTTTTGGCACCTTTAGTGAATTTACTAGTATATTTGAAACTACGAGCCGTTGTAAACAATCTTGCAAGGTTGTAGCAAATTCGGTTGAATCTATATGTGATAATGTAGCGCCCCAATCCCATTAATTCGAGATTGAAGTGCTACTAAATTATTCTTTTCTTTTAATTAAGTAATAAATCAGATAAAGTACGAAAGCGTGACATAAAATATTTATCGGATAAAAGAAGAAATTTTATTGACAATAAAACACTGCCAAAATATATTTACACTAGTAGTTCCAAAGTTTCTAAGAAAATGAAAACACCCGGATTTTGTGACACATAAACTCATTTATATACATAGAAGAGGCAAAAACATCTTAAAGTTGCGGGTAGAAAAAAGGAACCCGGTGACCTTTGCCGCGATAGCCCCGCCACCTCGCTCAACTAACCTGAAGATTTGTAATTATGGGCATGAGTATAAACTTAGTGGGAACTTTGTAAGCACTTATACTAAATGAAGATGCTCAATAATAAATACATCCTTGACTTAGGAGCCCATCTTACTACTCAAAAGCCATATTGCTAGACTTAGTGGCGAATCTTATGACTCCCAAACCTTACTCAAAAGTCAATCTTACGACTTAAGAGCCTTTCTCAAAAGTCAATCTTACGACTTAAGAGGTATCATATCAATAAGCCC
Organism: Ajuga chamaepitys; assembly: GCA_958295605.1. Lineage (NCBI taxonomy): Eukaryota > Viridiplantae > Streptophyta > Magnoliopsida > Lamiales > Lamiaceae > Ajuga > Ajuga chamaepitys. Next base: position 28,901,689 of record OY282498.1, read on the forward strand.
GAAGGTAAACATATTTATCAAAGTACAAGTTCAGTATCATAATGTACTTACAAATAGCCCAATTACCCACTTTTTATGCTTGCTTTAAAGTAGGTAAGTCGCGTACGTCCCAAGGCCCCACCTGCACTACACCTAGCACATGTTGTTTAATTAATTATTATTACTTATCGGGCTTAGTATTTAACAATTATTAAGTGTGGTACACTATCCTTGAATTATATATATTTTTACAATCTCTAACACATAAGCCAAGTTGTTATAAAATATAGTCCTAAATTAAAAGGCCTAACTATCTTATTAAATTTAAATTATTAACTACATTAATAAATATTTTAAACTAAATAACATGCATCTTAAACAACAACTATTTAATACAAACTTAAGAAAATAGCTAAATTTATAAATCTACTTAAATCGGTCGGTAGCGCCCCAATCCCATTAATTCGGGATTGGAGCGCTACAGAGTGGTATCAGAGCGGGTCTACTTTTCTGTATACTTGTTTTATAAAAAGAAATCGAGGGGAACCGTGACTTTGCCAGTAGACTCACACTCGCTCCAAGGTATGTATATTTTACTATTAGTGTGTACGATTTGGAAATATTTTACTTTGAATTTACATTTCGTAAAATAACATGATATTTGTGAGATGTCCTTGAAATTTTACCACCAATTAGGAAACCAAAATAGAGATTTTGATCCATATTTCTTCTTTATGATAGGATGGTTCGTAGGAGGCAAACGGCTAGAAAACAAGTAATATATAGACGCAGAGTACTTGCTGATAGAAATGTGTCATCACCTGCAATATCTATTTATCAGGGGTCTAGGCAGGGAGCACATCAGAACATATAAGAATATATTATCATGTTACAGGGACGCCGCAATAATGCTATACGCAGGGACACTATATTAGCGAGGATGAGGCAGCAGTGCACTTAAGAGAAACTATCATCCCATCCCTTAGATCCATCGCCCGTTGGATTTATGATAACATGCTTACGGTAGACTCTATTATTGGACCAGTTATTAATTATAAACGCTTTGGACTTCGCCTGGCAGTAGCTGTCAAGAACCGACAAAGGTGTCTCACTATTGCAGATCGAATGGAGAGAGAGGCTGAAAACCAGAAGCAAAAGGCAGACCGATATAATGAAGTTACGGCTAGCAAGCGTTTAGAGGTTGTTACTAACGAACGTCTTGCTGGGCGTGCTAGAGAATTAGCAGAGTTCTATCGCGAATATGCAAGATTGCAGCGTGAGGAAGCAGGCATAATAGAAGGAGATGAGGAGGAAGAGGATCCTTTAGAAGAAAGTGAACCTAATGAGTCTATAGGGTTAAATCCTGGTGAGAGCATACCAACTAGGGGTCGTCGTGTGCGTGCCCCACCAGCAGAGAAGCAAGTAGGCCCAAGTAATTGGTTCCGATATAGTTGGAAACCTAGATGATGTACATATAGTAATAGTTGATAGCTTTTGTATAATGAAGCTTAGTACATGACTAGACCGTAAGTACCCTTTTGCTAATAGGAATGTATATAAGTCATCCTTTTGATCATGCTTATCTTTTTACTTGTAAAAGCATGATAAACCAATCGACATTTTGTATGTACTCATTACACTTTTTCCCAAAAGTATGGAAGTACGAGGAAGACCACGTAAACATGTGCAAAATGAAAATGAGCCATTTATTGGGCTAGCTGTTGAGAGGCAACCTCCACCAGCTGTTGAAGTACAAGGAGCAGATTTTGCATGGGAGTTCCTGAACTCTCTGTAGGATCTCATACAACAAATACCAGCTAACCAAAATATACCGAATCCACATAACCAGGGTGTTAATACTAATGTCATTATAGAGCAATTTCGTCATTTTTCACCAACAAGATTCAGAGGTAGCGAAGGACCCATGGTCGCTGAGGAGTGGATTCTTGAGCTTGAAAGAATCTTTGACCATATGGAATCAACTGAAAATCGAAAATTTTCATGCGCAATATTTTAACTCGTAGAAAATGTTGGACACTGGTGGAAATCACACGAGCGAACAATGACGAATGAGAAAAAGCAAAATATGACCTGGAATGGTTTTAAGAACATGATGATGGATCGTTATTTTCCACAGTCTATCCGTGACCAAAAGGAAATTGAGTTTGTCAATCTGAAGCAGGGAACCCTTCCAGTAATGGAGTATGAAAGACGTTTTAATCAATTATCTAAATATGCTCCACACTTGGTTGATACAGATGAGAGAAAAGCAAGACGTTTCGAGAGAGGTTTGCGTCCAGAGTCGGAGGTATCGTGTTGGGTTTGAAACTGCCTGCGTACCATGAAACGTTTGAACGAGCACATATTGTATCCCTTAGCCAGAATTTAGAATACAACCAGAAACCTCAAGAGCAACCCAGGAAAAGAAAATGGGATTTTAGAGATAGGAATATGACTAACCACATGGTGAAGAGGGCAAACCCAAGGGGATGACCAGGACCAAATGCAGTTCCGATATGTCCTAATTGCAATAAGCACCACTATGGAGAATGTTTGGTGGGAAAGAATGTTTGCTATAAGTGTCATCGACCAGGACATAGGTATTGGGAGTGCACTACTACACATATCAAGGCGCCATAAATTGTTAATGCACCAGACAAGAAATCGGGGAAGGCACATGTTTTTACTCTAGCACAAGAAGAGTTAACGGAGGAGAATGAAACCATGGCAGGTATGCTACTTGTATTCGACCTTCTGGTATATATTTTGTTTGATACTGGTGCATCACATTCTTTTATATCCGAAGATTTTAAAAGGAAGTTAGGTCTGAAAGGTAATACAAATGGAGAAGAGTTAACGATAAGTATTCCCTCAGGAGAAACTATTAGGACAAAGGATATTGTGATTTGTGTGAAGTTTTTGATAGGTAACCAAGAACTGGAAGCCGATCTATATGTATTAGCGATGAAATGTTTTGATGTTATTTTATGTATAGATTGGTTGACAAAGAATAAAGCAACAATTCGATGTTTTGAGTGTGAAATAGATTTCGAAAGAACAATAGGATCTAAATTCACCTTTTACGGAGCCAAAACTAATACCAGACCACATATCGTGTCAGCAATGAAGGCTGTAAGAATGTTACGGAAATGGGGAAGTGAAGGCTACCTTGTGAATGTTATGGAAAATAATATTGTTGAGGTTACATCTACTGATATACCAACGGTAAGAGATTACGTGGACGTATTTCTAGACGAGTTGCCTGGAATACCTCCTGATCGACAGGTTGAATTCACAATAGATTTGGTGCCTGGAGCTGTACCTATACCTAAAGCACCTTATCGAATGTCACCTAAGGAATTACAAGAATTAAAAATACAGCTTCAAGAGCTGCTGGACAAGAAGTTTATCAGGCCAAGTGTCTCTCCATGGGGAGCCTCTGTATTGTTTGTAAAGAAGAAAGACGGATCACTTAGAATGTGCATTGATTATCGGGAACTCAACCGCCTAACAATCAAGAACAAGTATCCCTTGCCTAGAATAGAAGATCTTTTTGAACAGCTGAAGGGAGCTAGCGTGTTCTCAAAGATCGATCTCAGATCGGGCTACCACCAACTCAAGGTCAAAGAATGTGATATTTCTAAGACGGCCTTCAGAACACGATATGGACATTATAAGTTCATAGTAATGCCTTTTGGATTGACAAATGCACCTGCAGTATTCATGGATTTGATGAATAGGGTATTCCATCCTTATCTGGACTAGTTTGTCATAGTTTTCATTCATGATATTCTAGTATACTCAAGAGAGAAAGAACAACACGAGAAGCATCTTAGAACTATACTAGGTACCCTACGACTGGAGAAGCTTTATGCCAAATTTAGCAAATGTGAATTTTGGCTAGATCGATTTATTTTTCTAGGCCATATTATCACGGCTAATGGAATCGAAGTGGATCTCGCCAAGGTTGAAGCAGTAATAAATTGGAAAGCTCCGAAGAATGTGAATGAGGTCCGAAGTTTTCTGGGTCTAGCTGGTTACTATAGAAGATTCATTCAAGATTTCTGAAAGATCGCTTGGCCTTTGACTCAATTGACAAAGAAGAGCAACCAGTTCCACTGGACTGACGAATGTGAAAACAACTTTCAAGAGCTTAAGCAGAGACTCGTAACAACGCCTGTTCTAATTATCCCTGGCGGATCAGAAGGATTTTCCATTTACACCGATGCCTCAAAGTTAGGACTAGGATGCGTTTTGATGCAACATGGAAAAGTCGTTGCTTATGCCTCAAGACAATTGAAACCTCATGAGTTAAACTACCCTACACATGACCTAGAACTAGCTGCTGTTGTTCACGCATTAAAGATATGGCGTCATTATCTCTATGGTAGGAAATGTGAAATTTACACAGACCATAAGAGTCTAAAGTACTTTTTCACACAAAAGGAACTCAACATGCCCCAAAGAAGATGGCTGGAGCTAGTATAGGATTATGATTTCACCATCCACTGTCATCCGGGCAAGGCAAATGTCGTAGCTGATGTACTTAGTAGGAAAAATGAAAGTCATATGGCCACTCTCCCAACACAACAAGAGCTATTATTAATAGAATTTGCTAAGTTGAATCTAGATTTTGTGAAGTCAGGCAATGCTACTGCTATGATCGCAGCATTAACCATGCAACCTACCTTGAGAGATCGAATAAAGGTAGCACAAAGAACTGACAAATTCCTCCTCAAGATGAAAGACCGGGCAATTGCAGGAACCATCAAGGGGTTCTTTGTAACACCAGATGGAACTTTAACATACAAAGGAAGATTTTGCGTACCTAAGGATAATGACGTAAGGAAGGAAATTCTTGAAGAAGCTCACAATACCCCGTACACAGCTCATCCAGGAGGAACGAAAATGTTCAAGGACCTAAAAGAGATCTATTGGTGGAGAAATATGAAACGATCAATAGGGTAATTTGTTGAAAGATGTTTAACATGCCAACAAGTTAAAGTAGAACACCAGCGACCTTCAGGACTCTTACACCCTTTAGAGATTCCCGAATGGAAGTGGGAACACATAATAATGCACTTTGTTACCGGACTACCACGAACAACAAAAAGGAATGCAACTATTTGGGTGATCATTGACAGACTTACAAAGACAACACACTTTATACCAGTAAGAATGACGCTTAACATGGATCAACTTGCTCAACGGTATGTAGACGAGATTGTTAGATTACACGGAGTACCAGTGACCATAGTTTTGGACAGAGATACACGTTTCACCTCCAAATTCTGGAGAAGTCTACAAACGGCCCTTGGGACAAAGCTCAACTTCAGCACATCATATCATCCACAAACTGATGGACAGTTAGAAAGAACAATACAGACACTCGAAGATATGCTTAGAGCTTGTGTACTAGACTTTGGAGGAAGCTGGGAAACATATTTGCCACTAGTAGAATTTTCTTATAATAACAATTACCAAGCTACCATAAAGATGGCACCGTATGAAGCACTCTACGGGAGGAGATGTAGATCGTCGATTTACTGGGATGAAGTTGGAGAACGAAAGATCTTAGGCCCTGAGCTCATCGATAGAACCATCTGAGTAATAACTAAGATTCGAGAAAGAATCAAGGCTGCCCAGGATCGACAAAAATCATATGCTGACACGCGAAGGAAGGATCTACAATTCAATACCGGTGATAAGGTTTTTCTCAAAATGGCACCAATGAAAGGAGTAATACGCTTCGGAAAGAGAGGGGAGTTAAAACCCAGATATATTGTCCCATTTGAGATTCTAGAGAGAATTGGAGACGTCGCCTATAAGTTAGCTCTACTGCCAGAACTTACCAATATCCATAACGTCTTTCATGTATCAGTACTTAGGAAGTATGTCCCAGATTCAAATCACGTTATTCATCATGAGAATCTGAAGGTCAATAAAAACCTCACTTATGAAGAGAACTCCATTGCTATCCTAGGAAGAAAAGTTCACACTTTGAGGAATAAAGAGATTCCCTTAATACTAGTACAGTGGAGTAGACATGAAAAGGAAGAAGCTACTTGGGAACGACAAGATGAGATCTTAGCAAAATATTCGAATATCCTAAACCAAGTAAGTACAATTTCGAGGACGAAATTTTTAAAAATAGGGGAGACTGTGATACCCCGCATCTTTGAAAAACAATAAAATATATTCTTTGCATTTTAAAATATTTTTACCAATTTTATTTTAGTTTAAATTGCAAAGTTATTTGACCTTTATGATTTTATTTTAGAAAAATAAGTGTGACCGCGATGTACCTGGTCGACTACACTCCTAACACCTAAAAGGAAAGAATTAAAAATTGAAAATATAGAAGCTTAAAGTTGACATCGGGCTTAAGAAATAAGAAACAAAATTAATTTATTCTAAATACTTTACATTTACCTAAAATAAAAACTAAAGTTAAAATATATATATATATAAGTTTATACATGTAATAAAGTTAATATGATAATATAATAATAACTATATATATATGTGCATACCTACGAATAAGCATTACATATAATAATAATAATGATAATAAATTAGTAATATTCTATTTTTAGTAAAACACATTACTATATTTAGTAAACTAAACATCGTAAGTTATAACCCAATCTAGCTTACTATATGTAGTAAAGGTATAAGGTAATGTATTTGTAGTAAAATAGGTATCCCACATCGAAAATAAGTTTGTAAAATTTACAAAGATTTCTATATAAATAGGCAGTAAACTATACCTTAGAAATAATAACTAAACATTGCATTGAATATATTGGATTTCCTTTAACTAGAAGGTCCTTACTAGTTTATTTTTGACAATGCTCGGGCCGGTGTTTTGGGAAGTTGTCGTATAGTGTTAAAATCTTTTGAGGTATGTCTTCTTTAATAGTCTTCTTTTCTTATTGTCATTGTCATTTATAGTTTATATAGATTTAGGAATTTCATTATTTTCTCGATTTAAGAAGATTTATAAATTTAGCTATTTTCTTAAGTTTGTATTAAATAGTTGTTGTTTAAGATGCATGTTAGTTAGTTTAAAATATTTATTAATGTAGTTAATAATTTAAATTTAATAAGATAATTAGGCCTTTTAATTTAGGACTATAATTTATAAAACCTTAGCTTATGTGTTAGAGATTGTAAAAATAGATATAATTCAAGGATAGTGTACCACAGTTAATAATTGTTAAATACTAAGCCCGATAAGTAATAATAATTAATTAAACAACATGTGCTAGGTGTAGTGCAGGTCGGACCTTGGGACGTACGCGACTTACCTACTTTAAAGCAAGCATAAAAAGTGGGTAACTGGGCTATTTGTAAGTACAGTATGATACTGAACTTGTACTTTGATAAATATGTTTGCCTTCGGGTTTATTGATATGATACCTCTTAAGTCGTAAGATTGGTTTTTGAGAAAGGCTCTTAAGTCGTAAAATTGGCTTTTGAGTAAGGCTTAGGAGTCGTAAGATTGGCCTCTAAGTCTAGCAATATGACTTTTGAGTCGTAAGATGGGTTCCTAAGTCAAGGATGTATTTATTATTGTGCATCTTCATTTAGTATAACTGCTTACAAAGTTACCACTGAGTTTATACTCATGCCCATAATTACAAATCTTCAGGTTAATTGAGCGAGGTGGCGGGGCTATTGCGGCAAAGGTCACCGGGTTCCTTTTTCCTGCCCGCAACTTTAAGATGTTTTTGCCTCTTCTATGTATATAAATAAGTTTATGTGTCACAAAATCCGGGTGTTGTCATTTTCTTAGAAATTTTGGAACTACTAGTGTAAATATGTTTTGGCAGTGTTTTATTGTCAATAAATTTTTTGCTTTTATCCGATAAATATTTTATGTGAGGCTTTCATACTTTATCTGATTTATTACTTAATTAAAAAAAAAAAAAATTAGTAGCACTTGGGATTGGGGTGCTACGTATAGTATGTGATGCACGTAAAATAACCAAACATTAGTTTTTTTCTTTTAGCCACTCATGCGGTTGCAGAAATAGTAGATTCAACACATTTTTGCTCGTCCAATTTTTATGATGGGTATTGACAAGTGAATATATGGAATATTGAAGAGCTCTAGAATAAATGATTGTCAAAATATTAGAGTAGTTACTATAAGGTAGTCACTTATACATAAGATACAAAAGGAATTTTTGCAACTAATTTGCAGTTACTAATGCATTTGTAAATTTTTTTGGCAACTAATTTGTAATTAATGTGTTTGTTACTAAAAGTAGTTGCAAAAGAGATTGTCATATTATAGCCAATTCAGGTAAAATTGTATGAAATATTTTATGTAACTAGTAATGGTTACAAAATGGTTTTTTTTTTTGATAACCACTCTTATAGTTGCAAAAGACTAGCGACGAATTCTCTTTTTCCTTGTAGTGATTATGAAAGAATTATAGTTGATGACCAACTTTTGTAAGTTTTAAAAATTATGTTTCACTTTAGACTTATACCATAGGTCAAGATATAGTTGATTAGTACATATGACTTATACCATATGTCAAGATATTTTGTTGTTTACAGGGTAATCACATTAAGTATTACGCATATGATTTTTATTTTTTTCCCAAAATATACATTAGTTATTTTTTAGTAACCATTACTGTATCTGTAAAAATATTACTCGCAACATATATTTAGGAATTTAAATTGTTTGTCTTCACATATTTTAGGTTAGTTGATATATTGAATTGTAAACAAAATTATGACAAACAAATATTTAAATGCACAAGTAATATGAAAAATAATATGCTATGACATATCTATTTTGAGACTATGCCCTCATAACCACATATTTTAAACTCAAACATCCCAATCATGCCAGCATGTGCCTGGTCGTGGTTCCCCAGGCAACTCTTCCCATCCTCCACTATAAGGAGGTCTGTTTACAGTTCGCAGTATCCACCACAGATCGAGCAGATCCATAAATTTGCAATTGTAGAGGTATGCGAATTGGATCAAGAAACTTCGTATTTCCTACATCAAAATGGTAAAATCCATATTAATAATACAAATTTCAATTAAAAAAAAATGCATTAACATATAAATTTATATATATGTTAATATTATATAACCACCTATATAGATTTAGGAGTTTGTATGTTGGATAGCAAAGAAACATATACACTTACATTTGTGTTCCACAATCGAATTCTTGTTGTAGTACGGTAATCTTGCTCTACAACGTTAGTCCAGTAGTAATATTTGAACTCGTCTCTGAATGTTTGCATCTTTTCATATCGACTCTGGAACAATTTCAGCACCAAAACGAATAAACAACTTTTCAGAAAGGCTCCTTAGGTGTAGATCTCGAAACGTAACTGAATCATCCAATCTATGAACTGTATGGCCTAACGCGGCCAACTGTTCGACTAAGTAGACCTCCTCGTCAGCAGACCAAGACCTTTGTCCTTCCCTCTCTTCTTCTCTAATCGGAGCCATTGTTCTGTAAATTTTGAAACGACAATCTTAGTTCGGACACTAACAATTTAAGTATTACTAATCTGTAAGTAATATGATGGTCAGAATATAAATTGGGGATTCTTATATAGGAGTTAACAATTATGTATTACTAATTCACATAATCTACAGAATTTGGAAGGGTTATTTCATTTAATGCGAAACTGCTGAGTATATGGAAAGTTTCGAGGGATAATGTAATGTTTAGACTTTGAGATTTAGATGTATTATCTTAATTGAAGACGAATAATACAAATTGAAGCCTTACACAATAATATAGTTCCGGTAACTAACTATGTATTAATACACTTAAGTTGGCTGAATTAATTATTAACAACACACTCGCAAATAACCGTATTAAATATGAAACTCTAGCCATTATTGTCCTCTGCTAATCACATATTCATAAACTAATTAATTAATAAATTGTATTACATATAAAAAAACAATGTAGATAGTATTACATTACTAGGTTAGTAAAATGTGTCCCAATATTGAATCGTGACGTAAGTAACATATCAGAACTCCATCCGCTTTAAAATTAGTATTATTTACGATTTATGTGGAGATTTTAGAATGTTTATAAATGACTAAAATATCCTTGGAAGCTCTATTTTCACATTGGATGGATTTTGTGTAGTAACAAATAGTTCAACTAATGTAAGTAGCTTTTTAAGCGGAAAATGTTTGAAATGCTATGGTTGTTTGTCTTTAAAAAATCATAGTTAATCATATTTATTTGTTTGTGTCGAAATTGACACTTATTATATACCAGAGGGTTTATTATTTGAATTTTAAATTTTAATAATAATTATTGAGGAAAAAAACAATAAACAAAAGTAAATATATAAATAGAACCTACAAATAAAGCTTCTGCATATTTACTATTAAACGATGATTACGAAACCAACAACCTATGCCTAAAAAATGTACTTTATACATGACTATTTCAAATTAAGCGTGGGTTGGGGGGGGGGGGGGGGGGGGAATTCATTGAATTGGTTAGGTATAATATGTTTTGTCAACTGAAATCGTGTTTGTAGGAAAATTTCAATTTACTCGTGTAAAGGTAGAAGATAAAATGTGGTTTTCTATTTAAAACATTCGTAGTTAGCCCGAGGAATTTTCAAATTATATAAAGTGACACTAAAAATTCAACATAGTGATTATTATTTGAATATTATATGTTAATAATCAACATTAGTGGAACAAAAAAAAAAAGAAAAGAAAAAAACACTCAGAAAATAAATTCAAAAAATTAAAACTTCGAGCATACTAATTTTATTTACACATTTTTTATTATTAAAATGACATTCGTATATTCCTTTGTTAGACTACGTTGGGGGTTAAAATTTATTGAATTAGTCATGTATATTATATCCTGTCCAAGCGTTTATTGTGTATGTACTAAAATTTCAATTCTATTCATATAATTTTCAAAAGTCGGATAAGTTTAATGACATTAACCAACGTAATCCTTCGATGTATCTGTAAAAAGTCTAACGAAAATAGGAATATACTTAATTCAATCTTATGTGTCAATTATTTATTCTGACCATCATTCCACATCATTCAAATAATTTTGTTACATAGTCTCATTCCAAACGGAAAAAGAGAGATTTAAAAAAAAAAAAAATAAATAAATAACATAACCCAAAAAAATCACAGTCGACTAGAAATAAAGAATATTGTGTCAATATACTTACTTTTCAATTTTTCCAAATAGCTAATAATAGCAGTATAGATGTCCCAAGTACTCATAAGTTGTAAAAAATACATACTAGTTGGGACCATTTCATTAAAATTATAGCAACTATTCATGTCTGGTCGTTGGTGGATTGAGGAAAATGGATAACATTACTTATGTAGCATTTTAAAACAAAATACATTCATTTTCTACAGTATATACTGAACTCCATCCGTATCAGGTAGCTTGTCACTATTGACCAGGCACAATTGTTTCTATCTATATTAATTTTGCTTCTCCTGTGTCTTTTTAAAAGGTATATGTTTGAACGTAGATGTTTAAAAGGTGTAAATATGTAACAGCCCGATTTTCTAGTCTAACTTAAGTAATTTGCAAAATGTTTAATTTATTTATTTGAATAATTTTTTTTTTCTTTTTAAATCAAGCCATTACTAAAATACTACTTTTATAAAGTCTCCAATTTGTCCTATACTAGTATATACTCATTAAGTTATAAAAAAAATAACTTGGAAATATGCATATTTTAGAATCCTTGAAATTTTTTATACATAATATCAATTATTGGCAACGGAATTTAAATAAAGCAATTTGAACTAAAACAACTTAAACATGCGATTCAATTTAATTAGACCTAGCATAAATCACTAATATACTTATTCATTATTTTTATTATTATTATTTTTTTTTATTATAAATCTAAAACATGATATAACTTAATTAAAATTTATTTCCTAAGTATACACTTTTTATGGGAAATCATAATTGAAAATCATATTATGCAAATCAACATATTTAAGATTTTAATAACTCCATTTATACAAACAACCCACAAAATATTCTAACATTCACCTATCAATTGTTTCAAATAAACGAGAATAAATTGACTTCCAGAAACATAAACAATTCAGTTCAAATAGTCCAATATCAAATTTAACTAAAATTTCGTGACTAAAATGATACCATCATATGCTTTCCCGGTGTAACAACCCGAATTCATAGTTGTATCATCTTATTTAATTTATACGAAACTATATGAGTTGCATTATTTTTTTTGTGTGCATTTTTACTTGTTTTAGTTATTTTCTTACACTTGCATAAATTACTATTTTTCATAATTAATGGTATGAATGGGTCGGGAAAACAAGAGTTTAATTAGACAACACTTAGACGTTATATTACCCAATGATATAAGAGAAGACTACATTTTTTTATGGTAAGCCATCTCCATAGTATTACTAACCCAAAACCAATGGCTAAATCACATGGTTTTATGCCCACAATATTTCTCAAAACCAATGGCTAAAACCCATGGTTTTATACCCACAATATTGCTCAAAACCAATGGCTAAATCCCATAGTTTTATGCCCACAATATTGCCCAAAACCAATGGCTAAATTCAATGGTTTTATGCTCACAATATAACCAAAACTAGTAGCCGATACCACGGTTTTATTCCCACGGTTTTGTGCTTGGTAGGTCTATAAATAGAGGTGTAAGAAAGCCTTCATTCCATCACCTCCTCCCACCAAAACATAGCTTGAAGCCTTCATTTCTTCTCCCATAAAGCACAGCTGGTAAGTCTTCTCTTTTTCCCTCTCAATTTTCCATCCCTAGCCACCAAAATCTGGCGAAATCGCCGGAAAACTGACCCGACAACTTTTTAGGCTCGTCGGATCAGCCACTGCCCCATTTTCGTTTTCGACCCTTTATCAAAACCCATATTTTATTTTACAATATGATAGGCCTCGGTGAGAGGATTCCAGAACAGTTTTCGGAATCGAAATCGGAGCTCTAGAACTCCGGTTATGGCCGGTCAAAGTTTAGGCAAAACTCATATGACCGAACCATCTTCAAGGAGCCATAACTTTCTGTTCCGAAGTCTGATTCTATTGTGACTGGTCATTATAGAAAGCTCTTGATGAGAGCTTTCTGTAGCCATATCCCAACTGAAATTTCGACGACCGAGTCGCCAGAAAAGTTTGGTCAAAATTGCTACAGAAGTTCATGTACCATCTTTTGAAAATTAGATATACTTTAGGGCTAAATGTAATTTTCGAGTTTTCAATTCTGCCCCTAGTCAAAGTCAGTCTTTTTGAAAGTCAAGCAATCCATGTATTTACGAAAATTCCTTTTTCACAATATTGCCACTCTTTTCCTAGAAATTACAACAATGCCACTAGACTTTTAAAATGTCATAAAATGCTCGTTTTTAATCCGATTCTGCTCAAACCAATTTTCAAAGAACCCAAATTCCAAAATCGATAGTTTAACATAAAGAATATGAATCTCAAATATTTTATAAAATTACAAAATGGTCCCTCAACTTTTATAAAATCATAATCTTGCCCCAAGTCTTCAATTTACGTTTAAAGCCTAGTACCTACCTATGCTAAGACAAATATTCTATATTGTAGGACTAGGAGAAGTTGAAGTAGAAGAGGACTCATGTCTAGAGAAGGACTATACGACCATCTAGCCGAACACACTTCTAGGTGCATAATCTCTATGTGGCTATTTTATGTTGTCTACTTGTTTTTATGCAAATTATTGTCATAATGGCTTTTACATTAATGTTGCATACGCCTATGTTTATGTGACAAATATGTGAAATTTATGTGAACTTGTGTGAAATTTATGTGAAGTTATGGGTAAAATCATATTATGTGTATTGTAAACGGGTAATACCGTACTAGCTATGTTAGGACTGCGGGTAACACCGTACAAATCCTCGGGTCGCTCCCGAATATGCTATGCTTTTTAAAAATCTTACGGGTAAAATCATATATGCTATGCTTTTCAAAAATCGTACGGGTAATACCGTACATACTATGCTTTTCAAAAACTTTACGGGTAAAACCGTACGTGCTATGCTTTTCAAAAATCGTACGGGTAATACCGTACATGCTACGCTTTTCAAAAAACCTTAGGGGTAAAACCGTACATGCTGTGCTTTTCAAAATCTTTATGGATGAAACCGTACATGCTATGATTTTGAAAAATCGTACGGGTAATACCATACATGCTACTCTTTTCAAAAAAACCTCACGGGTAAAACTGTACATGCTATGCTTTTCAAAATCTTTACGGGTAAACCGTACATGCTATGCTTTTCAAAAATCGTACGGGTAAAATCGTACATGCTACGCTTTTCAAAAATCTTACGGTTAAAACCGTATATGCTATGCTTTTCAAAAATCATAAGAATAAAATCGTACATGCTACGTTTTTCAAAAACTTTATGGGTAAAACCGTACATGCTACGCTTTTCAGAAATCTTACGGGTAAAACCGTACATGCTATGCTTTTCAAAAACTTTACGGATAAAATCGTATATTCTATGTTTTTCAAAAATCGTACGGGTAAAATCGTACATGCTACGCTTTTCAAAAACTTTACGGGTAAAACCGTATACGTTATGCTTTTCAAAAATCGTACGGATAAAACCGTACATGCTACGCTTTTCAAAAACCTTACGGGTAAAACCGTACATGCTATGCTTTTCAAAAACCTTACGGGTAAAACCGTATATGCTATGCTTTACGGGTAAAACTGTACACGATTATGCTTACGGGTAAAACCGTATATGATTATGCTTACGGGTAAAACCGTATATGTTATGGATCGAAAGACCACCCTCGAGTCGCTCCCGAATATGCTATGCTGCTCGAGCGGGGCAACACGTGCCCCACCTATGTGCTCCTATGTGTATCTATATAGTATGTATATATGTGTATATTTATTTTAATTTAGAGTCCAATATGTTTTTGGATGTGTTTTTATGCGTGATGGTATATGCATTACTTATGTAACTGCCCGTTATTGCAATTCTTTGTATGACATCTAAGTGGGCAACCGAGTGAATGACACGTCGGTTTCTAACCTAGTGTTCCGCAAGTGTACGGATGTAGGTGTAGTACTATTGTCAAGGTCGATCCCACAAGGAATAGTTTTAGGTAGTTTGATACCCTAATACTCTAGGAATGTCCTAACTAGATACTAAGTTTTAAAGGTTGATTTTACTAATTAAACTACTCAATTAAATATAACTTCAAACTTAGGAAACACAAAAACTACCAATCAAAGAGAAAAGGTATCCTAGGGCTTCGATTTCAGGATATTATTTCAATGTGGAATATGATTAACCTATTAATTTACCAATTCTAGTGTTTATTAGGCGGCACGACAATAATCTAATCCTTCTCTCGAAGCGATTAAACCGTTGATTAATTAAGCTAATCACCCTCTCGAGTCAATTAAACCTAATAACTCCCAAACGATCTTAAGCCACGGCCTACACAGTCATAGACAACTGCGCTCTATGTTCTAAGTCTGATAACAATTCCCTCCTCTCGAAGCGGAATTGTTAAACTAAATTACTAAATCTAGGTGATCAAGCTAAATTCAGTTTAAGCATAAACATAGAGATAAAACACATAAAGAATGGAATTAATAGATTAAAACATAAATCAAAACATTGTTATAAAAATCCCTACTTTCTAACCCTAGGACACGAATAGCTTAGCTACTCATGCCTAGCAATAATCCAATACAAAATTCTATGAAAAACATTGTAAGAATTAAAACTAAGAAAGAACAATTAAACCCGGATGACTCCGTCTCGATGATCTTCGTCTTCCTTGTCTTCCAAGGTGATGTAATTTATGTTCTTGATGATTCCCCCTCGTTTTTTCCTAGAGCTTGGGGTCCTTTTTATAGAGTTGGGGACGAATCTTCGAGAAGATAGGCTCAAAATCCTATTAAAACACGATTTCTCTTATCGGTGGACTTTTTGACACGGCCGTGTTGCTTAAATGACACGGCCGTGTTACTTTGCAATTCTTCAATTTCTGCGCAACATTTGACACGGCCGTGTTGCTTGAGTGACACGGCCGTGTTCTGTTCCAGAATCAACAGCACATTGTGGACCACTTTTGACACGGCCGTGTTGCTTTGTGACGCGGCCGTGTCGGTTCTTGCCCGGTTTGCTCCTGGACCGGTTCAGGCCGGTTCGGACCGGTTTGGACCGGTTCTTGGACGGTTTTCACTCCTTTGGCCCGGTTTCCACTCTTTTCCAACTTGTTTCCTCTTCCGGTAGCCTGAAAATGCTCAAAATACCTTAAAACAAGTCAAAACACGTCAAATGACCCAAATATTATTAATATAACTAAATGCCGGTCAAATATGCACGTATATGCCATTAAATATGATCCTAAATCGACCTAAATACATGCATAAACAACGTGTTATCAAACTCCCCCAAACTTAAACTGTTGTTCGTCCCGAACATCATAACAAAAGACACAAAGATGACAAGTGATTATGCATTTGTTTAGGGCGACTAGATGATGAATTCAGTTTCAGTCTGATTTTTCTTACAACAACTAGGCAACACAATTCACTTGAGCATATGTGATAACGCGTAAATCAACTAATCTCGAGACTTTGAACTTTCGAATTATTCAACCCTCACCGGGTAAGTGTTTCACTCATCTCTCAAGTGTTTAGGCTAAAATAATTTTCACTCATATTGAATTACATGCAAAGCCTACCATATGCTTGCCAATCGTCTACACTAGACCTCGTACTTGATATGTGTGATAAAAGATCAAAAAGGTCTTTATTTTGGTTGTAATGTGGGCTTAAGGTAAGGTGGGATACATTTGGATATAAGTGACTATTCATTGGACTAATCAAGTTACGTCTAACCCGACTACCCCTCAATACAATCACTCAACCTCACTCTTCAAATTTCAACAAATCACCTCACAAAGTGACTTCTTCACCTTTAAAAGTCCGTACAACTTAAGTGCTTTTCAATTCTGCGGGTACCACATTTTTGGGACTACCCGAATGTTCTAAGCAAATTCATGATTTGAGCACTTTATTTTCTAGCCTCTCCTCTATAATACTAATAATAAAAACTTTTTTCTTTTTTTTCTCTTTTTTTTCTTTTTCTTTTTTTTTTCTTTTTTTTTTTTTTTTTTCTAGGAGAGGCCATTCTTCGCTTTTCACCTATCACTTTTCTTTTATTCCCTTCATCTTTTGAAAATATCCCTATTTCCCATTCCTTCCCACAAATTGTTCACCAAAAATTCCTTCCAATTCTCCTCCCTCTAACTTGATTAATCCAATTAAGGCCAAAAGAGTTAAATCAAAAGGTTTTGGCTGATATTGTTAGGTTATGAATAAATAAAGCTATAAGGCTCAAGTGGGCTAACTAGGGACAATTTTTTTTCATTATGGTTCAAAGGCAATTTTCATGGTTCGAACAAATAGGCTTAAACAAAAAGTTGCCTAAGATCATTTCCTAAATCACAACATATACTTGACACATTCTTAGTAAAGACTCAAGGCAAGTTCTAGAGACTAGTACACATATTCAATCAAATTCACACCGAAAGAAAGTATATTACTCCGAAAATTGGAGTATAATTTAGGCTCAAATTCTCACAAGGTAAATTTTGATTGAATATTCTCAGTTCAAGCTCAATTTCGTCTCAAAACACCTCTCATGCTCTATTATGTGCCATTTTTTCATCTAAACCATCTCATCATTAACTATTCATCATCCATCTTTCCCTATTATTCTCTTTTTTATTTTTTTTCACTTGTTACCTATTTCCGGGTTTTATTATTCTTATGACTCTAAACTAAAACACTAATAAGACTCTAAACTCTAACTCCTAAGACTCAACATGGAAACAATATGCAATCAAACTCGGGCTCACAGACCTAACAACACCGATCAATCAGATAACTGGGCTCACAGACCCGATAACATCAATCAAAACAATAAAAATCAGCACAATGGGCACACGGACCCACAATTAACAGCAAGAATCTCGAACGAAAAAATAAATCAAAACTAGAAATCTAGCTGCCAAGACGTTCCACGGTCTACCCCCTCCCCCAAACTTGGCTGAAAGCCAATGTTTGGAGGAAAAACGTGGTACGCCTTGGTGCTAACTTACAAATCGTTTCGACGACGGCGGTGTTTTGAAATCCCTACGAGCTCCGAAATCGTGCCATTTTTTGCTCCTACTGAATCTTGGTTCGGCCGTCTCCGCATCACGCTCTGAATTTTCCATTGTTTCTGCTGAAGTACTGACACGGCCGTGTTGAATGTTGTGACACGGCCGTGTTACATTTGAACCAAACTTGATGTTTTTGGGCTGATATTGACACGGCCGTGTCGGTTGAGTGACACGGCCGTGTTGCGTTCCAGTGTGAAATCGTGTTTGGAGCTTAGTTTTGACACGGCCGTGTTATAAGGCCGACACGGCCGTGTTGCTTTTGAACCAAAAATGGTTTTTGGGCCTGATTTTGACGCGGCCGTGTCGTTTTGTGACACGGCCGTGTTGCATTCCAGTGCTGAAAACACTTTCTAAGTGCTTTTTGACGCGGCCGTGTCCGTTGTGCGACACGGCCGTGTTGCATCTTCTGCTCCTTTTTACGCGATTTTTCCGTCTTTTCGACCCCCGTTTCTTGCAACACTCGTCCATGTTGATTCCTAAAAACATAAAACACTAAAACACACGTAAACATAAAATTAACGCAATACAAAAATATAAACATAAAACATTAAACATCGGGTTGCCTCCCGACAAGCGCTTTGTTTTACGTCTTCAGCCGGACGTCCTTTTCCTATCAACCTTCTTCTAGCCACCCCGAGTTGGAAGTTTTCTGAACACTTAAAGAGCTATTTGGGGCACGAGGATTTTCTATAGCAGCTAGGGTAGTGTAAATAATGCTACAATTGTGTCTACCCCTTAGACCCGATTTATGTATGTTGAGTGTGATTATTTCGTTTTGAACCCGAAAAACCAACTCCCCTTTAGGTACATCTATTAGTGCTTGGCTAGTCGCCAAGAAGGGTCTTCCTAAGATAAAAGGGAATTCATCACTCCCTTTCATGTCAACAACTAAGAAATCACTAGGGAATTCAAAATTTAGCACTTTTACCACTACATCCTCTGCTACTCCCAACGGCGTTAATGAAGATCCATCCGCCAATTTGATAGTAGTAAAGGACCGTTTAATTTCCCTTAATCCTAATTGTCTATACTGCTTAAGAGACATCAAATTTATGCTAGACCCTGAGTCACACATGACATTATGAAATTCATGACTACCAATTGAGCAAGAAATAGTAAAACTCCCTGGATCTTTTGCTTTTGTTGCTCTTCTTGGTTTCATGCTTGTGTTTGTGTTCTTCTTGGGCCTGCTCGGTCTCTTCTTTGTCGCCTCTTTTCCATCCTCCCACTCCTTTGTTTTCTCTTTAACTTGGATTCTCTCCTTTAGTGGTTCCTGTTTCACAACAACAACTCTAGATTGCTCTAAAGGATCAAGGTTAGCAAAGAACGAATTTTTAAAACAAAAATCAAAAGACTCATCAAGAATAGGAGATGAAGTTTTCTTATCTATGATTGTATTGACCTCCTCCTTCTCAATGTTTTTGACTTCCTCGCTTGATTCATTTGCTTCTTGGTCCTTCAAGCTCTCTTCATGCTCATCTAGCTCCACAATATTGCAGTGCTCCTTCGGGTTAACCACTGTATCACTCGGGTATTGGCCTTGCTTGTGTTGAGCTCCTACTATCTTTATCAGCTGACTCATGTTTGATGTCAACTCTCCAATGCTAGCTTGAGTCTGCACGAACGTGTTCTCGAGCCTCTTGATGTCTGCCCCTTGCCCAGTAATATGCTTGTTTAGCTCCATGAATTTTCCATCCACTTTCTTCTCCAACTGAGCTAACTTTTCATCATACTTTTCGAATTGTGACATCGCGATCTCTTCTTGTGATGGCTTCTTACCGTCATGGATCATGCCATTTGTAACAGCAAATTCGGGTGGCGGATTAAGTGTATTTTGTGCGTTCCCATATGAAAAGTTCTGATGATTCTGAGGGTACTGATTGTACCGAGGCTGATTGTTCTGGAAGTTGTTGAAGTTTCGTTGATTCACAAATTTTACTTCTTCAACTTCTTCCGGACCCCCTGGCTGTTGTGCTAACGTTAGATTAGTTAGCAAATTCACCTGGCTCGTCAATGCTGTTACTTGTGCTGTGAGCTTTTCAATTGGCTCATTATTGACGGGCTCGACTTTTTGGACACTTGCTACCCTCCTTGGCATGTTTCTCTCGTTCGACCATTGGTAGCTTGTTCTGGCCATCGCGTCCAGGATTGAGAATGCCATCCTCACTGACTTCTCCATCAAACTTCCACCCGCAGCTGCATCCACTTGGTTTCTAGTCGGAGCAAGTAGACCATTGTAGAACTTGCATACTTGCTGCTTCTTGGTGAACCCATGTTGAGGGCAACTCCGGATAAGATCCCGGAATCGCTCCCAAGCCTCTCCGAATGGCTCTTGGTCCAGCTGTTTGAACTGATTAATTTGATTCTGCAAGTCGAGCATCTTGCTCGATGGAAAGTACTTCAACAGGAAAGAAGTACTCAAGTCTTCCCAATCTCTGATGTCTTCTAGTGAATTGAACCACTGTAATGCTCTGTCCTTCAGTGAGAAAGGGAACAGTCTCATCTTGACTTGCTCGTGCGGCACATGATTGATCTTGATTGTGTCGGCCAGTCTGCGAAACTTGATCAGATGCGCATTCGGATCCTCCAACGCACTTCCCCCATACTGATTTTGCTGCACTATGTTGATTAGTGCAGGCTTCAGCTCGAAATTATTGGCATTAAGTGGTGGAGGTTGCACTCCTCCTGCCTGCTGGTTTGGACTGGGCTTCAAGCAGTCGCTAATAGGCGTGTCATCTTCATCGCCTGCAGCTGGGTCTATCTGAATTGGGCCGTACTGCTGTTGTAGCTGTGGCCCTTGTGGAGGTAGCTGCTGCTGTATGTTCGTGACTCGATCATCCAACCGTGCCAGAGCTGTCAGTACTCTGTTAAGTGCGTCATCTTGATTCGAATGCTGTGGTGGGTTCTCCATCTCAGATGCGGCGTTTCTTTTAGTTCGGTGTCTGCGAGCTGTCGCTTCAATTTCCGGATCGAAAGGAAGAAGGGTTTCTTTCCCTTTTGATCTGGTGAGCATACGAAGCCTGCAAACACCAAAAACAAGAACTACCGCGTAATACAAAAAAATTAACCCAAAAAAATAAAAACGAAAATTAAAATTAAAAATACGAAAAAATAAAATCTAGTCTAGTTTCCTCCTATTTTTCAAGATAAAAACTAAGCGCTAAATCCTATTCCCCGGCAACGGCGCCAAAAACTTGACACGTCGGTTTCTAACCTAGTGTTCCGCAAGTGTACGGATGTAGGTGTAGTACTATTGTCAAGGTCGATCCCACAAGGAATAGTTTTAGGTAGTTTGATACCCTAATACTCTAGGAATGTCCTAACTAGATACTAAGTTTTAAAGGTTGATTTTACTAATTAAACTACTCAATTAAATATAACTTCAAACTTAGGAAACACAAAAACTACCAATCAAAGAGAAAAGGTATCCTAGGGCTTCGATTTCAGGATATTATTTCAATGTGGAATATGATTAACCTATTAATTTACCAATTCTAGTGTTTATTAGGCGGCACGACAATAATCTAATCCTTCTCTCGAAGCGATTAAACCGTTGATTAATTAAGCTAATCACCCTCTCGAGTCAATTAAACCTAATAACTCCCAAACGATCTTAAGCCACGGCCTACACAGTCATAGACAACTGCGCTCTATGTTCTAAGTCTGATAACAATTCCCTCCTCTCGAAGCGGAATTGTTAAACTAAATTACTAAATCTAGGTGATCAAGCTAAATTCAGTTTAAGCATAAACATAGAGATAAAACACATAAAGAATGGAATTAATAGATTAAAACATAAATCAAAACATTGTTATAAAAATCCCTACTTTCTAACCCTAGGACACGAATAGCTTAGCTACTCATGCCTAGCAATAATCCAATACAAAATTCTATGAAAAACATTGTAAGAATTAAAACTAAGAAAGAACAATTAAACCCGGATGACTCCGTCTCGATGATCTTCGTCTTCCTTGTCTTCCAAGGTGATGTAATTTATGTTCTTGATGATTCCCCCTCGTTTTTTCCTAGAGCTTGGGGTCCTTTTTATAGAGTTGGGGACGAATCTTCGAGAAGATAGGCTCAAAATCCTATTAAAACACGATTTCTCTTATCGGTGGACTTTTTGACACGGCCGTGTTGCTTAAATGACACGGCCGTGTTACTTTGCAATTCTTCAATTTCTGCGCAACATTTGACACGGCCGTGTTGCTTGAGTGACACGGCCGTGTTCTGTTCCAGAATCAACAGCACATTGTGGACCACTTTTGACACGGCCGTGTTGCTTTGTGACGCGGCCGTGTCGGTTCTTGCCCGGTTTTGCTCCTGGACCGGTTCTTGGACGGTTTTCACTCCTTTGGCCCGGTTTCCACTCTTTTCCAACTTGTTTCCTCTTCCGGTAGCCTGAAAATGCTCAAAATACCTTAAAACAAGTCAAAACACGTCAAATGACCCAAATATTATTAATATAACTAAATGCCGGTCAAATATGCACGTATATGCCATAAAATATGATCCTAAATCGACCTAAATACATGCATAAACAACGTGTTATCAGTGAACCCACGGGGTGTTTTTCAAACACTCACCCCATAACATTTCAGGTACCAAGGTCGATGTGGAGGACTGACACGGATAGCATGGCCCTGCACCACTCCAACTCACGGAATTTCAAAGTAAAAGTTTATTTTCAATCATAATAGTTTTCTCAAAGGTGATATATTTAGTTGATGTAAAAGTACTTGAGGATTTTCCTCTAAAGTTTGAAAGTGAACTTATGTTTCTTAAGAAAAGAGCTTTCGCACCAA
Source organism: Ajuga chamaepitys (assembly GCA_958295605.1). NCBI lineage: Eukaryota > Viridiplantae > Streptophyta > Magnoliopsida > Lamiales > Lamiaceae > Ajuga > Ajuga chamaepitys. The sequence goes on from OY282498.1 coordinate 28,924,723, forward strand.
AGTATATTTTGTTGTTGATATTTATCTAACGATATGAAGTTATTTTTATAACTAGAATCTCTATTCAAAATTTATTATTTACAAAGAAAAATGAAAATATATCCTCAAACAAAGTTTGTAGCGCCCTTTCCCCGAAGTTACTTCTTTCCGAAAACGGGACGTGACACCCGGCTCCATCTCAGCTTCAATCACTCTCTCCATTTCTACCTGAGGATCAATAATAGGCTGGGGTGAGCTACTTTTAGCTCGTGGGAGTCACAGTTTATTACAATAAATATAAAGAAAAAAAGGTATACAATGTAACATTTATTAAAGTGATGCGCTTGTATTGGCAAGTAGCATACTAATAATGGGCTAAACTTGTATTGGGAAGTAGCATAATGACAATAAGCAAATCTTGTATTGGCAAGTAGCGAATTGTAAATCACTTGTATTGGCTAGTAATAATAAAAATAAAAGCACACGTATATAGTCAAGTAACTATAATTAAAGTAATAAACAGTTAGGACCCCCACCTGGAAATGAGATGATTGCAAATGCAAATGCTGGCAAATTAGTCCAAAGTCCTAGGCTCGTACTCACACCCCTCGATTCCTACAATTAAAAAAAATACACAAATAAAATATTTTAAAACAAATCCGTTAGTGTAGAAACTTTTCAAAATAAGGAAGATGACAAAAGAATTGAATATAATAAAAGGTAGGCTTGTGGGTTAATCTGGGAGATATGTATATGATTCTGACTTGAAATTATTTTTTCTCAATAATGGTAATGTTTATGGGATTTGGGCTTTGGCTAATTTGGGCCAATATAATAAAGGGTGAAGGGTTTTGGTATCAAAACGTTTGAGAACTAAGTTCCCCTCCCACGCCATTTCTTTCATTCTCATATACTCCCTCCTCTTCATCATCAACAGACTGCCATTTCTGCAACGGTCGAGCTCCCTTTTTTTTTTTTTTTTTTATATCTCCTCCCTACCGTACAACACCGTGACTCTGTAACTAAGGGGAACCTGCCCGAGACCGCGATCATGAAGAAACCGCCCTTCTTTATAAAATCGACGATCGATCTTCGACAGAACCGAATGGCAGAGGATTCACATCAGGCACGGACAATTGGCGACAACCACGACCCGGGTGCCATCGCAGTGGCGATAACTGTTCCGTGGCAGAACGATGGCGACCCAATCAACTCATTGCTGTTGTGTCTGAACTAGGCCGAAAAGTTACAAAAATCAAAATTGAGTTTCTGAAACTCTTCTTGACTTATACCAAGAAAGAAGTGAGCGAACAAGAACGGCTGTTCTCAATTAGAACGGACGGTGATGGTGTAGTTTAGAAGGAGTACTGGAAAAATTGGGGTAATTGGTGGGAGATGACGTTTCAGTAGTGAATTTGTGGGTTGAGAGATGGAGGAAACTGAAATCAAATATTACAAAGGGTAGGAGAAGATTTTACCTTTTCACTGTTTTTTTGCCAAAAGTCAGTAAAATGATCCAGGATAAAGGTTTTGGTATTTATAAGAAAATATTGCTAGCGGTTTTCAATCCATCTCCACTACCACTCTCACAATCACGTATTCACGCTAAAAAAGACAGAATGGGAAAAACTTCCGGTTCTAAAATTCTATCCATCCTCAAATGGATTTGGGCTCAGTGGATTGGACTATCAATTGTCATAAGGGTATAATTTACTGGGCCAGATATGGATATAGATGTAATGTATGTAAATGGGCTCACAATAATAAAAATGAATGGGCCTTAAATAATTTATTTGGACTAGGCAGTCCAAATATAAAATATTAATCATATAAAATGGATCGGCCTATATAAATGAAATGATAATTAAAATTCACAAATTATATAAATAAATAGACGGAAAAATTTCCTGGCCGTTACAAAATAGCAAGAGTAATTTTCTTTCCATGATGTGGGTGAAAAATATAGTGGGAAGGACCGTAGAAGAAGGTATGACAATTTAGCTGGGACAGAAGGATTACTTCATAAACAGGAAATAGGCTTCTGCGAGAATCAGAAATATACGTGATAGTGGATTTTTTTTAATCTTTTTTTTTTTTATAAACACTTGTACCTTCTGTTATTCAATACGAATCCTATATTCATGGTTACTTGTGAAAATGCATCAGATTTAATATTTATACGATGATGATTTCAAGTTTACTCAATGAGTCCCTAAACACTTCACGTGATACACAATATATACATAAGTTCATATCGTTAATTGGGTAATTCGATTTTTGTTGAATACCCTTTAATGTCGTTTCTCGATTAGTAGAAATAGCTAATTTATATTTGGAATATGCAAAAAATTATTATCATAAAAAATTAATCATGTTGATTACCTAACCGGTGTCGTAAATTAATATAAGAACTAACCAGCATTAATTCTACTTCGTGATAATGGATTCGGGTATATAATAGGGTGAGTGTGATTTACACCATTATTCAAAATGTATAATGGACGTCAGTGTGCTACGAAATTTCAATTATCATTACTTCACTACATGTCAATATTAAGTTATTTATTAAAAACTAGGGCTTGATTGGGGATTAGGGTAATCTTGGGGTAGTTAATTTTAATTATTAATTTTTTTTTTTGAAAACCTTAAAAATTGGTTAATTAATGAACTGATTTTCTTTGTGGAGCATTATTTTTTAATACATATTAGAATTGGGCCAAGAAAAATAACTACCCTCATGCCAACACGCAGATTTCAGACTAAAAATAGTTTTTAATTGACATAAACCATTCTCATATCTTGTTGATAAACTACATACATTTCTGATTAAAAGCATTATAACACAAATGTGATTATTGTCATTAACTTGTTTTATATAAGTAAGGTGTGTAGATATTCAAATCATGGACGCACGTAATACCACAAACTTTCAATGTTTTTTAACATGTTTTTTTTTCTATCACGTAGCTTGTTTAATATACATAACACCAATACTTTTACTCACAGTCAAGGCATGTTGGATGTTATAAGTCTCCTGTATATTTATTTATTTTCCACTTTTATAGCACAACGTCGAATCAAATTCTAGGCACGGTGATAATAGTAATCTCGTATCAAATATGTAAGCAGATTGCTAATTAATTATTTTTGTGTTGTTATGAATAAAAATGTATACATACCAAATAAAACCAACATTTTTGTTCCTTAGGATAAACCTCCATATAAAATTTTCCTACGACAGTAAACATAATAATGTAGAAAATTGAATTCAAAACTGATATAAATATATATACGTTCCAATTTAAAATCGACATTCTTTGCCACTACCAAAAACTAATACGATAGAAAATTCTTTAAACCGAAGTCTGATATATATATTTTTATTTACCTTTTTTTACAAAAAAAATATTATAGAGCCATTTACGATATTTTTTCCCGATCATATTATATGCCCGAAAAATAAAAATAAAAACAAATATTGGAATTAATACATATTAAAAATCCAGGAAAAAAAAAAAACACAGAAAAAAAGGCTTTGGGTAACATACACTGATACACGTTGTGTATACATGCATTTAAGTCGATTTTAAGTGTATATTTATAGCATTTGCATGTGTATATGATCGATAATTGCTTATAGTTTATATCTTGGACCAGTTGACGTGTTTTGTGGAGTTTTATCAATTTTAGGCCAAAATAGTGAGTTTATGGCGATCTAGAGGCAAAACGGACCAAGTGGAGGAAAGATGGGCCGCAAGGGCCCAAAACTGGAAAATCACACTTCGGGGCGAGAAGTGACGAGGCCGTGTTGCCTTCAAAATTGTCTTCGTTAAGCATTCAGCACTGAGAAGGGTGACAGGGCCACGTCAAGGCTCGACGCGGCCGCGTCGTTTTCGAAGTTCTGAAGACATATTGACGCAACCGCATCAGGCTTGATGAGGCTGCGTTGAAAGTGTTCCGGATTGAAAGATCATGTTTCAATTGGGATTTTTATCCTAATCTCTTGAGGATTCAAACCCATACTTATAGATATAGGTCCTTGGGCTTGCCAGAAAGAAGAGACACTCCATATTCTCAAATACACTTAGAAAAAAAGTTAGAAGACTTAGACAATGAAGAAGACGAAGATCGACGAGACGATTCATTCGGGTTTAGTTGTTTCTTTTCTAGTTTTTGTTCTTTACAATGTTTTCCATGAATTATTGTATCGAATTTATGCTAGGCATGAGTAGCTAAGCTATTCGTGTCTGATAAAGCGCAATCCGGTTATCAAATAAACTCCGAACGAAAATCAGTTTGTAGCGTAAATCAATACGAGAAACTTAAAGAACACAGGATGTACGTGGTTCGATCTGGAGATCTACGTCCACGGGCTCAAAATGTCACCTGCCGAGGTGTTTCTTTACTATTCTTTTCAAGCTTACACTTAATAGTTTAGGAGTACAAAAGTGTCAACCCTAATTCTCAGTACAATTCTCCTATTTATACTACTCAACTCAAACCCTAACTAAATCCCTACAATTACGCCTATCATCTCTGCATGGGAGTTGGAAAAAGATCGTGGGGATCTTACTTTCCAAATATGCCGCGATTGGGCTGTTCCAGGCTCATGCACGCTTCTGGGCCGGTTGTTGGGCCTGCTTTCCTGGGCTCAGTTGCTCCGGGTCGGGTTGATCCGGCCCGGAGTTGCTGGGCCATACCTTCAGTGTCCTAGGGTTAGAGAGTAGGGATTATTACGACAATGTTTTGATTATGATTTAATTTTTTAATTTCGTTCTTTACGTGTTTATCTCTATGTTTGTGCTTATAACTAGATTTAGCATGATCACCTAGATTTAGTACTTTAGTTTAGTAATTCCGCTTCGAGAGGAGGGAATTGTTATCAGACTTATGACATAGAGCGCAGTTGTCTATGACTGTGTAGGCCGTGGCTTAGGATCGTTTGGGAGTTATTAGGTTTAATTGACTCGAGAGGGTAATTTGCTTAATTAATCAACGGTTTAATCACTTCGAGACAAGGGTTAGATTATTGTCGTGCCGCCTAATAAACACTAAAATTGGTAAATCTATAGGTTAATCATATTCAACATTGAAGTAATATCCTTAAATCGAAGTCCTAGGACACTGATTGTTAATCTTTATTGTCTGCCAAGTGTTAAGTTATAGTTAATTAGTTAAATTCTTTAGTTTTTACCAAAATCAACCTTTGCAACTTAGTATCTAGTTTGGACAATCCTAGAGTATCGAGGTATCGAACTACCTAAAAATCTATTCCTTGTGGGATCGACCTTGACTGCCGCTACTACACCTACAACGGTACACTTGCGGAACCCTAGGTTAGAAAAATGACGTGTCAAGTTTTTGGCGCCGTTGCCAGGGAATATGTTTAAGCGCTCAGTTTTTATCTCGAAAAATAGGAGGAAACTAGAATAGATTTTATTTTTCGTAATTTTAATTTAATTTTCGTTTTTATTTTTGTTTAATGTTTGTATTACGTGGTATTCATTGTTTTTGGTGTTTTCAGGCTTCGCATGCACACCAGATCAAAAGGGAAAGAAACCCTTCTTCCTTTTGATCCAGAAATTGAAGCAACAACTCGTAGACACCGAACTAGAAGGAATCTTGCGTCTGAGATGGAGAACCCACCACAACAAGTAAACCAGGATGAAGCCATAAACAGAGTATTGACAGCTCTAGCGTGCCTGGATGACAAAGTCACTGTTATTTCTCAGCAGTTACCGCCACAGCAACCACCTCTGCAACAACAACAACCACAGGTTCACGAGGAACCAAGGGAAGTAGATGAAGATGATAATCCCATCAGTGACTGCTTGAAGCCTAATCCAAATCAGCAGGCAGGAGGAGTACAACCCCCACCACTTAATGCCAATAGCTTTGAGCTGAAGCCTGCACTAATTAACATAGTGTAGCAAAATCAGTTTGGGGGAGATGCTTTGGAGGATCCGAATGAGCATCTGATCAAGTTTCGCAGACTGCCGGACACAATCAAGATAAATCATGTGCCGCACGAGCAGGTCAATATGAGACTATTCTCGTTCTCCCTGAAGGACATAACACTACAGTGGTTGAATTCGCTGGAAGATATCAGCGATTGGAAAGACTTGAGTACTTCTTTTCTATTTAAGTACTTTCCACTGAGCAAGATGCTCAACCTACAGAATCAGATCAATCAATTCAAGCAGTTAGACCAAGAACCATTCAGGGAAGCTTGGGAGCGATTCCGGGATCTTATTCGGAGTTGCCCTCAACATAGGTTTACCAAGAAGCAGCAAGCGTGCAAGTTCTACAATGGGCTGCTTGCTCCGACCAGAAACTAGGTAGATACAGATGCAGGTGGGAGTTTGATGGAGAATTCAGTGAGGATGACATTGTCAATCTTGGACGCTATGGCCAGAACAAGCTACCAATGGTCGAACGAGAGGAACCTGCCAAGGAAAGTGGCGAATGTAATGGAAGTGGAAGCAGTCAGCACTGAGCCGAATGAAAAGTTGATATTGCGGCTGACAGCCTTGACGAGTCAGGTAAATTTGCTAAAAAATCTAACGATAGCACAACTGCTAGGGGGTCCGGAAGAAGTTGAAGACGTAAACTTTGTGAATCAACGAAACTTTAACAACTTCCAGAACAATCAGCCCAGATATAATCAGTACCCCCAGAATCAGAGCCATCAGAACTTTTCGTGTGGTAACTCGCAAAATACACTTAATCCGCTACCCGGATTAACTATTACAAATGGGATGATTCATGATGGTACGAAGCCCACACAAGAGGAGAATGTGCAGTCCCAGTTTGTTAAATACGATGAGAAACTAGCTCAGTTGGAGAAGAAAGTAGATGGAAAGTTTATTGAGCTAAACAAGCACATAACTGGACAGGGGGCTGACATCAAAAGGCTCGAGAACACATTGGTTCAGTCTCAAGCAAGCATTGGTGAATTGTCATCAAACATGAGCCAATTGATAAAGATTGTAGGGGCTGAACACAAGCAAGCCAATATCCGAGTGACACAATGGTTAATCCGAGGGAGCACTGTAATGTTGTGAAGTCAGATGAGCACTTGGTGAAAAAGAAGCAGCTAGGGGAGCAAAAAGATGTTGTGAACTCAAGTAAGATTCAAGAAACCGAAGTAGACGAACCATCATATGTGTCTCCACCGGCATATGTACCTCCTCCCCCATTTCCTCAAGCACTGAATAGAAGGAAGATAGCATCTAGTAGTGACAATGGTACTATGATTATGAAGGACCATGAAGTGAAGAAATCAATTGAGAAAGTCAAAAACATTGAGAAGAAGGAGGAAGTCACTACCATCATAAATAAGAAAATTTCATCTCCTATTCTTGATGAGTCTTTTGATTTTTGTTTTAAAAATTCATTCTTTGCTAACCTTGAGCCTTTAGAGCAGTCTAGCACTGTTGTTGTGAAACAGGAACTATTACAGGAGAGAGTCCAAGATAGAGGGGGTAACAAAGAAGGAAGAGCTTCAACCCACCCAAGAGGAAACCAAGAAGAGGAAGGATGGAAAAGAGACAACGAAGAAGAAATCGAGCAGTACCAAAAAGAGCGCAACCACAAGCATGAAACCAAAAAGAGCAACAAAAGAAAAAGATACAGGGAGTTTTACTATTTCTTGCTCAATTGGTAGTCATGATTTTCACAATGTCATGTGTGATTTGGGGCCTAGCATAAATCTGATGTCTCTTAAGCGGTATAGACTATTAGGATTAAGGGAGATTCAACGATCTTTTACTACTATCCAATTGGCTGATGGATCTTCATTAACGCCATTGGGAGTAGCAGAGGATGTATTGGTGAAAGTGTTGAATTTTGAATTCCCTAGTGATTTCTTAGTTGTCCACATGAAAGGGGATGATGAATTTCCTTTTATCTTAGGACGACCTTTCTTGGCGACTAGCCAAGCACTTATAGATGTGCCCAAGGGGGAGTTGATTTTTTGTGTTAAAAACGAAACCATCACCCTCTCAATACATAGGTCGGGTCTAAGGGGTAGGCATAATTGTAGCATTGTTTATACTACCCAAGCTGCTGTAAGAAATCCACACACCCCACATAGCTCGTTAATTGCTCATAAATTACAAACTCGGGGTGGTTGGAAAATAGTTGATAGGAAAAGGACATCTGGCTGATGACGTAAAAATAAGCGCTTATCGGGAGGCAACCCGACTTTTAAGTTGCTTTTTAGTTGTAGTTTTTAAATTTTGTTAATTTTGAGTATTTTTTGTAGTTTTCATGTTTTAAGTCATAGGGACCAACAAAAATGCAGAGGAAAACGCGAGACAGAGAAAAAAAAAACGGGTGGAATAGGTTAAAAACGGTCTTTTTGGCTGATTTGACGAGGCCGCGTCACTAGAAAACGAGGCCACATCAAAAGTGGCCTCTATCGTGTTCAGCACTGCTAGCCTCGCCGAGGCCGCGTCCAAAATGGCCCCAGGAGCAGATTTTGACGAGGCAGTGTCGTGAGTCACCGCGGCCGCGTCGCGGTTCACCTCGGCCGCATCGCGAGTCGCCACAGCTGCGTAGCACGCCAACGAGGCCAAGTCAGTTTCAGGCCCAGTTGGGGTTTTTCGACCCAATTGGCACAGAAACGGGACAAGCTTATCCTTTCCTCCTTGACTAAGTTCTTTCGGTTCACGGCAAATTTAACAAACTATTGTACTGTTCACCCATCTATTAAAATAATAGGTGGGCTTTTTTCCTATTTATCAATCTAAGTGAACTCGCCTGTGCCACAGGCGAGTTCACTTAAATCTGACAAAACACTATTCAATCTCGCCCCTGCCAGGGGCGAGTTCTTAAATTTTTTTTTTTTTTTTTTTTCCCAGTTAGATCTCGCCTGTGCCAGGGGCGAGATCAATTTTTTATTTTTTTAGATATAATTGATCTCGCCTGTGCCATGGGCGAGATCAAGTATGTGAAAATACAATACGTAAACCAGGGGCGAGTTCTAATTCTTTTCTTTTTTATGGCGTATTTTAGATTTTATATATATATTATCTATTATTTAATTATCTTTTAGGATTTTATATATATATTATCTATTATTTAATTTTTTTTTTAGGATTTTATATATATACAAGTAAATGCTCTATTTTTTCAAACAGTAAATCAATATTAACATGAACAATACTTTTATTGAAAACACATTTTTATTTGATAATATATAACAAAAAAAGAAATGGTCAAAATTGCAATACAATTTAATAAAATTGAGAAAAGAATATATTTTCTTAATGATTATTCTTATTATATAAAGTATTTTATTAGTTTAGTTCATTAATTTTCTAAATCAAAATCCAACTTTATTTATATTAATGAGTTCATCTTATGGATATAGGAGATTATTCGATAAAAAAATTGAAAGATTTGAGGTCATCTATGTCTTTAAAATTCTAAATCCAAATCCAACTCTATTTATATGAATGAGCTCATGATATGGACTATGAAGATTCAGTTCATCCTAAAATAAAATTGTATTTTCTATGTTTTTCTTAAAATTTATTTCCAATAGAGCATATTTTGTAGGTAAACTAATAAAATATTTTATATAAGAATAATCCTTTAGATTATTTGTTTCTCAATTCTATTAACTGATATCGGATTCTGGATTATGTATGTTTGCTTTATTTATTATTATCAATCAGTGTAATCTATTCAAAATTTATCATAATTTAATATGAATGTTTTGATAGAGACAAGATGATAAAAAAAAAAAATTCTGGAATAAGATACGAGTAAGAAATTCGTGAAAAACTTAAAATGTGTTTTTATTAGTGGAAATTACTGATTTTCCGGAGTAAGAGGCAAGGAATGAATAACACTGCAAAAGAACACAAAAGTTTTCTTTGTAAAAAATTTTAACCATTTCTTTTTTTATTATATAGTATCAAATAAAAATGTATTTTCAATAAAATTATTGTTCATGTTAATATTGATTTACTGTTTAAAAAAATAGATCATGCATCGCACGGGAGCATTTACTAGTATATATATAAAATCCTAAAAGATAATTAAATAATAGATAATATATATATAAAATCCTAAAAGATAATTAAATAATAGATAATATATATATAAAATCTAAAATACGCCATAAAAAAGAAAAGAATTAGAACGGCAGGGGCGAGTTTACGTATTGTATTTTCACATACTTGATCTCGCCCATGGCACAGGCGAGATCAATTATATCTAAAAAAAAAAAAATTGATCTCGCCCCTGGCACAGGCGAGATCTAACTGAAAAAAAAAAAAAAATTTAAGAACTCGCCCCTGGCAGGGGCGAGATTGAATAGTGTTTTGTCAGATTTAAGTGAACTCGCCTGTGGCACAGGCGAGTTCACTTAGATTGATAAATAGGAAAAAAGCCCACCTATTATTTTAATAGATGGGTGAACAGTACAATAGTTTGTTAAATTTGCCTTCGGTTCACTAACTTAGCTCTAACAAAAGCAAGCAATCACCAAGGACAAGGCAATGACCTCGAGTATTGGGAGCATCAAGGCTTCCATTTACCGCATCCACCATAGCCATAGTAAACTGTAAGTTAGCACCAAGATGTACCACTCTTTTCCCACAAACATTGGCCTTCAACCAAGTTTGGGGGAGGGGGGTGGATAGTGGGATGACTTGGCCGCTATTTACATTCTTGCAATTTAGTTGGTTTGCTTCGTTTTGTTTATTGTAATTTGTGCTTTAATAAGTTTTAAAGGATCCATTGGGTCTGTGAATCCAATTTTATTGGTCATAGTAATTTTACTATTCACATTTGTTTTAGTTTATTTTTGTTTAATTTGAGTCTAGTACTAGGACAAAAACCCGGAAGTAATTGGACGTAATAGTTGAAAAATTTAGGAAATTTTGATGGATGATGATATAATTTTGTGCTTAAAAAAAATTGAAAATTGACACAAAGTAGAGCATGATAGGCAGTTTGAGATGAAATTGAGTTTGAATCTAGAGTATTTGATCAAATATGACCCTTGTGAGCATTTGAGCCTAATGTGACTCCTATCTTTGGAGCAATTTATTTTTCTTTCGGTGTGATGTTGATTGGATATATGTATCTGTTTCTAGAACTTGCCTTGAGTCTTTGTTGTGAATATATCGGTGCATAATGTGACTTAGAAAGTGATATAGACAGTTTTTGAATTGTAGCCTATTTTTGAGCTTTTTAAATGTTATCCTTTTTACCAAAAAGTTTGAGAATAATTGTGCCTAGTTAGCCCACTTGAGCTTTTAAGCCTTTTTATTTCATAGCCACATATTACAAGCTAAATACCTTTTAATTTTAGCCTTTGGCCCTATATTGGACTAATTGAGTAAAGAGTGAGGTGGATTGGAAAGTAGATTGGATTTTTGGGAACAAAATGGGCCAAATAAGGGATAAGCTGAAGGGTAGAAGAAATTTGTAGTGATATGTGCAAATTCAAAGCAAGTATAACCTCTCCTAGTTGTTATTTGTGTTGAGTTAATAAAAAAAAAAAGAAAAATGAAGAAAAAAAATCAGAAAAGCAAAAGAAAGAATCAGCTGTAAATTGTTGTATTACTGTTTTAATGTGTTAAGGAGAGGTTTGAAGAAATAAGTGCTTAGTTGATTTGGAAAAATCGGGTAGTCTCATGATGTGGTACCCGAATACTTAGTATGAAAAGCAGTTGGTTGAAGTCACCTTGAGATGTGAGTTGCTGAGATTGAGAGAGTGAGATTGAGTGATTGTATTGAGGGGTAGTCGGATTAGGAATAACTTGATTAGTCCAAATTTATCCCACCTTTCCTTAAGCCAACATTACAACCAAATGAAAGACCTACTTTTGTCACTTATGTCGAGTATTGCGTCTAGCTTAGACAATTGGCAAGCCTATGGTAAACTGTGCATTAAAGCTAATTTGAGTGGAATGATAGCCTAAACACTTCAGAGATGACAGAATCACGTACCTAGTGAGGATTAGATACTTTAAAAGTTTAAGTCTCGAAAGTAGTTAATTTTTCCTCTATCATACATGCTCATTTACACTATGATGTCTAGATTTTGGAAAAATCTGCCTGAAACTAATTCGTCATCTAATCGCCCTAACCACATGAGTCTTTTGTTCTCTTTTATGTTGTTCGGGACAAACAACAGTTTAAGTTTGGGGGATTTTGATACACGTTGTGTATACATGCAATTAGGTCGATTTTAAGTGTATATTTATAGCATTTGCATGTGTATATGGTCGATAATTGCTTATAGTTCATATCTTGGACCAGTTGACGTGTTTTGTTTAGTTTTATCAATTTTAGGCCAAAATAGTGAGTTTATGGCGAACTAGAGGCGAAACGGACCAAGTGGAGGAAAGATGGGCCGCAAGGGCCCAAAACTGGAAAATCACACTTCGGGGCGAGAAGTGACGAGGCCGCGTCACAAGGCAACACGGCCGCGTCAAAACTGTCCTCGTTAAGCGTTCAGCACTGAGAAGGGTGACGAGGCCTCATCAAGCCGCGTCGTTTTTGATGTTCTGAAGACATATTGACGCGACCGCGTCAGGCTTGATGAGGCTGCGTTGAAAGTGTTCCGGATTGAAAGATCATGTTTCAATTAGGATTTTTATCCTAATCTCTTGAGGATTCAAAACCATACTTATATATATAGGTCCTTGGGCTTGCCAGAAAGAAGAGACACTCCATATTCTCAAATACACTTAGAAGAAAAGTTAGAAGACTTGGAGGACGAAGAAGACGAAGATCGACAAGACGATTCATTCAGGTTTAGTTATTTCTTTTCTAGTTTTTGTTCTTTACAATGTTTTTCATGAATTATTGTATCGAATTTATGCTAGGCATGAGTAGCTAAGCTATTCGTGTCCTAGGGTTAGATAGTAGGGATTATTACGACAATGTTTTGATTATGATTTAATTTTTTAATTTCGTTGTTTACGTGTTTATCTCTATGTTTGTGCTTATAACTAGATTTAGTTTGATCACCTAGATTTAGTAATTTAGTTTAGCAATTCCGCTTCGAGAGGAGGGAATTGTTATCAGACTTATGACATAGAGCGCAGTTGTCTATGACTGTGTAGGCCATGGCTTGGGATCGTTTCGGAGTTATTAGGTTTAATTGACTCGAGAGGGTAATTAGCTTAATTAATCAACGATTTAATCACTTCGAGAGAAGGGTTAGATTATTGTCGTGCCGCCTAATAAACACTAGAATTGGTAAATCTATAGGTTAATCATATTCAAAATTGAAGTAATATCCTGAAATCGAAGTCCTAGGATACCTTTTCTCACTAATAGTTAATCTTTATTGTCTGCCAAGTGTTAAGTTATACTCCCTCGTTTCAAAATAAGTGACGTTTTATCTTGTTAATGATTTTTCGAATTAAGTGTCGTTTTAGATATATTTCACGATTTCTTCCAACTTTATCCCTATCAGTATCCTAAAATATCTCTTAGTATCTTTTAAGCTACCAGTAAAGCGCCATAATATAAAGGGAGAAAGGAAAGGAATATAGCACGTAAATATAAAGGGGGAGAGGAAAGATAATGATTTGAACGTGATTTTAGGAATAATAGATGAGGGAAAGAAGATTAGTTGAGGGATATATCTGTCAAGATTTTTAATTCTTAATTCTTCTCTTTCATTCTAAAACGTCACTTATTTTGAAGCGGAGGAAGTAGTTAATTAGTTAAATTCTTTAGTTTTTACTAAAATCAACCTTTGCAACTTAGTATCTAGTTAGGACAATCCTAGAGTATCGAGGTATCAAACTACCTAAAAATCTATTCCTTATGGGATCGACCTTGACTGCCGCTACTACACCTACAACCGTACACTTACGGAACACTAGGTTAGAAAACTGATGTGTCATACACGAAAAAATAAATTAAAGAAAATAAAGTCCAAAAAAATCGAAAGCTCAAATTAGAAAAATTTATAGAAAAGTCCGGCCCAAAGAATATGCAAAATGTTGCCTTATAAAAGAGGCTGGGAAAATTGGAAATATAAAAGATGGAGAAAAAATATTAAAAAAATAAAAAACATTAAAAATGGAATATAATTACATGTAACTTGTTGTTTAGGTAAAAATTCATCCGGGTGCACCCTAGAATAGCCCTAAAATTATACAGATTTGTTTATACAATAAAATTAAGGTTTTCAAAAATAAATTAAATTGAGTATTTTTCTAAATAAATGTGTAACAAATATTAATATAATATATATATTTTAAAAAAAAATGTTTAATTAATTTTTATCTTATGTCAACCACAATATCGATAATGAAAGCCATACTGCGTACACAAATCTAACTTAAACATTCGACAATCAATTATAATTTTTGTAATGTAACTTATATTAAAATATGCGATATAGATATCAAATTAAAGACCATAAACAAATATTAGTTATATCTCGATTATACATAAAAATTAAAATGTAACATAAAATCATATGTGTATTAATTTGTGGAATTTATATATATAATAATAATAAATCAATCATAAGCTATCTACTACAATATTTTATGAGTGAGTCTTGTGTGTGACGGTCACAGGTGTGACGGAATACACTTTTACAGGAAAATTGATACTTTTACAAGAAAAAGTGATACTTTTACAGATAAAAGTGATACTTTTACTACATTGATACTTTTACAGATAAAGGTTATATTTTTGCTACAAAAAGTGATACTTTTTTTTGTTAAAAAAAGTGTTACTTTTACAGATAAAAGTGATACTTTTACCACAAAAAGTGATACTTTTTGTTCGTCACACCGTGTGACGGTCACATATAAGTTTTTGCCATATTTTATATGTAGCAATTTGCCAAAATACAATCTAAATTTGGAACAAATTTTTTGCATGATTTACTATACACGCGCGCGCGCACACACACACACACACACACACACACATATATATATCTTATTATATTAGTAAATAATAAAACTTATATTTTTAGCAGGTAAAATGGGTGGGAAAATGTCTATTGTTTCCTATAATAGATGTTTCTCCTTACTATAAATCATTCACAACATTCAATAAGATGAAATTTTTCCAAAAAAAAAAAAATATATATATATATATAATAAATAAAGATCTAAGAAAACATAAAATAACACTACAAGAAATTTGAGTTTTCGCGAAAATGAAATTCGTCATATAAAAGTCATATTTAGTCACCGTATTTATTAGGTGACGAAATTTTTGCGTCACAACGATCGCCATGGTATGTCCATGGTATTAGGTTTATGCAACAATATTTAAATTCGTCACCAAAAGTATGAGCTGTAATGACGTTAAATGTCTTTGTCATCATATATTATAATTTATAGTGACACATAATTTGTCACCTTTATCATCCAAAATTTGTCATCTTATATTGTATTTCGTCATTGAAAGTAAACATATAATATGACGATAGCTTTTTTTGTCATCAAAACATCAATATTTTGTGACAAAAATCAATGAACTACCCTACTTATCAAACTTTGGTGACGCTTTCATCGTCACAACTATATTCATTATTTTGTCGCGTTTATAATAAATCGTCACAAAAGAATTTTGTTATAGTTACAAAAAATCTATCGTCATTTTATCAATATCTATAATAACAATGCATTACGTCAGCAGAGACCAAAAACCCAGCGACAGCAGTTCACCGTCCCTAAATATGCACAAGTGGTGAGGACATTTTTTGTCACAATAAAATTACATAGAGTGACGAAAATTGTATTTGTTACCAAAGACTTGGATATGCCGACGATATATTTTGTCATTGTAAAGTGACATCTAGTAACAAATAAATTACTGTCACTAAATAAGTACAAGTGGGGACGACTGAAATGTGTCACCAACTGTAAAAGCAAATAATATAAATCGTTACTAAAGACATAGATATAATGACGATGTATTTTGACATTATAAAGAGGCAACTAGCGACAAGATATTTTTCATCATAATATAATTATGTATGGTGACACTAATTGTCAAGGATTATTAACTTTTAAAGACAGTTTTTTTCAAACCGTCATCTAATAAATTCGTATATGACGTAAAATAAATTTATATGCAACGTCTCATCATGATAGTGTAGTTTTGGCGACAAAAATGAGAAACATCACTAAACAAACATAAAATGAATAAGAAGAATACTAAAAGCATGCTAAATTAGTTCAAAACATCCAACATAAATATCCGAAATAAATAAAATCTTTTATAACATAAAAAATGACTTGCTAGTAATCATCACTTAAAGAAAGAATCATGACTGCGTAAGAGAAAAATAAAAATAAAAATCCTAGATCTTATTTTTAAATTTTACTCATTTTATACTCCAAAATGCTATGATCAAAACTTTCTCGTCCTTCAGCTTCTTCACCGATGCATCAAATCTGAAGAGGCCAAAAAATGGACAACAAGAAATATATCAAATTGATTGTTCAATATCAAAAGAAATAAAAAATGTCATTATTTCTGAGAGAGTAAGCTAACATTATACATGTTTTAGAGTTGTGCTCCAATGGATACACAGAGAGTGAGTGCAGAGTGGTATATATATAATAGTGTTGGAATCAAATGGAGTCGAAAGACAAGGGTCTTCAATCAGAAAAAGGAAGCACGCATGTGGCAATATCTACCACCAAAGACCATGTTATTACTCTTTGAGCAAAACAAAATTTGAATACATAAATTAAAAGGTAGCATGCATGTGACAATGCTACAAAGTTGATATATAAATTAAAGTGTGAAGTGCAAATAAACATCAACTAAACCCTATTGGCTATATCAAAATCACTAGGTACGGGCAACACTGTTCCCCATCAAATTCACAACATTGAAGTTCCCTCTCTAGTACTTAAGTTCGACAATAACATATGCTATATGAGATACATTTACGTCGCAAGTATCCAAACAGCCAAATCATTAGATAAATGTAACTGGTTTCGCATAGTCATTACCCTCCAAACAACTTTAAAGCACTCAAATTAATTGATAACCCTACTTTTTTTATATTTCAAAGCATAACATACTCATGAAAAAATGATATCAAGAAACTACAAATATACCTCCCAAATTACATGTATGTAATCAATAACTCTACGCATGCATCCCAATCAACTATACACAAAAAAAATATACTATATCTCAACTGCGTAACATTTCAAATGCCTCAATTCAAGTGAAATACCAAAGCAACATATAAAATTTACACGTAAAAACATATAACACTCACAGTTTCATAACGACGAACAAGGAAAGTCTTTCGACCCCAGTTTCATTCTCGAATGACATGTTTTCTTCGTCCCGAAGTCCCATTATACTCTTAATTATCACATAATTATCTGAAGCACTCTTCCCAATATGTTATCCGAAATTTTATTGTGGCATGTTCGGATAGGATCTCTTTGTTAACTAATGTAGAGCCCCTGGAGCCATTTCTGAAATCTCAGATTAAAAAATATTTGTATAAGCGCAATGTTATACAATTTGAGTAAAATAAGAAGTAAAATGTCAATAGGCAATTACTAAGGCAAGAAATTTTGGGTATATATATGATTATGCTTACTAGTGCTTCCTAGATAGTTGTGACAACAGGTTGTCCAGATAAAGGATAAAAAAAGAAAGCAATGTAAGTCATCAATGAGAATTAGTATTTTCAAAGTAATGTTTTAGAGTACAATCATTATTTCAATTAAAATGTTAATGAAAAGTTTTGTTTGTATACACGATGGGTCAGTGATTGAGAGTGATGTATAAATTGTTGAGACATAAGAATAGTATTTGTTACAACAACAGTATAAGAAAAAGTGTAGAGTGCAGACACAATGAGTTTGACTCGTTTTGGCAAATTATACAGGAGTCTTCAATCAAATTATTTAAGTTGGAAAATTTCAGAAGAAACTAGACAGATAAATTAAAATCCCCTAATTCACTGAGGACTGTTGTGTTAAGTGAAATTCCAGTAATTCCATAAGGTAGTGCTTTCTCAAGTAAAACATTAAATTAAAATGAGACAAGTTCCTTTATTGTTTCGCATGCAATGACGATAAATAAAAGCCTAGGTCAATCTCTTAGTCATGTTGGATTACTTTTGAAGAAGTTGGTGTTTTCCCATGGTCAACTTTATGTGGCTGTTTCTCAAGTAACGAACAGACCATGATTGAAGATCTTGATCTCTAATGAAGGGATTAGCAAAGGAAGACTATGACAAACATAGTATAACAGGAAGTGTTCCAAAATTTATAATAGTTTTTTTGTTTATTTTGATTAAAAAAAAAAAAATTAGTTCAGATTTTTTCTTCAATTTATGTTAGAACAATAATTGTAACTTAATAAACGTGATGTTCATATGTTTATTTGTATGATGCAATGAGGATAACGTACCCACTACCCATTATATAACTGAGATTACGTCAAACAAAACTAAAATCAACCTAGCCACTACATACTACGTCGTAGCCTTTCGGATTAACACGATTCACGTAAATGATATATTATTCAATTAAAAAAATAATGATGGAATACATTTAAGTTCATATGCAAATAGATAAGTTATTAAAATTATCTTTCCGCACAAGATGCGAGTAACGTACTAGTTAGTTAAAACATGAGTTGTGTAAATGAGCATATCACGAAAAATTGTAAGGAGTGTTTTTTATTTGCTTATATGAAGCACTTTTTTGTATTTGACTTTATTTAAACTAAATTGAGTGTTTGGTAACAATTTTTTTCACTAAATTGAGCACCTAAAAGCAACAAATTTGTTGTTTTTAATTGTTTCAGGGCATTTTTATAAATTAATCAAACTTCTTTCAGTATAATAAGTGATAAAACTACTTGTTTATCAACCACCCTCATTTGATCTTAAAATTTGACTAAAAGAATTTTATTCTCAGACACTACCTATTTTTAGCTATAAGTAAATTTTTCATAATTTTTAATTTTAATCACTTCTTTAAAAGCACAAACAACTGCAAACACTGTGCAAAATTAAATTTTTTTAATAATAAAAAATAAATTTCATACAGTACAATTAATTTAAATTAACATAAAGAAGTCAAACAAAAAATTATCAATTCCACAATCTGTTTAGGACCAAAGTGTGAGTCCATTAACTCCTTTTTTTTTGTTTTTCAACATATCTAGGCTGCTTCAGCAAACCCAACTCTGAGCTTGCCATAATCAAACACGGTGTGGTAGCGTCCCATGAACATATCTCCCAATATCCTGCACAATTCCCTTTGTTCCCATTAAATATCATCCAAATTATTACTCCAAAAATCTAATATTGATTGTTTTTCCATGAAGAATAAGAGTCATTGAGAAAGATGTATATGTAAATTAATTTCCTAAAATGTATGCGTTTCTTGAGTATTCTATTGTCTAATATTTTATTCTTTTATCTCACAAAAATAGCTATATTGCCTTATTTTTTTAGATATATATACATATATATACATATATATATATATGTATATAAGAGTTTCAATTTCTTTTTGAGGATGTATGAAATGATTATTGTTCTAATACACTCCTACTAAATAACGTACTGAAATTGTCATCTATACTTCACATACTTTAATTCTTGATATTAAATAAGGGTATCATACAAATTTCTATGTGTATTAATGAATTTTCTTAATTTATGTAAACCTTGTAAGGTCAGTTTCTCTATGAGACGGAGAGAGTATTTGATACCCATATTAAATAGGGTCTATTAGTATATTATCTAGTAGATGCTAGTATATATAAATACCAGACCATATATTTGAGGCACGCAAAAAATAATGTGTCTACATATATTGAACGGAGGAAGTAATAAAGTTACATTGTAATTATAAATAGTAAAAACAATCAACAGTTTCAGGTTGCAAATACTACTGGGTAGCTGGGGTTCATTTTAAATCATTCTCGCGTTCATTTTAAATCATTCTCGCTTAGCACAGTAATTATTTACATCAAACTAAAAATGATGATAAAAATTCGATGGAAAATTACCAAAGAGGCCCACGTGGAGGAGGAATATCTAGACCAGTGAAACCACTTATGCATTGTGCTGCGTCGCCTTCTCCCACCTTAAGTATGTACTGACAAACCACAAATCAACAATGTTATTTAAGTGATACAAAGAGGGGTCGAATTTAATAACTCTAATTTATGTCTTCCTTCTTTTTTATTTATGCTTGCTAAATCTATATATATTTAAAAATGCCTGAAAACTTTTTAATTATCCATTTATTATCTATTTTATAAACTTCACTAGATATTACTGCGGGATGTAAAATTAGGAGTGTCACATCAACCATTACCGGTAAAAATTATGATAGAATCGAGCATGGATAAAATCGAAAGATATAAGGCATTTTGAAAATTCATAAATCTAGTAAGCAAAAATTTGACATAAGCAAAGATAACATATTTAAAATTAAAAAACCCCAAAATAATAACCAATAACTTTTAGGTATTGTAAGACTGAATGCATACCTCTTTAGAGGAGAGATCAAAAGTTTTCCCACCAATTGTAAAGGAAACAACAGGCATAGAAGCAATGCTTCCGCAATCAACGACGGTTTCTCCTAAAGGACTAGGAAGCTTCCCGCAGAGCTGTAATTTTCAACGTATATGCCCGAAATTCATACTGAGGCTTAAAAAATGTAAGACTAAATAGTTTCCATTTTATTACATTGTGACAGGACTAAAACATTAAAAACCATCAAGCTAGAAAGACACTGAAGTATACCTCATTAGCATAGTTGAGAATGTGTTCTTGAGTCTTATTCTCCTTCAGTTGGTTTTGCATCCAGAAAACAGCCATTTCACATGCAGGGCACATTGCATCGTGCAAGCCCGAAGATCTTCCATCTTTCTCGTCCACGACACTCTCGATTCC
Source organism: Ajuga chamaepitys (assembly GCA_958295605.1). Taxonomy (NCBI): domain Eukaryota; kingdom Viridiplantae; phylum Streptophyta; class Magnoliopsida; order Lamiales; family Lamiaceae; genus Ajuga; species Ajuga chamaepitys. The sequence continues at coordinate 28,945,607 of OY282498.1, forward strand.
CCCACTACATACGTTTAACATCAAACATAAGAACTCTTACCGAACTCACTTGTGCAAATATGATTGAATAACTTAGCGAATGAGGTCAAAAGCGGTTTCAATTTTCAATCACATTTGATACAACATCTTCTACAACACATTGCACTAGTCATGCTACATAATTATTTATGATGTATTTGTGTTGCTATCATATACATGTGGCATTGGTAAATTAAAATGGAGTAAAAATGTAGTATTCTTTGGAAGAGAAAATCCAAAGTGGGCAAAATTAAAGGGACTCATGGCGGATCCAAGAATAAGAAATTGGTTGCGCACAACTCTAAGAAGAAAATAATATGTATTAAAAATTAAAATTATAAATTCCAAAAAAATAAAAAATTGCTAAAACAAAGTAATATATAAGCATAAATTCAAACAATTAATATCTAAATAAAAAATTACAAATAAAATATTTTTTTTTTTACTATTTCTTTTTAATAGTGGTGAGAGAAATTGAGTCATACATATTTGAGATGTTTTCATTTTAGCCACTTGTTAATAACAAGAAAATTGTTTGGACCACAACTTAAATTTCATACTTTTTAAGTCAGTATTGATATTTTTTACACTGTAACCTGTACTAAATACACTATCATGTAGAAGTAATATATTTAGTCGTATCCTACCCCTTTCTAACAAGATATCAATGGTATAATTTGATTATTTTGCTAAAACATATGCGTTGTGAATGAAAATTTTATTTTTTATAGGATTCTTTTAAGAAAAAAAAGGGTATGCATTATGCATCCACCACAGAATGGAACTAACCTTACACCATGAGTTTTAGCATATGTGCAGACTCCAACTTGGGAGCATATCTTCTCTGGTTGTACCTATAAATCCACATGTGTGCACCCACATACAAAAATCAAGATTAGTGTATATGGATATTCGTCTACAAATTGAAATTAATTTAGCACCGAGAAACATGAGAAACTCTTACTTGCCTTTACAGGCACTACATGCACCCCATTAGATGCACGAAAGCTGGACGAAAGTACAACTATTTCAGTTTTTTTCGTCCACATCTAATAGAGTGTAGGTACCACCAATATAGATAGGTAAGAACTTGTAGATGATTGATGGTTGAACGTTACCTCTGCCAAAAGAAGATCGATAATAGTTGGCCCGTATTTTTCAACCACGGACTTGCATTTTTGGCTAACAACTCCGGACGCTCCTATGGCATGGTTAATCATGGCAATCACAGTCTACAAGAAATTATGACCATGGGATCAGTTAGTGGCATTTGATTTATTCCCTAAACAACTATAAGAAAACATTGATTAGATTACCCTTGGACCAGCTAGAAGAGAAGTCCCAGAGTCTGCAATGGCTGAGCATCCACTATCACAATAGCCTATGAAACACAATTTGATTATAGAACAACAAAAACACTATATAAATTCTCAAAAAAAAAAAAAAAAAAACAAAAACACTATATATATATACATAATGGGAAGCAGTTTTTTTTTATTATTAGGTGAGTGACAAAATAAAATTATAAACCGAGTACGAGAGCAATTCTAAGTATTATAATTAAGTGCTAAATTTAAAACATTAGATAACTTATATATAAAATAAAATAAAATAATAACGACCTAAAGGAAACAGCCAGTGCATCGGCCCTAACTAATGCCACCACCTACATGCCCAATTTTCAATACACAACTTTAGAAATAAAAACAGAAATTACTAATAATATAGAATAAACCAATACATTAATTCCATTACATCAGCAAATAAAACTTTTGTTTAATGTTTCAATTTTATTCCTTCTTTTTTTTCCTTGTTTTTTATGTTTTATCTATTACTAATACTTAAAAGTGCTTCTATAAATTACATAATAATTATTAAAGTAAAAAAATATTTTTATTTCATTTATTTAGTTAAGTTATATTAAGATTAAACAGGACACTCCTATATCTTAGAGAATATCCATGGCCCGGAGGCCCACTTCCAAGGTTGGATTTATATAGGTAGGGGGCGGTGGTCCCCTTTTGAACTTCTACTTATAAAAAAAAATAAAATTATTATATCTTTAATATATCAGAATTTCTCACTCCTTCAAAATTTACCTCCACTACCAACTACAAAGTTTTCTCTCAATAATTTATAATATTGTTAATTAATTTCCTTTGGAACAAAATCCACAATTCCTCCCTAAGGTAGTCGAGTAAACATCATAAGCTTTCTTATGAGGCAGATGGTGCAACAATGAAGGCATCGATTAAGCGCATACCAGTCTTTTTTCCGGCAATAAGGATGTCTCCCATTCCGAACTGCAAAACAATCACTTAAAAATTAGAAAATTGCCAAAGAAAATTCAAGAAACTCTGTTTGTTCCAATAACTTGTCTCAACAGCCAACCTGCCAGTATCCTTTTTGTGTCACTGGAACAAACGTATGTTGACCCCTGAAATATTTGGGGTCAACACCACCGAAAACAAGCTCACCGCCGTTTTCTTCATTTATATTTCTGTTAAGCCAAAACGAGAACACAGCTTCCTTAACAAGACCTTGTCCAACCATGTTATACCTGCAACAAACACAAGCGTCATAAACGTGCGTCTAGAAGCATATCTAGAAAAATATAAAACAAGTAATGTAATAATAGAAGGGAGGGGGGAAGGGATCCGCACCAAACAGGAGTTGAGTTTCCGACTGAAATTTCTTTGAAACCGAGTCCCAAAATGCCATCGAATCTAGCAGCTATAAATGTGGTACCTGGTTCACTTGTTGCCTCAATAAATTCCTGCAAATATTAGTTATTTATATGAATAATATTCACGACATTTTCTTGATTATTGTTAATTATAAAACCTGTAATGAAATCAGCAACCTGATCCTTGATGACTAGATCACCAATTTTAACGTTGTCCTCACTAAAAAATCCGGAGATAGCTCCAGTTCCATATTGAATTGCGGCGGATTTTCCTGAACAAATGATCCAACAAATTAATCAATTTACTTCCGCAGTATAAAGTGAATTGAAAACATTATTATTTTATAGAAAAAAGAGTATATTAGAAATTTTACAAAAAAAAACCAAGAAATTAAGTAGAGTTCAGTTTCTTCCATATTAGGGTGGACCAAAAGACTTGGAATTCTTGATCTTTCGGAGAATTTTAGATTGTACAAGCAATATCATATTCTCCAAGAAAGTAACATTGGAGAGTTTTTATAGCAAATACTTTGTTTTAAACTTTAAAATTTAATTTTTGTGTTGGAGTTGTAATAATTTAATTGACTAACTGGATTATATAGATTTGTTGGTTTTTCAGATTCTTAAGAATTCAGATTCGTTTTGTTCATTAAATTCTGAAAGTCATAGGCCCATTGTATATATAGTGTCAAAATGAGATAATTACAAAAGTATATGCATAAATTTTGAAAGTCCAATATGCTAAATGATAACACTCACTAATATGAACATAAATCCAATGATCTTTTATGAAGGAAAAAATTATATGTAAATACATAAAATAGGTTATATTTATACAAATATCACAACATAAAACTCACCATTCATCTTATAGGTAGTCGATTGGGTGGACCTGTATTTGGAATGAAGGTAACATGCCACCTGCAACAAAATGGGGTTATTTGGATTTACATAAAGCAATGAAAATTAATATTTTTGCGAATAAATATATACTTACAGAAAAGAAACATTTTGAAGATGGGACCCACAGGTTGGAGCTACCGGTGTCGAAAATAACGGTGAACTTTTGTGGGGGTGTGCCAATGCTAATTTCACCAAAGTACTGAGCATCCATGTAATTCTTCAGTCCTACTGCATCATTGTATTTCCTTATTGGGCTTCTCATGTAGGTCTCGCCCAACTTCAACTTTTTCAGCCCAATTCTCTTGAGCCCATCATCTGATGTAGCACAAAGTGCCAGAGACAACAGTAGGCTTGACAGGAAAAGGGCAGCTACATACACAAAACTTCAATCAGATACGACCCCAATACAGATGAAACTATGACCTCGTTTTTTCTTTTTGTGTTGCAATTTAATTCATGGTGAATTTACCATTTTTGTCGTGATTTCGGATAATTCTACATTGTCCAGCTTAATATCCGAAAGAATTATACATCATTGAATTGGTATTTAGATGTGAATTCAAATACCCACGCATAGGCTAAAAACATAATTTTTTGTAGGGTCAAATTCAAACTTTATTCAAAGTAAATATAATTTAGTCCTGAATTAATATTATCAGTCCCAAATACACAAGTACCGCATGTACAAGTGTTGCAATGGGACATCAAACAAAAAAGAGTCGAGACATTAAATCATTATAGTTACATCCAATAGAAAATGCATTAAGAGACAATTTAACTATTTAACTTAAGATTTTAATAATATACCTTTTTAAGATGAAAGTGTAAAGATTTGAGGATGGACAAATTATTAAAAAAAACAAATTAGTATTGCAAATATTACAATATATATAACTTTTTTTAAAGTTGGAGGTGTTTAAGGTGGCTGTCTGTCATTGGTATGAGATTTTCTATTCTGTTGTATTTTATTTTGTATTTTAAGATAATCATTATGCACTATGTGTATTTGATGATATCACTAATTCATATATAATTTGTATTAAAAGTAACGAAATACAAAATGAAATACACATTGAATAGGGAAACAAAGTCGCTTTGGCAATACCACAAAAGTTTAAAGTTTGGATGCAAAATTACGTATTATAGAAAAAGACATTAAACCGTTATGATTACCTGTAGGAAAATGTAATTCCATGATGAAACCAAAACGTTGAGAGAGAAAAGAAGAGAAGGTTTGAGGGAGTACAAGAGTGAGGAGCAGTTTACGTATAAATAGAAGAGAAAAACCAAGTTTGTAAGCAAGATATAATTAATTTCTATTTTCAGCATTCGATATCATGCAAATTGTCCCTCACACGAGATGCTCGTTATGGGATAAGCTAAGAAGTGGAAGCAAACAAGTGTGTTTGGTGGGGTCTACGTATTTTGATCCAACGGTGGAAACAGAAGTAGGTCGGTGAAGAGGATGGGATAACGTAATAGAAAACGACGTCGACTGATTGTTTTTGTTGTGTATCAGCAAAGTATGTGAGTTAGCTAAGTACGCGACGCTTTCCCTTTTGCGTCTTTTAGGAGCTTCGTTTTCTGTCAACTTGTGCTGCTAATTCCACCAAATTCAGTTACATTGGAATTTTTCAAAAAAAAATTAGGATAAAAATTAGTAAGTCCAATCTAGTTCATTCCTGCTAATAGTTAAGATCAGTCCGCAGTTTGTTAGACTGTTGGTTTATTGGATCGGGCCTATCTAATTTTGCCACCTTTAATAACAAAGAAAGAGAATTCTATTCACACCATCAAAAGCTCTTTCTACACCACATTTTTTGTGATTAAAATAGATTAGAAAATAGACAAAAATATCCTATTATTTATCTTCTTCTTTTTTTTTTTTTTCAAAATAATTTATGCAGAAAACTTAAATCTCTTCCCTCAAATATAATTATTCTTAAATAAATAATGTATCTTAGAACCCTAATTCATCAACTAATTCCACCAAATTCACTTGCAAACTCATAAATTGAAGAAGAAAACAATCATGGATGAAGGGAAACTTAAAGATACGAACAACAAACTATATTTATTTCTGTTGGAGTTCACGATTTGTCTGTAAAACAAATTGTAGCTCGAGAATTGATTATGAAATACGTCATGCATATGTACGGTGTTTACTAGCCGAACCATTGAAATAAGGATTTTTATCGGTCAAGGACACGAAAAATAGGTCAACTATCAATTCAGATCCTGAAAGATAATTTCTATCAATTCAGGGCCTAAAAGATTTGAAACTATCAATAAAGGCCCTGTTTGAAAAATTGCAAAAGTCACAAAATAAAATTGTCTCAAAGTGATAAGCAGTGGAAATATACGTCAAAAGTCTTTCACAATATTATTTTAAAACTTGTAATTTTTTTTGAATTTTCTATAGTTTAATATTTGAAATTGTTAGTTTTTTAAATCTATTTTTTTAAACATATGTAATTTAATTTTTAAGTCATATGCGGGGAAAAAAATCTCTTTTTAGAAGAAGTCTGTAATTTCTTTTTTGAGTTCCTGTTTTTTAAATTCATGTAAATATATTTCACTAAAATGTATTTTTTTTTCTTATATAAATACATTTTTGTATTAATTTTTATATTTTAAAAAACATTGCAAATTATTTAATTATTTTATATATATCACGATAATTTAAAAAACCAATGTAGTGAAAGACTTTTAATGTATATTTTCACTGCTTATCACTTTGAGACAATTTTATTTTGTGGCTTTTGCATTTTTCCAAACAGACCCTATTATGATTTTGGATTTATAGGCCTTTCATTGTTAGTTTCAAATCTTTTAGGTCCTGAATTGATAGAAATTATCTTTCAGGACCTGAATTGATAGCTGACCTATCTTTCGGATCCTTGACCGATAAAAACCCTTGAAATAATTTCGATCAGTAACGATCATAGTGTATAAACTTAGTCGGCGGCTACTAACTGAATGATTGTAAGCATTTCAGCCATTGCTTGGAGAACTACATTAGCTTGTTCGACTATTACTGACCAAACTGTTGTAAAGATATTGTACGAACTTATATTACGGCTACTGATCGAACGGTTGTAAGAATTTCGGTCATTACTTGCCGAACTACGTTAGTTTTTTCGGCCATAATTGACCGAACTGTTGAAAAAGTAGTATATTAATTTATACGACGGCTACAGACCAAATGTTTGTAAGAATTTCAATCATTATTTGGGTAACTACATTAACTTGTGCGACCAATTGACTAAACTATTGTAATTTTATTGTATTTTATTTTTTAATTGAGAAGGGTATAAATGTCTAAAAATATGGTATAGAAAGTAAAACGATAAAAATTGTAACTTTATTATGGAGTAGAAAGAAATTGTGGTGCAGAAATAATTTTTGATGATGTGAATAGAATGAAGTGTTGTGAACCTGGCGTTGTTTGGGCGCGAAAAAAGAAACAAAAAATAATTAAGAAGCAACTGCGAGTCAAGTTTCCTACATTCATTTTTCCAAATTATGCTCCTAATTGTTATGCCGCTAGACGCTTCTATGAAAAGTTGGGACAAAATAATGAATTTTTAGTCGTCATTACTAAATTCATTTTTATCTCAATCAACAACTCCCTTCTTTCTTTTCTTTTTTCCATTGTCTTATCTTTTGTTTTAGCTTCTTGTTATTCAAAGTGCTTTTTTCTGTTTTCTTTTTGTCCATCTTTACGCTTGGGGGAAAAATAGTGATATTAGAATGAATTTTAAGTTGTCATTAGTAAATTCATTTTTATCTCAATCAAAAAGTTCCTTTTTCCATTTTCTTGTCTTTGTTTTAGCTTCAAGTTATTGAAAGCGTTTCTTTTCTCTCTTTAATATCACATAAGGGAGATAAAATACAATTTTAATTCCATATATTTTCACTAGTGCATTTTTTGTTCCTTCCAATAACTCTTGCAATTATAGGCTGTTACTTTTTAATGTTTCACAATTTCAGGATTTTTTGCATCATAATCTTTTGCCCTCTAAACTTCACGCACACGTGAGACGCACATGCGTTTTCTTGTGAGGGAAAAAAGTCCTTAAATCAAGAAAAATTAACAATTATGGTACTAAAATTACAAAAGAATAATCTGAGAGGACTAAAAGTGAAACTGATAAAAATATACGTGACTAAAACTATAATTTCCCCCATATGTAGTTATTAATAAAACCCTGTTGTTTTTATACTGGGTGGATGTTGAATCAGATATTTTAAAATACACGCAGGCTGAAAAATCTCAACACACTCATATTGTAGAAAATAAGGTGTAAGTGAGATATATTTTAAAAGAGTGACACTCATGTGCATAAGATGCACATTAGTGTTATTGTATACCTTGTGGGGCCCACTTAAGATATTTGCACGCGCGATATATATATATTAAGGTGTGTTTGGAATCACAAAACAGACGCTGGCTTAGTTGGTAAAGGCGCGACATTGTACCCTTCAGTGCGCGGGTTTGAATCTTAACAGCGCCTTTTTATTTTTCACCAACAGTATATTCAAATTCCGAGCATAGTATATGTTATTTTCACCAACAGTATATTCAAATTCCGAGCATAGTTTCACCAACAGTATATTCAAATTCCGAGCATAGTATATGTTATTTTCACCAACAGTATATTCAAATTCTGAGCATAGTATATGTTATAAAGCCTGAGAGTATATGAACACCATCTTTTTATTTTTCACCAACAGTATATTCAAATTTCGGAGTCTTACTTAGGTGCAATAGTTGCATTGGTGCAACTAATTATTTTTAGCCTTTGGATCATCATCATTATCATCCCAACCATTCATTTATTTATATATATTTAAAAAAAGAAAAGGGCCATAGTGTAAATTCAATCTTTATCCTTTTTTCAAAGAATCAGAAGCTCCTAAAAATTGTTTACCAACTCAATTTCTTTCACTCTGTAATTCTGCAGCCAAAATTGTAGCAATAGGAGAATTCCTCCACACCTCCCTTGCTTTTCACAAATCACGCACTCTCCTGCAACATTTTATCCTCACCAAAAATACATCCGTCATTTACCCAAGCCTCCTTTGACAGCACCGTCGCAGCTGTCGTCCGACGGCGCCTACCACGCGATCCAATTGGGCTGGAGCTCCCTTTTTTCGAGGCGTAATGTTCAATTCCGAAGAGGGAGAGAGTAGGTGTTGGTGTCAGCCCCCTGAAAGATGTTTCAACACCAGTCTGGTTCGACTGTTCTTGAACTGCCGTAATCAGCCGATACATTTGCCATCATCAGACTTTTGATTGAGTGGTCTCTAATGTTTCCAATTATCCATTTGTTTGCATTCCTGACCTAGTTCAGTTTCTGTGCCGTTCCTGCTTGATTTATGTTTTCAGGTAGTTTAGGTTTGTGAGCATCCCCCTTCCCCATTCGTTTGTTTTGTTATCTTGAGACGGTTAAATCGTGTTCGAATATGATCTCTGGATTTTGGGAGTAAATCGTGAAGTGGTGTTCCTATTAGTTTTATTTGGATTCATTTGTCTATTACTCGATTCCATCAATAACTCGTGAAGTGGTGTTCCTATTAGTTTTATTTGGATTCATTTGTCTATTACTCGATTCCATCAATGAACCATTGAATGAGGGTTGATGTTGTTGTAACCCCAAATTTGGTATCAGATTAATGTAGTAGTTGTTAATGCTGCCATAGAGTTATGCTGTTTCGAATAATTTTATCAATTTTCACTTGGCAGTTGGCCAATTTGACAATTTAATTTTGTGAGTTAGCTAATTTTATTTGTATTTCCTCTACTTTAAAATTGTAATTACAGAACATACCCAATTTTTTTGGTGCAGATGGCATCGTGTTCCTTGAATCTTGGTCACTGTATTTGATGCATCCCTGCTATCGTTAGAGATTCAACCTTTTGGAATCCTGCCGCTTGAGACGCCCCAATCTTGTTAACCTTTTATTCAATACCCAAAGTAATATTCCCTTTCTGTAACTAGCGAACTCTCTTTAAACATTTAGTCATTAATTGTTTCGACCTTTCTTCTGTTATTGAGTATGAAAAATCATAATTTTTGTCGCCTCCGGTTTGTATTTTGGAATAACTAGTCGAATTCTCGTATGAGGTTATGTTTGGATGTAAGAAAATCTACTTTGTTACTTCAGTTATGAGCTCAATCATTTATGAAATATATATTTTCTTTTCAATATTTGAAACGAAAGTAGTTTTATTTTGCCGGAAACACCATTTATTATTAATTTGACCGTTTCGGGACTGAATCCCACAATTTGATCTAATCTTCTAAACTCCCGGTAGTTATTTTGCAATGTGAATACAGACATTTGGGGGACTGGAAGACTTAAATTTTATTCTCTTCACAGTTACTTCCGTTTCATCGATTTGTTAACTGTTTGGTTTTGATATCATTTAAATGTTATGCTTTACCAATGCGAGGATCCTCCAGATGTTGTCATGCAGGTACGCTTTAGATCATTTTTTAATATATTATAAATTAGCTATTGCCTATCGAATTGACCCTTTATTGTGGTAAGATGGTTGTTGATTTTATCCAGGTTGATGTGTTGGTAATAAATTTCAATGTGGTTACCTTATAATGTTCGAATGGAGATTGAGTCTGAACAGTTGAATAGTTATTACTCTGCCGTCTGCATTCTTTGATATTAGGTACATTCAATTAATTTTTTTACTTTTTTTTAAACACAGTTAGGTTTAAATTATAAAAGTCTTTTGTTTGTTAATTATGACTTGTTAGTTAGTGTTAAGCTGAAATATCGCATTTTTGTTGGTAATCTGATATCGTTGTAACCAACACAAACTGATGAAAAAAATAACTCAATTAATAAGGCATCCACTCATAATCAGCTAGTAAACGAGTTTCCATATTTAAAAAACTTACAAAACTTGCGAGAACGCCAACATATGTGTTATACGGGAATTCTTGTGACACTGTGATGGTGCGGGGGGAAGAATCAAACAAGCATTCCAAATTTTCTCTCTGTTTCTAAGTTTAGTAGGTTTGTTGTTGTGTTCAAATCCTAATTCAATGGGGATTAGAAAATATTATTATGAAATAGTGTTGGGACTTTACTTTTAGTAGTATACAACACATATTGTTTAACTTCAAAATATAATCCTTCTACATTCCTCATAGACCGCATGTTTTCGTTTTCTCTTATTCCACATTGATTGTACCCGTTATTAAAGCATTAGGCGTTAATTCTCACTGCAATCTACAGTCAACCACTATTGAACGACAAAAAATTTGAAACATCTAGTAACCTTGGTCCAGTTTGACGTCTGTCTCAAAGCACTGAAACTGACAGCACTACAGCCTAAAATAAGAAGCTAACGCAAACTCATACTAATGTTACCAACTCGGTAACGACTTGTAGTGCCTGAGGCTTCCACAATGTGCATCAAATCTAAATCATTCCTCTAATGGCTTATGTTTAGTGTTTTATGCTTATATGCCTATTTTCCATTATTTTCATGGTAGTAGTTTCTGTCTTTTTTATTTTGGCTAGAGTTCTCAATTTCGCCTATATTAAATGTGTTATGCTGCTAACAGTTTGAGTGGAGACACGACCCATTTCGGAAATAGGGATTGTTTTGATTTGTTTGTTCCCTTTTCGTAGGCGACTTAAATCAGTGTTCATGCAAAAATCGCCAAAATTGAGTAGTGTAAGTGCAATAACCGATCTTTATGAAAAATACAATGTCTGTGGTTGAGAGAAATTATTTTTAGCAAGTTCTCTAATTATGACTACAATTTTGAGCAATGTTCTAATTATGGGTCGTTTGTTGTAGGGCTAGTTTAGGCAAAATCCTTATCTTGTTGCTACAAATATTCCTATATCGTTAGTTACTGTGTAGTCGATGCTAAGGTAAACTAAGATGTTCCTAAATCTCGTACTCGTATTACAGTTATATGCTTATGTCCTCTTGTATTGAAGTCAATGTTCTAGTGACTTATAGATTGTTGGGGTGGCTATTTTAACATCCATAACGGAGCAACCCCTACTCTTTACATATTTCAATCACTTTACTCCATGCTAGAATGAAGACCAGGTGGATCTATTTGGGAATGCTGGATTGTTTATAAACATACACCATATGTTTGTTTTTTGGTATTGCAGGTACTAATTTGCTTGTTTATTGTTATATACAATTTTTTGCTTACACCAACGTCTTCTGGATCAATTTCATCATAAATTTAACCCATACAATGAATTTGATAGAAGAGGACGAAACAAATTAAAGATACTCGCAACTGACAGTCTCACCGACATGTTAGATTTCATCTTGTCCCTCAACACAATGTCGGACAATATACTGTTCAAAATCAATATATGCAAAATGTCGCCAACAACCACTTCCAAACAACACCAAAAACATCTAATGAGTAGCATTGCTTTTTTGTCACAACTTGAAAGCAACAAAGTTCAAAAACTAACAAAGTATTTAAGTTCCATTCCCCACCAACAACATTTGTACATTAGACAAGTGCGCCCAAAGAACCACTACACAGTTTGGCGAACTATGTGGACATCAAACGATATTGTGACACTGGACGTGGATCCAGCACCCAACTCGAAAACACAGATATCACCCTCCACAAGCTCATTCTGACAATAAAAGTCCTTCCACCCACTGCTAAACCGAAGCCGTAAATACGTCGAACCATCGGCTTCGACCTTCACGTTAAATACACGGCCTTCTGGGTCTCTGAGCGATGCCATGCCAGTCCTCCTGCCGAGGTTGTTGGACCTTACAAACTCCGCCGGAATTGTCTGCCGAAAGAATCAACACCATATGGAACAACTGGGGTTATAATTTCCGTGGAGCCATGTACACTATGTAAAACATTAAAGGGCCACTTTTATCTACGATATCCGTCAATTGTTTCCAATTAAATGAAGCAATATATGAGCTCAGAACATACCGGTTTGCTAGTTTTCTTGGCATGATTACTCCGAATCGTCAACATGAAATGTGGATTTTGACTTTCAAACAGTGGAGCCTCATTCGCTATTACCTCGTCTGGCGATATTAATTTCAGAATGAAATTAGCGTCATGAGGAAACCTTATTACCTTAAGTATATGAATTTATCAATGTTTCATTAAAAGAACCATTACCTCCTGTGTTGGCGAGTTCCATTGAATTCTCAACGTCACTGTCGATCGCCTCGCAACAAGTGGGATCGAAGACGTGGACCTTAAAGTGCATTCGTCCAATGTGTTTGAACACTATGAAGTAACCTACGCCAACGTTGTTTTCAGCTACAAACTTTGGCCACCCGTCAACGAAGCTAATGCGGCGTCTGTCATCCCTGGTAGCTTCAACCTCCCAGGTACCTAACGGTGTGTGTAAGTATGCCAGACTGGAGTTTTCATGTGCCGCCTTTCTACAGAATCTTGGCGGTAGGTCCTACGCAAACACATGGTGAGTTTTATGATTTTCGAAATTTATGATAGAAATTGATGACCCTATGTTACAGTGCAAATAACCATAAGCAAATATTAAGACCCCAGGTGTAAAGATAATCTGACACTTATGAAGGTTAAAGGGGGTACACGAGGCACAAATATCGTGAGAGTACTAATAACAAACAGATATTGAGAGTAAGCAAGGACCTGAAACTTTACATTTTTTTGGGTATAAATTACTTGTGTAACGATTACGCGGTTGAGGAATTAGAGGGATGTAATTGAAGCCTAATGGCCGAGACCACTGATGATTGACGACAGCTCCTACGCAATACACTTCTGCGAAGCTGTACATGTAATAATTTGTCTCAAAATAGCTCTCTCAATTTTATACTCTTACTCCCTATTGGTATTACTGAAAGGGCAAATTCATATAAGTGTTTTTTATGAGCATACCTGTACACATGTAACAATTTGCCGTCTAAATTCTGAAACATATGCAAGCGCATATTAGATTTCTCGAGGTGTAGTCTAGAGCTTGGATCAACGTAAAAGGTGAATCAGAAGAAGTAGATTATCCAAGGTTTAACACTTTTGAACTACCAAACATTTATTTATATTAATATCAGCATTGCAACCAAATGCTATCTGTTCTCAGTGAAAAAGGAAGTTTCACCGGGAACTCCGTTGTTCCATCCATACTAAGATCCTTCATTCATTACCTACTTATTTCTTTTACTATCACACATATTTGGGAACGGCAGCTACCACATAAATGTTGTTTATGTGCTCTGTTAATCCAAATTACCTTACTGTCTTGTTCTGTAAGGAAATATAAAATCAACGTAATAGCAAATACGACCGCAATCATGTACATGGTGGTCTAAATTATTCACAGTTCAACTTCTAAGTTAGGCTTACTCATACAGTCGTCATATACGAACATGATGATGCAACTTATCTGGCCAAGAGGTACTACATGCTTAAAATTATTCCAAATGGACTACAGTGAAGTGACTAACATAATCACAAGAATTATTGTGAAGAATTGATATGATAATAAATAAAGAAGGTTACTAACCACTTTAAGCTCAGATCCCGACAACATGACCTTGAAAAACCTTATGTGTTTTGACTTTTTGATTGCCATTGCACCTGCCAACAGAAGCGCAACAACAGAGGCAAAACTATCGATTGACAAAAAGAAAATAGAACACACAATATTAGCATTGCCAAGTATTCAAGAGTTTAGGACCTTCAGAATTACATTCACTTTGACATGCACCCACCCAACACACAACAGCACACACATAAACTTTTTTGACTCGGACTGATTTAGTAATGAAATATTAATTGTTGCAGAAGCAGAATTATTTTGTTAAAAAAATGGAACCTCGGAACCTAGGTTGCTTACTACAGCTATTGAAATCAGTTGTGTTCTAATCAATATCATCAAAGCCCTATAGTACCGACAAGGAAATGTCATACCAAACGAAGGATATATCTTAGTCTGAGTCAGAGCATGTCTTCAAATAACATATGTTCATTTTAAATATTTAATATACAATATTTAAAATATAGCTACTAGAGTTATTTATTTTCAGTTACACTCATCTTATTACCCATTTATCTTAGCAGACACATCTTTTCTCACTTTCAGTTTTGGTTAATCAACAACTTGATGTGTTTTTGTAATTAAAACCTTTGAATTTTGATATTGTAAGTCTTCATTTCCCGGACAAATTGCGTAACTCGTGAGAAATTTTAAGCCATATCTTGTTTTGACCTTCTTTTATCAATGTATTTTTCATCTACAAAATGTGTCAGTAGCTAAGTTGAATGAATGCAACACTAAAGTAATGTAAACAAAATGGTTTTTAAGCAACAAATTGTTCAGAATTTCACTATCTAGGGATTATAATTTCGATTATTTAGAGTACATGACGCGTAGACTACTCCAAGTACCAAGGTGAAGAGACAGGGGAGTTGCTGTATGTACAGGATGGGCGGTGCTACTCTTGGTCAGTACCGGGCTGCAACTCAATTACAAATTTGTGAAATTTTAATTTTAATACTATTCTCTTAATTATTTTACGTACTTCTCCAATTTATAACCAAGTCCACCTCATTTAATTTATTTTTAACTTACTAATGACTAACTTATATATAAGTAAATAAATAATACTTAAGAACACGTCGACTTCTTTTTTTATTTCACTTATTATCCGCTAATTCTTATAGTAAATATTCTATTAGAAAGGAAAAAACAAACTAGAACATTTATATACACAATATAACCATTACTTGTTTGCTTTCTGAAAAGACGCCGTAACATCGGACTCTACATATTTATCCAAATGTCAGCCTACATCTAACTATAACAACTTCTCCAAGTATCAAACCAACCCAGTTTTAATTTTTGGATCTGTCCTAATATATAGTAGTTAATTTGAAAGCCTTATTGATTGATTCATAGATTTGTAAGTCATTTTCTTAGATCCGTAACTTAAATCCCCCATTACTTCGGACTGTGTAGATCTAAAACAATAATATAAGTTACATAATTTAGATACGGCGGACTACATATCTGGAAAGAAGATGAGATTTAATGGAAGAGATTACATAAACATAAGTACAACTTACAAGGTACAGCACGACTGAAATCAGGGAGCTTTATTAAATTTAAGAACTTAAATATAGGGCTGAAAATTACGGCCAATTTCGCTGAAGATCCGGCCGACTGGTAACAAATGGGTATTTTAACGAGAGGAGGAGTCAATCATAACAACAACGGAATTTAGATTCACGAGCGGTAGCCAACACCAAACAATGTAGAGCTCTAAACACACAAAGACATAATTGTTGAGAAAACACACCATGGCAGAAATTAGGGCAAAGCAATAGGGATTTAGAGAATCTCAAATCAGTACCTAACAGCACCTACATAAATCCGATAAGAAATACATACCTCGAAACTAGTTGCTTAATTTTGTTGTCGTCGACGGCCGGGAGCAATGAAGAGGCGGTGTCCACACAGTCGGTGGCAACTCTATTTGTATTTGGGAAGAAAACGTTGAGGTACTTAATTTTTGGGGTAAACACATACTTCTACCGCGCTATGCGGGAAGTGAAATGGCTGGAGTGGGCCAAGTTCCCATCAGAGAACTAAGGCCCAATTGTTCACAAGTTTTTGTTCCGAAAAAAGAATAATAAGAAGGACTAATTTCCACCACAATTTCGAATGAAACAAGTGCCATAACGGCAAAACACCTACTAAGAAAGTTTGAGGTCCCGGTTTCGGACCTCACTCACGCCAAAACTTTATTGCTTTTTGTGCCATTTTTTTTTTTTTTGGGTGCAATTGGTATCCTCACTGCCGCCTCCACAAAGCCACCACATATATATATAGGTATATGTGTGTTTAAAGATATATAAATATATATATATATATAGTCATTGTTCTAAAAAGACGTGCTAGGCGGGCGCGTAGGCGGCTAGTCGGCCCAAGTACGACTCATCTTTCTCTTATAAGGCTGTTACTGGCGTGTGTCCATTCCGTTGCCGCCGAAGCCGATTTGGCGGCGCGAGACCCACCTTCTTTTTTTAAATAAAAAAATATATATATTTTGTTCATTTTCCCACTTAATGACCTCTAATATATTTAGAATATTTTGATGACATATTTTACTCTATGAATTATATTATGCGTTAATATAGACCTATTGCTTTAATTGCTATCGACTAATTCAGAAGTTTGTCTCAACGTCCTAACTGGTTTTACGTTCAATGTGTATGAAATAATGTGTTGCTGTGTGTCGGATTTCAAATCTTACGTTCACCCTGAAATACGACTCCAGTTTAAGGAATTTCAACGCCGGTCCAATTCTCCGCGCGGCCCTACCACTTCTAATCACAACCCCAAAATGTGCAGCCCCTCACCAGCGCAAACGATAATAATAGCACACGGTACAGCAGCGCTACCAAAAAATTAATGAAAAACAAGGAAAGTGATTGACCCACTGCAGTTGTTGCGCATACTCTGCATATGCTAAAATTTTTTTACTCTTTTATTCCATGACTTTTATTGAGTTGTCAAACAATTATCCAAACATATGTCGTGTCTAATATGAAGCCGTCTCGACCATGGATCATGAACAATATTAATTAAACTAAGTCCTGCCAACTATTGTGTGATCCTTAAATGAACAAAGTTGTGGTCCTGGTTACGTGTAACTGTTTGAGATAATAAAGATTGGTGTGTCCGTTGTCACAGAAAATGTAATATTTATTTAAGGCCAAATACATTAATACACGATGCAACCAGAAAACAACTCCACCAGCTAGCTTCAATCAGGAAGGGGAGATTCAACGTGGCCAAATGAACTAACAAAAATAAAAATTATCCAACGAAAAGCGAGTCTGCATTACATCGGTTGACATGCCATTCACCGTGGATTTTCGGGGGTATCAATTTTTCTTCATAACGTAGTGTATTGCATTGTATCACAAAAAATAATCTGCTTCGTCAAATGCCTCAGAACGGGAGGAATCGTTTACCTATGTCAAGTCTTCAATCTTATCTCGGACCTCGTCATTTTCCAGTATTGGGCAGCTCGATTTGTAGTGACCAGTTTCCTTGCATCTTCCACATCGACGTCTCTTACGCTTATCACCTTTCTTGTCTGTTTGGCTGCCTTTGGTTCGCACTACCTCCGGATCTCTGACTATGTTCCCCCCTTGAACGGGTGGATCCTTCCGTTTGCCGGACATGCTAGATCCAAGGCCAGAGTCTCTTTCATCTTGTGGTACGTTAGCGATCGCGGTCTCCATTATTGACATAACCCGGTTGTACGTTTCATCGCTAGTGGAAGCTAGTTGGCATAACTGATGGGCCCTGGATATCAACGAGCCGTAACGTAACTCATTCGAGCTTGCAACACAGAGTGTGCCCTTTGCAGAGCCAAAAGACGTGGACGACTTAGACCACTTGTTACACAATAAACTTTTTGGAATTTCTACCATGTTAACGGCCTTCATTGCACAGAACATGTGGCGACAAGGCCACCATACTGACTCGAACATACCACAATCACAAGAAAGACTACTATTTATACTATTCACGGAGACGATTGTGCGCACCTGACCATCCTCCCCGAATTTCTTTAGAACAAATCTTTGCTCCCCCCCAACAAAACTAATAGCAACAGGTGTAAAACTACTCTCCATCTTCATTTCATCACGCACCTACGACAATTTAATTCGGGCAGTATAAGTAGTTGCGAAACAAGATTTTTACATGGACATTTATCAAACATGGAACTGAAGAATGTGAAGACCAAACAGGTTTTATTCTCAGAAAAAAATTACCTTCAGGAAAACTCCTCTGGTATAAAAATTGGCAGCCGATCTTTCAAGGGAGTGCAAGTGTGTCTGCAGAATCATCTCTGACTGGTGATTCATGAAGTCATGGCGCAGGACATTCTCCCTCAATCTACACATTGCCCTTGAATATTGCCGTACAAATGTGTACAAGCTCAGGTCACAGTTCAAAAATCGGTTCATATAAGCATTCGTACTCTCACAACGCTGGTTGGTAGTCATTCCTCCAAAAAAAATACCCTTGAAGAAAGCATCCGCCCATTTGTCCTTTCTCTCATACATCTCATCTAACCACTGACTGCTAACATTGGGGTGCAAACTTCGAAAAACAGTCCACGACTCTTCGAATGCGTCCTCCGACATACGGCCCAGCATACATCTCCTGATGTCGCTTAGAAAAGAAGCCTCATTTGAAACGGCTCTAGCGTTTCGCATTAGATGCCACGAACAGAGTCTGTGCCTAGAATTTGGCATCACCTTAGCCAAAGCCGCCGCTATCGCCCTATCGCCATCGGTTATCACTGAAATTGGATGTTTGTCATCCATTGAATTCAGAAAAGAACTGAATGTCCAAACATACGAATCGATGCTTTCATCTGTAACCAAGGCCGAACCAAACACAACCGTACTCCGATGATTATTTATACCAACAAATTCCGCTAATGGCATCTTGAAGCTATTAGTCTTGTAGGTTGAATCGATGACCAGCACATCTCCAAAGTTAGCATAATCAAGCCGGGACCTAGAGTCCGCCCAGTATATTTTGCTTAGACGATTCTCCTCATTCACAGAATACTTAACGTACAGACCCGGGTCGGTTTCTACAAGGGCATTGAAATAAGCTAAAGTAGCTTCTGCATCTGTGGAAAGACTTCTTTTTCTTTCGTTGTCGGATGATATGAAATTGTATAAGTCCTTCGCCGTGAACCCAACACTGCTATATCCACCAAGAGTTGTGACCATGAAATACATAATTTGGCATGTCTTTATACCTGACTCCCTCATGGTTCGGATTTCCATGCCATGCCCAGTTGTTATGTGACGGTTTGAACGGAAAAAATGCACTACATCTCGACTGGCCACCTCATGGTTATGATCCGTAGTGAATTTTGTGACGCTATAAAATCCGTCAGGCTCACGCCGCCTTACAATAAGCACGGCCCGGCAGCAGCACCTAGTAACTGGTCTTGGTTCTCTTTTTCGTATTTCAGTCCCCATATCCCTATTCATTCTTACCCCTTCCCGACTACATACCCAACGATGCATGGTAACTAGCCCTGTTACGCTATCACGGACCTGGTTATTTCGTCTAATGCCAAAACCCACCCTCTTCGAGTAATATCGATAGAACTCCTCAGCAGCAGAAATAGTAATGAAACACCTACCTACAAGATCTTCCGACGTCCAAACTGCGATATCTTTTGCAAAAAGATCCTCCATTTCAGCTGCGTTCACGAAGTAGTTCGTGATATCCGTCTCATCAACAATGCCAAGGTTTGATGTACTGTTCGTCTCTCCCATTCCGTTACCCGAGTCCGATAAAGATACCTCATCCGGCATGCTATCCGCAACACCCGTTACTTCATCATCATTCATTGTTAATAGCGATAATGAATCTTTAAGAGCACTTTGTTTAATCTATGAAGATGGAATGAGATTTGATCCGGTGAAACATATGTATGCCCAAACCAAAATGTACAGCAATTGAACAAGTGTATGATTTTAGGGCTTCGGAGTTGAAGCCATCAATTGCTGCGGGTTAGATTTGTAGCCACCAAACTAGTCCTAACTTAGTAATATAACAAATGAGGCTAAACTTTGCCACGGCTAATTGGTCAATTATGTTGGTCCAATTAAAATGCCGCTGCCTTACTTAAAAACACGCGCACAGATAGGTGTCGCGTCTGTTAAACCTCAACACGCAATTGCGGTTTAATAATAAATATATCCAAACCACAATTTTATTAAGATTAAATTTATATTATTTCTTTTACATATAAAACGACGTACATAATCCAAAAATTATTACTTTAGAATTTCTCACTTCTGGTGAGTACAAATTAGTCTAGGAGGGATTGAAGTTAATTTATCAAGATTTTAAATTTAATTAGACAGAGCATGGGTACGAGTGAACTAACACTAGCTAAAAGAAAGGTAAGTGCCATCAGTCTTTTGTAACTTCATTAGTGGTTACTAAACATATCCTCTGTCGTAACCGAAATTAGTATTTACATACAATATTGTTTACAATTTTAACGAAATTTGCTATAATTTGCGAATCTCGTTCGCAAATACTTGTAGTTACAAAGCTACATTATTAACTACACAGTAGTTGGATAACATAGTTACAAATTAAGAAATAACTACCAGGTAGGTGCAAAAAAACTATTTGCAGCTTATTACAAGTAACCACCATATAGGTTCTACTTTCAGACATTAAGTTACTAATAGTATTTTAGTAACTACTCCCCATTTTTTGTAAGTCACATTTTGCAGTGGCAAAAGGCCTTATGGGTGGTAGGGTGAAAGAAGATTGTGGCAGAATGATGTGTTTTTCAACCCTATTTTAGAAAATTATAATTTATATTTTACGAATTGCGGTTCTAAAAATGCAATAGCGGCTGGATACAGATAAGGCTTGTGACTGCATTTGCCGCTTGCATTGAGATAATTACAACTTAGAACTTCACTAATAAAATTTATAGTAGTTGTGACATTCAGCTTTCGCCTAAAAAACGAATCTTATTGCTGCCAAATTGAAAGGACTTAAGATACATTTTAATGCATCTCTTCACTCGATGCCTATACGACGAACTACTGTACACTATTAACAGACATAATGGATTAACTAACATAAAACTTCAGCTCAAGAACAGTCACTGTAAATTACGATTTGGGAAAATCGTACCTATTTTTAGAAAAGTCAATTACGTTAAAAATTAAAACGTACAAAACACATTTTCAAAAGCATAAGCAATCGCAAGCACCACCTACGTAGTTGCCTGGAGAGCTCGTTATTTATCGTAATACAATTACACCTCTGCACTTAACTAGAGTAAATAGGATCGTGATCTGTACGTGCAACAGGCAAGCGCTCGAAAATGAAATCTTCCATCCGCAAGTAATGAATACGTACGACATACTAGAATTAAATTCCTACGTTCATTGTGGGCAAACACAACTAGTTTGTGAAGACGTATGAAGTCATACAAAAGGGCATTCCACTATCTTTATTTAAGCCTCATTTACCCTCAAACTACATACCCTTCACAATCAAACTGCATAAGCAGAGGAGGGTTGTCTGGTACAAAGAATAGACATGTCCGCTTCCTCAACCTCGAGAAGGCCATACCCTCGGCCTCAACCAGGAATAATTTGCCACTGTGGGAAAGGTGCTCGCACTTTCGTCTCATCACAACCAACTAGTCAGGGTCGTCTATTTTACTCCTGCCCTGATTGGCCTCATGGAGGCTGTAATTACTTCATTTGGGCCGACGAACAGCAAACCAATAGAGGCGATTCAACCGCGGAGATGAGGCGCAGGATCGCAAACCTCGAAGAAGAGAACAACTTCCTTAAGGAAAATGCCCGAAATAACACGGTGCTTTGTGAGGAGCTAAAAACAATAGTGGCAGAGATGTCCAGCAACATGAGGACGATATACGGGGAAATGGTTCACTTGAATAAATTAGTCAAGCTAGTGGTTGCTGTCGTAGTCTTATCTTGGGCACTGCCATCCCTGATTTTTAATGGTTACTAGCAAATTAGGTTTGAAACTTGATTTCGTTGCTGTTTAAAATTACCTGTATCTCTTACTTTTGAGTTCACTAAATCTGTATCTCTACACTGTGTTGGTGTTTTGTTAACATAAATGTACTTTTAGCAGGCTACTAAGTTATGGACACTTGCAATCACTAATTTATGGTGTTTACGTTTCAACTTCCCAGTTTTATGTGTTAAAAATAATAAGCACACCTTGCGTATTGATGTATATGTCTGTAATGTCTATCCATCGAAGTTCCTAAATGAATTTTAACAATTCGTGTACATGGTTGATAAAGAACTCGATAGCGGATAAATGCCCGATAGATGTGTAACTAAAAGGAGGCCAACTAAAAGTGCAAAGAAATTTAATAATTCCGGAATACAATATTAAAACTGATCCCCACAAGCCCAATAGGGGGTAAACTTACTATCTTGCTAACAACTATCAACGGAAAGTTATATAAGATTTCGATAAGAAGGTACTCCGCGTGAGCTTAAAATGAATAATATTTAGGGTCAAGAGTATTATCAGCACCTAGACTCTTAATATTAAGGAAGGAAATCCTCTGTCGTGCATCCAAAATATTCCAAAGGCGTGCCCGTTGGCCAACATTCCCAGGAGTATTCGTTGGCCCATGTATTACCATTAACAGGATTAAAAGTTAACAAAGAATGAGCATCAAATAAGCTAGGCAGTGATAAATCATCGAATATATCATCAAGCTCTGGTTCAAAACTCCTTTTTTTGATTGAATTTTCCTTCGTGCCATCATTCAATAGGACTTCAGTCGTAGAAAGAAACATATTTGAGTATTCGTCACTATTTGATTCAACCGGGCAGTTACTTTCCTTTGCGGCATGAATAATAGGCACTTTTGAGCTGGTTGGCATTGTTTGTTGTATATTGCTCTTTAAAACTGGGATTTCCTCGTATGCTGACGTATTTTCACGGCAACGGGCTGCTGCCACGGGTAAATTGGTGAAAGTATTTGGCCCACGAAAGTGGATGGCAGCTTGGTCGTACGCCATGGCAGCATCTTCTGCCATGTCAAAAGTTCCTAACCAAATGCGTTTTCTGGCCACAGGATCACGTATTTCGGCACACCACTTGCCCCAAGGCCGCAAACGGACTCCGCGATATTTCACAACGCCGTCGGACTTACCATGCCTTTTCAACATTTGACCTGATGGGGCTTTCAAGCGGCTTCGAGTACTTACGGTTATACGGCCGAAATGTGTTCTTCCTGGGAGCATGCTCCACATAGCGTGATCCCGGTAAATTATCTCGATGACCTTGTCGTGTCACGAGTTCGATCTTAAACTCCTTCAGTTGGCGAGGTCTGTCCAAATCCGTCTTCTTCTCGTCAATTGATGAATTTGTCGCATCATCATCTACTACTTCGAATAGAACAGTCCTGGTGGGACCGGTTAGGTTACGTGGCGAAGGCGCATCCAACATAATACACTTATTTGCAATAGCCGTTATACAGTACAATGTCGAAAAGCGAACTACAATATAGGCACGATATCCTGAATGTATTACACACTTATATATGATTGCTTATAGGTACAATTACTAATAGGGTTAGCCTAATACCTCACAACTACTACACTTAAACTAATAGACTAAACAAGAAAATGAATTTGGTTGATTAAACTATTGTTTTACAATAGGGGGCCAATAGGAGGACATTGTGTAACACAACAAATCTAGATTACCCAATCAAAAACCTATACAAGATTTGCAATCATTACAAAAGGTGGAACTTGATAGGGGAAGTTTGGTGGCCCAATCAAATTTGGTTACTTTTGTAGCTCATTATCAATTTCCAATAGGTCATTTGATTGGATGTAGGGGTGGGCCCAATGAATAGTCCTCCAAGTGTTCATTTTCCAATTGGTTGTGATATTGGCCCAATTAGGACACTTGCGTTGCCGTCAAGCATAGGAATAGGGGAATTAGGAACATTTTGACTAATATATTACAATTACACTGATATTATTCTAAAGTGGTATGGCTCCCCAGGTCGCTTCCCATTACAAAAAGCTGATACACGTGGACAACGATGCTCCATCGGGTTTTATCCGCAGCTCTATATAGCACTTTCATGTGTATTAGACCTTCTGAAAAAGGGATCTTCTAAAATTAGGGAGACATAAGAAAGATCAAAGACCTAAGACGCAGTTAACGCAGCAAACGATGGTCAAAGACCCAAAATGTTGCAAAGGGAAGGTTGTCTAAGACAACACGTTTTCATGAATAAGAGTTCTTTCATGTAGCAAGCTAAGGTGTCAATAATAAAAAAAATAACTGAACCTTACTAATCCTGATTAAACACTTTGGAACCTAAACTTTCATTCTAATCCGATAGAGCCTTTGTACTTTACGTTTATCACGTTATGACTATAGTATATGTGTATACATAAGGTATAATTATTCAAGAATTTATAAATAAAAACCAAATTATAAGAATTTTAGTCAACGCTCTTTTTTTTATTTTTTTTAACAAATTTATTAATTTTTTTTCTTAAGTGTGTTCTTATTCTTTGGAGAACATGTTTTTGTTGTTTTTTTGGGTTGGTCCAACTATTAACGGTCCATTGTCTGTGACCATGTTATCATTTTGGGCGGCACGCATTTAAAAATATTGACCGCAATTTGGTCCGGCTAACGCTTCACACACTGGCTGACAGGGTACCCACACTATTTCGCAAACCTTTAAACTATGCATTTAAGGTACAAGGTACAAGCAACAAATGGGCTACTCTCACGCAACGTCTTTACCTAAACTACTATTTTCGTAATAATAGTTGTAAATAAGAAAAGGACATTGGTAGAATGATCTATTGGTTAAGCTTGGGTGGTCCAATAGGAGGGCATCGTTCAACGTAACAAAATCTAGTTTACCCAATCACATTCCCCTATGAAGATTTGCAATCATTACAAAAGGTGGAACTTGAGAGGGGAAGAATGGTGGCCCAATCAAATATGGTTACTTTTGTAGCTCATTATCAATTTCCTATGGATCATTTGATTGGATGTAGGGGTGGGTCCAATAAGAAGTCCTCCAAATGTTCATTTTCCTATTGGTTGTGATATTGGCCCAATTAGGACACTTGCGTGGCCGTGAAGCATAGGAATAGGGGAATTAGGAGTAGTTTTGCTAATATATTACAATTACATTGATATTATTTCAAAGTGGTATGGCTCCCCAAGTCGCTTCCCATTACAATAGGCTGATACACGGGGACAACGATGCCTCATCGGGTTTTATCCGCACTTGTATAATGCACTTTCATGTTTGTTGTACCGTTTGAAAAAGGGATCTTCTAAAATTAATGTACGTAAATTGTGGAAAACATGGCTGAAGGTAAAAAAAAGCTCGTTATTTTGCATTGGTTGGTGCGTTCAGACGGTAACTCATTTGGTAGTGAAACGAAATTCATTTTAAAAAGATATTGAAATTATTGCAAAGACTAAAAAAACAAACTTTTAAACAACATTTTAGGCCGCATTCTACCTTTCACTAAATTCATTCCGTCAACCCTATTATTAATATTTATGTACATATATATATATATATATATATATATATATATATATATTTGTTTAATTATTCATACACTGACAAAAAAAAAAAAAAAATGTGCCCCAATCTAAAAAGGTTAAAGGACTTTGGTAGGTTGAAATATTGGTTGAGATGGGAGGTCCAATAGGGGGTCATCGTTCAGCACAACAAATCGAATCCATTACCCAATCACCGACCTGTAAGTAGAGTTGCAATCATTAAATTAGGGAAGGGCTACATTGGATAACAGTGGTGGCCCAATGAC
Organism: Ajuga chamaepitys; assembly: GCA_958295605.1. Taxonomy (NCBI): domain Eukaryota; kingdom Viridiplantae; phylum Streptophyta; class Magnoliopsida; order Lamiales; family Lamiaceae; genus Ajuga; species Ajuga chamaepitys. Next base: position 28,971,647 of record OY282498.1, read on the forward strand.
ATTTGTTAGCTTTTGTAATTCATTTTTACTTTACACTTAAGCATGTAATTGGTTAAAGGGAGTAGTCCATGCAAATTTCATCCACATGTAGAACTCCTATTGGTTGAGAGTTTGGAAACAATAACAACACTAAGTGGGTTGATCTTTGCTTGTTCCATAAGTAATTAGCTTCATGGGAAAAACAATTAGTTTTTCTTAATCAAAACGCGTAATTGTGTTGAATATTTGATTAGTCTTAGGGGGTGAAGACTTTGGTTGATTAAATATCTATCATAACGGCAGGGGAAGCGTCTGGGGATGGACCTTGGAGTCAAATATTGAAGTATTACTGGCAAGGAGCTACTCTTAATTTTAAATTTATCCAACTACGTAATCTAATTCTAATTTTTATAAAAGTTCTGAGTTCTTCTTTACGTCCTACTTTCTGGTTTCAACTCTAATTTTTTTTCCCCCAAAATGTGCACCGTAACAATAAATATCTAATGGCGGAATGTTTTCCTATATATCGGTCCGTGCACGAGTAAATATCCGCCTTGATCAATGTATAATCACGAACCACCAACAGGCGGGTAGTTAAAAAGTATTAATTTCCCATACATGAGCTTCCTCACAGGACTGTGTTCATACAAGTAACTACACCAAAAAAATTTATGCACGAGATGTTCCTGAAGAAAATCAAATTTCTGCAACGATAACCAGTGGATGTTTTCTTAAACGAACTAATCTATTGTAAATTTATTTTTAATTACAGAAAATCAAAATATAACCGTGAGAAAATTATTACCCAACAAATAAAATACCTAAAAATCAAATGAATATTTTCCAACACAATTTGAGAATTCTAACAACCCACATATGTCGACTGCGACTAGTTAAATAATTCTACTTCTCCTTCTTCCTTTCTTTCTTGCTTCTGCTACTTCTACTTTACCCGATGTCCTTTATTCGTGTATGTATTGCTAACGGAGAAGGAAATTGACAGTTAAGGAATAAACCCTAAACTCAATTTTATCCTAACTGACGGCGATTTGATAAATTCGTCGGGGTAAGAGACAACAGAGTTACTTTCCCTTTTAATTTCTACCAATTCCAATGCCTATTTAACATCACGCCAAAAATTATGAATCTAATATTGCTACCATGGTAACCGTTATCAAACCTGAATTTCCTCTAGCAATAATTAAGATCGAAGTTTAGTAGGCGTAATTTTTTTAAAAAAATTTACTTTATTACTGACCAACATTGAATTGTTGGACCGGTTAGTTTGGTAACTTAGTTCAATGAGGGTGACCCTGTATGAGTACGTTCACGTATTTGTCTTCGGAGTCCATTACAGCAAAGTACCTTTACTATTCGTCGTTATAATTTTTATTGCCTAAGCATTATATTTGGACAGATTGCTTCAGAAGATTATTAATTTCCTACTTCTACCAAGATTTTTCTGCAAGAATATGCTAAATTATGAAACGTTCCTTAAATTAAGCAGATTATTTTTAACAAGAATTTAATTATTCCAAAAAAAAATTAAATTTACACCACCTCGAGTACTAAGTGAAGAACCAACAATAAAGAATAAAACTCAAAATAAATAAAAGGAGTCAACGGTTAAGTAAATATTGGGAAATATGAAAGATGACCTTTGCAGGAAAATAAATAAAGTTCCGACATTCTCTATAGGACATTAAGCAAGGAAAAAAAAATTGTTCCACACAACAGTTACTGTATCCACTAAATTTCAAAATAGAATGTAATCATACTGTGGGAAACATGGCTGAACGAAAAAAACAACCGTCCTACTTTAACGGGCTGTGGCGTTCGAACAGTAGGCCATTTACTGGGAAAATAATAAAACGGGAGAATCAGATCAACATGTACTCTCTGCGTTTCGATTTATTTGGAAGCCTAAACTTTCTGTCTAATAAAACTTGGTTTGTATTCCACGGTTATCAGACGCCTGTGACATATTAGATGGGTTGAAAGATAGAATTATATAAAAATTTTAAAAAATATAACCAAGTTCAAAAGACTATAAAAATCCCTTTTAAATTTACAATTTTTTTTTATGAAATGTCTTATACAGAATTCCCGATGTTATTTGCAAATTTTAAATATAAAATTTACTAAAAAAAACTATATGCAGAGTTAATCTGATGTCTACGAAATTGTAATAGACTAACTACGTATTTATACGTTTTTTAAGTATTTCAAATAAAGTTCGGTGGTTTTAGTAAGAGACTTTTGCAGTTTTAGTCCAACCAAATATCTCAGTTATTCATTTTGTTCCGAAGAGTTGCAAAACTGACGCCACGCGACGGGACAAAGGCAAGATATGTATAAGTACGTATGAAATGTTGGATGTTTAAACAATAGATTAATAAATAATTAAAAAATAATAATTTTAATCCTAAACAATTTCATTTAAGATCTGTAAAAGTATCTATGAAATGTTGGATATATTTTTAGGAAGAAATATTTTTTTTTACAATACTTTAAAATTAATTATGATAAATATAAAATTATTTAGAATTTAGAGAATAAACTGTTAAGAAAATATAATTTAGGGAAACAAGTTTTCTTTCGTTTTTTAAATTTTTTCAAAAATAAAGTCAATATTTTCATTTTCTATAATTTTATATTGATTCAAGTTTCCAAAAACTTAATCTTCTAAATATACTATTTTCGTTTACTGTTGTGATAATTTAAATAAATTTTAGAATATTTTTTTTTAATTTGCATTAATTACAGATATTTCAGAGGTTTTTGTAATTTCTTCTTTTTTTTTTTTTTTTTTTTTTTAAGTCTAATGTGGTAAAAACTGCCCCATCGAGTTGTGACTAAAATGCAATAACGCGTGTCCAATGGCACCAAAACTGGTAAAACTTTTAAATGATCATGTCATGTTTAATATGTTTTAAATTGATTATGATGTCAGCAAATGACCAAGTTCAACGCCCATGACTTAAAAGTTTGGCGGAAACGATTTGGGACAATTCGGTAGGTTTATTTTTTTATATATCTATTGGCCAAAAAGGGACTATGCTAGCAACTGCGTAGTTAACGGGGACACTTTTTATTTTTTGGGACAAACATTGAAAAATCAATAGGGTTTATGGACCAAAAGTGCCAAATTCTCGTATTAGTAATAATGTCACCTTCACTTGCATAAAATAATAATAATTTTTTATTTTTACATATTCGACACTAAAACAATTACGTAACTATGTAAGAAGCAGAGTGTAGGTCTCAGTCGGGGGAAAATAAAAGTGTATGTTCCGAAGATTCTAAACGTGAATAGTACAATCTTGAATAATGTGGAAAGTCCCTAAACAAAAACCCAACAAAGTACACTAATTACATCATTTGCGTCAACCCTTTTACTATTATTATTATTTTTAATTTTTTCATACGGTTGTATAAAAAAAAAAAAAAAATTTAGGTCGCAATCTCCATACGCCGATATTTAAACTACTTCTCTTAAAATAATCAATCTAAAAAGGTTAAAGGTTAAAGGACTTTGGTAGATTGAACTATTGGTTAAGATGGGAGGTCCAATAGGGGGTCATCGTTCAGCACAACAAATCTACTCGACCCAATCACCTACCTGTAAGTAGATTTGCAATCATTACATAAGGCCCTTGCTTCATTGGTTAACATTGGTGGCCCAATGACATTTGTTAGCTTTTATAATTCATTTTTACTTTCCACTGAAGCATGTAATTGGTTAAAGGGAGTGGTCCAATCGTAGTTCCGTACATGTACAATTCCAAGAGGTTGTGAGTTTGGTACCAATAACAACACTATGTAGCTTGATATTTGCTTCCCTCATAAGTAATGGTATTTTTTTTTTTTTTTTGTATTATTTTTTTGTGTTATTCAAATTTAATTATTATTTTATTGTCTATTTTGACAATCTTATTAACAAGATCTTTCAATCTATGAAACTCATTTACAAGTTGCGGATTATCGAAATTTTTGTGATGAATCCCTAAATTGAAAATTAGTTTGGGGAACAATTCTTATTATATAATAAAAATTATTTTGGAAAAGGGAGGACTATAAAAGATGGATAATTCGTCCAAAAGCGGCTCTGCTGCCAAATAAAAGGCGTTTTAGGGAAAATAAAAAAAAATAAACCAAACAAAATCAATCAATTTACTCTGAAATTATAATTCTATGTATTCAAACAAATCTTTATAAAAATATCCTAATTTTGGCGTTATGGAATTTAAGTTATTCTCTCATTTATATGGGGAGGGAGATATAAAAATTTATGGAGGAAAAAGATGAATATACGATAATATATACAGGGGGACTTATTTGTTCATCGGTGTGAATTTCTCTATAAAAGTCCAGATCGTCTATGTGCTTAGAAACAAAATTGTAGTTCACCTAAGAGAAATCGTGATAGAAATAGGGAGAAATTGAACGTTTACACCTAGTTTCAATAATTGAACATCTCAATTAAGCAGCGATACCCTGTTGTTGTTCTCTTAAAATTTCTTGTCTATTATACTATTATTTTGAATTAGCGAAAGTCCAAAAATAATTGTGAGAAAATTCTTTTAAAATTCTTTTATTTTTTTAAATCAATATTTTTGATAACCCTATCAACCTTTCGTGGGATTTTTGCTTTTTTACGAAATTAGATAATTTTTTATTTTTTTCCTTAAACAATGCAGTTGGGCCCTCCCCTAACTAAAATTTCGGTTACCCCAACTGAATCGAGGCCTACTACTTTAGTATGTTCATGCGTGTTTGTGACTAGTCGAATTAATTTTACGTATTCCGTTTACAGTTTATCTTGTATTTCCCACTAGCTGTACAAGTTGGTGTCGTACTCGTCGGAACAATATTAATTAACAAATTAACAACGCATAGGCCATCATGGGATCATCACTCTGTCTAATTCGTTGGTTGCGTTTTTAGTTTTTTTCTTTTTTTTTTTTTTTTTTTTTTTTATGGGTTGGTTAGAATACGGATAAGAGCCTCAAACATACAGGCGAAATTCAAAATACATAAGAAGTGATATTAAGACCCATAACCAATCTCTGTTCATTCAAACATCAGGTCTTCAAAAGGGGGAACTTATCAAGCAACTAATCCCGTCTCATAGTTTACGAGATGAAGTTCTCAAAACACTTACCAAATCTTAACTTAATCTGGAACCTAGCAAGTCTGAAACTACTAAAACTAAAAAACGTAGAATACTAAACAACCCATAACATGACTGATTTCAAGGAACAGTAGCAGTTTAGACAAAATGATCCTGCCTGGGTTGAACAAAATAGTTGGCAACAACTTCACAATGACCTAGATAAGGTTCATTTGCTACAGCTTCTCTTCGTACATTCTCCAAAGACACGATAAATCGTGGTTAGTCTGAACCCAGTAAAAGTAATTCCTGTTGACCTCTTCAGACAGTGGCACATCATTGGGATCAAGGGCTTGTAAGCAAACCCCAATATTCACTAAAGAAGCCAAATAAGTAGCATTGAGTTCCGTCGAAGTTATCCGATCGAATAAATCCGTAAGAACGATCACGTTTTCATGGAGACGTTTCATCCGTTCCTATTGTGCAAAATAAGCAAACAACAGAGGCATCCTAAATCAGATTTTCGCAGCTGTATAACCAGTTTCCATGGTGGAAGAAATTCTGGAAATCAGAGAAAAATAAAAAATAAAAAATGAACAAAGAAAGACGTAGACAAGTACCTGTTGAATGGCGTAAAGCCTTACGTAGTCATAATCGGCACGTAACATGGCTTGAACCAGGGCATCCATAACTGATAGAGAAGAAAGCAGATGAAGGCGATTTGCAGGTATGGAGAAGAACGAGGAAAAAGGTTGGGGCATGGTATCTTTTATAGTGATTTGCATGCCAAAAGCCTCTCAAATTTTCAGATTTGCTCCCCACACAAATAATAATCATTGCTCTCCTAAAAAGAATGATCAACATTTTGTCTTTACCCTCTTTTTTATTCCTCTAGAAGATTTACATCAATCCATAGGGAGTGCTAAATAGCCAAAAAAAAAAAAAAAAAAAATCAACAAATAATCTCCTAAACGGTGAAGACTACTAGTTCAATGGGATGGGGTTTTGAATGTCTATGACAATTTTGCAGTTGTGGCTTTAACGAATATCTTTGTCCAAAATAATTAATGTACAAGGTTGTGTAAAATTTAATGCAACTGATCATGACATGATCAGTTTGTTGGAATATATTGTAGTCCATCCCTATCATATTAAATTTTATTACCCCACTGCAATTAAAATTTGGTTTGTCGAACCATGTATTGATCAAAGCCCTACAAATTTCGATGGCTTCTAGATACTGGAACAACTATTTTGATCCTAAGAATGGGGTTTGATCGGAATATCTAAATAATGGAGTAATCTGTTTCACTACTTGCTTTAAATTCTTATAAGAACACGGTATTTTTGTTTTTCCAAAAAAAAAAAAATATACTGCAATTGGGTTCATGGATACCTTTACAGAATATGATTGAATTTATTTGGATTTACACGGTGAATCCAAAAATCACATTTCCCTGGGGGGATAACCCTCTATCAGTCCATACGGTGTAATTTCGCAACCCACTAATTTCTTCAGCAAAGGAACCTCCGTAGATAAATTTGTTTCAGAGGAAACTGGTGAATTTTGAATATTTTGGAAAGTATTTTAGTGTGTAGATGTTAAACTGATTTTTCGTTGTAAGATCCTCCATTGGTGAAACCTTGACCAAAGGAGGTTTTTATAAAAAATTTGAAAAGAAAGTTACCTTATCCATATTATTTAATTTTTATGTGTAGGATTCTCGATTGATGAATCAGATTGAATATAGGAGAGTTTTACAAAGTTCTAAGTAAGATGAAGTTGATCACACACGCAAGAGGAAACCGCATAAGTTTTACTTATAACTTTTCAAATTTTTTTAGCATTAGTTTGCAATCTAGAGTTTTAATGTACAACGTTAAGTAATCGGCAACGTGGGGGTGTTCTGTCAACGTGAAAACAGAATGGTATAAACTATTACAAAAGCAGGTTTCGAACTTACTGAAACGTCAGTTAAGATATGTACAAGTATTTTTTGGTTGTTGGCATTTGTTTCATAAAAAATAGACGTGTCGTCCAAGAGTATAAACTAATTTAGGGAACATATTAAATTCTTTATTTTTGACAAAATAAATTTTGAAGATGTATTTATAATATAAAAAAGGCAGAACGTCCCTTTTAAAAAATTTTCCTTTTTGATTTTAATTAACAAAGTTTAAAATTTAAGGACAAATTAAAGTTTTCTATTTACAAAAAATTTAATAATTAAAGTTTTGTTTTTATTCTAAGGTTCCTCAATTTTTATTTGTGAAAATGTAATGCTTTACAGTTACTTTATATTATCTTCTTGAAATTTTATAATTAAATATTTATTGTAATCTGTTTTCCGAATTTTAAAAATCGCTTCATGGGTATGAAATTTCTTCCTTAAGTTAAATGGGGCCGATAAAAGTCGGTCGGTTGGGACCAAAACGCATTACTGAGTCTTGATGTTGGACCATCACTGTCAAAATTATTGAAGCCAGTACCGCCTTTTTAAGGTTAGCTGCGAATTTCATGGCCGTTAATTGTCTATCGCAGACAGCTGAAAAATTTGTGTGATACTTGCAACAATATTTTGAGACAAGAGTCAATCAAATTTTTTATCACAAAGTTGTGACCCGTTTTTAACTATGCAGGTAATGGGGGTATGGCAGACAAGGACATGGCCATTTATTATCTTTTTTCTATTCAGTCTTTGAATGAAATAGCCTATCAATATTCAGTCCGTAAAAGGTCCCAATTCTACAGGTAATGCATCTTGATACCTAATTCTTTATATGGCTAGATCGGAAATGTAAACTATCAACAGATTAAATTTATCTCACGGCGATTAGTAGGGAAATGTACCACAACAATGTAGCACTGGATTGGTTCATTACATATATCATGATTTATTTCAAAATTTTAATTATTTTTTAAAAAAAAAAAAATATTTTTAAGGGAAAAAAGGATAAAGTTGTAATCTCAATATTGGTAGTGACATTTACACTTAAATTGAATTCCTTTTTTTATTAAAATTGATCTACTCTTCCCTTCGAATGAAACTGTGAAGGAAAACAACATTATTTTTCAATATGTATCAAGATTTTACCCTATATTTTGTAAATATTTAAAAAAAAAAAAAAATAGGTATCAAAACCCAAAAGAAATAATTTTATTAAACCAAACAAGCACTAACTCACTATATATTTGTACATGTCTGAATATATTTAGTGACAGACGGTTGACCTGTACTCTTCTATTCGTAAGGTTGAAATATGTTACTTTTGTTCGTTTAACAGGCTTCTAAATAATGTCTTGATTGATTTTGGAACTGAGCGGACTCCCATTTGTAAATTTTATTGTCTTGTAAAACATGTATTGTTTGTTTTTTTTAATAAGGAACTGAGATGATTGGGTATTACTTAAACTACTTTCTTAAAATAAACAATCTAAAAAAATAAAAGGACTTTGAAAGAGTGAACTATTGGTTACGATGGGAGGTCCAATAGGGGGTCCTCGGTAAACACAACAAATCCACTTTACCCAAACACAACACCAAATGTAGATTTGAAATCATTACATAAGGGTAGTGCTTCATTGGGTAACAATGGTGGCCCAATGAAATTTGTTTGCTTTTGTATTTTATTTTGTCTTTCCAAAGAAGCTTGCAATTGGCTAAAGGGTTAGGTCCAATCCTAGGGCTTCCACATGTACAATTCCAAGTGGAGTTCAGTGGGGAACCAATAACAACACTAACTTTTGCTTGTCTCACAAGTAATGAGATTTAGGGACAAAAAGAACTAGCTTTTCTTGGTTTATTTTCGTAAGTGGGGTGAATATTTGTTGAAATTAAGGGGGTATAGATTTTGAGATTAAGCATATAATTCAAAGGTCGCCGAAGCGACTGGGGATCGACCATGGAGGCAAAGTTTGAAATTTAATAATTGCGGCACGGAGCTAGGCTAAATTGTAATTTTATCCGACTACGTAATCTATAAACTAATTTTGCACAAAGAATGAATTTTTCTTTACGTCCTACCTTCTTTGTTCTATGTGTGTTTCATAATTTTGAAATGTGCACCGTAAAATATTTAGCTAATAACGGGTTGTGTTTTTTGGACATGTCGGTCAGTGCACTGGTTGTGTTTTTTCCGACATGTACTGTTCGCGTTTTGACCACCTGTGTAACCGAAATTGCCGTTCTTGTCCGATGACTACCTGTTATTTACGTTTCTCAAGTACCGGTTACATTCGTTGGGTTTAAATTGGAGAACTATAAAAAAATAAAAATAAGAATCAATATCAAAATAGGTGTTGAAATATAGTCGGAACCATAGGAAAATGTTTTTCAAAAATTTTATCTTCATCATAAAAATTTAAAAGGCAGGTTTTCTATATTTTTCTATTTTATATAAAGAGTTTAACCAAATAGATCGGTTAAATATACATGCCCCTAAACATTCCGACGCGATGCATTAAAGATCGTATTAACTCTGTCTTGTAACCTTCTTCTTCTGGATGCAATATTTACTTACCCACTTGCACATAGGTGTAATCATTACATCTAGAAACACAAATACATTTGAGACAAAGAACTACCCTAAGCAAATTGCGTGCACAGGTGCAAGATTGAGAGTGCCACTTGCAAATTTAATATTATTCTTTTTACTTGCTCTCTTAACCTAACATTCAACACCCTCCATGTAGCCTCCATTATAAATACCCTTTTCCCTACTTGCTTTCACAATCACCATCATAAACAATCATCTCCTTTAATGGATGATGAGTTTAGCTCGCTGTACAGCAAGGTTTTGCAAGGAAATGGAGAAGCTCAACAATATGTCTACGAAATGCTACGCGAAACAAACTGCCAAGATCCTAATTATTGCGTTGTAAGTTAAATTTTTAGTTGTCCTCTAATGTATGACCTTTGTACAAAGTTATTGTTTCTCGGACATGTAGGTTAACCTATATTCTTGTGCACATATTAGGATCTCACGGAGGATTCGGATTGTGAGACAGTTCAAGGTGGGAAAATGGGGACTCGTCGGGGTTTGTTCTTGGACGATGGGAGCCCCAGTGTGCAAATGTCTTTGCGTAGGAACAAAAGGCATTTTATGGATGTTAGCGTAACAGAGGTGGCAGACGATACAACTAATTTCATCAGTAACTCCCACAATGTTCTCGTGGGACCGACACTAAAAACCCGCATTACTTTACGGCGTTTTGGTGAAATGGTTGACAAATTTAGTGCGTCTAAAAAATCGGCAATCGAATCCATTGGTTTTGGCGGTTGTCTAGAATTTGTTGGGTGTGAGTTATATAGACCCTTACTTCATGCTCTAATTCTAGCTTTTGACACAGTAACCTTAAAATTAGAAATTTTTGGGCAATCTTACGACGTAACGGTAGAGAGTTTTAGCAAACTTATGGGAGTACCTGACGGTGAACTGGACCTAATCTTCCACGGGGACTTTGGGTTTGCTAACGACCTCCGTCACAAATATATTAGCGATGAAATAGATCGAACCGTAATCAAGACAAAACGATTGGAGCAAATACTGCTTTCTTGCGAGGAGACTAATGTAGAGTTTTTGCGATCTTTCGTTTTATTTGCCACGGCTACGATGTTAGGGACGACTACTGCAAATGAAATACATCAAAACTACATATATAGTGTTTTGGATGTTGATTCTATACATAAAAGGAATTGGGCAAGCCATTATTTCAAGAAGATGGTGCAGGGGGTCATGAAATATAGAAGGAACCGCAAACCCTACACATACATGACTGGCTGCTCCTTTTTTCTCCAGGTAAATCTCATAATAAAGATTTAGATGGACTTCTTTATATGGTAGGACTAGTTTTTTCAGTAATATAATCAATATGAGCGTATATTTTACGACTAATTCAGAAGTCTGATCTGAAATTTGTTTTTCTTGGATAATTTTTTTGTAAAGCATCAATTTTAATCTTATAATTTTTTTGTCGTGGCTAATATTGGCGGATAATTCTCAATCACAATAGGTGTTCTTCCTAAAGTTGGTGCTGCCTAAGGGACCTGTCGTTGTGGACGACCTACGACTAATTCGTGGCATTGATTACGAGGCACGTATAAAATTGGCGAGTACAATCAACACCAACAAATGGTGCCGCAAAAAATTGGTTAGTCATCGTAAATATTATTATTTTAGATTAATCTGTGCGTATAATGGTAGGCTCCTTCCTGTGGGACGCCTTATTCCTAATACTAATTGCTTATTTTTATTTCATTTTAGAGCAATCTAGTGACTAGAAACAGTGGTACTACGTTTGCTTGTTTATTTTACGTATATTCTTTTAAGTAAATTTTCATAGGCTTCCCTCAACAACGTCGTTTAGTAAATAGTTACTATCAAAAGGAATACCCTTAGTAGATGACCAAACTAAAGTCTCCCAGCACTGTATGCGTTTTTGGTTCAATGGGTTTCTTTAGTTACATCGTCTTATAATTAACACTAAAATAAACGGAACCAGAGAATCTTACCTAGTAAATGCTCTAAGTGTAGTGGTGGCCCATGATAGGAGCCGACGTCATACTTAGTAAGGGTTAAATGAATTATAGTCATTGTATGTGGGATGTAGATTTAATGTTAATGTTAATATTAAAACATTTGTCTCTCACGTCCAAATATTTATTTTTGTACCATTTTAATACTTTTTTTTGTCTTAGTTTTCCACTTATACGTACTTAGTCATCTCGAAATATCCATTTTTTAAAACCCTAAATTTTATGGTAGCATACGGTTAAATTGTAGTTGTAACCTTACCGGCCAAGGAATCTTCCGGAAATTTTTCACTCACAAACATGTGACTCACGAAAATTTACCCAAGTACTCAAGTATCACCTTTACACCCTGATTTGTTAAACGCCTTCAAGGAAATTAAGAAATCGGTCCTTGTGTGCATAAATTTTTGGGTCTCTTTCTTCTTTTAAAACGGGGTTGCTATTTTAAAATCATCTCTGAAAATAGGCAATGATCTTTTCGTAATACTGTAGTCGTTACATTTGTTTGCCTTACTTTTGGGATGCAGAGGATTCTTCTCGATTCCAAGATGAACCGAGAACAATCCTATCATAAAATTTAATGTTACCCTCAGTGGACTAGAAGCATAGTATTTTATGTTCTCAAACGTGTCAATATTTCATTGGATGAATTTTGCAAAAATATCTAAATTCGTCGACTGATTTGTACTAAAATATTTAACAGTGTAAGAATGATTGTTGTGTAGGAATACTATGCTGAAGAGCTAACACCTAATTCAAAGAGGCCCCAAGGAGAAGCCATGCGTCGATCTTCATACAATGAAGCTGCAAGGTACAACATGAACAGAAAGAGAACGACACCGGAGGCTTCCACACGTGCGAGAGCTACTACAAATTTACAATGTGCCGTAGATACAGAATATGCAGAAGTTGAGGGCAGTAACTTTCTGAAGTCGTTTGTCGATGAGATTCGTATTCTTAGGGAGTCACAGGACGAGATTCTGAAATTACTGAAAGAGTCGATCGGGTCGTCCGCACAGGAAATGAATGTCACTGCACTTGTTAATACTGTTGGGGCAGTGGAAAAAACCTTGCAGGGCATTAGTTCAGGTCTGCATAATTTGGCAAACAACACTATTCATGATTGCGTGCATGCTGAAGTAACAATTAGTGATGTTGACAAAACAAACGATTGTAACGTGGAGGAAGACCCAAGTCTTCTAGGGAACAATCAAGTCTTGACACCAGAGGGGAGTGCAAGAGAGAAGCAATTTTCTACACCCGGAGGTAGCGAAAATACAACAGTTATCGATGTGGAAGTGGAGGAGGGAGGTAACGCCCTAAATCGCGATGGTGTTGTGGCTCGGCAAACTAAGGTAACGCCCGAATTAGCCTTTCAAATGTATTTGCTGAATTTCCGGAAAAAAAAAAAAAAAAAAACTCTTTACCTACATTGGGTTTTCCCTTAATATAGACCCTGATATGTTGATTATATCCCCAGGAAGGATTAGAAGCCGGAAAAAGGCTAAAATCAATCTTGAAAACAAAAGCTGCATCACCAATGCAAGAGGTATCGAAGACAGTCATTGGGAATCGAGAATTGATGAGTTCAACAACGTGGAGACGATACCTACTTCTGGGATACCCGTACAAGCAGGCAAAAATATTAAAAGAGGAGAGATTAATGAAGTTGGTAATGTACATGGTGGATTCAAATTTACCACCAAGGTACTTTAGTTGAACTTCCGCAAATAAATCACTCTTCGTGTTTAAGTGAAATTTATTAAGTAAATAGTGTACTGGTTATTTTATTCAGGGAAATAATCTCTGAGACAAGGAACACCTATTTGCATCGTAACGAAGTGATGACATTGCTGCCAGGACAGTGGGTCTCCTCGGCGGTAGTAGACATACATTAGCGTATTTTTAAATTTGATTTATTTTGAAACTTTAAGCAAATTTAAGTATAAGGTTTGGTTACATTATTAACGTAACCCCGAAAACTTATGAAGGTACTGAACACGGCATCTGACTTACTCAACTTCGAAGAAGAGCGTAAAGTGGGGATGACCAACTAGTTTTTCCCAGTTTTTGTAATAGTAAGTTTTTACATAATACTCGACTTTTGTGTTGTATACTGAAATAGCAACATCAATGTTATCATTTATATTAATTAATGCCGTTTACATGCGTTGAAAAACATTAGGGAGAGGAAGCCACGGACGAAAAAGAGATCCAAACACAGTTTGACAAAATGAAGATTAAGGGGGGATTTGTTTTGGGGGAGATCAGATTAATTTCAAAGGTCAGTTACATTGCATTGGTTTCCTACTTAACAAAAGTCCTAGATCATAAACGGTTCTATGTATGCTTAGTTCGCTTTCACCATTGGGAATTACCGGTGTCCGAATCGGAACTGAATCTCACCTTGATTAGTTTACTGAAATGACCCAAATTATGATACCGCTGCACTTTTCCAACCCTGGACATTTTAAATTGATCGTTGTCGACCTACTGCTAAAAGAAGTTGAAGTACATGATTCATTTCCTGGAATAACCAATGTCGACCAGAGGACCAAAAGAGTTGTTGAAGCAATGGTTAGTTGCGGAATTATTATGGTTATATTTATCATGATTGTAATCTAGTGATTGAAAAAATGATTTATCTCGGTACATCCAGCTGAGTGTGTTGCAGGATCAATACAAGCTCGAAATTAATGTCGACCTTGTGGGAGATCTTAGGAATTTCACTATCTGCAATGTGGTTGGCGGCGCAAAGCAATTCAATTCGTAAGATTGACCGTTTTAAAGTTGCAGTATATCTATTTCAATTATACGATTTGAAAGTGACGTGTAAAATATCTCTTTCTGCAGGTCTGACTGTAGCTTGTACGTAATCAAGAATATGAAGAATTCTAGGAAATTGACAAGCGTGAGTACTAACGGAGAGGGTGAACATGAAGAATTTGAGCTCGAGGTTAGTGTACCCGTATTGTCTAAATGAAACATCAAATTTGTTGTAGTGTATTTTGCGTGGTCAACCGTGTGATGAGATATACTTTGTGATTTTTGGGATTGGTAGGGAGCGAGCCAGGACCTTAGGGTAAGGGTACTGTTGTGGATTGTATTGCACGACAGCAATTTGTTGAGAAAAAGGCTGGAGGAGGACTCTGTTAATTGGTTCGAGCGGTCCTTGAAGGGAGGGAAGGCACAAATTCCATCGAAACAGCATAAAGACAAACAACAGAAAGATGTAGGTGGTTGGGCCTCGAGCCCAATTTTCAGGAGCAACAAAAAAACTACCCGCTAGATTGATGGAGCATAACTCGATTTTTGTTCAAACCATAATCCAGAAAATGTGGCAAGGACTAGACTGAATTTTGTATTGGTCTACTGAGTTTCAAAATTGACAATCTAAACGGTTGCAAATATGACCGATGAAAGGATTATCAAGTCGCCGCTTTACATTTTGTTTAGCGTGCTTTGTCGTACGTGTATTTTGATGCAACTGTAAAACTCCACTTCAACTCTTGTTTATCAATTCTGATTTTGTTTACTTGATGCCATGGTTGCGCATAATGGGGATACACTGTCACGTTGATATTTATTGATGTTTTTAATGTCGTAGTATTTGACTCATTGTGGCAGAATGAAAATGAAATCACAAAGTATGTCCGAGCCTCTGTTACTCATGCACTTTGACTAAAGTACATGAAAACAGTTTGAACAAATTGCATATACAAAAACTTATTAGATTTAGGTTTTTATGTTTCTACATTAGCAATTAACTTCACAATGTCACCGTTTATTAAATTTCTTTTTAATGTCCTTTGGTTACACCCCAGTTGTTTAAATTAAATCATCTGATAATATAGGGCATATTCAGAACGTCACTAAAATGATATTTTTTTAGTTCAGGACTTCCCACTAATGTAATTATTTTTACAAAAATCTAAATTTGTTGATGTGTTATGTTTAGATTACCAATTAATAAGTTAAAATTATTAACAAAATTATAATGTAGCAGATATTACGGTGAAATGTAATGGAGTAAAGTAGTATACAGCACACAAGTTCGGACGCAACGAAAGCCCTTGAAATATAATTTTTACCTTATGCGTCATATTCGGCTAAAATCGCAGCCTTCACTGGCCGGACGATAATGAATTTATTAATTGCCTAATGTTAATTAGCAAAATATATGCTCTACTTAATGATTCAATTCTACGGATTCACTGACTAATATCTAATGCACTTACAATTTGATACTAATGAAATTTTGCTAACTGAACATTATTTCTGATAGAGTTAAAAGTAGAGCTTTGTAAGGATCGTGTGCAGGGAGGAAACTGAGAGAAATAGTGAAAAAAATGTAAAACGTCAATTAATATGAAAAAAAGAAAAAATCCTACAACGTCAATTAAAATGGAATGGAATGAGTATAATTTTTCATCAGCAGATTATGAACATCGACTATTCGATGCATCTTAATCTTACAAAAAAAAAAAAAAAAAAAAATCACGTAGAGTGCCATTCAAATTATTGAAAATCTCTTAAATAAACAATTCAAAAAATAAATAAATAAATAAAACTTATATATAGATATAAAAGTTGGTTAAAAAAACTCAAAAAAAAGAAATAAAGGTACTAGATGTCGCCCCTGGCAGGGGCGACTTTAAGTATTAAAATAAGGGCCATACTTGATCTCCCCCCTTCCGTAGACGCGATCGCTAAAATATAAACAAAAGAAAATATATATATATATATATATATATAAGAACTCGCCCCGGCCACGGGCGAGATCATTATATGAAGATCTCAAAAAATAAAAAAAAAATTAATATTATTATTAATAATAATAATAATAATAATAACAATATAGTAGATCCCGCCCCTTCCCACAGGTTTGACTTGAACTGGTTGTGTTCTCTTAATCTGATAAATATCGCAGAAGTTAACTTATAATTTTAAATCAAACACGAACAGAGCGGTGATTTACTAAATTTGCCAAAGTTGCAACACCTAAATAAGTAACGAATCCCACAATCCTCATCATCAAAATCTCAGCCTTTACACTAGTCAAAGAACTCATTTTTATTATGCATCCGTGCCCACTCACAGTGGCGACTTTAACCAGAAGGCATAGAGTACTTGGATAACACATTTTTTTGCATCACAAGAAATGTCAAAAAAAATAAAAAAAGCCATTGGAATAACAAAATAATCCGAACAAGTAAAAAAAATATAAATAAATAATTCAACTCCCAGAACCACTAAACATTGGAGGCGCAAAATTTAAAAAATATATTTATAAAACTTTCGCTGCAGTATAGCAAAAAAGTATTGCAGCCTAAAATCCATTAGAGGGAACCGATTCTTATAAAATCCAAGGTTATGATGAAAATACAGACCTATAAAAAATTACTAGATTTACATAGTTCGGAATTGTCGATTGAAGTCTCAATTTTTTTTAATTTTTTATAAGCGTGTTAACCATAAATCACAAAATAATGAAAAACTAACAAGAATAATGATTGATTTCTTAAGATAGAGACGGTAGTTGAGTACAGCTAAAAAAACATAAAGAAAACAAAGTAACATACACTGCTCCACTCCTATCATGAAGAAAACCAGTAGAGGACATTTTGAACCTTTGTAACTATATTATATAAATTTTATTTTGTTGAGTTGAGTCGTAGAATAACAGTGACAGCACAACATCCGTAACTACATACCGACTAATCTCACTTACATCGGAGTGGAACTCAAAAACACCGTTTATCGAAAGAGCGGATACCTACGCAATAACTTAAGAATTGTAAATTTCAAAATTAACGACTAAAATAGAAGTGTGCTCTTTAAAAAAACATTCACTTGCAGTGTTGTTTATAATTACAAAATTAGAAGGAAATTTTCCACGAATTAATTACGCTTTAAAGGAAGTAGCGACATTGTAGTGGAACTTTAAATTAACTAACTGACATTCTAATCAATTTCGGATTTCCCAATAAATTTTTTACGGCATATTAGGAATTAACGTCACATGCCTCCCACGTGTAGGCACTAATTAAGAAGGCAAGAAATCGCTTACAACACATTTTAAAGTTGGGTGTTTCTAAATACACCACTGTTTTCTATCTTCACACCACAAATACTATTTAGACCGCACATAAATTGATTCAATAATAAAAATTACTAAGCACACCATATCATTTTCCAATTCTATCCTTAGACCAAATTTTAGAAATTCTCTGTTTTTATACAACTCATCTTTAATGCGACATTCCGGCGACTAGTTCCGCCGCCGCCAAAACTGAAACACAACGCGTTGTTGTCTTACGACCCACGAAGTCACAATAGCGTCAACATATTTGGCATCGCCTACATGAGAAAATGGTGAAAATAGAATTTGTATTAATTAGATTCCTTCATTGTCATATAAACACTAAATTTTTCTCTTGGTTCCAAGGAAATGTGCTGCAATGCACACTCTCTCACTCAATGAAGAAAAAAGGCTTTAGGCTGGGTTCTTTTCTGATTTTATCTCCAAATCTTTATGGATTGGGAAACTTCCCTCACAGCTCACTTGCTTCTCTATCAATCTATTGTTGTTATGGTATACATTTGGAAGAATAAATTGAAAGTTGGGTAACATTAAGGGATTGTATGATGCTCTGAGTTTGTATACCAAAATTAGCAGAATGAGGCATTTGCCCTTTGCACCCCAAAACGGCTGGTATTAATCTAGAGGTGGCCGCGCGGGGCTGAATCCCCGTTGTGCTTCTTCTCCTCCTATTTCCCATTTCTTTCTTCTCTCCTTTTTTTTGGTTTTTTCCCTCAAACTACTTGCTGCTTTTCAAACTGGAAGAGAGTCTCACAGAGTGGGTTCCAGTGCAATTGGAGTGGAGCTTGGAATCCTTCAACGGTGGATCAACGGTGCCCAATCCGGCCAGCTTTGTCAGATTCACAGGAAGGAGATCGATTATTCTAATATGGATTGTTTAGTCATTTTCACTATGTTTATTTTTGGACAAAATAAAATGTGGTGTTAAGAGAGGAAAGAGTGGTGTATTCAGAAATGACCTTTAAAGTTTTGTAACTAAATTTGTTTAAAATTTAGCTGGTGCTTTAGCCCAACCTCACTTAATCATAGATTCAAATAACGCCCATCACTGACTGTCTTTTAATCGCATTTGAGTCTCGTGCCGACGAGAATGGTAAACTTTTTGATACATGAACTGATATAATACACATTTCACAACTGAACAAAAAAATCCCGAACAAACAAACTTTGTTTAGGTTTAAGCTGCTAACAACATTATCTATAATAAACTACCAAAATAATCCACTAAAAAAACTAAATATATTGTTCCACATGAATCTTCAGCCATGGTAGATCATATAAATCTTGTATGCAACACTTCTTCTATCTTTTGAGAATAATACTAAACACAAAGAAAAATTGAAGAACTTTCCGCCTCTATCGTGTTGCCTTCTTCTAGATGATTCCTACAACATGAAATGTATGAATCAGTGTAAGGAAAAGCAGAGCGCTTAAATTTTTACAAAAGGGAACCATAAAAATAACCAGAACAAAGAGATAAATAGTAAATAAGCACACCTACTGAAAAACACAATTTCAATATTATTGCAAACTTAATTAGAAATAAAAATTCCCAAGTCCAGCACTTCCAGAACTTATGAATGGAAGAGGTATTCACTATATTACTCTACGAGTTGGCAGAAATTGACAACCTTCCTTCATGAACAATCTTCTTCATCCTATTCATATAAGCTAACAACAATCTTCTAAGCACATACTATGCAAAAAATGTTGATGATCAGCTAAAGAGTCTTTTTTCCCATCAATAGCCATTTGATTTAACAAAATGTGAGACAATCTAAGAAAAAACCTAGTAGACATAGTTATTTAAAAATTCATGCAATCCTAATGCGCTAGACTTCAGTAGCTACGTATGAAATTATGTCGAAAGGATAAAACTTAGAGGAGAAGACTGTGCACCCTGTATAAACTGTAGATAAATTGAGTACCATAAGCGGGCAGCACAGGCCACTAATCGTTAATATAAACTGGATCCAGTAATTCTGGGCATAGATTAAGCTCCTACACATGTGCATGCAGTTGTGGACTGGAGTAGAGATGATGGAAATCAAAAAGGACTATATGATTGGTGATTTATAATCTCTGGAAAATAACTCGTACAAATCTATATTGCTTGTACCAAAGGTGATGCAATCAAAAAACAATATCGTCCGCTAAATTAACTACGTGCTTACCTGCGATAAATGCTCCCAGCATCCGTATAATGCTTTATTCTCTACAAGGATATCCGCTTCGTTGCCCTGAAATTGGACAGAATTCTGCCAAAAGTCAAACAACGAACAACAAACAACAAACCAAACCTAATGCTCTATCACTAACAAAATTAATTTAGTCCGTGCTTTTGTGCAAATTTAATTGTTACAACATAAATTAAAATGGCTCAACAACTATTAGCATTTAAAAACAATTTCAATTAGATGTGGTTCCAGGATTCCAGCTAGCCAGAGCGAGGAATATAATCATTACCCTACCACAATAATCTATAGTAGGAAACGAAACAAAGAAGAAGTATAAAAGAAAAATTGCAGTGAGTTACTTGAGAAAAAAAAAGGTGTAACAAAGTATTAACAACATACAAGAAAACAAAACTAATTATATTCCCCGAACAAAATAAATCTTATATATGATTTTAATGAAATTAATTGGTAACAGTAACATCAAAAACTCTCCACTACAGAATCACCAATCTCAATTTGATGTTACACAATGCACCCAGATCAAAGAATAGTAAAATTTAGCCTAAGACCGCAAAAAATGTCAAAAAGCCGGAGAAACAGGTACTAAAGACAAAATATGTAAGGGGTCAATCTCTATTAGCATAGGATGAAGAACACTTAGCACTTTCAACTGAAAGATTCGTTGACACTCAGCGGAAACAAAGGCCCCAACTGAGGATGTAGATTTGGCGCCGTAGGGGTGCAATTGCTACCCGGATAAACCATCATCAGCCACTGAAATCTGCTATGCAACCCTTCCGCAATGAATACCGAAGCTACATCGGTCGGCGACAATATCCGACGACCAATTAATAGAGTTGAGGTTTTGGCGGCGGCCCATCGAATACCAATTCCTCCAAATTTGAAGATTGCTTCACCCCTCTCTCTTCATAGACGCGTTTCCCCCTAAGACGAGCAGGTGCCACCACTCAGATGAAAAAAATTAAAGATGCAGAATCACTGATTATATTCCCAAAAAAACCCAGCAGCGGAACGGAGAAGTTGAATTAATGGGATAAGTGCTTATGGAAGTATTTGAATAAGTGATTGTGGAAACCCTAAAATATAAATGCAAATCACAGCAAAATATTAGTGTTTGACAATTATACCCCCTAGTTGCACCAGTGCAATAATTGCACTGCAGAATCACCCCAAATTTCGAGCATAGTATATGTTATAAAGCCTGACAGAATATTTAATATTTCGATGCAGTATACGTTATGTTGCATGACAGTATACGTTGTTTTAGTTAAGTTTTGTTTTATACTGCGAAATATTTATTTTTTCCAACTTACAATACTCACAGTATATTTAATATTTCGATACAGTATACGTTATGATGCCTGACAGTATACGTTGTTTTAGTTGATTTTTGTTTTATACTGCGATTTTTTTTTCAACTTACAATACTCACAGTATATTTAATATTTCGATACAATATACGTTATGATGCCTGACAGTATACGTTGTTTTAGTTAATTTTTGTTTTATACTGCGATTTTTTTTTTCCAACTTACAATACTCACAGTATATTTAATATTTCGATACAGTATACGTTGTGATGCCTGACAGTATATGTTGTTTTAGTTAATTTTTGTTTCATACTACGATATATTTATTTTTTCCAACTTACAATACTCACAGTATATTTAATATTTCGATACGGTGTATATTATGATGTATGACAGTATAGGTTTGGTTAGACTAATTTTTCTTGTATATTGTACAATATAAGGCAAAAAAAATGAAGGAAGAAGGAAAAAAGATGCAAACAGAAAAGGAAAAGACAAAAAAATGAAGGAAGAAGGAAAAAAGATGCAAACAGAATTGAACCCTTGACCTCAAGGTTGAGATATTTAAGACTACATTAAATACCACCAGACCACTTGCTTTTAATGTTCAACAAACAGGCCATTAAATATATAAACACGCGCGCGCATAAAAAACAATATAATAATAATTGGCCGGTTCAGACCGGTCTGAACCGCGCGATTTTTTTAGGTTGAACCGGTGGGACCTACAAGGTGTACAATAACACTATGGTGTATCTTATGCACCCAAGTTTTTGCCATTTTAAAATAGCAAAAGACATTGTAAAATATAATGTGTACTCAAGACTCCTATTATATTGCGGTAAGTATGTTCAATGAACCAAAAGATTATACTTCAATATTTATAACACAACAGATACATATCCATGTTGACATCAAATATGATTTTTTACACCAATATTAGAAATAAAAAGTTAGGGTGGTTAGTAACCTTGAAAACTCGTTCCAAAACCCTTAAATTATCTTCTTAATTACTGCAAAAACAGTTAAAAACTATTAAGGACTTGAATTAAGCTCTATCCCTTTCAGAAGCATGCTGGCTTATTCTAGCTTGTTTACTATCAAGATGCAGAACAATCTATTGAGGTACTTAGTAGTTAAAACACTAGAGTACTCCTTAGTGCTGGATGTGGATCATGATCATGATTATTGTAATTTATATCTCATTTTAGCAATATTGACTTGTTTAAGTTTTTTAAATGTGGTTTTCACTTGAAGGGTTTGTGCGTAGAAATGATTGTTATCTAGCTATATGATTAAATATCATAAAGGGCCAAAACATTCAACAAACGTACAATAAGCAAGCACTATAGATTATACTAAGAAGAAAAGGGGATTGAACATACAAGGGCGAAAAGGAAATAGATAAAGGTTAGAATTCATAAAAGAACTTGGCAGAAGAATGACTGACCTCCATCCCATTGTGTATCATCAGGAATGCAATCCACACTACGAAAGAAAGCACAAAATAGCTTATCCAACTATACTTCAACACACAAATAACACACAAAAAAATAATAATAAATGACATCATAAACGATATATAATCACTAACTGAAGGGCAATATTTGAGGCATTAATCAATATATATAATATTAAGTATTTGCTTCATTTTTCATATCTTACATAATTCAGTATGTTGGTTTGTAAATACATGCATGGGTCCAAATTGCTTGATTATGAGTTAATTTTCCATTCAAATTTCTAACAGCACTAGTAGTAAAAACAACAACATAAAATAATAAAAACGAGAGAAAGAATGAAATCAAACATACTCTGTCAAAGCCATGTATTCAACTTCTGTAGTTGATAAAGCCACCACTGATTGTTGCACACTTCTCCAACTAACTGCAGTACCATATAATGTGAAAACATAGCCTGTGATTGACTTCCTGGTATCAACATTACCAGCAAAATCAGCATCTGCAAAACCTTCCAAAGGAATAGCCAATTTTTTCTGCTTCTGAAACTTCAACCCCAGACTTGTTGTTCCCTTTAAATACCTCAAAACCTGCTTCAAAGCTTCCCAGTGAGCTTTTCCTGGATTTGACATATATCTGCTGACCAAGGACACACAGTATGCTAAGTCTGGTCTGCTGCATATCATCCCATACATTAGACTCCCAACTCTACTAGCATAAGGCACACTTCTCATGTATGTCTCTTCTTATGCTATCTTAGGACTCTGCTCCTTTGATAATCTAAGTTGTTGGCTTACTGGAATACTCAGTGTCTTGGCCTCATGCATTTGAAACCTCTCCACCACTTTCTGAAGATAATGCTTCTGAGACAACCACAAACATCCAGCAACTCTGTCTCTGATTATGCTCATTCCCAGAATGTTCTTAGCCTCTCCTAAGTCCTTCATATCAAATTCAGAACTCAACTTCTGCTTAAGCTAATGTATTTTATGTGAGCTCTTGCTTGCAATGAGCATGTCATCCACATATAACAACAGGTATACAGGATCAGCACTTAAACTTTTATCAAAATAAACACAGCTGTCATGCAAACTTTTGACAAAACCAGCTTTTAACATAAACTCATTGAACTTCTTATTCCACTGCCTTAGGCTTTGCTTCAATCCATATAATGATTTTTTGAGGAAACATACTTTTTCTTCATTTCCTGGAATCACATATCCCTCAGGCTGCTACATATAAATGTTCTCAACTAAGTCTCCATGTAAGAAAGCTGTTTCACATCCAGCTGCTGTAACTCCATATCCTCTTGTGTTACTATTGAAAAAAGTAGTCTGATTGAACAGTGCTTTACTACAGGAGATAAAACTTCATTGAAATTAATGCTTTCCCTCTGAGTAAAACCCCTTGCTACCAGCCTTGCCTTATACCTTATCTTGTCTGAAACCCCAGCTTCAACCTTCTTCTTGTAAATCCATTTGGAACTTATCAGCTTTTGTCCCTTTGGTTTATCCACCAGTTTCCAGGTGCCATTTCTCTCCAAAGACTCCATTTCTTCCATCATTGCACGATCCAGTGTTTGCTTTCATCACCACTGACAGCCTTGAAGTTTTGCGGTTCATGATTTTTCTGTTTCTTCAGCAACACTAAGTGCATAATGTACACTTCCAGCCTGTCCATAAAAGTCTGGTTTCTGTATGTTAAGAAATGAATCACTTACAACACACACAAACAAATTCAAACTAGAAATGAATGAAAAACAAACTGGAATTCGGCCAAACAAGAACCGAACGCAAAACCAGAAACAAAAATGAAGAACACAAAGCTTTTACGTGGTTCCATCAACGTGATCTACATCCACGGAGGCTCTATACACCTCAATTCACTCCACTGAACAATCAATTACAAGAAACAACCCAGAAAACTAGAAGCCCAATTCATAAATCGAATTGAGCTTAAGAACCCTAGCTTTCTAATTCTAATGATTGTGTAGTGTTTACAGAGGGAAAACGACGTGTATCAACTCATCTCTACTAGTAGAACAAATGTATATAAAGGTCTAAGCTCGAATCAAGAAGCACCAGGAGTTGTAACCAATTCTGTTCCAACTGCTCAAAACTGGTAGACGGGCCTTTCACAACGGTTTTACATGTAACGGTTCCAAACCGTTGCATAATTCTGTTATAACTGCTTTGACTCCGGTTCTTCACTAACCTTCAAAACTGATCTGCCTTAAAACCGATTCTCTAGCCCGGTTCTTCCCAACCTGAACCCGGTTCCTGATTCCTCACAACCTCTACTACAAACCATGACCACTTGCTACACTGTATTTGTCTCCTTGGTCTGTCTCTGGCAATGTTGTACTCTCTCAGGTTTGGATTTCTGTGTGGTGTGTCTTCTTCTTCTTCTGAAGAACTACTACTGAAATGATCAGCCAAGTTTTCACCTCTCTGTCTGTCATGCTCCTCCTGAGTCTCCACCTGAACAGATATCCTTTCTGTTTCAGAGCCTTCATCATGATTTCCCAAATTCCCAGAGAAATGATATCCCATAATGGATTCATTGAACTTTACATCTCTGCTGATCATCAATTTCTGATTTCCAGGTTCCATGCACCATAACCTGTAACCCTTGATTTTCTCTGGATATCCCAGAAACACACACCTGTAAGCTCTAGGATCAAGTTTATCTGATCTTATATAAGCATATGCCAAGCATCCGAACACCTTTAATCCTGAGTAATCTGGAATTCTTCCATTCTATACTTCTTCTGGTGTTTTGAACCCCAGAGTTGATGTAGGAGATCTGTTTATTAGATAACATGCTATGTTTATTGTTTCTCCCCAGAACACCTTTGGTAACCCAGCATCAAGTAACATACACCTTACTCTTTCCAGAACAGTTCTGTTGAATCTTTCTGCCACACCATTCTGTTGTGGATTCATGGGGACTATTCTGTGTCTGGTAATTCCCCTTTCATTACAGAAGGTTGTGAACTCAGTAGATAGATATTCTAGGCCATTATCAGTTCTTAAATGCTTGAGTTTCTTTCCTTTCAAGGTTTCCATTTGAAGCAACCTTGTCTTGAATTTGGTGAAGGCATCACTCTTATTTCTTAAAATAAACACCCATACTTTCCTACTGAAATCATCAATTACAGACATGAAATACTGTCCTCCTCCATGTGTTTCAGTCCTGGATGGTCCCCAGATATCAGAGTGGACATAATCTAGAGGTTCTTGAGCGATGTGAATCCCTTTGGCATAAGGCAGTTTCTGTGATTTGCCCAATGCACGTTTGTCACAAAACTCAAGTGTCTGATTCCCAACCTCTCCAATTATCCCTCGTCTGGATAGTTCTTTCAGTCCTCTTTCACCAATGTGTCCCAATCTTTTATGCCATGGGGTTAGTTCATTATTAGCCAGAATATTCCTCACACTCCCAACCACTGGTTTTCCTATCAAAATAAACAATCCATTGTGTTGTCTTCCCTTGATTATCATTTTATTTCCTTTGGTTATGTGTAATTGGCCATCAACAGACTTAAATTCACACCCAGTAGCAATTAGAGATCCTAGGGAGATCAGATTTCTTTTAAGTCCAGACACATACCTTACATTTGTAATTTGCCTGGTAACACCATCAAACATATTGATGTTTACTGATCCAGTACCTTGAACCCTGCAGGATTGGTCATTTCCCAGCAGTACACACCCTCCATCTTCTTTCTTGAGGTTTTGGAACCATTCTTTGTGAGGACACATATGAAATGAGCAGCCTGTATCCAGTACCCATTCCAACTCCATTTTTGATTCAGTAACATTCAAGACTTCTGGAGTGTCTTCTCCATGTTCAACAGTGGCAACTTCTCCACCATGGCCTTCTTTCTTCTTCACCTTTTGAGGGCAATCTTTCTTTAGATGCCCTACTTGCTTGCACTTGAAACATTTCCTGTTCTCTGTCCATTCTCCAGGTTTCTTTGGAGCAGTATTGCCAGTCTTGTGATTCTTTGAGGCTTGGCCCTTCTTCTTTTGGTAATTCTTTTTGAAATTTACATTCAAACCTTCCCCAGATTGAGTCACCTTCTTATCTCCTTGATTTTGTAAGCATTTGGTCTTCAAAGCAGTGATTATAGAGTCATAACTCAGTTTATCCTGCCTCCCAAACATCAAAGTGTCCTTGAACACTTCCATGGAACTTGGTAGAGCATTTAATACCATTAAAGCTTTGTTATCATCCTCCATAGTTACTCCAAGATCTTCCAGCTCATCAAGAAGTTTTGAAAACTCATGCAGTTGATCAGAAATGTCTTTTCCTTCCACCATTTTGAAAGCCAGTAACCTCTGTTTGAGAAACAGTTTATTTGATACAGACTTGGACTGATATAGCTCCTCCAGCTTGGTCCAAGCCTCTATTGCAGTCGAGCATCTTGAAACCTCCCTCAATGGTTTATCACCTAGACACAGAATGATCAAGCTTAGAGCCTTTTGATCCACCTCTGCATATTTAGGCTTCTCTGTCTCTATCCATTCATTTTCAGGCTTTAGGGCACCTACCAGCCCCTTTTGAACCAGAATAGCCTTCATCTTGATCTTCCAAAGATGGAAGTCATTCCTCCCTAAGAATTTTTCCACATCCATCTTCATTCCTGACATCTCTATCTTCTTGTTGCGTGAGGAGGCTTCCCACAGACGGCGCCACTTGTTATGAATCAGTCTCACTCACACACAAAGAACACACAAACTGTATTGAATGAAAACTAACACAGAAATCGGCCAGAAGAAACCGAACCAAGAACAGGAAGAGAAAATGATGAACTCAGGGATTTTACGTGGTTCTATCAATGTGATCTACATCCACGGAGGTTCTATACATCTCAATTCACTTCACTAATCAATCAATTACTAGAATTTATCCAGAAAACAAGAAACCCCAATTCACAGAACGAATTGAGCTTAAGAACCGTAGCAATCTAATTCTCTTGATTGAGTAATGTTTACATAGGGAAAGAATCGTGAATCAACTCGCAACTTCAAGTGTTTACAATGTATATAAAAGCTGGAGCTCGAATCAGGGAGTAGAAGTAGTTGTAACAAATTATGTCTCAACTGCTCAAAATTGCTGTTGCGAGCTTTCCACAACGGTTTTACATGCAACGGTTTAAATCTGTTGCAAACGGCAGTTATAACAGCCCTGACTCCGGTTCTCATTTTAACCTCTTTTACTGATCCGGCTAAAACCCGGTTCTCTAACCCGGTTCTCCACATTCTAAACCCGGTTCTGGAATCCTTAAAACCTCTACTACATTCCATGAACACTTGATGATATTGAACTGACATCTACAAATTTGTTCCTAAGGGCAGTTAAATGAAATAATTAGGTAATGAATTGAAGTTGGCGCCTAAAGAAATTGACAAATTGATGTTGCATAATGCTGGACAGCTAGCGCAGAAACATGTGAAACTTCTCTTTTATATAGACAGACAGGGGTCAATCCTCTGGCAGCTACAATTTTTATCCATCATTCCAGAATTAATTCTATTTTATTGATTGATGTTGCATCTTTGATAGGAATATACAACTCAAGCATTTTGGATAGAAATAGCTAGGAGTGACCATGTGTTTTTTAACTTCAGCAGTCATAGGTAGATTAGATATTCTGGTATTGTCGTAAGGTCTCTATCTTGCGCTGCTTATATTCCAGATCTTGATGATGTATTTGGTTTTGAGGTGTAAACCAGTAATTGAATTACACATCATTTCTAGATTATAGTTTTTGCCATTCAGTCTTTTTACTCAAATTTGACTCAAAAAATTCCTTTTCAGCAATGAACATCACTATTACTACTAATTGTTAAAGTCAAATATCATTTTCATTTTGAATGTTAATCACAGGATGTTTACCTACCTTGGCAACAATACCAGTCTGGATAAGCTTATATCAAGCTCTTTAAAATGTTGCAAATGAGGTACTCAAGTAATTAGTCCATAGCATTGGTATATTTACTGTTAGAGTTGTCATAATGCTCTTTTTCCCCCTCATATCTGGATTACTGAACAGGGGGTGCAGACTGAAGGATTCTTCTGGATTCCTTCTTTGGGAGGACCTATAACAATTGCCGCTCGACAAAGTGGATTGGGAATTCCTGGCTTTGCCAGTTTGTGATATTAAAATTTTAAGCTATTATCTAACTTAATCTACTACTTTGGTGTTAATATATGTTTCTAACAGTTCCTCTAGCTCTTCTTTTTTATTTGTTACTTACTTTTCCAGAAACTCCTTTAGATGAGAAAGACCTATGTCAAAAATTTGTCATTATCCCTGGTCAAATCCCTTTGTGTATCGGTTACTTATTCTTATAGGGCTTTCTATATTACGAATTGTATCTATTGATCACTTATGACTCCTTGATACGGAAAAAATATTAGTTAACCACTTGGATCACTTCAAAAAGTGCAGTTTGATCAAAGGGTTAAACATGGTTTCTTATATTGGCTCTGCTTCCTTTTTTTTCTTGTAAGCTTAAGTTTCTTTTAATCCGATGACTGGATCGAGTACTTGCTATTTCTCCTGTTTTTTTAATTTATTCTCCATTGATTGCATGTTATCTAGGAAGTTGATTGTATGTCGTCTAAGAAGTCCATTCCGACTAATACACATGCTAGTTACTGGTGAGAATTTAGACCAGAGATGACAGCTGCACATGGCTATCGATGTGGTGTGTTTAAATTTCCAAATCTCTAATTTTGTTGAATCTTGTTTGTATTCGGTTAATTATTTTATCTTTTTCCTTCATGTGTATGTATCTATGCAAAGGGAATCAATTACCTTCATCATCTTTCGCCACCTGTTGTTTCACAGGGACCTGAAGTCGCCCAATTTGTTGATTGATAAGAATTGGATTGTGAAGACATTTCTCTTATTGCTTCTGTATAAAATTTCCTTCATGGTCCAAGCATGTTCCAAAAGATGATGCAAGTAGCTTGATGTTTTAATTGATCTTATGGTTTATTTCATACCTTTATGTTGAAGTTGGTGAAATATATATATATATATTTTTCAAATTATTTACATTTATTTTCTTCCTCACCTCCACCAGCTTGAAATTTTCTGGACCTACAGACTCTCAACTTCTACTCGAGTCTCTCTACCGCAGGCAAGAACATATGAATCCTAGTATTTCAATTCTAAAGAAGGATAGTTTGTTGGTTGATTATAGGTAAAACCCCTTTTTTTTGTTCAAATTTAAAATTATTGTAAGATATTGCACTTTTCAAGTATATACCTTCGGATTATACCATATACTCTGGAATTGTACCCTTAATTGTAAGTATGAGAGTTAGGCCCGCAAATTCACCAACTGCAACTTTATAATAATACACCTCTTATTAAATACTATAATTTAAAGCATAAAAATTGAAAATGACCTAATAACCAAATAATATGAATAATAAATCAATAGAAGTATGCCACTTTAGAAACAAATAATAAAGTATTAGAGAACTAGTATTGTAATTTTCTTAGAACAACATATTCGTTTAATATTTTTTTTTCTAATTATAGTATATATTTCTTATGAACTTGCAAATGAAAGTTAATAATTCTATGCTTCTAACCATAATTCTTAATCTTTTAAATTATGTTTCAAAACAAAACATATTATTAGCCCCCACCCAAGAAATTAGCATTAGTTGTCCACTAAATTAAATATAATAGGAAATATTATACCAGTTTATGCTTCCATCTGGGTGTTTCTTTGTTCCCATGCTAACACTTTTTTTCCTTTCTTTCTTTTTTTTTTTTTTTTGGTTAAAAATTTGCACTATTTGAAACATAACAGGCTTTTCCTTTTCTTCTTAACTATATAGTAGGAGTTCCTTAGGCTGTATTTTAGGCTTGCAAGAATCTCAACAAAATTATTCCTAATTATGTATCTGTTTAGTTCCTTCGTCATCCATTATATATGCCCTCATAGAGAAACAAACATGAAATTCAGTATAGCTCGTATACCAGACCAAGCTAAGTAACATGGTCGTATTAGTTTATCGGTTTTTACTCTTTCATTAAGAGATACTTCTGCTACTTTTTACTTTATTAAGATGTTTAAGTGCATAATTAAGAAGGTCCTCCTTTGCATTTCAAATTAGATGTCCAGCTTGAATTTAATTCATTATAAATCTTTATCGCCTTGCTAGTTTAGCATTTTGTTGTCTTCTCAGGGACGAGCTCATCTAGCATGTCCCAAACTATATGCAGTCTTGTGGTCATGATTATGTGCCATCTACTACTGCTGTTGCAAATGGGAAATTCTTTCTTTGGGGGGGTAAGAGACTCTTTTCTCTCCATACTACTATTTCCCCTAGAACTAATAATATGCAGGCTTCAAATGTAGGCAAAATCTCCCATAATAGAAATATGAGAATATTAACTAGATATAAGTATTTGTTTATGTTGTGAAATTTGTCACAAGGACTGCTTCAGCGCCTCTTATTTATGATGTTATGTTGCAAGTTTGAACTAACATCAGACCATTCTCCTCAGTAGCAGCAAGATTTCCTCTTCAACTTTTTCGGAGTACTCCGACCACTCTCACTACTTCTCATATGTACGCTCATATTCACAATTTCCATAAGAACAAACAATCATGTTTCAAACGTATACCTTGTTTCAAGAAAAGAGTAAATTTTATATCTTGTTATTTGTTGCAGATATGATGAACCAAATATGGTGGATTTGAACACAGTCGAGAATCAAACTGGCGATAACGGTGGCAGTGTCAGGGTCAGGGTCTTTCCTCTTGAAACCGACGGCAACCCCGGGCATCTACATCACCATTTCAAAGAAGAAATTCCTCCGAAATCTTGACATCAATAGCAGCACAAGAATCAATGCTTAGGTGGATTCAATGAGAGCTTCCTCTCCTACACATATAGTCTACACCTCTCTCCGACGACTGGACTGTAAGCTGTGTTTTCTGCCTCTTCTATATGTGTATCTTGATAATCATGACACATACACACATGCTGATGCACCGTGTAAAAGTGCATTTGGCAATATTTGTTTGTTAGCATAATGAGGTGTGGTATTTGGATGCAAATGGTTGAAACATCCATCAGCTTCTTGATATGTTCGAGCAGATCACAAATGCACTCAAAGGGAAAGCGATTGTCATGTTTATGAATTATGAGGCACGCTTTCTCCCATTATTGAGGATCCAGATCGCGTCGTCATGTCCGAGGCAGTTAGTATATACGCACTCACATGCATACATTTATACACGCGTGAAAGTTAATTTTATTGGTACTGCAGATGACAGCAACTGTGAAGAAACTTGCCCGAATTTCTCACTGCTATAGTGACTGGGAGGTGCAGGGATATGGTACAAATATTATTTTCCCATTCTTCGTTTCGTTTCCATTATTTATCGCAACAACCTTTAAGGGAATCTCTTTCCTTGGATTCTTTAGTACGCTCCCAGAGAGTTATTTGCATTGTCCTGCATCAGTCGCTGATCCATCAGACTCAACTCTTGGAATTCCCAAACCTCGATGACTGCGGCGATTCTTCTTAATTCACCCTCACACACAAAAGAGGTAAATTAGTTGAACCATAAATAGGGATATACATCTTGCAATCACATATTTGTTGCTATGCGCATCTGCTGTTTCTAATAACCTGCCAATCTTCATGATTTTCATTAGGTTTTAAGGTTTACATGTAGAGTTACACTTGACTTAACCTTTAATTTTATTTGGCAGCATATTGTGCATGCAATTAGCTGATTATCTTAACTTCTAATTTTGCTCAGGGCATTCCGGGATATGATTTTGTTGGCGTGGTGGTTAACGTGGGAAGTCTAAAACTGCTACAGCCATTTCTTCAGGCCGCCACAATAATATCACTCATCAACTCATAAAAGAAGAAAGATTTGGTTTTGGTATAGATATGTGAAGTTTCAAACATTTTTTGAAGTCTTGGATTCAAATTAGTTAATATTTTATGGCGTAAAGTGGCAATGAGTACACATGTTATCCTTTTTTATGAGTTGCACATTTTTAGATATTGCACAATCATGTGTTGTCTTGGATTGGAGAGAATTATTTTGATCTATGAATGCATATTTGAGAGATGGGTAATTATTTTCAATTTATAATTATTTTTAATAAATTGTCTGTTAAATAGACACGATTTGAAATGAAGAACAACAGGTTTTTTACAACAGCTAAAAAGAGCTGCTAAATTTGAAAATTAACACTAAATAGACAACAATTTAAATTGTAGAATAACGGGAAAAAACTGTTGCTAAAACTAACAAAAACAACGGTTTTAAGGTTAAACAACAGATACAAACTGTAGTTTGAATTAACAAAGACAACATATTATATCTGTTATATAAAGTGTTGTTTTTCATGGAACAGACAACGATTTTTACTTGTAGTTAAAAGGGTACTTTTAACAACAGCACTATTAATAACAGACTTATTTATAACTGGGCAACAGATAATAGTGGTTCCCGACTTAGATGTTATTGCTAATATTCAATGTGATATGGCATGCTTGTGGATACATATTGTATGCCTTTGACCTTATGAAATCATGATGTTCTCCACTAGGTGTATTTTAAACACTCACCCTAAATATTAACATTTCCTAACAAAATTAAAATGCGAGTTGTTATCATATTGCTTGCTTGTAAATATCAAATTTGAGTCCCTCTTGTATATTGAATCAGGATCCTCTCGTGTAAATTATATGCATGTGTGTGAACTGTAGCTCGTCTTTGGTTATAAATATCGTCTGCGTGCAAAATATCTTGCTAAAAACTCTGAGGTTCTCGCGTATGTACAATAAAATTTTGTCTGATTTTATATTTTTATAATTTTCTCCTACGTTTGTATTAGGACTTGTTGCTTCAATTATACCCTTATTCATTATGATTGACTATTGCGTTTGGAATTTCACTATCTTTTATAATTTGTTATTACGTTTTAGCAGTTTTATATATAGTGTCTCAATTTGTTATTAGCATTTTATGAAAACAGTAGAGATAATGTAGATTACTTTTTAGAGGTTTTATAGCGTCTCAAAATTATATATTTCTCGATAAGATTATCTATTGAGTCATTTAAAGCTTTATTTGGCACCAATACATATGAAATTTGTATTAAGTTTACCAAAAATTTATAAGTGCCTCGATATGTATCACAGTGAAGAATTTTTTTTTTTCTCCCAAAAATACCCCCTTAATTACCTTCACATTCATCTCTAGCTCACAATGTACAAACCAAACATGTCGTTAGTTTTTCATCTTTTGTTTCACTATTTTTAATAAAATCTTGCATATTTCATTGGAAATGTGATTTAATATAGGTGACATTCGATGATTATTGTAGAACACAAAATTTGACATTAAATATTCCCTGCTTTTTATGAAGATAAGAATATAGTCATTCTTACACAGATTAAGAAATAATTGTTAATTAATATAGTTAAAACATTAAATTTTTGCTCTATTTTTCTTTTGTATATTTGTACATTTTTTTTGGCTGTTGAGAATTCCAAGACACCTTGACTATGGGCAAACACAAAAATGAGATGTTAATTAATGATATGTTTATTATAGTAAGTGAGTTATCTTTGTGAGACGACGAAAAAGAAAATCAAGTCTATATTTTTAGGATGGAAGAAGTATAACAACGATTTAATGTGCACTTATTAATGGAGAATATATAAATGTAACTTTCTGTTTTCCTGTCAAGTCGTGGGAATTAAACTCATCAGCTTGAACTGCATTAAAAATTATTAGGTAGGTGCACTTCACACTCCTTTCATCTCACAAAGATAAGCTTATAGTTAATTTCACGCAGATTAAGAAATGAAAGTAGTATAGTTACATTAAATCTTATCTACATTTTCCTTTTATACATTTACATCTCATTTAATGTATTAAATATATTTGGTTGATGTTGAGAATATCAAGGCACTTTAATTAGGGATAGACAAGGAAATGAAATGTTTTTAATATAGTAT
This sequence comes from Ajuga chamaepitys, assembly GCA_958295605.1. Lineage (NCBI taxonomy): Eukaryota > Viridiplantae > Streptophyta > Magnoliopsida > Lamiales > Lamiaceae > Ajuga > Ajuga chamaepitys. Next base: position 29,006,374 of record OY282498.1, read on the forward strand.
GTGACTTATATTTGGGGGGTGTACCAAATTAAAAAGTAAGTCTATCTTTTCAGGACGGAGGGAGTAACATTTATATTACACATGAAAAGTAAGTGGACATTATATTTAGTAAAATCATGCTTGTGATTTTAAAACATGATTTCTATCATTTATATGATGAGCATTACTTCTATGCATGGAGCTTGAAGACTATCGAAATCAAATCGAAATTAGACCGAATAATTTTCGAACCAAAAACCATTGACCTTTTGGTACTTTGTGTTGGAAAAAGTTAACAATGTGGTGTACTTGAAATGACTCTAAAAGAAGACGAGACTGGTAAAGTCGAGGCATGAGTTTAACTCGCTATCCATAAGACAATACTGCCCCGCACCCAAATGCTCATGGTCTTCGGCAATTGTCCCCATGATACAACAACTTTTAAATTTAGGATTGCAGCACAACAAAACTGAATTTTTTAGTGAACTACTCGATACCCAGGACTTTCGTGTCGACTAAAAAGAATAAAAGACCACAATTTGAAAAAATATGATAAATGTAGACTGTAGTGATCACTACAAGAAAAGTTACTTTTAGTCCCAAAAAAAAATAGTGAGGGTAAGAAAAACCTCTCACTAAATGTGCTATATACGTCACATTATCCCTTTCCTGCAACAAATCCGGTGAGAAAAGCGTTCCTAAAGTTATACCGTTCGTTATTTCATATGTGACGACAGGACGAACCAAAACAAAATACTTTTTCTTACTAGGTGTGATCTGTTGAACATAGATCCAATTGTCCCTCTTTTGGATTCCTTGGAATTTTATTTTCCTGTTCCTTGTGGTATCAAAATGCCACTATGTCGGGATATCTTATCTGTCTCTCAGGAAAATGGATATCTCCAGAAAAGATTTTAAGCTCAATTCTTTTTTTTTCCTCTCCATTTAGACCAACCCGGCTAGATTTAGTGATAGTAAAAAGATACTCTTACTAAAAAGTTGATAATTTGTAACTAAATTCAAAATTCACAAAAAAATAAAAGGGAAAAACATTACCTTCACTATTGATGTAAAAAAATAGGCGGTAATATTTGCCTCCAAATCTACCAAATTTGACCACTTTATACTGAAACCACAAAATTAAAGAAAAGGTTAAATATTAATTAAATAAAAGTTTGACCAATTAAACTCAAAATTAAAAACTTACCAGTCATAATAATAGAAAACTCTCATCTCCCCGTAACGCATCTCTCAGGCGCTCTCTGGAAAAAGCCTTGTTCGCACTCTTACTAGGTCGGACGATGTCGCTCTTCACCAGGTCGGACCCTGTCGCTCTCTAATAGGTCGGATGTTGTCGGGCCTCCACCTAGAGCAGGTATAGAGATCCTTACTCATGGAAGCAGATCGACACTTTTAGTTGTCATTAACCAGTCCCTTTTGGCCATTATTGTTGGTACTTGTTTATTCATAGTAATTGATTTTGATTATTGATGTACAACTGAGTACTTTAGGGTTCTACTTCAAAGCTATTGGTAGCACGAGCGGGTCGTTGGACCGCACGTACCAAATTAGTTTATATTTATATTTTTTTGATTCCCAACTCTATAAGTAGAGCGGTAAGTCGGGTCGAATCCACGAGGAACGGTAGTCTAGTGTCATTTTAAAAGATCAAACGATTATAAAATTTAAAGGAGGGGGGAGGGGGTTGATTATCCAACTATAAACTACTAGTGATTACCAAGAACAACTATTAAACTATGATCAAATCAACTTAAGATTCAATTAACATAAGATGACAAGATAAGTAGATTAATTTTTTTGTTTTAAAATATGATTAAACGATTTAACCCTTGATCAAGTATCCCCTTGTTTCGAATAATCTATGTGATTGATGTTATTACCCAATTGGTTAGCCTTAGAACTCCTACTCCAAGATTAATAACAAGCTCTATCAATCTTGTTGTCTCTTAAGTATGATTAATCAAAACAAGGTCTTCAATTAATCCTACTAAACTTATCAATTCCTAAAACAAGCTCTTTAAGAATCAATAGTCAAGTGCATTAAGAATCAAGACAACGAAGTAGATTCGGCATAAAACTCGCAAGCTCGGTTTTAGCGGTCGAATTCTATGTTATCCCCAATAAAATAAATCTATTGTTTGCTACACGGAATCGGATTCATAACAATTACGGATTATAAGCCCAATTCTAGCAACACACAAACAAATATCCAAATGGGTGATCAAACCACAATTTAATTCATAAGTGTGAATCAATAATCCCAAATAACATAGAACATTCCAAAAACATAATCCAATCGGTTAACAACCATAAAAATTACATAAACATTCTAAATCCAAGGTTCAACTAATGATCAAGGGCTGAAATAAGGGTGCTACTCACCCATGGAAGCTAAAACAAACATAAAATAAGTATAAAAGCAAGAAAACATGATACTAAGATAGATGAAACCCAAGATGTCAATTGGAGAAGATGATCCTTCAAACTCTTGCCCAATATCCCTCCTTGGTGACATTGGTGGCTAGAAAATGGCTGGAATTGTGTTATTGGATAGGTCAAATTCGAAATGGAACTTATATATATAGGGGATGAGTTGTCACTTGAGTTTAAGGCAAAATCACATTCGCAATTTTAAAACAAAGCATAGAATCTCGGTCGAGATTCAAGTGTGTCTCTGCCGAGACGAAGCAATGAGAATTTTCTGCTGGGTAAATCGAAGGCTAATCTCGGCCGAGATGCAACTGAATCTCGGCCAAGACGTGAAATGAGGATTTTCAGGGCTTGTTAGAATTTGGCTCTTCTTGGCCGAGATTGGGTTTCCATCTCGGCCGAGACCTTGATCTCTTGAAAATCTAGATTTCCCTGGAAAGTCATCTCGGCTGAGATGCATTGACCATCTCGACCGAGATCTTCAACTCTTCAAACCTTCAGGTTTTCCCAGGAAGGTCGTCTTAGCCGAGATTTGCAACCTGTCTCGGCCAAGATCTTCCTTTAGCCCTGTCCTTTGTTGCCTCGATCGATCCATCGACTCTACGATCTTTTGATGCTCTTTTTCGATCCATTTGCACCTATTTTAACACAAAAATGAACCAAACACATTATTTTCCCAATGAGAATTAAATGCACGAAGTACACGTGAAATTGCACAAAAACATCACTAAATTGACACTTAAAGTGTCCTAAACTGTGTGCACGAACACGTGTACCAAATCTCCCCAAACTTAGAACTTTGTTCGTCCCGAAAAAATAAAGAAAAAAGAAGAAAGAACACGTGCTTAGGACAGATTTATGTGGCAATCGATTTTAGATTATTTTCTTAAAAGCAAGGCAAACATGAAAGTACTGAGCATGTGTGATAGACAAAATCCACTACTTTCTACACTTTGACATTCTCGACTTGAGATCCTCACCGGGTGAGTGTATCTCTCAACTCTCAAGTGTATCAAGTGGGATGTGTAGACGCTTGAATTGAAGTGCATGAACTGCCTACCATAGACTTGCCAATCATCTAAACTTGAAAACGTACTTAACAAGTGTGGCAAAGAATCAAATAGGTCTTTATATAGGTTGTAGTGTTGGCTTGGGGTAAGGTGGGATAATTCTAGGTAAGAGTGACTATAAAAATGGACTAAAGGAGTGGGCCCTACCCGTCCACCCCTCACAGAATAGTCATCCTTCCTTGCTCTCTCAATTCCCAATCAAGTTGATCCTAAGATTCGACTACCTCAACTCAAACTAACGTACTAATCTCTTGTTTATCATCTCTCAATTGAAGTGTATATCTTATGATCTTTTCAACTTTTAAGAGTGATGATCACAAGAAGTGTGATTTTTACTAACCTCTCCAATTCTAACACTAAGAAAGTATATACAATCAACTATTTCTTTTGTTTTTCTGATTTTTCGACTTTTTCTCGGGTTTTATTTTAAATAAAAAAATTAGTTACAACTAATGGAGAGGTAAATAATCTCGATTTTTTCCTATTTTGTATGTTTCCTTTCATCCTTCAACATTTTCTACTAGTCAACCCACATTTGATCCCAACTCTCCAGCCCGACTACCTTCCTACCGCCTCCCTCATACTCTTATAGTCCATTTGGGTCCAAAGGCTAAATGAAAAGGGAATTGGCTTGTAAAGTTGGTTATCAAAGAAAAATGCTTTAAGCTCAAGGGGCTTAACTAGAGAGAATTTTTCATATTTGGTAAAAAAAAAAATGGAATATTTTCAAGCTTTTGAAATAGGTTCAAATCAAGAAGTGCCTAAAATTATTTTCAATGCCACACCATGTACCGACTCATTCAAAGTAGAGAATCAGGGCAAGTTCTAGAGGAAAATGCATGCATTAAATGAATTTCACACCGAAAGAAATTTTAAATTACTCCTAAAGTGGGAGTGTCATTTTAAGGCTAAAAAACTCACTTGCTAAAAAATTTGATCCCAAGTTTTGATGCAAGTTTATTTTGCTTCAAAAGCCTATCATGCTCTATCAAGTGCCATTTTCAAATTTTTTTTTCAAAAATTTTCATCATTAACCAATGCCACAGTTCTCCTTCCTACATGGTTCAGTCACTTTTTCTCGAGCGGCCAACTTGTACGCCTACCACCCCCTCGCCAAACTTGGTTGGAAACCAAGTTTGTGGAAAAAAGGAGTACGAGTCCGTACTCACCGAATTCAACCAGTTATTCAACACCATCCAGTTTATTAGCACTGCAAAAGAGTAGTCCATACAAAGATACCAAACCCATTTCAAGTCTAATAAATCCCAAAGGCAATAGAGTAACATACAAAAAATTAAGCTCGTGGGCTGCCAATACGTACACCTACCGAAACTTCCCCAAACTTGGTTGGAAATCAAAGTTTGTGAGAAAGAAAGGGTACGAATTGGTGTTCAAACTCACAGTGGCTTTTGGGCTTCGTCACTCCCATTTGGTGCTATTTCTTTGAATTTCATGGCTTGGTCGGTTCCTCATCATCATATTCTCTGCACTCTAAAAGAAGATAATAGGACAATATCTAAATATAAGTAAATAACCTAAACTACGAAATTGAATATACGAAAAGCAATAAACGTTGGGTTGCCTCCCGACAAGCGCCTTTTTTTAACGTCGTTGGCTTGACGGATGCTCTTTCCCTTAGCATTGATTCCAAGGTGGTTTCCATATTGGTCCACACCAGTCCACGCACTTTACTTCATGCAGCTTCTCACCCTCCTCTTTATGATGTTTCAAGAATGTGGAAATCTTCGACTTATTCCTGCGCCTTATCTTAAATTCTCTCTCGATAGGAGGGTTAGAAATATCATGAGGAAAAACAGCGTGGGAATCCTTGGGACACTGCTCAGAATAAAAAATGTTAAATTGCACGGTCTTTCCATCAAACTCCATTGTGAGTATGCCTCCATGAACATCTATCTTAGTTAGGGAGGTGTTTAGAAACGGCCTCCCTAATAAGATAGGCACAGAGTTTGATAAATCCCCATGCATCTCCAAAACGTAGAAATCAGCCGGAAACACTAAGTTATCAACTTCAACTAGCACGTCTTCAATCACGCCATTGGGGTACGAAGCGCTTCGATCGGCTAGTTGAATGACTACTTGTGTTACCTTGAGTGGCCCCAAATTCAAGGATCGAAAAATAGAGCGAGGCATAACATTGATTGATGCTCCTAGCATGTTCAAATTTTTGGTTGTTTATTTTGCAAAGAATAATAAACATACTGGGATCTTCACAGTTCTGTGGAAGCTTCTTCTGAAAAACTGCTGACACGCTTTCACTCATGAGCACTTTTTCGTTCCCCTTAAGCCTCCTCTTGTTGGTGCACAAATCCTTCAAGAACTTGGCATAACGGGGAATCTGCTTCACAGCTTCGATCAACGAAATGTTGATCTCCACCTTCTGGAACACTTCTAGCATTTCCTTGTCTCTGTTTCTATCCGGAACCTTCTTTATCTGGCTGGGAAACGGAAGTGGTGGGATTTCAATATTGAATTGTGACCCCTGAGGATCTCGGCTGAGATTGGCTTGTGTCTCAACCGAGATGAGTTTACAACGTTTTTCACTTTCAGCCATGGTTGAGTGATCTCGGCCGAGATTCACTTCCTTCTCGGCCGAGATGGATAGGCAGAGATTTTTCCCTTGTGATCGAAGTAAGCAATCTCGGCCAAGATCTTGGTGTTTCTCGGCTGGGATTCTACCCTCATCAATTTCTTCTGTGTTTTCAACTCTCCTCTCCCCTTTAGAGTGATGCCCGAGCTTTTTAGGCTCTCCAAGCATCACCCCACTCGTTAGGGTGATTGCACTGACATTCCTGGGGTTTATCTCTGGTTGTGTGGGCAGCTTCCCACTTTGAGCACTTTTCAGACGGGATACTGCTGATGCAATTCGACTGACTTGGTTCTCAATATTTTGGAACCTCGAACTTGATTCTTTCTAAAGCTGAAGGGTACTGGTTGCCAAGCTTTTCACTATGTCGGACAATGATGGATCAAGGGGTATTAGCTCGGTGGGTTGTCTCTGCTGGAACATCCCCTTAGGGTAGGGGGGTCGATTGTGCCCAAATTGTTCACCCTGCTCTTGCATATTCGGATTTTTATGCCCATACTTGAAGTTGGGATGGTCTCTCCATCCCGGATTGTATGTCTGTGAATAAGGATCATACTTCATGGTTGCATGGATATGATAGAAATTGTGCACTGCATTGGCATGAGCCTCTATCTCCTCTCCGAGAATAGGACAAGTATCAGTGGAGTGTTCGGTTATTTGACAAATTCTGCAAGGTCTTAGAATAGTAGTGCTATCCAAAGCCATTTTATTCACTAGGTAGGTAAGCTAATCCAACCTCTCTTCAATACTCGAATCGATGACATCCTTGACACGTCTCACGGGCTCTCGACAACTGACTTGTTGAGTGTTGGCTGCCAATTTGGAGATCAATACTCGAGCTTCAATAGGGTTCTTGTCGACCAAAGCCCCACCACTGGCTGAGTCAATCATATTTCTGTCAGTCAGACAAATCCCCTCATACCAATATTAGATCAATAGCTGCGGGGTGATTTGATGCAGTGGACAGCTTGCTACAAGTATCTTGAACCTTTCCCAATATTCACATAAGGTTTCCCCTTGCATTTGCCTAACTCCACTTATCTCCTTTCTGATGTTGGTAGCCCCGGATGCAGGAAAGTACTTCTCAAGAAACTGTGTCTCCATTTTCTCCCAAGTGGTAATGGTACCGGGTGGCAAATAGTATAACCAATCTCTTGGAAGGTCTTTGAGTGAGAAAGGGAATGCCCTCAGTTTAATCTGTTCCTCAGTCACTCTTGTCGATTTCATGCTTGAGCAGACCACATGAAACTCTTTCAAATGCTTATGCGGGTCTTCCCCGGATAGCCCGTGAAATGATGGCAAGAGATGAATGAGCCCCAACTTGAGCTCAAAGGTAGTATCATTCCCTATCTCCAGAAATGTGATACACAAGGGTTCATGTGCAACCCTTGTGTTAGCAAGCTCCTTCATGGTCCTCTCCTGAATCTGTTCATCAGCCATTTCTTCCAATTCAATGGTTTCCTCATTCTCTATATTCAAAGCTTCAAATTCTTCTCGGATTTGTTCCAAATCTCGAGCTCTTCTCCTTAACACCCGCTCACGTTCAACGACATCTGGTTAAAATACCAATCCTTTCTCCCCTTGTGGGCGCAAGAACATCCACTACAAATATACCAAACAAATAACCAAGGTAAGTATTTAGATTACTAAATAAAATAAAAAACCAACAACCCATGTAAATAAAGAATATGCTTGAATACTCTTAACACCATTTCTCGACAACGACGCCAAAATTTGGTAGCGCGAGCGGGTCGTTGGACTGCACGTACCAAATTAATTTATATTTATATTTTTCCGATTTCCAACTCTACAGGTAGAGCGGTAAGTCAGGTCGAACCCATGAGGAACGGTAGTCTAGTGTCATTTTGATAGATCAAGCGATTGTAAAATTTAAATAAAAGTAGGAACAAATAATGAAAGCAATGGGGTGGGGGGGGGGTTGATTATCCAACTATAAACCACTAGTGATTACCAAGAACAACTATTAAACTATGATCAGATAAACTTAAAATTTAATTAACATAAGATGACAAGATAAGTAGATTGAGTTTTGTGTTTTAAAATATGATTAAATGATTCAACCCTTGATCAAGTATCCCCTTGTTTCGAATAATCTATATAATTGATGTTATTACCCAATTGGTTAGCCTTAGAACTCCTACTCCAAGATTAATAACAAGCTCTATCAATCTTGTTGTCTCTTAAGTATGATTAATCAAAACAAGCTCTTCAATTAATCCTACTCAACTTATCAATTCCTAAAACAAGCTCTTTAAGAATCAATAGTCAAGTGCATTAAGAATCAAGACAACGGAGAAGATTCGACATAAAACTCGCAAGCTCGGTTTTAGCGGTCGAATTCTATGTTATCCCTAATAAAATAAATCTATTGTTTGCTACACGGGAATTGGATTCATAACAATTACGGATTATAAGCCCAATTCTAGCAACACACAAACAAATATACAAATGGGTGATCAAACCACAATTCAATTCATAAATGTGAATCAATAATCCCAAATAACATAGAACATTCCGAAAACATAATCCAATCGGTTAACAACCGTAAAAATTACATAAACATTCCAAATCCAAAGTTTAACTAATGATCAAGGGCTGAAATAAGGATTCTACTCACCCATGGAAGCTAAAACAAACATAAAATAAGTAGAAAAGCAAGAAAACATGATACTAAGATAGATGAAACCCAAGATGTCAATTGGAGAAGATGATCCTTCAATCTCTAGCCTAATATCCCTCCTTGGTGGCTAGAAAATGGCTGGAATTGTGTTCTTGGATAGGTCAAATTCAAAATGGAACTTATATATATAGGGGAAGAGTTGTCACTTGAGTTTAAGGTAAAATTGCATGCACAATTTTAAAACTGGGCACGGAAACTCGGCCAAGATTCAAGTGTGTCTCGGCCGAGACGAAGTAATGATGATTTTTTGTTGGGTGAATCGAAGGTTGATCTCGGCCAAGATGCAACTGAATCTCGGCCAACACGTGAAAAGAGGATTTTCACGGCTTGTTAGGGTTTGGCTCTTCTCGGCCAAGATTGGGTTCCATCTCGGCCGAGACCTTGATCTCTTGAAAATCTGGATTTTCCCTCGGCCGAGATGCATTGCCTGTCTCGGCCGAGATCTTCAACTCTTCAAAACTTCAGGCTTTCCCTGGAGGGTCATCTCGGCCAAGATTTGCAACCTGTCTCGGCCGAGATCTTCCTTTAGCCTTGTCCTTTGTTGCCTCAAGCAATCCATCGACTCTGCGATCTTTTGACGCTCTTTTTCGATCCATTCGTACCTGTTTTAACACAAAAATGAACAAACGCATTATTTTGCCCAATGAGAATTAAATGAAGTACACGTGAAATTGCACAAAAACATCACTAAGTTGAAACTTAAAGCGTCCTAAAGTGTGTGCACGAATACGTGTAACAGCTATTGTGGTGTAAGTGTGCTGGGCTTTACTCGGGAAAAAAATTCTGAAGGAAATTGTAAGACTTCTAGATATCTTTGCAACCAATTTTTTTTTGAAAGGTTTTTATTTCAAGTTTGGTATGATGTTTTCTCAAGGCTCTTTAATTAGTAGATGATTTTACTATTAATTTTTATGCAGATTGGGGTTAGATCTCCCCTGCATCTATGTTTATTTAGCTATGAATTGGTTCAGAGAGTGGCTTCTATTTCTAGGTCAGGTTGTTTAGATAGGGTTCAAATTTTGGGTTTTATTTCTAGGTCTGATTCAGAGGATTGATGACGGGCTAATCAATAAGGTCTAATATTTGATTGCTAGAATGATCAGCATTTGTTCTTTCTGCACGAAGTATAGAATACCATGTCGCAAGGACTTATACAATTCCTTCAACATAGTTTTGTAGGAAGAATTTCAACTAACTTTGTTCAACATAAACAAAAAAGAATGTTTGTTTGCTAATCAGGTAATCCAAGTTTTGACAACACTTTTTCGTTAGTATAAGTACTTCTAAGCATTTTATTAAGTAAACAACATGGGACATCAATTTTCTGTCCATGTTACATACTTCATTTGATTTTGAATGTTTCCAAAGTGCATTGCTTGTGTGCTTAAGAAACCCCGACCTTGTTAATTAGATAAGTTGTCCTAGAATTATTGCACTAATGTTTCGAGTTAAGGTACTTGTTACCTTGTTATCATTAAATATCACAAATATGTTCACACATGTCAAATAATATATAAAATTCGTCATCATTGAAGCCCTCCTCTACTTATGAGGTCGACTACAAGAGTACTTGATTTCCATGTCTAGTAATCATTCTACATATCATCACTTAATCCAAGATCTAAGATGTCTTCTTTAACCAACTTCATCTATATTTTCAACTACTACCCTCATAGGCTTTCTTCTAACCCGCCAATCTAGTATTTGTTAACTTATAAACGTGTCTGGTCTCCTCTAGACAAGACTGAACCATATTAGACATCTCACGTAGTCTCATCATCCTCTAGATGGTTTTGGACATACTTCTTAATGTATGCACTCTATGGTTGCGGTCTTATGCATATGCTGGTTGAAGTGAATGTTTTTTCTGTTATATTTTTCTTTGAACCACATATGCATTTATCTACACACAAGAATTCTGATATCATCCTCTATTTCATGCAACCAACCTTTATCTTATTGTAAAGGATAGTGAAATACAGCAGCATGCAGAGAAGGAAGTGCTGCAGCAGATTGGACCCCATCTTCATAATGCAACAGTAACAAGAAACAGTGATGTCCATCCGTTGGCCAATGCAAGAGAGACACGTGTCTAGGTTTTCTGATATTAGGGTTCTGTAGCTATGTCTTTAGGTTACTATAAATAGAGAGATTCTTGTAACTTGTAAAGTATCAATGAAAAGAGCAGCTTAACCCAATGAACAAAAATGTTCATCTCACTTTCCTGTTTTCATGTATTGTTTCAAGTTTCTTTCATGGTATCAGAGCCAGCTCATGAGCTGTGCCTGATCCATTCCTTTTAAGCTATTTTTTCCATCCTTTTAAAATGGCAGATAATGAATCTACTTCACAACAAACCACAACACCAAGTCCCATCCAAGTCATCCATCCACAAGCTCAGCTCATAACAACCAAACTAGGAGAATCAAATTTTTTAGTTTGGAAGCAGCAGATCTTGGCAGCCGCGAGGGGATATGGACTTGAAGGTTATCTCACCGGCGAAACTACGGCTCCGGAGCCGACTGCAGAAGCTACGGCCATCTCTGAAGCCAATCAGCAATACAATGCTTGGGTTAGGCAGGACCAGTTATTGGTCTCTTGGTTGCGTTCTTCTTTATCTGAGGAGCTTCTTGTTACTACTGTTGGGTTAGAGACGTCAAAAGACATCTGGGAAGCTCTCACATCCAGCTTCACCAGTCAATCCATTGCAAAAGTGATGCAATATAAGTTGCAATTGCAAAACATTAAGAAGGCGGCCATGGGAATGCGAGAATATTTAAACAAGATTAAGGCATGTTGTGATGCCTTAACTGCTGCTGGACACAAAGTTTCAGATACAGATCACGTCCTATATATTTTGAGTGGGCTTGGTGCTGAATATAATCCCATTATGGTCTCAGTTTCAGCAAAAATCGGCGGATGCACACTAAGGGAGGTGTATTCGCTCTTGCTCAGCTTCGAAAGCTGAATCGAGAGTCTGGAAGCACCACAAATCAATGCTGATGGATCCCTGCCAACAGCTAATGTTGCCACACAAGGCAAGGGAGGAAGCTCACAACCTTGGAAAGCAAAAGGACCCTCTAATAGGGGAGGTAGAGCACCTGCTGGACGAAATGGTGGTGGCAGAAACAACTATAGAGGAAGGGGCGGAAGGTACACCAACTACAAAAAATGGTGTACCTATTGTAATCGTGATAATCACAATACAGCACAATGCTTTTACAAAGACTATCCCGACCATCCGTGCATGCAAGGGCAGCAACAAGGGAGAGGATATGGAAATGGAGGAAGGAACCCCACTGCAAATGTGGCATTTATTGGCAGCAACGAGTATTTCAGCGAACACGATTGGTATCCAGATTCTGGTGCTACCAATCATCTTACCTATGATTTCAACAATCTTGGGATGGCTTCAGAGTATCAAGGGAATGAAAAAGTGCAAGTTGGAAATGGATCAGGTTTGCCTATTGCTCATTTTGGTACATCTATAGTAAATTCATCATCACCTAACCCTTCACAATCTTTTCTCTTAAAAAATCTCTTACATGTTCCTCAAATTACCAAAAACCTTCTTAGTGTCTCTCAATTTTCAAAAGACAATTCTGTCTATTTTGAATTTCATCCCTTATTTTGTTTGGTGAAGGATCAGTCAACAGGGGCAGTACTACTCAAGGGGACTGTTAAGAATGGTCTCTACTCTTTCACCTTGACCAAGCAACCTTCTGCTCAACAACCTACCCAATCTTTCAATTCCAAGAAGCCTCTTAGAGCTTATGCTGCAGCACTGAAGAATAAGAACATCTTAGGCCTATGGCACTCTAGACTAGGACATCCATCTTTTGATATTGTAAAGAAAACTCTTCAGCTATGTAACATTTCTTATCCATCTAATAAAGAGAAGTTTTTTTGTTCTACTTGTCCTTTGTCTAAGATGCATAAAATACCGTTTCCCAATTCTCATGATCATAACTATGACATTTTGGAGTTAATACACACAGATCTATGGGGGCCTTCCCCCATTAAGTCCTTTCATGGTTTCAGCTATTATGTTAGCTTTATTGATCACTCTACTCGTTTCACATGGCTCTACCTCCTTAAACAAAAGTCCGACATTGTCATTGCTTTTTCCCACTTCAAGAATCTGGTTGAGACACAATATAACAAGAAAATAAAACAAGTCCAAAGTGATGGTGGTACCGAATATAAACCTCTACTTACCCTTTTTCATACATCCGGCATTATCCATCGACTTTCCTGCCCTTACACCCCCGAACAAAACGGTCTCGCTGAAAGAAAGCATCGACATATCGTCGAGGTTGGTCTATCTCTTTTAGCTCACTCAAATGTCCCTTCACTCCATTGGGATAATGCATTCCTAACAGCCGTTCATCTTATTAATCGACTGCCCTCCAAAGCCCTCAAATATAATATTCCTTTTGAGCAACTTACTGGTCTCAAACCATCATATTCTGATTTTAGGGTGTTTGGGTGCCAAGCTTTCCCCCTATTGCGACCTTACAACAAACACAAACTCCAATACCGGAGTGAAGCCGGTGTCTTTTTTGGTTGCTCACACCAACATAAAGGCTATAAATTTTTTTTGCCAAAGCGACACAAACTTATTATCACACGACATGTCTTGTTTAATGAAACCATTTTCCCATACCACAGTGACAGTCCCAAACCATCCACTCCTACAACACATACTCCTCCAAATTTCATACCACCAATTGACAATCTTCAACAGTGTATTCCCACTGTCCCACCTCCTTTACCGAATGCCCCTTCTTCTTCATCCACCTCATCTTCTCCTTCCCCTCCTCCATCACTAAATACTTCCCCTATCCATAATGATGATGATATTACTATCGCTTTACCAAATGAGCACAGGTCAGACTCTGAGGAAATATCCAACATTCCACTTGATCAAACTCTTGTTACTGCAGGTACCCAGCTCAGTCCAAGGGGGCATGTACATCATCATCATATGCTTACAAGATCCAAGGCTGGGATTTTTAAGCCTAAAACGTATTGGACTGAGCTCAAGGAGGAGGAAGATGAACCTAAAAGCTATCTTCAAGCTTTGAAAAGTTCACATTGGAAGAAAGCAAAGGAGGACGAGTATAATGCACTGATGAGAAATAAAACTTGGAATCTTGTTTCACTGCCGACCGGGAGAAAAACAATTGGATGTAAGTGGGTCTATAAACTGAAGAGGCATTCGGATGGATCAATATCCAGGCATAAGGCTCAGCTCGTGGCGAAGGGGTATAGCCAGGTACCCGGTTTTGATTATTTTGATACTTTCAGTTCTGTTGTTAAACCTGCGACAATTAGGTGCATTCTTTCAATCGCTATTTCACGGAATTGGAATATCAAACAATTGGATGTGGATAATGCTTTCCTTAATGGAGATATCGATGCAGTAATATATATGCAGCAGCCACCGGGATTTGAAAAGGGTGAAAATCTTGTCTGCAAACTCGAGAGATCCATATATGGTTTGAAGCAGGCCTCTAGATCATGGAGTATGAAGTTTGGAAGCACTCTTGCAAACATTGGGTTTTCCCAGTCAAAGGCAGACTCCTCCCTGTTCTACAGGCACAAAGCCGATTCCACCATCTTCGTTCTTACTTATGTTGATGATATAATCGTTACTGTGAATAACAATGAGGAAATTCAGCAATTCATCAATTGTCTGAGGAGGGATTTTTCTCTAAAAGATCTTGGAAACTTGAGCTACTTCCTAGGCATGGAAGTTAATTACACTGATCAAGGTCTCCACCTCTCCCAAAGAAAATACATTCAAGAGATACGGAAGAAAGCCAAAACGATTGATGCCAAAGGACTCTCGACCCCTATGATAACTAAACCTGGGCTGTCTAAGTTTCAAGGGAATCCCGTTTTAGACGAAAAGGAATATAGATCGATTGTTGGAGCGTTGCAATATGCTACGTTGACCAGACCCGATATTGCTTTTAGTGTCAACAAAGTGAGTCAATACATGCAAGCACCATTGGATACGCATTGGAGGGCAGTTAAACGAATCTTGAGATATCTCAATGGAACCATAGATTACGGCTTGCACTTTAGAGCTTCAGACAAACTTGTAGTCACGGCTTATTGCGATTCGGATTGGGCCACGGATCTTGATGATCGAAAATCAGTCTCAGGGTATTGCGTCTTTCTTGGAAAATGCCTAGTATCATGGAGCTCAAAGAAACAACCTGTTGTATCCAGATCTTCGACGGAAGCCGAATACAGGAGCTTGGCTAATGTGGTGTATGAGGTCGTCTGGATCAGAAATTTGTTGTCTGAACTGAAGCTCGCCCAAGGTGCTGCTACTCCCATTTGGGTTGATAACTCTGGAGCAATATCACTCTCATCTAATCCAGTGTTTCATTCACGAACAAAACACTTCGAGTTAGACTTACATTTCATCCGAGATAAAGTCAAAGAAAAGAAAATCAGCGTGCACCACATTCCTTCAATTGATCAAGTAGCAGACGGTATGACCAAGCCCTTGAGCGGACAATTCTTCAGCCGGATAAGGAACATGATGACCACAGTCCCAAAATCCGGCCTCGAATTGAGGGGGCATGTAAAGGATAGTGAAATACAGCAGCATGCAGAGAAGGAAGTGCTGCAGCAGATTGGACCCCATCTTCATAATGCAACAGTAACAAGAAACAGTGATGTCCATCCGTTGGCCAATGCAAGAGAGACACGTGTCTAGGTTTTCTGATATTAGGGTTCTGTAGCTATGTCTTTAGGTTACTATAAATAGAGAGATTCTTGTAACTTGTAAAGTATCAATGAAAAGAGCAGCTTAACCCAATGAACAAAAACGTTCATCTCACTTTCCTGTTTTCATGTATTGTTTCAAGTTTCTTTCACTTATGCTATATATCTTTGTGAATGTCACCAGTGACCAATTCTTTTCTATAATAGATTTTAAATAGTGAAATGCTTCAGACTGGGGGTTTATGCATCTTCCTCCCCAGGACTTCGGAGAGGTACTTTTGGAACACCAGTAGGCATCCCTACAACCATTTTCAATAGGTTTACCTCTTTTGATTACAAGACCAAATTTTTGGTTAGGTATTCTATGTATGAGCGACTAATCCAAAAACCATTGCGCTCAAAGTCTCACACTATTTATCTAAGTCCATCTTTTTTGTTTTTCCTAGTAGGACAATATCATCTATAGTTAGCATATATCAGGGCACCAATAACTAATATAACATTTTTCATAACACCTTCATGCATATCCTTAATAATTTAGATACAACTTTGTGGCACATTTTTCCTTGTAATTAGCTAGTGGTCATCACTAATCCCAAGGCATCCTATGTTATAAATTGATGCGTTATTTGTGTTATATTATTTTGGTATCCCCATGCCTATGAGAGAAATTTATAGATATAATTGCTACTGAAATTTAGAGGTGATGTGCATGTTGAGGAGATGCGAGATTGTGGTATAGATGATGATAGATTGATGAATATCATAGGCGGATCTGTGAAGCTAATGTTGGAAGAAGTAAGCCTCCATTTCTAATTAAGGCTCTCTCTCTCTCCACCACCCACCCCCACATAAAATCACATCGATTATAATCATTCTGTGTAATGATTTTTAGGACCCATTCTACCTTTGGTGTTGGGGGTTGACCACTCTATTTCATTTCCTACAGTGAGAGCAGTGTCTAAAAAGCTTGAAGGGCCTGTTGATATACTTCAACTACACCCACCCTGATATTTATCTTTATTTTGAGGAAATAAATATTCTCATGCATCTTCTTTTGCTACACTTATGGAGGGTGGTTATGCTCGACGACTATTGCAGGTATTTAACTATATTATTATGTAGGGTTTTTATGTTCGAAGTCTATTGCTAGTTTAACTAACTTTGGAAAGCAGATTTGGAAGATGAATGTTGGTTTTTGGTTGTATTATCTTGATTGGAAATGTCCTTTTTGTACATGAATTTCATTGAGCAAAATATGATGTTTTAAGAGTGTATTTTTATTTTATTAGTGATGATGGTTTGTTTTCATTTTATAGATCTTTTCTGATTATAGCATGTTATGTATATTGATAGGAAAATAATAATTTTTGTTCCGAGGTGTAAATATATAATTGATGAGGAAATATTAATGAATTTTTAGGATGGACTAGTTATTTACGTAGTGACAAGAATACTTATCACTAAAAAATTAGTAATGGCAAGAAAATTTGGATATAGTGACGGAAAAATTTAGATTTATTGACGGGTTAGTTAATTATTGAGTTCTTAAATAATGAGGAGCAAATTGTGTTATTAGTGAGAGGAATTGGTTGTCACTATACAAACCTTTTAGTGACGGTATATTACTGTGACTATATACTTTTTTAATGAGGGGTCCTATCCCGTCATTATTGATATTTAATATCGGAAGCTGCAGTCAAGGGTAGTGACGGAATATTTCCCGTCACTAAATGTCTTTTGTGACGATTTTATAGTTTTAACCACATATTTTCCTCTCACTGAAAATAATTTTTCTTGTAGTGGATTATCATTGTGCTGGCAAGTGATTCCAGTAATTGGAGATGCAAATGTTAAAGCCTATTTATAAACTTCCAGGTGTCATTTCGTGAACAACTGCACCCTTTCAACTTGATCAATCACAACCGTTAGATCGTACCTCTTGACTAAAAGTCACGATCTTATGGTTAAATTGCACCATTTTTCAAATGTTCACGTCCTTTCGTTTGCACCTATTCCACTTGAATAGACGCAACTTTTCAAGACACTCTTTCCTCTAATAGACACTTTTCCATTCACACTCCGAGATTCCAGCATCTCCCACATAAATGGAATAAGTAGTCAACAAGGAGTTCCAAGTCAGAATTACTTAAGAATTGGTCAACACCAATCTTCCAAAGCCAAATTCTAACACAACCCCAACATAAATGACAACTAATGCATGTACTCTAGACTGACATACACAAGAAAGTCCTGACGAATTGCCATTGCATCGAGATAGGTAGCTTTCGACTTTGAACCTTCCCTAGTGAGTTGCTATCGGATGTGCTAACAACTTAGTGAACGCAATTTTGAACTGGCAGCTTTTTGTGTACACCAAGACAAGAACATTCACCCAATGGAAATTTTGATATCTTTCAATTCCCGCATTGTGTTTGTTTTGGTCATGGACCATATATTGAATTCATAAGTGTTTAACTTGAAGTGGCCTCACTTCTCACTTATATCGGTGACCTACTTTTAGTACTTAATCTAGGGGTAGCCTGAGATATCCCACCATATTTGATACACAATTCATTAAAAGCTTACGCATAACGTCACCATACATCATCACGACTACACTTGGTGTCTCTAGAAATGAGTTCCAAGGTTTAAACTAAACACATTCGAGTTTCAAGTGCCCGTGTGAATCGTTCATAACTTAGTTGTCTCATTGAACCAAGTTTATGGGATCTTCACTCATCATGGTTGAGTTGTCGCTATACCCGTTCTTGGTGTGTAAGTTTTTGAATTCATTCCCCTAGACATACAACGTAGTTGATCTCCCTTTATATTTCCATTCACGGATCCATATTATATTGGAGATTAGCTACCTTATGGCTTCTATTTCTAGCTCTAGGTACCTTTTTACCTTAGCTGAACACCCCCACATTTGAACACTTACGTGGGAATTTCTAGATATAACTGAACTGAATTGATATTTTTTTTTTTTTTTTTTTTTTTTGTATGGATTGAATATTTCTCAATTTTTTGAACTGCTGTACTGATACCAAGCCTACTGGAGTAACAGAACTGAATAACCAAATAAATATGCATATTATAAATTTAAAATAAATTCTCTCTGTAAGATCAATTTAAATATGATTAAAATTAAATTACTCATAATCCTATAGTTGGTTAAGTTTGACATAAATATTTAAAGGAATCTTATTTTTAATTATATATTATAAAATTTCCAAATAACAAGTTGGTGAATTGAAAACAAATCTGATGTAATGAAAACAAATCTAATGTAATACAAATGTTTTTTTTTAATTTTTTTGTTTTGTTGAATGTCAATATATTTTGTTCAAATTGAATATGTTACTCATTGAAGATATCCACTTATCCGAATTGAACCGTAAATATAGATCCATTTTTCAAATTGTCTCAAAGAAAAAGAAAAATCATACCATACCATCTCAATTTTCTGGTTTGGTTTTGGATATGAATTTTAAAAACAATCGAAGTTTGGTATGGATTTAGAAATTATCAAATAATGGTCTTTAAGTTCTACAAGAAAAGTGATTTTAAATAATGAGTATTTTTCACAACTTTATCATTAAAGATAATATGTCGTCACTAATTAACCGCTTCATTAACTCGATCGCAAATAATATTATTTGAGACGAGACAAAATCATCACAAATATATAATCATTTTTTATAGTAATTAATTATCTCTAAAAATCTGTAAAAAGTAGTGAACCGCATCTTTATCGTGCACGCACGCACCTATTGAGTATGAAAACTTTTCTTACAATAATATAATCGAAAAGAAAAAAATATACTGAAGGAAGCAAAAGCAAGAGATTAGTGGTGTAAAGACAGCACAGTAGTATTTGAAAAGTTAAGAATAAGTGAAAGTAGTAAGAAATAAAAAGAGGAAGGACTAGCATTGTTGATGAGGTAAACAAAGAAGTGGGCCGGCATGAGACGTTAAGGCAGGAACTGATGATGCTGGAGCAGCAACAAAGTACTGTTTGGAAGAGAAGGAGTAATTAGGGGCGCAGCTTCCCCACCCTGACGGAATAAAGTAGGCTCCGTTTACGAATAAGTCTTTGCTCGATCTCCATTTCCAACTCTTCCAATTTCCGTTCGTCTCCCTTTTCGTCACCTCTTTAGCATCATCATTAGATTTAGAAGCCGCAAAATAATTGCCTTCACTCAGTATGGTTGGATCCGCACTCCCACCAATCGCGTACATTATCCACTCATCGTATCTATTGTTGGCTACATGGGCGTACCCATATCTAACCCTGCAACACAAACAATTCCTTAAATTTCACAATATATACAAAACAAAAATTAACAGACCTAAATTGGAAATATTTTATTAGTATTCGATAGTAGAGGTGTATAGACGAATATGTATTTAATGCAAACAACGTCGAGGTTAGAGTTTGACTCTATATTCGTAAGACGGAATTGCCACGTACACGGATGCAATACGTATAAAAGCAAAACGCCTCCAAGATACAACAATTTTAAAACTTCAGAACGCTGCACTACGAGTCGGAAGTTATCGGCGAACGTACTCGGATAGTTGGAACATTCTGCCTCTACAAATGCAGAATTTGGAAAGCTTTGAAATCTGAATAAACTTATGAAATTTTAATGAATGAAATGAAGTCTGGAGGGGCCTATTTATATTTATTGAAGAGTTGTGGTGCCTTTTAGGAAAGACACCTCTTCACCTCTTAGTGGCACCCTTTCATCTGGACCCACCAGTTTGCTGAGCGGTCGCACCCGCTGGCTGACCTGCGCCCTGGCGGGCGATGACTCGCACCGGTTCAACCCGATGGCCGGTCGGTCCGACCCGATCCGGTCCACGTCACCACACCGCTTGACTCGAACCGCCACGAACCCGCGAGCCATCCGTTTGGACCATCTGGCCAAAATTTTATGCCTCTACGCGTACTTGCGAAGTGCAAAGTGCGCCTCTAAAGCGACTCAATGCGGCATGTGCGACGTGCGGGCCTGGGCTCGGACTCGGGTCCATTTTAGCCAAAGGCTAAAATCCAACTAGGATCCACCATAAGGTCCACCATAGGGGAGCACACTTGATAACTCATTATCAATTGCTTTACTAAATAAGGAGTATCCACTTACTCTAACTTTTCTATGTGGGACAAGTTTACATATGTTTCCTGTATAAACTCATCAACTTCCAAGTTTAAGTTGCAACCTTTGACAATTAATATCTCATTCACCCGAAATTGATTTTGAGCATATTAATACATTAAATTCATCTACTCGAAACGTAAATTGTGAATTTATAACTTGTTCCCATTATTAACAAATGGATTAAATAATTGAATTGGTCAATTTTTGGACCAAAACCCAAAATTTCAAACCAATTTCCAACATATTTCCCATCAAAAACCATTTTATAATATGCAAAACTTGACTACCTTGGCATTCTTTGAACTAATCCAGGGCCAAAGTGGTTAAAGACTACAGTCACTTTCATTGTTCTATCAGCAGTGTACCCATCTTTATGCCCCAGCAACATCACCTGAAATTAAATTAGCTCAAGAATCAATAAGAATAATGCACCATTAATCATTCTTATCTCATTGCAACAAAAATCATTATTTATCTCGATTAATAAGAATATGTCACAAAGACATTATTTTACAGATAAATATATCTTTACTAATTAATCGTCTCAATAACCTCGTCGCAAATAATATACTTAAGACAATAAACGTCATCTCAGATGCATAAAATATTTTGAAATAATGGATTTCCAAATCCATGGTAATCCAAACAATCACTACTAGAATTAAGGTTTTTTGCCACTGCAAAATAGTTACAAAAAAGGAAGAGTGGTTACAAAAATATTTTTAGTAACTAATAATCTAAATGTAGTTACTATTTGGTATCACTTATAGTAAGATGCAAAAAGTTTTTTTGCAACTACTTTGTAGTTACTAATATATTTGTAACTATTTTTTGCAACTACTTTATAGTTATTAATGTATTTGTAACTACAAGTAGTTGCGAAAGAGCTTGTCATATTATAGCAAATTTGGTTATATGTAACTACTAATAGTTACAAAATGACTTATTTTTAGTAGCCACTTTTGTAGTTGCAAAAAAAGTAGCAGCAAATACCTTTTTTTCTTGTAGTGAACAATAATGGATTCGAGACAATGAATTTCAAATCCATCCTCAAATCCTTCCATCCAAATGCAACCTTAGAGTATTTTATGAAAAACAAATCATTATAGAAACTTATTATTAGAGACAATAATTATTGTTTCAAAAAATATGTTAAAAATATTTTTTTGTTGTAGTGTCTATACATAAATCTTCTACAACACATGTACTACAATAAAATAGATATTTTATATAAGATTTTTTGAGACCACAATTGTGGTCACTGATAATAAGTTATTTGTGGTGGCTGTTATCACAAATTTCTCTACAAATTATTTATAACCATTTTAAGACTACTTCTAGAGACAATTAGTTGTTGCAAAAAATATTTGAGACGCATTTGAGATCATTTTTGTCGTCTCAAATATATTATTTTGTCCGAGTTATTGAGACGAATAAATAATGACGATATGTTGTCTCTAATAATAAAATTGTGACAGATATTCCTAAGTTGTGAGACATACTTATTATTTAAGACTACTACTCACTACAACATAAATGGATTTATGTAACACTCCATTTGTAACACTTTTAAAATTTTGACTTTTATGTAGCACTTTTGTAATATTTATGAATATGTAACACTTTCGTAACATCTACGAATATTTAATACTTTCGCGTAACACTTTTGAAATATGTAATGCTTTGAACGTAATACTTTTAAATTGTAACATTTTTAGATAACACCTTTGAATTAGTAATTTTTTGAATAAGTAATACTTTTATGTAACGCTTATATTTAATAAAATTATATGTTTATTTTATTTTAAACTAATTAAATATCCGTGAATTTATTTTTCTAATGTATTACATCTTAATTATCATAATAAAATATTCGAAACACAAGTAGTGAAAATGAGCGACTTAGACCTACAAAAGTAACAATTTATTAGAGCACCTAAAGATTTACATATTCGTTATCAAGAATAAATTTTGTTAGCGATTTATGTGTGTGTATGTATATAGATAAAAACACATTATTTACTAAACAACAACAAAAGAGACTTGTCACTTTAAGAATTTGAATACTTTTTTTAAGTGTGCGAACCTAGACTTGGGATATTTGATCATGTCTCTTCATGTTTGAAATTTTACTTTTTATACTTAAACTCTGTAAAAATAACAAAAGTAATTAATCACTTATCACTACAACAAATTAAAAGAGGTCTTTTGTACACCATTTTTTGCATCACAATTGTGGTCACTAATAATAGGTTATTTGTGACCACTTGTTTTCCCAAATCTCTATACAAATTATTTGAGACCATTTTAAGACTACTTTTAGAGACAACTAATTGTTGCAAAAAATATTTGAAACGCATTTGAGACCACTTTTGTGGTGACAAATATATTATTTGCGTCGGAGTTATTGAGACGACAATAAAGTTGTGACAAATACACATAAGTTATGACAAATACTCATTATTTGAGATCGCTTCACTTAAGTTATGGGAAATACTCATTAAAAGTGATCTCAAAAGACCCTTTTTCTTGTAGTGTATACATTGTTAAAGGTGTCTTTATGGTGTCTTCAAATTAACTACAACAAGTAAATACATAAAATTATTGTAATTAAAATTAATGATATTGTCATAAAATTTAAATATAATAAATAGATGTATAAAAATAGTGTGATATAACATATATATATATATATGGGTGGGTGAAAATAGAAAAAAAAAATTAATGGAAACTTTGTGTCAAATTAGATATGCGCCTAAATAAAATTAAGTTAGAATGTAATTCGATGAGAAAATTTTTAGAGTATTTTATTGATGTTACAATAAAATCTTGTGTATATATAGTTTCTCATGATAAATATATAAACTAAAAAAATTACTGTAGCCTAACGATTTAGACTTTGCACTTAAGCTCCTGCAATCTATCAGTCTGGGTTTGAATCCCATCAATGACAAATGTTTTTTTTTTTTTTTTTTTTTTTTTTTTTTAAATTAGAAGTGTTACATAATTGGGGGTTATATGTAACATTTTTTAGTGTTGCCATAATGTGTTACATTTTAAAATATAATGTAACACTTATTAAAAGTGTTACTAAAGATCATAAAAAATTTTACATTATACTTTAGGTAACACCGACAAATGCAACACCAATAAAGTGTTATCTAAAATCTTTAGTAACATATTTTAATATATATATATAATATCTTTTTGGGTGTTATATAAGTTTATTTATGTTTTTGACTTTTTATTAATTCAAAAGTCATTTTTTTAAGTGGCAATTGGGTACAATATGTTGTATGTCTCATGAGACTATGAAATTGTACGAGTTGAAATTATTTTTGGTCCCGTAACTTTTCACTTGTACAATTTTGGTCCCAAAAAAAGTTAAAAATTCAATTTAGTCCTGTAACTTTGGATTTGGTTCGGTCTTGGTCCTTTTTTCGCCGCCGGTGATCAATTTGATCGGAAAATTGCACGTGCTAGCCACCAGACTCATTTTTCCAATCAATTTTTAAATACCTCGCATCGGCAAGTGACTTTGAAGTAAAAATAACATCAAAAATATAAAAAATTAAAAGAAAGAGCATTTTTTTAATATTTTATTTTTTTCTAGTTTCTCATCACTTTTTGGTGCTACATATTAAAAATTCTACTGGACAAATGAGTCATTTGAATGATACATGCGATTTCCCGGTCAAATTGGTCACTATCGGAAAAAAAAGGGACTAAATCTGGACCAATTCCAAAGTTACAGGAGTAAATTGAATTTTTAACTTTTTTTGGGACCAAAATTGTTCAAGTGAAAAGTTACGGGACCAAAAATGATTTTAGCCAAAAATTGTACCATAACTTTGAATTGTTTGTCTGTTTTGTCCTGTGGCCGATTACAAGCTAGGTAGTAATATATGTGGAGGGCTATTGTGGCAGATTTTTTCTTGTATGGCATCGAAGATATTATATCTATCTTTCAGAATTCAAATGTAATGTTCATGATATATTTATATGATTCTCAGAGTTTCTTTGTAATGTTCAGTGTTTATTTGCGATTCATAGTTTTATCCTCAAAGCATATTTTCGGCTTTCATTAATGTTTGTAATTCTTAGTAACTTTAATTTCGTATTTATTTCTAAATTCTTGAATTTATTACAGAATTTATTGGTTCTTGAATTTAATATTGAATTTCTTCATTTATGTATGATTATTTTTTATTTATTTCTTTATTTTTTTATATCATTTTTTAAATTATATATATAATTTAGAGTTTATCATATGATTCTTAGAATTTATATAATGTTTGATATCTTATTTAGCAATCTGAAAATTTATTAATAATAATTTTAGGACTTCTTTAAAATTTTATTTAGATTTTTCAATATTAATGTTTTAATTGGCAGAGTTTAGTCAATTTCTGAATATATTTATCTTTATTTTTCTTCATTTATTTGCAAATTTTATAATCTATTTGAATTTTTTTTATAATTTTGTAAATTGTATTTAAATTTTTCAATGTTTTTTGTAAAAGTGTATGATCGGTCACACAAAGAGTCGAGAAATATTGTGATAGAAAGGCAAGGAAGGGTGCATGGAAGTACCTTATCATGGTTAGTGAAGTAATTATTGGAAACGGTGACAAAATTGGAAGCATGAATAACATCGACGAGGCCGTCGGCAGAACGGGCAAGGTAGCAGTGATCGATCCATATGTTAGACGAGGCGACGACGCTAACTGCGTCCCCATCGCAACCTAGCCGGTGACCAACATGCTCCGGTGTGCTCCGGACAAGGCCGGGCTTTCCAGGCTTGCAATCATGGATGCTGATCCCATGGACTATGACGTGGCTCACACCTTCAATAGTAATGCATGGTCCATTCGATATCTCAACCCTAGCACCTCTACCATCAATCGTTTTGTAACTATTCACGATTAGCTCATTCTTAAGAGTAATCGCCATGTCCCTATCAAAAATGATCCATAGGGGAACCTCCTGGATGGCACCGTACCGGAGTGTACCCGGTTTGGGGTTAATCGGGTCATCCGACGGGTCTGTTACGACGTATGTAGACCCGTTCTTTCCTCCCATTGCGCCACTTCCGAAGCCTATTGCACAATCGGCTAATGCTTTCCGGTTGGACGACCAATTAGGGTTTGACCGCCAGCATGAGTCGATTTTGTTCATCAACTTGTTTGTTGGTTTAGGGTATGTTTGGATGTGATTTTGCAATGATGGATGCGCTGTGTAAGTTGAAATGCAGTAGGCCAATAGGCATGACAGAATCAAAAGACAGGATGGTTTTGCCATGGCTGAAGATTATTAGGATTGTTAACAAACAAAGTTATATATAAACTGGAAGAAAGGGTAAGTTGTGGTACACATGTCATGATTGCCCAATATTTAGTTTGGTAGGATTTTCGAGCTTCGTGTTAACGTGTCACCACGACCCCTACAATGCTTCAAATTTATAGTTTTGCTTTATTAACACAATTACCTGTAAGGATGCTACGATCTAATTTAAAATAATTTTCTTAATTATTATTTAATTGTTTAATACATGTATTTCAATTACTTTTTAAGGATGATTTGACAATATTTTACAAATTCTATCACATTATATTTCAAAACAACCACTTGATCCAGTATTCATATAGTAAAATATTTTACGTCCATATTTGTCACAACCTCCTCCATCCGAAACAAACATATCCTTTAATTTTTATTTATTAGATGTACTTTTTGTTATAGCCGAAATGCATCTGGAAATTATTTTCTTCTTCTTCTTCTTCTTCTTCTTCTTCTTCTTCTTCTTATTATTATTATTATTATTATTATTATTATTATTATTATTATTATATACTAAAAGCGAAACCATTTGGACATGTGGCATTCTCAATCAATCTAATTTAGAAAAAACAATCAATTTTAAATTATTATACTCATATTTCAAATCTCTAATTTTCGCTCTCTTCCTTTTTAGCAGATTTTGTGTTGGAATATTTGAGTAACCCAATATAACTAATATAATTTTTGTTTGGATAAATACTTTATACATTAGTCCATCTTATTTCTTGTGACTTTACTCCTCTGTGCCTCTGAATTATCAAAGTTTATACTTTCATAAACGTTGTACTATAAGTATTTACTACTTATTTTGTATTGTGAAATATTATTCTTTCATAAATTCTTCCTTTATCTCTGGATGTTTCATTTTTGTAGAATAACATAAAGTATACGAGATGATATTTCATTTCACCAAGTTCATGTAAAAATTATGTTCCTTGTAATATTTTTGTGAAATAATATATATATTTTTTTTGAAATAGGACTCCCATTGTGAAACGGTGTGAGGATTAGAAAACTCTGCATTATAATTATGGTTTTATAATTTTAATGAAGGCAAAGGAAATGACACATATAGTCTTTTCAACTTATACTACAAGTTCAATCAATCCATCTCTCAGACAAAAAATTATTGGAATAAGTAATTTTTCATTGGGATTCACAATTCCAATGGAAATTCTAAACGGTTTTTGAGCCGTTGAAAAAGTGGTCACCGATAATTCCAACGGTCAATTGTCGTTGGAATAAGTGGATGTCGAAAAATTTACAATGCACATTCCAACTCGTATTCCAATGGCAATTTTACCATTGGAATCTGTTCCAATAGCAATTCTAACAGTGTTGTGTCGTTGGAATTATTTCTAGCAGATTTTGCAATGGTAATTCCAACGCTCATTCCAACGCCTATTCCAACAGCCTAATTTACCGTTGGAAGTTTTCCAACAACCGTTCCAATGGCTTTGCGCCATTAGAATTATTTTCAATAGATTTCGCAATGGTAATTCCAATGCATATTAACAACATAATTTACCTATTAAAACTAGTAATTTACGAGGTATTACAACACCTTGTAAGGTATCAACTGGTTTATCTTTGTTTACTTTTCACCTTACTGGATCTATAGATATCTCTACATATATTTATAAAATGTTATTTATTATTTATCTTTAATAAATATTTCTTAAAAGATAGCGGTTAATATTTGAGTACAAAACTGTTAGTGAATTCAACTCCTAAACACACAATTAGACAGAATCTGGAATTCGCACAAAGATCAATCTGAAAAACACACACTCAGTTCGGCCAGAGTTGTGACCGAACTCGACTTGCGCAGAACAGGAAATAGAAATGGATCACACACAGCTTTTACGGGGTTCGTTCAAGATGAACTACATCCACGGAGGCAAGGCACACCCCAGTCCACTAAGAAATCCAACCAATTACAGAGAATACACTCAAGAAACAAAATGTCCAATTCTGGAACAGATTAGGGCAGAAAACGTTCTCTCTCAAAATACTCTCTCTAATCTAAGAAACAAGGAAATTGCTCGACGTAGTGTTCTTCTCCTTGATGAGAGCTTTACAATGATATAAGAATTGGAGCTCGAATGTAACCGTACAAAAAGTTCTAACTGAATCAAGTTGAGCTCAGCTACCGGACAAAAACGACGGTTTTCTTCTTCACAAACTCTGAAACAAACTCGTCACAAATGACGGTTATCCTCAACTGCCACGAACCCGGCTCATTCTGAACAGCTTAGCTTCTTGATGCTCAAACCCGGTTCAAACCTCCGATTCTTTACTTCCTGATCCCGGTTCCACATTCCCAACACACCATATTACAAAGTATAGCTCACTTGATGAGATTGAACACCACCTCAGAAATCTCCACCTCAATGAATCAAGTGTGCCTCTTCCTGCCTCACCACTGCCTTTCTGTTTAATACTCTTCATGACATTGCTCAAGCTGCAGCAAGCTCGAACAATGCTCCACTTTGTTCCCAGGTACACCCTTGGTAAGAAAATCAGCAGGGTTATGCAATGTGTGTACCTTCTTCACCTCCACAGAACCAGAATCAATGATATCTCTAGCAAAATGTAACCTAACATCAATGTGTTTTGACCTTTCATGAAATGCTTGGTGTTTCACAAGATGTAAAGCACTTTGATTATCACAGTAGATTGCCACACACTTCTGCTTGATATCCAAATCTCTCAAAATCCCTTTCAGCCAGATTGCCTCTTTGATAGCTTCAGTTAAGGAGATATATTCTGCTTCTGTTGTTGACAGTGCTACAACTGATTGTTGTACACTTCTCCAGCTGATGGCTGTTCCAAATAAGGTAAACACAAATCCAGAAATAGATTTCCTTGTGTCTATGTTTGCTGCAAAATCAGAATCAGCAAACCCCTCCAATGCAACAGTACTTCCATCCACTTTCTTTTCAAATTTCAGTGACAAGTTCACTGATCCTTTCAAATACCTCATCACATGTTTCAAAGCTTCCCAATGCTCACCTCCTGGGTTTGACATGAACCTGCTTACTAAAGACACAGCATAGGCCAAGTCAGGCCTGCTACAAATCATTCCATACATAAGACTTCCAACTCCACTTGCATAAGGGATATTGCTCATATGTATGATTTCCTCTTCAGTCTTTGGGCATTGTTCTTTGGAGAGTTTCTTCTGTAGATTAACTGGAGTGGAGAGAGGTTTGGCTTCATGCATATGAAACCTCTCCAACACCTTCTGTAGATATTGCCTCTGAGATAACCAAAGCACTCCAGCTTCTCTGTTTCTTAGAATGTTCATGCCCAAAATCTTCTTGGCTTCTCCCAGATCTTTCATGTCAAATTCAGTATTAAGTCTATCCTTCAACCATTGTACCCTCTTCTTGTTCCTGCTGGCAATTAGCATATCATCCACATACAATAGAAGGAAGACTTTATCTTGCTTTGAACCTTTGTTGAAGTAAACACAACTATCATAAAGACTTCTTACAAAGCCAACACTGATCATGAAGTCATTGAACCTCTTATTCCACTGTCTTGGACTTTGTTTGAGTCCATATAGTGACTTCTTCAGCAAACAAACTTTGTCTTCTTGTTCAGGAACAACAAAGCCTTCTGGCTGTTTCATATATATCTTCTCATTGAGTTCTCCATGTAAGAATGCTGTCTTTACATCCAGTTGTTGTAATTCCATGTCCTCTTGTGTAACTTTTGATAAAAGCAACCTGATTGAGCAATGCTTTACCACTGGAGAGAAAACCTCATTAAAATCAATTCCTTCTCTTTGTGTAAAGCCCCTAGCCACCAATCTTGCTTTAAACCTCACCTGTTTGGATCCTGCTGTCTCTAGTTTCTTCTTGTATATCCATTTAGAGCTTATAAGTTTCTGACCTTTTGGTTTATCCACCAATATCCAGGTCTCATTCTTTTCCAGGGACTCCATCTCTTCAATCATTGCCTGTATCCAGTGTTCACCTTCTTCACAGTCTAGTGCTTCTTTAAAACTACTAGGCTCTTGTGATTCCAGGTCTTCAGCAACAATCAAGGCATAGTAAACACTCCCTGCTTGACCATAGAAATCAGGTTTGTTGATTGTTCTTCTAGGCCTGTCCCTTCCAATGCTGTATTCTCTGACATTTTGTGAAGGTCCAGTTTGTTCTTCTTCTTCAGATGATGAATCACTATCTTGTAGATTTTCTTGTGGTTGAGGTGTGTGATTATCTTCAGCAGGATGCTCCACCTGAATTGATATCTCTTCTGTCTCTTTAGCACCATCAAATTCTTCTTTAGAGCCTGTAGAAGTGTAAGCCATCATATTCTCATTAAACTTTACATCTCTACTTGTGATTATCTTCTGATTTCCCTTCTCTAAGCACCACAATCTGTAGCCCTTTATTCCATCCGGATATCCAAGAAATATACATCTTAGAGCTCTTGCATCTAGCTTGTCTTGCTTGACATGGACAAAAGCAAGACACCCAAACACCCTTAACCCTTCATAACTTGGTTTATGTCCACTCCACACCTCTTCAGGTGTTTTGAACCCAATCACTGATGAGGGTGACCTGTTAATGAGATAACATGCTGTAGCAATGGTTTCTCCCCAAAATACCTTTGGCAACCCAGCATCCAACAGCATACACCTCACTCTTTCAAGAAGAGTCCTGTTAAGCCTCTCAGCAACTCCATTCTGTTGAGGATTCATTGGAACAGTCCGGTGTCTCTTGATTCCTCTTTCTTCACAGAAGTTTGTAAACTCAGTAGATAGATATTCCAGTCCATTATCAGTCCTAAGGTGCCTCAGCTTCTTCCCTTTGACATTTTCCAGTTGAATCAACCATGTTTTGAACTTATGAAAAGCATCACTCTTATTCTTCATCAACATGATCCACACCTTTCTGTTGTAATCATCAATCAAGGACATGAAATACCTTGCCACCATGAGACTCTGTCCTTGCAGGACCCCATATGTCAGAGTGAACATAATCTAATGGCTCTTGAGTTGTGTGAACACCCTTTCCATAGGGCAGCTTCTTGGATTTGCCCAAAGCACACTGATCACAAAACTCCAGATCTTGATTTCCCATGTTTCCAATTACTCCACTTCTTGACAGTTCCTTCAACCCTTTCTCTCCTATGTGTCCAAGTCTCTTGTGCCATTTAACAAGCTCAGAACTGCTCAAGACCATATCCACACTCCCAACAACAGGTGAACCAATCAAGATAAACAACCCATTATGCTGTCTACCTTCTATCACTATTTTTCCATGTTTTGTGATATGCAAGAATCCATCTACTGAGCTAAACTGACACCCACTAGTTACTAAAGAACCAAGAGATAGAAGATTTCTTTTAAGGCCAGGAACATATCTTACATTTGAGATGACTCTGACCACACCATCAAACATCCTTATGCTCACTGATCCAACTCCTTTGACCTTGCATGATTGGTCATTTCCCAGGAGAACATTTCCACCATCTTCTCTCTTCAGTTCATCAAACCATGACTGGTGTGGACACATATGAAAGGAACAGCCTGTGTCCAAGACCCATTCCTTTACCATTCTTGATTCAGTAACATTTAATACCTCTGGATGATCTTCTTGATGATCAATGGCAGCAGATTCTGCCCCTTGATTTCCACCTTTCTTATTTCTTTTAGGACAATCCTTCTTCAAGTGACCAGGCTGCTTGCACTTGAAGCATTTCCTCTTCTCAACCCATTCATTTCCCTTCTTTGGATTAGAGTCTCCTGCCTTTGGATCCTTAGCATTCTGTCCCTTCTTGCCTTGCCAAGGTTTCTTGAATTTGACATTCAAACCTTCTCCAGATTGCACCATGCCTTTATCCCCTTGAGTCTGGAAGCATTTAGACCTCAGAGCCTTCACTATTCCATCATAAGATAGCTGCTCATCTCTCCCATACATCAAGGCATCCTTAAAGCTTTCCATGGATTTTGGAAGAATGTTTAACACCATCAATGCCTTGTCATCCTCCTCCAATTTCACATCCAGGTCTTCCAATTCTTCAATCATCTTAATGAACTCATCAAGTTGATCAGAAATTACCTTATCTTCAGTGATCTTGAAGGCCAACATCTTCTGCTTCAAGAACAGCTTGTTGGAAACTGACTTTGATTGATACAGATCTTCCAATCTCCTCCATGCTTCTGAGGAACTCTTGCATCTTGAAACCTCCCTCAACGGTTTATCACCTAAACACAGAAAGATAAGACTTAGGGCCTTCTTATCCACTGATGCAAACTTGGGTTTCTCAGTTTCTTCCCATGAGTCCAGAGGTATCAATGCAAGATCAAGGCCATTGTGAACCAATACTGCATTCATCTTGATCTTCCACAGTGTGAAATCATTTCTCCCTGTGAACTTCTCAAAATCCATCTTCATACCAGCCATTCCTTCTCTTCTTCGAGCTGTGAGAGTTGGTTTCCCACAGACGGCGCCACTTGTTAGTGAATTCAACTCCTAAACACACAACTAGACAGAATCTGGAATTCGCACAAAGATCAATCTGAAAAACACACACTCAGTTCGGCCAGAGTTGTGACCGAACTCGACTTGCGCAGAACAGGAAATAGAAATGGATCACACACAGCTTTTATGTGGTTCGTTCAAGATGAACTACATCCACGGAGGCAAGGCACACCCCAATCCACTAAGAAATCCAACCAATTACAGAGAATACACTCAAGAAACAAAATGCCCAATTCTGGAACAGATTAGGGCAGAAAACGTTCTCTCTCAAAATACTCTCTCTAATCTAAGAAACAAGGAAATTGCTCGACGTAGTGTTCTTCTCCTTGATGAGAGCTTTACAATGATATAAGAATTGGAGCTCGAATGTAACCGTACAAAAAGTTCTAACTGAATCAAGTTGAGCTCAGCTACCGGACAAAAACGACGATTTTCTTCGTCACAAACTCTGAAACAAACTCGTCACAAATGACGGTTATCCTCAACTGCCACGAACCCGGCTCATTCTGAACAGCTTAGCTTCTTGATGCTCAAACCCGGTTCAAACCTCCGGTTCTTCACTTCCTGATCCCGGTTCCACATTCCCAACACACCATATTACAAAGTATAGGTCACTTGATGAGATTGAACACCACCTCACAAAATCCTTATCCAAAATTGATCATCCCTATCTTTTAACGAATTAAACTAACAATCTTCCAACGGAAGATTTTTTCTCTCTTTCTCCCAGGTAATGATCAACCAACAACTATAAGAGGAGACTGACTGGACTTGAAGAAATGACGAAGAACATAAGTAAAAAATAAGAAGATACAAGAGTGAACGTAAAAGCAACTTTGAGTGACAATGTTGAATATTTTCTTTTACACGGGTTCATTTATTTCCTGTGTGATTGTGGAGAAATCTAATCCTTAAGATTCTCCTCTTTAGTTGTGGGTTAGGTTAGTTGAGAGAATATTGAATTGAAGGATAGTCTTTGTCGTTCAATTCGATATCAAGAGCTTCATTATACAAAACTTTGTAAATTGTTGTGCTTAAAGAACGATAACTTAGAGTTTGTTTGGTCTGAGTTTTGATTGATTTCTCACTCTGATTGATTTAAATTTTTCTATATATTTATGTATCAACTTTATTACTATGAAAGTTATTGTCAAAAGTGTTGCAACACTCTTTACAACACCTTCAAAATTGGGGCCACAAATTCTTTCATTACCGATGAATGTTTTTCCAACAACTATTCCACAGCATTTCGTTGCTGCATTTTGTGCAAATTCCAACACTAATTCCAACAGATTGAATATTTTTCTGTTAGAATTATTCCTACCACTTTTCTACAATTTTTCTTTTTAAAGTTTCTATATGTAACTACATAAACAAAATGCAACATACAACCAAAATGAAACTGAGACTTCGCCATATCCAGTTTTTCTATCTTTTTAAACATAACTTCTTTTTTCTTGGAAAAAAAGAAAAAAAAAACGTATATCGACAACTATTTTTCTACGACAAAAGGAATAACAACTTAAGGAATCAAATATTAAGGAGTGAATAAAAGACGCACTTAGAAACAAGTCCTAAAACCAACCATTATCTCAAAATTACACTTACAGAAGTGAGAATTGGAATTTGGAAATACAATAATGTCTAATTCAATCTTTACCAACTATTAATGCTTTAAAAGAAAAATGGCCAAAAACTAAGATTTGATTGACTACAACATAAGTGACCATATGTCACTACAACAAAAGAGGTCTTTTGTATAACACTTTTTGACACCACAATTGTGGTCACTAATAATAAGTTATTTGTGACCACTTGTTGTCACAAATCTCTCTACAAATTATTTGTTACTTTTAGAGACAACTATTTGTTGCAAAAAATATTTAGGACACATTTGAGACCACTTTTTTGTTCACGAATATATTATTTGTGTCCGAGTTATTAAGACGACAATAAAATTATGACAAATACTCACTATCTGAGAACACTTCACTTAAGTTATGACAAATACTCATTATTTGAGACCACTTTTTGTGGTCTCAAAAGGCCATTTTTCTTTTAGTGTGTATCACACATATATAACATTTTATTCATAGGTTACATTTTGTAATGACATTGTAATACTTTTATAATTTCTTTTTGTAACACTAGTAAGCAATGCCTAAACTTAACGACAAGTTTATGGTAACACTTTAATTGATTATTTGGTAACACAAATTTTGTTTTGATCCACATACTAACGAAAGAGATATAAAGAAAAAGAAAAATACAAATGCCTTTTTTCAAGAGAAAAAAACCAATAAATTCTTTTTGAGTAAAAACTAGAAAAATCTATAATAAGCGCAAAGGTTATGGAAATGATACACTATAATTAATTTAAAGTCGTTGTCTCACTTTGACTAGGTGGACTATTTTTTTCCTGACTTCTCTTGCTTAGTCCTTCTTAGACCTTACTCAATCCCGCCAACGTTTTGCCTATGCGCTATGTAGGGATATAAAGATATTTTGTATATTTCTATTTCTATTTCTGTAAATATTAGATAATTAGGAGATATTTTAAGTTGGTTACGTAATTTTGTTAGTGTTGTTACTTTAGGATAACAAGTCTTATAAACACCAACTCTATTACTGATGTTAACATTTCAAAATCTTTATCTCACAATACTTCAGCAGTTTCAGATTCAATTTCTACTAATCTAGGAAAAGGTAAGAGGATTAGTGAACTTGTCCGGAATGCCCCATTAAAAATGATTAGATTAACAAAAGGGTTTTTTTATCCCGCAAGCATACGAAAGAAGACAGTGGTAGTATAATTTCGATCCACAGAGAGGATATTCGTGTGAATTGACCGAAACATTGTTACATAAGTTTAGCTAATTGGATTTTGAAGATTGATTAAGACTATTATAGCAATAATTGGAAACAAAGCAAATGGTAAAACTATTCCCCGAAGCTCAGTTTCACCCAAGTGTTAAGGCCAATGTCCAACCTATACAATCCCGAATAAGTTAAGGTTATTCAAGTTGAATTTCTACCTAACTCGCATCCTAAATAAGGTGAAACTCCAAAATACGGTTGCGGTGCCACATTCCCCTAGGATTGGCGAATATACGAGATTTGATATAGAATACCTACATAAATGAATTATACAAGCTCAACCCCAAGCTCTGGGTTACCAACTATGTAAGACTAGAATAGATTAGTCTAACCTCTCTTATGCTAAAGACCGACATAGTGGCGTAAATCTTACACACGCAACTAGCCTAATTTTATCCATCCTAGTCGAGACCCCCTAGACACTATTCTCCCTTTTTGGGAGGGCTTCTCCTCCATAGGTCCCTCCTTACCAATTAGGTCTTTGTTAACCTAAAATATCAGAATAAATTTCCCACCCGACTATTCTTAGTTGTAGCAATTAATTTCTCAACAAACTCAAGATCAAATTGGTTATCCTCGAAAGGGTAACAAATCCCTAGCCTACGAGCCAACTATAATATCTCAAATGCACAACCGAATAAACAAGACTAAGCTACCAAAAGCCGAGCGACCGTAATGCAAGCCTATAAACTTAGCCTTAATTTCAATTGGAAATCTCTACAAATTAACCAAGCCCAAATCCTAGGTTACCATACTTAAATTAACAACCAAAATAAAATGGACATCGACCCCCGGAGCTTGGGTTACTCCCTTACTTCAAGAAACAATAAGAACTACTCACAATCCATTCCATCAACAAAAACCTAACAATTAACATCATCAAGCAAGAATTGCAAATATATAAAAATAAAGAGAGAAAGAGATAAGAAAAGCTTATAGAAGATGATAATCGGGAAATCTTCGATAAATCATCAAGGTTTTCACTCCCTTGGCAATATTTCTTACAAATATTACCCAGAACCCTAGTTCTTCTCTTGTAGAGATAACAACCCTAATTACTAAAATGCTAAAAATTGAAAGTAAAGTAAGGTAATAAGTTCCAAAGTAAAAAAGTGTTTGGAATGAAGGAGGAGGGGGTATTTATAGATACCCACTCCTCGCCCTTACAAAAAGACTAAAACTAGCTGAAAAATATCGCTTTAGTAAGGGTACAAAAGTAAATTACGGGTTGAAATATAAGTGATCATATGTTGGCAGTCGAACCCCCATGTTCGCGCTTGACTCGGGCTTTGTGCGATTTCTGGGAAGAATTGGCTCATAATTAGCTCTTGCCCCAAACATGAATGTCGTAGGTCTTTGTCTCGCGGTCGTGTGGAAACTTGAATCATCCAATTTTGAGTCCGTATGAGAAAGTTACGTTCAAAAAATAAAATAACTCACAAAAAACAGTCCGACCAACCACAACTACCGCGCGAACTGCCGGACCCGACTGCCGGCAGTAGTTGGGCAAGGCTGGATTATGGGGATGATTTTGGACTGGCTTCCGGACTCGGCTGCCAGCGGTAAGTGGGGTTTTTTCCTACTCCCTTCTTTATGCCTCCATCTTCCGTCGCAGTTTTTGTTGCCCTCCGATCAGTTGCTCGGCCCGACCCCTTCACGACTTTTGTTCGCGACTCAAAGATCTTCAAGTCAGTCTTTTATCAGGTGTTATTTAGGCCCATTTGGGCCTTAATTTATGAGCCGGAATGGGGACTACGTGTGATCGACCTCTTCCTCCATCCTTCGTCTTTTCGAGGCCTTTCTCCCATTTTCTCGGCTCGATTCCTTCACAACTTTTGTTCGTGACTTAGTGATCTTCAATATGGGTTTGATGCCTGAAAATTTTGGGCCTGTTTTAGCCTCAAGATGCAGACTAGAGTGAGAAAATGGGCGTGAACGATCTTTGTGACCTCTTGGGTTACCTAACCTTCAAAATATAACTAAAAGAATACCCAAAAGCACATAAAACCATATTAAAAAAAAAAAAAAAAAAAAAAAAAAAAAAAAAAAAAAAAAAAATCCAACCCATAATTATAGTTAAACTCATATTCACGTGTGAGCATGACAATTACACAATTAAAAATAAACATGAAAAGCACTAGAAAAGCGGTAATTTTCACGTACATCAATTAGAAATCCACCTCCTTACTTAAAAGATTTCGACTGTAATCAAGTGTCTAGTGAGTTACTATCTGATGAGTCTTCCGTTCTTCAATCAGGTAATGAATACCCACTTGTTATATGTTAATACAAATGTATTTAGTAGTGAGTATTTGGACTATATTGGCAATATATCTATTTTGAA
Organism: Ajuga chamaepitys; assembly: GCA_958295605.1. Taxonomy (NCBI): domain Eukaryota; kingdom Viridiplantae; phylum Streptophyta; class Magnoliopsida; order Lamiales; family Lamiaceae; genus Ajuga; species Ajuga chamaepitys. The sequence continues at coordinate 29,044,150 of OY282498.1, forward strand.
AGAGCCAACTTCATACTCGCAAGCTTGTAAAATAAAAGAATGGGTGGATGCTATGGATAAAGAACTTGTTGCCTTAGAGAGTAATAAAACTTGGATATTGACTGAGTTACCAGAAGGAAAGAATGCCGTAGGTAGCAAATGAGTTTATAAAGTTAAGTTAAATCCTGATGGCACGGTAGAAAGATATAAGGCTTGTCTAGTGGAAAAAGGACACACACAAATTTATGGTGAAGATTACATTGATTCTTTTCGTCATGTTGTAAAAATGGTTACCGTTAGAATACTATTTTTTGTTGTTGTTGTACAAAATTTGCCTATTTTTCAGTTAGATATAAATAATGCGATTTTACACGACTTTATAGATAATGAAGTCTATTTGAAACCACCATAAGGGTACTCTAAAGCAAAAGTAGGTCAAGTTTGTAAGTTAGAAAGGAATATATATGAACTGAAACAAGCTTCTAGGCGTTGCAATTGCGAATTCACACAAAAACTTATAGATTTTGGTTTTCTAGCTCTACAGGTATATGTTGATGATGTACTTACTAGTTACAGGTTCCAATAGTTGTTTAATAGAACAATTAAAGGATTATCTTCATAATGTGTACACTATAAAATATCTAGGTTAACTAGATACTTTCTTGGTATTGAAATAGCGAGAAGTGAATCAGGGATATACTAAAGTCAACGTAAATATATCATAGATATATTAACTGATATTAGCTTAACTGGCTGTAAACCTGCTTCGGTTCCATTACCTATTGATCTTTCATTGAGTTCCACGCAAGGTGAACCCATGGAAGAACCAGATATAACATACGCCGTATGACAAGTAAGTCAATTTGTAAATCAACCTTTGGTTGATCACTAAAATGCAACAATACATATAGTGAAGTATTTAAAAAGTTGCCTGTTTCTAGGACTTTTTTATGCTTCTACTATAAACTTAACTCCAACTGCCTATTGTGATGCAAATTGGGCATCATTGAAAGATACTAGACGATCAATAACAGGCCACTGCGTATTCTTGGGGACATCTCTTATTTCATGGAAATCAAAGAAGCAAACCACGATTTCTAAATCCTCTATAGAAGCTGAATAGAGAACACTTAGTTCAACAGTTTCCGAACTTCAGTGGATATTGTATATACTTCAAGATCTAAAGCTTTGCAATCCAAAACGATTCTATTGTTCTTCGACAACAAAGTTGCGATACATATCATGGCTAATCCAGTATTCCATGAACGTACCAAGAATTTGGAGATTGACTGCCACAACGTTCAAGAGAAATATAAAGAAGGATTTATCGACCTCCAGCATGTACAATTAAAGAACCAACTTGTAGATTTTTTCACCAAGATACTTGGCCCCACTTATTTTTGTTTTCTTCTGTCCAAGTTTGGACTACTAACTTTAATAGTAGACCAACTTAAGGAGGGGGGGGGGGGGTATATAAAGATATTTTGTATATTTGTATTTCTATAATATTGGATAATTAGGAGATATTTTAAGTTGGTTACCAAGTTTGTTAGTGTTGTAACTTTAGGATCACAACTCTTACAAACACCAACTCTTCATCTTTGTAAACACAACTTTTACTTTTAGATCTATAATGAAAACTTATCTTTGCTCTTTATTTCGAGAGATCTGTTCTAGAAGATTTCTTGTGTAGCTTCTTCACGCTAGGCCTACACCCGACTAATATATAGCGTCTTTTAGGACATTGATAATTATATAATAATTTAACAATAGAAATTGGGTAAATAGTTTTTTATTCCATTATGTTTCACTATTTTTTATTTAAAGATATTATCTTTGGTCATTTCAATTTTGGTCCTTAACTTTTAAAATTCAACAACTAATTCTTGTCACTGCCTATGACTGGTAATGTTTAATTTTTCAAATTTACCGACTTTCAAAAGTTAAAGAACCAAAATCGAAAACTTAATGGAATAAAATAACTATTTATCCTAAATAATTTGTTTAAGATTTATATTTGTGATTTTGTATACACTCAGTTATTATTTATAAAAAATATACAATGTTTGTATTCGTGTGTCTGTGTCTACAACGTTCCACCCATTTCGCCCTTTTGTCTACCACATCCCAACCTATTAGTTTTCCCCTTTTATGTCTACTTCATCCCACCCAAATCAATTGTTTGCCCTTTCACCCTTAACATGAACTTGAAGCCATCTGAATAAGAAAAGGAAGGAAATTTAATTAAGAGATTGGAGATTCAAGTGCATATGTGTGCATATTAATTCCTAGAAGCTTCAAGGTAGATATTTAGAATAGTGGCCGTATACTAGCACTTGAAAATGGGGTTTCAACTGGGTTGTGGTTGAAACAATTGAACTCACTCAATTGATCGAGGGCAAAATCACATTGAGATTGATCTTGGGCAGGAGAAGGTTCAATAACAGGTACGCATTACTAATTTTTCTGCTAATCTTACTACCATTGGTTCTAACTAATTAATATAAAATAGAAATCATTTCAATCTTGTTCCCATGATTAAAGAGAAAAAGTAGAGAAACAATTAATTGTCTAAGCTCAGGCCTTATGTGTAAATGTGACTCTAAGTTCAGGTCTTATTGGATATTCCCGGCTAGTTTGTAATATGGAAAAGGTAAGATTAATTCACTTTTTCTGCTTGTACAACTTACATATTTATTTATTTTTATTTTATTATAACATTTTTCTCCCTTAAATAGGTGGATCTTAGAGTAAGTGAAAATTTTAATATTTTGGAATTTACATTATTCCCTTGGTTATTTAATGTAGTGCCCAATAGTGAACTTTCTATTTGGAGTGTTTTGCATTAAGATTGGATGATGGATAATGATGCAAGTGGTTGGTCTAATTTTCCCCGATCTAGTAATGAGTATGCAAGAGGAGTAGAAAATTATATAGATTATGCATTTTGTACTAGAGCAGAGGGAGATCAAATAGTTGCCCATGTAAGGAGTGTTATCACCATTTTTGGCATCGTAGAGATAAAGTGTATAATCATTTGATTGTTAATGGCTTTAGTCCAGAGATGAATGGCTCAAGGGGAAGGGTATTTCCTCTTTTTCGAGTATGGAGAGTGATGCCATGCATGATGACATAGACAACTTGATACATGATACTCATGGGTCTAGTGGGAAACTTTCCAGACAACCAGCAAGGAGGATCCATTGATAAAATGAATTGGGTGACATTTTAGAGGCTAAGAAGTTTTTTAAACTGGTTGAAGATGGTAAAATTAGAGTTATATCCAGGGTGTAAATCAGTTTCTAAATTATCATTTATCATTCGGTTGTACATTTCCAAGTGTGTTCATGTACTTAGTGATTTGGCATTTCCTGAGCTTTTCGAGATTATCCAAAAATTGATTCCTAAAGCTGAATTACCCAAGTACTTTAATGAAGCAAAGAAATTGGTGAAGAATTTGGGCTTCATTATCAATAGATTGATGCATGTCGTAATGATTGTATGCTATTTTAGAAGGATCATGAAGGTGCCAAATCTTTCATGTTTGTCATGCTCCCAGGTGGAAAGAGGTTGAAAAAGAAGAAGAAAATAATGAGAATCATTTGCCTAAACATGCTCGCCAGATTCTAGTCAAACTGGTTTGGCACTTCCCCTTGAAACCAAGACTCCAAGATTGTATATGTGTGTTGAAACTGCTAAGTATATGAGGTGGCATGATAAGCAAAGACCTAAAGATAGGAATTTACGACATCCAGCCGATGGTAAAGCTTGGAAAGACTTAGATTCCTTGTATCCACATGTTGCCAAAGATTCTCGTAAAGTACGGTTGGGACTTGCTCATGATGGATTTAATCCTTTTCGAACCATGAGCACCTCACACAGTACATGGCCGGTGGTTTTAATTAATTACAATCTACCACAATGGTTGTTTATGAAGCCAGAATATCTTATGTTATCATTACTCATCCCAGGACTTGTCTCCCAAGAAATGACATTGTAATTTACCTTCAACCTTTAGTGGAAGAGCTAAATGATTTATAGGATTTTGGGTTGCAGACATATGATGCCTCAAAGCGCCAAACATTTCAAATGCACACTGATCTAGAATCAACAACGAGTGACTTCCCAGGCTACGCCACGTTGTTTGGTTGGAGCACCAAAGGCATCTTTGCATGTCCGTATTGTCACTATGAAATTGAGCACTTGTACTTGTTGAGAAATGGGGAAAGAGAGAATAGAGCAGCCCCGAATCCTTTAATAGGAGCTAAAGTGCTATATTAGTTGAGAAACTTCAAAAATAAGTTTGGGAAGACACAACCGAGAAATAAAAGATGTAGATTGCCCATGGAGGAAAATCTTGTTTTTTCAATATATATTATTGAAAGCATAATGCATCTCGCCATCGTTTAGGTCCCATGCACATAGAAGATCACCATTGATAGCATTCTCCGTATTTTGTTAGGCATGCCAGGTATCGAGACTAAATCAATAGGATCACCTAAATGATCTCCCATATCTTTTTTATTTGTAGAAATGATTGTATAAGATTTGTTGTATCTTTACTTGAGCACTTATCTCTACCCTTGTAACTATATATATGGGTCATCAATAATACACAAATGTATGAGTGATAATTATCCTTCTTATATGGTATCAACTTAACTATCGATCCTTACGCTACTTTCTTCCACTGCCACTTTTCTTCCTTTCTTCCAATGGCCGTTGTCATTCCCCCTTCCATGGCTGAAACATTGCCTTTCTCCACCCTTGTCCACATGTTGACGATTAAGCTTACGTTAATCAATTACCTCTTATGGAACAACCAACTGATTTCGCTTCTTTCTTGGCAAGATTTGGTTGGTTACGTGGACGGATCTCTCCCACCGCCACCCATGCACCTTCAGGCGAATGGCATCAAGACTCCCAATTCGGCTCATGCCGACTGGCTTGCCCATGACAGATGTCTACGCAGCCTCATCCTTTCCTCCCTCTCCAAAGAAGCCATGGCCGAAATGCTTGGTCGTGAAACCTCTCATGCCGTCTATCTCGCTCTTCACCCTGCTTATCAACCATCTTTCATCGCTAACATTTAGGCTCTCAAGGAGGACCTTCACACTCTTCACAAGGACGATACTTGTGTTGCATAATTTGGTCACAGATTCAAACTTTGCTTGATCGTTTAGTGGCTCTTGGCTGCTTGGTACACATGTTCATGCATACATTTTAGGTCGAATTAAGTGTCATTTTAATGACATTAGTATCCATTCTCGACCGTATATTGTTCATTATTGTTTTATTGGGCAAATTGATGTGTTTGGACTTGTTTCAGAACAATACAGTTAAATTAAGACAAAAAGTAAAGTCTCGAAGAAGTCCGAAACGAAGAACGAGCCAAGAATAAAAAAGAGGCTGATGAATATGGTTCATTCAAATCGTCGCGACCGTGAGTCGAAGTCGCACCCGCAACTAACCTGATGAAGAACGAGCTAAAAACCTCAACAATAGTTCGCAGCCGTGACCACCGTGCACAGTCGCGACCAAGTCGATGAGCGAAATAGCTGTATACCGATTGGCATGATTGGCTAGCACTCTTTTATTCATCCCTTGATCAATTGTTGAACCTTAATCTAGGATGACTATATAATTTTTACGGTTATTATCTGATTAGATTGTGTTTTGGGATCTTCTATGTTGTTTGATGTTATTGATTCACACTTATGAGTTGATTTATGATTTGATCACCCATTTTGAGGTTCATTTGTGTGTTGCTAGGATTGAAATAGGAGATCATTCTTTTAGGACAACATAGTTTACGATCAATGAAATCGAGCTTGCAAATTTTATGATGTATGTACTCTGTTGTGTTAATTCGTAATGCATTTTGACTATTGAAGACTAGAGAGTTTATTCTAGGAGTCAATAAGTTGGGTAAATTAATCGGAGAGCTTATTTCAGTTAATTACACTTAAGTGACAACAAGGTTAATAAAACTTGTTGTTAATCTTGGATTAGGGATTTTAGGACTAATCTATCGGGTAATAACATCAATTACATAGTTAATCCGGGCTAAGGGGATACTAGATCAAGGGTTAGATTCTATTTGATAACTAGATTCTATTTGATATCTTAAAATAAAAAATCGTTTCATTGCTTTTAATTGAGTTGCTAGTCTATTAAGTGCTTTTGGTTAATCTTTGCTTTGGCTAATTGCATTAGTGGTTAGTTATTTGATATCATCCGAAACCCCCCATTTGTATTGTTTTCTTGTTTTGTTTATATTTTTGTCAATCAAGTTGTTTAATACATAAGACAAGATCCGTTCAATCGTTCCTCGTGAGATCGACCCTCTACTTACTGCTCTACTAGCTTGAGTAGTTGATTTAGGATAAGTATAAATCACATACACTAATTTTGTTGTGGTTACGTTCGACGACACAAAAATCACACAAACCACTGCTCCTCAAATGAGGTTAAAATATCTCATTGGTGTTTGCAGGGTTTGGGCCCGCAATTCTCTACCTTCTCTGCTGCTCACATGGTCGTTACACCACTGACTCATTTTCGTGATCTTCTTCCCTAGGCGATATGTTCGAGCATTCGCTCGATTGATCTCCGGCTTCCCTAGTTGCCTGCATTGATGACTGCTCCCACTCCCAATCTTCCGGTCGTTACAATTTTGGTGTCGGACAAAATTCTGGTTGCACTCAGTCGCATCAGCACCACTCTGTTGGACGTAATTCTTCTTCCTAGCAAACGCAGAACTCCTCCCATCAACGCCTCTACAACAACAAGGGACGCAATAGCAGTAAGCCTCGCTACATTACCAAGTTGATCATATTCTCACATATTACCCCGAGCGTTTCAACCGTTCTCCGTCCTCTGATTCTGCCAACCTCGATGAAGCATTCAACGTCTCATGTTAGATCACTCCATCTGTTGATTCAGATTGGTATTTTGATGCAGGTGCATCTGCTCATATGACACCATCATCGACTTCTTTGGATTCCTCTGCATCTTACTCTGGTAATGATCATGTTCTAGTTGGTAATGGACATGCTTTAAACATTTCCTACACTGGTACTTGCTCCTTAAATAAGTTTGTTCGATTACTCAACGTTTTGGTTGTTCCCGAACTCACTAAAACTTGGTCTCTATTAGCAAATTGATTAGTGACTTTCTGGTTAATGTTGTGTTCACTAATCACTGCTTTACTGTTTAGAAACAGGACATGGGGGAAATTATGGCAACAGGATAGCGTGAACGTGGCCTTTACATATTGGAGAAGAGTCAACATGATTTTTTACAGGCTTTATATTCTAGAAAATTGTTTAGTTCTTTTGATTTATTGCATTCTCATTTGGGCCATGTGTCGTTTGAAGTTATTAAACTTTTAAATAAACGTGGACATTTATTAGTTACTTCATTGCTGCCTAGTCCCACTGTTTGTTCTTCTTGTCAAAAGGCTAAAAGCACTAGATTATCTTTTCACACTAATCCCAAACATGCTAACCGGGTATTACAACTTGTGCATTGTGATCTATGGGGACCTGCCGCGGTTACCTCTACATTGGGCTATCGCTGCTCTATTTGTTGACGATTTTTCCCGATTCTCTTGGTTGTTCCGAAATCGAAATTTTTGGATGTCTTCTGTCATTTTCAGGCTTCTGTAGAAAATCAATTTACGTGCAAAATCCAAACTTTTTTACGGAGTTCACAAATAATCGACTTTAAATTTTTTTTTGGTAAATGTGGCACTCGGCATACAATGTCTTGTCCATACACACCAGCTCAGAAAACGCGAACACCGGCATATTACTGTAATTAGTCTCTCTACACTAATTCTGTTACATGTCTCGTCTACATTATGGATTGATGCTTTCAGCGCTGCTGTTTATACAATCAATCGTCTTCCCACCCTTGTGCTCGATCACAAATTGCCTTATGAGGTCTTGTTTGCTCAATCACCAAATAATGCGAATTTTCATCCTTTTGGGTGCTCTCTTTTTCCATGTCTCTAGGACTATGCCACAACTAAACTTTCCCCGTGCAGCATGCCCTGTATCTTCATTGGTTACAGCTCGAGCCACGAGGGATATCGCTACCTTGATCCCATCACTTCTTGGACGTACATATCCTATCATGCCCAATTTGATGAAACCAGTTTTCCCTTTGCAGAAAAAGGCTCAGCTGTTGGGCCGGCCAATCTAGAAATTTTAGCTTTCTTGGATTCTAGTCCAGCTTACTCTACCCAGGCCCAATCTATTCCTCCTTTGGCCTCAATCTCCGGCCCAACTACTGTCACTGGCCCATCTCTTGCACCTGGCCCGTGTACGATGTGTCCAGCGATGGCAGCCCCAGGGCCTGCTGCCCCTCCGCCACAAACTCTAGCTTCACCACCAATCGACGCAGTGACTCCTCCACCAGCTGACGCCACCCCTGACCTGGCAGCGCCACCACCTGACCCGACACCTCAGCATATTCCTACCGCCATCTCCACTCATCCCATGGTCACTCGTGCCCGAGCCAGTGTATTTCGACCATGTCATATTGCTGACTTGACCTTCACCAAATCATCATCAACCCTCACTGCCCTCTTCGTGGATAAATTTCCTAAGGATTTTAAATCCGCCGCCAATTCGTCCAAATGGCTCACTACCATGAATGAGGAAGTTGTTGCCCTTCATTCCAACAAAACTTGGGTTCTTGTTCCTCGACCGCATGGAACTAATATTGTCGACTCCAAATGGATCTTTCGAATTAAATACCTTTCTGATGTTAGCATCAATCGTTATAAGGCCCGCCTCATTGCGCAGGGGTACGCTCAACTCCCGAGCTTTAACTATACCCACTCTTTCAGTCTTGTCGTCAAAGCTGCCATCGTTTGTATTGTTCTCACTCTTGCAGTTATGCGTGGTTGGTCTCTTCACCAACTTGAAGTAAAAAATGCCTTCTTGAGGCATTTATCAATACTTTATATGGAACAACCTCCAGGGTATGTGGACCCCCGTTTTCCTGATCATGTGTGTCCTCTCACCTGTTCGCTTTATAGCCTCAAACAAGCACCACGAGCATGGTTTCAGCGGTTCAGTGATTTCCTTGTTCGAATTGGGTTTCACTACAGTCAAGCTAACACATCTCTCTTCATTTTTCATCAAGGTACTCACTTTCTCTATCTATTAGTTTATGTTGACGAAATCATACTCACCGGTGATTCTCCACCTTTAATCCGACATCTTATCTCTCGTATTAATTAAGGAGTTTGCTATTAAAGATTTGGGCCGTCTAAATTATTTTCAGGGTCTGGAGGTTCATTACACTAATTCTGGTCTCTTTCCAAATGAGACGAAGTATCTCACGAGATCTTAACTCGTGTAGGACCCCTTGATTCCAAGCCCATCTCCCCTCCACTTGCCACAAATATTTTCTTAACTAGCGATGGTTCCCCTCATGATGCTCCTACCACCTATCGTTCTCTTGTTGGGGCCCTTCAATACTTAACCATCACACCCCTGGACCTAGCTTATGTTGTTAACTCTGTTAGTCAATATCTACATTCTCCGACTAAGGATCATTTTCTTGCTGTAAGGCGCATACTTTGCTACGTCAAATGAACTCTCCAGTTCAGCCTTACTATTTCTCGCAGCCCTACCGATCACTTATTGGCTTATTCTGATCCTGATAGGGCTCGTTATATCGAGACTCGTTGCTCCACCTATGGCTATTCGATATTTATTGATGATAATCTCAGATTTTGGAGTGCTAAGAAGCAACTCACCGCTTCTCGAACCAGCTGTGAATCTGAATATCAGGCCCTTGCGAAAGCTGTTGCTGGACTTGTTTAGGTTGCTTATCTTCTACGAGACTTGAAGACCTTACCATCAACTTTGCCCAAGTTCTTGTGTGACAACAAAAATGCAATCTTTCTTTCCCAAAATCCAGTTGCACACAAACGGGCCACGCATATTGATATTAATTATCACTTTGTCCGTGATCTTGTCTCTACTGACAAACTATCTGCAAAGTTTTTCCCGTCCAATCTCTAGCTCGTCGATGTCTCTACCCATGTCTTGCTTGCAGGGGGTATCGAGACTAAACCAACATGATCACCTAAATGATCTCCCATACCTTTTTTATTTGTAGAAATGATTGCATAAGATTTGTTTTATATATATTTTAGCACTTATTTGTACTCTTGTAACTACATATATGGGTTATCAATAATACACAAATTTATGGGTGATAATTATCCTTCTTATACCGAGAAAAATAAAAGATAATCTAAATGCTCAATAGATCTAAAGGAAATGAGGATCAAAACATCTTTGCATCCTATAGAGTCTAATGATAATCGCTACATGTTGCTACCGGAAGCATGTTTTCTGATGACAAAGCAGGAGAAGACCTTGTTTTGTGAAGTTCTGAAGAAGGCAAATTTACCACAAAGGTACGCGTTGAATATTGTGCATTGTGTGCAAGTGAGGAACTTGAAAATAGCAGTTAAAAAAGTCATGATCCCCACATTTAATTCAATATTTACTTCAAGTTGCATTTAGAAAAACCCAGTGGTGGATCCAGAAATTGCAAACAGGTATGCACAATTTTGTGAAATACTAAAAACATAAAATCATACAATTTTAGAAAGAAAGAAAGTCCCGCGCTAAAACCCTCATTCCAAAAGCCACTGTAAAAGAAGTCTTACTACCATTCTTAAAAAAAAAATGTTAAATGCTTCTATGTTAAAGTGTTTAATGGTACTATTCATTTGTTTATATTTCTTTTACATTATGTGGCCAGATGTTGGTGGTGTGTTGGGGCCCTTATCTCTTATATTTATCTATTAGTTTAAAATCTATTGAAGAATTGTAAACTAATAGTAGAGAACTGTTAAACATAAACTGCATAAAATATATAGATGATATTTTTTTTTTTCAAAAAGCAAGGTATGCAACTGCATACCCTTAAGCTTATGTATGTCCGCCACTGAAAAACCCCTACCTAAGCATGTTGCTCCAGTTTTCATAAGATTAATTACCTTCTTTATAGGCATTTCCAATTAGGTATTAATCCTCAAAATTTGGACCATATGCAGCGTGAAATAGTTGAAATTCTTTGTAGATTTGAGAAGATATTTCCACCTTCATTTGTTGATATCATGATTCACTTACCAATGCATCTAGTTAATGAAGTTAGACTGAGTGGATCGGTCAGTGGTTGGTGGATGTAACTAATTGAAAGGTACCTTGGAAAATTAAAATCATATGTCCGAAATCGAAGTCGCCCGAAGGGCACTATAGCAGAAGGATATTTGGCTGATGAGTGTTTAACATTTTGTTTAAGATATTTGCATGATGGTGTCAAGAAGCGGTGAAAGTCCTTCCATCAAAGTTATGATAATGTTGCAACTGATGAAAAACAGTATGTTTTCCCTAAATTGGGTTATCCATTGGGTAGAAAAATAAACGGGAAGAGAGGAATGTATTCTCTGAAGATTCCTACTCAGTGAAATTTGCACATTGATATGTGCCATTTAATTGCCTAGATGCTCAAGTTGAGAAATACATCGAGTGAGTAATTATATAACTATTGTATATCCATCTTATATATTATATATGTTGCTTAGTTATTGAATGTTTATGGTATTATTGTCAATGCGGAAGCACCGTTGATGGAATATATATAAAAAAAAAAAAAATAAGCAAAAGAAAAGGTGGAGGTAAGCTCAACAACATAGCCAAGAGTCTATAGGCTGGTTTAGAGAAAGAGTGGTGGAGGATCAAGTTCCTAATTATATTAAGTTGTCATTAGTTCCTAGTACTATTGCAAGGAGATATGTTGGGTACTTCACTAATGGCTACAAGTTTTATATTCAGGAACGTGATGCAAAACGGAAAACACAAAATAGCGGAGTAACTTTGACGGCCTTAGCTTCAAGTTTTGCTAGTACTAAGGATGATAATCCTATTCTTGATAGTGTCACTTATTACGGGAGGATTCAAGATATTATTGAGCTAGACCATTGGTGTTCTTTCAGTATCATCATATTTAAGTGTGAATGGTTTCGTGTGGAGAAAGATAAGTATGGTCTCACTCGTGTTAGTTTTAACAAGATATGTTATGCAGATGAACCTTTCATCTTGGCATCACAGGTGCATCAAGTCTTCTACGTAGAAGATCAAATTGAAGAGGGTTGTCATTACATAATGAAAAATTTACCGAATGAAATCTTCAACTTAGAGTAGCAAATAGAGGAATCGTATTTTGTCGAACATAATGAGTGTTCTGAAGAAAGGATAATTGCAGATGATGATGGTAATATGTGGTGTAGAGAAGGTCCTTCTAACGCTATCATTGATACGCACCACAACAGTTTACACGAGAAAGCACTTGTTGACAGCAATATGAAAAGCTCAGATTTAGATGAAACTGATTTGGAATGGATATATCCTTAAACTATAAAAACTAGATTATATCATAAGAGTTAATTTATTGAAATGTACAAGTCCAGGCGATGAATGTTCTCAGGTCATGGAACTTTAATTCATCAACTTTTGCAATATATCTTGTTTAATTTATTGGATTTATTTGCTTCCAAAGGCTTGAACTTTCATTTAAGCCTGCTCTTATTTGTTGTTTTGATTTAATCTTGTTTTATGATGGAATTTTGATGCTATGAAATTGGAATTTTAAAGTTCCACCTTTGAGTTCAAGAACCAGATGGGAGTATTATTATATTCTTTTTTTATGGATATTTGGATTTCAATTCAAATTTAAGCTTCCCTGTTCTGATTTGGGATTACTACAATTTTGATACGGAACTTTTAGTTGACTGTTTTCAACTATTGGGTTTTCTACTAAATTTTGTTGGCTTTTGATGAAGATCTAACTTAAGATATAATTTTTAGATGTCATATTGGAACTGTTGGGTTTTTTATATTTTTTTTTGAAAATTTGATGGGGTATGCAATTTTCACATGTTTATTATTTATTTGAGTTATTGATTGTTGCATACATTTTTTAAGAGATTCTTTTTTTATGTTTGGTGTATCAGGTGCATTGTGGGGATCGAGCTTCCTTGACCGGAGCAATTTGTGTACTTCGAATGGAGATTTTGTTTTAATGTTGTAACTGAATTCATGCTTTCATATACCTTGTTAGAATTTTTAATGTTGTTGCATCATTGAATTGCTCATGGTTAGTCATGATCATGTACCCATTGATATATGTCTGTATTCTGATGTGGAGTTGCTTATGTTGTTTAGTGAAGTTCAATACGTTTGACTACATAATAAGAATACATGAGATGGAAGTTTGTTTTCATTAAATTATTCCTTAAAAAATCTGATAGTGTTTAACCATTAACACCAACCTATGATATGAAAAAGAATTTTTTTGCAATAATTTTTTATTAGCTTTGATTAATCATCGTCTAGGCGTTTGATTTTTATAGGTTGTCTATGTTTTATTTCAATCCCTCTCCACCTAATCACGTCGTTGTCTAATCCTGCTTAGGCATAGGGGTTGCAAGCTCTAACCCAACCCATGGACCCGACACAAATGTACTAAGAGAAGCCCGCAACCAATCCGAGACAAATCAATTAACCCAGATTTGTCCCGAATCGACCTCAAATAAATAATTTACCTTAAAATGTGATAATTATGTATTTTCAAATCATTTTTGGTATATAATATGAATGGGCCCAAAACAAACACAAACCCGCCCCGATGATCAGAATAGTCACCTCTACCTAATTAATCGCTAGATTCCAATGACTGTCACTACAACAAATAAGGGAATTAGTGATGAATGAAAAACGTCACTAAAAGTTATAAAAATGTCACAAATAATTATTTGGGACGAAAATATTTCGTTCACACCAAACGTCACATTATCCTAGTCGCTAATAGTATTTAGAGACAATTTTTTCCAAAACGTCTCTAATACATTTTTTAGTGACATTTCCTAATTGTCTCAAAATATTTCTTTTAGTCACATTTTCTTTAATTGTCTCAAAATAGTTTTTTCTAGTGACATTTTCTTGATTCTCTCAAAAGATTTCTTCTAGTGACATTTTGTTTATTGTCGCAAAAGAGTTCTTTTTGTGCCATTTTTAATTGTCACAAAAGAGTTCTTTTAGTGACTATTTTTAATTGTCTCAAAAAATTATTTTAGTGACGTTTTTTATAATTATCTGAAAAGAGTTCCTTTAGTGACATTTTTTTAATTATCTCAAAATAAAATCTTTTAATGACCTTATTTTTATTTTCTCATAAAAATTCTTGTAGCTCCTATGAAACTATACAATAAATACATTGAACTCCGTACAATATATTTTAAGAATGATATTGCACTTGTAAATACCCTCAATTGAATAAGTTTTTTAAACATTAATAAACCAACATCAAAAGACAATTTTTCAGTTGGTGTAATAATATTAACCTACATTGTCTATTTACAGTGGCTAGTTAGCTAATTATGGGATGTGTATAAGATAATCCTTGGCTGCTTGCAACCAGTAGTCTTCGTATTTCATCTGCGAAAACATAATATAAAAATTAAAATCAATTTCATAAAGTAATAATAGATATGCAACGTCCTAATATTTAAATCCACCATGACAGGAATTTGGACTAGAAAACACCACTTCATCTTCAGCTATCATTTCTAGAAAATTATTTTCTTTAAAACTAATTTTTAAGTTGGGGCATGATCATGATATAACATCAATGAGAGGAATTTTATTTTTATAATGTGCTGGTTCGTTCTTATAAAAATGAGTAACTGAGGGAGTAGAGAACTACCTGAGAGTAAGAGAAGTTGCAGACATCTTTCTGACCTTAAATAAGTTAGACAAAAACAAAACAAAAAATTTCAGAGAGAAAAGAATAGATAGAATTGGAGCAGTTTGAATATTAGTTCAAATTGATCAAAAAATGAATAAAGTAATAGTAAGTAATTTGTTAAGTACTTTTGTTTTAGTTTCAGGAGAAAGAGGTGGGAGGCATAACAAAGGATGATATAATCAGTCAGCCATGACTACACTTCACAAAATCTAATTCAGAAATGAAACTGAAATTAAGTTAATGGTGGAAGCCAAGTAATCATTATGAATAACTACATTTATAAGAAGATACCAAGAACTATATATATTCATGTTTATCATCTTATTGTTTAATACCTCATGAATAGCATAATAACCACATTCCTAGAGTTCCCAATGAATTGTTAATTTCTCGAAAGGGATGCTTATGATACTCAAAATGTGCAACTTCAGAGTCTCCTTCCTGTGTTAGAGAGACATGCAATTACTTGAGCATGAGAGAGAGAGAGAGAGACGTTGGAGTGAACCTAAACCTAAACAAAAGAAGAGCAGAATCAATAAAGATAGGGATCGAGTTGGTAGTTGGAAGATTCTAGGTAAGAAATATTTGAAGTTTCTTGCAAATGAAAAATAATACGAAATTTTTGCACCAGGAAAAGTAAAGGCAAAATAAATAAGATGTTACTAGAGTTGATTACCTTTAAAACAGCTGCTCGAAATAAATCTGGACAAAAGTTAATAGCTGAAGCAACTAAAAATCCTCTAGCACTGTATCCCCAGCCAGCCAGCGTGGTTTCTTCCATGACCCCTCTTTCAATCAGAAACTTAGCACATGATATATAATCTTTTATAGAATTGAGTTTGTTAGTCCTCCTGCCCTCATGATGCCATTTTATACTTCTGCCACCTCCACCTCTGTAGAAACATCACCAAAATAGCCAGACACGAAAGCAATTAGTGGTCCACATAATATTATAAGAGCTAAACATGAAACATGTCCTTCTGTAGGCAAGAATTTACAGGAAAGAAAACAAACATCAGTCTATCTAAAACTCGTCCTAATTGATGAACTGATAGTAGAAATTATGGTCGGCTGAAGAAAACTAAACAAATAAAGTTCATAAATTTGTACACATAAACAGTGTAAATGGAACGTATTCATAAATCACCGAGCTAAATATATGGTTCACAGACCTAACATCAGCATAAGCAATAATCCAACCACGATCAAGAAGGCCCTTGAGCTCATTTCGCCATCTTTTGTCAAGGATCTCACCGTACGCTCCATGGTCATGAAGTAATCCAGGATTTTCAACATTTTTCTTCTTGTGGCGCGAAGATAGGATGGTCAAAGGAACCAGAATCCCATCATCTGAAGGGACTTCATATTCTTCACAAGCATAATACTCAGCAAGATCATTCCATGCACCACCATCATCAGCGATATTGTCAGAGAAGTATTTGGATGTAGAGGACTTCTTACTACTGCTTACAGAAGATATTGATCCATATAACACGTGTGTTCTTTGATAAAGCAAGTTTTTCTGTTGAACTATAGTCCATTTCCTATTTAGCAAATCATAGTCAACCACTGCATCGGGCATCTAGGAAACAAAAATAATGATATAGCAGAAAATTATGCATAACAGATGCTATGAAACTATAAACAATCAAATTTGCAGACCATGATAAGCCATGCTACACAGCCTTATTCCCAAGATAAATCTTACTAAACCAGTTTAGATAATCACCAATAATTTACATTTTCCCCCATCTGCAGATTACTTTAGGGAGCAGTCCAGCAGAAACAAATGTTTATGAATGATGGATGCCAATATTATTCTAATTAACTGGTAAAAAAGTTGTGCATTAAATTTACCATCTCAGCATCAAAATATGTCTACATATCACATTCTTCTGACATTCCAATATTCTATATCCAGAAGTCAAGAGAAAGGGTTGAGCTTTAACTCATTTAATGGCATATCCACCATAATTCCTATGCATGCAGAAGTTCATATAATTAAACAAGTATCTAAAAGGCATGTGGATTCACATAATAATAGAATGTTTACAACTCTACTATTAACACAAACAAGGAATATGTATAAAACTTTAGTTAATAAACTAATTGCTTTCCCAGAAATTTGTGCAGAAGGCAAGTGAAGATGTAAATGTATGACCAGAATCTGCTGAGAGACCCTTAACAACAATTTCTTTCCCATTAGGTAGATGCCCCTATGATGTCAGCTCGTGTAAATGTATGACCAGAAGCACACTTGTTATATCGAGGAACAAACTTTTAAGAAAGAAAAGCAAGGTGGGGGGGATACATGCATACCATGTACTCGAACACAAAGTACAAGACATCATTCGCCCTTATAACTTCCTTGAGCTTTACTATTGTTGGATGATTCATCTTCCTCAATAACTGCCAAGAAAAATGCCAAGAAAGTACATGTAGATTAAAAGTATGTCCAAATTAATAGTATAACTAAAATCCATAGCATGTATATTTTTCTGAAACCACTTTAGAGTGGAACAACAACATTGTGAAAAACAAATCAGGATGTCACAATGGTATTTTGTCTCTTAATAGATGTTACCATATATATTCATCGATAACATGAGAAACGAAATAGAGAATACAACAAAATATCAAAATTGTAAAAACAAATCATGATGTTTGACAATATGGTGCGTAGTGATATATGCTTCTTGAAATGGAGACAATTAAAACAAATGAACCATGCACCATATCTTATCATACACAAATACTATCCACCAAATGAAGAAGCCTAACCAAGAAATAATAATCAAACTAATGTACATAAAATGAGAATTAAAATACAAAGGCAACCATAATGGACTGCTCAGATTTCAAAGTAGTGCAGTAATGTCGTAGTAATAATTGAGAAATCTACTTTACCATACCTTTTCTCCTTTTAATGTAAATAAATAAATAAAAAATCTACTTTTTCTTATTGATCCCTAAGTTTTTTATCCTAGTTCCAAGTTTCTTGTAATGCTGTAATAATAATTGGAAATTTGAACAACATAAATCATATTATAAGTTAAGGAAAACTACCATTTTGGTGCTACACTCCCGGTGCATGGTGCATTATTTTCACCATAATCTGATCACGCGTGTGTGCAAATATGTGGTGAAAAACTACGCAAGGGATATAGTTGCGAACAAACTTAGATAAAAATAAAAGAAAATAAAAAGAAGAGATTAACACAAGAAAAAATGAAAGCTTTGCAAATGTACTAGAGTTTGTAGGAAATGCCGAGTTCTGGGTCTGTTCAACTTCAAATGTTGTCCTATTTGCTCCTGTACACAGAGAAAAACAAAAAATTACAGCTTTAATTACAACTCAAGAAACAAAAGGAATATAAAGAATCAATGTACGAACCCCCTCGATTTCACTGCCTCAAGACTACCAGCTGGAAGAATCGCGCCTCTCACCATAATTACTATCAACAACTAGGCTTATCTAGCCAATCAAAAGCAATAGCATGATTATTCTTTAAGAAAATGGGTAGAACTTTGCATTATGAGTATGCCTATAATAGAAAGAGATTATTCTCATTTGCAAAAAGAATGCAAAATGACCCCCCACAAACACAAACATAGCTCATCTCAAAGCTTCATAAATTCCAAAATTAGAGAATAACATCCTCGGGAAACAGTGGGCCAACATCTGGATCTAGATTTACATAAGGTACTATTTATTCAGTGAAAGGTGCAAAGTCAGTCGATATCTGATGAAAAGAATAAATTATGTGACATAGATTAGTACAAGAAGCTTTTCCTAAACTTAGGCTTAAGATTTCAGAGTATTCAACTGATTCTTACTGACAATATGAAAGGTTGGTCCATAATTCAAACTTGTCAAAGAATTTCTTCAAGATATTAAGTTCTTATAGCAAATAATTAGAAGATCAAGCATAGCTTGGTTGCCTCTGAAATTTCCATATATTTAACTAAGAACCAGAACACGAGCAAACTAACATGTGATGGAAAACCGTGACTCCAACACTTCCACTTTCAATGCAAAACCATCAATTGCACAAAATTATGAGCTCTTTTCAATTCCTAATCCCTGCAATAATCCATAACAAACCACACACACTCATATTATTATGAAACTAGATGTCCACCCGTGCGATGCACGGGTCAGACTTCTTTGTAATACACATTCTAAATATATGCAAAATATTGTGATTTGTCAAAAACAATATGTACAGTCCGCATAATATTGATATGATATGTATGAAGATGTTGAAACTGTATGAAATTTAGGGGGACTGGAGAAAAATGTAAAGTAAATGTACTATATATACAAATTTGGCCCAATTGAAAAATAATAACAATTTACAAATTTCTAAAAACTTCCCTATAAACAACATTAACAGTAGTGTTGATGTGTTTTTTTTCATCATCACAAATTAAAACTTTCAAACCTTTCCTAGTGGTGACTCGTGAAAAAGCAACATATAACTGACCATGACTAAAAACAGGCTTACGCAAGTAAAGGCCAACATTAGTTAACGATTGGCCTTGACTTTTGTTTATTGTCATGGCATATGAAACTGTAATAGGAAACTGTCGTCGCTGAAATTTGAAAGGTACTTTTGAGTCTGAAGGAGTCATCGATAATCGAGGGATCAATACCAACTCACCTGCACTTGATCCAGTCATTATCTTCGCTTCGAGCACATGATCTCCTAGTCTGGTAAGAAGCAATCTTGTACCGTTGCACAAACCTCTGCTCGGGTCAATGTTCCTTAACAACATCACCGGCGTCCCCACCTTTAAATGTAGCTCATGATTCGGAATTCCAGAACACTTAACTCCGTTTAGGAATTCGGGAGTATGGACATTCATAGCAACATCTCCGGTCATATCTGACTTACTTGCGCTGTCGGAGCTGAAATACGGACGACTATCTCCAGTATTTTTCTCAATCATATACTGGTTTATAGAGTCAACAACATCTAAAGTCGGTGCAAGTA
Source organism: Ajuga chamaepitys (assembly GCA_958295605.1). NCBI lineage: Eukaryota > Viridiplantae > Streptophyta > Magnoliopsida > Lamiales > Lamiaceae > Ajuga > Ajuga chamaepitys. The sequence goes on from OY282498.1 coordinate 29,063,967, forward strand.
TAGCACGCTGTTGTAGATATTCAGGGTCATGAATCCTCTCAGAGAGGTTAGGATAAGTACTTTCGACAATAGTTGCAATTGGATCAGGACCATTCTGCAGCAATATATCATCAGGTATTCGTATGACCGACGAACCATCATTTCCTTCCCCAACGGTCCCATTTCCAATATCTTGTAACCATTGCGAAAATTCAGCTAAAGCTGAAGCCTCCGTTTCCGAACCCACACTTTGTAGCCTCATATTCTTCGTCAACCGAAGAACTTCGCAAGAGTTCCATATATAGGATGCATTAATCGTTGCATTGACAATATCTTGTCTTCGACCTTTTGGAATAACCGGTAGTATTTGACGAAAATCACCCCCAAAAACAACCGTCTTGCCACCAAATGGTTTTTTTGCATTTTGTATGTCAACGCACTTCATAACATCCTTAAGGCTTTTATCTAGAGCTTGGAAGCAAAATTTGTGCATCATGGGAGCCTCATCCCATATAATGAGATTAGCTTTCACAATAAGTTCAGCCAGCTCACTGCCCAGCTTGATACTACACAGTGACTTTTCATGCGGAGTCAAAGGTATCTTGAAGCGTGAGTGCGCGGTTCGGCCTCCTGGAAGAAGCAGAGATGCTATTCCACATGAAGCAACATTCAAAACCACCTGTCCCTTACATCTGATTGCTGCAGACAACGTTTTCCAAACAAACGTTTTTCCAGTGCCTCCATAACCATAGAGAAAGAAAGTCTTACCCATGTCTCCTTGTGTTGACTCCATTATCTTATCAAAGACAATACGTTGCTCGTCCATCAACTTTGGAAGTAGCTCTTCAAGCTCCTTTGACAATAAAGATCTATCATATTGCAACTCTTCATGCAACAACCTGTTCTGGCATGTTGCAATATCACCGAAGTCCGGTAGTGGCATTGTCTCAAAGTTTCTTAGGCTACTTCCACACCTACGTAGTACATGCTCAATCTCAATGAGGGCGAGGTTCCTAATTTGATCCTCCGTTAGCTTTAGATCTGTAAAGTTAGTCAATGAGTTTAAATAAGTTAAGTGTTAGAATAAGATATAGATTAAGAATAATTAAAAGAATAATGTAATACATATGCATACCTTGGTTGTGATAAAATTGTCGTTGTCTGTATAGGATGTCGTCCGACATATATTCCCAACATTTTTCCCAAACGATTTCTGGCCTTCCCATACAGTTCTCTGTTAATAAAGTGGAGAACATAGTGCGTAGAGAATGTGCAGATGCCCAAAAACTTGCTTCAGTCAATCCATCAATATACTCACTATCATCTTCCAAAAGACCAAACGCATAACACGCGTCTCTGTATGAATCATATTGTACATGATGTGCTACTTTCATGTCATTGTGACATTTGGCTCCACGAACAACATTGATTAAGCATCTAAGGTAATAAGAATCACCTGCTCCTGGTGGCACATAGTATGGTCTTCCTAAAGCAATTCCTTGACTCCTAGGAATCAATTTTTTGCCATCTTGCTTCCAAACAAAGTGTTGAGGAAATTCTGCATATGTGAGGTTATTTCCTTCTGGATACTCAATGTTTGCCTTGAACCAAGCTTCAAACTTGCTTGTGTTGAAAGGTTGACCATCAATAACATGTTCAATGTCTTGGGTTTCTGAAAAAACAATACTTTGTTCTCCGGGAAGATGGAAACTCAACCGTTCTACAGCAGGTTCTCTGTATGCTATATCGAACCCAAAAATTCTCCACATGGACTCACATGGTGAAATGTATCTACAATCGTAGTACATTTGGACCTCGTCAATTACTTTGCCATTTTGTGCATCCTTCTTTCTCTTTAGGAACTGTGCAGTTGCCCGGTCACATCCTTTGTTTATGTATTTGAATAAATACTTAATGGAGCGTGATTGGTTACACCACTCCATATTCATGTGCCCTCCATATCGTAGCAAGAGATAAGGGTTGTGTGGAACTACAAATCGATTATCAACAGGCACTCCATGTTTCATGATATTCCTTCCGTTATCCCTTCGCCTGTAGATTGGATATCCTTCATCGCTGAAAGTAGTGTTGTCTACAAAATCCTTTGGGAAAAATTTGGTACAACCCTTTTCAGACATGCATGGAGAATTTTTATTAGCATCTCCGCAGGGGCCATGTATCATAAAGGTTTCAACTGCAGCATAGTAGGCAGGATAAATATTCACATCTGGAATTTCAGCTGATATGATCCTATCTATATCAACCCCAGTCGGATATCTATCCTCAGCAGCTAGAAACAACAATATATGCGCATGAGGTAAACCTCGCTTCTGAAATTCTACCACTGCATGAATATTTGATAAGTTAAAGAATTTAAAGGAGTACAGAACATAATATAGACTCGCTCAAAATATGCAAATTCATGTGATAATAAAATTAATAAACAGTTGTAGTGTACCTGCTTTGACACGGCCAAACACTCTATTCTTCTTCAAATCTTTGATCAATCCGTCCAGTTTCATCTTGAACACCCTACAAACGATATCTGGGCGATCTTCGGGATTCAGGCCATTCCTATCTAGATATCGGGTGATTTCAGGCCACTTGGCATTGCACGTTAATGTTATAAACAAATTGGGATATCCAGCCCATCCACAAATCGTCATAGCATCCTGAAAGTTTTGAATCATATATCTAGGACCTCCAGTGTATGAAGATGGCAAAACCATTGGCTGACCTTGAGTTGCTAGATTTGTCTCACCACGGGACAAAGCATTAGCAAGTCCTACATATAGTTCACAGCGGAGAGTTTTCTGATTAAGCTTTACCCATGTTAATCTTCCTGATTCTATAATAGTGTATGAATCAACTACTAACTGTTGAGTTAGTCTTCTTGAAGATAAGATAACACACTCTTCTCCATCCCTATCATGAAACCTGTAGGCAAAGAATTGTCTAGGTGTCACACGTTTCCTCTTTTTTGGTGCATTACTTGTTGTTTTAGACAGTGAGATGTCTTCCCTATAGCCATCTTCTCCATAAGGGAAGATCAGCGGGTACTGCAAACCTAGGTAAGAAGCATGTAGCTCATTTATCCGCTGCATATATCCAGCTTGTGTTTCGACAACGATATCCCGATTACCTAATGCTTCATCGAAGTCCCCTACAATTAATGCTGCTACTTCGGAAACTGTTGGAAGGTTATACATCCTACCATCCTTATCTCTTCTTCCAATAAGCTTCAACTTAACATTGGCATCACTACACTGTTGAAGTTTGTCTCTGGCCATCCTAAAGCATTGCACTAAAACATTGTGATCATCAAGCATTTCCTTAAGATCTTGAACAATATCTGTGTGAAGTCCATCTGAGTTGTTGCGAGACCTAAATAGTTATATTTGATGTGTCAACATCAGATAATCTTACAATACATTGGATTTGTTACCATGCAATTATATATTTTAGAGCTAGCAAACATACCTAACGGAGTTTATTCTGTTTGCCACCTCATTTTCAGTGTCATATATGTAGAGTTGAGCAAACTTTGGACTTTGCTCTTGAGTTAGCATCAAGCTTCCAATCAAATGGTAATTCTGACCGTGCAATTTGAATATAGGTGGAGACGTTCCCGTGTTAGGACTATTGTCGATTTTTCCTCCCATGGATGTGAAAGAGAACATGCAGTTGTAGGATCTGATGTTTTTTATGAAGTGGTTGCTTTTTGGAGTGTTGCCACTTAGAAGATCCATCAACAGCTGTGGAGGTTTTTTCATCTTTGGAAGCTCAACTTTCCCTTGCAAGCAGCATGTTGAATATTTCGGTCTTTTTGTCCCATAGGTAGATCTGAGCCTCTCCTCATACCAGAAAAAAGCACCGCAATGCTCGCACGTATGCTCTGCATCTCCTAAATCCCAATATTCTGTGAAAAAGTAATTAAATTTAAGGAATTAATAATATTAAGTTCATGTAGTATACCATATGAAGTATTGTTAAATTGGCGTAAAAATTAATTTTATATTGCAAACCTGTAGAGTTAGTACGTTCAAAAGGAATGTTGGAATCTTCATTTAGAATAGGAAAAGTAAATGTTGCATGACCTGGGTAAAATGATTGAAAATTTCAAAATAGAGCAATTTAGAAGCGGAAAAATAATGAACATAATCATGAAGTTACCATAAACCTCATATGTTTTGTTGTATCTAAAGTATGGAACATCTAGGAGTTAACGTAGGTGTAAATAACGAATCAAGCGTACCTTGTGTGGTTGAAATAGAAGGCATGTTGGTTGTTGGGTATTGAGTTAGATGTCCTCGCAGTACAGATTCAACATTTCCTGTTTAATAAAACATATGGGCACAATTATAGAGAAATAAATAAATATTCTGATAAGAACAACAACAGTTACATTAAACTTTTTAACATGCCACTGGGTATTGGTGAAGGTCTGCTATTTGAGCTTTTGAAGTTGGTTAAGTAGTAAAGGTAACTTAGCATATAAGATTAATTATAATAAAAGTGTAATTATGTTAACTATTTAGTGTTTTGTTTTTTATAAATAAATTGTTTTATTTATAAATTAACAAATTAATTTAATACAATATGAAATACCTGAGTTATTTCTTAATAAAGTTGCGCCTGCAGTACATGTGTTACTACCTTGCAACCGAGCTCTTAGAAGTCTTGTAGCATGCAACTTACCTAAAAAAGATAATTTCCTAAGAGTTAGAACATACAACACATAATACATTTTCTAATTGAAAAACCAAACAATTACTTTTGTTAATTTGGTGAAAATAATGAAAAAAACCTTCTTGTATCAACAGGTATTGACACTGAAGCTGATGATGGAGAAGGAGTAGCACATCCAGCTGAACGTGCTTTTTTATTCGGAGTAGAATCTTATTCCACGTAAGAGGAAACAAAAAAACAGCGCATGTTACTATAACATTTACTAACATAAAGGATGTAAAAAACTTAAGATATATGAAAAAAAAGTTATTGCTTACGAATTGAAGTCCTTTCTCGTTTTTTATTCAATCTAGCCCGGCGTATATTTCTTGCTTCTCTTGATTGAGAGTCATTCATATTTTCGTTTATATCTGTGATCAAGCATAAAACAAATGTACTACGTTACAATTGAAAGACATGTACATATAAAAAGCACAGCACTGATTTGCTACTACATATAAATATATATCACATGGTCGTATAAAATGAAAGTAATAAATATAAAAGGGCACACAAATATACAAATACATTTTTTAAATATTTTATATACATACTTCTAAGTCTAAGATTGTTGACAATATATATTTTTTTTTAAATTATTGAATTATATTTTTTGTATTTTGTAGTCCAGTCTTGTTAGGAGTAGAGGTTTTTAAAAGTTATTAACCATAATGAATTTGATAAATATATTTTAATTATGGAATGAAAAAAATACTTAAGGGAAAACCACAAAATATATTCTACAGTATGTTGAAATAGAACTTGTTTTTTCAAAGATATGGCCCGGGCCTAAAATTTGTTTTAGACCAAGTGTTAAAAAAAACTATATTTTTTACATTTGATAGCTTCATTATATATTACAAAAGTTTAAATAAAGTTGTTGTGTTTGGTTTGATTAGATTTTGTTTAGAGCTTTTAAATCTTTTATTACGAAATCTTTGGTTGTGTTTTATCTTAAAAAACAATAGTTTTTTGTTTGTTTGTTTGATTTGAAATGTACTTTATGTTGAATTTGATGTTTAGTTTTATAATAAATTTTAGAATATTCTTCATTTTTATATATTTCGCCAAAGTTCCTTAGAACAATTTAGGTAATAAGAAGTAATAAATAAATGGGCCGTAAGTTGTTGATCAATGTAAGTTGGCCCAATGTCATCTAACTATGTTTATCTATTAGGATGGGATGAAATGAGACTCAGACACCTTAGGTTAATTTTATAACTTGATACAGTAGTGTCAGCCTTACACTTCTCACGTATTTGTCGGTCACAATCAAATAACGCCTACACGCTTTTTTTGTTAGTGGTGTTTGCAATTATTTTTCTGGTAAGTGCTTTTTAGCGTATAATTTTTTAAAATTATTTTTTGTAATTAACGAAACAACATCAATTGTAATAAAAGTAATTATAGGAAGAAAAAAAGATAATCAGAAAGTAATATATATATATTTTTTTTTTATATTTTGGAAAATGAATAGAAGTACTTTCTATCAATTTTAAGCTAAAAAAACAATTTAAAAATTAAACACTCCAGCTCTTATAAGTGACCAATATGACTTTTAGTATTTTGGAAAATATGACCTATAACTAAATAATTTAAAAAACAATTATTATTTATATTTTTTGCAAATTAATTTATAGCCAAATTTCACCAGAGCCATATATTTTGGGAACGATTCATGGAAATCATATTTTACAAATCACTTTATCAACAATGATGTGGGATCATATTAATTCAGAAAAATAAATTTTATGGGGAAAATAAGATTAATAATTTAATTGAAGTGTATAACTTGTGGGCTTGACAGCCCACTATATTTTGTGGGCTTGAGCCTTTTAATTTTATCAGCCCACGTAACTGGGCCGTCGTAGCCCATGGGCTTTACAAATAAGTCGGCCGCCGTCTTTAGCCAAGAAAATGGACTGGTCCATTATTACAAAACCCTAAAAGAACGCTCTTCATCTATAAAAGGACGACACTCATACCCTACCACTCTCACTCTCGCCGACTCACTCTCAGTCTCTCTTCATCTCCCTCTCTCTAAGCGCCGCCTCACTCTCACTCTCTCTTCATCTCCCTCTCTCTAAGGAACAGGCTCCACTCTCACTCTAAGCTCCGCCGTGAGACATACCACTGTCCACCTCTCTCTCTCTCTCTATGTCGATAACAGTAGCCTCATAGGCGATTCTACACTCTTCTATACTCTTCTCACTTCTATCTGAAAATTACTATCCACGACCAGCTGTGGATGTCTGTTGATTCTGTTCTAAATAAAGTACTTAGATCTAGTGTATTATGTTTAAATCTTCATAAATTTTTGTTTTATGAAGATTTTACTGGTCTGAGTGACATCAAATCTGGAGGTTTACGGAAGTTTTTTGCTAAATAATAGCAACAAAACCTCCGTTATTAAACCAGGATCCTTACTTGCTGTCAATCAATGGCTGTAAGTTTTTGGATCTGGATATGTAGAAACTATTCTGATGCTATTTGAAATGGCTATAATAAAATCTTGGTTATTTCGAATTTTGTTGCTAAATAATAGCAATAAAATTCGAAGTTCAAACCAGAAACAGTCCTTTCTTGCGTTGTATGGCTCCATTTTGTTGTTCATGTGAAATATTCTAATAAATTAAGATTAGTTTTTCCTAAACTAGACCTGTCTGCGATTAACAAAGAATAACTTGTTGAAACCCCTTTATCTCTCCATAAATTTGAACTAAATCCTTAAAATATGTGTTGCATGTGCTATTTGAGTTTTGGATCTGAGGTTTTTATGTTGATATTATTTGGATCTTTAATTTGCTGTCGAACATTTCTTAAATGCTGAGCGTGTACAATTTTTCCAGCTCAGTAATAGCTGGAAATGATTATTTCCACCTTACTGTTATGTTTTTTTTAAATTAGTTGTTAATATGCAGATCTATTTTTTTCCTAATTAAATTGGGAGTAATATGTTGTTGAAAGTTGAGATTTGGAACTGATTTTTGTATTGCATGTACTTTTTGAGATTTGGAACTGATTTTTGTGTTGAAATTTTGTGAATCAGTAACATTCGGTATAACTTTTCGTCAAAAATAGCGTATCTTCGGTTAACATCTGGGTAGAATGATAAATCTTGGCGAGATTCAATTTTCCAGATTTTTTAAAACTCGATATAGATATTCCACCTTACTCTGATTTTAGTTTAATATTGATATTGATTGTTAATAATATACAAATCTTTTTTCTATTTAAATGGGAAGAAATATGGTTTTCAGGTAAATTTAGGATATATAAGAATGGGTAATTTGATTGTTAATAATATACAGATCTATTTTTTTATGTAAAAGAATGGATAGATCCTTGTTTATATGTAAATAAGTATGGGAATTTGATCACGGATAATAGATGTTTTTTTTACTGAAGTAAGAATTTAAGTTTTCAGCTGACAAATAACTGAAAATTACTACTTGAGTTCTTGTAATTAACTTTGGGCATCCCATAAGGGGAAGAAAATCTAATTTATTTCAAGAATAGTAAACACTGGACTAATGACATAATTTAACATAATAAAAGAAATATACAACCATTTTCTTAACAGTACTTAAACTCGCGACTATGACAGGATGATATAAGCTATTTTCTAATCCTGTTACACTACAAATGCTAAATGAATCTTATATTATTTGAGCGAATTTGTTATGTATTCAAGGTTTTTACGCCACAAAATATAGCATGCATGAATTCGGGCTTAAGAGGAAAACATTAAAAACAGAAATGCATTGATAAAATGCTTTAAAGTTTGTTTATAATTTTTTTTCATTTTTTCACATAACCTAATTTCTGTTTTCATATTTAATTTCTGGCTAACCATCGTAATTGATGATATAATTATTCGATTATGCAGGGATATCTGAATAAGCATCTACTATCTAAGTTTACACTATCTATACTAAAAAATCTGAATATTTAATAATTGTTAATTGATTGATATTGCATATGCTTAATATAAGAGATCAATTATAAAGTCGAAATCTGTAAAGCCAAATGTCTAACCTATATATTCTTTAAACCGCACCGGAATGTTCCCAAATCTTGAAATCAGCCTCAGTAACACCCTTTATTCCAAACTGTTGGAATCTTCGTCGCGCTGATCTACTCTGGCTTCGCCCACCACTCTTGACGGTTGATTGTTCTCCTCTCAGGTGTTGTATTAGAAAGAAGGGTTTTAATGGTGAGGAGTTTATTCTTCTCTCATTCTTCTCTCATTCGATTTTTTTCCAGTGTTTTGCGGTTGTTATAATTGGAATTTCATAGTATCCACTTTAGTTGATATTGTGTGTTCAAAATGTTAATGCTTGAAATTGAAATATGATACCTATAATACATTACCCTTAAAACAGAGAATAACTGAATAAAACGTGGCCCATTGAATTTCCTTGTTGCTATACATGGCCCTATTATATAGTATCCACTATTGCGCTCCTGACAGTTATTGAAAAGGGTCGAAGGTTGTGTTATTGGGCTTTAGTAGCCCAGTTCATATATTATCATTTTATATGAATTAATTATGTTTTGAATCTCTATCTGAAATTAGGGTAATTGAAGATGATCTGTCATGCATTAAATAGTAAAAAATTGAATGTAATATATATGTATGCTAATATTTTGGAGTAGGAAATAATTTTTCTTGCCCAAGAGTTTTTCGAAAGTGAGTGTATTCCTCTATAATTGGATAGGCAACTTGCAAATCCCTGAAAACGAACAATTAATAATCTGAAAGCGAACATATAGGATGAATTCTGAAAGCGAACAATTAATAATCTGTTAGGATTCTGGATAAGTTATAATATATTTTAATATGTGTGTTTAATGTTCATGTAAACATGACTCCTCTCACAGAATAGCCTATTGACATATAACATACTTTGTGTATCTGATTACTTGTGTGTTTATATTGCCTATTGACATATAGCATACTTTTTAATAATAATCTGAATTTTTTTTTGCAGTTGACAAATCAAATAGGACATGGGGGACTGAACTTCACTACTACTTCCATCTGAATAGGTAGTATTATAAAAATGAAAAGAAAACAAACGGAACAAGAAATGTGGAGACCACAAGTTGGTCACTCACAAGGGTCAAACGAGAATCCTTTTCATGCCACAAGCCGACAGATAAAGGTATCCAAAATAAAACTAAAAATGGCTAAATAAAATAAATCAAGTACAAGACAGAGCCAATTTAGTGTAAATAAAACTGGAAATGACCGGTTCGATTGGAGAGAAGAACCAATATAGAACTGTCGCCGAGCAAACTACAGAGGTCGACCTCCCAATTATGTTGTTCTATGTCACAAAACCCGAGCGTGGGGGAATAGCAACGCTCCTCACATCGGTGTGAGTCTAAAAGTCCCTCTGAGGATTTCAATGCCTTAGCTCAGAGCCGTAAAATCTGTAGTTGTGACCCAACAACAAATCCAAGACGTGTACAAATCTCCAAAACTAGCCCAAAAGAGTCCAGCTGAACAAATCAAAATCCCGAAGAAGCAGTAAAAAACCCTACTCTGCTTAAAGCAATGGAGGGATTGCCTCCAAACAAAACCCGGGATTGCCGAGTCAAAGCATTGGAATTGTAGTCAATTCCAAATAATCCATCAAATGTCAAACCATGATCATGACAATGGAGGGGCTGCCTCCAAACAACACCCGGGATTGCCGAGCCAAAGCACCAAATCCAAATCTTTCTTTTTTCGGCGACGCGATGCGTGACGCCCAAAAAATGAAGCCTTCAAAACTTAGCAGTGAAAATTCAGCAAATAGGGGGCAGTTTCAGTAGTAATAATTCAGCAAAAATCAGTATAGTTAAAGATTCACCCTCAAATCAGTAAATTCAGATTATTCAATGTGAATCCAAAGACTCAAATCCAATAATAAGAACCTACTAAAACAAGGCGCAGAATCAAAACCTGTACTAATTTGGTTCAGCAAATGGAACGCAAGTCAGCAGCAGAAATTAGCAGACAACAGTGGCGCACAGGCCAGCAATTTCAGAAGAGAAACAAGTTCGAAAAACGATCAATCTTCGTTTCCAGGTACAGAAACGAAAGCTACAGCAGAAGTCGCTTCTGAAACCGTAAATAGTAATACCTGGGTTGTGAATATATGGGCAACAGAAACTGCAACTCAGAAGAGTTCTTCGAGCAAACCCAAATCACCCCAGAGCTTCTCCAAATCGGGTTCTGGTTGAGATTCAAGGGTCGAAACTCACCCCAAACCCGCGACTCGGAGCGACTCGTTTGTAGTGGGCTGACTCGCAAGGTCGACTCAGTAATGGCTTTGAGCTCTGGATAGTCGCAACCTTCGATTCGCCTTGGATGGCGTGTTTTGCAGCACCAGATCGATTCAGAGGACAGCACCAATAATAAAACTTCAGTATCGAAATAGAACGAACTCGACCCAGAAGCTCAGTAGTTCATCAATGGCGGAAACGAAGAGGATATGTACCCTCACGCTTCCGATATCACCTCCGGCGAGAGAGATTCAGGCGAAGAACAGGCGTTTCAGACTGAGATTCGTAAAGAAGAAGCCCAGAGCTCGAAGGACCCTTTAATGGCGGAGATCTGGGCTCACGGAAAAAGACTTTTCGAGTCTCTTTCAGGGTCCTAGAACACGAAAAGGGTTCCAATATCACCTCCGGCGAAGTGATTTCAGGCGAAGGCAAGGCTACAAAAAATAAAGAAGAAAAGGAAAAAGAGACGAGTGTTTGGCCGGCGGCAACAGCCGCCGGCCAAAGGAAGAAGATGACCGAGTGTGTGTGTGTTTAGAGAGAGAGGAGAGGGAAGATTGAGTACAAATTCCGTTGTGTGTTGATGAGGTCAACTTTTGCTGTCTTCCTTCCTAATAAAGATAATCACCTCTTCACTACTACTTCCATCCCTATCAAAATGTCTATTTCAGTAAGTAAGAAAAGCTTTTTCTGTACTCCTTTAGGTCGGTTATCTTATTATATGGTAGTTTTTTTTAGTTTAGTTTATATTATAGTATGTTAAACTACTTAAACAGTGTGTTCGTGCTATATCCAAGTAGTATGTATTTTGTTATCTTCATTTCTGCGTTGTTTTTAAAATTATTTATGCTTAGTTACATTTAGGATTGAAGACTCTAAATTTTGATATATTATGTTTGTTTCATTACTGGATTTATTACTTCATTGATAAACTGCAACTGTAGTTGACATTTTATTTTATTTTATATGGTTGTTTTGAAGATGCCATAGAATTTATTTTAATTTTTTTAAAAATAGACCTGTTTTGATGAGAATTATATTAGTTGTGTAAATCCGATTTAAAATTTGTTAGTTGTATAAAGCTGTTTTAATATTGATAAAAGTAAACTAAACAACACTTCAGATTTTTAGTTGGTATAAAGCTTTTTTAATATTTGTAAAATTATTTCATGTTCAAGTTGTATTTATATTCCTCTATTAGTTATTAATTTTATTTAGTACTTATAATTTTTAATAATCTGTTAGGATTCTGGATAAGTTATAATATATTTTAATACTAGATGTCCACCCGTGCGATGCACAGGTTAGACGTATGTTTTTATTAAGATTTTGGTGCGGGTTGGAGATTTGAAGATCTCTATATCCACACACCAAACTTCGACTATTTTAAAAATAAATAGTCGAGGCTAATAAAAAATTCAAAGCAACACGATATGGTTTTTTTTCTTCTGAATAGTTCGATTATGAATTTCGAATCTAATGAAACAGTCATGTTCCAAAACAATATTGTCCCCCTTTATTAGTCAAAGAATTTTTTTTTAAGAAAAATATATATCACAAAGTATAAGTATTATACGATTAAATTAATCAAATAAATAAATAAAAGGAGAACATAGCGAGATATTGTAATTTTTTAGAATATTACACCTTTGCAAAATTGATAAACAATAAAAAATTGTACCTTTGCAAAAGTGATTTTTTTTTTTTTTTGGAACGGAGGAAACAATATCACTAATCTTTGTTTTTAATTTTTTTAGTTATCAATTAAGTATGAACCAAATAAGATACTCCCTCCGTCCCGGGTCTTAACCTATCTAGGTTGATCAGACACGGAGGTTAAGAAAAAATAGATTTTGTGGAATCTTTGATTTTTTTAAAGGTGGAGATTAAGAATGGAGATTTTGAGGGTGAAGATTGTGAAAGAAATTTGCCATTTATGGGGCTGGCAGGTTAAGGTGGGACAAACCAAAATGGCAAGTAAACAGGTAAAGTTGGGACGGAGGTAGTATTAAACTTAATGTATCAATGAGCCAAAGACTCCACTCTAAACTTTAATCTGCCACAAAGTTATCAAGCGTACCCTACTTATTTCAATACCCAAAGAAATAGATTCAAATAGAAATAGATTCAAATAGAATTTCAACAAATAAAAAATAAGAAGAAAATAAAAACATATATAAAGCAATATTTCATGTTTTGGATGATGCTTCTGAAAAAAAAAATCATTTCTACCGGAAATTATATAGGAGCAATCTATGACTTAATTATCAAACCAATATCCAACATTACATTGCATTTTGAGAAAAATTAAGGTGAAGAACAATAACCAATCAGTAAACAATACTGAGACTCAGAGTAATAGACTTCATACCGACTGTTACAGTTTTAGCGAGCTTCTCCCTTTGATATGTTTATCATAGAAGTGAGTTAGTCATACTTTTGGCCTTTTCTCTATTGTACCAATTCCAAAATCAGAGTTCCGTGAGTTCGTGGCTAGGCATGTGCATATCAATTTTGGGAGAGGCAAAGAAGTTGATCAACTCTTTCTTCTAATTTATAGGCAGAACCCACGTGAATAGTAACTTACCTATTCTTTAGCAAATAAAATTTGAATAAGTTCCATATTTAATTGGAATTAAAAGATAAATGGACTGGAACATATTTTTCTAAAATAACATTATTATTATTATTAGATCACACAAAATTTAAAACCAAACAAAACTGAAACGTATCTATAATTGATAACTAATAAGAGTTCTATCCAATTGAAATATTTTCCACTGATAATTTTGAATTCAAAAGCCTATAATTGATAACTAATAAGTGTTTATTTTAGACAAAACGAAAAATTTCAAAATAAGTGTCACTTTAGCACAAAAAAAAAAAAAAAAACATTTCTTCCATTTTTATCATAAACAACCTACTTAATTTATTGATTATTTCCTTTTTCCACAAAATATATCCAACAAAATATTTGTCTTTTATATCTATCTTTAATTTTTGAAAAAAACTATAGATACTTATTTTAAGGATTTATCTCTTATACTACTACACAGAAGAAATCTTTATATAAATAACAATTGTACTACACTCATGAAAATCTTTTATATATATATATATATATATATATATATATATATATAAAACAATTGTACTACACTCTAAATCTCAATTCAATCTGTAATCAAAAGAAAATAATTCACTCGGCAGCACAAAAGTCCACAATCAATTGTCACCATTTTCTGAAAAATCATAGAAAAACTGAGAAAATGTACCTTCTTGATTGACAATGGAGATTGAATTAAGTATTCTTACTCTGCCTTCCAAATTATTCTTCCTCTTTGATGCCTCTACCCTGCTAACCAACCGCAACACGTCTCCACACGATTCACGAACCAGTCGTTTAGATGGGCACTTTCCGAACAGTCCACAAACCGTCTCGTTTAGATTTTTCTCTTTGCTTTCCCTAGAATTTAGATTATTTTGAAAATTATGGTGACGGTACTGGATTTATAGTAGGAATAGGGATTTTGAAGATAAAATCGTGCAACTGCTAACGTGAAAATAGGAAGGATACAATAGAAAAAAAAAAGAAAAAAGAAAAAAAAGAGAAAAAAAGTGAGAGAAATCCGCTAAAAAGGGGATAAGCGATTTTAAGGAGAGTGCGACACGTGGACATTTCCTAAAAAGATGGAATGCGGGAAGCCATATGCTTGACACGTGTCCCTGGAGATTTTTGCTTAATAGTAAGTAGGGATGTGTGTTTAATGTTCATATAAACATGACTCCTCTCACAGAATAACCTATTGACATATAACATACTTTGTGTATCTGATTACTTGTGTGTTTATATTGCCTATTGACATATAGCATACTTTTTAATAATAATCTGAATTTTTTTTGCAGTTGACAAATCAAATAGGACATGGGGGACTGAACTTCACTACTACTTCCATCCCTATCAAAATGTCTATTTCAATAAGTAAAGAAAAGCTTTTTCTGTACTCCTTTAGGTCGGTTATCTTATTATATGGTAGTTTTTTTAGTTTAGTTTATATTATAGTATGTTAAACTACTTAAACAGTGTGTTCGTGCTATATCCAAGCAGTATGTATTTTGTTATCTTCATTTCTGCGTTGTTTTTAAAATTATTTATGCTTAGTTACATTTAGGATTGAAGACTCTAAATTTTGATATATTATGTTTGTTTCATTACTGGATTTATTACTTCATTGATAAACTGCAACTGTAGTTGACATTTTATTTTATTTTATATGGTTGTTTTGAAGATGCCATAGAATTTATTTTAATTTTTTTAAAAATAGACCTGTTTTGATGAGAATTATATTAGTTGTGTAAATCCGATTTAATATTTGTTAGTTGTATAAAGCTGTTTTAATATTGATAAAAGTAAACTAAACAACATTTCAGATTTTTAGTTTGTATAAAGCTTTTTTAATATTTGTAAAATTATTTCATGTTCAAGTTGTATTTATATTCCTCTATTAGTTATTAATTTTATTTAGTACTAATAATTTTTGTTTACAGACTTTAGTATGATTGGAATGGAAAAGCACATGATTATCAAATTGACAAAAAAGAGTTGATGGAATTGAACATAATGGAAAATGTCATAAATATTAAATTCTTGAAACATGTGAAAGTACTATCAATCTAAAAAACTGACCCCTATCATCTGTAAAAGTAAAAATAGACTCCTAGCAATTGAAAAATTGAAAATGCAAATGAAACAATCTTTAAAACAGTAAATGTCATTCATATTTCTTCAGCTTCATTCATCTTCAGTTTTTTTGCCTTGATAGAGAGTGGAATGTCATCATCATTATCATCTTCATTGTCTGCTTCGTAACCTGTTTCCATGCCTTTTTCTTTACTTTCATCCTTCTTTTCCATTCCCTTAACCTGGAGAGTTCTTTTTTAGGGTTGAAACACATGCTACAGTAAAGAAATGTATGTTGTTGGTTTGATTTAAAATAAGATGTGTAATTTTTATACCTTCTTATCGACATAGTTATCTTTGTAAATAGTGAGAATTTTGTCATCGGCTGTCATTTTTGTTACATTGTACGTCACGTTATAACGGGACTGATCTGCTTTCTTGACCTGCACCTTGAACAGGCCAACACGATTGCTAAAAGCTTCTTCGATCTCTACGGGTACAAAATCAAAGGCCTCGGGCTGCAAAAATAATTGGTAAGTAGTTCTATATAATTGATAATGTTTCTGTGATGTATATTTAGAAAAATTAAGCTTACATGAGCTTTCATCAAATCTCCTGCTGTTTTTGCAATTAACTCCCTGCATTCATTGTCCCAAAACGTAAGCTGTGCAACTCCGCTTTCATCATGTACCAACACTTCAATCTTATACCTGGTTGTTAAATTAGAAATTACATTAGCAAAATGAAAACGTATTTGTTAAATTTAGGCTACTTAGGGTTCGTTAGGAAACATACCTATAGTGACCCCGATTATCCTTCACTCCACATTTGATGCACAGAAAATTTCCAGACTACTTTACCAGCTTCTTAGAGCACTTGTTACATGCCAAATAACACCATTCACGTAGGGTGTCGATCTGCATGATTGTAGCAGCAACCCAACATGTTCCATCAGTGTCAGCTCTTGCTATTTCAGCCAAATTTTTGACATCCGCTTCCCTATTTTTGAAAGCTTCGGCTGTGGAAGGTGCTGAACAACTCTCAATAGTTGTTAGTCCAGCACTTTCTGTTCCAGAGTCAACCAAACTGAAAATAATATTGAAATATAATCATTACTACCATTATATCTAAGTCGATGTGATGATAAACAAAACTTTTAAAAAATGTACCTTTTGTAAAAATCTTCAAATACAGCATCTTTCCCGTTGACTGTTATTTTGGTCACATTGTAGGTATTGCAAAATCTAATTTGGTCTGCACTTTCATTCACAAATTATTTATAACATAGTTAAAATGACTCTAGGCAAAAGACATTGAAATATGTATTTGGTTGATACCTCCAAAGATAGATACTCGTCCAAACTGTATCATGACAATTATGCTCTCATCAGTCTCTGCTTCGACGAATGGTAGTAGTTCGTCGATGTACTCATCCCATAGAGTGCACTTCAGCACTTGTTTCTCGGAATCTTCCAGTGTAAACTCCATCCTTTTGCCCCTTGTTGTTGTCACGGGAGGCAGTTCGCATGAAACTATTTTTCCTATGACATCTGATAATGTAGTTTTTAATGTGCTAGTATTATAAATGATAAAATTGCTGCATTCATATAGTTTATTTAGTATTTGAGCCTTACCGAATAGAATGAATTGTGATATTTCCTTTCCTGGCATGAGGTCAGTGAAGTTTTTGAACTGGTACGAAGTTGCTGGGAAATTTTCATCAAATACTTCTTCCATTTTTGTCTTCCTCAGGAAAATGATCTTCACATCATTAGTTGTTGTCTGATATTTCATCCGATTTTCCGTCACTATAAAATCTTTCAATGCATAGAGGCGACCTTCTGTTGCTTTGCCTTTGAAAGCTATCAAGGCTTGTCCTCTGACAGTAGCATGGACTCTATCCCCCTTAGAGAAATTAAGAATAAAAAATGATTTAGTAATAAAAATAGATGATAAGTAGGTTTGGAATTTTGACTTGTTAATTGTTTTTCTACCTCTTTATCTTCGAAGATGTACTCGAAACTTGCGACTTCAGTTTTACTTCCGAATGCAGGTACTTCGTAACTTCGCACCAGGCGCACCTTCATTACCCATAGTGTGGTTTTCGTGGTCAGATCTTTGACCAAGCTGAAAAAGGCAGGCATTTTTCTGACAGGATTTGTTTTTTCGACTGTTTTTGGCTTTGCAATTTGAATGGTTGTAATAGGTAGGTAATTGGCGAGACTGAAGAAACCTATATTTATAGGTGGAGTATTAATACTAACTGAATTTATCCACTACTTCACTAACCCATGTCCAACACTGACTTAGTGGGTGAGAACTGAGGTAGTGGGTATGAATTTATTATTATGATTTATTAATTATAAATCAGGTAATCCTATAATCATATAATCTTATTATATTATATTATATTAATAGCATTTATTTAACTTCAATAATAGGTTAGTATTATATATTCTGGTATTGTAATTTGTTATTGGTTTTTTTATCTAATTATCCAATGTGCACGTGCAATGTATAATTCTTTAGTTATTATCGTCAACTTTGATTCGTTATTTTTAATTATATTTTCGTCACCGTGGAATTGTCTATTGGAAGATTGTTTTCTGTTATAAATTAATAATTCATATTCGTATTTTATTATTTTTATGAAAAAGATATAGTCCAATTTTAAGGTGTATTGATTCGAATTCTATAACTTCAATATTTGAGATAAATTATTAGGGAGTATCAAATTTTAGCCGGAATTCTATTATTTATTAGACAGCTGGCAATTTTAATTTTTTAGTCTTATTTTAATGTTATTCCTATTTTGGCCGAAATTCTATTGTTGTGACACGTGTCTTTCCCCCTTTTTTAGCGACCCTCTTTTAGTAGAAGAGGTTGATTAGTTCCTGATTAGCAGACACTGGCTCGACTATTTAACTTAGTTGATATACCAAGTTTCACCAGAATAATTGAAGAAGTATTTGGGAAATTTAAACATTATATGTGGACAACCCCTGTTTCACACAATAGAACCATAAACTGTAATTTTCTGCCATTCAATAGTGGAAATCTGATTTATAAAAATTAAAAAAATAATAGAAGGGAGGGGAAAGGACATACATCGAGGATTTTGTTCACCTTGATAATTAGCACTACCTCCTGTGGTGTTCCAGCCCGTTTTCCACTTTTGCAATGTATCACTTTTGATAGCTTCTTCACAAACATATGCCAATCAAAATTACAGACAAATAAATCAATCCAACATTATATATTAAGATAAAAGATAAATAGAATAATCTTGTTTAAAATAAAATTACAGAAATTAAAAGATTCATTTATTGTTAATTAAACCACTTCTTGATTATTTTTATATTTGTATTTCAAACTTAACATATATATTCGACTATGATATCCAACACAAACCCCACGCAAATTAGCTAAATGAATTGAATAAATAATCCAATCAAACACCAAATAAAAAATAATATATATTTTAAAAACTAATTCATCAAATCTTAAAACTTCAGCTTAAATCTAATACAAATAATGTTGGCACAAGAACAACTAATTTCCGCCCAACAAAATCACTTAGTGTATGATTTAGTTTCAGCCCAACATGATGTGGCATTAAAAAAATCAATTAATATTTCCATGTGCATAAATCGTACTCGAGATCTCTTAGAGTTCTCCAGCAAAGTTCCTGATACACGTTAATGATGCATGAATTTAAGTCGATTTAGAATCATATTTTATATCATTTACGTGCATATTTGACTGGCATTCATTTATATTTATCATATTTGGGTCATTTGACGTGTTTCCACTTGGTTTGAAGTTAATTAGGCAATTTTATTCCGTTTGGATGAAGTTCGAAGAAGAAACAAGCCAAATAGGGTTAAAACGGATGAAAAGGGGGTTAAAGGACAAAAGGGCCAACACGGCCACGTCAAATATGAACACGGCCGCGTCAAAAGTGGCCTAAAACATGGAAAAACGCACTGCCAACCAACACGGCCGCGTCAATAACCAACACGGCCGCGTCACAATGTGTCCCGAAAGTGAAGTTTTCTGTCAGCTTGACATACCTCTAGTATTTTGGCCATATCTTGAGATCTATAACTTCGATTGAGGTTCAATTGGTGGCGTTAGAAAGACGATTCAAAGGGCTACAACTTTTTCCGAAAGGGACAAATCCGAAAAATGACCGGAAGACCCTAAAAAATGGCTTGGAAGTCAGACCTAAAAACCTGCCTGAGCAAAACGGACGCGGCCACGTCACAATGTCAACACGGCCGTGTCAGAAAGCCTTTTCTACGAAAGTTTCCTTGTTTTAGTAGGATTTTGATCCTATCTTCCCAAGGATTCGTCCCCAACTCTATAAAAAGGACCCCAAGCTCTAGAAATCAGGGGGATCAGATAGAAAACATCAAGAACATCAATTACATCATCATTCTACCTAGAAGAAGACTTGGTGGACAAAGAAGACGAAGATCATCGAGACAGATTCATCCGGGTTTAATCGTTTTTTCCTAGTTTAATCTTTTACAATGTTTTCCATAGAGTTTTGTATTGGATTATTGCTAGGCATGAATAGCTAAGCTATTCATGTCCTAGGGTTGGAGAGTAGGGATTATTATGACAATATTTTGATTATGATTTAATTTATTAATTCACTTCTTTATGTGTTTATCTCTATGTTTGTGCTTATAACTAGATTTAGCTTAATCACCTAGATTTAGTAATTTAGTTTAGCAATTCCGCTTCGAGAGGAGGGAATCGTTATCAGACTTATGACATAGAGCGCAGTTGTCTATGACTGTGTAGGCCGTGGCTTAGGATCGTTTGGGAGTTATTAGGTTTAATTGACTCGAGAGGGTAATTAGCTTAATTAATCAACGGTTTAATCGCTTCGAGAGAAGGGTTAGATTATTGTCGTACCGCCTAATAAACACTAGAATTGGTAAATCTATAGGTTAATCATATTCAGCATTGAAGTAATTTCCTGAAATCGAGGCCCTAGGATACCCTTTCTCATTAATTGTTAGTTCTTTTTTTTTTGTCAAGTCATAAGTAACATTGTTATTCGTTAAATTCCTCAGTTTTTGTTTAAATCAACCTTTTACAACTTAGTATCTAGTTAGAACATTCCTAGAGTATTGAGGTATCGAACTACCTAAAACTATTCCTTGTGGGATCGACCTTGATTATCGTTACTACACCTACATCCGTACACTTGCGGAACACTAGGTTAGAAACCGACGTGTCAGTTCCTACTAAACATAAATAGAAAGTTTTTTTAGCGGGATTCTACCTTTATTTCTATTTTAATGAATGTATTGCTTTCATATTTACTAGAATTCTCATTGTGCGATGTACGGTTTAAGCTATGTTTTTTCTGTAAGAAGAATAAAAACTAAATAATCGCACAAAGAAATTGAGTAACTTAACTTTTGTTATATAAAGAATATTAAGTTAAATAATAACTTTTATTTTATTAACAAAAAATATTTGCAACTCATATCCAATATAAATAGTTCAACACACAATAGATATTTAAATCTAACCATAATAATCAACCATCAAACAATTGTGTATTTCATATTTAATATATTATCAAAATATACGATATCAACATCAGATTAATACTATTAAAGATGATTGATTTTATCTATTCCAAATAAAAAACAATTCAACAATAAAAATCGGGTTTCTTTCCATTTGCAACATGATCTATGTCCGTTCTTCCACTTGCAACCTGATATAAAAAATGTCTCCGATTGCAACTTGTATTATATCGTGTTCTCGCGAATGCAACCCACACATTCATTTTAATTTTTTTCTGGAAACAATGTAGCACATGTGACTTGCACACTATTTTTAAGGTCTTTTTTTTTTTTTTTTTTAATCATTTTATACTCAATCTCATGACAAATTAGCACATGTGACTTTCATTTTGATCTTGTCTCAAACAATAACCTTCAATAAATGGGAATTAGCCACACCTTGTCGTTACAAATTTGGGTTCTTCACCAAAATTGAAGAAGAAATAAGGTTCTACACCAACATTGAAGAAGATAATTCGGAGAAAATTGCTATAGATAATCGTTGCCACTGTGGTAGAATCATATAGGGGAGAAAATTGCTATAGATAATCGTTGCCACTGTGGTAGAATCATATAGGGGAGAAAATTGCTATAGATAATCGTTGCCACACAAACAATATGGCTTTTGGAGCTTTGCTCCCATCTCCCATGGCTGTTGCCATTCCTCAAAGCTAGGGGGCTGGCCCTGACGCCCTCCAGCCGGGACGCCTCACTTTGCTCGCTTCCTCCACACGCCGGCATCTCCACAGTTTCAGTGACGGAGGCTCCGGTGACCTCTACCACAGCACCGCCACCTCCACCGGCTTCCCCGGTGCCTGTTTCTTTGGATTCCCACACGATGGAGGCCCTACACCCCCTCCCGGACTCACAACAGCAACTTCCGGTCGTCATTCCGGTCGCCTTGCCTTTGCCGGAATCTTCCAGGGGAACATATCCAGCTCAGGTCACACCTTCTTGCATGCCTATTCGACGTTCTATTTTGGCACTAGATGCTCCTATGCATACTGTACCCCCTTCGCACTTTATTTCCTCTTCCATGCATGCATTAAATGCTCACTCTCTCTCTTCTGTCCAAACCCCATGCATACCCCCCTTTGCATTTAATGCTTCTCTGTCTAGAAATGGTTCTCAGGTTGACTTACCTATTTCAAACATAGCTGCTCATTCTTTTCACATGGGGACTTCACATGATAATAGTTCTGAGCTTGCTTTGCATGAGACTAGCTCTAGTCCCAGTGGGTCTGGTGCTGAATTTTCAGCACTTACTAATTTATTTAAACTTATGAATAGTGGTGTTGTCCCCCCTTCCATGAGCCCCCTTTCCCCCTCTTTTACTCCTGCTTCTATTACGCAGGATTCACTTACCATGCATGATACATGTTTTCCACATTCATCCATTAATGGGACTCTCCCATCTACTTGCTCTTTGCCTATGCCTGCTCTTAACCTCCACAATGCTAGTTTATTTCCGGCATTGGGGAACAGGTACACTTCGGGAACGTCTCTTTCAGCTCCTCCCGGGAATCCGATGGATCCTAGGACATTTTCTCTACGTGTTGGTTCTCTTCCGGTACCTCTCTCGACCCCCTCGCCTCTGACTGATGCGACACCGGTTACTGCCTCATTGCCATCGCCGTCTCGACGACCGATACCATATGAACCGGTCCTCAAAGGGGACGTTTATTCCATCTCTGTGGACGAAACACGATATAGACAAAGGGTGGAGTTTCTCTCCAAGACTCTTATTGGAAGACTTTTTTACATCAAGAAGGATAAAACATGGTCTCTAACTGATCTCAAGTCAAAGCTTACGGACATCTGGAAAACACAATTGAATGGAAGATCGTCCTCTTGGGACGGGGATGCTACAACTTCCAATTCACCAACGACAGTGATCGGTCCAAAGCTTTCTCGCACTCCGCTTGGTCTCTCAAGCCTGGAACGCTCCGACTGACGCGTTGGGTCCCTAATTTTAATCCGCACAAGCTGCATACCTCGGTCACAGGTGTGGATCCGTATCTACGAGCTCGGGATGGAACATTGGGACATCCCCTGTCTTTGGGGTATTGCCAAATCGATCGGTAATCCCTTACAGCTAGATGAGCGTGCGATTGAAGGCTCATTGGGTCATTTTGCCCGGGTGCAGGTTGAAATTGATTTTGCCAAGTCGACCCTTCTACCGGACAAGGTCACTGTCGAAGGCAACGGCACTCTCACCACAGCCTCTATCGTTTACGAGAATTGCCCTGATTATTGCTCATCATGTTGTATTTTGGGACACACGGTGATCACATGCAAGAAGAGAAAGGCTGCTTCTTCTCATCAAGCAACACACTCGCATACGGGAAGGGATTCGTACATGCGCGGGCTCACTCCGACCATCACGGCTCCCACGACCACGGCTCGTTCGAAGTCCAGACCTCGGACCATATCTAGAGGCCGGTCGAGAGGGCGATCACAGCTGCCACGAATGGTTTATAGACCGAAAGCTACACCGGAGTCAACTCAAGTCCCAACTACGTCGAACTCATTCGCCATCTTGAGCGCTATGGCAACAGAGGAAGGTTCAACGTCGAGCTCGACTCCGCACGGCAACAGGGACGCAGCACCATCTTCTCCACCTCGCCATGCATCCCTTTTTGAGCCTATGCACTCCATGCATGGTGGGTTTGCTAACAAGAGCCACTCGTCTCACCTTGATAACAGTCGTACGTTGCTAGAGTCCATGCAGCGCATTGATGGTGGCATTACTATTAATAGTAATTCAGCCCCTCTCTCTCTCTTTGATGGTGGTACGCTGGTGGAGTCCATGCAGCACAAGGATAGTAATGATGGTGGTATTACTATTAATAGTAATTCAGCCCATTTCTCTCTCCTTGATAATGATAGTGCCTCGATGCCTCATCCTCTTGTCACGGTTGTGGCCACTTCTATTAATAGTATGTCCATGTCTCACAAGGAATCGAATTATGATGGGAATCCCCCTAATTGCCCGCTGACTTCCTCCTATCGTGGAGACAAACAACCCTTACACTCATCATTGGCACATGCCAAAGCTACCACGTCTATGGAGTTGGTGTTACACTCGGCCCCTCATATGGACGTGGTCCCACTATCGATGGCTCCCCCGATCCATGTGGAAGCACTCCGCCGATGGTGTGCTACTTCCTCACGCCCTCGCTCCGCCTCTATACCTCCTCAGAGGGGTAAGATTATTGAGGATATGGACTCAGTCGCAAAATCGGATTTTCATATTTTGGATAGGCCCAACTCAGATGCCCTAAGAGACATGCACCGGGCTGCCCTGGGTAATTGGGCTAACGAGATGGAATTAGATGACCCGCCACCTGAGCACGGCGTATACACAGGTTGGACATGAAGATGATGATATGGAATATTCGTGGAATGGGGAATGAACAGGCTAGAAACGCTCTCCGGGATTTCTGTCGACTTCACTCCCCTAACTGGCTCGCCATTGTTGAGCCGAAGGTTAGATCGTCTTCTATTCCGATTACTTTTTGGAGGTCTCTCCACCTTCATTTTC
Organism: Ajuga chamaepitys; assembly: GCA_958295605.1. NCBI lineage: Eukaryota > Viridiplantae > Streptophyta > Magnoliopsida > Lamiales > Lamiaceae > Ajuga > Ajuga chamaepitys. Next base: position 29,088,763 of record OY282498.1, read on the forward strand.
TTAGTGAAAACTCCCGCCCCCCTTTGCTCCCTAATATTTGGATTCTCTGTCGGGCTAGCTATGTGGAGTCTTCACATGTTATTTATTTTTCGAATCAATTGCTTTTGGTTTATGCTGTCATTCGGGACGTTCCCGTGCATCTTGCTTTTGTCCATGCGTGCAACGAGTACATTGAGCGTCGGTCTCTATGGTCTGATCTCATTCATGTTGCTTCTTCGCCTTGTTGCATTATTGGTGATTTTAATGCCGTGTTTGGTGCGCATGAGCGCATGAGTATGGCTTCCCCTCCCCCTATTGCTTGTTCTGAGTTTCAGCAGGCTATTGATGATGCTGAGTTGTTGGAAATTGAGAATGAGGGATGCACGTACACCTGGTGCTCTCGTCGCTCTATCGGCTCTTTCAAAGCTTCTAAGTTGGACCGGGGTTTTGTTAACAGTGATTTTGTGGCTTAGTGGAATTCTATTCAAGCGTTGATCCTCCCCCGGAATAATTCTGATCATCACCCTCTCTTGATCACTTGCACGGAGTCTGCTCCTTCTTATCCTCGGCCTTTCTGGTTTCAAAAGATGTGGACGGCCCATCTTGACTTTCGTTCCTTGATCAATGACTCATGGGCTGCCCCCCTAGCCCATACGGATCCCCTCTCTAGGGTTGTTCGTAAGCTGAAGAGATTAAAGGATGAGATCAAAGTTTGGAACGTCAACATCTTCCGGAATGTTTACACCACCTTGGCGGAACACTATGCGGATCTCGCTGCCCTTCAGGAGTTGATATATGAACAGGGTTACTCTGATGCCCTCTTTGAGAAGGAGGTGGACTTGCAGGTCCTCATTAATCGCACTCTTGCCCAGCAACAAGACTTTATTTGTCAGAAAAATCGTCTCAGCTGGCTTAAGGATGGGGACCGTAACTCCTCTTTTTTCCACAGATTGCATGCTGCCTCTAAGGTGAGGCAGCACCTCTCGGCTCTCAAGATCGATGGTGTGTTGGTTGAAGACAGGACCACTCTGGCTGATCACATTGTTCATTTCTACACCAACCTTTTCACGGAGCCCACTACTTCGTCACCCATTGATCTTTCTGTTGTGGGGGACATCGTCAGTCCCTCCATCTCTGATGACGAGAATGCCCTTCTTATGGCTGACCCCACACCGGAGGAAATTCATTCGGCGGTTTTCTCTCTCTCGGCAGACAGCTCTCCAGGCCCGGATGGTTTTTCAGGCTGCTTTTTTTAGGTTTATTGGGATATTGTTCGTAACGATGTGGTTGCTGCTGTGTGTTACTTTTTTCGCCATGGTTTCATTCCCACTGGTTTGAATTCGAGCTTTGTGATCCTCATTCCTAAAAAGAAGGGGGCCAATCGAGTGGAGGACTTTCGACCCATAGTCCTTAGCAACTTTTTGTTTAAGGTCCTCACTAAGATCCTTGCTTCTAGGCTGGGCAGCTTCGTGGGCTCCCACATTTCTCCCTATCAGTTCGGCTTTGTGCCAGGTAGGCGCATCCATCATTGTATTGCCTATGCTTCTGAGTGTTTTAATTGTATGGACAGGCAAAATGAGGGTGGTAATGTGGCCTTCAAAATTGATATCCGTAAAGCTTTTGATACTGTTCGTTGGGATTTTCTTCTGCATTTTCTGAGATGTTTGGGCTTTTCGGATTGGTTTGTGGATCGTGTCTCCTCCATTCTGCTCTCTGTCAGGCTTTCCATTCTGATCAATGGTTCTCCTGTTGGTTACTTTGCTTGTTCACGTGGTGTTAGGCAGGGGGATCCGCTTTCCCCTCTCCTATTTTGTCTTGCTGAAGAGTTTTTGGGTAGGCTCATTGTTGATTGCCATAATAAGCAGTCTATCCGCCCGGCTATGGCTATGATGGGGGTTCCCTGTCCTCCCTTCTTGTTCTATGCAGATGACATACTCATCTTCTGCAATGGGGACTTGTCTAATGTGAGGAAGCTGCGTCAAATTCTTAAGCTCTATGGTAGGCTCTCGGGCCAAATCGTTAGCACTGATAAGTCTAGAGTTTTCTTTGGAGCGAAGGCAGCCACTAACATCAAGCGGCGGATTCTCCGTGTCTCGAAGATGGTTGAAGGCTCTTTGCCAATGCAATACCTTGGGGTTCCTATCTTTGTTGGAGCTCCCAGACTTGCTTACTTTCAGCCCTTGGCGGATTCTATTTGCGCTAAGTTTTCCAACTAGGTGGGCTCTTCTCTCTCGATGGCGGGTCGGGCTTGCCTTGTGAATTCTGTGATCACTAGCTCCTTCGTTCACTCGATGATGGTGTACCGTTGGCCTTTGTCCCTCCTTGCTGACGTTGAGAAGGCCATGCGCAATTTTATCTGGAAAGGGAACAAGGCCCATAGCGGTAATTTTAACATCTCCTGGAAACGTGTTTGTGCGCCGAAAGCTGAGGGAGGTCTGGGTCTTCGTTCGATTCGCAAGGCTAACGCGGTTTTTCTGCTCAAATTTGCCTGGGATTTCTTGACTTCTCCTGACACTGGCATGAATCTTCTTCGTTCTCCTTGGTTTTCTGCTTCTGGTGATCTTAAGACCTCCTACATTCGCTCCTCCCTTTTTGGTTCCACTAGACCTTACATCAGACAGCTCCTCTCGGAATCTCAGTGGATTATTGGACCAAACTCTTCGGTCAGATTTTGGCTTGATAATTGGCTCGGTTACTCCATCGCTGACAGGATTGGCATGCCTCCTGAGGCACGTTTACATTTCCAGCATTTGATTTCGGATTATCACATTGATGGGGTCTGGCAGTTGGACGGGCTCTTTATTCAGAATTTCCCTGTTATTGCTAAGGACATAGTTGCTACGGCCATCTCCCCCTCTACCCCGGATCATAGAGTTTGGACTCGCTCTCCGACGGGCACTGTGACGTCTACTCTGGCTTACAATTACTTTCGAACCTCCTTTCCGGCCACTTCTTGGGGGAAATGGATCTGGGCTTCCTTTATCCCTCCTTGTCGATCCTATACGGTTTGGCGTGCGATACATCATAGACTCCCTTCTTGGGAGATTATACAGTCTCTCCACATTCAAGGTCCTTCCATATGCGCTCTTTGCCATACATCAGGGGAGTCTGCTGATCACATTTTCTCTAGCTGTTCTTTCTCTCTTGCCATTTTTTCTAAATTCTGTTGGGCTTTTGATATACCTCTTATTTTTCATGAAGGTTTCCATAGATTGCTTTTACAGGCTATGCAGGTACAGTTCAGCTCCCAAGTCACAGCGCTTTGGAGAGTTGCCTTTGTCACTGCTATTTGGGCTATTTGGGCTACCAGGAACAGGTCCATTTTTGATGATAAGGAGGCTAATTCCACATAGGTTGTCTCGGTTATTCTTTCTTGCATTCGGGAATCGGCCTCCCTGGTCTCGGGACACATGCACAACTCGGTCCGGGAGCTCAGCATTTTGACTCGGCTAGGTGTGCGTGGTGTTCCGTCTAAACCTCTTCTGGTGAAATCTGTCACTTGGATTCTCCCCTTCCCTGGGTGGATCAAGGTTAACACGGATGGTAGTGCCGAAGGGGCACCTGGCCTCACTTTTGGGGGAGGCATTTTTCGGAATTCCAGAGGTTTCACTTTGGGCGGTTTCTCTGTCTCACTTGGCCGTGGTTTTGCTTTCGAAGCGGAACTCCAGGCGGCCATCTACGCGATTGAGCTGGCCAGGGATCGTGGTTGGCATAAGATTTAGCTTGAGTCTGATTCCATGTACGTCGTACAAGCACTTCTGTCCCGATCTCTTGATGTACCATGGCAATTACGTGCACGCTGGATTCGAGCCGTGCATTTTTTAGGGGATATCACTTTCAAGGTTTCGCACATTTACAGAGAAGGCAATCAGGCTGCTGATGCCCTCTCTGCCCTCCGCACGCCTTTTACTTGGTGGAATCCCCTCCCTCCACACGTCTCAGATATTTCTTCTCGTGACTTCTATACTCGGTATTACCGTGTACATTGAGCCTTCTGACGTTCCCCTCCCCAGCTTCCTTTTGCAGATCTTGCGGACACTTTGGAGCAACCCTCGGCTCTTTATTCTTACCCCCTCCCTCCCCCGTCTTTTTGTTCAGGCACCTACTTTGGATTACCTATGTATTCACGGATTTTGGATTTGACGGATTTTGGCCTTTTTTGGCCGATGCTGGTACTCTTTTTCCCACTATTGGTTTTTTCCCTCAGGGTTTTTCAGTAGTGGGTTTTAACGAGGCCAGCAGAATCTTTCCCACTCTGGGAAGATTCTTACATGCTTCTTAGCATTTGGAACTCAGGTTCCTAGGCGTCTCATTAGTGTTGCACGCCCGGCAGTTCTATCGCCCTTGGATGGACCCTCCACGGCACTCATTGCTCTGCCGCCCTCAGCTGTTTTTGCCTGTTCCAGCATAGCATTCCCTGCCCTACATGTCGTCCGTGTTCCGGAAGCTGTTCCGGGACCACAGATCTCACTCCCTTCTATGAGTGTTTGGCCTAGCACTCACGGCGCTCGGTTCCATTTAGTGGCTTCTCCCCCACTTCTAGTGCCTTTGATCTGTTAGACTTTTTCAGTCTACTACCGGCTTGTGGTAGTTTCGACATAGATTTAGATATACGCACTGCGCTGCGTTCCTCGGCTATTGTATTAGCCTTCTCTTAGAGCATTTTGGGTTTTGCTACTTCTCTTTTGTAGACACTTTATTTTCATTTTTTTATACAAGCAACTGTTTGACCCTCATATGGGGAAAGAGCCAGCCAAATAATCCCGAGCTTATTGAGACGTATTAGCACTCTTGAAGCGGGTGTTGCTAGAGTAGATAAAAATGTTGCAGTGGAATGGGTTCGGGCATCTAGTCTTGAAGCTCAATTGAGCCGGATAATGGGCTTGAAGATGATGTTGAATTGATGAGAAATAGAATACGATTTTTGTGAACTAATATCAGTTTGCTTATCTTTTTAGTGTATTATATGCTGTAAAATGGTGGCATGGTGTGTTTCTTCCTATTTCTTAACTTTGGTATGTGGGGAAGCTAAATTCCAATTTAGTAATTGCGGGGTGTAGTCTGATCTTTTAGTCATTTTGGTATGTAATGCATTGTATTATGACCTTCTAGTAATTGATATTATTCATATTAATATGCAAAATGGTGGTTTGAATGTTCTACTATTTTTGCATTGTATTAATTGATCGTACTTTCGATTAAATGTTGATTTAGACCCCCAATACATAAATAGTAGCTAATTTACAATACACGAATGAATTTGATTTGTGAACATAGCAAACAAATTTCTTTCCAAATATAATATCATATATGATTATCATTCAAAGTTTGCTTCAAAAGAACAAGAATTACATATTTGTCTCTAAATGTAAAGGGTGACAAACCTTAATGACATCATAAAGATAGAAGAACAATTCCTTGCTTGTCCTAAAGATGAGTTGGCCATAATCAGCCTCATCTCCAAACACAAAATGAGCAAAAACAAAAGGAGGTTTACCACTCCTTAAATAAATAGAGACAAAGGGAGGGTTTTCACACCTCAAATAACTAAAGTACTAGGCTGACTACTAAAAACACTATTGTCCACTACATGTGAGTTTGGTGGGCAATTGCCTGCTTCTCCCCTCACTGATGGCATGAATGTTTTAGTGGCCTTTTCTTTTGGAATGCTTTAGAATCTTACATCCTGTGTTATGCTACTACTGCCCGGTGGCTTGAATGGATGACTTAAGATCTTCGTACTTCTTCAGTGTTTGTATTAGCATCCTTAGTCGGCTGTACTTGAGAGCCCTGAGTATCAATTATAGGAGCTCTTCTAACCTGAAAATTAAATTATAAAGCAATACAAGTTAATGGTTTGAAATATATTTATACACGACCTTAACTCTATTCAACATTTTACGTCCAATTTCTTTATGGCTTTTGGAATAGGCTTCTCAGCAGCAACTGATTCAACCTCTTTAGCTGTCTTACATTTTACAACTCTTGTTAGCGTCACTCTTGAAGGTGAGGCGTCAATGACCTTTGATTTAGACTTTTGAGCTCTGGGTGGTGTTGTATCAATCACCATTGATTTGTTCTTTGCGACTCTCGATGGCGTCACCCTCGTGGGAGGTACATATCGGTCATTTGGTGCTTCAGGAACAGTTCATTGGGTTGTATGAAAATAACTTCTCATTTGAATCATATTAGTGTTAGCCACCGGAGCCTTACACTTGTCTTTGTATGAGTATCCTTTCATCAATGATTCGCAAATGACAAAATTAAATTTTGAAGAATAATGATGTTGTCTAATACCTAATTAGATAATAACCAAATTTAGCAGCTCAAACAACCAAGTCTAGTAGCTTATATGAATATTTGCAAACTTGTAAATCATTATTAAATAACATGTATCAGCCATGTTGTATATTGAAATCTTGAACACTGTTGTAGTGACTGATGAATTTGTATAAGCTAGGCACATCTCAAAAGATGCTATCTTTAAAGGTATAAATTCCTCCCACTACTGTGCAAATGGTTTTGAGGAATTTACCTTCCAGGATACAAAGCCTAGTTCACTTGTGATCTAAAAGTTTCACTCTCTCGGATTAAATGAAAAAGAATCACAAGGTCTATTTAAAAATAACAAATACGAGCGAATAGAGAGATAACTCGTGTGGAGGAATGAAGTTCTGATTTCTTCAGTCAACACGTTTCATTAATCTCGTAGGGTATACATAGTTTTCAAAGAGTTGCTTTGAATAGACACATCCAAAACAAGAAGGTATCTCTTCATGAATAGTTGCAATAAACTTGCACTTATTCATTTAAGCACCTAGTCGCTCGCACCCTTAGAGATCATCACATCTCTTCCTCACACCTCTTTAGTTTAATTAATTATTTCTCTCTAGCTCTTTAATATATATAACCACTAATTAATATATAATAATATATGATGAAATTCTAATGCATGAATGGGCTCTAATATGACACATATTATAAATACTCTATATGTACAACAATCCTCCATTTATTTATATATAATTGAAAAATAATATACAAACCTTGTTTTACACAGTGAATAGCCATGAAGTGAACTTAACCTTTAACTTATGGTTGAGTATGAAACACCAAGGAGACATAATCTCACCGTGTATGATTTTTGTTCCTACACAAAGGCAGCACCAATATTACTAGCCTAGTGCTGATCCTGGTTTTTCGAAGTACTCGTAGGATTTTACCGGGTAATCCATAAGAAGCGGCCACTCACTCCTCTACTTGCATAGGTAGACCTATCAGGAATATCCACAACAACATCGCACATAGCTGTAAGTCTATTAAGGATTTAGAAATCCAGCCATCCTTGTTGTGATAAAAAGAAGTGCATATATTATATATGAGACTTTTGAAATAGTGTCACCCCCATTGTTTCCATGTTATGCACTTTGAGACGTATCCAAGTTTCAATCTTGCCAATGTAAAGTATTGAATTTCCTTTTTAACTCTAAGACATGTGGTGATAAATTTGTGACTTGTACCCTAAGATAGAGCTAGTTTCAATCGAGACATCGATTTCCGGTATAGTCTTACATCCCAACATGACCTTTACAAAATAATTTATTTAGTGCACTGAGCAACCTTTTACTTGTAGGAAAAATGATGGACCATGTCTTACTCTGGTATCATAACTCAAATATGACCACATCTAATAGCATATTGACACGTCGGTTTCTAACCTAGTGTTCTGCAAGTGTATGATTGTAGGTGTAGTAGCGGCATTCAAGGTCGATCCCACAAGGAATAGATTTTAGGTAGTTCGATACCTCGATACTCTGGGATTGTCCTAACTAGATACTAAATTGCAAGAGGTTCATTTTACCAAAACTAAAGAATTTAACTAATTAACTAAATTACTCAAGTAACTATGAATTAACACTTGGCAAACAAAGAGGATTAACAATCAGTGAGAAAAGGTATCCTAGAGCTTCGATTTCAGGATATTACTTCAATGTTGAATATGATTAACCTATAGATTTACCAATTCTAGTGTTTATTAGGCGGCACGACAATAATCTAACCCTTCTCTCGAAGCGATTAGACTGTGGATTAATTACGCTAATTACCCTCTCGAGTCAATTAAACCTAATAACTCCCAAACGATGCTAAGCCACGGGCCCATGGCCTACACAATCATAGACAATTGCGCTCTATGTCATAAGTCTGATAACGATTCCCTCCTCTCGAAGCGGAATTGTTAAACTAAATTACTAAATCTAGGTGATCAAGCTAAATTTAGTTATAAGCACAAACATAGAGATAAACACATAAAGAACGGAATCAATAAATCAAAATATAAATCAAAACATTGTCATAATAATCCCTACTCTCTAAACCTAGCACACGAATAACTTAGCTACTCATGCCTAGCAATAACCCAATACAAGATTCTACGGAAAGCATTGTAAAAGCTTAAACTAGAAAAGAACGACTAAACCCGGACGTATCCATCGCAATGATCTTCATCTTCTTTGTTTTCCAACTCATTTTCTAGGTAACGTCGATGATGATGTACTGATTATCCTCTTAAAACTCAAGCTTGGGGCCCTTTTTATAGAGTTGGGGACGAATCTTTGGGAAGATAAGATCAAAATCCTACTAAAATTAGGAAATTTTCGTAGAATAAGACTTCTGACTCGGCCGCGTACAAGCTATGATGCGGACTCGTCCATTTGTACCCAAAATACCTCAAAAAAGGTGATTTTAACTCGGCCGTGTTGGCCTTTTGAGGCGGCCGCGTCCCGTTTGCGCAGGCGAGTTTTAGTTTTCAGGTCTGAATTCCATGCCATTTTTAGGGTCTTCCGTTCATTTGTGGGATTTGTTTCTTTCTGGAAAAGTTGTAGTCCTTTGAATCAGCTTTCTAACGCCACCAATTTCACCTCAATCGGAGTTGTAGATCTCAAGATATGGCCAAAATACTAGAGATGTGTCAAGCTGACAGAAAACTTCACTTTCGGGACACTTTTTGACACGGCCGTGTTGTGTATGTGACACGGCCGTGTCATTTCTGCTCTGGTTTGTTCTCTTTTCATCCGTTTTGACCCTATTTGACTGGTTTCTTCTTCGAACTTCATCCAAATGGAATAAAATTACCTAATTAACTTCAAAACAAGTCAAAATACGTCAAATGACCCAATGTGATAAATATAAATGAACGACGGCCAAATATGCACATAAATGACATAAAATATGATCCTAAATTGACCTAAATACATGCATAATTAACGTGTATCAAAATCCCCCAAACTTATACTGTTGTCCGTCCCGTACAACATAACAAAAGACACAAAGGATACAAGTGATTATGCATTTGTTTAGGGCGATTAGATGATGAATTCAGTTTCAGACCGATTTTTCTTAAAACAACTAGGCAACACAATTCACTTGAGCGTATGTGACAACGCGAAAATCAACTAATCTCGAGACTTTGAACTTTCGAATTATTCAACCCTCACGGGGTAAGTGTTTCACTCATCTCTCAAGTATTTAGGCTAATATAATTTCCACTCATATTGAATGACATGCAAAGCCTACCATATGTTTGTCAATCGTCTAAAATAGACCTCGTACTTGATGTGTGTGAAAAAGGATAAAAAAAGGTTGTTCTTTTGGTTGTAATGTGGGCTTAAGGTAAGGTGGGATACATTTGGATAAAAGTGACTATTTATTGGACTAATCAAGTTAGGTCTAACCCGACTACCCCTTAATATAATCACTCAACCTCACTCTTCAAATCTCAGCAAATCACCTCGCAAAGTGACTTCTTCACCTTCGATAAACCTTACAACTTGAGTGATTTTCATATTACAATCAACTATAGGGGTACCACATTTTGGGATTACCTAACTGTTCTATTCAACTCAAACAATTTAAGCACTTTTTGATTTCCTAGCCTCTCCTCAATAATACTAAATAATTTATAAATATCAAATTTTTTTTTTCAAGAGAGGCTTTGTTTTTCACCTAATTTTTTTTTTGTTTTCTCTTTTTCTTTGTTCCCTTTATCTTTGGAATATCCTCTAATTTCCCATAACGTTCCAAACATTTTTACCCAAACTACCTTCCAATCCTCCTCCCTCTTACTTAATTAATCCATTGAAGTCCAAAGAGTTAAATCGAAAGGTTTTTGGCTGACATTGTTAGGATATGAAAGAATAAGGCTTTAAAGCTCAAGTGGCTAACTGGGGATAAATACTGAACTTTTGGTACAAAGGCAACTTTTTACGACTCAAAATAAGCTTAAACAAAAACGTCTAAGATCATTTCCTCAATCACACTACATAGTTGACACATTCTTAATAAAAACTCAAGGCAACTTCTAGAGACTAGTGCACATATTCAATCAAATTGACACTGAAAGAAGGTATACTACTCTGAAAATAGGCGTACAATTGGGCTCAAATTCTCACAAGGTTAATTTTGATTGAATATTCTAGGTTCAAGCTCAATTTTGTCTCAAATCACCTCTCATGCTCTATTATGTGCCATTTTTTCATCTACTTCTCAAAATCATCTCATCATTAACCATTCATCATCCATCTTTCCCTATTGTTTTCTTTTTCTTTTTCTTTTCACTTGTTACCTATTTAACTTCTCGGGTTTATCTCATTCTTACTGACTCTAAAAACAAAAATAATTAAACTCTAAAGACTCCTACAACCCAACATGGCAACTAAATCATAACGACTGGGCTCACAGACCCAGTACTCCGAATCAAGTGGGCAAACGGACCCAATGATCAAAACCAAATACAAATCAAACAGCAGCAAATTGAATAAGCAATAAGAAACAAAAATTTAGAAATAGCAAAAGATACATAGCGGCCAAGACGTCCCACGGTTCACCCCCTCTCCCAAACTTGGCTTAAAGCCAATGTTTGGAGGAAAAGAGTGATACGCCTTGGTGCTAACTCACAGTCATTATGGCAGTGGAGATGGTTAGAAACAATGTTAGCTCCAAAATTGGGCCAATGCGTCCCACCGAATATCTTGTTGCTGTCTCCAAATGTGCTTCTCGACCTTCTGTGCTGCTGGTTCTTCAACCATGGGTTGTTTGCCCTTGCTACGGCTGGAACTGCCCTTCTTTGATGCCATTTTAGTGAACCTGGTGTTTTCCCCTTTTTAACCGAGCTAGGCATCGACTATGTTGATTCCTATAACATCAAACACTAAAAACACAAGTAAAAACTTAAAACTTAAAGAATTAATTGAAATAAAACGATAAACATCGGGTTGCCTCCCGACAAGCGCTTATTTTTACGTCATCAGCCAAACGTCCTTTTTTCTATAAACCATTTTCTAGCCACCCCGAGTTTGGTAATTTAGGGTGTTTACATTTTTCTTGCACCTTGAAATGATTGTTTATGGAGAACTTAAGATCTCGATCAACTAGAATAGAATGATATGTAATTTGATTTCTAAACTCATTGTTATAGAAAAATGGTTGACTAACATAGAATTTAGGATCCTAGATTTGACCCTTTTTGGGGACTAAATGTAATTTGGCTTTACCCTTATCAGGACTACTGATGAATTCAAAAATTACCATTTTTCTTGCAATTTTTACGTTCATATTTTGTGGAGAATTACGTGTAATTATTGTGTTTATGTGTGATTTGTGTTTTATTGTGTTTTTGGATTAATTTTTCTTTTTAATATGATTTCATGCACATTTGGGTGTTTTTGAGCCGTAATTTGAAGGTTAGGAAACTCGGAAGAATTTAGAAGATAGTTCGCATCCATTTTAATACTTTGGCCCATATCTCAAAGCTCAAATGCACCTAAATTAGGTTGGTATTAGGCCCAAACTGAAGATCATCAAGACACAAGTAAAAGTCGTGAAGAAGTTGGGCCGAGAAAATGGATGGAAAGGCCTCAAATTGGAGAAAGAAAGAAGAAGAGGTTCATCACACATATTCCACGTTCCAGCCTGCAAATCGAGGCATAAACAAACCTGAATCAGGCCCAACAAGAGGTCAAATCAAATTTCATCGAGTTGCAAACAAAATCAATGAGGGGTCAGGTCGAGAAAACGAGAGGAAGGGCCCCGAAATGGCAAGACGGAGGTGCAAAGCTGGAAACTGAACTGGACCAACAACCGGACCACCTGCCGGACCGTCTGGACCACCGGCTGTCCGCCCAGAACCGACCCAGGGATCACCTACCGGACAACCTACCGACCTGGCTGCCGGATCGGCTGCTGGATAGGTAGCAGTCCTGGTAGTTCGCTGCCGGTTTTCGCTCGCGTACCTTGTTTCGTGTAGTTTTCGTATTTCGACGGTAACTTCAGCCTCCAAGTTCCGATTTGAGTTATTTAAGTTGCCACACATAGCCAAGACAATGATCTACAACTTGTAGTTGAAGTAGAAGGCTGATTCCGGATGGAATTTTCCCAGAAATCACGAGAAGGACGAGTCGAGCGCGCACAAGGGGCTTAACTCAACAACTTAAAGGACCAAGCGCTCCCTTTTGTATTTTTACATTTTTGTCCTTGCTTGGTCTTATTTTCAGTTGGTTTAGAGGGTTGGGGGGACCTATATATATCCCTTCCCCTCTCATTTGTACCAATAAATTATCACAACTCTAGCCTTCTTTTGTAAAAGCTTCCCAAACACTCGTTTTTCCTTTCTTCTTCAATTTTCAGATTTTTAGACTTAGAAACTAGGGTTTATCTTCCTCCTCTTCAAGGAGGAAACCATCTTTGGAGGAGAACTCGGGGATTACACGCGGGCTTGTGCCACACGACTATTTTATCAAAGGATTTTGAGGGTTTCTTCAATACATTGAACAATTTCTATCTCTTCTCTTTATTTTCAGTTTTTATTGCTTTTATTGCTTGATTGTTGATGATGCCTTTTATTGCGTTGATGATTTGTGAGTGACTTCTGTCTTTCCCCAAGCCCGGGAGTAGCCCAAGCTTTGGGGTTGATGATTAGTTGAATTATTATTGGATTGTTGTGGGTTATGGTAACCTAGGGTAGGATTTGGTTGATTTATTATGATTTTCATATGAAAGTAAGGCTTGATTATAGGCTTGTCATGGTAGCTGGAGCTTTCTATAATTTATCTCTATTTTGTATGATTGTGCATTTGAGAAAAGATAATTGGAACCCAGGTTAGGATTTGCAACTCTTTCGAGGAAATTCGATTTGATCTTAAATGAGCTTATGATTCAATTTTCATGCCTTAGATTGTTAGGGAAGGGGAATTGGTACACGTGTTTCGTGCACGCACTTTAGGGCATTTTTAGTGTCATTTTAGTGTCAATAATGTGCATAATCACGTGTATTTAGTGCTTTTATACTCTCATGGGCAAAATAATGTGTTAGACAAATCAACTCCTAATCACACAACACTAAGAATCTGAAATGAGCTCGAAGATTATCAGTTTGAAAAATACACAACTGTTCGGCCAGAGTTGTGGCCGAAGTGAGCTTCGCGCAGAACTGAAAAATAAATGAATCACACAATCGATTTTACGTGGTTCGTTCAAGATGAACTACATCCACGGAGGCAAGACACACCTCAATCCACTAAGATATCCAATCAATTACAGAAATTACACTCAGAAATGAATATGCCCAATTCTGGAACAAAATTAGGGCAGAAAACTATATCTCTCAAATTCTCTCTGTAATCTATGAAAACTGGAAATTGCTTGACGTAGTGTTGTTCTTCGGGAAGAGAGCTTTCCAATGATATAGGTCTTGTAGCTCGAATGTAACCAACCAAGAAGTTCTAACTGATTGAAGACGACTGCTGCTACCGGACAAATGTGACGGTTTATTCCGTCACAAACTGTAACAAACTCGTCACAACTGACGGTTATCCTCCAACAACCCTGAACCCGGTTTATTCTGTACAGACTTACTTCTTCACGCTAAAACCCGGTCTATCTACCCGGTTCTTCACTTCATGATCCCGGTTCCACATTCTAGACACATCCTATTTCAAAATATAGCTCACTTGATGATATTGAACACTTCCTCACAAATCTCCACCTCAATGAATCAAGTATGCCTCATCCTGTCTCTTCACTGCTTATCTGTCACTGCTCTTCATGACACTGCTCAAGCTGCAGCAAGCTCGAGCAATGCTCCACTTTGTTTCCAGGTACACCCTTTGTAAGAAAATCAGCAGGATTATGCAAAGTATGCACCTTCTTCACCTCCACAGACCCAGAATCTATGACATCTCTAGCAAAATGTAACCTCACATCAATGTATTTTGACCTTTCATGAAATGCTTGGTGTTTCACAATGTATTATGCAAAATGTTTACTTCCATCTGCTTTCTTCTCAAATTTCAGTGACATGTTCACTGATCCTTTTAGATACCTCATCACATGTTTCAAAGCTTCCCAGTGTTCAACTCCTGGATTTGACATGAACCTGCTTACCAAAGATACAGCATATGCCAAGTCAGGCCTGCTACAGATCATTCCATACATAAGACTTCCAACTCCACTTGCATAGGGAATATTGCTCATCTGTATGATCTCCTCTTCAGTATTTGGGCATTGTTCTTTGGAAAGTTTCTTCTGTAGATTAACCGGAGTGGAGAGAGGTTTGGCTTCATGCATATGAAACCTCTCCAATACTTTCTGTAGGTATTGTCTCTGAGATAACCAAAGTACTCCAGCTTCTCTGTCTCTTAGAATGTTCATTCCCAATATCTTCTTTGCTTCTCCCAGGTCCTTCATGTCAAACTCAGCATTAAGTCTATCCTTCAACCATTATACTCTCTCCTTGTTTCTGCTGGCAATTAGCATGTCATCCACATACAATAGAAGAAAAACTTTATCTTGCTTTGAAACTTTGTTGAAGTAAACACAACTGTCATAAAGGCTTCTTACAAAGCCAGCACTGATCATGAAGTCATTGAACCTCTTGTTCCATTGTCTAGGACTTTGTTTAAGTCCATATAGTGACTTCTTCAGTAAACATACTTTGTCTTCTTTCCCAGGAACAACAAAGCCTTCTGGCTGTTTCATATATATTTCCTCATTGAGTTCTCCATGTAAGAAAGCTGTCTTTACATCCAGTTGCTGTAGTTCCATATCCTCCTGTGTGACTTTTGATAAAAGCAACCTGATTGAGCAGTGCTTTACTACAGGAGAGAAGACCTCATTGTAATCAATTCCTTCTCTTTGTGTAAAGCCCCTGGCTACCAACCTTGCTTTAAACCTCACCTGTTTGGACCGTGCAGTTTCAAGTTTCTTCTTGTATATCCACTTGGAGCTTACCAGTTTCTGACCTTTTGGTTTCTCCACCAGTACCCAGGTCTTATTCTTTTCCAGAGACTCCATTTCTTCAGTCATTGCCTGTATCCAGTGTTCACCTTCTTCACAATCTAATGCTTCTTGAAAACTGCTAGGCTCTTGTGATTCCAGGTCTTCAGCAACACTTAAGGCATAATATACACTCCCTGCTTGGCCATAGAAATCAGGTCTGTTGATTGTTCTTCTAGGCCTATCTCTTCCAATGCTGTATTCCCTGATATTTTGTGCAGGTCCAGTTTGTGCTTCTTCTTCTTCAGATGATGAGTCACTGTCTTGTTCATCTGCTTGTGGTTGAGGTGTGTGATTATCTTCTGCAGGTTGCTCCACCTGAATTGATATCTCCTCTGTCTCTTTAGCAGCATCAAATTCTTCTTTAGAGCCTGTAGAAGTATAAGCCATCACATTCTCATTAAACTTCACATCTCTAGTTGTGATTATCTTCTGATTTCCTTGTTCTAGGCACCACAGTCTGTAACCCTTAATCCCATCCGGATATCCAAGAAACACACATCTGAGAGCCCTTGCATCTAATTTGTCTTGCTTGATGTGGGCATAAGCAAGACACCCAAACACCCTTAATCCTTCATAACTTGGTTTCTGTCCACTCCACACCTCTTCAGGTGTTTTGAACCCAATCACTGATGAGGGTGACCTGTTAATAAGATAGCATGCTGTAGCAATGGTTTCTCCCCAAAACACCTTTGGCAACCCAGCATCCAACAGCATACACCTCACTCTTTCAAGGAGAGTCCTGTTAAACCTTTCTGCAACTCCATTCTGTTGAGGATTCATTGGCACAGTCCTGTGTCTCTTGATTCCTCTTTCTTCACAGAAGTTTGTAAACTCTGTAGAGAGGTACTCCAGTCCATTATCAGTCCTCAAGTGCTTCAGCTTCTTCCCTTTGACATTTTCCAGTTGGATCAACCATGTTTTGAACTTATGAAAGGCATCACTCTTGTTCTTCAGCAACATGATCCATACCTTTCTGCTGTAATCATCAATCAGGGACATGAAATATCTGGCACCACCATGGGATTCTGTTCGTGCAGGGCCCCATATGTCAGAGTGAACATAATCTAATGGTTCTTGAGTTGTATGAACTCCCTTTCCATAGGGCAACTTCTTGGATTTGCCCAGAGCACACTGATCACAGAACTCCAGTTCTTGATTTCCCAGATTTCCAATTACTCCACTTCTTGCCAATTCCTTCAGTCCTTTTTCTCTTATGTGTCCAAGTCTCTTATGCCATTTAGCAATCTCAGTATTGTTCAAGACCACATCTACACTTCCAACAATAGGTGAACCAATCAGGATAAATAGTCCATTATGCTGTCTTCCTTTTATCACCATTTTTCCATGTTTTGTGATATGCAAGAATCCCTCTACTGAGCTAAACTGACATCCACTGGTTACCAATGAGCCAAGAGATAGAAGATTCCTTTTAAGGCCAGGAACATACCTAACATTTGAGATGATTCTGATCACTCCATCAAACATTCTTATGCTCACTGATCCAACCCCTTTGACCTTGCATGATTGGTCATTCCCCAGGAGAACATTTCCACCATCTTCTTTCTTCAGTTCATTAAACCATGACTGATGAGGACACATATGAAAAGAACACCCTGTGTCCAGGACCCATTCCATCACCATTCTTGAATCAGTAACATTTAATACTTCTGGAGGGTCTTGTTGATGATCAATGGCAGCAGCTTCTGCCCCTTGATTTCCAGCTTTCTTATTCTTCTTAGGACAGTCCTTCTTCAGGTGACCTGGCTGTTTATACTTGAAGCATTTCCTCTTTTCAACCCAGTCACTCCCCTTCTTAGGATTTGAATCCCCTGATTTTGGATCCTTAGCATTCTGACCCTTCTTGCCTTGCCACGGTTTCTTGAATTTGACATTCAGACTTTCTCCAGATTGCACCATGCCTTTGTCTCCTTGAGTCTGGAAGCATTTTGATCTCAGAGCCTTCACTATTCCATCATAGGACAGCTGCTCATCTCTCCCATACATCAAGGCATCCTTAAAGCTTTCCATGGATTTTGGAAGGATATTTAACACCATCAATGCCTTGTCATCCTCCTCCAGTTTCACATCCAGATCTTCCAATTCTTCAATCATCTTAATGAACTCATCAAGTTGATCAGAAATTACCTTGTCTTCTGTGATCTTGAAGGCCAACATCTTCTGCTTCAGGAACAGTTTGTTGGATACTGACTTTGATTGATACAGTTCTTCCAATCTCCTCCATGCTTCTAAGGAACTCTTGCATCTTGAAACCTCCCTCAACGGTTTATCACCTAAACACAAGAAGATAAGACTTAGGGCCTTCTTATCCACTGATGCAAACTTAGGTTTCTCTGTTTCTTCCCATGATTCCAGAGGTAACAGTGCAAGATCAAGGCTATTGTGAACCAGGACTGCGTTCATCTTGATTTTCCACAATGTGAAGTCATTCCTTCCAGTGAACTTCTCAAAATCCATCTTCATACCAGCCATTCCTCCTCTTACTTCAAGCTGTGCGAGTTGATTCCCACAGACGGCGCCACTTGTTAGACAAATCAACTCCTAATCACACAACACTAAGAATCTGAAATGAGCTCGAAGATTATCAGTTTGAAAAATACACAACTGTTCGGCCAGAGTTGTGGCCGAAGTGAGCTTCGCGCAGAACTGAAAAATAAATGAATCACACAATCGATTTTACGTGGTTCGTTCAAGATGAAATACATCCACGGAGGCAAGACACACCTCAATCCACTAAGATATCCAATCAATTACAGAAATTACACTCAGAAATGAATATGCCCAATTCTGGAACAAAATTAGGGCAGAAAACTATATCTCTCAAATTCTCTCTGTAATCTATGAAAACTGGAAATTGCTCGACGTAGTGTTGTTCTTCAGGAAGAGAGCTTTCCAATGATATAGGTCTTGTAGCTCGAATGTAACCAACCAAGAAGTTCTAACTGATTGAAGACGACTGCTGCTACCGGACAAATGTGACGGTTTATTCCGTCACAAACTGTAACAAACTCGTCACAACTGACGGTTATCCTCCAACAACCCTGAACCCGGTTTATTCTGTACAGACTTACTTCTTCACGCTAAAACCCGGTCTATCTACCCGGTTCTTCACTTCATGATCCCGGTTCCACATTCTAGACACATCCTATTTCAAAATATAGCTCACTTGATGATATTGAACACTTCCTCACAAATCTCCACCTCAATGAATCAAGTATGCCTCATCCTGTCTCTTCACTGCTTATCTGTCACTGCTCTTCATGACACTGCTCAAGCTGCAGCAAGCTCGAGCAATGCTCCACTTTGTTTCCAGGTACACCCTTTGTAAGAAAATCAGCAGGATTATGCAAAGTATGCACCTTCTTCACCTCCACAGACCCAGAATCTATGACATCTCTAGCAAAATGTAACCTCACATCAATGTGTTTTGACCTTTCATGAAATGCTTGGTGTTTCACAAGGTGTAAAGCACTTTGATTATCACAGTAGATTACCACACACTTTTGCTTGATATCCAAATCTCTCAACACCCCTTTCAACCAGATTGACTCCTTGATAGCTTCAGTTAAAGAGATATATTCTGCTTCTGTAGTTGATAGTGCCACAACAGATTGTTGTGCACTCCTCCAGCTGATGGCTGTCCCATATAAGGTAAACACAAATCCAGAAATTGACTTCCTTGTATCCAACAAAAGGAAGGGCTAATTGAAGATCTCGGCCGAGACAGGATGCAAATCTCGGCCGAGATGAGTCTCCAGGGGATTTCATGAAGAATTGCAAAATTGAAAATCTAGGCCGAGATAGATAATGCGTCTAGGCCGAGATGGAAGATCTAGGCCGAGACAGATAATGTGTCTAGGCCGAGATGAGTCTGCAGGGGATTTCAGAAATTCAAAAGATGAAGATCTAGGCCGAGATGCAATCCAATCTCGGCCTAGATGAGTCAAATCCTGAAAAGCCCTAATTTCCTCTTTTCACGTCTCGGCTGAGATGCAACCCAATCTCGGCCGAGATTAGCCTTCGACCCACCAGCTGAAAAATCCATTTTCACGTCTCGGCCTAGACACACGTGCATCTCGGCCGAGATTCCTTACCCTGTTTTAAAATCCTGAATGCGATTTTGCCTATTTTTTACTAACACTTTCTCTCCTTATATATATATCATCCCATTCGAATTTAACCTAACCTAAAACCCATCCCCCACACATAATCAGCCACTTTTCTCCATTGGAAGCAAAGGAATGGAAAGGGGTTGAAGATCTTGATCTTCAACCCTAACTTTTGGTTCTTTCTATCCTATTTTCATGTTTTCTTTAATTTTCTATTATTTTATCTTTGTATTAGGTAAAATGGGTGACTAGCACCCTTTTGTTCACCCTTGATTATTGTGGAACCTTGAGTTTAAGACATTTATGTGATTATTACGGTTAATGTTACCGAAAATATTGTGTATTCAAGTGTTTTGTGTTATTTGCTCTTATTGACTCACATTTATGAATTAATTATTGGATTGATCACCCTTTAAGGGATTTATGAATGTGTTGCTAGAATAGGAAATTACTATCCGTAATTGTAGGATTTCCGATTCCCGTGTAGCAAACAATAGATTTATTTATTGGTGATAACACAAAGTTCAACCACTAAAACCGAGCTTGCGAGTTTTATGTTGAATTTATCTCGTTGTCCTAGTGTTTAATGCATTTGGTTATTGAATCTAAGAGAGCTTGTTCGAGGTTTGATTAAATTGAATAGGGTTAGTCGAAGAGCTTGTTTTGATTAACTAAGATTAAGGGATAACAAGGCTATTAGAGCTTGTTAATAGCCTTGAGATAAGGGCTAGAATCACAATTGAATAGGGCATTAACAATAGTTGCATCAATGGTCTAAGACCAAGGGGAAGCATGATCAAGGGTGGATTGTTTTACTATTTAAAAAACCAAAAACCAAAACAAATCTCTTTATTTGTCTTTGTTTATTTAGGTGTTAGTTGTTATTTCATTAAATTACCCCCACTTCTTTATTGTTTTCTAGTTTATTTACATTATATTTCTTGATCATAATAGCTTAATACATAAAGTAAAATTTGTTCGACCGTTCCTCGTGGGATCGACCCTTACTTGCCACTCTACTAGTTAGAGTAGTAGGATAAGGTATAGTGTATTCTTCATATACATTTAATTTGGTAGTAGGAAACGACGCTACCAGGAATTTAATCCGAGAACGTGAATCAATCAAAACTCCATTGGTAGGACGGAGACCTATTGAGGAGAAGACCTACCAAATGGGGAAGTAGAGCCTAGGGGGTTGGCTAGGTTTGAACGAAATTAGGTTTAGTCATGTGTGAAGGAACTACACCCCTACGCTGGTCTTTAGCATAAGAGAAGTCAGGCTAACCTCTTCCAGTCTTCCGTAGTCGGTAACCCGAGGCCCGGGGGTGAGTTTGTACATCTCATTCGTGTAGGTAGTCTACATCGAACCTCGATTACTTACCTATCTTAGGGGAATACGGCACCTCAACCGTATTCCAGAATTGTCACCCAATTAGGATATCGATTGGGTTGAGAATTCAACCACATAGAGCTCAAACTTGTTTCTTTTAATCGTCTTTGAATAGTAAATTCTATTTTGCTTGTGTGAAACCGAGCTTCGATAATATCTCCACATCGATCGGTTCCCTCCTTGCTTTTATCTATTGTTTTATGTTGTTTACTTTAGTCCATCTCTCAATTTCCATTTGACCTAACTAATTCAAAATTGCTAAAGTCGATTCTCACGGAAAATCTTCCATGTGGATTCGATATCTTATATACTATCTCTGTCACAAACCGTACACTTGCGGTTTAAGAAGGTCGTTCCAATCACATCGATTTGGATCGATTTTCGACAAATTCATGGCGTCGTTGCGGGGGAGGATTTCCTTCCCGCGGATTTAGTCTAATCCCGATCACTATTGCTACTTGCTTAAGAGTTATGCTCTTAATCCTTCCAAAGTGAATGCATTACCTTCTGTGCATGATGATGGTTCTTATTTTTCTCCCAATTTTGAAAATATGGAAGTAGTGCATTGTGAAGTTTGTGGGGAGGAAGGTCACATATCTTTTGTGACTCTTTTTTCCACTATTTCTCTTTACAAATGCATTATCTTCCCACCCGTCCGTCTCATTCATGGATAACAATTCTTTTTCAAACAATTGTGAACTGGGATGGGAGGTCGATCAAAATTTTCCCTCCTCAAGTCATCAAGTCTTTGAGTCATCCTAATCGTACCAAATTTCTTCAATCAATGCATTGAAAGAATAAATGAGGAAAGACAAGGATGAGTTTCATCAAAAGTTTGATGAACTTTTGGCACACACTAAGGTCATGGAAGCCCTTCTCTTCAAACATGTTTTGGAGAGAAATAAAAATGAAAGTGTGCACTTGAGGGAAGAGGAGAAAGAAGAGGAGAGTGAAAAACTCCTCTCTCATAAGCCACCACTAGAAAAATAGTGACAATTTTTCCAATGAACACAATGCATTTCCTTTGGAAGAACAATCTCAATGTCTAAACAAAGTATGTGATTATGATCATATTCTTGCTAGTGATCCAATTGTTGAGGCATGATTTAGTGGTTGAGATGCAAGTTTTGACTCGTCATTTTGTTCATGTTTTGAAAAACTTGCATCTATTATGGTCATTGGTCGTATCTTCTTGCATATATCATATGTCCATAATGTTATTCGTGATCCATCGTGCCATCTATGTTGGTGGATCAATTCTATTTCTTGAGCAAACAAAAGCATGGCACGATCAACACTTCCTATTGGATCCCAGATAACACTTGTGAAAGTCGAGCCGTCGACTTTAAACCAAGCGCTTATTGGGAGGTAACCCAAACATTAGAATTTCTATCGCTTTCTTAGGATTTTATTTCTAGTTGTTTAGTTTTTCTCTCTTAAGATGTGATGAATTCTTAAGTTGTGTGATTAGCTACATTTGGGACACGACGAAATAGCCTAAATCTTAAAGGAAGGTCCCCGAAGCATTGATGATGTCAAATCAAGACGAGTAATCTTCGGAGTAATGCAAAAAGGGAAATATAAAGAGTAGACACCTCAATTGAGTGAGCTTTACTGTATCTCTCATTTTATTCCTTTTGCACGTGCATAATTCGTAATTATGTGATTTGTGTCATCTTTGCTTGTCCTTGATTTTCATGATCGGATTTTTTTCTAAATTTGAGTATATGTTGACTTGTCTCTCCATGCACTTGATTCATATGCTTACTCAAATGACATGTTTGCATTTAGGTTTGTAGGGGAGGAGAGACATTTGTTTGCATTAATTGAGGTTCTCTCCTCATATTTGCATAATCAATCATGAAATCTTTTACCTATACATCTCTTGAATCTTTGAATCTGTGTTTGAATAAATGGTTGGTTTTGAAATGTGAGTATTGTGAGCTTTTTGATTGATGATCTTTCGGAAATACATGAATTTCACCTCCTTTGCTACTTAGGCTTGAGAATTTCGCCCAAGTTTGTGGGGAGGATGGAAGGTTTTTTATTTTTATGTGCTTGAAGAGGATGTTCCTCATTTTCGATTGAATTGTTTGTAGTTATGATCTATGTCATTCTACCATATTTTGTTTATAACGTTTTATTACTTTCGTAAATAATATGCTTGGTTGAATAATTGTTGAGTTGGCTTATTGTGTTATTGATGAGGAAAGAGTATTGGAAGTGTCCTGATATTTGAAATGTCAAAATTGAAATCTCTAATAATTGAGCATAAAACACTAGAGGATTCCTTGCCTAAAAATCAATGATGCTAATTGGTTGATGCAATTTAAGGGTAAATGAATATTTGGGTATAGTTTGGAGGATTGCATGTGTAAATGAAATAACTTAGCCCGAAGTTGTGCTGCTTGTGAGTATTACTGTAATTCCAAAACACACATGACACGATTAAGGACGAACTTGTGAAAAATAGAATGAATTGGCAGCTTTAGGTGGTAAAAAAATAAAGGAGATGTAGGAGGAGCTATAAGGTGGATTAGGTCGCCGGGCAAAATCATTGTTTTTCATTGATTGTAACATTTGTATACTCTAAGTGTTGAGATGAGCAGAAAAAAGAGAGCTCAAGAAAAAATTGAGTATGAAATAGTTGAAAATCTTGTGTAACTCGAAAAGAGTATTGTGCTTTAAAAGAACAAAAGCTAGAATAGATTTTTTTTTTTTTTTTTTTTTTACTAAGCCCGGTGGAAAAAGGAGTAATTGAAAAATAAAATTGAAATCAGTTGACTCAAGGGAGAAAAGAGCCGCATCACATATATTGGGTGAGTGCGTGGTATCTTCCTCGAAAAGAACCGAGTTGAACCACCTAGGGCCGAGGATTTTGAAAAATAGTGAGTCGTCGAAGGTCACTTCACATATGTACGTTTTGGGGTTGGAGTGAGAGCTTTTAGCGCGTGGCCTAGGGTACTAAGTGAAATAAAAATACTACGTGCTTTTCCAAATTCCAATGCCTTTATATTCCTCTACTCGTCTATCAATTTACTTGAAAGAAGATGATTAAGACAAGTGTGGTGAATCAAAAAATGGAGAGTGCTCAATTAAGAAGAGAAATTCATGTTTAATGGGCTTCCAATAACTTTTCAACCTCGTTTCTTATGTGCTTAAAAGTTTCATTTGCTCGGGGACTAGCAAAGCTTAAGTTTGTGGGATGATGAACGCAAAAATTACCGTTTTTCTTGCAATTTTCACGTTCATATTTTATGGAGAATTACGTGTAATTATTGTGTTTATGTGCGATTTCATGTTTTATTATGTTTCCGGGTTTATTTTTCTTTTAAATATGATTTGATGCACTTTTGGGTGTGTTTGAGTCGTATTTTGAAGGTTAGGAAACACGGAAGAATTTAGAAGATCGTTCACATCCATTTTCATACTCCGGCCCATATCTTGAGGCCCAAACGGGCCTAAATTAGGTCGGGGGTCAAGCCCAAACTGAAGATCATCAATACATGAGTAAAAGTCGTGAAGGAGTCGGGCCGAGAAAATGGATGAAAATGCCTCAAATTGGAGAAAGAAAAACAAGAGGTCGATCGCACATATGCAACGTTCCAGCCTACAAATTAAGGCCCAACCGAAGCCAAACCAGGCTCAACAAGAGCTCAAATCAAATTTCGTCGAGTCGCAAACAAAATCCATGAAGGGGTCAGATTGAGAAAACGAGAGAAAAGGCCCCGAAACAACGACGGAAGACGAAGGTGCAAAGCTGAAAATTGAACCGGACCACCTGCCGTACCGGCTGGACCACCGGCTATCAGTCCAGAAACGACCCAGGGATCATCTTCCGGACCACCTACCAGCCCATCTGCAGGACCGACAGCGGTCCCCATAGTTCG
The DNA here is from genome assembly GCA_958295605.1 of Ajuga chamaepitys. Taxonomy (NCBI): domain Eukaryota; kingdom Viridiplantae; phylum Streptophyta; class Magnoliopsida; order Lamiales; family Lamiaceae; genus Ajuga; species Ajuga chamaepitys. The sequence continues at coordinate 29,113,479 of OY282498.1, forward strand.
CAGCTGGTTTTCGCGCGCGTACCCTGTTTCGTGCAGTTTTCAAATTTCGGTTGTAACTTCCTCGTCTGAGCTCTGATTTCAAGTGATTCAAGTTGCCATGTGTAGCCGAGATAAAGATATATAACTTTCTAGTTGAAGTTGAAGGCTGATTCCGGACGACATTTAACCAGAAATCACGAGAAAGACGAGTAGAGCGCGTACAAGGAGCTCGACTCAACAACTTAAAGGACCAAGCACTCCCTTTTGTTTTTTTACACTTTTGTCCTTACTACGGCTTATTTTCAGCTGAGTTTGAGGGTTGGGGGAACCTATATATATCCCTTCCCCTCTCATTTGTACTTATCAATTATCACAACCTTGCCTCCTTTTGTAAAAGCTTCCCAAACACTCTTTTCTCCTTTCTTCTTCAAATTTCAGATTTTTAGTCTTGGAAACTAGGGTTTAAGATCCTCCTCTTCAAGGAGGAAGCCATATTTGGGGGAGAACTCGGGGATTACTCGCGGACTTGTGACACCCGACTATTTTATCAAAGGATTTCAAGGGTTTCTTCAATACATTGAGCAATTTCTATCTCTTCTCTTTATTTTCAGTTTTTATTGCTTTTATTGCGTGATTTTTTATGATGCCTTTTTTTGCTTTGATGACTTGTGAGTGATTTTCGTGTTTCCCGAAGCCCGGGAATAGCCCCAAGCTTCGGGGTTGATGATTAGTTGATTGATTATTGGATTGTTGTGGGTTGTGGTAACCTAGGGTAGGATTTGGTTGATTTATTATTAATTTCATATGAAACTAGGGCTTGATTACAGGCTTATCTCAGTGGCTTGGGCTTTCGACAATTTAGCCCTATTTTGTATGATTGTGCATTTGAGAAAGGATAATCGAAACCTAGGTTGGGGTTTGCCACTCTTTCGAGGAAATTCGATTTGATCTTAAATGAGCTTAGGATTGAATTTTCATGCCTTAGATTGTTAGGGAAGGGGAATTTAATCCGAGAACGTGAATCAATCAAAACCGAATTGGTAGGATGGAGACCTATTGAGGAGAAGACCTACCAAATGGGGAAGTAGAGCCTAGGGGGTCTTGGCTAGGTTTGAACGAAATTAGGTTTAATCACGTGTGTGGGAACTACACCCCTACGCCAGTCTTTAACGTAGGAGAAGTTGGGCTTTCCTCTTCTAATCTTTCATAGTCGGTAACCCGGGGCCCGGGGTTGAGTTTGTACATCTCATTCGTGTAGGTAGTCTACGTCGAACCCTGATTACCTACCTATCTCGAATACGACACCTCAACCGTATTCCAGAATTGTCACCCAATTAAGATATCGATTGGGTTGAGAATTCAATCACATAGAGCTCAAACTTGTTTCCTTTAATCGTCTTCGAATTGTTACTTCTATTTTGCTTGTGTGAAACCGAGCTTCGGGAATATCTCCCCATCGATCGGTTCCCTCCTTACTTTTATTTATTGTTTTATGTTGTTTAATTTAGTCCATCTCTCAATTTCCATTTGACCTAACTAATTCGAAATTGCTAAAGTCGATTCTCACGAAAAATCTTCCTTGTGAATGCGATATCTTATATATTACCTTTGTCACAAACCATTCCCTTGCGGTTTGAGAAGATTATTCCAATCACATCGATTTTCGTGACAAGTTCAACTACGGGTTCGTGTGGAGCAAGAAGGCATCGGGTTTAGTGCTAGGTTCAGTGACCCCAACCCATTCCATATTCTCATCTACATTATTATCAAAAATCTTGTCATCATCCACAAAATCACTATCCACCAGCTTCTCAGATAACTCAAAATCTGATCCAAGACTCTGAGCATCATCACTATCATCACTGCGATTGGCACCAACAAAGTCACTATTATTAAAATTTTCAGTAAAACTAATTCCTCCCTCCACAGGTTCATCAGACACATACATTTTCCCAATTTCAATGTCTGAGATTAGGAGGTCAGACCGTGTATTCAAGTTGACTTTAGGTTCGCTACCCCTTACCTCCCCTTCCTCATCGCCATGGTCAATAAAAACACCCACCATCCTGTTTTCATCAACATAGCTAACAAGATTCATGGCATCAAGGTCAGTCTTAATTAGATGCAAATCAACACACAAATTCATACCACTCTTACTCCACAACATCTTGACAACATTGGTCAATCCCAAATTAGATATCATACCTTGGAGTTCAATTAATGACATCGTACCGGGATGACATAAATCAACGTCACCAACTCGTTACCTAAATAATAGGGAAACTTAAATTCCTAAAGAACTTCCCAAACTGATGCATCCTAATGGTAAAGAATTTAGCTGTAGCAGTAGGACCTGACGGGGAGGATATTACGAAAAAAGACCGTTTCAGTAAAGCATCTGAACACCCGCAAAATAAAAAATTAACTCGCACAAACAACATCAAACATCATTAGTCTCACAAAAAACAGTATATAAAAATAGCTGTAAACATGAATAAGCGATTATATTTTCGACAAATGTTTAAAAATACCTATGACAGTCTTGGTCACCACAACACTAACCCCCAAGACAACGATAACACGAAAACCAATACATATTCTATTCACTAAAAAAATGAAACATATCATTACATGCACATACTACTGAAAGACATTGGACTTAATGAACACATCACCAAAAAGTTAAGAAAACATAAAGAACAACGTCAAATATATAATTGTATAACACCTCGTCCATTAGTGTATAAGGGTTCACTAACCTATGTTATAAATATAAACCTGTCGACTAACCCTAATAATCTCGCAGACCATTATATCAATTCGAGTACAAGGAAGAACTGAAAATTTGACATTAACTAAGAAAATGGGTCGGATCAGGGCACCCAAATTGTCCTTGCTTGGGTCTAATTCTCCACACAATTTGAACTCCTTCGATTTACCAAGTTGAATCCCTCAGCTTCATGTTTTTTAATTTTTTTTCCTTGCGCCGATTCTCCAATTTCTGGTGTCAATTTTTTTGCGCCTTTTTGTTGTGCATTAAAGTTAAGAAGAAAAGGTGTGAGTTGATTAATTGGCACAAACCACTCACGTGACATAATTTAAGCATAAGATTGGGTGTAAAATGATGAAAAAGATCTTAAAAAATAGTGTACTAGTCACGTGTGCAAAATTATTGTTTAGAAAAATTTAAAATGAAAGACTGGGTTGCAATCGCAAAAATGTGATTAATACATGTCACAATCAAAGATGTTTTTCCATCGGGTTGCAGGTGGAAAAAAGGGGCATAGATCAGGTTGCAAATGAAAATAAACCCATAAAAATATTATTAGTGCCTTTAAGTTGTTGGAAAACTCAAAACATTTGAGATAGATAGATAGATAGAAAAAGCTACAAAAAAATGAAACAAATGTAAAAGAAATTCTCATCCCTAACCCGGGCATGGTTCCCCCACTATTCTTTTTTGTTCTTTATAAATATCCAATTTTAAACTCTAAATTTGAAAACTGGAAAATGGTTGTTTTTTTCGGAGATATGAAAATAGCTGATTTTTACTAGTTCTTAATTGTTGTAATATTATGGAAAGACAAAAATATGGATTTGTTTGTAAAGCAAATTTAAGGTTTAAAAAATTAAATATAACTAACCGATTTCTTTTAAAAGTTCAGTTAATAACTATTTATAAAAAGCTAATATTTTTTTAAAATATTTATTTAATTATTATTTTTGTTGCAACTCAAACCCAATACAAACTAATAACCCAATTCATATTATATCCACAAATCTAACCTCAATAATCGAGTCAAACAATTATATTTTTTTGAATATAAGTTATTTTAAAATATGCAATATAGATGCAAATTAACGCTATGAAAAAAATATTAATTTGTTATATTTTACAAGAAAACGAAGAGGAGCTGAAAAAATAATTTGCATTTTAATTTTTAATTTTTTTTTAAAATAAATAAATCATAAGTTGTCGCTTATAATTTTTTTAGATAGAAAATTGTAATAAAAAAATAAATTTGGAACTAATTTTGTCATGATTTTACTATATAAATGCAAATCTCTTATTATGATTTAAACTTATCCATTTTTAAAAGGTAAAATAGACGGATAAATATATATGACTTCCTTTTATAGAGTGTTCTCTTTTATTATATAGTAAGATATAGAAATATATATAGGTATTGATACTTATAAATATTTATTTATTCATTAAATTAGTGGACTGTGTTAAGAAATTTAGTGGACTTCAAATAGCGGCCGCGTTATTTATTTTAGTTTAATAATCATTAAAAATATAGTTTACCATATCGTATTACTAATGAGTCATGTTCAATGCAAATGTCAAATTCTAGTAGAATTATTGGCCGGTGATGACTGAAGTCCTCAAATTAGTCATTTTTTACAACATATATGACTAATTTATGTAACATGAAAGGTTTTTTCCAGACAAACCCTATTTTACAGGACCAAAAATAATTTTTTCCTCTTTTATCCATACCATAAAATTAAATTGATTTTTAATATGTTAGTCTATTTCTGTATTGTCTCTTACACTTTCTAATAGCTTGTGACTCACAATTATTAGTTCTGTTATCCGGTTAATATTTTGTTAGTTTGTATATCTTACCAACTTTTTCATGTTTATTTGGCGTTGCCTTCTACTTCTAATAACATTTATGTATTATTTTTGTACATACGTTAATTTCACCACCTACTCTTAGCTATAATCTATATCGTTTTCCTAGTTTGTTTAATAATGAGAATTATCAATAAATGTTACTTAACCTTTTATGTGAAGTGATTATTTAGTTATGCCACTAAATAAGGAATTCACTATAACTAAATTATAAACAACTAAAAAGTTTTCGAAGTTTACCATTAGGATTGGAGCTTTGTGGGCCACCATGTAAACTTTTAAATTGTGTACACTTTGTAGTTAAACTTTTATACATTAATTAATACTTATTTATACCATTTTTAAATAAATAACACTTTTGGTATCACACTTTCAAATAAAAAATACTTTCATGTAACACTTATAAATTAGTATTACTTTTTAGATAATACATTTAATATATAAAATTATATATATATATATAATTTTTTTTGTTTATTTTGCTCATTTTACTCTTAAATTAAGACTTATCAATCACATATATTTTATAAAATGACCTGCTGATACCGTTTTATAGAGAGATTGTACCTTATTTCAATTGAACATTTGTAATTTGGGGAGATGGAGTTGATCAACTGAGCCCTATACACACACATATTTATTATTTTTCTTATTCGCGTGGTAAAGATTGTTCCGTGTCATTTAAAAACATTTAAAAACAAGAAATTCTAAAATAAAACATAAATTTTTCACAAATATAAAAATCCAGAAAAAAAAAGAAAAAGTATAAATATATATTTTCAGATAAGAAGAAAATTTTTAAAAATAAAAATAAAAACTACATAAAATTAAAAAAAAAATCTGAAAAATAAAAATAAAGGTTAAAAATATTTCCAAAAAATAAAAGATAAAAAGTTAAAGAAAGGGAATTGTTGTTGCAAGTGCTGCGATCGCCACGATTTAATGTTATTAAGGCAGTTGCCACCGGCGGAGCTATATGACCCACTATAAGAAAAAAGAGCATTTGCCACTAGTTTTTTGCAACTACAAAGTAATTACTAAAGATAACACCTTTTGTAACTACTAGTAGTTACATAAAATATTTCATACAATTTTAACCAAATATGCTACAATATGACAAACTCTTTTGCAACTACTTGTAGTTGCAAATATATTAGTAACTACAAAGTAGTTGCAAAAAATAGTTACAAATACATTAGTAACTACAAATTAGTTGCAAAAAAACTTTTTGCATCTTATTATAAGTGACCACCCTATAGTAACTACTTTTAGATATTTAGTTACTAAAAATATTTTTGTAACTACTCTCCATTTTTTGTAACTACATTTTGTAGTGGCAAAAAGCTTTGTTTCTAGTAGTGACCCCCTCCCCCCCCCCTCAAATTATAAATAAATAAATAAATAAAAGAAAATTGCAGGGTTTGTTTTCCGTAATTTAAAAATATTTATTTTTAATTAGATAAAAATTAAAATATTCACCCATAATATAACTATATTTTGATTGATAATCTCCTACTATATGTACCAGTTCAAGTTAGTGTATTTTGTTTCAATGTAACTACTTTGGCATTTATATATAAATTACACAATTATCAAACAAATCAGAATTAATTATTTTAAATAATTTTTTAGCAACATTTTTATGCAACAACATTACATGAAATATAGGGGAAAAAGATACTTTAAGCATGAATAATATTTATAAAACATTTTTACTTAATATTTTATGGATTATCCTTCTGTATTTTAGTAGCCATATTTAAAATTGTGTGGTAAAAAATTTTTATTTTTGGTGGTTCTTTAACTATTACTAGCCATCTTTAAAATTGTGGAGTAAAGATTCCTTATTTTTTGCTAAAAGATGTGATTAACAGTTATTCATTTTAATCCTATTATATAACTGGTTATCTGGTTAACTTAACCTAATCATGCACTCCCTCCGTTCCAATATTAATTGACGTTTTAGGATAAAAGGAAAGAATTAAGAATTGGATATTTTGACAGATATACCTTTAGCTAATGATTTGACCAAATCAAAATATCTCTGATAGATTGAAAATAGAGATATTTTAGGGTCGAGTCCAGGAAGAAAATTGATAAAATTGGTGAAAAATATATAAAACGTCAATTAGTTGAAAAAGAGAAAAACATCATAAAACGTCAATTAATATAGAACTGGAATGAGTATATTTCATTTATTAACATTATAAAGGAAGTATTATTTATATTTTTAATTTAAATTTTATATATATTACTTTATTTTAATACTATAGTTGGACTCCCGGCACTAAAATGCCTAGCTTCGCCACTGCAGCCAATGCCCGATAAAAGTTAAACCATCCCTCCTCTGCTTCGAAATAAGTTACTTCCGCGATGGAGATTCATCTCACCAGTCTAGGAATTACTCGAAGGAGCTATTTAGAAGTAATTCATACAAAAGGCATACGCTGCAACTGTCAACATAGTCGCGGTGGAAGTAGGAAAATGCTTAACGATACAATGTTAAATGAGGTAGTCATCATATTCTGGGCCTGATCAAAATAGGTTTCATAATTAAAGCTAAGCTTCATGGGCCGTCTGGTTGAAACAAATGCTTCAATATTGGACTTATTTACTTTTAAGCATACTTATGGCTCAAATATATATTTAATTGAGGCCTTGTTTGATTTGTTGTTACAACAATCATAATAGGGTTGGCAACGGGGCGGGGCCGGGGGGCAAGCCCCATCCCCGTCCCCGCGTTCGCGGGGATTCCCCGTCCCCGTCCCCGTAAAACTGGCAGGGATTTTTTTATCCCCATCCCCCCGCGGGGATTCCCCGTCCCCGTACTTTTTTTTTTTTAATTTTATTTAATATATCTACTAATAAAATTTAAAATAAAATAAATTTAGAAATAATTAATAGACTTAAATTTAACAAAGTTCGACAAAAAAATTAGGATATAATATATTTAGTCCATTTTAATATTACAATAGTAGTAATATAATAAAAATAAAATATATTTTTACTAAATAAATATATAGAATTACATAATATAATTGGATCCCCAATATATATATTAGGGAAAAAAAATTATATAGCGGGGCCCCGCGGGGCGGGGAATCCTATCCCCGTCCCCGCCCCGTCCCCGCAATCGGGGCAAAAATCTCCCCCGTCCCCGCCCCACCGGGGGAAGATAATGGGGAATCCCCGCCCCGTTCGGGGCGGATCCCCGCGGGGAACGGGGATTCCTTGCCCCATTGCCAACCTTAAATCATAATCCTAAATCACATTGTAGATGAAAAATTTTCGACTTGACCGTCGGCAAAGGTAAAACATGTCGAGGGGCACTGCTGATACGCAAATTCCGTATCTTATTAAAATGTGTTACGTAATAAAACATATGTTGAGAATTAATTTTATATTGATTATTTTAATGTTATGAATTAATTCCTAAATTAAAGTTAATTTAATTGATGATTTACCCTATAATTTATTGATCTATCAGAAATTGTCACGTGTTAACATGATAGTACTAAATTAAATCACATTAATTTAGTAATTATCCAAAATAAATGATGGTATATATCATATCATGTTAGACAGATTAGAAGACCATGTATATCATAATAATGGATAAATCTCATATTCCTTTGAACAATAGAGAGAACGTAGAATAAGTCCATGTGAATTAGTTCATATTAGATTGATATCAGCTTATCAAATGATATCAAGAAAATCAAGATTCATGAGATAATTATCCAAAGGCAACTAAGATGATTGGTCACGGGAGTGATTATTAAATAAAAGAAAGTTAATTTATTAATTATCTCATTGATAGATTTGAAATTTTGAAGGATCAATCAAATTTCTCTATTAAGATCCTAGGTCCATTAAGGTTCTCCATACTAAAATTATAAATAGAGTCTCATTGTTCCACCAAAATCATCAACAACTCAAGTCAAGAAGCAAATGAAGAATTCCAAAGCAAAGCAACTTCGGCGTTCTTCGGCATTTCTCAGCGTTCTTCGGCAATCCTCAAAGTTCTTCGGCGTTCTTCATAGAAAACCACCGCAAAGCAATGTTTGATCAGAGATCAATGTGCCAAACACCTCTGATCGGCGTTTCCAAGATAAATTCTAGAATTACTTCGTCAAGATCTTCGAAAGAATTTTTCGAATATTCATCTAAGAAGATCGTTGATCTAAAATCAAGCTTCCAAACCTTTGGATTGACGTTATTCAAGTCAAAGCTAAAAATTTGAGAAGATCAAAGTTAACTCCGAGTTTGAAGGTGTCAATCAATCGAAGAGAAGAATCATAGGATATATATTAGAGATTGTAATCACATAAATTATTGATTCAATATATAATATTCAAGTTGTCCAATATTTTTTCTTGTTTGTTATTTCTTTATTGTAGACAATAAATTTGTTGTTACACGCACGTAGAAGTTTAGAGAATTTCAAAATAAATAAGGCTCTCAACCTCAACTAAAACGTATTAACAAGTTGGGCTTAATTAAAATATAAGAGCGTAAATGAATTTTAGGACTCATATTGTTGGCATTTACACAGTAAGATCCAAATATGCTAGGATGTAGACATATTCGAAACCTAATCGGATGATGAAAATTCTCGTAAAATCTAGTGAAACTTTAGTTGGGATGTGAAATTAAAATCGACCCTGCGTTTGATAGACATCAGGAATGGTCTTTGGTTTATAAGTGTAGAAACATTTTCATCACTGTGAGGCCACTTGGGCCTAAAGTTACGACTATGCGAGTTCAGAAAGGCCCAAAAAGAAAAATATTTTATTTTTAAATCGATATCTATATGGACTCAAGGAGTCTAACAGTAGTATCGTCTTTGAAGAGGACATAAGCTTAACTACGACGGATGCAATTCCAGTTGATTAAATTATTGACTTAAAAAATGAACTAGCTAAATTATTTGAGCCCAACTACAATGGATACAAGTCTAATGGCTAAATCATCGATAGTTGAAGAAATAGCTTTGTAATTTTTTTTACTACAATATAAGTAATTCAATCTATGAATTGATAACTTTCCATATGACATGACCTAGACACCTCAATATTAGAAATACAATTTTTTCTGTAAATGTTAAAATGTGGGGTGGGGGGGGATAAAGTCTTCCCGAATAAGTGCTCAAATGTGGGGAATATGGATTTTCCACATATGTTTTCATATGCAGGTGGGGGTGGGGGTGTTTAGTTAAGGTAAAAGTTCCTGAAGTTAAAATCAAGTCATAAGGTAATTGATCTCTTTGGCGGAATAATTTCCACAAGCTTTACGGGTTCGTTGATAAAGTAAATTTAGATGCAAATTAACTATGATGCATGTTCAGGGGAATGAGTTCAAAATGTTAAACGTTAAAGAACGTTGATAGCGATAACTCAACCATGATGAGTGGAGATCCCATAAACTTGGTTTAGTGGGACAACTAAGTTATGAAGGGTTTAGATGGGGCACACATGGAATTGGAATGTGTTCAGTTTGGAACTTGGGTTTCATTCAATGAATTCCCATATACATCCAAGTGAAAATCAAAGGAAATCATGATGTCATGTGGTGAGGGTAAGATTTTAAAGCTTTTAATGACTCATATACTAAATACGGTGAAGTATTGCAGAGTATTCCAAGATTAAGTCCTAATGGATGTCACCTATGTAAGTGTGAGAAAAAGGTCGCCTCAATGAAGCGCTTATAAATTCAAGATCGGTCCAGGGCCGAAGTGGACAAACCCGTGATAACACAAATATAAGGGAAGCTATTGTACAGGTATTATTGTCTTGGTATACACCACCAAGGCATCGTGTCCACTATTTCACACCAATATATCTGATAATAATATTCTACATAAGGTGCTAAGTGGTAAGCTATAAATATCGAATAGGTTCCTAGTCTAAGCTCTCATTTTCCATCAGAATTAATTTCATTCATGATCTCATTACATTCATTATCAACAATTTTTTCTTTTCATATTGGGGATTATTGAATTTTTGAGGTGTGAATGAAGAAGTGTACGTTAGATAAAAATGTATCTATGAAAAGTTGTGTCTGTCAAGTGGAATAGGTGCCAAAGAAAAGACGAGAGCGTTTGAGAAATGATACAATTAACCATATGATCATGATCTTTGACCAAAAGATACAATCGTTTACGAAATGATGCCAATAAGTCTATACATAGACTTCCTCATTAAGATTCAATTAAGCTTGACACCGGTGAAAATAAGTCAATTCCAATCAAATGTTCTGAAATTTGATCAATCTTATTCATCCATTCATCCCTGAGGAGAGTTCGCGATTGATACACATTAACTATGCATGTATTTAGGTCGACTTAGGATCATATTTTATATCATTTATGTGCATATTTGGCCGGCGTTCATTTATATTCATCATATTGGGTCATTTGATGTATTTCGACTTATTTTGAAGTTAATTAGGTAATTTTATTTCATTGGGATGAAGTTCGAAGAAGAAACAAGTAAAAAAAAGGTCAAAACAGATGAAAAGGGAGTTAAAGGAGAAAAAGGGTCGACCACGGCCGTCTATGGTAGCGGCCGCGTAAAAAGTGGCCTAGAACATGGAAAATACACTGTCTAACCAACGCGGTCGCGTTGAAAAGCATCCCAAAAGTGAAGTTTTCTGTCAGCTTGACATACCTCTAGTATTTTGGCCATATCTTGAGATCTACAACTCTGATTGAGGTGCAATTGGTGGCGTTAGAAAGATGATTCAAAGGGCTACAAATTTGCCTGAAAGAGACAAATCCCAAAAATGACCGGAAGACCCTAAACAATGGCTTAGAAGTCAGACCTAAAAACTTGTCTGCGCAAACGGCGCGCGGGCACGTCAAAAGGCCAACCCAGCCGCGTCAAAATTGCTCGTTTTAAGGTATTTTGGGTAAAAATTGATGTGGTCTCATCAAAGCTTGTGCGCGGCCACATCAAAAGTCTTATTCTACGAAGATTTCCTATTTTTAGTAGGATTTCGATCCTATATTCCCAAAGATTCGTCCCCAACTCTATAAAAAGGACCCCAAGCTCGAGTTTTATCAGGGAGGATCACATTACAACATATATTCTCATACTTTTGCATCAGAGTATAAGCCATGAGAGCGAGAAGACGAAGATCGACGAGCCGACAATCGGGTTTAATTATTCTTTGTTTATTTTCAAGTTCTTAACAATGTTTTCCTTGAATTCTTGAATTGATTTATTAGTAGACATGAGTAGCTAAACTACTAGTGTCCTAGGATTAGAAAGTAGGGTTTTAACAATGTTGATTTAGTTATTTATTATAAACTTCCAATTGTTTTTATCTATCTATGTGTTTGGTTTATTCTTATAATTGAATTTAATCTAGCCAATTACGTTTAATTTACATGTTTATTGATTCCGCTTCAAGAGAAGGGAGTTGTTAATAGACGACAACACATAGTTCGATTGTCTATGATCGTGTAGGCAAAAGGTTAAGGGGCTGTTAGGAGTTGTTAGTATCAATTGACTCGAGAGAGTAATTATCTTAATCAATCTACGACTTAGTCGCTTCGAGAGAATGGTTAGGTTAATTAAGTGCTGCCTAATAGATAATTAACTTGTTTAAAGGTTTATAAATTAGATATTAATCATCATTAGTTTAATTCCTGAAATCGAAATCCTAGGATACCTTCTCGTTAATTGGAATTTTCTCGTTAGTTAAAATAGTTAATTAGTATATGCAATTTAGTTTAATCAATTCATTCACACAATTTTAGTATCTACTCAGGATAATACTAGACAATTAGGGTATTGAACTACGTTAACCCATTCCCTGTGGATCGACCTTGACTTCTGCTATATACATCTACACCCGTACACTTGCGGTATTTTATGGTAAAAAATTAAGCCTGTCAAGTTTTTGGCGCCGTTGTCGAGGAATAGGTATAACGTCTTAGTTTTTATCCTGAGTAATAGGAGGATACTCAACTAGATTTTATTTTATGCAATTTGAATTTGAATTTTTATTTATTTATTGTATTTTAGTATTACATGGTATTTCTTTTTTGAGGTGTTTGCACGTTTCGCATGCAAACTAGATCAAAAGGGAAAGAACATCTTGTCCCTCTAGATCCTGAGATTGAGGCAACTGCCCGTTGATACCGTACGAAAAGAAATTTCACATTCGAGATGGAAAACATACCACAAAATCTGACCCAAGAAGAAGAATTGACTCGGATATTGGGGGCTTTAGCCAATTTAGATGACAGAGTCACTAATCTACAGCAGCAACAACCACCACAGCAGCCGAGATGCGTTCAGATCAGACATGATGAGTTAGATGAGGACAACACACCCATAAGTGATTGTCTTTGCCCTACGTCAAACCAGCAGTTCGGAGGAGTGCAACCACCACCACTGAATGTTAATAGCTTTGAGTTGAAGCCCGCTCTAATAAACATTGTTCAGCAAAATTAATTTAGTGGGAGCATACTTGAAGACCCGAATATGCATCTGAACAAGTTCCACAGTTTGACAGAGACTATAAAGGTAAATCATGTGCCGCACGAGCAAGTAAAGATGAGGTTGTTCCCGTTCTCACTGAAAGATAAAGCGTTTCAATGGTTCAACTCTCTAGATAATGTAACAGAATGGGAGGACTTATGCACGAGATTTCTATTGAAGTACTTTCCGTCGAGCAAGATGTTATATTTGCAAAATAAGATCAATCAGTTTAGACAGATGGATCAGGAACCATTCAGCGAGGCTAGGGAGCGATTCCAGGATCTTATCTGGAGTTATCCCCAATACGGGTTTTCAATGAAGCAACAAGTGTGTAAGTTCTACAATGGATTGCTTGCTCCAGCACGGAATCAGGTAGATGCAGCATCAGGGGGTAGTCTTATGGAAAAGAACGTCAAGGATGCATTCGGGGTCTTAGATGCAATGGCTAGAACCAGTTATCAGTGGCCGAATGAGAGAAATCAGCAAAGAAGAGTGGCTAGTGTCAAAGAAGCAGAGCCAGTCAATAACGAACCGATTGAGAACCTTACATCTCAGTTGACAGCTTTGACAAGTCAAGTAAGTTTGCTAACTAGTCCGACGTTAGCACAACATAATGACACTACATCACATCAGTTATAGGTCAGGAGGAGGTTGAAGACGTAAACTTTGTAAATCAAAGAAACTTCAATAATTTCTAGAATACCCAACCGAGGCACAATCAATACCCATCAAATCGGAATAACCAAAACTTCTCTTACAACAACACAAAGAATTCGCTTAGTCCGCCACCCGAATTTGCTGTCATAAATGGCATGATCCATGATGGCCAAAAGCCAACACAAGAAGAAATAGTACAGTCACAGTTCGAAAAGTATGATGAAAAAAATTAGCTCAATTAGAGAGAAAGATGGATGAAAGGTTTATTGAGCTAAACAAGCAAGTGACTAGTCAAGGAGCAGAGATCAAGCAATTGCGAGAAAATATAAGAGAAATATCCAACAATTTAAGTCAGTTGATAAAGATTATTGGGGCTCAACACAAGCAGGGACAATTTCACAGCGACACCGTAATCAACCCAAGAAAGCAGTGTAATGCTATCCACTCAAGGGACGAGATTGAACAAGAAAATCAAGAACTGAAAGAAGTAGAAAAGGGGGTTGAACGAAATCAAGAGAAGGTGGTCGAATCTGATTTAGAACCACCAAAAAGAAAACAAGTTCCCGCATACATACCTCCCATTCCATTTCCTCTAGCAGCCGTTAAAAAGAGGAATGAGCAACTCTGCATCGAACATGCTAAGCGTTTGGAAGAACGTGAAGCTAGGAATAAGTTGGCAAAAGAGGAATGAGCGAAAAGAAAGAGATTAGTAAAAGAGAAAGCAGAACATCAAATGAAAGAAAGTAGCGACGACAAAGATAAAAACATACTACTTTCTTCTTTTAATTATTCATCTGAATCTGATTTACATGATAATGTCTCTGCTAACCCAAGTCCTTTAGAATGCTCTAGTACGTTTTCTGTAGCGCTGGAAAAATCTAAGAAGGAAGCTGATTGTGAGCGAAAGGACTTAAAAACGACGAACGCTGAGAAAGAGGGCACAAAGAAGGAAGACATGAGTCTCCTAAAGAGCACAAATACTTGCATATGAAGGGCTACTAAAAAGAAAGATCCAAGGAGTTTTTCCATATCTTGCTCTATCGGTAGTCAATTATTTAAAAATGTATTGTGTGACTTAGGGTCAAGTGTTAATCTAATGTCTCTTAAAATGTATGCACAATTAGGAATATGGGAAGTAAAGAAATCCTTTACTACTATCCAATTGGCGGATAGATCAATACTTACGCCATTGGGAGTAGTAGAGGACGTGCTTATCCGAGTTGAAAATTTTGAATGCCCTAGTGACTTTCTAATTGTTGACATGCAAGAAAGTATTGATGTTCCTTTCATTTTAGGTCGACCATTCATGGCCACAAGCCAAGCTGTCATAGATATGCATAAAGGGAAGTTGACGTTTTGTATACAAAATGAAGTAATCACACTCCCCATTATAATGAGACGAACCTATAAGAAACGAACAAATGTTGTGTCGTTTATAGTACTGTAAAGAGTTCTGAGTTGCTAAATAGAGTCTTTATTAATCCAAGGGCAAATAAGGATAGTTGGTTGGGCTTTGGTCAATAAAGAAATGAGGGTCGTTGGGCTGAAGACGTAAAATTTAGCGCTTGTCGGGAGGTAACCCGATGTTTAGAGTATTTCGTAATTTTTATTATTTTTATTTATTTTGTATTTTTACATGTGTTTTTAGTTTTTTTAATGTTTTAGGAACCAACATGGATGAGCGTAGTAAGAAACGGGGGATGAAAGACAAGAAAAAAGCTGAGGAAATGACAATTCAACACGACCGCAAGAAACACCTCTCGCGGCTGCGTCAAAAAGAGCGAAACGAAGGAAATTTCCTTGGCTTTCAACGCGGCCGCTTCAAATACCCAACTCGGGCTGCATCATAAACTAGCTGGATAAGGTTTCAGCACTGGGGTCCCAACGCGACCGCGTCGAGCCCTTTGCGAGGCCGCGTCAAAAGATGCTCCCAAGACCGGATTTTAGCCCAAACTAACGCAGCCGCTTCACTCATCTTACACGGCCGTGTCCAATCCCCAGCAGCTTAAAACGTGAAAAACATAGGTTCAGCAAAATGGCACCAAGAAAGGGCCGCTCCAGCCATAGCAAGGGCAAACAATCCATGGTTGAATAACCGACAACACAGAAGGTCGAGGAGTGCATTTGGATACAGCAGCAAGATATTCAGTGGGACGCATTAGCCCAAATTTGGAGCTAACATGGTTTCCAACCGCCTCCACCGCCACAATGACTGTGAGTTAGCACCAAGGCGTACCACTCTTTTCCTCCAAACATTGGCTTTCAGCCAAGTTTGGGGGAGGGGGTGAATTGTGGGACGTCTTGGCCGCTATGTATCTTTTGCTATTTCTAAATTTTTATTTCTTATTGCTTGTTCAATTTGCTGCTGTATGATTCATATTTGGTTTGATCATTGGGTCTATGTGGCCACTTGCATATTTTGCTGCTTGAATTGGAGAACTGGGTCTGTCTGCCTATTTATTTGTCTATTTGGTGTTGTTGGGTCTGTGAGCCCAATTGTTATCATTTAGTTGCCATGTTGGGTTGTAGGAGTCTTTATAGTTTAAAGGGTTAATATCAAATTGCAACCTGAACTATCAGCGTTTTTTCCATTTCTTACCTGAACTATGTTGTGTATCAAATAGCAACCTGTACTACATGAATATTATTTTCGGTGACCAATTCCGGCCAAAATGACCGATGTGACTCGCCCATGGCCAACTTAGGGGTCTTTTAGCAATTTTTTCTTTTTAATTTACAGAATCACTTTTTTAAATTTACCTTCAATTAGAAAAGGAGAAATCATCAGTTAATTTATATAAAAAAAACACTTATTAATCAAAAACAAAATTTCCAACCCTCTCAAGAACCGACCTTCGAGAAATTTCCCAATCTCCAACTCTACAACTCATACCAACGGCTCTTCTGGGTGACGCATCTAGGCATAGTGGGAAGGGGAGTCAAGCGAGTTTTGATAAGCTCGTCTGCACAATCTAGGGTGAAGGCGGCCGTCAAAAGATGACCTCGTTGAATCCCCACTTAGATAATGAGAACGAATTTATTGTGGAGGAGAATCTGAGGGATCGGCTGGCTAAGACGGAGACGCGGCTGAAAAGCGAGCTAGGGCAAGAGAAGCGAATTCGAACCGCCGCCTCGATGAGATAAAGAAGTTCATGTGCATTATGGAGATCCTTGAGACCTAGCTCAGGTGCCAATATGCCGAACAACAAGGGTGGCTATGTTGCTTCAATTAGTTTGCTGCATATTTAGTACAAGACTAGGGCTTGATTTCAATGAGATTGGGGAATTTCTCAGGTGGGTTCTTGAGGGTTGGGGAATTTAGTTTTAATTAAGTGCTTTTAGATATAAATGTAATAATAATTTTTTTAAATTACAGGTAAGAATAAAAAAGTGATTCTGTAAATTAAAAAGAAAAAATTGCAAAAAGACGCCTAAGTTGATCATGTGCGAGTCACGTGGATCATTTTGGCCGGAACTGGTCACCGGAAATAATATTCGTGTAGTACAGGTTGCTATTTGATACAAAACATAGTTCAGGTAAGAAATGGAAAAAACGATGATAGTTCAGGTTGCAATTTGATATTAACCCTAGTTTAAATATTTTTGTTTTTAGAGTCAGTAAGAATGAGATAAACCCAAGAAGTTAAATAGGTAACAAGTAAAAAGAAAAAGAAAAATAGGGAAAGATGGATGAAGAATGGTTAATGATTAGATGATTTTGAGAAGTAGATAAAAAAATGGCACATAATAGAGCATGAGAGGTGATTTGAAACAAAATTAGGCTTGAACCTAGAATATTCAATCAAAATTAACCTTGTGAGTATTTAAGCCTAATTGTACTCCTATTTTCGGAGTAATATACCTTCTTTTGGTGTGAATTTGGCTGAATATGTGCACTAGTCTCTAGAACTTGCCTTCAGTCTTTATTAAGAATATGTCAAGTGTGTAGTATGATTGAGGAAATGATCTTAGGCATTTTTATTTAAGTCTATTTTGAGCCGTGAAATGTTGCCTTTGTACCACAAGTTTAGTATTTATCCCTAGCTAGCCCACTTGAGCTTTAAAGCCTTATTCTTTCATAGCCTAACAATGTCAGCCGAAAATCTTTCGATTTAACTCTTTGGCCTTAATTGGATTAATCAAGTAAGAGGGAGGAGAATTGGAAGGTAGTTTGGGTGAAAATGTTTGGAAAGATATGGAAAATTAGAGGATATTCCAAAGATAAAGGGAACAAAGAAAAAGAGAAAAAAAGATAGGTGAAAAACAAAGAGAAGAATAGCCTCTCCTGGAAAAAAAAAGTTTAATGTTTATAAGTTATTTAGTATTATTGAGGAGAGGCTAGGAAATCAAAAAGTGCTTAAATTATTTGAGCTGAAGAGAACAGTTGGGTAGTCCCAAAAGTGTGGTACCCTTATAGTTGATTGTAATCTCTAAAGCACTCAAGTTATAAGGTTTATCGAAGGTGAAGAAGTCATTTCTTTTGGGATGATTTACTGAGATTTGAAGAATGAGGTTGAGTGATTATATTGAGAGGTAGTTGGGTTAGACATAACTTGATTAGTCCAATAAATAGTCACTTCTATCCAAATGTATCCCACCTTACCTTAAACCCACATTACAACCAAAAGAAAGACTTTTTTGATCATTTTTCACACACATAAAGTACGAGGTCTAGTCTATACGATTGACAAACATATCGTAGGCTTTGAATGTAATTCAATATGAGTGGACATTATATTAGCCTAAACACTTGTGAGATGAGTGTAACACTTACCCGGACATTATATTAGCCTAAACACTTGTGAGATGAGTGTAACACTTACCCGGTGAGGTTGAATAATTCGAAAGTTCAAAATCTCGAGATTAGTTGTTTTTCGCGTTATCTCATATGCTCAAGTGAATTGTGTTGCCTAGTTGTTTTAAGAAAAATCAGTCTAAAATTGAATTGATCATCTAATCGCCCTAAAAAAATGCACAATCACTTGTATTCTTTGTGTCTTTTGTTATGTTGTCCGGGACGAAAAACAGTTTAAGTTTGGGGGATTTTAATACACTTTAATTATGCATGTATTTAGGTCTATTTAGGATCATATTTTATATCATTTACGTGCATATTTAGCCGACGTTCATTTATATTTATCATATTGGGTCATTTGACGTGTTTCGACTTGTTTTAATGTTAATTAGGTAATTTTATTTCCATTTGGATGAAGTTCGAAGAAGAAACAAGTCAAATAGGTTCAAAATGGACGAAAAGGGAGTTAAAGGAGCAAAAGGATCGACCACGGCCACGTCTATGGCCGCGGCCACGTCCAAAGTGGCCTAGAACATGGAATATACACTGCCTAAAAACCACGGTCGCATCAAATATGGAACGCGGTCGCGTTGAAAAGTGTCCCGAACGTGAAGTTTTCTGTCAGCTTGACACACCTCTAGTATACTGGCAATATCTAGATATCTACAAATCCGATTGAGTTGCAATTGGTGGCGTTAGAAAGCTGATTCAAAGGGCTACAACATTTGCCGGAAGAGACAAATCCCAAAAATGCATGGAAGACCCTTAAAAATGGATTGGAAGTTAGACCTGAAAATTCGTCTGCGCAAATGGTGTGTGGGCGCGTCAAAAGGCCAACACGGCCGCATCAAAATCGCCCGTTTTAAGGTATTTTGGGTAAAAATTGACGTGTTCACGTCATAGCTTATGCACGGCCGCGTCAGAAGTCCTATTCTACGAAGATTTTCTAATTTTAGTAGGATTTTGATCCTATATTCCCAAAGATTCGTCCCCAACTTTATAAAAAGGACCCCAAGCTCGAGTTTTATCAAGGAGGATAAAATTACAACATATATTCTCATACTTTTACATCGGAGTAGAAGCCGTGAGAGCAAGAAGACGAAGATCAACAAGCCGACAATCGGGTTTAATTATTCTTTGTTTAGTTTCAAGTTCTTAACAATGTTTTCCTTGAATTCTTGTTTTGATTTGTTAGTAAACATGAGTAGCTAAACTACTAGTGTCCTAGGATTAGAAAGTAGGGTTTTAACAATGTTGATTTAGTTATTTAGTAGGGCTAAACTACTAGTGTTGCCTAATAGATAATTAACTGGTTTAAAGGTTTATAAGTTAGATATTAATCATCATTAGTTTAATTCCTGACTACGAAATCCTAGGATACCTTCTCGTTGGTTGGAATTTCCTCGTTAGTTAAAATAGTTTATTAGTATATGCAATTTAGTTTAATCAATTCATGCACACAATTTTAGTATCTAGTTAGGATAATCTTAGACAATTAGGGTATCGAACTACGTTAACCCATTCCCTGTGGATCGACCTTGACTTCTGCTATATCCATCTACACCCGTACACTTGCGGTATTTTAGGGTTAGAAATTAGGTCTGTCAGTAATCCTGTTTGGTACGCTGTGTTCTTCAATTATTGTATTGTCATCGTAAGAATTGAGTTGTGTATCTTGGAGATGATTAATATCGTAGAACCGCAAGCACCGGCGGGGGGATCCGGGTTGGGAGAAGGAGGGGGTATTAAACACTAGCCTTCAATATTGATAGGACTAATTCTAGTCCCGCTCATTCAATTTTTGTAGTCATTTGTTTTACACCTACA
Organism: Ajuga chamaepitys; assembly: GCA_958295605.1. Classification (NCBI taxonomy): domain Eukaryota; kingdom Viridiplantae; phylum Streptophyta; class Magnoliopsida; order Lamiales; family Lamiaceae; genus Ajuga; species Ajuga chamaepitys. The sequence goes on from OY282498.1 coordinate 29,133,868, forward strand.
CACCTAAATTTTTCGAACAATTGGAACTAAAACTTTGAAATAAATTACAATCTTTAACCATAAACGACTTTCTTTACATTTGATAACCTTCTCAAAAATTAGAAATCTTAGTTTGGTCAGGTCTGAGCTTTTAATTGATCACTTTACATTTTTTCGGACTAAAATAAAACTAGAAGATCACAAGTGTTTGAAATTATTAAAGTCGTGATTAAATTGAAAAATCGTAAAAGTGGACATAAAATCGTAAAATTATAAGAGTAAATGGTACACGTGTTCATGTATGCATTTTAGGTCGAATTAAGTCTCATTTTTAATGACATTTGCATGCATTTCTGACCGTGTATTGTTCATTATTGTTTTATTGGGCAAATTGATGCATTTAGAATCGTTTCATAACAATACGGGTAAATTAATACCAAAAGTTGAGTCTCGAAGGAGGCCAAAACAAAGAACGAGCCAAGGATGAAAAAGAGGATGATGAAGAATATTCTTCATTCAAGCTAGGACAACATAGTTTACGACCAATGCAATCGAGCTTGCGAATTTTATGTCGTATCTGCTCCGTTGTCTGAATTCATAATGCGTTTGACTATTGAAGACTAGAGAGTTTATTCTAAGAGTCAATATGTTGGGTAGATTAATCGAAGCACTTATTTCGGTTAATTACACTTAAGAGACAACAAGTTTAATAGAGCTTGCTATTAATCTTGGAGTAGGGATTGTTAGTGAATTCAACTCCTAAACACACAACTAGACAGAATCTGGAATTCGCACAAAGATCAATCTGAAAAACACACACTCAGTTCGGCCAGAGTTGTGACCGAACTCGACTTGCGCAGAACAGGAAATAGAAATGGATCACACACAGCTTTTACGTGGTTCGTTCAAGATGAACTACATCCACAGAGGCAAGTCACACCCCAATCCACTAAGAAATCCAACCAATTACAGAGAATACACTCAAGAAACAAAATGCCCAATTCTGGAACAGATTAGGGCAGAAAACGTTCTCTCTCAAAATACTCTCTCTAATCTAAGAAACAAGGAAATTGCTCGACGTAGTGTTCTTCTCCTTGATGAGAGCTTTACAATGATATAAGAATTGGAGCTCGAATGTAACCGTACAAAAAGATCTAACTGAATCAAGTTGAGCTCAGCTACCGGACAAAAACGACGGTTTTCTTCGTCACAAACTCTGAAACAAACTTGTCACAAATGACGGTTATCCTCAACTGCCACGAACCCGGCTCATTCTGAACAGCTTAGCTTCTTGATGCTCAAACCCGGTTCAAACCTCCGGTTCTTCACTTCCTGATCCCGGTTCCACATTCCCAACACACCATATTACAAAGTATAGCTCACTTGATGAGATTGAACACCACCTCAGAAATCTCCACCTCAATGAATCAAGTGTGCCTCTTCCTGCCTCACCACTGCCTTTCTGTTTAATACTCTTCATGACATTGCTCAAGCTGCAGCAAGCTCGAACAATGCTCCACTTTGTTCCCAGGTACACCCTTGGTAAGAAAATCAGCAGGGTTATGCAATGTGTGTACCTTCTTCACCTCCACAGAACCAGAATCAATGATATCTCTAGCAAAATCTAACCTAACATCAATGTGTTTTGACCTTTCATGAAATGCTTGGTGTTTCACAAGATGTAAAGAACTTTGATTATCACAGTAGATTGCCACACACTTCTGCTTGATATCCAAATCTCTCACAATCTCTTTCAGCCAGATTGCCTCTTTGATAGCTTCAGTTAAGGAGATATATTTTGCTTCTGTTGTTGACAGTGCTACAACTGATTGTTGTACACTTCTCCAGCTGATGGCTGTTCCAAATAAGGTAAACACAAATCCAGAAATAGATTTCCTTGTGTCTATGTTTGCTGCAAAATCAGAATCAGCAAACCCCTCCAATGCAACAGTACTTCCATCCACTTTCTTTTCAAATTTCAGTGACAAGTTCACTGATCCTTTCAAATACCTCATCACATGTTTCAAAGCTTCCCAATGCTCACCTCCTGGGTTTGACATGAACCTGCTTACTAAAGACACAGCATAGGCCAAGTCAGGCCTGCTACAAATCATTCCATACATAAGACTTCCAACTCCACTTGCATAAGGGATATTGCTCATATGTATGATTTCCTCTTCAGTCTTTGGGCATTGTTCTTTGGAGAGTTTCTTCTGTAGATTAACTGGAGTGGAGAGAGGTTTGGCTTCATGCATATGAAACCTCTCCAACACCTTCTGTAGATATTGCCTCTGAGATAACCAAAGAACTCCAGCTTCTCTGTTTCTTAGAATGTTCATGCCCAAAATCTTCTTGGCTTCTCCCAGATCTTTCATGTCAAATTCAGTATTAAGTCTATCCTTCAACCATTGTACCCTCTTCTTGTTCCTGCTGGCAATTAGCATATCATCCACATACAATAGAAGGAAGACTTTATCTTGCTTTGAACCTTTGTTGAAGTAAACACAACTATCATAAAGACTTCTTACAAAGCCAACACTGATCATGAAGTCATTGAACCTCTTATTCCACTGTCTTGGACTTTGTTTGAGTCCATATAGTGACTTCTTCAGCAAACAAACTTTGTCTTCTTGTTCAGGAACAACAAAGCCTTCTGGCTGTTTCATATATATCTTCTCATTGAGTTCTCCACGTAAGAATGCTGTCTTTACATCCAGTTGTTGTAATTCCATGTCCTCTTGTGTAACTTTTGATAAAAGCAACCTGATTGAGCAATGCTTTACCACTGGAGGGAAAACTTCATTAAAATCAATTCCTTCTCTTTGTGTAAAGCCCCTAGCCACCAATCTTGCTTTAAACCTCACCTGTTTGGATCCTGCTGTCTCTAGTTTCTTCTTGTATATCCATTTAGAGCTTACAAGTTTCTGACCTTTTGGTTTATCCACCAATATCCAGGTCTCATTCTTTTCCACGGACTCCATCTCTTCAATCATTGCCTGTATCCAGTGTTCACCTTCTTCACAGTCTAGTGCTTCTTTAAAACTACTAGGCTCTTGTGATTCCAGGTCTTCAGCAACACTCAAGGCATAGTAAACACTCTCTGCTTGACCATAGAAATCAGGTTTGTTGATTGTTCTTCTAGGCCTGTCCCTTCCAATGCTGTATTCTCTGACATTTTGTGAAGGTCCAGTTTGTTCTTCTTCTTCAGATGATGAATCACTATCTTGTAGATTTTCTTGTGGTTGAGGTGTGTGATTATCTTCAGCAGGATGCTCCACCTGAATTGATATCTCTTCTGTCTCTTTAGCACCATCAAATTCTTCCTTAGAGCCTGTAGAAGTATAAGCCATCACATTCTCATTAAACTTTACATCTCTACTTGTGATTATCTTCTGATTTCCCTTCTCTAAGCACCACAATCTGTAGCCCTTTATTCCATCCGGATATCCAAGAAATACACATCTTAGAGCTCTTGCATCTAGCTTGTCTTGCTTGACATGGACAAAAGCAAGACACCCAAACACCCTTAACCCTTCATAACTTGGTTTCTGTCCACTCCACACCTCTTCAGGTGTTTTGAACCCAATCACTGATGAGGGTGACCTGTTAATGAGATAACATGCTGTAGCAATGGTTTCTCCCCAAAATACCTTTGGCAACCCAGCATCCAACAGCATACACCTCACTCTTTCAAGAAGAGTCCTGTTAAGCCTCTCAGCAACTCCATTCTGTTGAGGATTCATTGGAACAGTCCTGTGTCTCTTGATTCCTCTTTCTTCACAGAAGTTTGTAAACTCAGTAGATAGATATTCCAGTCCATTATCAGTCCTAAGGTGCTTCAGCTTCTTCCCTTTGACATTCTAGGCGTTGCAATTGCGAATTCACACAAAAACTTATAGATTTTGGTTTTCTAGCTCTACAGGTATATGTTGATGATGTATCACACATATATAACATTTTATTCATAGGTTACATTTTGTAATGACATTGTAATACTTTTATAATTTCTTTTTGTAACACTAGTAAGCAATGCCTAAACTTAACGACAAGTTTATGGTAACACTTTAATTGATTATTTGGTAACACAAATTTTGTTTTGATCCACATACTAACGAAAGAGATATAAAGAAAAAGAAAAATACAAATGCCTTTTTTCAAGAGAAAAAAACCAATAAATTCTTTTTGAGTAAAAACTAGAAAAATCTATAATAAGCGCAAAGGTTATGGAAATGATACACTATAATTAATTTAAAGTCGTTGTCTCACTTTGACTAGGTGGACTATTTTTTTCCTGACTTCTCTTGCTTAGTCCTTCTTAGACCCTACTCAATCCCGCCAACGTTTTGCCTATGCGCTATGTAGGGATATAAAGATATTTTGTATATTTCTATTTCTGTAAATATTAGATAATTAGGAGATATTTTAAGTTGGTTACGTAATTTTGTTAGTGTTGTTACTTTAGGATAACAAGTCTTATAAACACCAACTCTATTACTGATGTTAACATTTCAAAATCTTTATCTCACAATACTTCAACAGTTTCAGATTCAATTTCTACTAATCTAGGAAAAGGTAAGAGGATTAGTGAACTTGTCCGGAATGCCCCATTAAAAATGATTAGATTAACAAAAGGGTTTTTTTATCCCGCAAGCATACGAAAGAAGACAGTGATAGTATAATTTCGATCCACAGAGAGGATATTCGTGTGAATTGACCGAAACATTGTTACATAAGTTTAGCTAATTGGATTTTGAAGATTGATTAAGACTATTATAGCAATAATTGGAAATAAAGCAAATGGTAAAAATATTCCCCGAAGCTCAGTTTCACCCAAGTGTTAAGGCCAATGTCCAACCTATACAATCCCGAATAAGTTAAGGTTATTCAAGTTGAATTTCTACCTAACTGGCATCCTAAATAAGGTGAAACTCCAAAATACGGTTGCGGTGCCACATTCCCCTAGGATTGGCGAATATACGAGATTTGATATAGAATACCTACATAAATGAATTATACAAGCTCAACCCCAAGCTCTGGGTTACCAACTATGTAAGACTAGAATAGATTAGTCTAACCTCTCTTATGCTAAAGACCGACATAGTGGCGTAAATCTTACACACGCAACTAGCCTAATTTTATCCATCCTAGTCGAGACCCCCTAGACACTATTCTCCCTTTTTGGGAGGGCTTCTCCTCCATAGGTCCCTCCTTACCAATTAGGTCTTTGTTAACCTAAAATTTCAGAATAAATTTCCCACCCGACTATTCTTAGTTGTAGCAATTAATTTCTCAACAAACTCAAGATCAAATTGGTTATCCTCGAAAGGGTAACAATCCCTAGCCTAGGAGCCAACTATAATATCTCAAATGCACAACCGAATAAACAAGACTAAGCTACCAAAAGCCGAGCGACCGTAATGCAAGCCTATAAACTTAGCCTTAATTTCAATTGGAAATCTCTACAAATTAACCAAGCCCAAATCCTAGGTTACCATACTTAAATTAACAACCAAAATAAAATGGACATCGACCCCCGGAGCTTGGGTTACTCCCTTACTTCAAGAAACAATAAGAACTACTCACAATCCATTCCATCAACAAAAACCTAACAATTAACATCATCAAGCAAGAATTGCAAGTATATAAAAATAAAGAGAGAAAGAGATAAGAAAAGCTTATAGAAGATGATAATCGGGAAATCTTCGATAAATCTTCAAGGTTTTCACTCCCTTGGCAATATTTCTTACAAATATTACCAAGAACCCTAGTTCTTCTCTTGTAGAGATAACAACCCTAATTACTAAAATGCTAAAAATTGAAAGTAAAGTAAGGTAATAAGTTCCAAAGTAAAAAAGTGTTTGGAATGAAGGAGGAGGGGGTATTTATAGATACCCACTCCTCGCCCTTACAAAAAGACTAAAACTAGCTGAAAAATATCGCTTTAGTAAGGGTACAAAAGTAAATTACGGGTTGAAATATAAGTGATCATATGTTGTCAGTCGAACCCCCATGTTCGCGCTTGACTCGGGCTTTGTGCGATTTCTGGGAAGAATTGGCTCATAATTAGCTCTTGCCCCAAACATGAATGTCGTAGGTCTTTGTCTCGCGGTCGTGTGGAAACTTGAATCATCCAATTTTGAGTCCGTATGAGAAAGTTACGTTCAAAAAATAAAATAACCCACAAAAAACAGTCCGACCAACCACAACTACCGCGCGAACTGCCGGACCCGACTGCCGGCAGTAGTTGGGCAAGGCTGGATTATGGGGATGATTTTGGACTGGCTTCCGGACTCGGCTGCCAGCGGCATGTGGGGTTTTTTCCTACTCCCTTCTTTATGCCTCCATCTTCCGTCGCAGTTTTTGTTGCCCTCCGATTAGTTGCTCGGCCCGACCCCTTCACGACTTTTGTTTGCGACTCAAAGATCTTCAAGTCAGTCTTTTATCAGGTGTTATTTAGGCCCATTTGGGCCTTAGTTTATGAGCCGGAATGGGGACTACGTGTGATCGACCTCTTCCTCCATCCTTCGTCTTTTCGAGGCCTTTCTCCCATTTTCTCGGCTCGATTCCTTCACAACTTTTGTTCGTGACTTAGTGATCTTCAATATGGGTTTGATGCCTGAAAATTTTGGGCCTGTTTTAGCCTCAAGATGCAGACTAGAGTGAGAAAATGGGCATGAACGATCTTTGTGACCTCCTGGGTTACCTAACCTTCAAAATATAACTAAAAGAATACCCAAAAGCGCATCAAACCATATTAAAAAAAAAATCCAACCCAGAATTATAGTTAAACTCATATTCACGTGTGAGCATGACAATTACACAATTAAAAATAAACATGAAAAGCACTAGAAAAGCGGTAATTTTCACGTACATCAATTAGAAATCCACCTTCTTACTTAAAAGATTTCGACTGTAATCAAGTGTCTAGTGAGTTACTATCTGATGAGTCTTCCGTTCCTCAATCAGGTAATGAATACCCACTTGTTATATGTTAATACAAATGTATTTAGTAGTGAGTATTTGGACTATATTGGCAATATATCTGTTTTGAAAGAGCCAACTTCATACTCGCAAGCTTGTAAAATAAAAGAATGGGTGGATGCTATGGATAAAGAACTTGTTGCCTTAGAGAGTAATAAAACTTGGATATTGACTGAGTTACCAGAAGGAAAGAATGCCGTAGGTAGCAAATGAGTTTATAAAGTTAAGTTAAATCCTGATGGCACGGTAGAAAGATATAAGGCTTGTCTAGTGGAAAAAGGACACACACAAATTTATGGTGAAGATTACATTGATTCTTTTCGTCATGTTGTAAAAATGGTTACCGTTAGAATACTATTTGTTGTTGTTGTTGTACAAAATTTGCCTATTTTTCAGTTAGATATAAATAATGCGATTTTACACGACTTTATAGATAATGAAGTCTATTTGAAACCACCATAAGGGTACTCTAAAGCAAAAGTAGGTCAAGTTTGTAAGTTAGAAAGGAATATTTATGAACTGAAACAAGCTTCTAGGCGTTGCAATTGCGAATTCACACAAAAACTTATAGATTTTGGTTTTCTAGCTCTACAGGTATATGTTGATGATGTACTTACTAGTTACATATGTGTACACTATAAAATATCTAGGTTAACTAGATACTTTCTTGGTATTGAAATAGCGAGAAGTGAATCAGGGATATACTAAAGTCAACGTAAATATATCATAGATATATAAACTGATATTAGCTTAACTGGCTGTAAACCTGCTTCGGTTCCATTACCTATTGATCTTTCATTGAGTTCCACGCAAGGTGAACCCATGGAAGAACCAGATATAACATACGCCGTATGACAAGTAAGTCAATTTGTAAATCAACCTTTGGTTGATCACTAAAATGCAACAATACATATAGTGAAGTATTTAAAAAGTTGCCTGTTTCTAGGACTTTTTTATGCTTCTACTATAAACTTAACTCCAACTGCCTATTGTGATGCAAATTGGGCATCATTGAAAGATACTAGACGATCAATAACAGGCCACTGCGTATTCTTGGGGACATCTCTTATTTCATGGAAATCAAAGAAGCAAACCACGATTTCTAAATCCTCTATAGAAGCTGAATAGAGAACACTTAGTTCAACAGTTTCCGAACTTCAGTGGATATTGTATATACTTCAAGATCTAAAGCTTTGCAATCCAAAACGATTCTATTGTTCTTCGACAACAAAGTTGCGATACATATCATGGCTAATCCAGTATTCCATGAACGTACCAAGAATTTGGAGATTGACTGCCACAACGTTCAAGAGAAATATAAAGAAGGATTTATCGACCTCCAGCATATACAATTAAAGAACCAACTTGTAGATTTTTTCACCAAGATACTTGGCCCCACTTATTTTTGTTTTCTTCTGTCCAAGTTTGGACTACTAACTTTAATAGTAGACCAACTTAAGGAGGGGGGGGGTATATAAAGATATTTTGTATATTTGTATTTCTATAATATTGGATAATTAGGAGATATTTTAAGTTGGTTACCAAGTTTGTTAGTGTTGTAACTTTAGGATAACAACTCTTACAAACACCAACTCTTCATCTTTGCAAACACAACTTTTACTTTTAGATCTATAATGAAAACTTATCTTTGCTCTTTATTTCGAGAGATCTGTTCTAGAAGATTTCTTGTGTAGCTTCTTCACGCTAGGCCTACACCCGACTAATATATAGCGTCTTTTAGGACATTGATAATTATATAATAATTTAACAATAGAAATTGGGTAAATAGTTTTTTATTCCATTATGTTTCACTATTTTTTATTTAAAGATATTATCTTTGGTCATTTCAATTTTGGTCCTTAACTTTTAAAATTCAACAACTAATTCTTGTCACTGCCTATGACTGGTAATGTTTAATTTTTCAAATTTACCGACTTTCAAAAGTTAAAGAACCAAAATCGAAAACTTAATGGAATAAAATAACTATTTATCCTAAATAATTTGTTTAAGATTTATATTTGTGATTTTGTATACACTCAGTTATTATTTATAAAAAATATACAATGTTTGTATTCGTGTGTTTGTGTCTACAACGTTCCACCCATTTCGCCCTTTTGTCTACCACATCCCATCCTATTAGTTTTCCCCTTTTATGTCTACTTCATCCCACCCAAATCAATTGTTTGCCCTTTCACCCTTAACATGAACTTGAAGCCATCTGAATAAGAAAAGGAAGGAAATTTAATTAAGAGATTGGAGATTCAAGTGCATATGTGTGCATATTAATTCCTAGAAGCTTCAAGGTAGATATTTAGAATAGTGGCCGTATACTAGCACTTGAAAATGGGGTTTCAACTGGGTTGTGGTTGAAACAATTGAACTCACTCAATTGATCGAGGGCAAAATCACATTGAGATTGATCTTGGGCAGGAGAAGGTTCAATAACATGTACGCATTACTAATTTTTCTGCTAATCTTACTACCATTGGTTCTAACTAATTAATATAAAATAGAAATCATTTCAATCTTGTTCCCATGATTAAAGAGAAAAAGTAGAGAAACAATTAATTGTCTAAGCTCAGGCCTTATGTGTAAATGTGACTCTAAGTTCAGGTCTTATTGGATATTCCCGGCTAGTTTGTAATATGGAAAAGGTAAGATTAATTCACTTTTTCTGCTTGTACAACTTACATATTTATTTATTTTTATTTTATTATAACATTTTTCTCCCTTAAATAGGTGGATCTTAGAGTAAGTGAAAATTTTAATATTTTGGAATTTACATTATTCCCTTGGTTATTCAATGTAGTGCCCAATAGTGAACTTTCTATTTGGAGTGTTTTGCATTAAGATTGGATGATGGATAATGATGCAAGTGGTTGGTCTAATTTTCCCCGATCTAGTAATGAGTATGCAAGAGGAGTAGAAAATTATATAGATTATGCATTTTGTACTAGAGCAGAGGGAGATCAAATAGTTGCCCATGTAAGGAGTGTTATCACCATTTTTGGCATCGTAGAGATAAAGTGTATAATCATTTGATTGTTAATGGCTTTAGTCCAGAGATGAATGGCTCAAGGGGAAGGGTATTTCCTCTTTTTCGAGTATGGAGAGTGATGCCATGCATGATGACATAGACAACTTGATACATGATACTCATGGGTCTAGTGGGAAACTTTCCAGACAACCAGCAAGGAGGATCCATTGATAAAATGAATTGGGTGACATTTTAGAGGCTAAGAAGTTTTTTAAACTGGTTGAAGATGGTAAAATTAGAGTTATATCCAGGGTGTAAATCAGTTTCTAAATTATCATTTATCATTCGGTTGTACATTTCCAAGTGTGTTCATGTACTTAGTGATTTGGCATTTCCTGAGCTTTTCGAGATTATCCAAAAATTGATTCCTAAAGCTGAATTACCCAAGTACTTTAATGAAGCAAAGAAATTGGTGAAGAATTTGGGCTTCATTATCAATAGATTGATGCATGTCGTAATGATTGTATGCTATTTTAGAAGGATCATGAAGGTGCCAAATCTTTCATGTTTGTCATGCTCCCAGGTGGAAAGAGGTTGAAAAAGAAGAAGAAAATAATGAGAATCATTTGCCTAAACATGCTCGCCAGATTCTAGTCAAACTGGTTTGGCACTTCCCCTTGAAACCAAGACTCCAAAGATTGTATATGTGTGTTGAAACTGCTAAGTATATGAGGTGGCATGATAAGCAAAGACCTAAAGATAGGAATTTACGACATCCAGCCGATGGTAAAGCTTGGAAAGACTTAGATTCCTTGTATCCACATGTTGCCAAAGATTCTCGTAAAGTACGGTTGGGACTTGCTCATGATGGATTTAATCCTTTTCGAACCATAGTACATGGCCGGTGGTTTTAATTAATTACAATCTACCACAATGGTTGTTTATGAAGCCATAATATCTTATGTTATCTTTACTCATCCCAGGACTTGTCTCCCAAGAAATGACATTGTAATTTACCTTCAACCTTTGGTGGAAGAGCTAAATGATTTATAGGATTTTGGGTTGCAGACATATGATGCCTCAAAGCGCCAAACATTTCAAATGCACATTGATCTAGAATCAACAACGAGTGACTTCCCAGGCTACGCCACGTTGTTTGGTTGGAGCACCAAAGGCATCTTTGCATGTCCGTATTGTCACTATGAAATTGAGCACTTGTACTTGTTGAGAAATGGGGAAAGAGAGAATAGAGCAGCCCCGAATCCTTTAATAGGAGCTAAAGTGCTATATTAGTTGAGAAACTTCAAAAATAAGTTTGGGAAGACACAACCGAGAAATTAAAGATGTAGATTGCCCATGGAGGAAAATCTTGTTTTTTCAATATATATTATTGAAAGCATAATGCATCTCGCCATCGTTTAGGTCCCATGCACATAGAAGATCACCATTGATAGCATTCTCCGTATTTTGTTAGGCATGCCAGGTATCGAGACTAAATCAATAGGATCACCTAAATGATCTCCCATATATTTTTTATTTATAGAAATGATTGTATAAGATTTGTTGTATCTTTACTTGAGCACTTATCTCTACCCTTGTAACTATATATATGGGTCATCAATAATACACAAATATATGAGTGATAATTATCCTTCTTATATGGTATCAACTTAACTATCGATCCTTACGCTACTTTCTTCCACTGCCACTTTTCTTCCTTTCTTCCAATGGCCGTTGTCATTCCCCCTTCCATGGCTGAAACATTGCCTTTCTCCACCCTTGTCCACATGTTGACGATTAAGCTTACGTTAATCAATTACCTCTTATGGAACAACCAACTGATTTCGCTTCTTTCTTGGCAAGATTTGGTTGGTTACGTGGACGGATCTCTCCCACCGCCACCCATGCACCTTCAGGCGAATGGCATCAAGACTCCCAATTCGGCTCATGCCGACTGGCTTGCCCATGACAGATGTCTACGCAGCCTCATCCTTTCCTCCCTCTCCAAAGAAGCCATGGCCGAAATGCTTGGTCGTGAAACCTCTCATGCCGTCTATCTCGCTCTTCACCCTGCTTATCAACCATCTTTCATCGCTAACATTTAGGCTCTCAAGGAGGACCTTCACACTCTTCACAAGGACGATACTTGTGTTGCATAATTTGGTCACAGATTCAAACTTTGCTTGATCGTTTAGTGGCTCTTGGCTGCTTGGTACACATGTTCATGCATACATTTTAGGTCGAATTAAGTGTCATTTTAATGACATTAGTATCCATTCTCGACCGTATATTGTTCATTATTGTTTTATTGGGCAAATTGATGTGTTTGGACTCGTTTCAGAACAATACAGTTAAATTAAGACAAAAAGTAAAGTCTCGAAGAAGTCCGAAACGAAGAACGAGCCAAGAATAAAAAAGAGGCTGATGAATATGGTTCATTCAAATCGTCGCGATCGTGAGTCGAAGTCGCACCCGCAACTAACCTGATGAAGAACGAGCTAAAAACCTCAACAATAGTTCGCAGCCGTGACCACCGTGCACAGTCGCGACCAAGTCGATGAGCGAAATAGCTGTATACCGATTGGCATGATTGGCTAGCACTCTTTTATTCATCCCTTGATCAATTGTTGAACCTTAATCTAGGATGACTATATAATTTTTACGGTTATTATCTGATTAGATTGTGTTTTGGGATCTTCTATGTTGTTTGATGTTATTGATTTACACTTATGAGTTGATTTATGATTTGATCACCCGTTTTGAGGTTCATTTGTGTGTTGCTAGGATTGAAATAGGAGATCATTCTTTTAGGACAACATAGTTTACGATCAATGAAATCGAGCTTGCAAATTTTATGATGTATGTACTCTGTTGTGTTAATTCGTAATGCATTTTGACTATTGAAGACTAGAGAGTTTATTCTAGGAGTCAATAAGTTGGGTAAATTAATCGGAGAGCTTATTTCAGTTAATTACACTTAAGTGACAACAAGGTTAATAAAACTTGTTGTTAATCTTGGATTAGGGATTTTAGGACTAATCTATCGGGTAATAACATCAATTACATAGTTAATCCGGGCTAAGGGGATACTAGATCAAGGGTTAGATTCTATTTGATAACTAGATTCTATTTGATATCTTAAAATAAAAAATCGTTTCATTGCTTTTAATTGAGTTTCTAGTCTATTAAGTGCTTTTGGTTAATCTTTGCTTTGGCTAATTGCATTAGTGGTTAGTTATTTGATATCATCCGAAACCCCCCATTTGTATTGTTTTCTTGTTTTGTTTATATTTTTGTCAATCAAGTTGTTTAATACATAAGACAAGATCCGTTCAATCGTTCCTCGTGAGATCGACCCTCTACTTACTGCTCTACTAGCTTGAGTAGTTGATTTAGGATAAGTATAAATCACATACACTAATTTTGTTGTGGTTACGTTCGACGACACAAAAATCACACAAACCACTGCTCCTCAAATGAGGTTAAAATATCTCATTGGTGTTTGCAGGGTTTGGGCCCGCAATTCTCTACCTTCTCTGCTGCTCACATGGTCATTACACCACTGACTCATTTTCGTGATCTTCTTCCCTAGGCGATATGTTCGAGCATTCGCTCGATTCATCTCCGGCTTCCCTAGTTGCCTGCATTGATGACTGCTCCCACTCCCAATCTTCCGGTCGTCACAATTTTGGTGTCGGACAAAATTCTGGTTGCACTCAGTCGCATCAGCGCCACTCTGTTGGACGTAATTCTTCTTCCTAGCAAACGCAGAACTCCTCCCATCAACGCCTCTACAACAACAAGGGACGCAATAGCAGTAAGCCTCGCTACATTACCAAGTTGATCATATTCTCACATATTACCCCGAGCGTTTCAACCGCTCTCCGTCCTCTGATTCTGCCAACCTCGATGAAGCATTCAACGTCTCATGTTAGATCACTCCATCTGTTGATTCAGATTGGTATTTTGATGCGGGTGCATCTGCTCATATGACACCATCATCGACTTCTTTGGATTCCTCTGCATCTTACTCTGGTAATGATCATGTTCTAGTTGGTAATGGACATGCTTTAAACATTTCTTACACTAGTACTTGCTCCTTAAATAAGTTTGTCCGATTACTCAACGTTTTAGTTGTTCCCGAACTCACTAAAACTTGGTCTCTATTAGCAAATTGATGAGTGACTTTCTGGTTAATGTTGTGTTCACTAATCACTGCTTTACTGTTTAGAAACAGGACATGGGGGAAATTATGGCAACAGGATAGCGTGAACGTGGCCTTTACATATTGGAGAAGAGTCAACATGATTTTTTACAGGCTTTATATTCTAGAAAATTGTTTAGTTCTTTTGATTTATTGCATTCTCATTTGGGCCATGTGTCGTTTGAAGTTATTAAACTTTTAAATAAACGTGGACATTTATTAGTTACTTCATTGCTGCCTAGTCCCACTGTTTGTTCTTCTTGTCAAAAGGCTAAAAGCACTAGATTATCTTTTCACACTAATCCCAAACATGCTAACCGGGTATTACAACTTGTGCATTGTGATCTATGGGGAACTGCCCCGGTTACCTCTACATTGGGCTATCGCTGCTCTATTTGTTGACGATTTTTCCCGATTCTCTTGGTTGTTCCGAAATCGAAATTTTTGGATGTCTTCTGTCATTTTCAGGCTTCTGTAGAAAATCAATTTACGTGCAAAATCCAAACTTTTTTACGGAGTTCACAAATAATCGACTTTAAATTTTTTTTGGTAAATGTGGCACTCGGCATACAATGTCTTGTCCATACACACCAGCTCAGAAAACGCGAACACCGGCATATTACTGTAATTAGTCTCTCTACACTAATTCAGTTACATGTCTCGTCTACATTATGGATTGATGCTTTCAGCGCTGCTGTTTATACAATCAATCGTCTTCCCACCCTTGTGCTCGATCACAAATTGCCTTTATGAGGTCTTGTTTGCTCAATCACCAAATAATGCGAATTTTCATCCTTTTGGGTGCTCTCTTTTTCCATGTCTCTAGGACTATGCCACAACTAAACTTTCCCCGTGCAACATGCCCTGTATCTTCATTGGTTACAGCTCGAGCCACAAGGGATATAGCTACCTTGATCCCATCACTTCTTGGACGTACATATCCTATCATGCCCAATTTGATGAAACTAGTTTTCCCTTTGCAGAAAAAGGCTCAGCTGCTGGGCCGGCCAATCTAGAAATTTTAGCTTTCTTGGATTCTAGTCCAGCTTACTCTACCCAGGCCCAATCTATTCCTCCTTTGGCCTCAATCTCCGGCCCAACTACTGTCACTGGCCCATCTCTTGCACCTGGCCCATGTATGATGTGTCCAGCGATGGCAGCCCCAGGGCCTGCTGCCCCTCCGCCACAAACTCTAGCTTCACCACCAATCGACGCAGTGACTCCTCCACCAGCTGACGCCACCCCTGACCTGGCAGCGCCACCACCTGACCCGACACCTCAGCATATTCCTACCGCCATCTCCACTCATCCCATGGTCACTCGTGCCCGAGCCAGTGTATTTCGACCATGTCATATTGCTGACTTGACCTTCACCAAATCATCATCAACCCTCACTGCCCTCTTCGTGGATAAATTTCCTAAGGATTTTAAATCCGCCGCCAAGTCGTCCAAATGGCTCACTACCATGAATGAGGAAGTTGTTGCCCTTCATTCCAACAAAACTTGGGTTCTTGTTCCTCGACCGCATGGAACTAATATTGTCGATTCCAAATGGATCTTTCGAATTAAATACCTTTCTGATGTTAGCATCAATCGTTATAAGGCCCGCCTCATTGCGCAGGGGTACGCTCAACTCTCGAGCTTTAACTACACCCACTCTTTCAGTCTTGTCGTCAAAGCTGCCATCGTTTGTATTGTTCTCACTCTTGCAGTTATGCGTGGTTGGTCTCTTCACCAACTTGAAGTAAAAAATGCCTTCTTGAGGCATTTATCAATACTTTATATGGAACAACCTCCAGGGTATGTGGACCCCCGTTTTCCTGATCATATGTGTCCTCTCACCTGTTCGCTTTATAGCCTCAAACAAGCACCACGAGCATGGTTTCAGCGGTTCAGTGATTTCCTTGTTCGAATTGGGTTTCACTACAGTCAAGCTAACACATCTCTCTTCATTTTTCATCAAGGTACTCACTTTCTCTATCTATTAGTTTATGTTGACGAAATCATACTCACCGGTGATTCTCCACCTTTAATCTGACATCTTATTTCTCGTATTAATTAAGGAGTTTGCTATTAAAGATTTGGGCCGTCTAAATTATTTTCAGGGTCTGGAGGTTCATTACACTAATTCTGGTCTCTTTCCAAATGAGACGAAGTATCTCACGAGATCTTAACTCGTGTAGGACCCCTTGATTTCAAGCCCATCTCCCCTCCACTTGCCATAAATATTTTCTTAACTAGCGATGGTTCCCCTCATGATGCTCCTACCACCTATCGTTCTCTTGTTGGGGCCCTTCAATACTTAACCATCACACCCCTGGACCTAGCTTATGTTGTTAACTCTGTTAGTCAATATCTACATTCTCCGACTGAGGATCATTTTCTTGCTGTAAGGCGCATACTTTGCTACGTCAAATGAACTCTCCAGTTCAGCCTTACTATTTCTCGCAGCCCTACCGATCACTTATTGGCTTATTCTGATCCTGATAGGGCTCGTTGTATCAAGACTCGTTGCTCCACCTATGGCTATTCGATATTTATTGATGATAATCTCAGATTTTGGAGTGCTAAGAAGCAACTCACCGCTTCTCGAACCAGCTGTGAATCTGAATATCAGGCCCTTGCGAAAGCTGTTGCTGGACTTGTTTAGGTTGCTTATCTTCTACGAGACTTGAAGACCTTACCATCAACTTTGCCCAAGCTCTTGTGTGACAACAAAAATGCAATCTTTCTTTCCCAAAATCCAGTTGCACACAAACGGGCCACGCATATTGATATTAATTATCACTTTGTCCGTGATCTTGTCTCTACTAACAAACTATCTGCAAAGTTTTTCCCGTCCAATCTCTAGCTCGTCGATGTCTCTACCCATGTCTTGCTTGCAGGGGGTATCGAGACTAAACCAACATGATCACCTAAATGATCTCCCATACCTTTTTTATTTGTAGAAATGATTGCATAAGATTTGTTTTATATATATTTTAGCACTTATTTGTACTCTTGTAACTACATATATGGGTTATCAATAATACACAAATTTATGGGTGATAATTATCCTTCTTATACCGAGAAAAATAAAAGATAATCTAAATGCTCAATAGATCTAAAGGAAATGAGGATCAAAACATCTTTGCATCCTATAGAGTCTAATGATAATCGCTACATGTTGCTACCGGAAGCATGTTTTCTGATGACAAAGCAGGAGAAGACCTTGTTTTGTGAAGTTCTGAAGAAGGCAAATTTACCACAAAGGTACGCGTTGAATATTGTGCATTGTGTGCAAGTGAGGAACTTGAAAATAGCAGTTAAAAAAGTCATGATCCCCACATTTAATTCAATATTTACTTCAAGTTGCATTTAGAAAAACCCAGTGGTGGATCCAGAAATTGCAAACAGGTATGCACAATTTTGTGAAATACTAAAAACATAAAATCATACAATTTTAGAAGGAAAGAAAGTCCCGCGCTAAAACCCTCATTCCAAAAGCCACTGTAAAAGAAGTCTTACTACCATTCTTAAAAAAAAATGTTAAATGCTTCTATGCTAAAGTGTTGAATGGTACTATTCATTTGTTTATATTTCTTTTACATTATGTGGCCCAGATGTTGGTGTGTTGGGGCCCTTATCTCTTATATTTATCTATTAGTTTAAAATCTATTGAAGAATTGTAAACTAATAGTAGAGAACTGTTAAACATAAACTGCATAAAATATATAGATGATATTTTTTTTTTCAAAAAGCAAGGTATGCACCTGCATACCCTTAAGCTTATGTATGTCCGCCACTGAAAAACCCCTACCTAAGCATGTTGCTCCAGTTTTCATAAGATTAATTACCTTCTTTATAGGCATTTCCAATTAGGTATTAATCCTCAAAATTTGGACCATATGCAGCGTGAAATAGTTGAAATTCTTTGTAGATTTGAGAAGATATTTCCACCTTCATTTGTTGATATCATGATTCACTTACCAATGCATCTAGTTAATGAAGTTAGACTGAGTGGATCGGTCAGTGGTTGGTGGATGTAACTAATTGAAAGGTACCTTGGAAAATTAAAATCATATGTCCGGAACCGAAGTCGCCCGAAGGGCTCTATAGCAGAAGGATATTTGGCTGATGAGTGTTTAACATTTTGTTTAAGATATTTGCATGATGGTGTCAAGAAGTCCTTCCATCAAAGTTATGATAATGTTGCAACTGATGAAAAACAGTATGTTTTCCCTAAATTGGGTTATCCATTGGGTAGAAAAATAAACGGGAAGAGAGGAATGTATTCTCTGAAGATTCCTACTCAGTGAAATTTGCACATTGATATGTGCCATTTAATTGCCTAGATGCTCAAGTTGAGAAATACATCGAGTGAGTAATTATATAACTATTGTATATCCATCTTATATATTATATATGTTGCTTAGTTATTGAATGTTTATGGTATTATTGTCAATGCGGAAGCACCGTTGATGGAATATATATAAAAAAAAAAAAATAAGCAAAAGAAAAGGTGGAGGTAAGCTCAACAACATAGCCAAGAGTCTATAGACTGGTTTAGAGAAAGAGTGGTGGAGGATCAAGTTCCTAATTATATTAAGTTGTCATTAGTTCCTAGTACTATTGCAAGGAGATATGTTGGGTACTTCACTAATGGCTACAAGTTTTATATTCAGGAACGTGATGCAAAACGGAAAACACAAAATAGCGGAGTAACTTTGACGGCCTTAGCTTCAAGTTTTGCTAGTACTAAGGATGATAATCCTATTCTTGATAGTGTCACTTATTACGGGAGGATTCAAGATATTATTGAGCTAGACCATTGGTGTTCTTTCAATATCATCATATTTAAGTGTGAATGGTTTCGTGTGGAGAAAGATAAGTATGGTCTCACTCGTGTTAGTTTTAACAAGATATGTTATGCAGATGAACCTTTCATCTTGGCATCACAGGTGCATCAAGTCTTCTACGTAGAAGATCAAATTGAAGAGGGTTGTCATTACATAATGAAAAATTTACCGAATGAAATCTTCAACTTAGAGTAGCAAATAGAGGAATCGTATTTTGTCGAACATAATGAGTGTTCTGAAGAAAGGATAATTGCAGATGATGATGGTAATATGTGGTGTAGAGAAGGTCCTTCTAACGCTATCATTGATACGCACCACAACAGTTTACACGAGAAAGCACTTGTTGACAGCAATATGAAAAGCTCAGATTTAGATGAAACTGATTTGGAATGGATATATCCTTAAACTATAAAAACTAGATTATATCATAAGAGTTAATTTATTGAAATGTACAAGTCCAGGCGATGAATGTTCTCAGGTCATGGAACTTTAATTCATCAACTTTTGCAATATATCTTGTTTAATTTATTGGATTTATTTGCTTCCAAAGGCTTGAACTTTCATTTAAGCCTGCTCTTATTTGTTGTTTTGATTTAATCTTGTTTTATGATGGAATTTTGATGCTATGAAATTGGAATTTTAAAGTTCCACCTTTGAGTTCAAGAACCAGATGGGAGTATTATTATATTCTTTTTTTATGGATATTTGGATTTCAATTCAAATTTAAGCTTCCCTGTTCTGATTTGGGATTACTACAATTTTGATACGGAACTTTTAGTTGACTGTTTTCAACTATTGGGTTTTCTACTAAATTTTGTTGGCTTTTGATGAAGATCTAACTTAAGATATAATTTTTAGATGTCATATTGGAACTGTTGGGTTTTTTATATTTTTTTTTTAAAATTTGATGGGGTATG
The DNA here is from genome assembly GCA_958295605.1 of Ajuga chamaepitys. Classification (NCBI taxonomy): domain Eukaryota; kingdom Viridiplantae; phylum Streptophyta; class Magnoliopsida; order Lamiales; family Lamiaceae; genus Ajuga; species Ajuga chamaepitys. Next base: position 29,153,764 of record OY282498.1, read on the forward strand.
CAATTTTCACATGTTTATTATTTATTTGAGTTATTGATTGTTGCATACATTTTTTAAGAGATTCTTTTTTTATTTTTGGTGTATCAGGTGCATTGTGGGGATCGAGCTTCCTTGACCGGAGCAATTTGTGTACTTCGAATGGAGATTTTGTTTTAATGTTGTAACTGAATTCATGCTTTCATATACCTTGTTAGAATTTTTAATGTTGTTGCATCATTGAATTGCTCATGGTTAGTCATGATCATGTACCCATTGATATATGTCTGTATTCTGATGTGGAGTTGCTTATGTTGTTTAGTGAAGTTCAATACGTTTGACTACATAATAAGAATACATGAGATGGAAGTTTGTTTTCATTAAATTATTCCTTAAAAAATCTGATAGTGTTTAACCATTAACACCAACCTATGATATGAAAAAGAATTTTTTTGCAATAATTTTTTATTAGCTTCGATTAATCATCGTCTAGGCGTTTGATTTTTATAGGTTGTCTATGTTTTATTTCAATCCCTCTCCACCTAATCACGTCGTTGTCTAATCCTGCTTAGGCATAGGGGTTGCAGGCTCTAACCCAACCCATGGACCCGACACAAATGTACTAAGAGAAGCCCGCAACCAATCCGAGACGAATCAATTAACCCAGATTTGTCCCGAATCGACCTGAAATAAATAATTTACCTTAAAATGTGATAATTATGTATTTTCAAATCATTTTTGGTATATAATATGACTGGGCCCAAAATAAACACAAACCCGCCCCGATGATCAGAATAGTCACCTCTACCTAATTAATCGCTAGATTCCAATACTGTCACTACAACAAATAAGGGAATTAGTGATGAATGAAAAACGTCACCAAAAGTTATAAAAATGTCACAAATAATTATTTGGGACGAAAATATTTCGTTCACACCAAACGTCACATTATCCTAGTCGCTAATAGTATTTAGAGACAATTTTTCCAAAACGTCTCTAATACATTTTTTTAGTGACATTTCCTAATTGTCTCAAAATATTTCTTTTAGTCACATTTTCTTTAATTGTCTCAAAATATTTTTTTCTAGTGACATTTTCTTGATTCTCTCAAAAGATTTCTTCTAGTGACATTTTGTTTATTGTCGCAAAAGAGTTCTTTTTGTGCCATTTTTAATTGTCACAAAAGAGTTCTTTTAGTGACTATTTTTAATTGTCTCAAAAAATTCTTTTAGTGACGTTTTTTATAATTATCTGAAAAGAGTTCCTTTAGTAACATTTTTTTAATTATCTCAAAATAAAATATTTTAATGACCTTATTTTTATTGTCTCATAAAAATTCTTGTAGCTCCTATGAAACTATACAATAAATACATTGAACTCCGTACAATATATTTTAAGAATGATATTGCACTTGTAAATACCCTCAATTGAATAATTTTTTTAAACATTAATAAACCAACATCAAAAGACAATTTTTCAGTTGGTGTAATAATATTAACCTACATTGTCTATTTACAGTGGCTAGTTAGCTAATTATGGGATGTGTATAAGATAATCCTTGGCTGCTTGCAACCAGTAGTCTTCGTATTTCATCTGGGAAAACATAATATAAAAATTAAAATCAATTTCATAAAGTAATAATAGATATGCAACGTCCTAATATTTAAATCCACCATGACAGGAATTTGGACTAGAAAACACCACTTCATCTTCAGCTATCATTTCTAGAAAATTATTTTCTTTAAAACTAGTTTCTAAGTTGGGGCATGATCATGATATAACATCAATGAGAGGAATTTTATTTTTATAATGTGCTGGTTCGTTCTTATAAAAATGAGTAACTGAGGGAGTAGAGAACTACCTGAGAGTAAGAGAAGTTGCAGATATCTTTCTAACCTTAAATAAGTTAGACAAAAACAAAACAAAAAATTTCAGAGAGAAAAGAATAGATAGAATTGGAGCAGTTTGAATATTAGTTCAAATTGATCAAAAAATGAATAAAGTAATAGTAAGTAATTTGTTAAGTACTTTTGTTTTAGTTTCAGGAGAAAGAGGTGGGAGGCATAACAAAGGATGATATAATCAGTCAGCCATGACTACACTTCACAAAATCTAATTCAGAAATGAAACTGAAATTAAGTTAATGGTGGAAGCCAAGTAATCATTATGAATAACTACATTTATAAGAAGATACCAAGAACTATATATATTCATGTTTATCATCTTATTGTTTAATACCTCATGAATAGCATAATAACCACATTCCTAGAGTTCCCAATGAATTGTTAATTTCTCGAAAGGGATGCTTATGATAGTCAAAATGTGCAACTTCAGAGTCTCCTTCCTGTGTAAGAGAGACATGCAATTACTTGAGCATGAGAGAGAGAGAGAGAGAGACGTTGGAGTGAACCTAAACCTAAACAAAAGAAGAGCAGAATCAATAAAGATAGGGATCGAGTTGATAGTTGGAAGATTCTAGGTAAGAAATATTTGAAGTTTCTTGCAAATGAAAAATAATACGAAATTTTTGCACCAGGAAAAGTAAAGGCAAAATAAATAAGATGTTACTAGAGTTGATTACCTTTAAAACAGCTGCTCGAAATAAATCTGGACAAAAGTTAATAGCTGAAGCAACTAAAAATCCTCTAGCACTGTATCCCCAGCCAGCCAGCGTGGTTTCTTCCATGACCCCTCTTTCAATTAGAAACTTAGCACATGATATATAATCTTTTATAGAATTGAGTTTGTTAGTCCTCCTGCCCTCATGATGCCATTTTATACTTCTGCCACCTCCACCTCTGTAGAAACATCACCAAAATAGCCAGACACGAAAGCAATTAGTGGTCCACATAATATTATAAGAGCTAAACATGAAACATGTCCTTCTGTAGGCAAGAATTTACAGGAAAGAAAACAAACATCAGTCTATCTAAAACTCGTCCTAATTGATGAACTGATAGTAGAAATTATGGTCGGCTGAAGAAAACTAAACAAATAAAGTTCATAACTTTGTACACATAAACAGTGTAAATGGAACGTATTCATAAATCACCGAGCTAAATATATGGTTCACAGACCTAACATCAGCATAAGCAATAATCCAACCACGATCAAGAAGGCTCTTGAGCTCATTTCTCCATCTTTTATCAAGGATCTCACCGTACGCTCCATGGTCATGAAGTAATCCAGGATTTTCAACATTTTTCTTCTTGTGGCGCGAAGATAGGATGGTCAAAGGAACCAGAATCCCATCATCTGAAGGGACTTCATATTCTTCACAAGCATAATACTCGGCAAGATCATTCCATGCACCACCATCATCAGCGATATTGTCAGAGAAGTATTTGGATGTAGAGGACTTCTTACTACTGCTTACAGAAGATATTGATCCATATAACACGTGTGTTCTTTGATAAAGCAAGTTTTTCTGTTGAACTATAGTCCATTTCCTATTTAGCAAATCATAGTCAACCACTGCATCGGGCATCTAGGAAACAAAAATAATGATATAGCAGAAAATTATGCATAACAGATGCTATGAAACTATAAACAATCAAATTTGCAAACCATGATAAGCCATGCTACACAGCCTTATTCCCAAGATAAATCTTACTAAACCAGTTTAGATAATCACCAATAATTTACATTTTCCCCCATCTGCAGATTACTTTAGGGAGCAGTCCAGCAGAAACAAATGTTTATGAATGATGGATGCCAATATTATTCTAATGAACTGGTAAAAAAGTTGTGCATTAAATTTACCATCTCAGCATCAAAATATGTCTACATATCACATTCTTCTGACATTCCAATATTCTATTTCCAGAAGTCAAGAGAAAGGGTTGAGCTTTAACTCATTTAATGGCATATCCACCATAATTCCTATGCATGCAGAAGTTCATATAATTAAACAAGTATCTAAAAGGCATGTGGATTCACATAATAATAGAATGTTTACAACTCTACTATTAACACAAACAAGGAATATGTATAAAACTTTAGTTAATAAGCTAATTGCTTTCTCAGAAATTTGTGCAGAAGGCAAGTGAAGATGTAAATGTATGACCAGAATCTGCTGAGAGACCCTTAACAACAATTTCTTTCCCATTAGGTAGATGCCCCTATGATGTCAGCTCGTGTAAATGTATGACCAGAAGCACACTTGTTATATCGAGGAACAAACTTTTAAGAAAGAAAAGCAAGGTGGGGGGGATACATGCATACCATGTACTCGAACACAAAGTACAAGACATCATTCGCCCTTATAACTTCCTTGAGCTTTACTATTGTTGGATGATTCATCTTCCTCAATAACTGCCAAGAAAAATGCCAAGAAAGTACATGTAGATTAAAAGTATGTCCAAATTAATAGTATAACTAAAATCCATAGCATGTATATTTTTCTGAAACCACTTTAGAGTGGAACAACAACATTGTGAAAAACAAATCAGGATGTCACAATGGTATTTTGTCTCTTAATAGATGTTACCATATATATTCATCGATAACATGAGAAACGAAATAGAGAATACAACAAAATATCAAAATTGTAAAAACAAATCATGATGTTTGACAATATGGTGCGTAGTGATATATGCTTCTTGAAATGGAGACAATTAAAACAAATGAACCATGCACCATATCTTATCATACACAAATACTATCCACCAAATGAAGAAGCCTAACCAAGAAATAATAATCAAACTAATGTACATAAAATGAGAATTAAAATACAAAGGCAACCATAATGGACTGCTCAGATTTCAAAGTAGTGCAGTAATGTCGTAGTAATAATTGAGAAATCTACTTTACCATACCTTTTCTCCTTTTAATGTAAATAAATAAATAAAAAATCTACTTTTTCTTATTGATCCCTAAGTTTTTTATCCTAGTTCCAAGTTTCTTGTAATGCTGTAATAATAATTGGAAATTTGAACAACAGAAATCATATTATAAGTTAAGGAAAACTACCGTTTTGGTGCTACACTCCCGGTGCATGGTGCATTATTTTCACCATAATCTGATCACGCGTGTGTGCAAATATGTGGTGAAAAACTACGCAAGGGGTATAGTTGCGAACAAACTTAGATAAAAATAAAAGAAAATAAAAAGAAGAGATTAACACAAGAAAAAATGAAAGCTTTGCAAGTGTACTAGAGTTTGTAGGAAATGCCGAGTTCTGGGTCTGTTCAACTTCAAATGTTGTCCTATTTGCTCCTGTACACAGAGAAAAACAAAAAATTACAGCTTTAATTACAACTCAAGAAACAAAAGGAATATAAAGAATCAATGTACGAACCCCCTCGATTTCACTGCCTCAAGACTACCAGCTGGAAGAATCGCGCCTCTCACCATAATTACTATCAACAACTAGGCTTATCTAGCCAATCAAAAGCAATAGCATGATTATTCTTTAAGAAAATGGGTAGAACTTTGCATTATGAGTATGCCTATAATAGAAAGAGATTATTCTCATTTGCAAAAAGAATGCAAAATGACCCCCCACAAACACAAACATAGCTCATCTCAAAGCTTCATAAATTCCAAAATTAGAGAATAACTTCCACTTTCAATTTTAAACCATCAATTGCACAAAATTATGAGCTCTTTTCAATTCCTAATCCCTGCAATAATCCATAACAAACCACACACACTCATATTATTATGAAACTAGATGTCCACCCGTGCGATGCACGGGTCAGACTTCTTTGTAATACACATTCTAAATATATGCAAAATATTGTGATTTGTTAAAAACAATATGTACAGTCCGCATAATATTGATATGATATGTATGAAGATGTTGAAACTGTATGAAATTTAGGGGGACTGGAGAAAAATGTAAAGTAAATGTACTATATATACAAATTTGGCCCAATTGAAAAATAATAACAATTTACAAATTTCTAAAAACTTCCCTATAAACAACATTAACAGTAGTGTTGATGTATTTTTTTTCATCATCACAAATTAAAACTTTCAAACCTTTCCTAGTGGTGACTCGTGAAAAAGCAACATATAACTGATCATGACTAAAAACAGGCTTATGCAAGTAAAGGCCAACATTAGTTAACGATTGGCCTTGACTTTTGTTTATTGTCATGGCATATGAAACTGTAATAGGAAACTATCGTCGCTGAAATTTGAAAGGTACTTTTGAGTCTGAAGGAGTCATCGATAATCGAGGGATCAATACCAACTCACCTGCACTTGATCCAGTCATTATCTTCGCTTCGAGCACATGATCTCCTAGTCTGGTAAGAAGCAATCTTGTACCGTTGCACAAACCTCTGCTCGGGTCAATGTTCCTTAACAACATCACCGGCGTTCCCACCTTTAAATGTAGCTCATGATTCGGAATTCCAGAACACTTGACTCCGTTTAGGAATTCGGGAGTATGGACATTCATAGCAACATCTCCGGTCATATCTGACTTACTTGCGCTGTCGGAGCTGAAATACGGACGACTATCTCCAGTATTTTTCTCAATCATATACTGGTTTATAGAGTCAACAACATCTAAAGTCGGTGCAAGTATAGCACGATGTTGTAGATATTCAGGGTCATGAATCCTCTCAGAGAGGTTAGGATAAGTACTTTCGACAATAGTTGCAATTGGATCAGGACCATTCTGCAGCAATATATCATCAGGTATTCGTATGACCGACGAACCATCATTTCCTTCCCCAACGGTCCCATTTCCAATATCTTGTAACCATTGCGAAAATTCAGCTAAAGCTGAAGCCTCCGTTTCCGAACCCACACTTTGTAGCCTCATATTCTTCGTCAACCGAAGAACTTCGCAAGAGTTCCATATATAGGATGCGTTAATCGTTGCATTGACAATATCTTGTCTTCGACCTTTTGGAATAACCGGTAGTATTTGACGAAAATCACCCCCAAAAACAACCGTCTTGCCACCAAATGGTTTTTTTGCATTTTGTATGTCAATGCACTTCATAACATCCTTAAGGCTTTTATCTAGAGCTTGGAAGCAAAATTTGTGCATCATGGGAGCCTCATCCCATATAATGAGATTAGCTTTCACAATAAGTTCAGCCAGCTCACTGCCCAGCTTGATACTACACAGTGACTTTTCATGCGGAGTCAAAGGTATCTTGAAGCGTGAGTGCGCGGTTCGGCCTCCTGGAAGAAGCAGAGATGCTATTCCACATGAAGCAACATTCAAAACCACCTGTCCCTTACATCTGATTGCTGCAGACAACGTTTTCCAAACAAACGTTTTTCCAGTGCCTCCATAACCATAGAGAAAGAAAGTCATACCCATGTCTCCTTGTGTTGACTCCATTATCTTATCAAAGACAATACGTTGCTCGTCCGTCAACTTTGGAAGTAGCTCTTCAAGCTCCTTTGACAATAAAGATCTATCATATTGCAACTCTTCATGCAACAACCTGTTCTGGCATGTTGCAATATCATCGAAGTCCGGTAGTGGCATTGTCTCAAAGTTTCTTAGGCTACTTCCACACCTACGTAGTACATGCTCAATCTCAATGAGGGTGAGGTTCCTAATTTGATCCTCCGTTAGCTTTAGATCTGTAAAGTTAGTCAATGAGTTTAAATAAGTTAAGTGTTAGAATAAGATATAGATTAAGAATAATTAAAAGAATAATGTAATACATATGCATACCTTGGTTGTGATAAAATTGTCGTTGTCTGTATAGGATGTCGTCCGACATATATTCCCAACATTTTTCCCAAACGATTTCTGGCCTTCCCATACAGTTCTCTGTTAATAAAGTGGAGAACATAGTGCGTAGAGAATGTGCAGATGCCCAAAAACTTGCTTCAGTCAATCCATCAATATACTCACTATCATCTTCCAAAAGACCAAACGCATAACACGCGTCTCTGTATGAATCATATTGTACATGATGTGCTACTTTCATGTCATTGTGACATTTGGCTCCACGAACAACATTGATTAAGCATCTAAGGTAATAAGAATCACCTGCTCCTGGTGGCACATAGTATGGTCTTCCTAAAGCAATTCCTTGACTCCTAGGAATCCATTTTTTGCCATCTTGCTTCCAAACAAAGTGTTGAGGAAATTCTGCATATGTGAGGTTATTTCCTTCTGGATACTCAATGTTTGCCTTGAACCAAGCTTCAAACTTGCTTGTGTTGAAAGGTTGACCATCAATAACATGTTCAATGTCTTGGGTTTCTGAAAAAACAACACTTTGTTCTCCGGGAAGATGGAAACTCAACCGTTCTACAGCAAGTTCTCTGTATGCTATATCGAACCCAAAAATTCTCCACATGGACTCACATGGTGAAACGTATCTACAATCGTAGTACATTTGGACCTCGTCAATTACTTTGCCATTTTGTGCATCCTTCTTGCTCTTTAGGAACTGTGCAGTTGCCCGGTCACATCCTTTGTTTATGTATTTGAACAAATACTTAATGGAGCGTGATTGGTTACACCACTCCATATTCATGTGCCCTCCATATCGTAGCAAGAGATAAGGGTTGTGTGGAACTACAAATCGATTATCAACAGGCACTCCATGTTTCATGATATTCCTTCCGTTATCCCTTTGCCTGTAGATTGGATATCCTTCATCGCTGAAAGTAGTGTTGTCTACAAAATCCTTTGGGAAAAATTTGGTACAACCCTTTTCAGACATGCATGGAGAATTTTTATTAGCATCTCCGCAGGGGCCATGTATCATAAAGGTTTCAACTGCAGCATAGTAGGCAGGATAAATATTCACATCTGGAATTTCAGCTGATATGATCCTATCTATATCAACCCCAGTCGGATATCTATCCTCAGCAGCTAGAAACAACAATATATGCGCATGAGGTAAACCTCGCTTCTGAAATTCTACTGTGTACACCACTGCATGAATATTTGATAAGTTAAAGTATTTAAAGGAGTACAGAACATAATATAGACTCGCTCAAAATATGCAAATTCATGTGATAATAAATTTAATAAACAGTTGTAGTGTACCTGCTTTGACACGGCCAAACACTCTATTCTTCTTCAAATCTTTGATCAATCCGTCCAGTTTCATCTTGAACACCCTACAAACGATATCTGGGCGATCTTCGGGATTCAGGCCATTCCTATCTAGATATCGGGTGATTTCAGGCCACTTGGCATTGCACGTTAATGTTATAAACAAATCAGGATATCCAGCCCATCCACAAATCGTCATAGCATCCTGAAAGTTTTGAATCATATATCTAGGACCTCCAGTGTATGAAGATGGCAAAACCATTGGCTGACCTTGAGTTGCTAGATTTGTCTCACCACGGGACAAAGCATTAGCAAGTCCTACATATAGTTCACAGCGGAGAGTTTTCTGATTAAACTTTACCCATGTTAATCTTCCTGATTCTATAATAGTGTATGAATCAACTACTAACTGTTGAGTTAGTCTTCTTGAAGATAAGATAACACACTCTTCTCCATCCCTATCATGAAACCTGTAGGCAAAGAATTGTCTAGGTGTCACACGTTTCCTCTTTTTTGGTGCATTACTTGTTGTTTTTGACAGTGAGATGTCTTTCCTATAGCCATCTTCTCCATAGGGGAAGATCAGCGGGTACTGCAAACCTAGGTAAGAAGCATGTAGCTCATTTATCCGCTGCATATATCCTGCTTGTGTTTCGACAACGATATCCCGATTACCTAATGCTTCATCGAAGTCCCCTACAATTAATGCTGCTACTTCGGAAACTGTTGGAAGGTTATACATCCTACCATCCTTATCTCTTCTTCCAATAAGCTTCAACTTAACATTGGCATCACTACACTGTTGAAGTTTGTCTCTGGCCATCCTAAAGCATTGCACTAAAACATTGTGATCATCAAGCATTTCCTTAAGATCTTGAACAATATCTGTGTGAAGTCCATCTGAGTTGTTGCGAGACCTAAATAGTTATATTTGATGTGTCAACATCAGATAATCTTACAATACATTGGATTTGTTACCATGCAATTATATATTTTAGAGCTAGCAAACATACCTAACGGAGTTTATTCTGTTTGCCACCTCATTTTCAGTGTCATATATGTAGAGTTGAGCAAACTTTGGACTTTGCTCTTGAGTTGGCATCAAGCTTCCAATCAAATGGTAATTCTGACCGTGCAATTTGAATATAGGTGGAGACGTTCCCATGTTAGGACTATTGTCGATTTTTCCTCCCATGGATGTGAAAGAGAACATGCAGTTGTAGGATCTGATGTTTTTTATGAAGTGGTTGCTTTTTGGAGTGTTGCCACTTAGAAGATCCATCAACAGCTGTGGAGGTTTTTTCATCTTTGGAAGCTCAACTTTCCCTTGCAAGCAGCATGTTGAATATTTCCGTCTTTTTGTCCCATAGGTAGATCTGAGCCTCTCCTCATACCAGAAAAAAGCACCGCAATGCTCGCACGTATGCTCTGCATCTCCTAAATCCCAATATTCTGTGAAAAAGTAATTAAATTTAAGGAATTAATAATATTAAGTTCATGTAGTATACCATATGAAGTATTGTTAAATTGGCGTAAAAATTAATTTTATATTGCAAACCTGTAGAGTTAGTACGTTCAAAAGGAATGTTGGAATCTTCATTTAGAATAGGAAAAGTAGATGTTGCATGACCTGGGTAAAATGATTGAAAATTTCAAAATAGAGCAATTTAGAAGCGGAAAAATAATGAACATAATCATGAAGTTACCATAAACCTCATATGTTTTGTTGTATCTAAAGCATGGAACATCTAGGAGTTAACGTAGGTGTAAATAACGAATCAAGCGTACCTTGTGTGGTTGAAATAGAAGGCATGTTGGTTGTTGGGTATTGAGTTAGATGTCCTCGCAGTACAGATTCAACATTTCCTGTTTAATAAAACATATGGGCACAATTATAGAGAAATAAATAAATATTCTGATAAGAACAACAACAGTTACATTAAACTTTTTAACATGCCACTGGGTATTGGTGAAGGTCTGCTATTTGAGCTTTTGAAGTTGGTTAAGTAGTAAAGGTAACTTAGCATATAAGATTAATTATAATAAAAGTGTAATTATGTTAACTATTTAGGGTTTTGTTTTTTATAAATAAATTGTTTTATTTATAAATTAACAAATTAATTTAATACAATATGAAATACCTGAGTTATTTCTCAATAAAGTTGCGCCTGCAGTACATGTGTTACTACCTTGCAACCGAGCTCTTAGAAGTCTTGTAGCATGCAACTTACCTAAAAAAGATAATTTCCTAAGAGTTAGAACATACAACACATAATACATTTTCTAATTGAAAAACCAAACAATTACTTTTGTTAATTTGGTGAAAATAATGAAAAAAACCTACTTGTATCAACAGGTATTGACACTGAAGCTGATGATGGAGAAGGAGTAGCACATCCAGCTGAACGTGCTTTTTTATTCGGAGTAGAATCTTATTCCACGTAAGAGGAAACAAAAAAGCAGCGCATGTTACTATAACATTTACTAACATAAAGGATGTAAAAAACTTAAGATATATGAAAAAAAAGTTATTGCTTACGAATTGAAGTCCTTTCTCGTTTTTTATTCAATCTAGCCCGGCGTATATTTCTTGCTTCTCTTGATTGAGAGTCATCCATATTTTCGTTTATATCTGTGATCAAGCATAAAACAAATGTACTACGTTACAATTGAAAGACATGTACATATAAAAAGCACAGCACTGATTTGCTACTACATATAAATATATATCACATGGTCGTATAAAATGAAAGTAATAAATATAAAAGGGCACACAAATATAAAAATACATTTTTTAAATATTTTATATACATACTTCTAAGTCTAAGATTGTTGACAATATATATTTTTTTTTAAATTATTGAATTATATTTTTTGTATTTTGTAGTCCAGTCTTGTTAGGAGTAGAGGTTTTTAAAAGTTATTAACCATAATGAATTTGATAAATATATTTTAATTATGGAATGAAAAAAATACTTAAGGGAAAACCACAAAATATATTCTACAGTATGTTGAAATAGAACTTGTTTTTTCAAAGATATGGCCCGGGCCTAAAATTTGTTTTAGACCAAGTGTTAAAAAAAACTATATTTTTTACATTTGATAGCTTCATTATATATTACAAAAGTTTAAATAAGGTTGTTGTGTTTGGTTTTATTAGATTTTGTTTAGAGCTTTTAAATCTTTTATTACGAAATCTTTGGTTGTGTTTTATCTTAAAAAACAATAGTTTTTTGTTTGTTTGTTTGATTTGAAATGTACTTTATGTTGAATTTGATGTTTAGTTTTATAATAAATTTTAGAATATTCTTCATTTTTATATATTTCGCCAAAGTTCCTTAGAACAATTTAGGTAATAAGAAGTAATAAATATATGGGTCGTAAGTTGTTGATCAATGTAAGTTGGCCCAATGTCATCTAACTATGTTTATCTATTAGGATGGGATGAAATGAGACTCAGACACCTTAGGTTAAATTTTATAACTTGATACAGTAGTGTCAGCCTTACACTTCTCACGTATTTGTCGGTCACAATCAAATAACGCCTACACGCTTTTTTTGTTAGTGGTGTTTGCAATTATTTTTCTGGTAAGTGCTTTTTAGCGTATAATTTTTTAAAATTATTTTTTGTAATTAACGAAACAACATCAATTGTAATAAAAGTAATTATAGGAAGAAAAAAAGATAAGCAGAAAGTAATTTTTTTTTTTTTTTTTTTTTTTTTGATATTTTGGAAAATGAATAGAAGTACTTTCTATCAATTTTAAGCTAAAAAAATAATTTAAAAATTAAACACTCCAGCTCTTATAAGTGACCAATATGACTTTTAGTATTTTGCAAAATATGACCTATAACTAAATAATTTAAAAAACAATTATTATTTATATTTTTTGCAAATTAATTTATAGCCAAATTTCATTAGAGCCATATATTTTGGGAACGACTCATGGAAATCATATTTTACAAATCACTTTATCAACAATGATGTGGGATCATATTAATTCAGAAAAATAAATTTTATGGGGAAAATAAGATTAATAATTTAATTGAAGTGTATAACTTGTGGGCTTGACAGCCCACTATATTTTGTGGGCTTGAGCCTATTAATTTTATCAGCCCACGTAACTGGGCCGTCGTAGCCCATGGGCTTTACAAATAAGTCGGCCGCCGTCTTTAGCCAAGAAAATGGACTGGTCCATTATTACAAAACCCTAAAAGAACGCTCTTCATCTATAAAAGGACGACACTCATACCCTACCACTCTCACTCTCGCCGACTCACTCTCAGTCTCTCTTCATCTCCCTCTCTCTAAGCGCCGCCTCACTCTCACTCTCTCTTCATCTCTCTCTCTCTAAGGAACAGGCTCCACTCTCACTCTAAGCTCCGCCGTGAGACATACCACTGTCCACCTCTCTCTCTCTCTCTATGTCGATAACAGTAGCCTCATAGGCGATTCTACACTCTTCTATACTCTTCTCACTTTTATCTGAAAATTACTATCCACGACCAGCTGTGGATGTCTGTTGATTCTGTTCTAAATAAAGTACTTAGATCTAGTGTATTATGTTTAAATCTTCATAAATTTTTGTTTTATGAAGATTTTACTGGTCTGAGTGACATCAAATCTGGAGGTTTACGGAAGTTTTTTGCTAAATAATAGCAACAAAACCTCCGTTATTAAACCAGGATCCTTACTTGCTGTCAATCAATGGCTGCAAGTTTTTGGATCTGGATATGTAGAAACTATTCTGATGCTATTTGAAATGGCTATAATAAAATCTTGGTTATTTCGAATTTTGTTGCTAAATAATAGCAATAAAATTCGAAGTTCAAACCAGAAACAATCCTTTCTTGCGTTGTATGGCTCCATTTTGTTGTTCATGTGAAATATTCTAATAAATTAAGATCAGTTTTTCCTAAACTGGACCTGTCTGCGATTAACAAAGAATAACTTGTTGAAACCCCTTTATCTCTCCATAAATTTGAACTAAATCCTTAAAATATGTGTTGCATGTGCTATTTGAGTTTTGGATCTGAGGTTTTTATGTTGATATTATTTGGATCTTTAATTTGCTGTCGAACATTTCTTAAATGCTGAGCGTGTACAATTTTTCCAGCTCAGTAATAGCTGGAAATGATTATTTCCACCTTACTGTTATGTTTTTTTTAAAATTAGTTGTTAATATGCAGATCTATTTTTTTCCTAATTAAATTGGGAGTAATATGTTGTTGCAAGTTGAGATTTGGAACTGATTTTTGTATTGCATGTACTTTTTGAGATTTGGAACTGATTTTTGTGTTGAAATTTTGTGAATCTGTAACATTCGGTATAACTTTTCGTCAAAAATAGCGTATCTTCGGTTAACATCTGGGTAGAATGATAAATCTTGCCGAGATTCAATTTTCCAAATTTTTTAAAACTCGATATAGATATTCCACCTTACTCTGATTTTAGTTTAATATTGATATTGATTGTTAATAATATACAAATCTTTTTTCTATTTAAATGGGAAGAAATATGGTTTTCAGGTAAATTTAGGATATATAAGAATGGGTAATTTGATTGTTAATAATATACAGATCTATTTTTTTATGTAAAAGAATGGATAGATCCTTGTTTATATGTAAACAAGTATGGGAATTTGATCACGGATAATAGATGTTTCTTTTACTGAAGTAAGAATTTAAGTTTTCAGCTGGCAAATAACTGAAAATTACTACTTGAGTTCTTGTAATTAACTTTGGGCATCCCATAAGGGGAAGAAAATCTAATTTATTTCAAGAATAGTAAACACTGGACTAATGACATAATTTAACATAATAAAAGAAATATACAACCATTTTCTTAACAGTACTTAAACTCGCGACTATGACAGGATGATATAAGCTATTTTCTAATCCTGTTACATTACAAATGCTAAATGAATCTTATATTATTTGAGCGAATTTGTTATGTATTCAAGGTTTTTACGCCAGAAAATATAGCATGCATGAATTCGGGCTTAAGAGGAAAACATTAAAAACAGAAATGCATTGATAAAATGCTTTAAAGTTTGTTTATAATTTTTTTTCATTTTTTCACATAACCTAATTTCTGTTTTCATATTTAATTTCTGGCTAACCATCGTAATTGATGATATAATTATTCGATTATGTAGGGATATCTGAATAAGCATCTACTATCTAAGTTTACACTATCTATACTAAAAAATCTGAATATTTAATAATTGTTAATTGATTGATATTGCATATGCTTAATATAAGAGATCAATTATAAAGTCGAAATCTGTAAAGCCAAATGTCTAACCTATATATTCTTTAAACCGCACCGGAATGTTCCCAAATCTTGAAATCAGCCTCAGTAACACCCTTTATTCCAAACTGTTGGAATCTTCGTCGCGCTGATCTACTCTGGCTTCGCCCACCACTCTTGACGGTTGATTGTTCTCCTCTCTGGTGTTGTATTAGAAAGAAGGGTTTTAATGGTGAGGAGTTTATTCTGCTCTCATTCTTCTCTCATTCGATTTTTTTCCGGTGTTTTGCGGTTGTTATAATTGGAATTTCATAGTATCCAGTTTAGTTGATATTGTGTGTTCAAAATGTTAATGCTTGAAATTGAAATATGATACCTATAATACATTACCCTTAAAACAGAGAATAACTGAATAAAACGTGGCCCATTGAATTTCCTTGTTGCTATACACGGCCCTATTATATAGTATCCACTATTGCGCTCCTGACAGTTATTGAAAAGGGTCGTAGGTTGTGTTATTGGGCTTTAGTAGCCCAGTTCATATATTATCATTTTATATGAATTAATTATGGTTTGAATCTCTATCTGAAATTAGGGTAATTGAAGATGATCTGTCATGCATTAAATAGTCAAAAATTGAATGTAATATATATGTATGCTAATATTTTGGAGTAGGAAATAATTTTTCTTGCCCAAGAGTTTTTTCGAAAGTGAGTGTATTCCTCTATAATTGGATAGGCAACTTGCAAATCCCTGAAAACGAACAATTAATAATCTGAAAACGAACATATAGGATGAATTCTGAAAGCGAACAATTAATAATCTGAAAGCGAACATATAGGATGAATTCTGAAAGCGAACAATTAATAATCTGTTAGGATTCTGGATAAGTTATAATATATTTTAATATGTGTGTTTAATGTTCATGTAAACATGACTCCTCTCACAGAATAGCCTATTGACATATAACATACTTTGTGTATCTGATTACTTGTGTGTTTATATTGCCTATTGACATATAGCATACTTTTTAATAATAATCTGAATTTTTTTTGCAGTTGACAAATCAAATAGGACATGGGGGACTGAACTTCACTACTACTTCCATCCCTATCAAAATGTCTATTTCAGTAAGTAAGAAAAGCTTTTTCTGTACTCCTTTAGGTCGGTTATCTTATTATATGGTAGTTTTTTTAGTTTAGTTTATATTATAGTATGTTAAACTACTTAAACAGTGTGTTCGTGCTATATCCAAGCAGTATGTATTTTGTTATCTTCATTTCTGCGTTGTTTTTAAAATTATTTATGCTTAGTTACATTTAGGATTGAAGACTCTAAATTTTGATATATTATGTTTGTTTCATTACTGGATTTATTACTTCATTGATAAACTGCAACTGTAGTTGACATTTTATTTTATTTTATATGGTTGTTTTGAAGATGCCATAGAATTTATTTTAATTTTTTTAAAAATAGACCTGTTTTGATGAGAATTATATTAGTTGTGTAAATCCGATTTAATATTTGTTAGTTGTATAAAGCTGTTTTAATATTGATAAAAGTAAACTAAACAACATTTCAGATTTTTAGTTGGTATAAAGCTTTTTTAATATTTGTAAAATTATTTCATGTTCAAGTTGTATTTATATTCCTCTATTAGTTATTAATTTTATTTAGTACTTATAATTTTTAATAATCTGTTAGGATTCTGGATAAGTTATAATATATTTTAATATGTGTGTTTAATGTTCATGTAAACATGACTCCTCTCACAGAATAGCCTATTGACATATAACATACTTTGTGTATCTGATTACTTGTGTGTTTATATTGCCTATTGACATATAGCATACTTTTTAATAATAATCTGAATTTTTTTTGCAGTTGACAAATCAAATAGGACATGGGGGACTGAACTTCACTACTACTTCCATCCCTATCAAAATGTCTATTTCAGTAAGTAAGAAAAGCTTTTTCTGTACTACTTTAGGTCGGTTATCTTATTATATCGTAGTTTTTTTAGTTTAGTTTATATTATAGTATGTTAAGCTACTTAAACAGTGTGTTCGTGCTATATCCAAGCAGTATGTATTTTGTTATCTTCATTTCTGCGTTGTTTTTAAAATTATTTATGCTTAGTTACATTTAGGATTGAAGACTCTAAATTTTGATATATTATGTTTGTTTCATTACTGGATTTATTACTTCATTGATAAACTGCAACTGTAGTTGACATTTTATTTTATTTTATATGGTTGTTTTGAAGATGCCATAGAATTTATTTTAATTTTTTTAAAAATAGACCTGTTTTGATGAGAATTATATTAGTTGTGTAAATCCGATTTAATATTTGTTAGTTGTATAAAGCTGTTTCAATATTGATAAAAGTAAACTAAACAACATTTCAGATTTTTAGTTGGTATAAAGCTTTTTTAATATTTGTAAAATTATTTCATGTTCAAGTTGTATTTATATTCCTCTATTAGTTATTAATTTTATTTAGTACTAATAATTTTTGTTTACAGACTTTAGTATGATTGGAATGGAAAAGCACATGATTATCAAATTGACAAAAAAGAGTTGATGGAATTGAACATAATGGAAAATGTCATAAATATTAAATTCTTGAAACATGTGAAAGTACTATCAATCTAAAAAACTGACCCCTATCATCTGTAAAAGTAAAAATAGACTCCTAGCAATTGAAAAATTGAAAATGCAAATGAAACAATCTTTAAAACAGTAAATGTCATTCATATTTCTTCAGCTTCATTCATCTTCAGTTTTTTTGCCTTGATAGAGAGTGGAATGTCATTATCATTATCATCTTCATTGTCTGCTTCGTAACCTGTTTCCATGCCTTTTTCTTTACTTTCATCCTTCTTTTCCATTCCCTTAACCTGGAGAGTTCTTTTTGAGGGCTGAAACACATGCTACAGTAAAGAAATGTATGTTGTTGGTTTGATTTAAAATAAGATGTGTAATTTTTATACCTTCTTATCGACATAGTTATCTTTGTAAATAGTGAGAATTTTGTCATCGGCTGTCATTTTTGTTACATTGTACGTCACGTTATAACGGGACTGATCTGCTTTCTTGACCTGCACCTTGAACAGGCCAACACGATTGCTAAAAGCTTCTTCGATCTCTACGGGTACAAAATCAAAGTCCTCGGGCTGCAAAAATAATTGGTAAGTAGTTCTATATAATTGATAATGTTTCTGTGATGTATATTTAGAAAAATTAAGCTTACATGAGCTTTCATCAAATCTCCTGCTGTTTTTGCAATTAACTCCCTGCATTCATTGTCCCAAAACGTAAACTGTGCAACTCCGCTTTCATCATGTACCAACACTTCAATCTTATACCTGGTTGTTAAATTAGAAATTACATTAGCAAAATGAAAACGTATTTGTTAAATTTAGGCTACTTAGGGTTCGTTAGGAAACATACCTATAGTGACCCCGATTATCCTTCACTCCACATTTGATGCACAGAAAATTTCCAGACTACTTTACCAGCTTCTTAGAGCACTTGTTACATGCCAAATAACACCATTCACGTAGGGTGTCGATCTGCATGATTGTAGCAGCAACCCAACATGTTCCATCAGTGTCAGCTCTTGCTATTTCAGCCAAATTTTTGACATCCGCTTCCCTATTTTTGAAAGCTTCGGCTATGGAAGGTGCTGAACAACTCGCAATAGTTGTTAGTCCAGCACTTTCTGTTCCAGAGTCAACCAAACTGAAAATAATATTGAAATATAATGTACCTTTTGTAAAAATCTTCAAATACAGCATCTTTCCCGTTGACTGTTATTTTGGTCACATTGTAGGTATTGCAAAATCTAATTTGGTCTGCACTTTCATTCACAAATTATTTATAACATAGTTAAAATGACTCTAGGCAAAAGACATTGAAATATGTATTTGGTTGATACCTCCAAAGATAGATACTCGTCCAAACTGTATCATGACAATTATGCTCTCATCAGTCTCTGCTTCGACGAATGGTAGTAGTTCGTCGATGTACTCATCCCATAGAGTGCACTTCAGCACTTGTTTCTCGGAATCTTCCAGTGTAAACTCCATCCTTTTGCCCCTTGTTGTTGTCACGGGAGGCAGTTCGCATGAAACTATTTTTCCTATAACATCTGATAATGTAGTTTTTAATGTGCTAGTATTATAAATGATAAAATTGCTGCATTCATATAGTTTATTTAGTATATGAGCCTTACCGAATAGAATGAATTGCGATATTTCCTTTCCTGGCATGAGGTCAGTGAAGTTTTTGAACTGGTACGAAGTTGCTGGGAAATTTTCATCAAATACTTCTTCCATTTTTGTCTTCCTCAGGAAAATGATCTTCACATCATTAGTTGTTGTCTGATATTTCATCCGATTTTCCGTCACTATAAAATCTTTCAATGCATAGAGGCGACCTTCTGTTGCTTTGCCTTTGAAAGCTATCAAGGCTTGTCCTCTGACAGTAGCATGGACTCTATCCCCCTTAGAGAAATTAAGAATAAAAAATGATTTAGTAATAAAAATAGATGATAAATAGGTTTGGAATTTTGACTTGTTAATTGTTTTTCTACCTCTTTATCTTCGAAGATGTACTCGAAACTTGCGACTTCAGTTTTACTTCCGAATGCAGGTACTTCGTAACTTCGCACCAGGCGCACCTTCATTACCCATAGTGTGGTTTTCGTGGTCAGATCTTTGACCAAGCTGAAAAAGGCAGGCATTTTTCTGACAGGATTTGTTTTTTCGACTGTTTTTGGCTTTGCAATTTGAATGGTTGTAATAGGTAGGTAATTGGCGAGACTGAAGAAACCTATATTTATAGGTGGAGTATTAATACTAACTGAATTTATCCACTACTTCACTAACCCATGTCCAACACTGACTTAGTGGGTGAGAACTGAGGTAGTGGGTATGAATTTATTATTATGATTTATTAATTATAAATCAGGTAATCATATAATCATATAATCTTATTATATTATATTATATTAATAGCATTTATTTAACTTCAATAATAGGTTAGTATTATATATTCTGGTATTGTAATTTGTTTTTGGTTTTTTTTATCTAATTATCCAATGTGCACGTGCAATGTATAATTCTTTAGTTATTATCGTCAACTTTGATTCGTTATTTTTAATTATATTTTCGTCACCGTGGAATTGTCTATTGGAAGATTGTTTTCTGTTATAAATTAATAATTCATATTCGTATTTTATTATTTTTATGAAAAAGATATATTCCAATTTTAAGGTGTATTGATTCGAATTCTATAACTTCAATATTTGAGATAAATTATTAGGGAGTATCAAATTTTAGCCGGAATTCTATTATTTATTAGACAGCTGGCAATTTTAATTTTTTTGTCTTATTTTAATGTTATTCCTATTTTGGCCGAAATTCTATTGTTGTGACACGTGTCTTTCCCCCCTTTTTTAGCGACCCTCTTTTAGTAGAAGAGGTTGATTAGTTCCTGATTAGCAGACACTGGCTCGACTATTTAACTTAGTTGATATACCAAGTTTCACCAGAATAATTGAAGAAGTATTTGGAAATTTAAACATTATATGTGGACAACCCCTGTTTCACACAATAGAACCATAAACTGTAATTTTCTGCCATTCAATAGTGGAAATCTGATTTATAAAAATTAAAAAAATAATAGAAGGGAGGGGAAAGGACATACATCGAGGATTTTGTTCACCTTGATAATTAGCACTACCTCCTGTGGTGTTCCAGCCCGTTTTCCACTTTTGCAATGTATCACTTTTGATAGCTTCTTCACAAACATATGCCAATCAAAATTACAGACAAATAAATCAATCCAACATTATATATTAAGATAAAAGATAAATAGAATAATCTTGTTTAAAATAAAATTACAGAAATTAAAAGATTCATTTATTGTTAATTAAACCACTTCTTGATTATTTTTATATTTGTATTTCAAACTTAACATATATATTCGACTCTGATATCCAACACAAACCCCACGTAAATTAGCTAAATGAATTGAATAAATAATCCAATCAAACACCAAATAAAAAATAATATATATTTTAAAAACTAATTCATCAAATATTAAAACTTCAGCTTAAATCTAATACAAATAATGTTGGCACAAGAACAACTAATTTCCGCCCAACAAAATCACTTAGTGTATGATTTAGTTTCAGCCCAACATGATGTGGCATTAAAAAAATCAATTAATATTTCCATGTGCATAAATCGTACTCGAGATCTCTTAGAGTTCTCCAGCAAAGTTCCTGATACACGTTAATTATGCATGTATTTAAGTCGATTTAGAATCATATTTTATATCATTTACGTGCATATTTGACTGGCATTCATTTATATTTATCATATTTGGGTCATTTGACGTGTTTCCACTTGGTTTGAAGTTAATTAGGCAATTTTATTCCGTTTGGATGAAGTTCGAAGAAGAAACAAGCCAAATAGGGTTAAAACGGATGAAAAGGGGGTTAAAGGACAAAAGGGCCAACACGGCCGCGTCAAATATGAACACGGCCACATCAAAAGTGGCCTAAAACATGGAAAAACGCACTGCCAACCAACACGGCCGCGTCAATAACCAACACGGCCGCGTCACAATGTGTCCCGAAAGTGAAGTTTTCTGTCAGCTTGACATACCTCTAGTATTTTGGCCATATCTTGAGATCTATAACTTCGATTGAGGTTCAATTGGTGGCGTTAGAAAGATGATTCAAAGGGCTACAACTTTTCCCGAAAGGGACAAATCCCAAAAATGACCGGAAGACCCTAAAGAATGGCTTGGAAGTCAGACCTGAAAACCTGCCTGAGCAAAACGGACGCGGCCGCGTCACAATGTCAACACGGCTGTGTCAGAAAGCCTTTTCTACGAAAGATTCCTTGTTTTAGTAGGATTTTGATCCTATCTTCCCAAGGATTCGTCCCCAACTCTATAAAAAGGACCCCAAGCTCTAGAAATCAGGGGGATCAGATAGAAAACATCAAGAACATCAATTACATCATCATTCTACCTAGAAGAAGACTTGGTGGACAAAGAAGACGAAGATCATCGAGACAGATTCATCCGGGTTTAATCATTTTTTCCTAGTTTAATCTTTTACAATGTTTTCCATAGAGTTTTGTATTGGATTATTGCTAGGCATGAATAGCTAAGCTATTCATGTCCTAGGGTTAGAGAGTAGGGATTATTATGACAATATTTTGATTATGATTTAATTTATTAATTCACTTCTTTATGTGTTTATCTCTATGTTTGTGCTTATAACTAGATTTAGCTTAATCACCTAGATTTAGTAATTTAGTTTAGCAATTCCGCTTCGAGAGGAGGGAATCGTTATCAGACTTATGACATAGAGCGCAGTTGTCTATGACTGTGTAGGCCGTGGCTTAGGATCGTTTGGGAGTTATTAGGTTTAATTGACTCGAGAGGGTAATTATCTTAATTAATCAACGGTTTAATCGCTTCGAGAGAAGGGTTAGATTATTGTCGTACCGCCTAATAAACACTAGAATTGGTAAATCTATAGGTTAATCATATTCAGCATTGAAGTAATTTCCTGAAATCGAGGCCCTAGGATACCCTTTCTCATTAATTGTTAGTTCTTTTTTTTGTCAAGTCATAAGTAACATTGTTATTCGTTAAATTCCTCAGTTTTTGTTTAAATCAACCTTTTACAACTTAGTATCTAGTTAGGACATTCCTAGAGTATTGAGGTATCGAACTACCTAAAACTATTCCTTGTGGGATCGACCTTGATTATCGTTACTACACCTACATCCGTACACTTGCGGAACACTAGGTTAGAAAACCGACGTGTCAGTTCCTACTGAACATAAATAGAAAGTTTTTTTAGCGGGATTCTACCTTTATTTCTATTTTAATGAATGTATTGCTTTCATATTTACTAGAATTCTCATTGTGCGATGTACGGTTTAAGCTATGTTTTTTCTGTAAGAAGAATAAAAACTAAATAATCGCACAAAGAAATTGAGTAACTTAACTTTTGTTATATAAAGAATATTAAGTTAAATAATAACTTTTATTTTATTAACAAAAAATATTTGCAACTCATATCCAATATAAATAGTTCAACACACAATAGATATTTAAATCTAACCATAATAATCAACCATCAAACAATTGTGTATTTCATATTTAATATATTATCAAAATATACGATATCAACATCAGATTAATACTATTAAAGATGATTGATTTTATCTATTCCAAATAAAAAACAATTCAACAATAAAAATCGGGTTTCTTTCCATTTGCAACATGATCTATGTCCGTTCTTCCACTTGCAACCTGATATAAAAAATGTCTCCGATTGCAACTTGTATTATATCGTGTTCTCGCGAATGCAACCCACACTTTCATTTTAATTTTTTTCTGGAAACAATGTAGCACATGTGACTTGCACACTATTTTTAAGGTCTTTTTTTTTTTTTTAATCATTTTATACTCAATCTCATGACAAATTAGCACACGTGACTTTCATTTTGATCTTGTCTCAAACAATAACCTTCAATAAATGGGAATTAGCCACACCTTGTCGTTACAAATTTGGGTTCTTCACCAAAATTGAAGAAGAAATAAGGTTCTACACCAACATTGAAGAAGATAATTCGGAGAAAATTGCTATAGGTAATCGTTGCCACTGTGGTAGGATCATATAGGGGAGAACTTCATGGACCGATAACAACCCGGATAGGAGATACGTCGGTTGCGATGATTATCAGGTAAGTTTACAAAACATGAAAACTCTTCCATAATCAAGTATCAACGGGACTTTGTTAATTCTGAACTATATTTGCACCGAAACCATATATTGATGTATGAAATAGGGAAAAGTTTTGAATGTTATGTGACCAAGTGTTTAACTGTAAAGTGCATTTGTGTTACTAAACCATCTATTTTGTGTGGATTGACCCTCATATGGGGAAATAAAATTTTTTGAAATTCAAATGAAATCTAGAGAGAGAAACGCTCTCTTCTCTCTCCTTCCCCCTTGTCATCTTTTTGCCTAACCCACCACCACTCTCCGTCGTTCCCCCCACTCCCCTCCACGTTCATACTCCGCTGCCATCCATGAAAGACGCTCACTCCTCCCACGTCGACACCCCCCCTTCCATGGAAGATCCTTACTCGTCCCACTTCGAAGCTCTATGTGTTATCTTCCCTTGGTTGGCTTCTCTCTGCACTAGGACTTCGTCATCCCCTAGCTCTCACGCATCTTCCACCGAAGTCCCGTATTCGCCGCCCGCCTCGGGCCAAGACCTGCTATGGCTTTTGGAGCTTTGCTCCCATCTCCCATGGCTGTTGCCATTCCTCAAAGCTAGGGGGCTGGCCCTGACGCCCTCCAGCCAGGACGCCTCACTTTGCTCGCTTCCTCCACACGCCGGCATCTCCACAGTTTCAGTGACGGAGGCTCCGGTGACCTCTACCACAACACCGCCACCTCCACCGGCTTCCCCGGTGCCTGTTTCTTTGGATTCCCACACGATGGAGGCCCTACACCCCCTCCCGGACTCACAACAGCAACTTCCGGTCGTCATTCCGGTCGCCTTGCCTTCGCCGGAATCTTCCAGGGGAACATATCCAGCTCAGGTCACACCTTCTTGCATGCCTATTCGACGTTCTATTTTGGCACTAGATGCTCCTATGCATACTGTACCCCCTTCGCACTTTATTTCCTCTTCCATGCATGCATTAAATGCTCACTCTCTCTCTTCTGTCCAAACCCCATGCATACCCCCCTTTGCATTTAATGCTTCTCTGTCTAGAAATGGTTCTCAGGTTGACTTACCTATTTCAAACATAGCTGCTCATTCTTTTCACATGGGGACTTCACGTGATAATAGTTCTGAGCTTGCTTTGCATGAGACTAGCTCTAGTTCCAGTGGGTCTGGTGCTGAATTTTCAGCACTTACTAATTTATTTAAACTTATGAATAGTGGTGTTGTCCCCCCTTCCATGAGCCCCCTTTCCCCCTCTTTTACTCCTGCTTCTATTACGCAGGATTCACTTACCATGCATGATACATGTTTTCCACATTCATCCATTAATGGGACTCTCCCATCTACTTGCTCTTTGCCTATGCCTGCTCTTAACCTCCACAATGCTAGTTTATTTCCGGCATTGGAGAACAGGTACACTTCGGGAACGTCTCTTTCAGCTCCTCCCGGGAATCCGATGGATCCTAGGACATTTTCTCTACGTGTTGGTTCTCTTCCGGTACCTCTCTCGACCCCCTCGCCTCTGACTGATGCGACACCGGTTACTGCCTCATTGCCATCGCTGTCTCGACGACCGATACCATATGAACCGGTCCTCAAAGGGGACGTTTATTCCATCTCTGTGGACGAAACACGATATAGACAAAGGGTGGAGTTTCTCTCCAAGACTCTTATTGGAAGACTTTTTTACATCAAGAAGGATAAAACATGGTCTCTAACTGATCTCAAGTCAAAGCTTACGGACATCTGGAAAACACAATTGAATGGAAGATCGTCCTCTTGGGACGGGGATGCTACAACTTCCAATTCACCAACGACAGTGATCGGTCCAAAGCTTTCTCGCACTCCGCTTGGTCTCTCAAGCCTGGAACGCTCCGACTGACGCGTTGGGTCCCTAATTTTAATCCGCACAAGCTGCATACCTCGGTCGCACAGGTGTGGATCCGTATCTACGAGCTCGGGATGGAACATTGGGACATCCCCTATCTTTGGGGTATTGCCAAATCGATCGGTAATCCCTTACAGCTAGATGAGCGTGCGATTGAAGGCTCATTGGGTCATTTCGCCCGGGTGCAGGTTGAAATTGATTTTGCCAAGTCGACCCTTCTACCGGACAAGGTCACTGTCGAAGGCAACGGCACTCTCACCGCAGCCTCTATCGTTTACGAGAATTGCCCTGATTATTGCTCATCATGTTGTATTTTGGGACACACGGTCATCACATGCAAGAAGAGAAAGGCTGCTTCTTCTCATCAAGCAACACACTAGCATACGGGAAGGGATTCGTACATGCGCGGGCTCACTCCGACCATCACGGCTCCCACGACCACTGCTCGTTCGAAGTCCCGACCTCGGACCATATCTAGAGGCCGGTCGAGAGGGCGATCACAGCTGCCACGAATGGTTTACAGACCGAAAGCTACACCGGAGTCAACTCACGTCCCAACTACGTCGAACTCATTCGCCATCTTGAGCGCTATGGCAACAGAGGAAGGTTCAACGTCGAGCTCGACTCCGCACGGCAACAGGGACGCAACACCATCTTCTCCACCTCGCCATGCATCCCTTTTTTAGCCTATGCACTCCATGCATGGTGGGTTTGCTAACAAGAGCCACTCGTCTCACCTTGATAACAGTCGTACGTTGCTAGAGTCCATGCAGCGCATTGATGGTGGCATTACTATTAATAGTAATTCAGCCCCTCTCTCTCTCTTTGATGGTGGTACGCTGGTGGAGTCCATGCAGCACAAGGATAGTAATGATGGTGGTATTACTATTAATAGTAATTCAGCCCATTTCTCTCTCCTTGATAATGATAGTGCCTCGATGCCTCATCCTCTTGTCACGGCTGTGGCCACTTCTATTAATAGTATGTCCATGTCTCACAAGGAATCGGATTATGATTGGAATCCCCCTAATTGCCCGCTGACTTCCTCCTATCGTGGAGACAAACAACCCTTACACTCATCATTGGCACATGCCAAAGCTACCACGTCTATGGAGTTGGTGTTACACTCGGCCCCTCATATGGACGTGGTCCCACTATCGACGGCTCCCCCGATCCATGTGGAAGCACTCCGCCGATGGTGTGCTACTTCCTCACGCCCTCGCTCCGCCTCTATACCTCCTCGGAGGGCTAAGATTATTGAGGATATGGACTCAGTCGCAAAATCGGATTTTCATATTTTGGATAGGCCCAACTCAGATGCCCTAAGAGACATGCACCGAGCTGCCCTGGGTAATTGGGCTAACGAGATGGAATTAGATGACCCGCCGCCTGAGCACGGCGTATACACAGGTTGGACATGAAGATGATGATATGGAATATTCGTGGAATGGGGAATGAACAGGCTAGAAACGCTCTCCGGGATTTCTGTCGACTTCACTCCCCTAACTGGCTCGCCATTGTTGAGCCGAAGGTTAGATCGTATTCTATTCCGATTACTTTTTGGAGGTCTCTCCACCTTCATTTTCTTAGTGAAAACTCCCGCCCCCCTTTGCTCCCTAATATTTGGATTCTCTGTCGGGCT
Organism: Ajuga chamaepitys; assembly: GCA_958295605.1. Taxonomy (NCBI): domain Eukaryota; kingdom Viridiplantae; phylum Streptophyta; class Magnoliopsida; order Lamiales; family Lamiaceae; genus Ajuga; species Ajuga chamaepitys. The sequence continues at coordinate 29,181,292 of OY282498.1, forward strand.
AGCTATGTGGAGTCTTCACATGTTATTTATTTTTCGAATCAATTGCTTTTGGTTTATGCTGTCATTCGGGACGTTCCCGTGCATCTTGCTTTTGTCCATGCGTGCAACGATTACATTGAGCGTCGGTCTCTATGGTCTGATCTCATTCATGTTGCTTCTTCGCCTTGTTGCATTATTGGTGATTTTAATGCCGTGTTTGGTGCGCATGAGCGCATGAGTATGGCTTCCCCTCCCTCTATTGCTTGTTCTGAGTTTCAGCAGGCTATTGATGATGCTGAGTTGTTGGAAATTGAGAATGAGGGATGCACGTACACCTGGTGCTCTCGTCGCTCTATCGGCTCTTTCAAAGCTTCTAAGTTGGACCGGGGTTTTGTTAACAGTGATTTTATGGCTCAGTGGAATTCTATTCAAGCGTTGATCCTCCCCCGGAATAATTCTGATCATCACCCTCTCTTGATCACTTGCACGGAGTCTGCTCCTTCTTATCCTCGGCCTTTCCGGTTTCAAAAGATGTGGACGGCCCATCTTGACTTTCGTTCCTTGATCAATGACTCATAGGCTGCCCCCCTAGCCCATACGGATCCCCTCTCTAGGGTTGTTCGTAAGCTGAAGAGATTAAAGGATGAGATCAAAGTTTGGAACGTCAACATCTTCCGGAACATTTACACCACCTTGGCGGAACACTATGCGGATCTCGCTGCCCTTCAGGAGTTGATATATGAACAGGGTTACTCTGATGCCCTCTTTGAGAAGGAGGTGGACTTGCAGGTCCTCATTAATCGCACTCTTGCCCAGCAACAAGACTTTATTTGTCAGAAAAATCGTCTCAGCTGGCTTAAGGATGGGGACCGTAACTCCTCTTTTTTCCACAGATTGCATGCTGCCTCTAAGGTGAGGCAGCACCTCTCGGCTCTCAAGATCGATGGTGTGTTGGTTGAAGACAGGACCACTCTGGCTGATCACATTGTTCATTTCTACACCAACCTTTTCACGGAGCCCACTACTTCGTCACCCATTGATCTTTCTGTTGTGGGGGACATCGTCAGTCCCTCCATCTCTGATGACGAGAATGCCCTTCTTATGGCTGACCCCACACCGGAGGAAATTCATTCAGCGGTTTTCTCTCTCTCGGCAGACAGCTCTCCAGGCCCGGATGGTTTTTCAGGCTGCTTTTTTTAGGTTTATTGGGATATTGTTCGTAACGATGTGGTTGCTGCTGTGTGTTACTTTTTTCGCCATGGTTTCATTCCCACTGGTTTGAATTCGAGATTTGTGATCCTCATTCCTAAAAAGAAGGGGGCCAATCGAGTGGAGGACTTTCGACCCATAGTCCTTAGCAACTTTTTGTTTAAGGTCCTCACTAAGATCCTTGCTTCTAGGCTGGGCAGCTTCGTGGGCTCCCACATTTCTCCCTATCAGTTCGGCTTTGTGCCAGGTAGGCACATCCATCATTGTATTGCCTATGCTTCTGAGTGTTTTAATTGTATGGACAGGCAAAATGAGGGTGGTAATGTGGCCTTCAAAATTGATATCCGTAAAGCTTTTGATACTGTTCGTTGGGATTTTCTTCTGCATTTTCTGAGATGTTTGGGCTTTTCGGATTGGTTTGTGGATCGTGTCTCCTCCATTCTGCTCTCTACCAGGCTTTCCATTCTGATCAATGGTTCTCCTGTTGGTTACTTTGCTTGTTCACGTGGTGTTAGGCAGGGGGATCCGCTTTCCCCTCTCCTATTTTGTCTTGCTGAAGAGTTTTTGGGTAGGCTCATTGTTGATTGCCATAATAAGCAGTCTATCCGCCCGGCTATGGCTATGATGGGGGTTCCCTGTCCTCCCTTCTTGTTCTATGCAGATGACATACTCATCTTCTGCAATGCGGACTTGTCTAATGTGAGGAAGCTGCGTCAAATTCTTAAGCTCTATGGTAGGCTCTCGGGCCAAATCGTTAGCACTGATAAGTCTAGAGTTTTCTTTGGAGCGAAGTCAGCCACTAACATCAAGCGGCGGATTCTCCGTGTCTCGAAGATGGTTGAAGGCTCTTTGCCAATGCAATACCTTGGGGTTCCTATCTTTGTTGGAGCTCCCAGACTTGCTTACTTTCAGCCCTTGGCGGATTCTATTTGCGCTAAGTTTTCCAACTGGGTGGGCTCTTCTCTCTCGATGGCGGGTCGGGCTTGCCTTGTGAATTCTGTGATCACTAGCTCCTTCGTTCACTCGATGATGGTGTACCGTTGGCCTTTGTCCCTCCTTGCTGACGTTTAGAAGGCCATGCGCAATTTTATCTGGACAGGCAACACGGCCCATAGCGGTAATTTTAACATCTCCTGGAAACGTGTTTGTGCGCCGAAAGCTGAGGGAGGTCTGGGTCTTCGTTCGATTCGCAAGGCTAACGCGGCTTTTCTGCTCAAATTTGCCTGGGATTTCTTGACTTCTCCTGACACTGGCATGAATCTTCTTCGTTCTCGTTGGTTTTCTGCTTCTGGTGATCTTAAGACCTCCTACATTCGCTCCTCCCTTTTTGGTTCCACTAGACCTTACATCAGACAGCTCCTCTCGGAATCTCAGTGGATTATTGGACCAAACTCTTCGGTCAGATTTTGGCTTGATAATTGGCTCGGTTACTCCATCGCTGACAGGATTGGCATGCCTCCTGAGGCACGTTTACATTTCCAGCATTTGATTTCGGATTATCACATTGATGGGGTCTGGCAGTTGGACGGGCTCTTTATTCAGAATTTCCCTGTTATTGCTAAGGACATAGTTGCTACGGCCATCTCCCCCTCTACCCCGGATCATAGAGTTTGGACTCGCTCTCCGACGGGCACTGTGACGTCTACTCTGGCTTACAATTACTTTCGAACCTCCTTTCCGGCCACTTCTTGGGGGAAATGGATCTGGGCTTCCTTTATCCCTCCTTGTCGATCCTATACGGTTTGGCGTGCGATACATCATAGACTCCCTTCTTGGGAGATTATACAGTCTCTCCACATTCAGGGTCCTTCCATATGCGCTCTTTGCCATACATCAGGGGAGTCTGCTGATCACATTTTCTCTAGCTGTTCTTTCTCTCTTGCCATTTTTTCTAAACTCTGTTGGGCTTTTGATATACCTCTTATTTTTCATGAAGGTTTCCATAGATTGCTTTTACAGGCTATGCAGGTACAGTTCAGCTCCCAAGTCACAGCGCTTTGGAGAGTTGCCTTTGTCACTGCTATTTGGGCTATTTGGGCTACCAGGAACAGGTCCATTTTTTATGATAAGGAGGCTAATTCCACATAGGCTGTCTCGGTTATTCTTTCTTGCATTCGGGAATCGGCCTCCCTGATCTCGGGACACATGCACAACTCGGTCCGGGAGCTCAGCATTTTGACTCGGCTAGGTGTGCGTGGTGTTCCGTCTAAACCTCTTCTGGTGAAATCTGTCACTTGGATTCCCCCCTTCCCTGGGTGGATCAAGGTTAACACGGATGGTAGTGCCGAAGGGGCACCTGGCCTCACTTTTGGGGGAGGCATTTTTCGGAATTCCAGAGGTTTCACTTTGGGCGGTTTCTCTGTCTCACTTGGCCGTGGTTTTGCTTTCGAAGCGGAACTCCAGGCGGCCATCTACGCGATTGAGCTGGCCAGGGATCGTGGTTGGCATAAGATTTAGCTTGAGTCTGATTCCATGTACGTCGTACAAGCGCTTCAGTCCCGATCTCTTGATGTACCATGGCAATTACGTGCACGCTGGATTCGAGCCGTGCATTTTTTAGGGGATATCACTTTCAAGGTTTCGCACATTTACAGAGAAGGCAATCAGGCTGCTGATGCCCTCTCTGCCCTCCGCACGCCTTTTACTTGGTGGAATCCCCTCCCTCCACACGTCTCAGATATTTCTTCTCATGACTTCTATACTCGGTATTACCGTGTACATTGAGCCTTCTGACGTTCCCCTCCCCAGCTTCCTTTTGCAGATCTTGCGGACACTTTGGACGAACCCTCGGCTCTTTATTCTTACCCCCTCCCTCCCCCGTCTTTTTGTTCAGGCACCTGCTTTGGATTACCTATGTATTGACGAATTTTGGATTTGACGGATTTTGGCCTTTTTTGGCCGATGCTGGTACTCTTTTTCCCACTATTGGTTTTTTCCCTCAGGGTTTTTCAGTAGTGGGTTTTAACGAGGCCAGCAGAATCTTTCCCACTCTGGGAAGATTCTTACATGCTTCTTAGCATTTGGAACTCAGGTTCCTAGGCGTCTCACTAGTGTTGCACGCCCGTCAGTTCTATCGCCCTTGGACGGACCCTCCACGGCACTCATTGCTCTGCCGCCCTCAGCTGTTTTTGCATGTTCCAGCATAGCATTCCCTGCCCTACATGTCGTCCGTGTTCCGGAAGCTGTTCCCGGACCACAGATCTCACTCCCTTCTATGAGTGTTTGGCCTAGCACTCACGGCGCTCGGTTCCATTTAGTGGCTTCTCCCCCACTTCTAGCGCCTTTGATCTGCTAGACTTTTTCAGTCTACTACCGGCTTGTGGTAGTTTCGACATAGATTTAGATATACGCACTGCGCTGCGTTCCTCGGCTATTGTATTAGCCTTCTCTTAGAGCATTTTGGGTTTTGCTACTTCTCTTTTGTACACACTTTATTTTCATTTTTTTATACAAGCAACTATTTGACCCTCATATGGGGAAAGAGCCAGCCAAATAATCTCGAGCTTATTGAGACGTATTAGCACTCTTGAAGCGGGTGTTGCTAGAGTAGATAAAAATGTTGCAGTGGAATGGGTTCGGGCATCTAGTCTTGAAGCTCAATTGAGCCGGATAATGGGCTTGAAGATGATGTTGAATTGATGAGAAATAGAATACGATTTTTGTGAACTACTATCAGTTTGCTTATCTTTTTAGTGTATTATATGCTGTAAAATGGTGGCATGGTGTGTTTCTTCCTATTTCTTAACTTTGGTATGTGGGGAAGCTAAATTCCAATTTAGTAATTGCGGGGTGTAGTCTGATCTTTAAGTCATTTTGGTATGTAATGCATTGTATTATGACCTTCTAGTAATTGATATTATTCATATTAATATGCAAAATGGTGGTTTGAATGTTCTACTATTTTTGCATTGTATTAATTGATCGTACTTTCGATTAAATGTTGATTTAGACCCCCAATACATAAATAGTAGCTAATTTACAATACACGAATGAATTTGATTTGTGAACATAGCAAACAAATTTCTTTCCAAATATAATATCATATATGATTATCATTCAAAGTTTGCTTCAAAAGAACAAGAATTACATATTTGTCTCTAAATGTAAAGGGTGACAAACCTTAATGACATCATAAAGATAGAAGAACAATTCCTTGCTTGTCCTAAAGATGAGTTGGCCATAATCAGCCTCATCTCCAAACACAAAATGAGCAAAAACAAAAGGAGGTTTACCACTCCTTAAATAAATAGAGACAAAGGGAGGGTTTTCACACCTCAAATAACTAAAGTACTAGGCTGACTACTAAAAACACTATTGTCCACTACATGTGAGTTTGGTGGGCAATTGCCTGCTTCTCCCCTCACTGATGGCATGAATGTTTTAGTGGCCTTTTCTTTTGGAATGCTTTAGAATCTTACATCCTGTGTTATGCTACTACTGCCCGGTGGCTTGAATGGATGACTTAAGATCTTCGTACTTCTTCAGTGTTTGTATTAGCATCCTTAGTCGGCTGTACTTGAGAGCCCTGAGTATCAATTATAGGAGCTCTTCTAACCTGAAAATTAAATTATAAAGCAATACAAGTTAATGGTTTGAAATATATTTATACGCGACCTTAACTCTATTCAACATTTTACGTCCAATTTCTTTATGGCTTTTGGAATAGGCTTCTCAGCAGCAACTGATTCAACCTCTTTAGCTGTCTTACATTTTACAACTCTTGTTAGCGTCACTCTTGAAGGTGAGGCGTCAATGACCTTTGATTTAGACTTTCGAGCTCTGGGTGGTGTTGTATCAATCACCATTGATTTGTTCTTTGCGACTCTCGATGGTGTCACCCTCGTGGGAGGTACATATCTGTCCTTTGGTGCTTCAGGAACAGTTCATTGGGTTGTATGAAAATAACTTCTCATTTGAATCATATTAGTGTTAGCCACCGGAGCCTTACACTTGTCTTTGTATGAGTATCCTTTCATCAATGATTCGCAAATGACAAAATTAAATTTTGAAGAATAATGATGTTGTCTAATACCTAATTAGATAATAACCAAATTTGGCAGCTCAAACAACCAAGTCTAGTAGCTTATATGAATATTTGCAAACTTGTAAATCATTATTAAATAACATTTATCAGCCATGTTGTATATTGAAATCTCGAACACTGTTGTAGTGACTGATGAATTTGTATAAGCTAGGCACATCTCAAAAGATGCTATCTTTAAAGGTATAAATTCCTCCCACTACTGTGCAAATGGTTTTGAGGAATTTACCTTCCAGGATACAAAGCCTAGTTCACTTGTGATCTAAAAGTTTCACTCTCTCGGATTAAATGAAAAAGAATCACAAGGTCTATTTAAAAATAACAAATACGAGCGAATAGAGAGATAACTCGTGTGGAGGAATGAAGTTCTGATTTCTTCAGTCAACACGTTTCATTAATCTCGTAGGGTATACATAGTTTTCAAAGAGTTGCTTTGAATAGACACATCCAAAACAAGAAGGTATCTCTTCATGAATAGTTGCAATAAACTTGCACTTATTCATTTAAGCACCTAGTCGCTCGCACCCTTAGAGATCATCACATCTCTTCCTCACACCTCTTTAGTTTAATTAATTATTTCTCTCTAGCTCTTTAATATATATAACCACTAATTAATATATAATAATATATGATGAAATTCTAATGCATGAATGGGCTCTAATATGACACATATTATAAATACTCTATATGTACAACAATCCTCCATTTATTTATATATAATTGAAAAATAATATACAAACCTTGTTTTACACAGTGAATAGCCATGAAGTGAACTTAACCTTTAACTTATGGTTGAGTATGAAACACCAAGGAGACATAATCTCACCGTGTATGATTTTCGTTCCTACACAAAGGCAGCACCAATATTACTAGCCTAGTGCTGAACGTGGTTTTTCGAAGTACTCGTAAGATTTTACCGGGTAATCCATAAGAAGCGGCCACTCACTCCTCTACTTGCATAGGTAGACCTATCAGGAATATCCACAACAACATCGCACATAGCTGTAAGTCTATTAAGGATTTAGAAATCCAGCCATCCTTGTTGTGATAAAAAGAAGTGCATATATTATATATGAGACTTTTGAAATAGTGTCACCCCCATTGTTTCCATGTTATGCACTTTGAGACGTATCCAAGTTTCAATCTTGCCAATGTAAAGTATTGAATTTCCTTTTTAACTCTAAGACATGAGGTGATAAATTTGTGACTTGTACCCTAAGATAGAGCTAGTTTCAATCGAGACATCGATTTCCGGTATAGTCTTACATCCCAACATGACCTTTACAAAATAATTTATTTAGTGCACTGAGCAACCTTTTACTTGTAGGAAAAATGATGGAGCATGTCTTACTCTGGTATCATAACTCAAATATGACCACATCTAATAGCATATTGACACGTCGGTTTCTAACCTAGTGTTCTGCAAGTGTATGATTGTAGGTGTAGTAGCGGCATTCAAGGTCGATCCCACAAGGAATAGATTTTAGGTAGTTCGATACCTCGATACTCTAGGATTGTCCTAACTAGATACTAAATTGCAAGAGGTTCATTTTACCAAAACTAAAGAATTTATCTAATTAACTAAATTACTCAAGTAACTATGAATTAACACTTGGCAAACAAAGAGGATTAACAATCAGTGAGAAAAGGTATCCTAGAGCTTCGATTTCAGGATATTACTTCAATGTTGAATATGATTAACCTATAGATTTACCAATTCTAGTGTTTATTAGGCGGCACGACAATAATCTAACCCTTCTCTCGAAGCGATTGGACTGTGGATTAATTACGCTAATTACCCTCTCGAGTCAATTAAACCTAATAACTCCCAAACGATCCTAAGCCACGGGCCCACGGCCTACACAATCATAGACAATTGCGCTCTATGTCATAAGTCTGATAACGATTACCTCCTCTCGAAGCGGAATTGTTAAACTAAATTACTAAATCTAGGTGATCAAGCTAAATTTAGTTATAAGCACAAACATAGAGATAAACACATAAAGAACGGAATCAATAAATCAAAATATAAATCAAAACATTGTCATAATAATCCCTACTCTCTAAACCTAGCACACGAATAACTTAGCTACTCATGCCTAGCAATAACCCAATACAAGATTCTACGGAAAGCATTGTAAAAGCTTAAACTAGAAAAGAACGACTAAACCCGGACGTATCCATCGCAATGATCTTCATCTTCTTTGTTTTCCAACTCATTTCCTAGGTAACATCGATGATGATGTACTGATTATCCTCTTAAAACTCAAGCTTGGGGCCTTTTTTATAGAGTTGGGGACGAATCTTTGGGAAGATAAGATCAAAATCCTACTAAAATTAGGAAATTTTCGTAGAATAAGACTTCTGACACGGCTGCGTACAAGCTATGATGCGGACTCGTCCATTTGTACCCAAAATACCTCAAAAAAGGTGATTTTAACTCGGCCGTGTTGGCCTTTTGAGGCGGCCGCGTCCCGTTTGCGCAGGCGAGGTTTAGTTTTCAGGTCTGAATTCCATGCCATTTTTAGGGTCTTCCGTTCATTTTTGGGATTTGTTTCTTTCTGGAAAAGTTGTAGTCCTTTGAATCAGCTTTCTAACGCCACCAATTTCACCTCAATCGGAGATGTAGATCTCAAGATATGGCCAAAATACTAGAGATGTGTCAAGCTGACAGAAAACTTCACTTTCGGGACACTTTTTGACACGGCCGTGTTGTGTATGTGACACGGCCGTGTCATTTCTGCTCTGGTTTGTTCTCTTTTCATCCGTTTTGACCCTATTTGACTGGTTTCTTCTTCGAACTTCATCCAAATGGAATAAAATTACCTAATTAACTTCAAAACAAGTCAAAATACGTCAAATGACCCAATGTGATAAATATAAATGAACGACGGCCAAATATGCACATAAGTGACATAAAATATGATCCTAAATTGACCTAAATACATGCATAATTAACGTGTATCAAAATCCCCCAAACTTATACTGTTGTCCGTCCCGAACAACATAACAAAAGACACAAAGGATACAAGTGATTATGCATTTGTTTAGGGCGATTAGATGATGAATTCAGTTTCAGACCGATTTTTCTTAAAACAACTAGGCAACACAATTCACTTGAGCATATGTGACAACGCGAAAATCAACTAATCTCGAGACTTTGAACTTTCGAATTATTCAACCCTCACGGGGTAAGTGTTTCACTCATCTCTCAAGTATTTAGGCTAATATAATTTCCACTCATATTGAATGACATGCAAAGCCTACCATATGTTTGTCAATCGTCTAAAATAGACCTCGTACTTGATGTGTGTGAAAAAGGATAAAAAAAGGTTGTTCTTTTGGTTGTAATGTGGGCTTAAGGTAAGGTGGGATACATTTGGATAAAAGTGACTATTTATTGGACTAATCAAGTTAGGTCTAACCCGACTACCCCTTAATATAATCACTCAACCTCACTCTTCAAATCTCAGCAAATCACCTCGCAAAGTGACTTCTTCACCTTCGATAAACCTTACAACTTGAGTGATTTTCATATTACAATCAACTATAGGGGTACCACATTTTGGGATTACCTAACTGTTCTATTCAACTCAAACAATTTAAGCACTTTTTGATTTCCTAGCCTCTCCTCAATAATACTAAATAATTTATAAATATCAAAAAAAAAATTTCAAGAGAGGCTTTGTTTTTCACCTAACTTTTTTTTTTTTTTTTCTTTTTCTTTGTTCCCTTTATCTTTGGAATATCCTCTAATTTCCCATAACGTTCCAAACATTTTTACCCAAACTACCTTCCAATCCTCCTCCCTCTTACTTGATTAATCCATTGAAGTCCAAAGAGTTAAATCGAAAGGTTTTTGGCTGACATTGTTAGGATATGAAAGAATAAGGCTTTAAAGCTCAAGTGGCTAACTAGGGATAAATACTGAACTTTTGGTACAAAGGCAACTTTTTACGACTCAAAATAGGCTTAAACAAAAACGTCTAAGATCATTTCCTCAATCACACTACATACTTGACACATTCTTAATAAAGACTCGAGGCAACTTCTAGAGACTAGTGCACATATTCAATTAAATTGACATTGAAAGAAGGTATACTACTCTGAAAATAGGCGTACAATTGGGCTCAAATTCTCACAAGGTTAATTTTGATTGAATATTCTAGGTTCAAGCTCAATTTTGTCTCAAATCACCTCTCATGCTCTATTATGTGCCATTTTTTCATCTACTTCTCAAAATCATCTCATCATTAACCATTCATCATCCATCTTTCCCTATTGTTTTCTTTTTCTTTTTCTTTTTCTTTTCACTTGTTACCTATTTAACTTCTCGGGTTTATCTCACTCTTACTGACTCTAAAAACAAAAATAATTAAACTCTAAAGACTCCTACAACCCAACATGGCAACTAAATCATAACGACTGGGCTCACAGACCCGGTACTCCGAATCAAGTGGGCAAACGGACCCAATGATCAAAACCAAATACAAATCAAACAGCAGCAAATTGAATAAGCAATAAGAAACAAAAATTTAGAAATAGCAAAAGATACATAGCGGCCAAGACGTCCCACGGTTCACCCCCTCTCCCAAACTTGGCTTAAAGCCAATGTTTGGAGGAAAAGAGTGATACGCCTTGGTGCTAACTCACAGTCATTATGGCAGTGGAGATGGTTAGAAACAATGTTAGCTCCAAAATTGGGCCAATGCGTCCCACCGAATATCTTGTTGCTGTCTCCAAATGTGCTTCTCGACCTTCTGTGCTGCTGGTTCTTTAACCATGGGTTGTTTGCCCTTGCTACGGCTGGAACTGCCCTTCTTTGATGCCATTTTAGTGAACCTGGTGTTTTCCCCTTTTTAACCGAGCTAGGCATCGACTATGTTGATTCCTATAACATCAAACACTAAAAACACAAGTAAAAACTTAAAACTTAAAGAATTAATTGAAATAAAACGGTAAACATCGGGTTGCCTCCCGACAAGCGCTTATTTTTACGTCATCAGCCAAACGTCCTTTTTTCTATAAACCATTTTCTAGCCACCCCGAGTTTGGTAATTTAGGGTGTTTACATTTTTCTTGCACCTTGAAATGATTGTTTACGGAGAACTTAAGATCTCGATCAACTAGAATAGAATGATATGTAATTTGCTTTCTAAACTCATTGTTATAGAAAAATGGTTGACCAACATAGAATTTAGGATCCTAGATTTGACCCTTTTTGGGGACTAAATGTAATTTGGCTTTACCCTTATCAGGACTACTGATGAATGCAAAAATTACCATTTTTCTTGCAATTTTTACGTTCATATTTTGTGGAGAATTACGTGTAATTATTGTGTTTATGTGTGATTTGTGTTTTATTGTGTTTTTGGATTAATTTTCCTTTTTAATATGATTTCATGCACATTTGGGTGTTTTTGAGCCATAATTTGAAGGTTAGGAAACTCGGAAGAATTTAGAAGATAGTTCGCATCCATTTTAATACTTTGGCCCATATCTCAAGGCTCAAATGCACCTAAATTAGGTTGGTATTAGGCCCAAACTGAAGATCATCAAGACACAAGTAAAAGTCGTGAAGAAGTTGGGCCGAGAAAATGGATGGAAAGGCCTCAAATTGGAGAAAGAAAGAAGAAGAGGTTGATCACACATATTCCACGTTCCAGCCTGCAAATCGAGGCATAAACAAACCTGAATCAGGCCCAACAAGAGGTCAAATCAAATTTCATCAAGTTGCAAACAAAATCAATGAGGGGTCAGGTCGAGAAAACGAGAGGAAGGGCCCCGAAATGGCAAGACGGAGGTGCAAAGCTGGAAACTGAACTGGACCAACAACCGGACCACCTGCCGGACCGTCTGGACCACCGGCTGTCCGTCCAGAACCGACCCAGGGATCACCTACCGGACAACCTACCGACCTGGCTTCCGGATCGGCTGCTGGATAGGCAGCAGTCCTGGTAGTTCGCTGCCGGTTTTCGCTCGCGTACCTTGTTTCGTGTAGTTTTCGTATTTCGACGGTAACTTCAGCCTCCAAGTTCCGATTTGAGTTATTTAAGTTGCCACACATAGCCAAGACAATGATCTACAACTTGTAGTTGAAGTAGAAGGCTGATTCCGGATGGAATTTTCCCAGAAATCACGAGAAGGACGAGTCGAGCGCGCACAAGGGGCTTAACTCAACAACTTAAAGGACCAAGCGCTCCCTTTTGTATTTTTACATTTTTGTCCTTGCTTGGTCTTATTTTCAGTTGGTTTAGAGGGTTGGGGGGACCTATATATATCCCTTCCCCTCTCATTTGTACCAATAAATTATCACAACTCTAGCCTTCTTTTGTAAAAGCTTCCCAAACACTCGTTTTTCCTTTCTTCTTCAATTTTCAGATTTTTAGACTTAGAAACTAGGGTTTATCTTCCTCCTCTTCAAGGAGGAAACCATCTTTGGAGGAGAACTCGGGGATTACACGCAGGCTTGTGCCACACGACTATTTTATCAAAGGATTTTGAGGGTTTCTTCAATACATTGAACAATTTCTATCTCTTCTCTTTATTTTCAGTTTTTATTGCTTTTATTGCTTGATTGTTGATGATGCCTTTTATTGCGTTGATGATTTGTGAGTGACTTCTGTCTTTCCCGAAGCCCGGGAGTAGCCCAAGCTTTGGGGTTGATGATTAGTTGAATTATTATTGGATTGTTGTGGGTTATGGTAACCTAGGGTAGGATTTGGTTGATTTATTATGATTTTCATATGAAAGTAAGGCTTGATTATAGGCTTGTCATGGTAGCTGGAGCTTTCTATAATTTATCTCTATTTTGTATGATTGTGCATTTGAGAAAAGATAATTGGAACCCAGGTTAGGATTTGCAACTCTTTCGAGGAAATTCGATTTGATCTTGAATGAGCTTATGATTCAATTTTCATGCCTTAGATTGTTAGGGAAGGGGAATTGGTACACGTGTTTCGTGCACGCACTTTAGGGCATTTTTAGTGTCATTTTAGTGTCAATAATGTGCATAATCACGTGTATTTAGTGCTTTTATACTCTCATGGGCAAAATAATGCGTTTGTGCTGTTTTTGTGTTAAGACAGGTGAAAAAGGATCGAAAAAGAACATCAGACGACCGCGGAGTCGAGGGATCGATCGAGGCAACAAAAGGAAGGGCTAATTGAAGATCTCGGCCGAGACAGGATGCAAATCTCGGCCGAGATGAGTCTCCAGGGGATTTCATGAAGAATTGCAAAATTGAAAATCTAGGCCGAGACAGATAATGCGTCTAGGCCGAGATGGAAGATCTAGGCCGAGACAGATAATGTGTCTAGGCCGAGATGAGTCTGCAGGGGATTTCAGAAATTCAAAAGATGAAGATCTAGGCCGAGATGCAATCCAATCTCGGCCTAGATGAGTCAAATCCTGAAAAGCCCTAATTTCCTCTTTTCACGTCTCGGCTGAGATGCAACCCAATCTCGGCCGAGATTAGCCTTCGACCCACCAGCTGAAAAATCCATTTTCACGTCTCGGCCTAGACACACGTGCATCTCGGCCGAGATTCCTTACCCTGTTTTAAAATCCTGAATGCGATTTTACCTATTTTTTACTAACACTTTCTCTCCTTATATATATATATCATCCCATTCGAATTTAACCTAACCTAAAACCCATCCCCCACACATAATCAGCCACTTTTCTCCATTGGAAGCAAAGGAATGGAAGGGGCTTGATCTTCAACCCTAACTTTTGGTTCTTTCTATCCTATTTTCATGTTTTCTTTAATTTTCTATTATTTTATCTTTGTATTAGGTAAAATGGGTGACTAGCACCCTTTTGTTCACCCTTGATTATTGTGGAACCTTGAGTTTAAGACGTTTATGTGATTATTACGGTTAATGTTACCGAAAATATTGTGTATTCAAGTGTTTTGTGTTATTTGCTCTTATTGACTCACATTTATGGATTAATTATTGGATTGATCACCCTTTAAGGGATTTGTGAATGTGTTGCTAGAATAGGAAATTACTATCCGTAATTGTAGGATTTCCGATTCCCGTGTAGCAAACAATAGATTTATTTATTGGTGATAACACAAAGTTCAACCACTAAAACCGAGCTTGCGAGTTTTATGTTGAATTTATCTCGTTGTCCTAGTGTTTAATGCATTTGGTTATTGAATCTAAGAGAGCTTGTTCGAGGTTTGATTAAATTGAATAGGGTTAGTCGAAGAGCTTGTTTTGATTAACTAAGATTAAGGGATAACAAGGCTATTAGAGCTTGTTAATAGCCTTGAGATAAGGGCTAGAATCACAATTGAATAGGGCATTAACAATAGTTGCATCAATGGTCTAAGACCAAGGGGAAGCATGATCAAGGGTGGATTGTTTTACTATTTAAAAAACCAAAAACCAAAACAAATCTCTTTATTTGTCTTTGTTTATTTAGGTGTTAGTTGTTATTTCATTAAATTCCCCCCACTTCTTTATTGTTTTCTAGTTTATTTACATTATATTTCTTGATCATAATAGCTTAATACATAAAGTAAAATTTGTTCGACCGTTCCTCGTGGGATCGACCCTTACTTGCCACTCTACTAGTTAGAGTAGTAGGATAAGGTATAGTGTATTCTTCATATACATTTAATTTGGTAGTAGGAAACGACGCTACCAGGAATTTAATCCGAGAACGTGAATCAATCAAAACTCCATTGGTAGGACGGAGACCTATTGAGGAGAAGACCTACCAAATGGGGAAGTAGAGCCTAGGGGGTTGGCTAGGTTTGAACGAAATTAGGTTTAGTCATGTGTGAAGGAACTACACCCCTACGCTGGTCTTTAGCATAAGAGAAGTCAGGCTAACCTCTTCTAGTCTTCCGTAGTCGATAACCCGAGGCCCGGGGGTGAGTTTGTACATCTCATTCGTGTAGGTAGTCTACATCGAACCTCGATTACTTACCTATCTTAGGGGAATACGGCACCTCAACCGTATTCCAGAATTGTCACCCAATTAGGATATCGATTGGGTTGAGAATTCAACCACATAGAGCTCAAACTTGTTTCTTTTAATCGTCTTTGAATAGTAAATTCTATTTTGCTTGTGTGAAACCGAGCTTCGATAATATCTCCACATCGATCGGTTCCCTCCTTGCTTTTATCTATTGTTTTATGTTGTTTAGTTTAGTCCATCTCTCAATTTCCATTTGACCTAACTAATTCAAAATTGCTAAAGTCGATTCTCACGGAAAATCTTCCATGTGGATTCGATATCTTATATACTATCTCTGTCACAAACCGTACACTTGCGGTTTAAGAAGGTCGTTCCAATCACATCGATTTGGAGCGATTTTCGACAAATTCATGGCGTCGTTGCGGGGGAGGATTTCCTTCCCGCGGATTTAGTCTAATCCCGATCACTATTACTACTTGCTTAAGAGTTATGCTCTCAATCCTTCCAAAGTGAATGCATTACCTTCTGTGCATGATGATGGTTCTTATTTTTCTCCCAATTTTGAAAATATGGAAGTAGTGCATTGTGAAGTTTGTGGGGAGGAAGGTCACATATCTTTTGTGACTCTTTTTTCCACTATTTCTCTTTACAAATGCATTATCTTCCCACCCGTCCGTCTTATTCATGGATAACAATTCTTTTTCAAACAATTGTGAATTGGGATGGGAGGTCGATCAAAATTTTCCCTCCTCAAGTCATCAAGTCTTTGAGTCATCCTAATCGTATCAAATTTCTTCAATCAATGCATTGAAAGAATAAATGAGGAAAGACAAGGATGAGTTTCATCAAAAGTTTGATGAACTTTTGGCACACACTAAGGTCATGGAAGCCCTTCTCTTCAAACATGTTTTGGAGAGAAATAAAAATGAAAGTGTGCACTTGAGGGAAGAGGAGAAAGAAGAGGAGAGTGAAAAACTCCTCTCTCATAAGCCACCACTAGAAAAATAGTGACAATTTTTCCAATGAACACAATGCATTTCCTTTGGAAGAACAATCTCAATGTCTAAACAAAGTATGTGATTATGATCATATTCTTGCTAGTGATCCAATTGTTGAGGCATCATTTAGTGGTTGAGATGCAAGTTTTGACTCGTCATTTTGTTCATGTTTTGAAAAACTTGCATCTATTATGGTCATTGGTCGTATCTTCTTGCATATATCATATGTCCATAATGTTATTCGTGATCCATCGTGCCATCTATGTTGGTGGATCAATTCTATTTCTTGAGCAATCAAAAGCATGGCACGATCAACACTTCCTATTGGATCCCAGATAACACTTGTGAAAGTCGAGCCGTCGACTTTAAACCAAGCGCTTATTGGGAGGTAACCCAAACATTAGAATTTCTATCGCTTTCTTAGGATTTTATTTCTAGTTGTTTAGTTTTTCTCTCTTAAGATGTGATGAATTCTTAAGTTGTGTGATTAGCTACATTTGGGACACGACGAAATAGCCTAAATCTTAAAGGAAGGTCCTCGAAGCATTGATGATGTCAAATCAAGACGAGTAATCTTCGGAGTAATGCAAAAAGGGAAATATAGAGAGTAGACACCTCAATTGAGTGAGCTTTACTGTATCTCTCATTTTATTCCTTTTGCACGTGCATAATTCGTAATTATGTGATTTGTGTCATCTTTGCTTATCCTTGATTTTCATGATCGGATTTTTTTCTAAATTTGAGTATATGTTGACTTGTCTCTCCATGCACTTGATTCATATGCTTACTCAAATGACATGTTTGCATTTAGGTTTGTAGGGGAGGAGAGACATTTGTTTGCATTAATTGAGGTTCTCTCCTCATATTTGCATAATCAATCATGAAATCTTTTACCTATACATCTCTTGAATCTTTGAATCTGTGTTTGAATAAATGGTTGGTTTTGAAATGTGAGTATTGTGAGCTTTTTGATTGATGATCTTTCGGAAATACATGAATTTCACCTCCTTTGCTACTTAGGCTTGAGAATTTCGCCCAAGTTTGTGGGGAGGATGGAAGGTTTTTTATTTTTATGTGCTTGAAGAGGATGTTCCTCATTTTCGATTGAATTGTTTGTAGTTATGATCTATGTCATTCTACCATATTTTGTTTATAACGTTTTATTACTTTCGTAAATAATATGCTTGGTTGAATAATTGTTGAGTTGGCTTATTGTGTTATTGATGAGGAAAGAGTATTGGAAGTGTCCTGATATTTGAAATGTCAAAATTGAAATCTCTAATAATTGAGCATAAAACACTAGAGGATTCCTTGCCTAAAAATCAATGATGCTAATTGGTTGATGCAATTTAAGGGTAAATGAATATTTGGGTATAGTTTGGAGGATTGCATGTGTAAATGAAATAACTTAGCCCGAAGTTGTGCTGCTTGTGAGTATTACTGTAATTCCAAAACACACATGACACGATTAAGGACGAACTTGTGAAAAATAGAATGAATTGGCAGCTTTAGGTGGTAAAAAAATAAAGGAGATGTAGGAGGAGCTATAAGGTGGATTAGGTCGCCGGGCAAAATCATTGTTTTTCATTGATTGTAACATTTGTATACTCTAAGTGTTGAGATGAGCAGAAAAAAGAGAGCTCAAGAAAAAATTGAGTATGAAATAGTTGAAAATCTTGTGTAACTCGAAAAGAGTATTGTGCTTTAAAAGAACAAAAGCTAGAATAGATTTTTTTTTTTTTTTTTTTTTTTACTAAGCCCGGTGGAAAAAGGAGTAATTGAAAAATAAAATTGAAATCAGTTGACTCAAGGGAGAAAAGAGCCGCATCACATATACTGGGTGAGTGCGTGGCATCTTCCTCGAAAAGAACCGAGTTGAACCACCTAGGGCCAAGGATTTTGAAAAATAGTGAATCGTCGAAGGTCACTTCACATATGTACGTTTTGGGGTTGGAGTGAGAGCTTTTAGTGCGTGGCCTAGGGTACTAAGTGAAATAAAAATATTACGTGCTTTTCCAAATTCCAATGCCTTTATATTCCTCTACTCATCTATCAATTTACTTGAAAGAAAATGATTAAGACAAGTGTGGTGAATCAAAAAATGGAGAGTGCTCAATTAAGAAGAGAAATTCATGTTTAATGGGCTTCCAATAACTTTTCAACCTCGTTTCTTATGTGCTTAAAAGTTTCATTTGCTCGGGGACTAGCAAAGCTTAAGTTTGCGGGATGATGAACGCAAAAATTACCGTTTTTCTTGCAATTTTCACGTTCATATTTTATGGAGAATTACGTGTAATTATTGTGTTTATGTGCGATTTCATGTTTTATTATGTTTCCGGGTTTATTTTTCTTTTAAATATGATTTGATGCACTTTTGGGTGTGTTTGAGTCGTATTTTGAAGGTTAGGAAACACGGAAGAATTTAGAAGATCGTTCACATCCATTTTCATACTCCGGCCCATATCTTGAGGCCCAAACGGGCCTAAATTAGGTCGGGGGTCAAGCCCAAACTGAAGATCATCAAGACATGAGTAAAAGTCGTGAAGGTGTCGGGCCGAGAAAATGGATGAAAAGGCCTCAAATTGGAGAAAGAAAAACAAGAGGTCGATCGCACATATGCAACGTTCCAGCCTACAAATTAAGGCCCAACCGAAGCCAAACCAGGCTCAACAAGAGCTCAAATCAAATTTCGTCGAGTCGCAAACAAAATCCATGAAGGGGTCAAATTGAGAAAACGAGAGAAAAGGCTCCGAAACAACGACGGAAGACGAAGGTGCAAAGCTGAAAATTGAACTGGACCACCTGCCGTACCGGCTGGACCACCGGCTATCAGTCCAGAAACGACCCAGGGATCATCTTCCGGACCACCTACCAGCCCATCTGCAGGACCGACAGCGGTCCCCATAGTTCGCAGCTGGTTTTCGCGCGCGTACCCTGTTTCGTACAGTTTTCAAATTTCGGTTGTAACTTCCTCGTCCGAGCTCTGATTTCAAGTGATTCAAGTTGCCATGTGTAGCCGAGATAAAGATATACAACTTTCTAGTTGAAGTTGAAGGCTGATTCCGGACGACATTTAACCAGAAATCACGAGAAAGACGAGTAGAGCGCGTACAAGGAGCTCGACTCAACAACTTAAAGGACCAAGCACTCCCTTTTGTTTTTTTACACTTTTGTCCTTACTACGGCTTATTTTCAGCTGAGTTTGAGGGTTGGGGGAACCTATATATATCCCTTCCCCTCTCATTTGTACTTATCAATTATCACAACCTTGCCTCCTTTTGTAAAAGCTTCCCAAACACTCTTTTCTCCTTTCTTCTTCAAATTTCAGATTTTTAGTCTTGGAAACTAGGGTTTAAGATCCTCCTCTTCAAGGAGGAAGCCATATTTGGGGGAGAACTCGGGGATTACTCGCGGACTTGTGACACCCGACTATTTTATCAAAGGATTTCAAGGGTTTCTTCAATACATTGAGCAATTTCTATCTCTTCTCTTTATTTTTAGTTTTTATTGCTTTTATTGCGTGATTTTTTATGATGCCTTTTATTGCTTTGATGACTTGTGAGTGATTTTCGTGTTTCCCGAAGCCCGGGAATAGCCCCAAGCTTCGGGGTTGATGATTAGTTGATTGATTATTGGATTGTTGTGGGTTGTGGTAACCTAGGGTAGGATTTGGTTGATTTATTATTAATTTCATATGAAACTAGGGCTTGGTTACAGGCTTATCTCAGTGGCTTGGGCTTTCGACAATTTAGCCCTATTTTGTATGATTGTGCATTTGAGAAAGGATAATCGAAACCTAGGTTGGGGTTTGCCACTCTTTCGAGGAAATTCGATTTGATCTTAAATGAGCTTAGGATTGAATTTTCATGCCTTAGATTGTTAGGGAAGGGGAATTTAATCCGAGAACGTGAATCAATCAAAACCGAATTGGTAGGATGGAGACCTATTGAGGAGAAGACCTACCAAATGGGGAAGTAGAGCCTAGGGGGTCTTGGCTAGGTTTGAACGAAATTAGGTTTAATCACGTGTGTGGGAACTACACCCCTACGCCAGTCTTTAACGTAGGAGAAGTTGGGCTTTCCTCTTCTAATCTTTCATAGTCGGTAACCCGGGGCCCGGGGTTGAGTTTGTACATCTCATTCGTGTAGGTAGTCTACGTCGAACCCTGATTACCTACCTATCTCGAATACGACACCTCAACCGTATTCCAGAATTGTCACCCAATTAAGATATCGATTGGGTTGAGAATTCAATCACATAGAGCTCAAACTTGTTTCCTTTAATCGTCTTCGAATTGTTACTTCTATTTTGCTTGTGTGAAACCGAGCTCGGGAATATCTCCCCATCGATCGGTTCCCTCCTTACTTTTATTTATTGTTTTATGTTGTTTAATTTAGTCCATCTCTCAATTTCCATTTGACCTAACTAATTCGAAATTGCTAAAGTCGATTCTCACGAAAAATCTTCCTTGTGAATGCGATATCTTATATATTACCTTTGTCACAAACCATTCCCTTGCGGTTTGAGAAGATTATTCCAATCACATCGATTTTCGTGACAAGTTCAACTACGGGTTCGTGTGGAGCAAGAAGGCATCGGGTTTAGTGCTAGATTCAGTGACCCCAACCCATTCCATATTCTCATCTACATTATTATCAAAAATCTTGTCATCATCCACAAAATCACTATCCACCAGCTTCTCAGATAACTCAAAATCTGATCCAAGACTCTGAGCATCATCACTATCATCACTGCGATTGGCACCAACAAAGTCACTATTCTTAAAATTTTCAGTAAAACTAATTCCTCCCTCCACAGGTTCATCAGACACATACATTTTCCCAATTTCAATGTCTGAGATTAGGAGGTGATAGGGATAACCCGATCACCTCGGGTCGGGCTAATACCAAAGCCCACTGATCGGCCCAGCACGTGCAGGCCCAGCAAGCACGTGAAGGCCCACCACGCGTAGGCCCAGCAGGCCCAGGAACGCGCGTTGGCCCAGCGAGTGGTTTGTTCCGCGAATCAAGGCTGAAGATTCGTTCCCAACCGCCATGCAGCTGGAAGTGGGCGTGAATATAGGAAGTTTGTTAGGGTTCAGTTAGGGTTTAGGAAAGCTAAGTATAAATACGTGAAAAGAACTCTGAATTAGGGTTCGCACTCTGTATACTGAATTACTACCTGTAAACTCAACGTTCTAGAAAAGGAAACACCTCGACAAGAGTGATTTTCTGCCCGTGGACGTAGATCTCCGGATCGCGCCACGTAAATCTTGTGTTTTTATATTCTGTTTGTGTAGATTATCGTTAGATTTTGTGGTGATTGGATTGCGCATTATCAATTGGCGCCGTCTGTGGGAACGGTTTAACCAACAATTTTTGACGTTTACATCGCATTCAAGAATCATGGTGACAGCACGTTTGAATCAATCTCGCCACGGTGATCAATCTCACCAGGATCCACCCGTGGATCAAGTTTTGCCGCCGAGGCAATTGCCGGCAGGGAGTACGTCTAATCATCAGGGCAATCAAAACCCTCCACCCCCTCAAAACCTGCAAAACCCTAATCTTGCTGCTGCTCAACCACCGGTTAACATTCAAATTACCCCAGAACTGCTCCAGGCTTTCCTACAAGAGCATGCACATGTTCTTCAAGATTGGGCAGTTAATCGCCTACATCCCGCGGGGCTTGCCGCGGGGCCTGCCGGCCATAATGCTAATCCCGTGATGCCCCCACCTTGCTCGCGTGATCAACAGGACCCGGGGCACCGCGGACGTCAGGATCGGCGACGGGAACGACCTGGTTCTTCCGAGGACCATGGGAGTTCTAACGAATCACGACCTCGCAATGATGAACCTACCGATGTGGATCGCCGCCGTCCACTTAATGCGGCTAAGAGAGTTCGCTATGCCAATCCTCATGCTCTAGATCTTCAAGAGTACGAGCAAGTTCAACGCAATGTTGAACTGGACAGGATTCTGGGTCTTGATGCCAATGGAGATATCATCACACCGTTCTCCCAGGAAATCATGGCCACTTCCCTTCCCGAAGGGTTCAAACGGCCAGCCATACCACCTTACAATGGCACCGGAGATCCGGCCAATTTTCTTGGAGCTTTTAGGCACAGCATGCTTAGCCATGATAACATTACATCCCTCCAGTACTGCAAGATTTTCCCTGAGTACTTACAGGATGAAGCTCGTGTTTGGTTTGATTCTCTCCCACGCAACAGCGTATCCTCCTTCAGAGAACTCGCCGAGCATTTTTGGGCACGGTTGAAAGCACGGGCGAAGCCCATGGCCATCCTGGCCGATGTCATGAATATGGAACAGCGGGACGGTGAAACTGTCACCCAATTTCTTGACCGCTTCACAGCGGTAAGTCTAAAGGTGGGAAATTGTCCCGACGACGTAGTCATCAACGCATTCATGAATGGACTCCATCCCGGAGCACTTTACACCGAATTAGTTCGGAATACCCCAGTCACAACCCGAGCACTGTTCAAAACAGTGTGCAAATTTGCTAAGGCCGAGGAGCAGACTCGCCAGAAGCGTGAGAAACACGCTAGCAAGCGGCAATCCGACAAAGCACAAACCGGGCCTAGTACTCGACCTAGTGCATTATCCCGCCTGACCCCGGGGCGTTCAGAATCCCGAAGTGATATCCCACAATTGACTCCGTTGACGAAGTCGCGAGCTGAAATCCTTTCTATCCACAAGAACGATCTGCGACCTTGTCCGCGGATGACTGCGCCTCCTGAGAAGAGGAATCGTGGAAAGTGGTGTGCGTACCACCGAGATCATGGGCACGAGACAGAGGAGTGCCGAGAACTCGGCAAGGAAATCGAGGAGTGCCTGAGGAAAGGATTCTTGCGCCAATACATTGCGCGGACCGATGATAAGCCCCGGACAGGTCAGAATGGGGGGTCATCCAATAATCGCGGATATCATGACCGCGGCACACAACAAAATCGGCCGCCGTGGCAGAATAATCGGCCGGGGCCCAATAACTATGCACGGCAAGATTCTGGCAATCGCCAACAACCACGCCTCCCGCCGCCACCTCCTCCTCCGGGAGGACCCGGAGACAACGCGCCTCCTCACGTGATAAACGTGATATATGGGGCCCTTCCCACCGGGGCCTCGCGACACGCCTTGAAGGCAGAGGCTCGACGTCCTCCTCCCGAGGAGCCACGTCACAAACGCCTCCATCAATCCGAGACTGTCAGCTTCACGGATAGGGACCCAGTTCCGGAGATAACACCTCACACTGACGCTATTTTCATCGACATGACTGTAGCCAACATAACAGTAAAGCGGGTCTTCGTGGATAATGGGGCCGCGGTGAGTGTTATATTTGCCGACTGTTTCCAAAGGATGGAGATTTCACGGGATCAACTTCGACCGGCTCCCGGGCCACTGCAGACTTTCACTC
Source organism: Ajuga chamaepitys (assembly GCA_958295605.1). Classification (NCBI taxonomy): domain Eukaryota; kingdom Viridiplantae; phylum Streptophyta; class Magnoliopsida; order Lamiales; family Lamiaceae; genus Ajuga; species Ajuga chamaepitys. Next base: position 29,204,887 of record OY282498.1, read on the forward strand.
AAGGTGAAGTCCAGCCAGAAGGTGTCATCACTCTCCCAGCATCTTTGGGGACTTATCCGAAGATAAAAACCATCTTCGTGGATTTTTATGTGGTGAATTCCCCGTCACCGTACAACATGATATTGGGCCGGGACTGGCTTACCCCCGCCAAAGCCATTTGCTCCACGTATCACCTCGCACTAAAGTTTCCCACCTCGCATGGCGAAGTGGCTATCCGCGGGAGTCAGCGGGTTTCAAAAGAATGTATGTATGTGGCACTCAAAAAGACTGCCAAGGTTCCACCCAAACAGCAGCTTCAGGTGGCATCGTCGGTTCTGGAACCTCGGGAATGTACCTCGTTGGGGGATGCCACTGCACAAGTCCCGCTTGATCCGTCCAAGCCGGAACAGACAGTAACCGTAGGAGCCGTGGATGTGCCATGGCTACACCAGGCTATAATTCGGACCTTGCGAGAATATTCCGATGTCTTCGCATGGTCTCCTCTGGATATGCCCGGGGTCTCTCCCGATATAATAACGCACAAGCTAAATATCGATCCCAGCGTAAAGCCAATCCAGCAGAAGCAGAGGAAATTCGCTCCGGAGCGAAATGAGGCCATTCGAATCGAGGTAAAGCAACTCTTGGATGCAGACATCCTGTTCGAAGTATATTACCCCTCCTGGTTATCGAATCCAGTAATGGTGGTTAAATCCAGTGGGGCATGGCGGATGTGCGTCGACTTCTCCGACCTCAACAAACATTGTCCGAAGGATTGTTATCCCCTACCTTCCATAGATCAAAAGGCCGAGGCCATCACTGGGTATGAGGCCCTGTGTTTCTTAGATCTGTACAAGGGATACCACCAGATATTTATGGATCCGCAAGATGCCATCAAGACAGCATTCATCACTGCTTTTGGGTGCTATGCTTTTAAGAAAATGCCCTTCGGGCTCAAGAACGCCGGAGCCACATACCAGCGCCTCATGGATCGGGTTTTCCACGGCCAGATTGGCCGCAACGTTGAGGTTTACGTGGATGACCTTGTTATAAAGAGTATCTCACATTCTTCTTGTGTGCAAGATATCGCCGAAACGTTGCGCACCCTATGCAGCTACAATTTGCGCCTTAACCCGGCGAAATGCACTTTTGGCGTCGGCTCCGGCAAGTTTTTGGGATATATGGTTTCACAACAAGGTTTGCAGGCCAACCCGGCCAAACTTCGGGATGTGCTAGAACTGCAGCCACCCAAGACATTTAGGGATGTTCAGCGCCTCACAGGTGGTTTGGCGGCCTTGAATCGGTTCTTATCTAAAGTGGCGGAGCGACAGCTCCCATTCTTCAAAGTCTTGAGACAGGCGAAGTCCTTTGAGTGGACACCGGAGTGCACCGAGGCCTTCGAGGCTTTGAAATGTCACATACAGCAGCTGCCTACTTTGTCAGTTCCTCTCCCCGGAGAGCCGCTTTACTTATATTTGGCTTCCTCCGAGGAAGCCATTAGCGCTGCACTTGTACGAGAAGTCAATGGGGTTCAGCATCCCGTGTATTTTGCAAGTCGTGTTCTCCACGGAGCAGAGACACGATACTCCGTGTTAGAAAAAACTGCTTTGGCAATAGTTATGGCAGCCCGGCGTCTACGGCCATATTTCCAGGGACGAGAAATACGGGTCCTGACCACTCATCCTATCCGCCAGATTCTTGTCAAACCCAAGGTGTCTGGGCGCCTCGCAAAGTGGGCCGTCGAGTTAGGCGAATATGATATTCAATATCTTCCTCGACGAGCAATCAAGGGACAAGCACTTGCCGACTTTCTGGCTGATACCCCGGGAGACGTTCCCCAGTCTCCGACAGACAGTGATACACATCACTCCGCTACCCATGTACCCGCACATATGAAATGGCAGCTATATGTAGATGGAGCCTCCACAACTCGGGGAAGTGGTGCCGGGATACTCCTCATTGACCCCGAGGAGGTTGAAGTAAAATACGTCATCCGCTTCAAGTTCAAGGTGACTAATAATGAAGCGGAGTATGAGGCAGTTCTCGCCGGGCTCCGGCTCGCTCAATCCTTGGGCGTTCGTCATCTTGAACTCTTCACAGACTCCGAGATCGTGTCCAAACAAATTCAGGGGACCTATGTCGCCAAGGATGAAACAATGATCAGGTATCGTGCTCTAACACTCAAGCTCATGTCAACTTTTGATGCAGTTATTATCCAGAAAATACCGCGTGCTCAAAATGCAAGAGCAGACGCACTCAGCAAGTTGGCCTCCGCAGTCCAAACAAATATATCTCCGGATATCATGGTCGAAGACCTATCTCATCCAGCAATTCAGGAGGCCACAGTTTCGGTACTGGCTAATAGTGATCCGAATTGGATGACTCCTATCATCCAATATCTCCGAGATGGAGTCCTGCCCACTGACAAGCTACGAGCTCGGCAGGTTATCCTCAAAGCTCCCAAATACTCCTTTCATGATGGAGTCTTATACCGGCGGTCATACCTACAACCGAGTCTCCGGTGTCTCGCTCCTGCCGAAGCTACCCAAGTTCTGCGGGAGGTTCACGAAGGGGCCTGTGCCAGCCATATCGGCTCCCGGACATTAGCCAAGAAAGTTCTCCGCTGGGGATACTATTGGCCGACCCTGTTCAACGATGCTCACGACTTGGTGACCAAATGCAGCAAGTGCCAGCTGCACTCCCGTGTGAAGCATCTGCCACAGACCGAGCTCACTGGAATCCAGAGTGTGTGGCCGTTTATTCAGTGGGGTATCGACATTGTTGGTCCATTCCCCGTTGCTCCGGGAGGATTGAAGTTCCTGGTTGTTGCCATAGACTACTTCACTAAGTGGGTCGAAGCCGAACCACTTACAGCCATTACTGGTCAGAATATCTTGAAATTTGTGTGGCGTAATATTGTTTGTCGCTTCGGCATCCCGAGCACTATCATCTCGGACAATGGTAAACAGTTTGCCAACGATCCATTCCGGTCATGGTGTGACGAGCTCCACATCAAACAGATTTTTACTTCGGTTGCTCACCCTCAAGCCAACGGGCAGGTTGAAGTAACCAATCGGACACTGCTCACGGGAATAAAGAAGCGCCTGGATAATGCCAAAGGACTCTGGGCTGAAAATCTTCCACAAGTCCTATGGGCTTATCGCACAACACTGCATACTTCTACCGGGGAGACTCCTTACAGCCTTACTTACGGTTCCGAAGCCGTTATCCCTGCTGAAATCAGTGTGCCGAGTCCTCGCCTCCTCACATTGGTTCCAGAGAATAATGACGAGGCTCTCCGGGCAAATTTGGATGAGCTTGAAGATCGCCGTGACCAATCATTCATCCAACAGGCCAGATGTAAACAACGAGCAGCCCGGTATCATAACCTCCGGGTCCGAGGTACTCAATTAAATGTCGGGGACTTAGTTCTTCGGCTCAACTCAGCCAGCAAAGCTGCCCCCGAAGGGAAATTACACGCTTCTTGGGAAGGTCCCTACCGAGTCGTTGCCGCACACGACTCTGGATCCTATCAGCTTGAACATCTCAACGGGACCCCGATTCCCCGAAGCTGGCACGTCACTAACTTAAGGCGTTTCTATCTGTGAAGGCCACATCTCAAGTACCATCTTACCTTTAATTTCTTTTATAGTTGTTATCTCTCTTTGTACTTTTGAGTTTGCTCCGGCACTTATCATTGAATAAAAATTCTTTCTTTGCGTATCTTGCTGTGTTATCCTTTACGTTACGGGGACGCCCTAACGCACTCATTTTATCATTACTAGTCTCCGGACAATTAAAACTCTTTCTCTCGGTCCGTCCGAGGAGATTCGCATTTTAGTCCCCGGACTCATATCACTTTCTCGTCTGTTTAACCGGAGAAGTGTTTACTCCCGTCTGATCTGTCCGGGGAGGTGTTACTCCCGCCTGATCCATCCGGGGAGATTGGATTTATCCATACTGTGTTCCCGAACACTCAATTAACACAATTAATAATTTTTCCTGTCATGTTCCCGGACACCCGATTAAAATAGTTTGTAACCTGTTGCTTTCATTAAACCCGTTTGTATACACTACAACAGTTTTATTATCTTTTGAATATTACAAGCATCATAAAGTTTTTTACATAAGACTTTAAACATAAAAAAATAAACAAAAAAAAAAAAAAACAAAACAAAAACACAACAACAAAAAGGAGGAAAGCCATTATCTCCGGCCCCCGAGCCAATACTCGGCGCTCCGGCGTTGCTGCCTGCTTCTTGATCTTCGTTGCGTCCTCCGGGACCCTGAAGTTCTTCGGCCTCGGGCTCCGGCTCTGTCATCCCCTCGAGCTCCCCTACGCCGAGGACTGGCCCTGGGCGCTTGCCTAGGGACTTCGTTTCTGGTCCGCGCTCGGCTACTTTGTTGTGGCGCGGACCTCGGGGTTTGAGCCCACTGCTCAGGGTCCCACTCCTCCGGAGCCATCACTTCGATTTCCCGGGCCAGCTCTTCGACTACCTCCTCGGCAACCGCCGGGGGTTCTTCTTCAATCATGGTCACCGGAGCTGGCTCTCGGATAACTATGCCTTTGCTCTGTCCGGAGGGTTTCTTCTTGTCCTTTGTCTTCTTGTCCTTCCGAAGCGCTTTTGGGGTACCTTGCCTCTGGCTTGTACTGGCAACAAACTCCTCGGCAGAGGGCCTCCATCTGCCTCGGCCCTTGAGCCCTTCATACATGCTCAGAAGCAGCTCGAGTACTTCTCGTTTCCTTACGAGCTCCGATGACTCGAGAGAGCTCCTTGACATCAATGCTGCGATGTCACCTTGGATCTCTACGACCCGTTCCTCCATTTCTTCAAAGGTCAGAAGACCGAACTCCGAAAGTATCCGGTCGTACTCCCTCTGATGAACAAGGACGCGGCTCATCTCGGCAGCGGTAGACCGATATTTCATCTCGAAGTCTTTGGCTCTCTCCTCGGCCTCAACCATTTTCCTCTCTGCCGAGGCTACCTTCTTCTCCAGCTTTGGCACTACGTGCATTTGCAGATGATTCTTTTCTCCGCGGAACCACTCAATTGATTGCATTAGCTTCTTTATTGTTTCGTGTAGCTCCGCGGTGTTCTAAACAGATAATAAGAGTCAACCAGATCGATTACTCTCAAGCATGTACAAGTTGGAATTCAGTTCGACAACAGACATAAATTGATCATGCAAGTAAAAAGAGAAGTGCAAGAGTCTGAGAAACAGAAATTATATTTCACATTTCAAAAGTACAACTGTTTCAATCAATACATCATTCCTAACATTCCTAAAAATGTACAACTTTAAATTTGCGGGGATCGACTGACCTCCCGCTCAACTGCCTCGGTCTCTTCAGGCAACCCCTCAGTCTCTTCAGTTGCTGCGACGGCCTCGATCGCAGCTGGGGCTTCGACCTCCATCCGTGGAGGGGGCTCAATGCTCCGGGGAGCGGTGACCAGTTCACCTCGGCAGAATGCCAGGAATTCTTTGTCCTGGTCCACCTCGTAGTTTGCCACTTCCGCGGCCGTCAGAAGTTGCTTTTTCTCCCCGAGAGCTTTCACCAGGGGCCACTCCGGCAGATTTGCTAGCGCAGCATAGTAGGCCTTCTCCACTCCGGCCACTGACTCAAAGTCATACCCGAATTCTGGACGATATATGTCCACATTCGGGTAGACCGCCTTCACTTGCTCCAGCAGCGCGGATCGAGTGGCCTGGTCCCCGATAGCCACAAACTCCGTCTGGAAGTCGAGGAACGTGGTGGTCTTGAAGAGCTTGTCGGCAAAGGCCTTCAGCAATGCTCCCTGCCCCTCGACTACGGCAGCTTCCTTAGCTTCCATTTCTGCCCGCAGCTGAAACAGTTCACCTCGGAGAGCGTGGTTCTCCGCATCCACCCCGCGCAGACGCGCGACCTCGGTTTCGACCAAGGCAGCCCTCTGGCGTGCCTCGATCATATCGTGGGCCAGCCGGTCGTTGCGCGCCCGCAGTTCCCTGGCCACCTCGGCCAGCTTCTCCTTTCCCTCCCTCTCGCTCCTACGGCCGAGGTCTAGGATACCTCGCGCCAGGCGCAGGAGTTCTTCAGCATCCGCGCCCTCCAACCCCAGAAGACTCGGGGCCACCTGTTCAACCTGGACAGTTACATGACAAATAAGGTCCTCCGCAGCCTTCATAACAGACACTTCAGGCACATAGAATATGATCAGCATTTTAAGTTTACCTGCGAGCTTTCCCCTACCCGGGGTCTTTTGGATGGCGCTTGCGGAGTCCCAGTAGGCTCCGGCCTCTTCTTTGATACGGGAGGAGACCCCGCCGGCGTCACCCGTTCTTCCGACCCCGCCGATGGTCGTGCACTCGGTGGCATCTTCCCCCGGGGAGACACCTCAGTGGCCTTCCCTTTCTTTTTTGCCGCTGCCGACGCTGCAGGGCTCCCAGCGGGCTCCTTTCCGAAGCGTCCCACTGCATACAAAGGTTGTGGTTAGTCCTGCGCAAAACGACAGTTTAACCAGCAAGAAAAAGAGCTCCTACCCTCTTCAGTCTCTGCATTGCCCGAATAATACGGACTCAGCCCTGCCTCCTCCAATTCCTCCTCGGAACAGAGGGTTTTGAAAGTCCCCACTGTCCGGAATGTGTGTATCACTTCGGCCCCCGGGCTCTCCACAGGAGCGGTGTCAAGAACCTCATCAGTCCTCCACTTCGGCAGAGCTACTTTATTCCTAATGAATATAAACCTCTCCTTCCAACCCTCTACCTTACTCGGGTTCTGAACCTTGAACCCACCTCGGGCTCGGGGACTAAAGGAATACCACCCCTTGGACTTCCCGAAGTTTTTTAGTTGGAAGAAGAACCTAAAAAGCTCTACGGTTGGTTCTAATCCGGCCTGTTTACAGACCACGGGGAATCCCACCACCTGCCTCACCGCGTTCGGCGCTAATTGACAGAGGGCAATACCGTAATATTTCAGCAATTGGGTGACAATGTCCCACAGCGGCAGTCTCAGGCCTACTCTAAGGGTATCTATATATACACTAATAAACCCCTGCGGTGGGCAACAGGCCCTATCCTCGGGGTTAGGGATTATATACTCGAGGTTGAAGGGAAGGTAAAATGACGGGAGCTCCCTCTCAATTTGCTCTCGCGACATCCGTAGTGCCACGGAGGACACCTCCCGACCCTCCTCCGCACACGGATAGAAAGAATCCATCATAACGTTGCATTCCCGGCCGTCGACCCTGTCTATGGTCCTAACCTCATTCCTCTCCGGAATGAGATATGATAGGGGGGGGGATGTCTAACGGGGTATTCGAAGTCCCTAGTTCTTCAATCGAGCCAGAAGATGAAGAAGACGAAGAGGAAGACATACTTACTTGGGTGGAATTTGAGAAGGTTGATTTGAGAAGTTTTTGATCTGGGATGAATCACGAATGCAGATTTCCTCTTTTTCCCGCTTTCTAAACTGATGAATCGCAATGAAGAAGATGAAAGGTTACTGTGCAGTTACTACAATTATATACGCAAAAACCAACGGCTTCGATGCAGGCTATTCAAATTCAGTGATGGGGATTTAAGCGTGCTCTTCACGCGCTTTACAGTTCCCGAGGCGCGTGGGGAACAGGTTTCTTGGAAGTTGCAGAGCGTGTCACTTCACATCCCTCTCTCTCATGATGGCGCCGCCAATCACATCAGCCTCACCCTTCGTCAGGAAGATTCAAACTACACCCCGGTGTACACTCCACCTCGGTCATACTACCACACTCCGGTGCTCCCTCCATTTTGGCCAGACAACTCACTCCGGTGTACCCCCACCTCGGCCAGGTTGTTATAAACTCCCAACGCGTTTCTTTCTTCTGGGAAACTCGATATCTCGATAAATGTCTTATGCACTTCGGCCTAGTTCAGTCATCCGTAAACACTTCGGCCCGCCAGCGACCCCGGTCCTTCTTGCTTACGGTTCCACTCCGATGACAACCGAAGCTCCTACCTCGCTTCGGCTGGGGGGGGGCATCTGATAGGGATAACCCGATCACCTCGGGTCGGGCTAATACCAAAGCCCACTGATCGGCCCAGCACGTGCAGGCCCAGCAAGCACGTGAAGGCCCACCACGCGTAGGCCCAGCAGGCCCAGGAACGCGCGTTGGCCCAGCGAGTGGTTTGTTCCGCGAATCAAGGCTGAAGATTCGTTCCCAACCGCCATGCAGCTGGAAGTGGGCGTGAATATAGGAAGTTTGTTAGGGTTCAGTTAGGGTTTAGGAAAGCTAAGTATAAATACGTGAAAAGAACTCTGAATTAGGGTTCGCACTCTGTATACTGAATTACTACCTGTAAACTCAACGTTCTAGAAAAGGAAACACCTCGGCAAGAGTGATTTTCTGCCCGTGGACGTAGATCTCCGGATCGAACCACGTAAATCTTGTGTTTTTATATTCTGTTTGTGTAGATTATCGTTAGATTTTGTGGTGACCGAATTGCACATTATCAGAGGTCAGACCGTGTATTCAAGTTGACTTTAGGTTCGCTACCCCTTACCTCCCCTTCCTCGTCGCCATGGTCAATAAAAACACCCACCATCCTGTTTTCATCAACATAGCTAACAAGATTCATGGCATCAAGGTCAGTCTTAATTAGATGCAAATCAACACACAAATTCATACCACTCTTACTCCACAACATCTTGACAACATTGGTCAATCCCAAATTAGATATCATACCTTGGAGTTCAATTAATGACATCTTACCGGGATGACATAAATCAACGTCACCAACTCGTTACCTAAATAACAGGGAAACTTAAATTCCTAAAGAACTTCCCAAACTGATGCATCCTAATGGTAAAGAATTTAGCTGTAGCAGTAGGACCTGACGGGGAGGATATTACGAAAAAAGACCGTTTCAGTAAAGCATCTGAACACCCGCAAAATAAAAAATTAACTCGCACAAACAACATCAAACATCATTAGTCTCACAAAAAACAGTATATAAAACTAGCTGTAAACATGAATAAGCGATTATATTTTCGACAAATGTTTAAAAATACCTATGACAGTCTTGGTCACCACAACACTAACCCCCAAGACAACGATAACACGAAAACCAATACATATTCTATTCACTAAAAAAATGAAACATATCATTACATGCACATACAACTGAAAGACATTGGACTTAATGAACACATCACCAAAAAGTTAAGAAACCATAAAGAACAACGTCAAATATATAATTGTATAACACCTCGTCCATTAGTGTATAAAGGTTCACTAACCTATGTTATAAATATAGACCTATCGACTAACCCTAATAATCTCGCAGACCATTATATCAATTCGAGTACAAGGAAGAACTGAAAATTTGACATTAACTAAGAAAATGGGTCGGATCAGGGCACCCAAATTGTCCTTGCTTGGGTCTAATTCTCCACACAATTTGAACTCCTTCGATTTACCAAGTTGAATCCCTCAGCTTCATGTTTTTTAATTTTTTTTCCTTGCGCCGATTCTCCAATTTATGGTGTCAATTTTTTTGCGCCTTTTTGTTGTGCATTAAAGTTAAGAAGAAAAGGTGTGAGTTGATTAATTGGCACAAACCACTCACGTGACATAATTTAAGCGTAAGATTGGGTGTAAAATGATGAAAAAGATCTTAAAAAATAGTGTACTAGTCACGTGTGCAAAATTGTTGTTTAGAAAAATTTAAAATGAAAGACTGGGTTGCAATCGCAAAAATGTGATTAATACATGTCACAATCAAAGATGTTTTTCCATCGGGTTGCAGGTGGAAAAAAGGGGCATAGATCAGGTTGCAAATGAAAATAAACCCATAAAAATATTATTAGTGCCTTTAAGTTGTTGGAAAACTCAAAACATTTGAGATAGATAGATAGATAGAAAAAGCTACAAAAAAATGAAACAAATGTAGAAGAAATTCTCATCCCTAACCCGGGCATGGTTCCCCCACTATTCTTTTTTGTTCTTTATGAATATTCAATTTTAAACTCTAAATTTGAAAACTGGAAAATGGTTGTTTTTTTCGGAGATATGAAAATAGCTGATTTTTACTGGTTCTTAATTGTTGTAATATTATGGAAAGACAAAAATATGGATTTGTTTGTAAAGCAAATTTAAGGTTTAAAAAATTAAATATAACTAACCGGTTTCTTTTAAAAGTTCAGTTAATAACTATTTATAAAAAGCTAATATTTTTTTAAAATATTTATTTAATTATTATTTTTGTTGCAACTCAAACCCAATACAAACTACTAACCCAATTCATATTATATCCACAAATCTAACCTCAATAATCGAGTCAAACAATTATATTTTTTTGAATATAAGTTATTTTAAAACATGCAATATAGATGCAAATTAACGCTATGAAAAAAATATTAATTTGTTATATTTTACAAGAAAACGAAGAGGAGCTGAAAAAATAATTTGCATTTTAATTTTTAATTTTTTTTTTAAAATAAATAAATCATAAGTTGTCGCTTATAATTTTTTTAGATAGAAAATTGTAATAAAAAAATAAATTTGGAACTAATTTTGTCATGATTTTACTATATAAATGCAAATCTCTTATTATGATTTAAACTTATCCATTTTTAAAAGGTAAAATAGATGGGTAAATATATATGACTTTCTTTTATAGAGTGTTCTCTTTTATTATATAGTAAGATATAGAAATATATATAGGTATTGATACTTATAAATATTTATTTATTCATTAAATTAGTGGACTGTGTTAAGAAATTTAGTGGACTTCAAATAGCGGCCGCGTTATTTATTTTAGTTTAATAATCATTAAAAATATAGTTTACCATATCGTATTACTAATGAGTCATGTTCAATGCAAATGTCAAATTCGAATTATTGGCCGATGATGACTGAAGTCCTCAAATTAGTCATTTTTTACAACATATATGACTAATTTATGTAACATGAAAGGTTTTTTCCAAACAAACCCTATTTTACAGGACCAAAAATAATTTTTTCCTCTTTTATCCATACCATAAAATTAAATTGATTTTTAATATGTTAGTCTATTTCTGTATTGTCTCTTACACTTTCTAATAGCTTGTGACTCACAATTATTAGTTCTGTTATCCGGTTAATATTTTGTTAGTTTGTATATCTTACCAACTTTTTCATGTTTATTTGGCGTTGCCTTCTACTTCTAATAACATTTATGTATTATTTTTGTACATACGTTAATTTCACCACCTACTCTTAGCTATAATCTATATCGTTTTCCTAATTTGTTTAATAATGAGAATTATCAATAAATGTTACTTAACCTTTTATGTGAAGTGATTATTTAGTTATGCCACTAAATAAGGAATTCACTATAACTAAATTATAAACAACTAAAAAGTTTTCGAAGTTTACCATTAGGATTGGAGCTTTGTGGGCCACCATGTAAACTTTTAAATTGTGTACACTTTGTAGTTAAACTTTTATACATTAATTAATACTTATTTATACCATTTTTTAATAAATAACACTTTTGGTATCACACTTTCAAATAAAAAATACTTTCATGTAACACTTATAAATTAGTATTACTTTTTAGATAATACATTTAATATATAAAATTATATATATATATATATATATAATTTTTTTTGTTTATTTTGCTCATTTTACTCTTAAATTAAGACTTATCAATCACATATATTTTATAAAATGACCTGCTGATACCGTTTTATAGAGAGATTGTACCTTATTTCAATTGAACATTTGTAATTTGGGGAGATGGAGTTTATCAACTGAGCCCTATACACACACATATTTATTATTTTTCTTATTCGCGTGGTAAAGATTGTTCCGTGTCATTTAAAAACATTTAAAAACAAGAAATTCTAAAATAAAACATAAATTTTTCACAAATATAAAAATCCAGAAAAAAAAAAAGAAAAAGTATAAATATATATTTTCAGATAAGAAGAAAATTTTTAAAAATAAAAATAAAAACTACATAAAATTAAAAAAAAAATCTGAAAAATAAAATAAAGGTTAAAAATATTTCCAAAAAATAAAAGATAAAAAGTTAAAGAAAGGGAATTGTTGTTGCAAGTGCTGCGATCGCCACGATTTAATGTTATTAAGGCAGTTGCCGCTGGCGGAGCTATATGACCCACCGTAAGAAAAAGGGCATTTGCCACTAGTTTTTTGCAACTACAAAGTAATTACTAAAGATAACACCTTTTAGTAGTTACATAAAATATTTCATACAATTTTAACCAAATATGCTACAATATGACAAACTCTTTTGCAACTACTTGTAGTTGCAAATATATTAGTAACTACAAAGTAGTTGCAAAAAATAGTTACAAATACATTAGTAACTACAAATTAGTTGCAAAAAAACTTTTTGCATCTTATTATAAGTGACCACCCTATAGTAACTACTTTTAGATATTTAGTTACTAAAAATATTTTTGTAACTACTCTCCATTTTTTGTAACTACATTTTGTAGTGGCAAAAAGCTTTGTTTCTAGTAGTGACCCCCTCCCCCCCCCTCAAATTATAAATAAATAAATAAATAAAAGAAAATTGCAGGGTTTGTTTTCCGTAATTTAAAAATATTTATTTTTAATTAGATAAAAATTAAAATATTCACCCATAATATAACTATATTTTGATTGATAATCTCCTACTATATGTACCAGTTCAAGTTAGTGTATTTTGTTTCAATGTAACTACTTTGGCATTTATATATAAATTACACAATTATCAAACAAATCAGAATTAATTATTTTAAATAATTTTTTAGCAACATTTTTATGCAACAACATTACATGAAATATAGGGGAAAAAGATACTTTAAGCATGAATAATATTTATAAAACATTTTTACTTAATATTTTATGGATTATCCTTCTGTATTTTAGTAGCCATATTTAAAATTGTGTGGTAAAAAAATTTTTTTTTGGTGGTTCTTTAACTATTACTAGCCATCTTTAAAATTGTGGAGTAAAGATTCCTTATTTTTTGCTAAAAGATGTGATTAACAGTTATTCATTTTAATCCTATTATATAACTGGTTATCTGGTTAACTTAACCTAATTATGCACTCCCTCCGTTCCAATATTAATTGACGTTTTAGGATAAAAGGAAAGAATTAAGAATTGAATATTTTGACAGATATACCATTAGCTAATGATTTGACCAAATCAAAATATCTCTGATAGATTGAAAGTAGAGATATTTTAGGGTTGAGTCCAGGAAGAAAATTGATAAAATTGGTGAAAAATATATAAAACGTCAATTAGTTGAAAAAGAGAAAAACATCATAAAACGTCAATTAATATAGAACTGGAATGAGTATATTTCATTTATTAACATTATAAAGGAAGTATTATTTATATTTTTAATTTAAATTTTATATATATTACTTTATTTTAATACTATAGTTGGACTCCCGGCACTAAAATGCCTGGCTTCGCCACTGCAGCCAATGCCCGATAAAAGTTAAACCATCCCTCCTCTGCTTCGAAATAAGTTACTTCCGCGATGGAGATTCATCTCACCAGTCTAGGAATTACTCGAAGGAGCTATTTAGAAGTAATTCATACAAAAGGCATATGCTGCAACTGTCAACATACTCGCGGTGGAAGTAGGAAAATGCTTAACGATACAATGTTAAATGAGGTAGTCATCATATTCTGGGCCTGATCAAAATAGGTTTCATAATTAAAGCTAAGCTTCATGGGCCGTCTGGTTGAAACAAATGCTTCAATATTGGACTTATTTACTTTTAAGCATACTTATGGCTCAAATATATATTTAATTGAGGCCTTGTTTGATTTGTTGTTACAACAATCATAATAGGGTTGGCAACGGGGCCGGGCCGGGGGGCAAGCCCCATCCCCGTCCCCGCGTTCGCGGGGATTCCCCATCCCCGTCCCCGTAAAACTGGCGGGGATTTTTTTATCCCCATCCCCCGCGGGGATTCCCCGTCCCCGTACTTTTTTTTTTTAATTTTATTTAATATATCTACTAATAAAATTTAAAATAAAATAAATTTAGAAATAATTAATAGACTTAAATTTAACAAAGTTCGACAAAAAAATTAGGATATAATATATTTAGTCCATTTTAATATTACAATAGTAGTAATATAATAAAAATAAAATATATTTTTACTAAATAAATATATAGAATTACATAATATAATTGGATCCCCAATATATATATTAGGGAAAAAAACTTATTTAGCGGGGCCCCGCGGGGCGGGGAATCCTATCCCCGTCCCCGCCCCGTCCCCGCAATCGGGGCAAAAATCTCCCCCGTCCCCGCCCCACCGGGGGAAGATAATGGGGAATCCCCGCCCCGTTCGGGGCTGATCCCCGCGAGGAACGGGGATTCCTTGCCCCATTGCCAACCCTAAATCATAATCCTAAATCACATTGTAGATGAAAACTTTTCGACTTGACCAAGTATGGTCGGCAAAGGTAAAACATGTCGAGGGGCACTGCTGATACGCAAATTTCGTATCTTATTAAAATGTGTTACGTAATAAAACATATGTTGAGAATTAATTTTATATTGATTATTTTAATGTTATGAATTAATTCCTAAATTAAAGTTAATTTAATTGATGATTTACCCTATAATTTATTGATCTATCAGAAATTGTCACGTGTTAACATGATAGTACTAAATTAAATCACATTAATTTAGTAATTATCCAAAATAAATGATGGTATATATCATATCATGTTAGACAGATTAGAAGACCATGTATATCATAATAATGGATAAATCTCATATTCCTTTGAACAATAGAGAGAACGTAGAATAAGTCCATGTGAATTAGTTCATATTAGATTGATATCAGCTTATCAAATGATATCAAGAAAATCAAGATTCATGAGATAATTATCCAAAGGCAACTAAGATGATTGGTCACGGGAGTGATTATTAAATAAAAGAAAGTTAATTTATTAATTATCTCATTGATAGATTTGAAATTTTGAAGGATCAATCAAATTTCTCTATTAAGATCCTAGGTCCATTAAGGTTCTCCATACTAAAATTATAAATAGAGTCTCATTGTTCCACCAAAATCATCAACAACTCAAGTCAAGAAGCAAATGAAGAATTCCAGAGCAAAGCAACTTCGGCGTTCTTCGGCATTTCTCAGCGTTCTTCGGCAATCCTCAAAGTTCTTCGGCGTTCTTCGTAGAAAACCACCGCAAAGCAATGTTTGATCAGAGATCAATGTGCCAAACACCTCTGATCGGCGTTTCCAAGATAAATTCTAGAATTACTTCGTCAAGATCTTCGAAAGAATTTTTCGAATATTCATCCAAGAAGATCGTTGATCTAAAATCAAGCTTCCAAACCTTTGGATTGACGTTATTCAAGTCAAAGCTAAAAATTTGAGAAGATCAAAGTTAACTCCGAGTTTGAAGGTGTCAATCAATCGAAGAGAAGAATCATAGGATATATATTAGAGATTGTAATCACATAAATTATTGATTCAATATATAATATTCAAGTTGTCCAATATTTTTTCTTGTTTGTTATTTCTTTATTGTAGACAATAAATTTGTTGTTACACGCACGTAGAAGTTTAGAGAATTTCAAAATAAATAAGGCTCTCAACCTCAACTAAAACGTATTAACAAGTTGGGCTTAATTAAAATATAAGAGCGTAAATGAATTTTAGGACTCATATTGTTGGCATTTACACAGTAAGATCCAAATATACTAGGATGTAGACATATTCAAAACCTAATCGGATGATGAAAATTCTCGTAAAATCTAGTGAAACTTTAGTTGGGATGTGAAATTAAAATCGACCCTGCGTTTGATAGACATCAGGAATGGTCTTTGGTTTATAAGTGTAGAAACATTTTCATCACTGTGAGGCCACTTGGGCCTAAAGTTACGACTATGCGAGTTCAGAAAGACCCAAAAAGAAAAATATTTTATTTTTAAATCGATATCTATATGGACTCAAGGAGTCTAACAGTGGTATCGTCTTTGAAGAGGACATAAGCTTAACTACGACGGATGCAATTCCAGTTGATTAAATTATTGACTTAAAAAATGAACTAGCTAAATTATTTGAGCCCAACTACAATGGATACAAGTCTAATGGCTAAATCATCGATAGTTGAAGAAATAGCTTTGTAATTTTTTTACTACAATATAAGTAATTCAATCTATGAATTGATAACTTTCCATATGACATGACCTAGACACCTCAATATTAGAAATACAATTTTTCCTGTAAATGTTAAAATGTGGGGTGGGGGGGGGGGGATAAAATCTTCCCGAATAAGTGCTCAAATGTGGGGAATATGGATTTTCCACATATGTTTTCATATGCAGGTGGGGGTGGGGGTGTTTAGTTAAGGTAAAAGTTCCTGAAGTTAAAATCAAGTCATAAGGTAATTGATCTCTTTGGCGGAATAATTTCCACAAGCTTTACGGGTTCGTTGATAAAGTAAATTTAGATGCAAATTAACTATGATGCATGTTCAGGGGAATGAGTTCAAAATGTTAAACGTTAAAGAACGTTGATAGCGATAACTCAACCATGATGAGTGGAGATCCCATAAACTTGGTTTAGTGGGACAACTAAGTTATGAAGGGTTTAGATGGGGCACACATGGAATTGGAATGTGTTCAGTTTGGAACTTGGGTTTCATTCAACGAATTCCCAGATACATCCAAGTGAAAATCAAAGGAAATCATGATGTCATGTGGTGAGGGTAAGATTTTAAAGCTTTTAATGACTCATATACTAAATACGGTGAAGTATTGCACAGTATTCCAAGATTAAGTCCTAATGGATGTCACCTATGTAAGTGTGAGAAAAAGGTCGCCTCAATGAAGCGCTTATAAATTCAAGATCGGTCCAGGGCCGAAGTGGACAAACCCGTGATAACAAAAATATAAGGGAAGCTATTGTACAGGTATTATTGTCTTGGTATTCACCACCAAGGCATCGTGTCCACTATTTCACACCAATATATCTGATAATAATATTCTACATAAGGTGCTAAGTGGTAAGCTATAAATATCGAATAGGTTCCTAGTCTAAGCTCTCATTTTCAAACAGAATTAATTTCATTCATGATCTCATTACATTCATTATCAACATTTTTTTCTTTTCATATTGGGGATTATTGAATTTTTGAGGTGTGAATGAAGAAGTGTACGTTAGATAAAAATGTATCTATGAAAAGTTGTGTCTGTCAAGTGGAATAGGTGCCAAAGAAAAGACGAGAGCGTTTGAGAAATGATACAATTAACCATATGATCATGATCTTTGACCAAAAGATACAATCGTTTACGAAATGATGCCAATAAGTCTATACATAGACTTCCTCATTAAGATTCAATTAAGCTTGACACCGGTGAAAATAAGTCAATTCCAATCAAATGTTCTGAAATTTGATCAATCTTATTCATCCATTCATCCCTGAGGAGAGTTCGCGATTGATACACATTAACTATGCATGTATTTAGGTCGACTTAGGATCATATATTATATCATTTATGTGCATATTTGGCCGGCGTTCATTTATATTCATCATATTAGGTCATTTGACGTATTTCGACTTATTTTGAAGTTAATTAGGTAATTTTATTTCATTGGGATGAAGTTCGAAGAAGAAACAAGTAAAAAAAAGGTCAAAACAGATGAAAAGGGAGTTAAAGGAGAAAAAGGGTCGACCACGGCCGTCTATGGTAGCGGCCGCGTAAAAAGTGGCCTAGAACATGGAAAATACACTGTCTAACCAACGCGGTCGCGTTGAAAAGCATCCCAAAAGTGAAGTTTTCTGTCAGCTTGACATACCTCTAGTATTTTGGCCATATCTTGAGATCTACAACTCTGATTGAGGTGCAATTGGTGGCGTTAGAAAGATGATTCAAAGGGCTACAACTTTGCCTGAAAGAGACAAATCCCAAAAATGACCGGAAGACCCTAAACAATGGCTTATAAGTCAGACCTAAAAACTTGTCTACGCAAACGGCGCGCGGGCACGTCAAAAGGCCAACCCAGCCGCGTAAAAATTGCTCGTTTTAAGGTATTTTGGGTAAAAATTGATGTGGTCTCATCAAAGCTTGTGCGCGGCCACATCAAAAGTCTTATTCTACGAAGATTTCCAATTTTTAGTAGGATTTTGATCCTATATTCCCAAAGATTCGTCCCCAACTCTATAAAAAGGACCCCAAGCTCGAGTTTTATCAGGGAGGATCACATTACAACATATATTCTCATACTTTTACATCGGAGTAGAAGCCATGAGAGCGAGAAGACGAAGATCGACGAGCCGACAATCGGGTTTAATTATTCTTTGTTTATTTTCAAGTTCTTAACAATGTTTTCCTTGAATTCTTGAATTGATTTATTAGTAGACATGAGTAGCTAAACTACTAGTGTCCTAGGATTAGAAAGTAGGGTTTTAACAATGTTGATTTAGTTATTTATTATAAACTTCCAATTGTTTTTATCTATCTATGTGTTTGGTTTATTCTTATAATTGAATTTAATCTAGCCAATTACGTTTAATTTACATGTTTATTGATTCCGCTTCAAGAGAAGGGAGTTGTTAATAGACGACAACACATAGTTCGATTGTCTATGATCGTGTAGGCAAAAGGTTAAGGGGCTGTTAGGAGTTGTTAGTATCAATTGACTCGAGAGAGTAATTATCTTAATCAATCTACGACTTAGTCGCTTCGAGAGAATGGTTAGGTTAATTAAGTGCTGCCTAATAGATAATTAACTTGTTTAAAGGTTTATAAATTAGATATTAATCATCATTAGTTTAATTCCTGAAATCGAAATCCTAGGATACCTTCTCGTTAATTGGAATTTCCTCGTTAGTTAAAATAGTTAATTAGTATATGCAATTTAGTTTAATCAATTCATTCACACAATTTTAGTATTTACTCAGGATAATACTAGACAATTAGGGTATTGAACTACGTTAACCCATTCCCTGTGGATCGACCTTGACTTCTGCTATATACATCTACACCCGTACACTTGCGGTATTTTATGGTAAAAAATTAAGCCTGTCAAGTTTTTGGCGCCGTTGTCGAGGAATAGGTATAACGTCTTAGTTTTTATCATGAGTAATAGGAGGATACTCAACTAGATTTTATTTTATGCAATTTGAATTTGAATTTTTATTTATTTATTGTATTTTAGTATTACATGGTATTTCTTTTTTGAGGTGTTTGCAAGTTTCGCATGCAAACTAGATCGAAAGGGAAAGAACATCTTGTCCCTCTAGATCTTGAGATTGAGGCAACTTCCCGTCGATACCGTACGAAAAGAAATTTCACATTCGAGATGGAAAACGTACCACAAAATCTGACCCAAGAAGAAGAATTGACTCGGATATTGGGGGCTTTAGCCAATTTAGATGACAGAGTCACTAATCTACAGCAGCAACAACCACCACAGCAGCCGAGATGCGTTCAGATCAGACATGATGAGTTAGATGAGGACAACACACCCATAAGTGATTGTCTTTGCCCTACGTCAAACCAGCAGTTCGGAGGAGTGCAACCACCACCACTGAATGTTAATAGCTTTGAGTTGAAGCCCGCTCTAATAAACATTGTTCAGCAAAATTAATTTAGTGGGAGCATACTTGAAGACCCGAATATGCATCTGAACAAGTTCCACAGTTTGACAGAGACTATAAAGGTAAATCATGTGCCGCACGAGCAAGTAAAGATGAGGTTGTTCCCGTTCTCACTGAAAGATAAAGCGTTTCAATGGTTCAACTCTCTAGATAATGTAACAGAATGGGAGGACTTAAGCACGAGATTTCTATTGAAGTACTTTCCGTCGAGCAAGATGTTAGATTTGCAAAATAAGATCAATCAGTTTAGACAGATGGATCAGGAACCATTCAGCGAGGCTAGGGAGCGATTCCAGGATCTTATCTGGAGTTGTCCCCAATACGGGTTTTCAATGAAGCAGCAAGTGTGTAAGTTCTACAATGGATTGCTTGCTCCAGCACGGAATCAGGTAGATGCAGCATCAGGGGGTAGTCTTATGGAAAAGAACGTCAAGGATGCATTCGGGGTCTTAGATGCAATGGCCAGAACCAGTTATCAGTGGCCGAATGAGAGAAATCAGCAAAGAAGAGTGGCTAGTGTCAAAGAAGCAGAGCCAGTCAATAACGAACCGATTGAGAACCTTACATCTAAGTTGACAGCTTTGACAAGTCAAGTAAGTTTGCTAACTAGTCCGACGTTAGCACAACATAATGACACTACATCACATCAGTTATAGGTCAGGAGGAGGTTGAAGACGTAAACTTTGTAAATCAAAGAAACTTCAATAATTTCTAGAATACCCAACCGAGGCACAATCAATACCCATCCAATCGGAATAACCAAAACTTCTCTTACAACAACACGAAGAATTCGCTTAGTCCGCCACCCGAATTTGCCGTCATAAATGGCATGATCAATGATGGCCAAAAGCCAACACAAGAAGAAATAGTACAGTCACAGTTCGAAAAGTATGATGAAAAAAATTAGCTCAATTAGAGAGAAAGATGGATGAAAGGTTTATTGAGCTAAACAAGCAAGTGACTAGTCAAGGAGCAGAGATCAAGCAATTGTGAGAAAATATAAGAGAAATATCCAACAATTTAAGTCAGTTGATAAAGATTATTGGGGCTCAACACAAGCAGTGACAATTTCACAGCGACACCGTAATCAACCCAAGAAAGCAGTGTAATGCTATCCACTCAAGGGACGAGATTGAACAAGAAAATCAAGAACTGAAAGAAGTAGAAAAGGGGGTTGAACGAAATCAAGAGAAGGTGGTCGAATCTGATTTAGAACCACCAAAAAGAAAAGAAGTTCCCGCATACATACCTCCCATTCCATTTCCTCTAGCAGCCGTTAAAAAGAGGAATGAGCAACTCTGCATCGAACATGCTAAGCGTTTGGAAGAACGTGAAGCTAGGAATAAGTTGGCAAAAGAGGAATGAGCGAAAAGAAAGAGATTAGTAAAAGAGAAAGCAGAACATCAAATGAAAGAAAGTAGCGACGACAAAGATAAAAACATACTACTTTCTTCTTTTAATTATTCATCTGAATCTGATTTACATGATAATGTCTCTGCTAACCCAAGTCCTTTAGAATGCTCTAGTACGTTTTCTGTAGCGCTGGAAAAATCTAAGAAGGAAGCTGATTGTGAGCTAAAGGACTTAAAAACGACGAACGCTGAGAAAGAGGGCACAAAGAAGGAAGACATGAGTCTCCTAAAGAGCACAAATACTTGCATATGAAGGGCTACTAAAAAGAAAGATCCAGGGAGTTTTTCCATATCTTGCTCTATCGGTAGTCAATTATTTAAAAATGTATTGTGTGACTTAGGGTCAAGTGTTAATCTAATGTCTCTTAAAATGTATGCACAATTAGGAATATGGGAAGTAAAGAAATCCTTTACTACTATCCAATTGGCGGATGGATCAATACTTACGCCATTGGGAGTAGTAGAGGACGTGCTTATCCGAGTTGAAAATTTTGAATGCCCTAGTGACTTTCTAATTGTTGACATGCAAGAAAGTATTGATGTTCCTTTCATTTTAGGTCGACCATTCATGGCCACAAGCCAAGCTGTCATAGATATGCATAAAGGGAAGTTGACGTTTTGTATACAAAATGAAGTAATCACACTCCCCATTATAATGAGACGAACCTATAAGAAACGAACAAATGTTGTGTCGTTTATAGTACTGTAAAGAGTTCTGAGTTGCTAAATAGAGTCTTTATTAATCCAAGGGCAGATAAGGATAGTTGGTTGGGCTTTGGTCAATAAAGAAATGAGGGTCGTTGGGCTGAAGACGTAAAATTTAGCGCTTGTCGGGAGGTAACCCGATGTTTAGAGTATTTCGTAATTTTTATTATTTTTATTTATTTTGTATTTTTACATGTGTTTTTAGTTTTTTTTATGTTTTTGGAACCAACATGGATGAGCGTAGTAAGAAACGGGGGATGAAAGACAAGAAAAAAGCTGAGGAAATGACAATTCAACACGAC
Source organism: Ajuga chamaepitys (assembly GCA_958295605.1). Lineage (NCBI taxonomy): Eukaryota > Viridiplantae > Streptophyta > Magnoliopsida > Lamiales > Lamiaceae > Ajuga > Ajuga chamaepitys. The sequence continues at coordinate 29,226,889 of OY282498.1, forward strand.
CGCAAGAAACACCTCTCGCGGCTGCGTCAAAACGAGCGAAATGAAGGAAATTTCCTTGGCTTTCAACGCGGCCGCTTCAAATACCCAACTCGGGCTGCATCATAAACTAGCTGGATAAGGTTTCAGCACTAGGGTCCCAACGCGACCGCGTCGAGCCCTTTGCGCGGCCGCGTCAAAAGATGCTCCCAAGACCGGATTTTAGCCCAAACTAACGCAGCCGCTTCACTCATCTTACACGGCCGTGTCCAATCCCCAGCAGCTTAAAACGTGAAAAACATAGGTTCAGCAAAATGGCACCAAGAAAGGGCCGCTCCAGCCGTAACAAGGGCAAACAATCCATGGTTGAATAACCGACAACACAGAAGGTCGAGGAGTGCATTTGGATACAGCAGCAAGATATTCGGTGGGACGCATTAGCCCAAATTTGGAGCTAACATGGTTTCCAACCGCCTCCACCGCCACAATGACTGTGAGTTAGCACCAAGGCGTACCACTCTTTTCCTCCAAACATTGGCTTTCAGCCAAGTTTGGGGGAGGGGGTGAATTGTGGGACGTCTTGGCCGCTATGTATCTTTTGCTATTTCTAAATTTTTATTTCTTATTGCTTGTTCAATTTGCTGCTGTATGATTCATATTTGGTTTGATCATTGGGTCTGTGTGGCCACTTGCATATTTTGTTGCTTGAATTGGAGAACTGGGTCTGTCTGCCTATTTATTTGTCTATTTGGTGTTGTTGGGTCTGTGAGCCCAGTTGTTATCATTTAGTTGCCATGTTGGGTTGTAGGAGTCTTTATAGTTTAAAGGGTTAATATCAAATTGCAACCTGAACTATCAGCGTTTTTTCCATTTCTTACATGAACTATGTTTTGTATCAAATAGCAACCTGTACTACATGAATATTATTTTCGGTGACCAATTCCGGCCAAAATGACCGATGTGACTCGCCCATGGCCAACTTAGGGGTCTTTTTGCAATTTTTTCTTTTTAATTTACAGAATCACTTTTTTAAATTTACGTTCAATTAGAAAAGGAGAAATCATCAGTTAATTTATATAAAAAAAAACACTTATTAATCAAAAACAAAATTCCCAACCCTCTCAAGAACCGACCTTCGAGAAATTTCCCAATCTCCAACTCTACAACTCATACCCGGCTCTTCTGGGTGACGCATCTAGGCATAGCGGGAAGGGGAGTCAAGCGAGTTTTGATAAGCTCGTCTGCACAATCTAGGGTGAAGGCGGCCGTCAAAAGATGACCTCGTTGAATCCCCACTTAGATAATGAGAACGAATTTATTGTGGAGGAGAATCTGAGGGATCGGCTGGCTAAGACGGAGACGCGGCTGAAAAGCGAGCTAGGGAAAGAGAAGCGAAGTCGAACCGCCGCCTCGATGAGATGAAGAAGTTCATGTGCATTATGGAGATCTTTGAGACCTAGCTCAGGTGCCAATATGCCGAACAACAAGGGTGGCTATGTTGCTTCAATTAGTTTGCTGCATATTTAGTACAAGACTAGGGCTTGATTTCAATGAGATTGGGGAATTTCTCAGGTGGGTTCTTGAGGGTTGGGGAATTTAGTTTTAATTAAGTGCTTTTAGATATAAATGTACTAATAATTTTTTTAAATTACAGGTAAGAATAAAAAAGTGATTCTGTAAATTAAAAAGAAAAAATTGCAAAAAGACGCCTAAGTTGATCATGTGCGAGTCACGTGGATCATTTTGGCCGGAACTGGTCACCGGAAATAATATTCGTGTAGTACAGGCTGCTATTTGATACAAAACATAGTTCAGGTAAGAAATGGAAAAAACGATGATAGTTCAGGGTGCAATTTGATATTAACCCTAGTTTAAATATTTTTGTTTTTAGAGTCAGTAAGAATGAGATAAACCCAAGAAGTTAAATAGGTAACAAGTAAAATGAAAAAGAAAAATAGGGAAAGATGGATGAAGAATGGTTAATGATTAGATGATTTTAAGAAGTAGATAAAAAAATGGCACATAATAGAGCATGAGAGGTGATTTGAAACAAAATTGGGCTTGAACCTAGAATATTCAATCAAAATTAACCTTGTGAGTATTTAAGCCTAATTGTACTCCTATTTTCGGAGTAATATACCTTCTTTTGGTGTGAATTTGGCTGAATATGTGCACTAGTCTCTAGAACTTGCCTTCAGTCTTTATTAAGAATATGTCAAGTGTGTAGTATGATTGAGGAAATGATCTTAGGCATTTTTATTTAAGTCTGTTTTGAGCCGTGAAATATTGCCTTTGTACCACAAGTTTAGTATTTATCCCTAGTTAGCCCACTTGAGCTTTAAAGCCTTATTCTTTCATAGCCTAACAATGTCAGCCGAAAATCTTTCGATTTAACTCTTTGGCCTTAATTGGATTAATCAAGTAAGAGGGAGGAGAATTGGAAGGTAGTTTGGGTGAAAATGTTTGGAAAGATATGGAAAATTAGAGGATATTCCAAAGATAAAGGGAACAAAGAAAAAGAGAAAAAAAGATAGGTGAAAAAAAAAGAGAAGAATAGCCTCTCCTGGAAAAAAAAAGTTTAATGTTTATAAGTTATTTAGTATTATTGAGGAGAGGCTAGGAAATCAAAAAGTGCTTAAATTATTTGAGCTGAAGAGAACAGTTGGGTAGTCCCAAAAATGTGGTACCCTTATAGTTGATTGTAATCTGAAAAGCACTCAAGTTATAAGGTTTATCGAAGGTGAAGAAGTCATTTCTTTTGGGATGATTTACTGAGATTTGAAGAATGAGGTTGACTGATTATATTGAGAGGTAGTTGGGTTAGACGTAACTTGATTAGTCCAATAAATAGTCACTTTTATCCAAATGTATCCCACCTTACCTTAAACCCACATTACAACCAAAAGAAAGACTTTTTTGATCATTTTTCACACACATAAAGTACGAGGTCTAGTCTATACGATTGACAAACATATCGTAGGCTTTGAATGTAATTCAATATGAGTGGACATTATATTAGCCTAAACACTTGTGAGATGAGTGTAACACTTACCCGGACATTATATTAGCCTAAACACTTGTGAGATGAGTGTAACACTTACCCGGTGAGGTTGAATAATTCGAAAGTTCAAAATCTCGAGATTAGTTGATTTTCGCGTTATCTCATATGCTCAAGTGAATTTTGTTGCCTAGTTGTTTTAAGAAAAATCAGTCTAAAATTGAATTGATCATCTAATCGCCCTAAACAAATGCACAATCACTTGTATTCTTTGTGTCTTTTGTTATGTTGTCCGGGACGAAAAACAGTTTAAGTTTGGGGGATTTTAATACACTTTAATTATGCATGTATTTAGGTCTATTTAGGATCATATTTTATATCATTTACGTGCATATTTAGCCGACGTTCATTTATATTTATCATATTGGGTCATTTGACGTGTTTCGACTTGTTTTAATGTTAATTAGGTAATTTTATTTCCATTTGGATGAAGTTCGAAGAAGAAACAAGTCAAATAGGTTCAAAATGGACGAAAAGGGAGTTAAAGGAGCAAAAGGATCGACCACGGCCGCGTCTATGGCCGCGGCCACGTCCAAAGTGGCCTAGAACATGGAATATACACTGCCTAAAAACCACGGTCGCGTCAAATATGGAACGCGGTCGCGTTGAAAAGTGTCCCGAACGTGAAGTTTTCTGTCAGCTTGACACACCTCTAGTATACTGGCAATATCTGGATATCTACAGATCCGATTGAGGTACAATTGGTGGCGTTAGAAAGCTGATTCAAAGGGCTACAACATTTGCCGGAAGAGACAAATCCCAAAAATGCATGGAAGACCCTTAAAAATGGATTGGAAGTTAGACCTGAAAATTCGTCTGCGCAAATGGTGTGCGGGCGCGTCAAAAGGCCAACACGGCCGCATCAAAATCGCCCGTTTTAAGGTATTTTGGGTAAAAATTGACGTGTTCACGTCATAGCTTATGCACGGCCGCGTCAGAAGTCCTATTCTACGAAGATTTTCTAATTTTAGTAGGATTTTGATCCTATATTCCCAAAGATTCGTCCCCAACTTTATAAAAAGGACCCCAAGCTCGAGTTTTATCAGGGAGGATAAAATTACAACATATATTCTCATACTTTTACATCGGAGTAGAAGCCGTGAGAGCAAGAAGACGAAGATCGACAAGCCGACAATCGGGTTTAATTATTCTTTGTTTAGTTTCAAGTTCTTAACAATGTTTTCCTTGAATTCTTGTTTTGATTTGTTAGTAAACATGAGTAGCTAAACTACTAGTGTCCTAGGATTAGAAAGTAGGGTTTTAACAATGTTGATTTAGTTATTTAGTAGGGCTAAACTACTAGTGTCGCCTAATAGATAATTAACTGGTTTAAAGGTTTATAAGTTAGATATTAATCATCATTAGTTTAATTCCTGACTACGAAATCCTAGGATACCTTCTCGTTGGTTGGAATTTCCTCGTTAGTTAAAATAGTTTATTAGTATATGCAATTTAGTTTAATCAATTCATGCACACAATTTTAGTATCTAGTTAGGATAATCTTAGACAATTAGGGTATCGAACTACGTTAACCCATTCCCTGTGGATCGACCTTGACTTCTGCTATATCCATCTACACCCGTACACTTGCGGTATTTTAGGGTTAGAAATTAGGTCTGTCAGTAATCCTGTTTGGTACGCTGTGTTCTTCAATTATTGTATTGTCATCGTAAGAATTGAGTTGTGTATCTTGGAGATGATTAATATCGTAGAACCGCAAGCACCGGCGTGGGGATCCGGGTTGGGAGAAGGAAGGGGTGTTAAACACTAGCCTTCAATATTGATAGGACTAATTCTAGTCCCGCTCATTCAATTTTTGTAGTCATTTGTTTTACACCTACACACCTAAATTTTTCGAACAATTGGAACTAAAACTTTGAAATAAATTACAATCTTTAACCATAAACGACTTTCTTTACATTTGATAACCTTCTCGAAAATTAGAAATCTTAGTTTGGTCAGGTCTGAGCTTTTAATTGATCACTTTACATTTTTCCGGACTAAAATAAAACTAGAAGATCACAAGTGTTTGAAATTATTAAAGTCGTGATTAAATTGTAAAATCGTAAAAGTGGACATAAAATCGTAAAATTATAAGAGTAAATGGTACACGTGTTCATGTATGCATTTTAGGTCGAATTAAGTCTCATTTTTAATGATATTTGCATGCATTTCTGACCGTGTATTGTTCATTATTGTTTTATTGGGCAAATTGATGCATTTAGAATCGTTTCATAACAATACGGGTAAATTAATACCAAAAGTTGAGTCTCGAAGGAGGCCAAAACAAAGAACGAGCCAAGGATGAAAAAGAGGATGATGAAGAATATTCTTCATTCAAGTCATCGCGACCGCGACTCAAAGTCACGTCCGCGACCAACCTGATGAGCAAACGGGCCAAAAAGCTTCAATAATGGTTCGTGGACGTGACAATCATTCGCAGGCGCGAACAAGTCGATGATCGAAAAATGCTTTTAGTTGTTTGCGGCCGCTACTCACCTTTGCGGCCGCAATCCGATACCTTGTTTTCATCTTTAAACACGATTTTAGACCCATTTGAGCACAAACCCCTTACCTCTATATATAAGGTCCATAATTATAATTTAGGGCATCTTCCACTAATATTTAGCATACATTCATCATTGGAGCAAGGGTTTGAAGAGAAGTGAAGATTAAGATCAAGGGATCATCAAGTTTTGGTTCATTCTATCTAGTTTTTGTTTCTCATTATGATTTCTATTAGTTTTATCTTTGTATTAGTTTCCATGAGTGGCTAGCACTCTTTTATTCAGCCCTTGATCAATTAATGAATCTTAAACTAGGACAATTATGTAATTTTACAGTTGTTATTCAGCCCTTGATCAATTAATGAACCTTTTTCAATTTGATGTCATTGATTCACATTTATGAGTTGATTTATGGTTTGATCACCCATTTTGTGGTTCATTTGTATTTTTCTAGGATTGAATTTGTAATCCGTAATTGTTATAGATTTAATCCCAAGTAGCAAATAGGAGATTATTCTTCTAGGACAACATAGTTTACGACCAATGAAATCGAGCTTGCGAATTTTATGTCGTATCTGCTCCGTTGTCTGAATTCATAATGCATTTGACTATTGAAGACTAGAGAGTTTATTCTAAGAGTCAATATGTTGGGTAGATTAATCGAAGCACTTATTTCGGTTAATTAAACTTAAGAGACAACAAGTTTAATAGAGCTTGCTATTAATCTTGGAGTAGGGATTGTTAGTGAATTCAACTCCTAAACACACAACTAGACAGAATCTGGAATTCGCACAAAGATCAATCTGAAAAACACACACTCAGTTCGGCCAGAGTTGTGACCGAACTCGACTTGCGCAGAACAGGAAATAGAAATGGATCACACACAGCTTTTACGTGGTTCGTTCAAGATGAACTACATCCACGGAGGCAAGGCACACCCCAATCCACTAAGAAATCCAACCAATTACAGAGAATACACTCAAGAAACAAAATGCCCAATTCTGGAACAGATTAGGGCAGAAAATGTTCTCTCTCAAAATACTCTCTCTAATCTAAGAAACAAGGAAATTGCTCGACGTAGTGTTCTTCTCCTTGATGAGAGCTTTACAATGATATAAGAATTGGAGCTCGAATGTAACCGTACAAAAAGTTCTAACTGAATCAAGTTGAGCTCAGCTACCGGACAAAAACGACGGTTTTCTTCGTCACAAACTCTGAAACAAACTCGTCACAAATGACGGTTATCCTCAACTGCCACGAACCCGGCTCATTCTGAACAGCTTAGCTTCTTGATGCTCAAACCCGGTTCAAACCTCCGGTTCTTCACTTCCTGATCCCGGTTCCACATTCCCAACACACCATATTACAAAGTATAGCTCACTTGATGAGATTGAACACCACCTCACAAATCTCCACCTCAATGAATCAAGTGTGCCTCTTCCTACCTCACCACTGCCTTTCTGTTTAATACTCTTCATGACATTGCTCAAGCTGCAGCAAGCTCGAACAATGCTCCACTTTGTTCCCAGGTACACCCTTGGTAAGAAAATCAGCAGGGTTATGCAATGTGTGTACCTTCTTCACCTCCACAGAACCAGAATCAATGATATCTCTAGCAAAATGTAACCTAACATCAATGTGTTTTGACCTTTCATGAAATGCTTGGTGTTTCACAAGATGTAAAGCACTTTGATTATCACAGTAGATTGCCACACACTTCTGCTTGATATCCAAATCTCTCAAAATCCCTTTCAGCCAGATTGCCTCTTTGATAGCTTCAGTTAAGGAGATATATTCTGCTTCTGTTGTTGACAGTGCTACAACTGATTGTTGTACACTTCTCCAGCTGATGGCTGTTCCAAATAAGGTAAACACAAATCCAGAAATAGATTTCCTTGTGTCTATGTTTGCTGCAAAATCAGAATCAGCAAACCCCTCCAATGCAACAGTACTTCCATCCACTTTCTTTTCAAATTTCAGTGACAAGTTCACTGATCCTTTCAAATACCTCATCACATGTTTCAAAGCTTCCCAATGCTCACCTCCTAGGTTTGACATGAACCTGCTTACTAAAGACACAGCATAGGCCAAGTCAGGCCTGCTACAAATCATTCCATACATAAGACTTCCAACTCCACTTGCATAAGGGATATTGCTCATATGTATGATTTCCTCTTCAGTCTTTGGGCATTGTTCTTTGGAGAGTTTCTTCTGTAGATTAACTGGAGTGGAGAGAGGTTTGGCTTCATGCATATGAAACCTCTCCAACACCTTCTGTAGATATTGCCTCTGAGATAACCAAAGCACTCCAGCTTCTCTGTTTCTTAGAATGTTCATGCCCAAAATCTTCTTGGCTTCTCCCAGATCTTTCATGTCAAATTCAGTATTAAGTCTATCCTTCAATCATTGTACCCTCTTCTTGTTCCTGCTGGCAATTAGCATATCATCCACATACAATAGAAGGAAGACTTTATCTTGCTTTGAACCTTTGTTGAAGTAAACACAACTATCATAAAGACTTCTTACAAAGCCAACACTGATCATGAAGTCATTGAACCTCTTATTCCACTGTCTTGGACTTTGTTTGAGTCCATATAGTGACTTCTTCAGCAAACAAACTTTGTCTTCTTGTTCAGGAACAACAAAGCCTTCTGGCTGTTTCATATATATCTTCTCATTGAGTTCTCCATGTAAGAATGCTATCTTTACATCCAGTTGTTGTAATTCCATGTCCTCTTATGTAACTTTTTATAAAAGCAACCTGATTGAGCAATGCTTTACCACTGGAGAGAAAACTTCATTAAAATTAATTCCTTCTCTTTGTGTAAAGCCCCTAGCCACCAATCTTGCTTTAAACCTCACCTGTTTGGATCCTGTTGTCTCTAGTTTCTTCTTGTATATCCATTTAGAGCTTACAAGTTTCTGACCTTTTGGTTTATCCACCAATATCCAGGTCTCATTCTTTTCCAGGGACTCCATCTCTTCAATTATTGCCTGTATCCAGTGTTCACCTTCTTCACAGTCTAGTGCTTCTTTAAAACTACTAGGCTCTTGTGATTCCAGGTCTTCAGCAACACTCAAGGCATAGTAAACTCTCCCTGCTTGACCATAGAAATCAGGTTTGTTGATTGTTCTTCTAGGCCTGTCCCTTCCAATGCTGTATTCTCTGACATTTTGTGAAGGTCCAGTTTGTTCTTCTTCTTCAGATGATGAATCACTATCTTGTAGATTTTCTTGTGGTTGAGGTGTGTGATTATCTTCAGCAGGATGCTCCACCTGAATTGATATCTCTTCTGTCTCTTTAGCACCATCAAATTCTTCCTTAGAGCCTGTAGAAGTGTAAGCCATCACATTCTCATTAAACTTTACATCTCTACTTGTGATTATCTTCTGATTTCCCTTCTCTAAGCACCACAATCTGTAGCCCTTTATTCCATCCGGATATCCAAGAAATACACATCTTAGAGCTCTTGCATCTAGCTTGTCTTGCTTGACATGGACAAAAGCAAGACACCCAAACACCCTTAACCCTTCATAACTTGGTTTCTGTCCACTCCACACCTCTTCAGGTGTTTTGAACCCAATCACTGATGAGGGTGACCTGTTAATGAGATAACATGCTGTAGCAATGGTTTCTCCCCAAAATACCTTTGGCAACCCAGCATCCAACAGCATACACCTCACTCTTTCAAGAAGAGTCCTGTTAAGCCTCTCAGCAACTCCATTCTGTTGAGGATTCATTGGAACAGTCCTGTGTCTCTTGATTCCTCTTTCTTCACAGAAGTTTGTAAACTCAGTAGATAGATATTCCAGTCCATTATCAGTCCTAAGGTGCTTCAGCTTCTTCCCTTTGACATTTTCCAGTTGAATCAACCATGTTTTGAACTTATGAAAAGCATCACTCTTATTCTTCATCAACATGATCCACACCTTTCTGCTGTAATCATCAATCAAGGACATGAAATACCTTGCACCACCATGAGACTCTATCCTTGCAGGACCCCATATGTCAGAGTGAACATAATCTAATGGCTCTTGAGTTGTGTGAACACCCTTTCCATAGGGCAGCTTCTTGGATTTGCCCAAAGCACACTGATCACAAAACTCCAGATCTTGATTTCCCATGTTTCCAATTACTCCACTTCTTGACAGTTCCTTCAACCCTTTCTCTCCTATGTGTCCAAGTCTCTTGTGCCATTTAACAAGCTCAGAACTGCTCAAGACCATATCCACACTCCCAACAACAGGTGAACCAATCAAGATAAACAACCCATTATGCTGTCTACCTTTTATCACCATGTTTCCATGTTTTGTGATATGCAAGAATCCATCTACTGAGCTAAACTGACACCCACTAGTTACTAAAGAACCAAGAGATAGAAGATTTCTTTTAAGGCCAGGAACATATCTTACATTTGAGATGACTCTGACCACACCATCAAACATCCTTATGCTCACTGATCCAACTCCTTTGACCTTGCATGATTGGTCATTTCCCAGGAGAACATTTCCACCATCTTCTCTCTTCAGTTCATCAAACCATGACTGGTGTGGACACATATGAAAGGAACAACCTGTGTCCAAGACCCATTCCTTTACCATTCTTGATTCAGTAACATTTAATACCTCTGGATGATCTTCTTGATGATCAATGACAGCAGATTCTGCCCCTTGATTTCCACCTTTCTTATTTCTTTTAGGACAATCCCTCTTCAAGTGACCAGGCTGCTTGCACTTGAAGCATTTCCTCTTCTCAACCCATTCATTTCCCTTCTTTGGATTAGAGTCTCCTGCCTTTGGATCCTTAGCATTCTGTCCCTTCTTGCCTTGCCAAGGTTTCTTGAATTTGACATTCAAACCTTCTCCAGATTGCACCATGCCTTTATCCCCTTGAGTCTAGAAGCATTTAGACCTCAGAGCCTTCACTATTCCATCATAAGATAGCTGCTCATCTCTCCCATACATCAAGGCATCCTTAAAGCTTTCCATGGATTTTGGAAGAATGTTTAACACCATCAATGTCTTTTCATCCTCCTCCAATTTCACATCCAGGTCTTCCAATTCTTCAATCATCTTAATGAACTCATCAAGTTGATCAGAAATTACCTTATCTTCAGTGATCTTGAAGGCCAACATCTTCTGCTTCAAGAACAGCTTGTTGGAAACTGACTTTGATTGATACAGATCTTCCAATCTCCTCCATGCTTCTGAGAAACTCTTGCATCTTGAAACCTCCCTCAACGGTTTATCACCTAAACACAGAAAGATAAGACTTAGGGCCTTCTTATCCACTGATGCAAACTTGGATTTCTCAGTTTCTTCCCATGAGTCCAGAGGTATCAATGCAAGATCAAGGCCATTGTGAACCAATACTGCATTCATCTTGATCTTCCACAGTGTGAAATCATTTCTCCCTGTGAACTTCTCAAAATCCATCTTCATACCAGCCATTCCTTCTCTTCTTCGAGCTGTGAGAGTTGGTTTCCCACAGACGGCGCCACTTGTTAGTGAATTCAACTCCTAAACACACAACTAGACAGAATCTGGAATTCGCACAAAGATCAATCTGAAAAACACACACTCAGTTCGGCCAGAGTTGTGACCGAACTCGACTTGCGCAGAACAGGAAATAGAAATGGATCACACACAGCTTTTACGTGGTTCGTTCAAGATGAACTACATCCACGGAGGCAAGGCACACCCCAATCCACTAAGAAATCCAACCAATTACAGAGAATACACTCAAGAAACAAAATGCCCAATTCTGGAACAGATTAGGGCAGAAAACGTTCTCTCTCAAAATACTCTCTCTAATCTAAGAAACAAGGAAATTGCTCGACGTAGTGTTCTTCTCCTTGATGAGAGCTTTACAATGATATAAGAATTGGAGCTCGAATGTAACCGTACAAAAAGTTCTAACTGAATCAAGTTGAGCTCAGCTACCGGACAAAAACGACGGCTTTCTTCGTCACAAACTCTGAAACAAACTCGTCACAAATGACGGTTATCCTCAACTGCCATGAACCCGGCTCATTCTGAACAGCTTAGCTTTTTGATGCTCAAACCCGGTTCAAACCTCCGGTTCTTCACTTCCTGATCCCGGTTCCACATTCCCAACACACCATATTACAAAGTATAGCTCACTTGATGAGATTGAACACCACCTCACAGGGATTTTAGGACTAATCTATCGGGTACTAGCATCAGTTACTTAATTAATCCGGGCTAATGAGATACTAGATCAAGGGTTGGATTCTTTTAATATCTTAAAATCAAAAATAATTTCATTGTTTTAATTTACTTGAGTTGCTAGTTTATTAAGTGCTTTTGGTTAATCTTTACTTTGGTTACTTAACTGCATCAGTGGTTATTTATTTGATATCATCCAAACCCCCCCATCTTTTTTGTTGTCTTGTTTAATTTGCATTTTTGTCAATTAAGTTGTTTAATACATAAGAAAAGATCCGTTCAATCGTTCCTCGTGGGATCAACCATTTACTTGCCGTTGTACTAGCTAGAGTAGTGGGTTTAGGAAAAGTATAAATCATATATTAATTTAATGTATTACGTTAGACGACGCGTAATCACACCAATAAACTCGTGAGGTTATTCCGATTCTATCATATCATGAATCACTCTTGTGATAACTCGTTTAGCAAGAAAAAAATCATTAACTTGTTGAATCGTACAAATGAAATCGCGATCATAATAACATGAAGCACATCATCAAAAGAATGGAAAAAGCTAACTATCAAGTAAATACGACAAAAAAAAAGAATGAAAAAGAATACTACTACCTTTATCTTTGTAGTTATTCTCTTAAACTAGGATAAGAGAATCAAGGAATAGTTGATATGAACAAGTCTTCATCTAAATTTTATATCTCCCTTAATTTTCTCTCTTTCCATTGGAAATGAAGTAAAAATAAATTATATACGAAAGTTTAGATAATTTAAATTTTTATAGGAATAATGATAGAGGTAATATTATTAAAAATATGGTTAAAAAAAAAAGTGAAAAGAACATTTATTTTGAACTAGACAACAAAACTTGAGGTATCCCTATTTATGGATTTGCCTGTTCGGATGGAGGAGGGGTCAATCGAAACTTACATTTGGATGAAACTTAAAATTAGGATCATTTAATCCACTTAAATCCAAACTTATTTTACACTCTTTTTATTATTCTGTATCTCTTCATTTCCACCATAATCATTGCACATGTTTTAAAAATCCTAACATATTTCATCCAAGGACAAACACAAGATCCAAATTACTATATGAACTCACACATCTTAAAATTTACACGTCTGGATTTGCAACGCCCTACTCAATCTTACCCTAAAAGAATAACAAAAGGTAAAATTTAAGTTAGAAATAATTCTATATATGGGGAAAAGATATTCATATGTAGCAGTAGAACGGAGAGAGCAACTTCTGTATATGTATATATACCGCCAAAGCAACAACAGATGTGCAGGTGGTTTATATTAAATTAAGATAGGGACGGCGGCGGGAATGTGGGGTCGGCGCCGGCCAGATTTTATACCTCGGCAGAACCACTCAGATACATGTATTCATATGTATAATTCTCCAACCCCATATGACCCTTGAGTGTGTTTTATTCAACCATTTTTTATTTAATTAATATTTTATACTTATTCTTACTCCTGGATTGATTAGCCACGCCGCCCTTTGTTTAAGGTTTCTCTAATATATTGGGAAGTACCCAATTTAATTTTCACCTGATTTTTACTATTTTACTTATTTTAATTAACAGTATTTTACTACTCCAGCCTTAAATAAATACATCATTTAGTGTTTAATAATTGTTACAAATATTCTTAATATTTGCTCTTTCTCTTTTTTAAAGTTCATCATCTTTTACTATAAAATGTCATTTTTACAATTATAATTAAGAAAATTTAGGCCTTTACTACTAAAATCTAAACCTGTCACTAATATTAAACCCCGAATATTTATTGATAAAGACTTTGAGGAGCTCCAAAAGTCAAAGCTTAACCAGCATTAGAAATAACCAACAAAATATTAGAGAAACCCCAGAAATAGCAGTTGACTTATTAACCATGATTGCCCACTCTTTCTATATAAATGCAAGTCCATTCCTCTTCATAATCATCTGAGATTTCCACTTCTCAAATCAACACTATTTTCCTACTTCAGTTAGCCTGATTAAAAAATGATTTGTTTATATGCAGAAAGCCATTTCTCCTCTTTAACTGTGATGTTGTACACTTGTATCTGCGTTCCATTTCTGCAAATCACGCGAAAAGCAGTTCGCATTTTAACATTCATCCTTGACCCGCACCATCAACTGGATCCTGAAGTTACTCCAGATTGGGAAATGGATCTTCCGGTGACTGTATTTCAGGACGGAGGAGAAGATACGTGCGCAATTTGCTTGACGGAGTTTGATGAAGAAGATTCGGTGAACAAACTGCCTAAATGCGGGCACGTGTTTCACGTGGATTGCATGGATAAATGGCTGGACAGATGCCAATTCACCTGCCCTCTTTGCAGGTCTTCTATACTGCGAATTCCTTCTTCGCGCTGCAAAACGTGGAATTCGTCTCCCTTCTGTATGAATCTGATGCACGATCATCATTCTTAGACAGCAATAATTTGATTCTCGATTTCGAGCTCTAATTTAGATGTCTTTATGTATATATATTTGTCTTTATGATCTACTGATCATGGATCAAGTTTTGCTGATGAAATGAATGAGCGGATATTTGACAAATGTTAATCCAATTAATTTTTGTGTTGTTTCAAATAAAAAAGAAATCAAAACTTAATCATCAATTTAGTTTTCAAAATTCGGTAGTGCAGACGTCAAGTCTCCGAACTTCATCTCATTATGGCATTCTAAAATATGCGAATCTCTCCCTCTCTCTCTCCACATATATATTAATTGAATTATGCAGCATTCAGATATCTGTAGTTTTATTAAACTATATATGGCGTTTGACTCGTTCAATTTTTCTAGATAGTCATCAGGTCTGAGTCAACTTCTATAATGGGGCAAAAACTTAGTCTGCTTTGTATTGTATTTGTAAACAGAGGTTTATTAGGTAGTCAACCTATATTTCCTCCGAGAAATTTAAATAAAAACTCCCTCACATTTTGACTTCCATGTTTTATTATTCTATTATAATAATCTCATATATTAGGGTGCTTCTACACTACATCTTTAGTACCAATAGAATTTTTTTAGAAAGTAATATGATTGAATTGCTGGAATCAGCTAATGACAAGAACAAGAAGAAATAGCGAAAACAACATAAAAATATATGAAATAATTGAAACACACAATTACTAGATTTAAACTTATACATATCTAGATGTAGTAACTCAAATAACTCGCTATTGCGTTGGACAAATTACGTATCAAAATACTTGATCTCGAATTTGTCGTTGAGCTTCACGTGAAAGCCCAAAAAAAGAGCAAATTAAAGTAAAAAATTTGAATGACGACTGAATCTTCCAAACTTACTCCACGAATACACCTATTTATTTCCCATTATTTCGGGGATTAATACACCTATTTATTGAGGGGAGCTGAAAACTTCCACGGAGAGACGAAGACAAAAACAAAAGGAAAATTAAAGGTGGAACCTTTCCCCATCTTCCCATGAGGAAGATGAGAGAGGGAGAGAACGGCTAGGTTTAGATTGAAGATGGATGTTTAGAAAGAAGATGTTGAGAGCGGCTATGGGTTTGTCATATCAAGTAGCGACATAACTTAATTAGTGGTGGTTGGCTTTTTCCCCTTTCAATCTTGTTCCTTAATTTTTTCATCTTAACTTTAACACCATACGTTTTTACTGTGGTAAATCAATTTTTTTGGGTTTGAACATTGTTTTTCTCGCACCTCACTTTGGGTTGTGCACTTGTGTACCTAAACTAGAGATTTTCTTCTAGAAAATGCAAATCCTTCAACATAGAATTGATTAGGCGTTATTTCAACCACTCAAACTAGTTCTGCAACTAAAATCACACATTAACTTTAAGATTCAATTTATTAACCGTCAAATTCTTAGTAAAGTTCTAGGTTTTACTAGGGTTTCCCTTAGCACACTAGTCTAGTTATTGGTCTTCTGTTTTTGACGCCGCCGATTTCATCGCTTCTCATTGTCACTCCCCATTTCTCTGCTTTTATTCTTGGTTTCTTGTAGGGCCCTCACATGTTTGGACTTCTTCGATGCACTTGGTCGTTAGCATTTTTTGGCTCCCACACGACTAGGGTTTCTTCGATCTCTCCCTTACTTCCCTTGGATCTCTCAGCCTCTTTCCTGTCTTCCGCTCCATTCGGATTCATGGCCGAATCCCTGGAATCCATCTATACTAAACTCTCTCTGAGAGATTTTGAAACACAACCCATCACTGTGGATCCTCTTGTCCACCTAACTCTTGACACAAAGCTCAACCTTATTGGCAAAGTCTTGGCACTGAGATTGTTCACTGCAGAACAGATAGAAGACGTCTTTCGTCCACTTTGGGTTCCAGAACAACATATGACCATCAGTTGTATTGGCAAAAATACTTTCTTATTCGCTTTCGAGTCTGAGGAGATAGTTTTCCTTATTCTCAAGGGTGCTTCATGGTTGTTTGGCTGTAATTTACTCATTCGATCAGTGGTCTTTGACTCAAAGGTCTCTGAACTGGAATCTCACCTTTCACCTTTTCTGTTCCATATTCACGGACTCCAACTTGCCTTGATGAACTTGGGGTTTACGAAAATTATTAGCCAATATATTGGTTCCCCCTTGGAAGTTGATTCTCATTCAGAGGGTTCACATAAACTTTCTTCATATCTGTGTCGACTTGGATATTACCCTCCCGCTGAAGAGAGCCATCACCATTTAGTCTGGTGGTAAGGAGATCATTTGTTATCTACAGTACAAGAGGTCACCAAATTTTTGCTACTATTGTGGCCGCCAACATACAGAAAAATAATGCCCGACAAAGTCATTGTGTGCTTTATTTGCTCCACAAGCTCTTCCTTACAAGTCTAATCTCATATCTTTGCCAACGACATCCCCTTCACTAATCCCTGTCCTTGCAGCCTCCATCACTCTCCAGACCATCGACCAGTATCACCACATCCCAGTTCACCAAAATCTACATCCCCCTCAATCCAACCTAACTCACCCTCCTCTAAACCTCATACTGTCTCCTATATAGCCAAACACTCTAACACTCTACACAAAATTCCGACTCCACATAATTCAGATACGCCAACCATATATTCTACTCTAATTATTCTCTATCATTTGCCTCCCTTCATCATAACCCATCAACCTTCACTGCCAATGATCCTCACTCCAACATATTGGTCGTTCCTATTCCCTCTTCGCATAGAGCCCCCTTCAATACCAAAATAACTCCTCAGAAACCTACTACACCCCCTACATCTCTCTTTCTCTCTCTCTCTCTCTCTCTCTCTCTCTCTCTATCTCTCTCATGTTTCCTCAATGAAGGCTCTCTGTTGGAAGGCACAAGGGTTCAGGGGTAACCTCACTCAAAACACCCTAAAGGAGATATGTTGCAGTCATGACCCGGATTTCGTTGCAATTTTTTAGCCTAAGGTCTATTTCACTTCCATTTACTCGAATTTTTGGAATTTATTGCATTTGCATTTTGTTGGAGAGAATGATCGTGGTCCAATGCGTCCCAATATATGGGTTTCTTGTCATGCTTCTTGGGCGGGTACGCTTCTGTTATGTACCATTCTTCCCAGCTGTTGGTTATTGAACCGGAGTTTAATAGCATGAATGCTTTCTTTGGCTTCATTCATGCGAGTAATGATTATGTGATGCGTAGGGATTTATGGTTTGATCTTACTACTTTCTCCAACTTGTCATTTTTGTGTTATGGGTGATTTCAATTATGTTCTTGGTGCCCATGTGAGGACTTCCTTTCGTGCACCTTCTGCCATTGCATGTGAGGAATTTCGTGTTGCTTTGGAAGATGTCTCTCTTCATGAGGTTGTGGTTACAGGAACACGTTTCACTTGGTGTAATAGAAGGGTTGCTAACCGGTTTTTTGCCTCTCGCTTGGATAGGGTTTTTAACACCCCTTTATTTGCTGATTTATGGGCCGGTATCTCTGCTATTTCGCTTCCTGGTTGAATTCTGATCATCATCCCATTTTTTTGATTTGTCAAGATGAGATACCTTCTGCTAAGCGCATGTTTAGATTTCAAAATATGTGGACGGACCATGATGGTTTCCTATCCCTGGTGGATAGTTCATGGTCCACTCCTACGGCAGCGGGGGATCCCATTACAGTAGGCTCTCATAAGTTGAAGCGACTTAAGTCTGCTCTGAAGAGTTGGAACACTTTGAACTTTCAAAACATATTTTTTACTCTTGATGAAGCTCAGGCTGATTTGTCGAAAGTTCAACAGGAGATTTATGAGCAAGGATATTCTAGTTCTCTCTTTGATCGTGAGGTTGATTTACTAGCTGATATTAATAATATTCTTCTTAGGCAGCAAAAGGTTTTTTTGCAGAAAAACAAAGCATCTTGGCTTATAGATGGAGACAAAAACATAGCTTATTTCCATCAAGCTCATAGAGTGTCTAAATTCACTCTTGGCATGACCTCCTTAATGATTAATGGTCAGGTTTCGGTGAATATGACTGACATTTCTTCTCATATGGTTGGATACTTCTCGAATCTTTTCACTGCTGATGAAGATTTGGAGGAGGTGGATATAGATCTTCTTAATTCTTTATTTCCTCAAAGTATATTAGCTGAGCATAACTACATTCCTACAGCCATGCCCTCGGCTGAAGAAATCAAAATTGTTGTGTTTGAGCTTCCGGCAGATAGTTCACTAGGTTCGAACGGTTTTGGTGAATATCTCTACCATACATGTTGGGATATCAATGAACCGGATGTAGTGGCCGTGGTTCATTATTTCTTTGCTACTGGATTCATTCCGGCTGGAATCGATTCGAATTTTCACGCTGATTCCTAAATCTGAAGGTGTGAATAAGGTAGAAGATTTCCGTCCTATCGTGTTGGCCTGGGAAATTTTCTATTCGAGATTTTAACGAAGATTCTTGCTTCTAGATTGGGGCCATTTATCCTTACCTGTATGGGTTCATTCCGGATCGTTGTATTCATCATTGCATTGCCTTAACATCGGAATGCATGAATTGTCTCCACCGTCAGAGAAGTGTTGGTAATGTTGCTACCAAGGTGGATGTTAGGAATGCCTTCGACATAATTAGTTGGGACTTCTTGATCTCTACTTTAAGTTGTTTTGGGTTTTCGGACATCTTTGTTGGTTGGGTCCGAAACATACTTCATTTGGCCAACCTTTCCTTCCTGATTAATGGCGCACCGACGGGATATTTTGGTTGTTCTAGAGGTGTTCGGCAAGGTGATCCGCTATCTCCTTTATTGTTTTGTATTGCAGAAGATATTTGGCTCGTCTTATTGAGTGTGGAATAAATCAGAGAGAGATCATTCGGGCGGTAGCTAAGAAGGGTGTCCCATGCCCTCCGACATTGTTATATGCTATATATGAACTCACAGAGCAAAAAAAGAAGGGAAAAGAAAAGCTGTTAATACAAAGGAGAAGGCTGATAGTGCCAATTGCCAATGCCCTTGAAATATGTTAAAAATTATATATTACTTGTGCTAAAGAAAAATATCACGCTAAAATATAATACATTTCTTCACAACAAATTATACCTTTCATTATATATAGTAATATTTTTTTTTCTGAATCCACCATAATTGTACGGATCTAAGACTACAAACATCCCACCACAACCCAACCTACCAATAAAATAATCATTTATCTCTCGTCCACATACACAACATACTCAACAACGCAACTCCAATATTTTTATACTTTATCAACAACCCAACACAACCCAACATTTTAATAAGTATTAATTTCTTTCATCCACATACATAACCTATTTCACAACCAAATCAATATTTTTGAGCTACAGTTTAATAATTGCATATTATTTTGGTAGCATTTTCTAATATATTTCAAGGAAAAAATTAATATTTTAATTTCGCAATTACAATAAGATGATTTTTTTAATTCAAAATATGTCAATATTAGGCTCTACTTGTAGAGGAAAAAATAATAAAATTTTGATAAATTTATTAAATTTAAAAAAAAATTATGTCATTTATTTATCATCAAAATTATATCCAATAAATAAGATAATACAACCAATGAAAAGTTGACATGCGGCAGGTTGTGTAATGAGATTGGGTTATGGAATGAATTGTGTTGGCCAACCCAAACCATAATCGGTCATCAACTTTGGAGTGTTTTTTCTAATTTTTTTTTTTGAAAAAAAAATTCGTTTTCTACGACCGGCTATAAAAAAATCACCGATAAAGGTGGTCTAAGATTCTTAAGAATTATGGACAACAGAAATAGGGTGGGAAAAAAATGCCTAAATACCGAAATACGGCTTATACCGTATCGAAAAACTACTGAAAATATCGAAATTTTCGGTAAGGTAATGGTATGATAATCTGAAAATTTCGGTAATATATCGAAATATCGAGAAAAATTTCGTATTTTCGGTATATACCTATATATATTTCGAAATTTTGGTAGTTCGGTATTTTGATATACCAAATTCTAGGATGTACACGAGCCGAATCAAACCGAACAGTCTAAGGCTCGAGTTTGGCTCATTTAAGTTTTTATCGTGTTCAAGTTTGGCTCGTGTTCGTTCGAACTTATAAAATTTTGTTCGAGCTCGGTTCGTTTTGTAATTACTAAGTTCGCGAATAGTTCGAGCTCGGTTCACCAAAAGCTCGATAACGTAATAAACGAACAGAATTCGAGCTCGAGTTCATTAAGCGTGTAATTCTAAGCTCGCAAATATTTCGAGCTCGAGTTCGTTAATTGTGTAATTCTATGTTCGCAAATAGTTTGAGCTCGATTCGATAAAAGCTCGATAACGGTGACAAGTTTTATTTTTTTTATACTACTAATTACTTGATAATAAAACAATGAAAACATTTACCAACATTCACGCCTAGACTATAGGTATTGATACTATACTTGGAACTTGGAGGTCATGTGTTTGATTCCCACTTAACACAATTTTATGCATAACTGAATTTTTTATATATATATAAAATATTCATTTATATTATCGAGCCCGTCTTGCGAGCCTGGTTCGCGAACTCGCGAATCAAATACAAGTAAGCTCGAGTTCGACTCGAAAAATTTATCGAGCTCAATATTACTCGATTTCGGTTTGTTTGGGCCAACGGACGATTCCGAACGAATATTTTTTCGAGCCAAGATCCGAATAGTTCGCGAATAGTTTAGTTCGTGTACATTCCTACCAAATTTCTAAAGATATACCGTAAATTTCCGGTATACCAAAATCAACGGTATGGATCGATATACATCGATATAGATACAAAATTCGATATACCGAAATTTCAATACGGTATCCGTATTTACCGATACCGTACCAAATTTTCGATATGCCGAATTTCGATATACCGAAATTTTCGATACAACAACGTTACGAATTTTCGACGTAGCAAAAATTTTAATATGATAATAATATGGACGATTCGGTACGATATACCGTGCCGAACCACCGTTAAACAGATATGCAGGTGGTCTATTCATCAGAACTATATTATATTATATTAAGAAAGGGACGGCGGGAATGTGGGGTCGGCGCCGGCCTTCCACCACCCCCACAAGATTTTATACCTCGCCCATAACACCCGCTGGATATATCTTTATATATAATTCCCCAACCCTCACATGACCCTTGAGTGTGTTCTATTCAACCATTTTTCCTTAATATTTTATATTTATTCTTACTCCTATACCCTAATATTTATATATAATAACTATGAGAAGCTCCAAAAGTCAAAGCTTAACCAGCATTAGAAATAACCAAGAAACCCCAGAAATAGCAGTTGACTTATTAACCATGATTGCCCACTCTTTCTATATAAATGCAAGTCCATTCCTCTTCATAATCATCTGAGATTTCCACTTCTCAAATCAACACTATTTTCCTACTTCAGTTAGCCTGATTAAAAAATGATTTGTTTATATGCAGAAAGCCATTTCTCCTCTTTAACTGTGATGTTGTACACTTGTATCTGCGTTCCATTTCTGCAAATCACGCGAAACGCAGTTCGCATTTTAACATTCATCCTTGACCCGCACCATCAACTGGATCCTGAAGTTACTCCAGATTGGGAAATGGATCTTCCGGTGACTGTATTTCAGGACGGAGGATGATAATGCGCAATCCGGAAACCAAGAACTATAACGATAATCGACGTAAATAATATGGAAAAACACAGGATTTACTTGGTTCGATCCGGAGATCTACGTCCACGGGCAGAAAATCCCTCTTGCCGAGGTGTTTCGTTCACTAGAACTTTGAGTTTACACGGAGTAATTTTGATTACAGAGTTCGAACCCTAATTCCGAGTTCTTTTCACCTATTTATACTACCAGATCAAAACCCTAACTAAATCCCTATAATCTTGCCCATCAAATCTGCATGGCAGTTGGGAAAAGATCATGGGCCTTGATTCGCGGAACAGACTTGATTCGCGGAACAGATTACGTTTTGGGCCAACGCGTGTTGCTGGGCCTGCTGGGCCTAGGCCTTCGCGCTTGCTGGCGCGTTTGCTGGGCCGGTAAGTGGGCTCATGTATTAACCCGACCCGAAGTAACCAGGTTATCCCTATCAGATGCCCCCCCCAAGCCGAAGCGAGGAGGGAGCTTCGGTTGTCACCGGAGTGGTACGGTAAGCAGGAAGGGCCGTGGTCACTGGCCGACCGAAGTGTTTACGGTCGAATAAGTCGATCCGAGTCCTCGGAGGACTTGGTGGAGCAGTTTATGAACATGAAGTCGAGCTAGGCCGGAGTGTCTAAGACCTTTATCGGGATGCCAAACTTCCCAGAAGCAAGAAACGCGGTGTAAGTACGTAACAACCTGGCCGAGGTGGGAGGTTCACCGGAGTGAGTTGCCTGGCCAACATGAAGGGAACACCGGAGTGTGGTAGCATGACCGAGGTGGAAGATACACCGGAGTGTAGTTTGAATCTTCCTGAAGAAGGGTGAGGCTGATGTGATTGGCGGCGCCATCATGAGAGAGAGGGAAGTGAAGTGACACGCTCTGCTATTTCCCATAAACCGGACTGAGCCCGTATTATTCGGGCGATGCGGTTGCCGAGGAGGGTAGGAGTTCTCATATCTTGTTGTAAAAACTGTTGCCTTGTACAGGACTAACTTCAAATTGGGGATGCAGTGGGACGCTTCGGAAAAGAGCCAATCGGAAGCCCCGCAGTGGCTGTGGCAGCCAAGAATAAGGGAAAAACTGCTGAGGTGTCTCCCCGGGGGAAGACGTCACCCAGTGGGTGGAGAAGGCCTACTACACAGTTTTAACGCATCTGCCGGAGTGGCCTCTGTTGAAGTCCGTGACATCCAAGGGCCCGCGGAGGGGAGAGAGCCGGAGCTCAAGGCCGAGGAATGACAGAATCCCGTAGGACCCGGAGGAGGTCCGGGAATAAATCTCAACGCCGGAGCGCCGAATACTGGCTCGGAGGCCGTAGATAATTGTAAAGAAAAATCTCCCTGGACGGATCGGGTTAATAGGTGTTCGGGAACACTATATGGACGGTGCCAATTAAAATCTCCCCGGACGGATCGGGCGGGAGTGGAACCTCCCCGGACGGATCAGGCGGGAGTGAAACCTCCCCGCACGGATCAGGCGGGAGTAAAATCTCCCCGGGCGGATCAGGCGGGAGAGTGATATGAGTCCGGGGACGAAACATGAATCTCCCCGGACTGATCGGGGGAGAGATTTAATTGTCCGGAGACGAAACGTGAATCTCCCCGGACGGATCGGGGGAGAGATTTAATTGTCCGGAGACGAAACGTGAATCTCCCCGGACGGATCGGGGGAGAGATTTAATTGTCCGGAGACGAAACGAGAATCTCCCCGGACGGATCGGGGGAGAGATTTAATTGTCCGGAGACGAAACGTGAATCTCCCCGGACGGATCGGGGGAGAGATTTAATTGTCCGGAGACGAATAATAACAGTACTACTACATTAGGGCGTCCCCGTAACGTAAAAGAGAATACAGTAAGATGCACAAACAAAGAGTACTTATTGAATGATGTGTGCCGGAGCAACCTAAACAATCCGAAGAGGAATCACAACGAAAAAGAACTGTACAATAAATGTAAAGTTAAGAACAGTACTTGTTATTCGATGTTCATAGGCCCACGGTCATGATAACCTCCACGGCTTTGGGATGAACCCCCATTCTGGCCTGACCGAGGCTGGTCATCGGTCCGAGCAATGTACTGCTGCAAGAAACCGTTCTTTAGACAATCCTCGATTTCCTTGCTGAGTTCTAGGCACTCCTCTGTCTCATGTCCATGATCATGGTGGTACGCGCACCACTTCTTGCGGTTTCGCTTCTCAGCCAGAGCAGTCATCCGCGGACACGACCGTAAATCGTTCTTGTGAATAGAAAGGATTTCGGCTCGTGACTTCGTCAACGGAGTCAATTGTGGAATATCGCCTCGGGATTCTGAACGCCCCGGGGTCAGGCGGGAAAATGCACTAGGGCGCGTACTAGACCCGGTTTGTGCTTTGTCGAACTGCCGCTTGCTAGCGTGTTTCTCACGCTTCTGGCGAGTCTGCTCCTCGGCTTTAGCATATCTGCATACCGTTTTGAACAGTGCTCGGGTTGTGGCCGGTGTGTTTCGAACCAACTCGCTGTAAAGTACCCCGGGACGGAGTCCATTCATGAATGCGTTGATGACTACGTCTTCGGGGCAATTTCCCACCTTGAGGCTTACCGCTGTAAAACGGTCAAGAAATTGGGTAACGGTTTCACCGTCCCTCTGTTCCATATTCATGAGGTCGGCCAAGGTGGCCATGGCTTCGCTCGTGCTTCGAACCGCGCCCAAAAGTGTTCGGCGAGTTCTCTGAAAGAGGATACGCTGTTGCGTGGGAGAGAATCAAACCAAACCCGAGCCTCATCCTGTAAGTACTCGGGGAAAATCTTACAGTAATGAAGGGATGTAGTGTTATCGCGGCTAAGCATGTTGTGCCGGAAAGCTCTAAGAAAATTGGCAGGATCTCCGGTGCCGTCATAAGGTGGTATGGCTGGCCGTTTGAACCCTTCGGGAAGGGAGGTGGCCATGATTTCTTGGGAGAACGGTGTGATGATATCTCCATTGGCATCAAGGCCCAGAATTCTGTCCAGTTCAACATTGCGTTGAATTCGCTCATACTCTTGAAGATCTAGAGCATGAGGATTGGCATAGCGAACTCTCTTAGCCGCATTAAGTGGACGGCGGCGATCCACATCAGTAGGTTCATCGCTGCGAGGTCGTGATTCATTAGAACTCCCATGGTCCTCGGAGGAACCAGGTCGTTCCCGTCGCCGATCCTGACGTCCGCGGTGCCCCGGGTCCTGTCGACCACGTGAGTGCTGACGAGGTGGGGGCACCGCGGGATTAGCATCATGGCCGGCAGGCCCCGCGGCAGGCCCCGCGGGATGTAGGCGATTAGCTGCCCAATCTTGAAGAACATATGCATGCTCTTGTAAGAAAGCCTGGAGCAATTCTGGGGTCATTTGAATATTAACCGGTGGTTGGTCAGCAGAGGGATTAGGGTGTTGCATGTTTTGAGGGGGTGGGCCTTGATTGCCCTGATGTTGAGATGTACTCCTTGCCGGCAATTGCCTCGGCGGCAAAACCTGATCCACGGGTGGATCCTGGTTGGATTGATCACCGTGACGAGATTGATTCAAACGAGTTGTCACCATGATTCTTGAATACGCTGTAGACGTCAAAAATTGCTTTTCGTTCCCACAGACGGCGCCAATTGATAATGCGCAATCCGGAAACCAAGAACTATAACGATAATCGACGTAAATAATATGGAAAAACACAGGATTTACGTGGTTCGATCCGGAGATCTACGTCCACGGGCAGAAAATCCCTCTTGCCGAGGTGTTTCGTTCACTAGAACTTTGAGTTTACACGGAGTAATTTTGATTACAGAGTTCGAACCCTAATTCTGAGTTCTTTTCACCTATTTATACTACCAGATCAAAACCCTAACTAAATCCCTATAATCTTGCCCATCAAATCTGCATGGCAGTTGGGAAAAGATCATGGGCCTTGATTCGCGGAACAGACTTGATTCGCGGAACAGATTACGTTTTGGGCCAACGCGTGTTGCTGGGCCTGCTGGGCCTGGGCCTTCGCGCTTGCTGGCGCGTTTGCTGGGCCGGTAAGTGGGCTCATGTATTAACCCGACCCGAAGTAACCATGTTATCCCTATCAAGAGGAGAAGACACGTGCGCAATTTGCTTGACGGAGTTTGATGAAGAAGATTCGGTGAACAAACTGCCTAAATGCGGGCACGTGTTTCACGTGGATTGCATGGATAAATGGCTGGACAGATGCCAATTCACCTGCCCTCTTTGCAGGTCTTCTATACTGCGAATTCCTTCTTCGCGCTGCAAAACGTGGAATTCGTCTCCCTTCTGTATGAATCTGATGCACGATCATCATTCTTAGACAGCAATAATTTGATTCTCGATTTCGAGCTCTAATTTAGATGTCTTTATGTATATATATTTGTCTTTATGATCTACTGATCATGGATCAAGTTTTGCTGATGAAATGAATGAGCGGATATTTGACAAATGTTAATCCAATTAATTTTTGTGTTGTTTCAAATAAAAAAGAAATCAAAACTTAATCATCAATTTAGTTTTCATAATTCAGACGTCAACTCTCTCTCTCTCACTCTCACTCTCACTCTCACTCTCACTCTCACTCTCCCTCTCTCTATATATATACACTACTAATGCAGCATTCAACTATACATCTGTAGTTTTATTTTAACGATATGGCGTCTGACTTGTGCATTTTTCAAGATGATCATATAGTGACAGAGCAAGGATTTTTAGTCATGGATTCAATTATAATGTTAAAATAAAATAATATATATTAATTCTAAATTTATTATAAAAAAATATTATTTATATAAACTTTATAAGATTAAATATGTTACTATATTCACATAACTAGATAATCAACTATATAATAGAAAAATTGAAATGAATAATTGTTACTCATAATTTTTAGCAAAAAAGAAAACTCAACACTCCATAATATTAAATGTGGCTACTGCTAGTAAAAAAAATGATGTAATTAAAACTTCAATATGGGAAGATGATAATTAATGAAACATTTAGTTTTTCCGGTACTTTTCCTTTAAATTTTAATTTACTACATTTAGTGTTTTTGATTAGAAATGCTCGTAAATAATTACTTAGAAATAACTAATTCTAATTTCTAGAAGTTATATATATGTCTATGATACTTGTGAGTAAGTTGTATATGAATACTATAGTAGCTAAGACATACTAATTTGAACTAATAGAAAACCAAGTTAGATTTTTAGGATGGACTTTTTTATTATCTAAATAAAATAAATATTTTTAAATTATGAAAATATCTCTACGAAATCATTAAGATTTGAGGGGGGCCAACGGCCCTCTGACTCCGTCATTGATCATGGGGCAGGATTTTAACGTGTAACCTTTAAATCTTCTCTGTATTTTTTCTTTTAAACAGAAGGTTTATTTCATCTTCTGTATAACATTGCCTTTTAAGCAAGATGAAGTAAGGTGATTCTATTAACTGTTGGAAATTTAGCAATAATTGGGATGGTATTATCCAACTTTCATTTAATGACTTAAATGAATGGCCCCGCATGTCAGAAATATCGTTTCTTCGCACATGCATAATCTACTAAATGAGTAGATGACATTAGTGTCAAGTATCACTAAATTTCATTAAGATATGAAAGAGACATTGGTAGACAAAGTATATAGTTTGACTCATGAAAGATGGAGAGATTTGGCTGAAGTTTATTGGTGTATTATGTGTCGCCGGATGTATACCAAATTATTATATGATTTATACTTATCCTAAATCCACTACTCTAGCTAGTGGAGCGGTAAGTAAAGGGTCGATTTCACGAGGAACTATTGAATAGATCTTGTCTTATGTATTAAACAACTTGATTGACAAAACTATAAACAAAACAAGAAAACAATAAAGATGAAGGGGGGAGGGGAGGGTTGGATGAGATCAAATAACTAACCACTAAAACAATTAAGGTTCAACAATTGATCAACGGCTGAATAAAAGAGTGTTGGCCACTCATGGCAACTAATATAAAGATAAAACTAATAGAAATCATAATGAGAAACAAAAACTAGATAGAATGAACCAAAAGATCACGATCAAGTGATCGTCATCTTCACTTCTCTTTTAAATCCTTGCTCCAATGATGAATGTAGGTTGAATATTCGTAGAAGATACATGAATTTGAATTATGGACCTTATATATAGAGAGGTAAAGGTTTGGTCTGAAAATGGACTGAAAATCGTGTTTCAGGATGAAAAAGGGTGTCGGATCGCAACCGCGAAGGTGAATTGCGACCGCGAACCATGTCGCAGTCACGAACCATTTTGAAGTTTTTGGTTCGTTTGCTCGTCGAGTTGGTAGCGGGCGCGACTTCAAGTCGCGGAAGCGACGACTTGAACGAAGCATATTCTTCATCAGACTCTTTTTCATCCTTGGCTCGTTCTTCTTTTCGGACTTCTTCGAGACTCGACTTTTGGTCTTAATTTTCCTGTATTGTTTTGAAGTGAGTCTAAACACATCAATTTGTCCAATAAAATAATTATGAACAATACACGATCGAAAATGCATGCAAATGTCATTAAAATGACACTTATTTCGAACTAAAATGCATGAATGAACACATGTACTAAATCTCCCCAAATTTAAACATTTGTTCGTCCCAAACAAATTGAAACAAAGAAAAAGAAAAAAAATGTCACGTATTAGGGAAGATTTAAGTGGCGATTCTAGTTTCAGACGGATTTTACAAAAGCAAGGCAATCATGATAAAATGAGCATATTTGACATAGCAACTTCAACTACTTTTGAGAGTTGAAATTCTCAACAAATGATCCTCACCGGGTGAGTGTATCTCTCATCTCTCAAGTGTCTCAAGTAGGTTGAATTTTTCGCTCACATTGAAGTACATGAAATGACAACCATATGCTTGTCAATAATCTAAATCCAAATTCGTACTCGACATGTGTGACAAAGAATAAAAAAAGTCTTATTTTTTTTGTTGTAGTGTTGGCTTGAGGTAAAGTGGGGTAGATATGGGCAAAAGTGACTGGTTCTTGGACTAATTGAGTTAGCTACTCTCAACCACCCCTCGAACAAAATTCACTCTTTCCTCACTCTCTCACTTTTCTAGCAAACCATCCCAAAGTATGATTTATTCACCCTACAATAAGCTTACAACCTTAGTGCTTTTCAAACTCTCAATTGGATATGTTATTTACGTGACTCTTAAGACAACTAATCAAGAAGCACTTAGGAAATCATTAGCCTCTCCCCAACAAAAGCAATGAACTAATTATGTACATCCGAGTTTTTCTTTTCTTTTTTGTTTTTTGATTTTTTTTTTTTACATAAATGGTTACAAGAGCTCGACAAAACATCAACGGAGGCTAGTCTTTTCTAATTTCTTTGCCTATCAACTTGTATTCCGTCCACCCTTCAACATTCCCATCAATGCACCCACTTATTCCCAAAATTTTACCCGAGCTACCTTGCAATCCTCCTCCCTCTTACTCAATTAGTCCAAGTAAGGCCAAAGGCTAAATTCAAGGGTATTCGGTTTGTCTATAAATGAACAGCTAAAAGCTCAAATAGGCTAACTAGGGGCAATTTTGAAGTTTTAGTAAAACGGATACATATTCAAGCTCAAAAATAGGCTAAAATTTAAGAATTGGCTAAAATCATTTTCTAAGTCACACAATGTACCAACTTTATTCAAAATAGAGAATCGAGGCAAGTTCTAGAGTCAATCACAGGCAATCAATGAAAATCACTCCGAAAGAAAGTATGAATTACTCCAAAAATGGGAGTATGATAAAGGCTCAAAAACTCACAAGGTAAAAGGTTTGATTAAAAGTTTTAAGAACAAGCTCAATTCATCTCATTTTCTTGTCATGCTCTATCATGTGCCATTTTTAAAAAAAATTACAAAAATCGTCTCATCATTAACTATTCACCAATTATCAATCTCCATCACTATACACAACAAGACAATCATTCAAAACTAACAACTTGTTTCTTATTGACTCAAATTAACAATGCAAAATCAAAAAATAACCCAAACAACTACAAACTATCAAACTGAATCAACTAAAAATGCAAAGGAATAATCAACACAAAGATACCAAATACAAATCTTAATCTAATCAACCTAAAATGAAGTAATAAAATAGCATATGAATATGAACTCGCGAGTGGCCAAGACGTCCCACCACCACCCATTCCCCAAACTTGGTTGAAAACAAAAGTTTGTGGGAATGAAAGTGGTACGCCTTGGTGCTCCAACTCACAGTGGCCTACTGTGGTGGTGGAGGAGGCTGAGGGTCATCGAGGCCCCAATGCGACTGCATTTGTGCCATGAAGATCTCCATTTGGGTCCACCGGTTATTCATTTGGGCCCAAAGGTTGCCCTCAGTCTCACTCCCAGCAGCGATAGCATCAAGAATCCTCTATTGTTGCACCTCGATAGAAGTGAGACCGTGGTGCGCAACGTGTCGTTGGACCGTACCAAATTAGATATTTATAATTTTGATTTCCCAACTCTACAAGTAGAGCGGTAACTCGGGTCGAACCCACAGAGAACGATAGACTAGTGCTATCTTAATAAATCAAACGGTTATGAAATCTTAAAAAAAAGTAGAAACAAACAATGAAAGAAATAAAGGTGGGAGAGGGGGTTTTGATTGTGATTATCAACTAAGAACTACCAAACTACTAAACTAACCAAACTAAATAACTCAAGACAATTAAACACTAAATATTCAATTAACACAAGAACACAAGACAATTAGAATGAGTTTTTGGTTTTTAATAATTTTAAGGAATCTACCCTTGATCTAGTATCCCTTTGGCTTCAATGTATTACCCAACTATTGCTGATGCCCAATCCAATACAATTCAAGTCTCTATCCCACGAATTACTAAGTATGCTCTATCAATCGTGTTATCTCTTACATCTAGCTAATTGAAAGTCTGCTCTTCGACTAACCTTATCCGATTAAACCAATCAAATCAATAAAGCACCAAGATAACGAAATAGATTCGACTTGAACCTCGAAAGCTCGGGTTTAGAGGTCGAATTACAATATCACCAACGACATCACTCGTTGTTCGCTACTATGGGAATCAGAGAACCTACAATTACAGATAGTGATCTCTAATTCTAGCAACACATCTACACACTCCCTAGAGGGTGATCAATCCAATAAAAATTATGTAAACGTGAATCAATACCAGCAAATAATGTATAACACTTGAAATTGCATTAGAAAGGTAATATCAACTAGCAATAGTTACATAATCATTGTCACTCAAAGTTCAACATATGATCAAGGGTAGAAATAGGGGTGCTACTCACCCATTAATACTAAAACTAACAGAAATTCAATGTAAAAGCCAAGAAACATGATAAACATAAAGATGAAACCAAAAATCTTGATTGGGGAAGAAGATCCTTCAATCCTTTGCCCAATCTCCCTTCTTGGTGGTCTTGGTGGCTAGAAATGGTTGTTGGATATGTCCCAAGATAGGTCAAATTCAAAATGGAACTTATATATATAAGAGAAGAGTTGTCACTTGGCTCTAAGGCAAAATCGCGTTCACAATTTTAAAACAGGGTAAACAATCTCGGCCGAGATTCAAGTGTGTCTCGGCCGAGACGAAGCAATGACGGTTTTATGCTTTGTGACTTGAAGGCTGATCTCGGCCGAGATGCAATTGTGTCTCGGCCGAGACGTGAAAAGGGAAATTTAGGGTTTTGTTAGGGTTGGCTCATCTCGGTCGAGATTTGGGTTTCATCTCGGCCGAGATCTTGATCTCTTGAAAACTTGGCTTTGCCCTGGAACGTCATCTCGGCCGAGATGCATTGCTCATCTCGGTCGAGATCTTGATCTCTTGAAAACTTGGCTTTGCCTTGGAACATCATCTCGGCCGAGATGCATTGCCCGTCTTGGGAGATCTTCTTTTAGCCTTGCCCTTTGTTGCTTCGGTCGATCCATCGACTCTGCGATCTTTTGATGCTCTTTTTCGATACATTTGTGCCTGTTTTGTCACAAAAATGAACTAACCGCATTATTTTGCCCAATTAGAATTAAATGCACAAAATACATGTGAAATTGCACACAAACATCACTAAATTGACACTTAAAGCGTCCTAAAGTGTGTGCACGAACACGTGTACCAAATTTCCCTAAACTTAGAACTTTGTTCGTCCCGAATAAATAAAGAAAAAGAAGAAAGGACACGTGTTTAGGGCAAATTTAGGTGGCGATCGATTTCAGATTATTTTCTTAAAATCATGGCAAACATGATAGTAATGAGCATATGTGATAGACAAAATCTACTACTTTCGAGAGTTGATATTCTAAACTTGAGATCCTCAACGGGTGAGTGTATCTCTCAACTCTCGAGTGTATCAAGTGGGACATGTATACGCTCGCATTGAAATGCATGAACCGCCTATCATAGGCTTGCCAATCATCTAAACTAAAAAACGTACTTGATAAGTGTGGCAAAGAATCAAATAGGTCTTTATATAGGTTGTAATGTTGGCTTGGGGTAAGGTGGGACAATTCTAGGTAAAATTTACTATAAAACGGACTAAACAAGTGGGCCCTACCCATCTACCCCTCAAACAATAGTCACTCTTCCTCACTCTCTCAATTCCCAATCAAGTCGATCCTAAGATTCAACTACCACAACTCAAACCAACCTACTAATCTCTTGTTTATCAACTCTCAATTAAAGTGTATTTCTTATAACCTTTTCAACTTTTAAGAGTGATGATCACAAGATGTGTGATTTTTACTAACCTCTCCAATTCTAACACTAAGAAAGTGTATACAATCAACTATTTCTTTTGTTTTTCTGATTTTTTACTTTTTCTCGGTTTTCGATTTTTTTTTAAAGTATAATTGTAATGAGAATATCAGAATCACAAAATTCAACCAAGAACAATGTTCGGCCACAAGAAACCAGAAACTGGTCGAACAGTGCTTCAACGCAGAAATCAGAAATAAAATGAACACAATGGGATTTACGTGGTTCGATCAGAGTTGATCTACATCCACAGAGGCCCTATGCACCTCAATTCACTCCACTACACACGCAATTACAAGAATTTCCCAGAAACTAGTAAATCCCCAATTCACAAGCCGAATTCGAACATAAACCCTAGAATTCTAATTCTGTCACTAGTGTAATGTTTACAGAGGGAAAACTCAACTATCTAGCTCGCATTTACAAGTGATTTATGTGTGTATAGGTGTTGTAGCTCGAATCCTGGAGATGAGTCAGTTGTAGCAGATTTTAACTCAACTGCTGCAAGTTGCAGGAACGGGGCTTCCACAACGGTTTCTAGTGTAACAAAAACAAACCGTTGTAAACGGCAGTTATAACTAATCTAAACTCGATTTCCTCCTAACCTCTTCCACTTATTTGAGTTTAAACTCGATTTTCTGATCCGGTTCTTCAAATTCCCACTCTGATTTTGGATTCCTAACTACTCATACTCCATACAAAAAACCACTTGATGAAACTGAACTAATATTCACAATAATAATTATTTACAACCAATGGAGAGGTTAATAATCTCAATTTTCGCCTATTTTGTGTGTTTCATTTCCTCCCTCATACTCATATAGTCCATTTAGGTTCAAAGGCTAAATGAAAAGGGAATTAGCTTGTAAAGTTGGTTATCAAACAAAAAGGCTAAAGCTCAATCGGCTTACTAGGGACAATTTTCATATTTTTGGTAAAAAGGTAATATTTTCAAGCCTTTGGAATAGGTTTACATCAAGAATTTCCTAATATCACTTTCAATGCCACAACATGTATCGACTCTTTCAAAAGTAGAGAATCAGGGTAAGTTCTAGAGGACAATGCATGCATTCAATGAATGTCACACCGAAAGAAGATTTTGAAGTACTCCAAAAATGGGAGTATCTGTT
Organism: Ajuga chamaepitys; assembly: GCA_958295605.1. Classification (NCBI taxonomy): domain Eukaryota; kingdom Viridiplantae; phylum Streptophyta; class Magnoliopsida; order Lamiales; family Lamiaceae; genus Ajuga; species Ajuga chamaepitys. The sequence goes on from OY282498.1 coordinate 29,260,625, forward strand.
TAGGCTAAAAAACTCACTTTTGCAAAATTTTGTTCACAAGTCTTGAATGCAAGCTCAATTTTGTTTCAAAAGACTACCATGCTCTATCATGTGCCTTTTGCAAAAATTTTGTTAAAAAATTTTCATCACTAACCGATGCCACATTTTCTTTCCTAATCAATCCAATCACTTTTTCTCGAGCGGCAAATTTGTACGCCTACCACCCCCTCCCCAAACTTGGTTGGAAACCAAGTTTGTGGAAAAGAAGAGTACGAGTTGGTGCTCGCCTAATTTAACCAATTATTAACCATTTAGCCAAAACCACTAACTAACTAACTTAGCAAAAATCCTACTCCTAGAATGTGCAAGGTATCAAAATTAAACTATCAGCAAAGCAAACAACCAAAATGATCAATAAGAAAGCAATTGGCTCACAAGCCAAATAATGTCATCAAAAGTCAAGGCAAGGTCATCCATCAACAATAAACCAAAAGTCATCTATCTTGTTGGCTGCTACCTTCTCACTCGCCTCCCACGTTCCGACCCCTTGCCACTAGACGTGACTTCTTCACTCTCTCGAACTTGATCAACTCTTCACTTGTTGATTTCTTGGACGCATTGATGTGCACCTCTGAACTCAGCTCCAAGTTCAATGTGCTCTTCAAATCAGTAATGTAAGTCAGATCGGGGTTAGGTAGGCGGAGGTAGGGTCCCTCATTTTGAAGAACAAAAGGGACAGACGGTCCCGAGGTTCCCTCGTAATACCCTAGCATTGCTATTCGTACATTCTCCATCTCCTCCAGTCCAAGTAGTAATCATCACTGATAGGTGTGTATTCTGGGAGGGGCACGTTGTAGTGCTCAAGAATGGGGGTAATCGAGGCCCCGCAGTAGACCGGGTCTGGGACCTTCGTTTCCTTCTTCCTATCTGTCCTCAGCTCCTTCACTATCTTCTCAAAGCTCATTATCAAATCTTCTTGGGAATTCCTCGGTTTTCTGTTCACGATCGCCCATAAAATCTCCATCTCGTACAGGCGGGGGGAGCTGATCTCTTTCCTGCCACAAATCGTCGAGCTAAGCAGCTTCTGCAAGTATTTGGCGATGGGCTTTGTATCGAAGTCAACCTAGAGCCCCTCGGGTCATAAACTTGTGGTGCAACTATTCCAGGAGTGGTAGTGATTTGTCCCCAAAATTTTTGCACATTGAACTCTCATAGAACCCCAGTATCGCTGACGATTGGCCTTTTGAGCCATATATATCCCTCAAGTTGTCATGGCTCAAGGTCTTCATCTCATTCAAAAGCTGAAATTTGATGATGTAGACCTTTGTCTTGCATAAAATTGACTCCTCCTGGACTTCGAGGGTGCAAAAGAATTCTAGCACAAACTTGAGGAAGCTAGGTTGGGGTGTTAGGCGTCGAGCGAGCCCCGCTTCTTCTAAAAGGTCATTCACGTTCTCCCTTATTCTCATGGCGTCCAAAATCTTCGGATCGCCAAAACGGGTTATCGACACCCCTCTTTATATCAACTTGTCGAACTTCTTCTTTTGCTAGTCTGTGTTTAGAATGATATTGAAGTCAGAGGGTTTCTTTGGCCTATCTGTGGTTGCTGGAATTTCTGGTGTGGGATCCTCCGGTGTGTGCTCAACTGCTTTGCTCTTGCCTTTTGCCCGACTTTTTCTGACTTTTTTAGTTACACCCCTGCTTGAGGTGCCCTCTTGACTCGTATTCTTCTTTGTATTTTTAGTTTGTGCCATTTCTTGCCTGAAAACACCCAAAACACATATCAAATGCAGATTGACAAGACAATCCAACTTAATTCCACAATGAAACTACTTATTGATCCTCAATTCACATTCAATCAAAATCCGAATAGAAACAAGTTCAAGCCATAAGTACACAATTACTCAACAAAATAATGAACTTGTAACTTGGGAAAATTGATCAAATAGTGATATATTCAACCAATCAAGCATTTACCTAAATTGTTCCTACTAATGAAATTATTAATCACATCAACAAAAATATTCCTTAACGAAGCACAAACATTGACACGGTAACAATTTCAATAAGCATACACAATCGCTCAGCAATTCAAAAACAGCTTGAGAGGTACCTTAGTCCAAATTTATCCTCAATTCACAAGTCAGTCACTCCATTCACCCTCCTCACCCTCAAACACATCACAAATAGCATATTTAACATCAATATTGCATCTTCGCATCACCAACAGTCGAATTTGATCAAGCGAATAGTGTAGAATCTCAAAAGTTAATCAATTCGAGAAAAGCATAAATCAATTTCAACAGTTAATCAATTTTAACATACGAATATACAACATTGAAGCGCAAATCATCTTCCTAAATTCATAATAAAGCTTAAACAATCATTAGAAAGTGAGAGAATTACTTACCAACCGGGTTTAGTCGAGAAAATTTAAAAAATTTCTCTTTCGCGCCCTTTTCAATTCGACCTCAAATTTACCCAAAATCCAAAAATAATCGGATGGATATGTGTGTAGTGATGTGGGTGAAGTGTGGTATGGATTTGGAGAGATTTAAATTGTGATTTGAGGACGAAATTGTGGATTGAAGTGGTGTGTTTGCGTGTTTTTGCGAAGGAGAGGGAGGATTTTGTGTCATAATTGTTCGCGCAAGCTGTATTTATACTTGGACTGCATCTCGGCCGAGATGTGTTTCCTAGTGCTGCGTCTCGACCGAGATCCTTTCTTCGGTCTTGGGCTCGTTTTACTCATCAACAGGTCTCGGCCGAGATGCTTTGTGTATCTCGGCCATCTCGGCCGAGATAGCCTCATAGGGAATTCTGCCCCAATTCTGGAAAAGTTGATCTCAGCCGAGATGTCTTGGTAGCTTGGCCGAGATAGGCTTCCAGGAAATTTAGCCATTTTGGTCTCCGCTGAATCTCGGCCGAGATGCTTTCTTTGTCTAGACCGAGACAACTTCACAGGGAATTGCCCATTTTTGCTTTCATGACGTCCCGGCCGAGATGCATGATTTTCTCGGCCGAGATTCTTTCCCTTGCACTTTCCCTTCAATTTGATCCTCTTCACCCCCATTTTATGCTATCTCTTGATTATTTTGGTCTATACCTGCACATACCACAACAAAAACATCAAATATGCCACAAGACATTTATTAAGCTACCAAACTACGAATTTTAAAATGCAAAAATTTAAAGTTACCGTCGGGTTGCTTCCCGAAAAGCGCCTTTATTTAACGTCATTGGCTCAACGGATATTCGGTCAGTGGATTTGTGGATCCTCCACTTGTTCTTCTTCGTTGTACTCTTCTTGGAAACTTTCAAAATAAGGCTTGAGAAGGTGTCCATTCACCTTGAAGCTTTTGCCAGTTTTGTTGCTCTCGATCTCAACAGTGCCATGTGGAGACACTCCTTTGACAATGTAGGGTCCGAGCCACTTAGACCGAAGTTTTCTCGGAAATAGCTTCAGTCATGAATGGTATAGCAATACTTTGTCTCCCACGTTGAATGTCTTCCAACTAATCCTTGAATCATGGAACGCCTTTGTTTTCTCTTTGTAAATTATGGCACTTTCGAAAGCCTCGTTTTGTAGCTCCTCAAGCTCTTGGAGTTGGAGCTTACGATGAGTTCCGGCTTCATCTAGATTCATGTTGCAACGCCGAATGGCCCAATAAGCTCTGTGCTCAATGACAAGGTTTCCCATAGATGAGACAGTACGGGGACATTCCGATCACATATAGGCTGTTCTGTAGACCCATAGTGCGTCTTCTAGCAGGATACACCAGTCCTTCCGGTTCGGTTGAACCATCTTCTCTAGAATCTGTTTGATCTCCCTATTTGAAGTCTCAGCCATTCCGTTCGTTTGGGGATGGTACGAGGTAGATACCTTGTGTAGAACTCCGTACTTCTTCCAGAGGGCCTCAATTGTCCGATTGCAAAAGTGAGTCCCCCTGTCGCTTATTATGGCTCTTGGAATTCCGAACTGGGCGAATATGTTGTACTTGATAAACCCGGCTACGACTTTTGAATCATTCAACTTTGTGGCTTTGGCCTCCACCCATTTAGAGACATAGTCTACAACTAGCAAAATGTATAAGTTGCCAAAGGAGGACGGGAACGGACCCATAAAGTCCATGCCCGAAATATCGAAGATTTCACACACGACTATTGAATTTTCAGGCATTTCATTCCTCTGGGACACGTTCCCTATTCTTTGACATCTTTCACAAGTCTTGCAAAAAGCAAGGGTGTCTCTAAATATGGTGGGCTAAAACAATCCACTCTCAAGAACTTTGTGTGTCGTCCTCTTCGGCCCGAAGTGCACACCACAAGCATATGAATGACAGAAGTTAAGCACTGATTGAACCTCATCTTCAGGGATGCACCTCCTAATCACTTGATCCGACCCATACTTCCACAAATATGGGTCATCCCAAATAAAATACTTCGACTCGCTCCTCAGTCTATCTTTTTTAGCCTTGCTCATCCGATTGGGAAATTGCTTGGAAACCAAATAGTTTACAATGTTAGCATACCAAGGAACCTTCGAGTTGGACACTGTGAACAGTTGCTCGTCTAGAAAACTCTCTCAAAGAGGTAAATCTATCCCCTCTTGGCTTACTCTGCTCAAGTGATCGGCTACAGAATTTTCAGCACCCTTTTTATCCCTAATTTCCAAGTCGAACTCCTATAGTAGCAAGATCCAACGAGTCTGGACTTTGCTTCCTTCTTTCCTATGAGGAACCTGAGGGCAGCATGATCAGTAAACACGATGGTTTTGGTCCCACCTAGATAGGACCTGAATTTCTCGAGCGCAAAAACAACGGCGAGGAGTTCCTTTTCAGTAGTGGTATAGTTGGCTTGGGCCGAATTCAGTGTTCGTGAAGCGTAGTAAATCACATGTGCCACTTTTCCTCTTCTCTGCCCTAGGGATGCACCCACTGCTTGATCGCTAGCATCACACATTAGCTCAAAGGGAAGCTCCCAATCAGGTGGTTAGATAATAGGAGGAGTGACGAGCCTTTCCTTAAGCACATCGAACGCAATCTTGCATTCTTCATTCATGTCGAAATCAACGTCTTTCTGCAATAAACGACACAAAGGAGAGGCAATATTGGAAAAATCCTTTATGAACCTGCGGTAAAAACCTGCATGGCCAAGAAACGAATGAATTTCCCGCACATTTGCGGGGTTAGGTAAAGAGGAAATTATTTCAACTTTAGCTTTATCTACTTCAATGCCTTTTTCAGAAATCAAATGTCCTAGCACAATTCCTTGCTCTACCATGAAATGGCATTTTTCCCAATTTAACAAAAGACTTTTATCAATGCATCGTTTTAGGATTTTCACAAAATTATCAAGGCAATTTTCGAATGATTTTCCATAAACACTAAAGTCATCCATGAAAACTTCAATGAAATGCCCAATAAACTTGGAAAAGACACTTACCATACACTTTTGGAAGGGGGCAGGTGCATTGCAAAGCCCGAATGGCATACGCCTCCAAGCGAACGTGCCAAAGGGGCACGTAAAGGTTGTATTGTCTTGTTCTTCTGGAGCAATTGACTTGGAAGTAGCCAAAAAAAACCCATCTAAGAAGTAGTAAAAACGGTGTTGGGCCAGTCTCTCTAGCATTTGGTCGATGAAGGGTAGTGGAAAATGGTCTTTTCTTATCACAGCATTCAGCTTCCTGTAGTCGATACAGACTCGCCAGCCGATCTATAATCACATAGGCACCATCTCCCCATCTTTTCCCTCTATGACTGTTATGCCGGATTTCTTGGGGACCACCTGAGTCGGACTCACAAATTGGCTATCGGATATGGGATAGATGATTCCCATATCAAACAATTTGATAACTTCCTTCTTGAATACTTCCATCATGGGGGGATTGAGCCTTCGTTGTGGTTCTCTGCTCGGTTTTGCATCATCTTCGAGAAGTATGTGATGCATGCATAAGGATGGACTTATTCCCTTGATGTCGGCAAAAGTCCATCCTATTGAATCCTTGTTCTGTTTGAGAACCTTAATCAGTGCTTGCTCTTGACTGTGAGTTAACTTTGAAGAAATGATCATGGGTAGTGTCTCGTCATCCCCAAGGTACGCATACTTTAGGTGAGAAGGAAGAGCCTGAAGCTCGAGAACGGGTTCCTTGGTTGTAGAGGAGAGAGCTTTCTCTTATGACTTCGGGAGGGGAATGAACTTTTTGAACAGATTTCGGCCAGAATGACTTGGAAGATGGAGGTTGTGCCACTGTTTCCACTGACTATGTCTTAGTGTCCCATGGTTCTATCTCCTCTAACTGATTGGCCAATTCAATGAATTCCTAATCTCTGCAACAATGCTCAAACAATTCTTCCACAAGGGAATCAATAAGATCAACAGAGAATACACTAGTAACGTCTTCATGATATCGCATAGATTCAAATATATTAAACCTTACCACTTGACAATCGAACTCCATGGTGAGGGTTCCTTCACATACATCGATTTTGGTCTGGGAAGTGTTTAAGAACGGTCTCCCCAGCAAAATCAATGTGGAGTTCGATGCATCTCCGTGCATGTCTAATACATAAAAATCTACCGAAAATATGAGGTTATCCACTTCAACTAGTACGTCCTCGATCAGCCCATCTGGAAACAAGGTGCTTCGGTTGGCTAGTTGGATGACAACTCTTATATCCTTTAAAGGACCTAAATTAAGACTATAAAAAACAGAGGGGGGCATCACATAAATTGAGGACCCTAAATCAAGCATGGCCCTTTCTACTCTACAATTACCGATTTTGCAAGGTATGACAAACATGCTCGGATCTTTGCACTTTTGTGGCAACTGCTTCTGGAGAATAGCTGACACACTCTCCCCCATGAAAACTTTTTCGTTTCCTTGAAGTCTCCTCTTGCTGGTGCAAAGTTCCTTCAAGAATTTTGCATATCGGGGGATTTGCTTCATGGCATCAACCAACGGAATGTTAATCTCAACTTTCCTAAACACTTCCAGTATCTCTTTGTCTATGTTTCTATTTGGAACCTTCTTAATCTGGCTGGGAAATGGGAGTGGTGGAGTTGCAATATTTAGTTTTGACCCCTGAGAATCTCGGCCGAGATTCACTTGTGTCTCGGCCGAGATAAATTTACAAGGATTATTCCCTTCAGCCATGATTGATTAATCTCGACCGAGATTCACCTCCTTCTCGGCCAAGATCAGTGGGCAGGGAATTTTCCCTTGTGGTCGAAGTAGGCTATCTCGGCCGAGATTCTTTTCTCAGCAAGTGCTTCTTCATTTTCAACTCTCCTTTCTTCATCTCTCAACTTCCTTTCTCGAGCATTTTCCCACTCCTCAAAGTACTAACACTAACATTCTCGTTTTCCTTGGATGAAAAGTACTTCTTAGTGGGAAATGGCAATAAATGGTCGGGGAAACATGCTGTTGTTGCTTCCTTTTGTTTCTTCAACTCCTTTACAAGTTTTCACTTTGGTACATGGGCTTGAACTACAGCAACTTGAGGAGTTGAGGTCTTCTCTTCATTCAAACTGTCATGTGGGCCGTCTGTCTGTGCATGTGAAGAGTGCCCGGGCTTCTCAAGCTCTCCAAGCACGTCTTCACTCAGGATGCCAATTGTACTAACATTCTTAGGTTTACCTCTGGTTGAGCCGATAATTTTCCACTTTGGGTATTCTCCAATCTAGACACGGCTGAAGCAATCTGACTCATTTGGGTTTCGATATTTGTGAACCTCAAGTTGGATTATTTCTACAACTGAAGGGTACTGGTTGCCAAGCTTGTTACAACGTCGGATAATGATGGATCTGAAGGAGTCGAATCTGCAGGCGGTCTTTGCTTATACATCTCCTTAGGATAAGGGGGTCGGCTTTGGTTGCTTTGTTCGCCCGAGTGTTGAATATTCTGATTTTGGGGCCCATACTTAAAATTGGGGTGGTCCCTCCACCCCGGATTATAAGTATTCGAGTATGGGTCGTACTTCCTTGTTTCTGGGGACTTTGGCCTAGCATAAAAGTTGAGGCATGAGTTTGTGTGTGCCTCCATTTCATCTCCCAAAATAGGGCACGTGTCCGTAGTGTGGTCTGTAACGTGGCACACCCTACACGATTTAGGTGTCGGAGTGCTCCCCGCTGCCACTTTCCTTATTAGACTTGTAAGTTGATCCAATCTATCCTCTATGTTTGAATCCTGAGCTTCTCGAACGGGCCTGAGAGCTTCCCGGGTCCCAAATTATTGCGTGTTTGCAGCCATTTTGAGATTAGGGCCCGGGCCTCAGTGGGTGTTTTGTCTACTAAACCCCCTCCACTCGTGTTGTCAATCATGTTGCGATCGGTCAAACAGAGGCCTTCATACCAATATTGGATCAACAGTTGCGTGGTGATTTGATGCGGTGGGCAGCTTGCTACAAGTTTCTTGAACCTCTCCCAGTATTCGTAGAGAGTCTCCCCCTGCATATGTCTTATTCCACTGATTTCCTTTCTTATATTTGTAGCTCTTGATGCGGGGAAATATTTCTTTAAGAATTGGGACTCCATCTATTCCCACGTTGTTATAGTGCCCGGGGGGAGATAAAAGAGCCAATCTCTCGCGAGGTCTTTTAAAGAGAAGGGAAATGCCCTTAGCTTGATCTTCTCATCTGTCACTCTTGCTGGCTTCATGCTTGAACATACTACGTGAAATTCCTTCAAGTGCTTGTGGGGATCTTCCCCTGATAATCCATGAAATGATGGCAAGAGATGAATGTGCCCCGACTTGAGTTCAAAGGTAGCATCATTCCCTATCTCCGAAAATGTGATACACAAGGGTTCATGTGCAACCCTTGTGTTAGCAAACTCCTTCATGGTTCTCTCCAGAATCTCTTCATTAGCCATTTCTCCCAATGCAATGGTTTCCTCACTCTCTATATTCAAAGCTTCAAGTTCTTCTCGGATATGTTCCAAAGCTCAGGCTCTTCTCCTCAACACCCACTCAATTTCAACGATGTCCGGTTCAAATAACAATCCTTTCTCCCCTTGTGAGCGCAAGAACATCAACTACCTATCCACAAACAAGAGAAGCTAGAGAGTATCAAATTACAAGGTAAACAAGAAAATAGATAACCAACTAATAAACTAAAAGTAATGCTTGAACACTAAAATAACACTATTCTTATCACCGTTCCCCGACAACGGCGCCAAAATTTGGTGTGTGACGTGTCGTTGGACCGTACCAAATTAGATATTTATAATTTCGATTTCCCAACTCTACAAGTGGAGCGGTAAGCCGGGTCGAACCCACAGAGAACGGTAGACTAGTTTTATCTTAATAAATCAAGCTGTTATGTAATCTAAATAAAAATATAAATAAATAATGAAAGCAATAAAGGTGGGGGGGGGGGGTTGATTGTGATTATCAACTAAGAACTACCAAACTACTAAACTAACCAAACTAAATAACTGGAGACAATTAAACACTAAAGATTCAATTAACACAAGAACGCAAGACAATTAGAATGATTTTTTGGTTTTTAATAATTTTAAGGAATCTACTCTTGATCTAGTATCCATTTGGCTTCAACGTATTACCCAACTATTGTTGATGCCCAATCCAATACAATTCAAGTCCCTATCCCACAAATTACTAAGTCTGCTCTAGCAATCGTGTTATCTCTTACGTCTAGCTAATTGAAAGTTTGCTCTTCAACTAACCCTATCCGATTAAACCAATCAAATCAATAAAGCACCAAGATAACGGAATAGATTCGACTTGAACCTCTAAAGCTCGGGTTTAGAGGTCAAATTCTACAATATCACCAACGACATCACTCGTTGTTCGCTACTAGAGGAATCAGAGAACCTACAATTACGGATAGTGATCTCTAATTCTAGCAACACATCTACACACTCCCTAGAGGGTGATCAATCCAATAAAAAGCATGTAAACATGAATCAATATCAGCAAATAATGTAGAATACTTGACATTGCATTAGAAAGGTAACATCAACTAGCAATAGTTACATAATCATTGTCACTCTAAGTTCAACATATGATCAAGGGTAGAAATAGGGGTGCTACTCACCTATTAATACAAAAACTAACATAAATTCAATAAAAAAGCTAAGAAACATGATAAACATAAAGATAAACCAAAAATCTTGATTGGGGAAGAACATCCTTCAATCCTTTGCCCAATCTCCCTTCTCGGTGGTCTTGGTGGCTAGAAATGGTTGTTAGATATGTCCCAAGTTAGGTCAAATTCAAAATGGAACTCATATATATAGGGGAAGAGTTGTCACTTGGGTTTAAGGCAAAATCGCATTCACAATTTTAAAACAGGGTAAACAATCTCGGCCGAGATTCAAGTGTGTCTCGGCCGAGACGAAGCAATGAGGGTTTTATGCTTTGTGACTCGAAGGCTGATCTCGGCCGAGATGCAATTGTGTCTCGGTCGAGACGTGAAAAGGAGAATTCAGGGTTTTGTTAGGGTTTGGCTCATCTCGGCCGAGATTTGGGTTTTATCTCGGCCGAGATCTTGATCTCTTGAAAACTTAGCTTTGCCCTGGAACGTCATCTCGGCCGAGATGCATTGCCCGTCTCGTCCGAGATCTTGATCTCTTGAAACTTGGCTTTACCCTGGAACGTCATCTCGGCCGAGATGCATTGCTCGTCTCGGCCGAGATCTTCCTTTAGCGTCTCGGCCGAGATCTTCCTTTAGCCTTGTCCTTTGTTACGTCGATCGATCCATCGACTCTGCGATCTTTTGATGCTCTTTTTCTATCCATTTGTACCTATTTTGACACAACAAACCAACCACATTATTTTGCCCAATGAGAATTAAATTCACAAAATACACGTGAAATTGCACACAAACATCACCAAATTGACACTTAAAGCGTCCTAAAGTGTATGCGCGAATACGCGTACCAGACGGCTATCCACATCCTCTTAAAAATCCCATTGAGATTGGATGGCTGAGGTGGGCCTCTTCCTCGGTGGTTGGCTCGGTTGGCCACTTCCTCTTTCTTCTTCCTCTGCTCCTTTCTCTTGGTACTCGGGTGTCGGACCTCTTCCCACTTGGTATTTTTGCAGCGCAACGTCACATGGAATGCCACATGGTTCCTGAGAGGCTTCCATGTGTGCATTCGAGACCATATTCAGGTTCTTGGTACTCCGAAGGTTGACGATCCGTGTCAACTGAGGTTTAGGCAACCGAAGGAACGGGCCCCTATTTTGAATGACATAGGGTACCATCTTGTTCTTTCGAATGTGGGTTGCTCCGTCCCTAAAATTTAATGTGACGATTCGCATGTTCTCCGTATCGTCCTAGTTGAGCTGGTATGTCGGGGACACCAGTGGTAAGTCGGTCAGCGGAACGCTGAAATGTTCAGCAACTGGGGTGAGTAGACCCCCTATAAAGATCTGATACGGCGGATGAGTCACTATGTTTTGTAACTGATCAACGAGAATATCTTCAAAATGCCTCGGGATGCCTTTCAAGATTGACCACAACATTTCCAACTCATGAACATGGTAGGCTCCTGTTTTCCTTCTTCCAAACAATGTCAAAGTAAGGAGCCTTTGGATGTATTTGACCACTGCATTCCGAATCCATGTCACCTTCGAATTTTTCGTCGAGAAACTCTGAGGCTCGACAACACCGGGGGCGGTTGTCATTTGCCCCCACTTTGGACATCAAAAGCTTTGAGCTCTTCTTCATTACTAACGGAGATGTGTTTAGGGAACTCGTATATGTCGGCCAACTCCTTCATCTTCAGGGACATGGTATTGCCTAACAATTGGAATATGATGCTATAGGGCTTGTTACGACACCTTGTCGAGTTCAACAGAATCTCAAGGGTACTGAAGAACTCAAAGACAATGCGTTTGTAAGTCGATTTTGGTTCCATAAATCCTCGGAGGCCTGCTTTGATCAATAAAGTGTTCACATTATCTAATATGCCCATGGCCTCCTGGTACATGTGATCATGCATGCATTTTAGGTCGTTTTAATGATATTTTCATGCATATTTGATTGTGTATCGTGCATATTTGTATTATTGGGCCATTTAATGTGTTGATCGTTTCAGGACAAAACAGGTGAATTAAGGTCGAAAAACAAGTCTCGAAGAAGTCCGGAATGGAGAACGAGCCAAGGATGGAACAAGGGGAAGAGTTTCGAACGTACCGTCGCGCCCGCGACTTTCAGTCGCAGCCGCGACCGATCAATATGCCAGGACACGGTTTGCGCCCGCGAGACCTGTTCGCGGCCGCGATCGTGTCCATGAACCAAACTATCCCTCAAGCAAAATGAAGGGTTCGCGACCGCGACTTTGGTTCGCGGCCGCGACCCGATACCCTATTTTTTATCCTAAAACACGTTTTTGGCCAAATTGGAGCCCAACACTTTCTCCTCTATATATATATGGTCATTTTCGATTTTGATCTAACCTTGAACCCATCCCACACACATATTCAGCCACTATTCCCCATTGGAAGCAAAGGATTGGAGGGGGATTGAAGATCAAGATCATCAATCCTACCTTTTGGTTCCTTCTATCTTATTTTCATGTTTTCTTGGATTTTCTCTTACTTTATCTTTGTAATAGTTGTAATGGGTGGCTAGCACCCTAGAATTCACTCTTGATCATTAGTTGAACCTTGAGTTTAAGACATTTATGTGATTATTGAGGTTAATATTACCGATTGGATTATGCTTTGTGAACGTTCTATGCTATTTGGGATTGTTGGTTCACACTTATGAATTGAATTGTGATTTGATCACCCATTTGGGATATTTGTTTGTGTGTTGCTAGAATTCCAAATTACTATCCGTAATTGTAGGATTTTCGATTCCCATGTAGCATACAATAGATTTATTTTATTGGGGATAACATAGAGTTCGACCACTAGAACCGAACTTACGAGTTATATGCCGAATCTACTCCGTTGTCTTAATTCTTAATGCACTCGACTATTGATTCTTAAAGATCTTGTTTTAGGATTTGATAAGTTGAGTAGGATTAATTGAAGAGCTTATTTTGATTAAACATACTTAAGAGACAACAAGATTGGTAGAGCTTGTTATCAATCTTGGAGTAGGAGTTCTAAGGCTAACTAAATGGGTATTAACAATAGCTGCATAAATCGTCCAAGACCAAGGTGAAACATGATCAAGGGTGAATCGTTTTATTATTTGAAAACCAAAAACTGGAAAAAAAAAATTAAATAAATCATTATATTTGTCTTTGTTTATTTGAATTGTTAAATTGCTAAGTATTCTTAGAGTATTTGTTATTTAGTTTGCTTAATAGAAATTTAGGTGTTAGTACTTATTTCATTAAAATCCCCCCACTTCTTTATTGTTTTTCTAGCTTATTTACATTATATTTCTTGATCATAATAGTTTAATACATAAAGCAAAATTGTTCGACCATTCCTCGTGGGATCGATCCTTACTTGCCACTCTACTAGTTAGAGTTGTAAGCTAAGGTTAAGTGTATATTTCTATACATTAATTTGGTGGTAAGAAACGACCCCTACCACCTCCAGAATATCATCTCGACCATACCGGGTCATCATGATAGATCGGTTGTACAACTCGTCAAACCGCTCCTGATGTGTAGGGTTCTCCAGAACGATGTCGAGTTCCCGGCTATCAACATGATAAGCTATAGCCGCTAGTACTGGAGGTTGCTCAGCCTCGGGTTCAACTGCGGGTGCTTGCCCTTTCTTTTTCAGGACCCATTTTGGGGAGCCATTTGATGTTCCTACACATAATACACAACCAATTCGAAAGTGCAAAAACTCGAATCACTAAAAGTAAAGTATAAATTGCCCAAGAGATGCGAAATTCGACCAATTAACTAACAATAACAAGCAATTTGTATAAAATTTGTGATCACATACATTCTACAATAATATAAAACAATATATCATTACAATATTTACAAATAAGCTCATGAATTAGACCAAACAATCGAAAAATGGCTAAACTAGATAATGCAATTTCAACGTATATCAAGTGTTCGATGAATTGCCCCAATGAACTTCTAATTTCAAAATCAAAATTTTCATCCAAAAAAATGTTCCCATATCAATCAACATTCAATTTCACAATCTATCCTAACAATTTCTTAGTTCGAATGTAATAATCCAAGCATTCTATCATAAAATTTATTATAAGCAGTCTACCATAAAATCACCCCGCTAGTCCAAGCAATAGATTCAATAATAATCAATAATGAACTAAAAGGAAGGGATAGCTGCACTTACCGATCGATTTTAGGTGAAGAAATTCAAAGTTGGTAGTTTCACTCCCTTTTTCACCCGACCAAAAGTATGCTCCAAATCCGAATTTAATCGGATGAATGTGTGTGAAATTGAGTGGGTACTGATGTGTGTATGTTTTGAAGGAGTTTAATTAGTGAAAATTTGAGAATTTGGGGGGTAAGTGCGTGTTCTTGCGTAAGAAATCGAAGAAAGGGGGGAAAGCTGACCTTTAAATCGAGAATTCAGAATTTGAAACGCACAGAGTGTCGCGGTCGCCAAATTTTACGAAATTGACATCCCCTTTCTGAAGTCGCAGCCGCGACTCCAAGTCACAGGCGCGACATGTTGCACGAAAATGACGCCTCTTCTTGATTCGTGGCTGCGATTGTGGCTTGCGGGCATGACACGTTTTACGAACCAAAGCTCATGTTTTGGGCTTCGTCACCCCCATTTGGTGCTATCTCTTTGTATTTCATGGCTTGGTCAATTTCTTATCACTGTAGCCCATTCATACTATTTATAAAAAAAAAAGACAACATCTACAATCATGAAATGACAATAAACTAAGAAAATAGGAAGCAAAATACCGATAACCGTCAGTTGCCTCCCAACAAACATCTTTTTTTAGTGTCATTGGCTCGACAGAGGCTCATTCAATTGACCAGGGGATCCTCCACTCGCTCTTGATCTTCGGGAGTGCATTGGAAATTCTCAAAATATAGCTTAAGGAAGTGCCAGTTCACCTTGAATATCATTCCCGTCTTTCCACTCTTAATTTCAGCGGCACTATGAGCAAATACCTTAGTGATCACAGACAGTCCAATCCACCTTGAGCGTAGTTTGCCCAGGAATAACTTAAGTCGGGAGTGATAAAGGAGAACTTTCTCCCCGACTACAAAGTGTTTCCAAGTGATCCTTGCATCATGGAAAGATTTTGCCTTCTCTTTGTAGATCATAGCATTCTCAAAGGCCTAATTCCAGATCTCTTCAAGCTCTTGCAATTGAAGTTAGCGATGCAAACCGGCTTTATCGAAATCCATGAGGCATTTTCGGACTGCCCAATACGCTTTGTGTTCGAGCTCAACGGGGAGATGGCATGGCTTGTCATAGATAAGCCAGTAAGGAGACATCCCAATTAGATTTTGTAGGCGGTTTTATATGCCCACAAGGCATCATCGAGCCTCAAGCTCCAATCCTTTTAATTTGGTTGCATAGTTTTCTCCAATACCAACTTAATTTCCCTATTTGATGTCTCGACTTGCCCGTTTGTTTGTGGGTGGTACGGCATGGAAATCTTGTGCATAACAACGTACTTCTTAAGCAATGCCTCAATTGTCTGGCTACCCTTGATCTAGTATCATTGTTGATACCCAATTAAAAGCATTTCAAGTCCCTATTTCATGACTACTAACAAGCTCTAGCAACGGTGTTATCTCTTAATTTTGGCTAATCGAAATAAGCTCTTCGACTAACCCTATCCAATTAAACCAAAATGTCGAATAAGCTCTCTTCAATTTGGAAATTGAATGATAAAACCTCCAAGATAATGAAACAGATTTGACATAAACCTCGAAAGCTCGGGTTTAGAGGTCGAACTCTACACTATCACCAACGAAATCACTCGTTGTTTGCTACTAGGGAATCGAAAATCCTACAATCATGGATAGTAATTTCCAATTCTAGCAACACATTCATACACTTCCTAGAGGTTGATCAAGCCAAGAAAAAGCATGCAAATATGAGTCAATAACAGTAAATAGTGTAGAACACTTGAAATTGCAATCAAATGGTAACATCAACTAGCAATAATCATGAAAACATTGTCACTCAAAGTTTTACATTTGATCAAGGGTTAGAAATAAGGGTCCTACTCACCCATGGAAGCTAAAACAAATAGAAAATAAGTAGAAAAGCAAGGAAACATGATACTAAGATGGATGAAACCAAAGATGTCAAGTGGAGAAGATGATCCTTCAATCTCTTGCCCAATATCCCTCCTTGGTGGCTTTGGTGGCTCAAAAATGGCTGGAAATGTGTTCTAGAATAGGTCTAATTCGAATTGGAAGCTATATATATAGAGGGGAAGTACTAGTTCAAAGTTGGGCAAAAACGTGTTTGGGCTTTTAAAACAGGGAGTCGTCCGCGGCCGTGGGACACAATTGGCCGCGGGCGTGGTGAAAACAAGGGTTTAGGCCCAATTTGGGGCCACGGCCGAGGTCTAGTTAGGCTGGACTTCACCCCATTTTCTGGATCCTTCGCCACGGTCGTGGCCTGAATTTCGCCTCGGCCAAGGCGCTGAAGGCTGAATTTTGGTCATCTTCTGGACGATTTACCACGGCCGTGTGGCCTTGATTTTGCCTCGACCGAGGCGCTAAAGGCTAAATTTTGGCCATCTTCTGGACGATTTACCATGGCCGTGGGATTGTCTATCTCGGTCGTGCCTTAGGCCGCGGGCGTGGCTCAATCAACTCGGGCGAGGTCCCATTTCTTCCTTGTTCTCCTTTCCTCTTGAGTTCGAATCGTCAATTTAAGATCTTCAAAACCTTTTTTTTTTTTTCCCCTTAATTCACCTGTTTTGACACGAAAACGAACTAGACACGTCAAACTGCCCAATAAGAAATAAACGCAGAAAACACATGTGAATATGCACACAAAAGCTGTAAAAAGACACTTAAATTGGACAAAAAGTGCGTACACAATCATGTGTACCAACATCAACCTCAATTAGCCCAACTAAGACCATGTGAAATGGTTCAGAACCTGTGTGTGGTACTAAGTGTGGCTACACTTTGTGAGACACTTCAGATAGCTTACACTTTTTGCATGAACCACATGAACAATCTAACCATCAAGCTTGGGTAGGCCTCTAATAGCCTCAACTATTACCAGCCTACGAAAGCTTCTAGAATTCACATGTGCAAACTTTTGGTGCCATATTTGCACTTCACAATTTGAGCACATAGACAAGGTACTTCGTCTTTAATGAGCAACAATAGTTCATTCTTCTTATACCTATCAAAACACACTCATTTTTAAGGTTAAAAATAGTGCATACATCCATCTCATATTTGAAAGAAAGAATCATTATCATAGAGTTGATCAATGCTGATCAAATTAGCCATTAATCACCCTTAACATGAAAGACATCACTAAGGTGTGGTGAGTTTTTCACATTTAAGGTTTCTGTGCCCATGATTCTTCTTATAGCACCACATTCAAAAGTAAATCTACCTCCACAACATTGTTCACAATTCTTGAGATAGCCTTTTGTACCCGTCGTATGACATGGATAATGGTTATCACAATACCATGAACCTGAAATATAAACACTAAAGAAGTATAAACAACATTAGAATACTCATCAACACTTGACATCTTTGAGGGTCTACTAGATAGATAAACTTTTAATTTCTGGAGTGTTGGACAAGGTATTGTAACATTTTAGAGAACACTTCAATAAATTTATCACAAGAAAGAGATTTCATTTTATAAAGCAAAAAGAATAAATGTGTACAGAATGGATAATAATAACACATGAAAGTTTTTTAGGTTATTTCCCATTCGAAAATTAATCAAACGAAACAAGATTATCATTCTACACACTCTTCTATGATTTATCACCAACAACATAAGTGTGTTTTGAAATTAATTCTCAAATATTTTATTTTTCATATTATCGATCAACTCAAGAATATTTGAATCAAAATCAAAACCGATTTGAAGAAATACAAAATTTCAGAATTTAAAAGTAATGAAAAGATTCATCACCCTTTTCAAAAAAAATTGAGAACTTTGTATACTTCAAACAAGGTATGAAGTCCAGATCAACTACAATAATCAAGATCAGTTTTGCAATGCATTTTAGATTATAAAAGATCATAGAATTCAGAAGAACTTGAGTTTTGTGTATGAATTACCTCAAATGTTTGCATCAACTCAATTTTACCTTCTCAAACTCATGATCCTTTTGTATGAATACGATTCTTGATAATTGTAATTCCCCATCAGTTTATCATTCTCCAAGAAGGCTTACTACAGCTGATGATAATCTGAATCTTCATCCTTAGAATTTATGTTAGTGTTGAGGAGGGTGTTGTGACACCATCTGCAACTCATCTTCTGAAAGTGTTGAGGAAGGTGTTGTGACACCTTTTGCAGCACCTATATCTTCTAGTTTAACCGTCCAATTTACAGCATACTCCAATCCATCATCTTTCTTGTACTCTTCTTCCAGATTCATCACCACCAACGGTCACACCAGATTTGCCCATGTATCAAGGTAGTGTCATCATCCAAAAATTTATGATTTATGGAACTCAACCTCTTGGACATTGAGACTGATTTCCACAACCAAAAATGCCTTTGATTCTGATTTTAGCTACGACCTTGACCTTCAAATATCCTAAACAAAGGATTTTACACTCCTTAGATAGGTTCTTCTTTGGATTTCGATGGACAAAACTTTTCTTTTGTGACTTAGGAGATTGAATCATCATCTTTCACCGAAGTTGTTCTTATCAAGTAGTCACGTTCAAATTAGACAAATTTTGGAGGGGTCCAACCAGCAAGAATGGGTCTCCACGCACACTCATCAAGAAGTTTGATATAAGCATGCATTTTGACCTTTTATATAGATTACTTAGAACCATCCAAGATTTGGACTTCTCAAAACTACAACATCCAAAATTTCTATGATTCTCTCGTAGGATCCCATTTAGTATTGTCAAGTGTGTTCCCGGGCAAAACACGAAGTGTTACGCACGGTGTTACAACAAGTACTGCAAAACCTAGGGTTCATTTGTGCATAAAGTAGCAGAGCAAAAGAACAGCAGCGGAATTAAACAAACACAACAAAAGAGACAAAGAAAGAATAGACAAAATAAGTTTAGTCTCAAGCAATCCAAAAGCCTGAGTCAAACTTTATTACTCAACCAAAAGAGTACATTGTCGATTCATCCCAAAATTACATAGACCAAGATGAAAAGAAAAATCACCACTGATCTAACTCCTAAAACTAATTTACACACACACACATATAAAAGATCCGGACATAAGGATCATACAACCCACAAAGAAAAGTGGGAGTGTGTGTATGCAACTTAAGGTGTTGTTGCAGGTGTTGTAACACTTTGATATCACGCAGGAACCTTGACGAAATGGTTCAACTTCTATCTTCATGGGAACTTGTATTTATAGAGTTCCACACTTACAGAACGATTACAATGAGTGAGAAAAAAGTGGGAGAGAGAGAGAAAGAGAAATGGAGGGGAAAAGATAAATGGATAAGAAAGTTATATTTCAAATATAACTTCCCCATGATCTTATCCCCTTAGGAGAGAGAAACAAACGTGAGTAGGGAGAGAGAGACGAATTTGTACGTATAGAATCAAGGATAGGAAGTTACTTTTGGATAATAACTTCCCATGGAAGTTTATCTTTTGGATAAAAACTTCCATTGGAAGTTATTTAAGAAAATAACTTCCCCATGATTCTAAATAGTAAAAACTTAACAAAAACTAACAATAATAAAATTTTGAATATAAAACAATAAAGCACGACAAAGATTAGTAAGACAGAATCAAAAATAAACTTCGGAAATAATGTGTTGCAAAAAGTGTTGAAACACTTTCTATAACACCTTATTTCCTCAACACTGCTCATGATAACTCCTTATCCGTTCCAGAATCCTTTGTGTCGTCTACTTAGTATCTAGCTTCTGGTGCGACTCACAATCTTACTGCTGATTCAGCTTCCCTGACTCACAAAACTCCTTTTCAAGGCAATGAGCAGGTTCATATTAGGGATGGTAAGGGTCTTTCCATATCCAATATTGGTTCTAATCGTATTCCTTCTCCTTACTTTCCTTCTAGAACTCCTACACTAAAACAAATCCTTTATGTTCCCAAAATAACTAAAAACCTCCTTAGTGTGTCCAAATTTTCAAAAGATATATGTTTGAGTTCTATCCTAACAAGTATTTTGTGATTACAACACGGGACACTTCCCTGGCCATCTTGAGAATGGTTTATATGTCTTCAATCCTGCCAAGATTCAAGGTTTCTGCCCCTTTCATGTTCAAAACTTGTCTCGTGTTGCTTCCCAGTGTAATGTTGCTTATATTCATGATTCATATGAGGTTTGACATGCTAGGTTAGGACATCCTAGTGATGCTATTTTGTTTCTGTAATGAACTAGTGTAATTTCAAGACTATCAATAAAACTGCTCATGTTGTTTGTAAAGCTTGTCGTCTTGGAAAAATGCATCAATCTCTCTTTCCTCAAACTACATCTACTTATCTTACTCCATTAGCACTTGTTGCCTCAGATTTTTGGGGCCCTGCACCTACCTTATCCTCAAATGGCTATCGATATTATATAAGTTTTATAGACACCGTGTCCAGATTTACTTAGATTTTCTTGCTAAGGCAAAAGCCAGATGGCTTGCAAGCCTTCATCACATTCAAGAACCAAGCATAAAGACAGTTGGGATACTCTATTAAAGTGTTACAAACTAATAGGGGAGGAGAGTACAGATCATTTTCAGAGTTCTTAAGGTAAGAAAAGATAATTCACAGAGTGACTTACCCACATATTCATCAGCAAAATAGCTTGGCTGAGAGGAAACACAAACATGTTGTTGACACTAGTTTGGCTCTTTCAGCTCAAGCTTCTCTCCCCCTAAAGTACGGGGATGAAGCTTTTAAAGCCGTTGTTTTGATTATCAACAGACTAGCATCACCGAACACCTCTCGTATATCTCCATTAGAGAATCTGTTCAAGACTAAGCCTCAGTACAAACAGCTAAAAGCCTTTGGTTTCTTATGTTTCCCCTACCTCAGGTTATATAATCAACATAACTTTGATTTCAGATCTAAAACTTGCACATTTTTTGGGTACAACATAATCACAAAGGGTACAAGTGCTTGGAAAGTAAGGGTAGGGTGTTTATTTGCAGAGATGTTGTGTTTGATGAGTCAACTTTTCCTTTTGCCACAAATATTGTGCCACCTCTCATTGCTCAACAACCTACTAGTCTAATCAATATTCCTACTGTGTCTCCTCTTCCTAGTCCTACGCAATACATGACTCCACCCCATCTCCTACTCCTTGTATCCCAACAACAGCTTCTATTCCTAATGATTCTCATTCTAGTTATGTTCCCCATATCTCTCCAAGAGGAAGGCTTACTATTCTAGAGAAAGTACACATTTCCACTAGAGTGACCACTCAAAATAGAGAGTGTGAGGTAAAGAGACATCAAATGGTGACTAGAAGTAAGCTTGGCATCTTTAAATCTTAAAGTTTTTGTTACTACTTGTGAACCCACTAACTCTTCTGCAGCTTTACTTGACTCTCTAATTGGAAGTGATCTATGACAGATGAGCGTTTGGCTCTCCTGAGAAACAACACCTAGAAGATGTACACCAATACAAAAGTATAGTGGGAGCATTGCAGTATATTACTATATCTAGGCCAGAGTTGTCATTTTCAGTGAGTAAGGCATGCCAATTCATGCAGAATTCACAAGAGTCACATTGGAAAGCAGTAAAAAGAATACTTCGTTAACTCGGTGGCACACTTGATTATGGGTTACATATCACCAAATCTAATCATCTCAACTTACAAGGATTTTTAAATATAGATTGGGCCTCAGACTATGAAGATAGGCGCTCTACCACTGGATATTGCTTATTTTTTTGTGGAAACCTGGTGTCTTGGCAGTCGAGGAAGCAACACTCAGTGTCACGATCTTCCACCGAGGCCGAATACCATAGTTTAGCTAGTCTTGTTGCTAAAATCACCTAGGGTCAAGGTCTCCTGCATGAAATACACATTCCAAACACTCATAAGCCTATTGTGTGGTGTGACAATTTAAGCATTATACATTTAGTTGCTCATCCTATTTTACATTCCAGGACCAAGCATATTGAGCTTGACCTTTATTTCGTTCGAGAGAAGGTGCAAAAATGGCTTATTGATGTTCGGCATGTTCCATCCATAGACCAACTTGCTGATCTTTTCACTGAAGCCAACTCTAGTTCATCCTTTGAAAATTTACGTTCCAAACTTAAGGTTCTTGATGCAAGAATGCTAAGTTTGCAGGGAGAGGGGGCTGTTACATGAACTCTTCAAATACTTCTAGCTCCAGCTTCTAGAAGCTTTTGCATTTGGTTATATGCAGAGTCATGAACAACACTGTAGCTTCTTTAGAGTTGGTTAGACAATTAGTTAGTTAGTTTAGCTTAGAGAGATTAGTTTAAATAATTTATCAAACATCTTAATTGCATGTATTTAAACTCCTGATGTACTTGTAAGTCATTTAGTGGAAATCAATGGAACAATTACCTTCTCTCAATTCCTCCTTTATTTTTTCCGTAATAGCCATGAAAAACATATGGGGTTAACTTTATCAAAAGAAAACGTATAGAGTTAAAGCAAAGATGAAAAATTTAAGGATCATGATCGAAAGGGGAAAATCCAACTGACCACTAATAAAATTTTATCAGTACTTAAGTTAATATGAGATTATTAAAAATAGTCTAATAAAAGATGAATGATAAAATTCTATACATGATAAAAGCCAGGGGGAGAGTGTGTATATGTGTTTCTCAGAGGAAATATAGGTTGACTACTTCATAAAACTCTGTTATAAATACAAAGCAGACTTATTAATTTTCAAAGTTTTTGAACCCCCCCCCCCTCCCCATTATAGAAGTTAACTCAACCTGATCACTCTTGAAAAATTGTACAAGTCAAACGCCATATATAGTTAAATAAAACTACAGATAGTTGAATGTTGCACAATTCAATTGATATATATATATATATATATATATATATTAGAGAGAGAGAGAAAGAGAGATATTCGCATATTTAAGAATGTCATAATGACATGAAGTTTGGAGACTTGACGTCTGCACTACCGAATTTTGGAAACTAAATTGATGATTAAGTTTTGAATTCTTTTTTATTTGAAACAACACAAAAATTAATTAGAATGTTAATTTCATCAGTAGCTTTCCAGCAAAACTTGATCTATGATCAATCGATCACATATACAAATATTTATATTTATATTTATATACATAAGGACATCTAAAATAGAGCTCGAAATCAAGAATCGTACTAATGCTATCTAAGAAAGATGATTGTGCACTAGTTTTGTACAGAAAGGAGAGAAATTCCACGTTTTGCATCGCAAAGCAGGAATACACAATACAGAAGACTTGCAAAGAAGACAACTGAATTGGCATCTGTCCAGCCATTTATCCATGCAATCCATGTGAATCACGTGCCTGCATTTAGCTAGTTTGTTCACTAAATCTTCTTCATCAAACTCCGTCAAGCAAAATTGACACGTGTCTTCTCCTTCGTCCTGAAACGGTTACTGGAAGATGGATCCAACTCAGTTTCACAAAACTCACAAGATTCAGTTAAACATTATCTGAACTTCTATTACAATGTTGATCAGCATGCGCTTACCTTAATTTATGTTCATAATGTAGGGGTGTGTAGGCGCACTTGACGGTACCCTTATCCCAGAGTTTGTTCCTTTAAACAAGAAGATTGTGTACCGCCTGTGCTAGGGACTACATCTTAAAATGTACTTGCGATGGTTGACTTCGACATCAAGTTCACGTACACTTTAGTGGGTTGGAAGGGGAGTTCACATGATTTTTGCATGCTCATGAGTACAGATGCTAATAATAACCATTTCCATGGTCCCCGACTGGTATGAATTTTATTCTACAGTTAACTGGTACACTTGTCCTGTGCACGCACTTTAGGGCGCTTTTAGTGCCAATTTAATGTCATTAATGTGCATAATCACGTGTATTTAGTGCTTTTGTATTCTCATGGGCAAAATAATGTGTTTGTGTTATTTATGTGCTAAAACAGGTTCAATTAGACCAAAACAGGGAAACCGGACCAAGAAGGTTGAAACAACAAAGGAAGAGGCAGGACTTGGCCGCGCAAGGCAGTCCTCGCCCCTGGAGAACTCCACGGTCACGGGGCATCTCACCCGCGCCCGCGGGGAAGGGAACATAATAGATCTTGATTTTCAACCCCCAAAGGCCGCGCCCGCAGAGGACTCAGTCCGCGCCCGCGGACATCTGAAGCCCGCGGCCGCGGAGGATTTAATCCGCGCCCGTGGACAAAGGCTCAGAAGACTATGAAGAAATCAAGCATCCAAGTCCACGACCGAGGAGCTATGAAGACCTCGACCGTGGCATTCTACTCCACTGTCGAAGAGTGAAGCCAAGCCGCGAATTTACCCTATCTTGGGCACGAATTTGGAGCACTTTTTCAGCCACCATCACTTCCAAGGAGGAGAGAAGGGCAAGAAGGAGTCACATCATCTTCCCCATTGATCAACCTTGGGTTTTATCATTCTATTTTCATGTTTTCTTGTATTTCCTTTAATTTTCTGTTAGTATTGGGTAGAATGGGTGGCTAGCACCCCATTTTCTACCCTTGATCATGTTGAACCTTGATTGAAAATGAATATGAATATTGACCTTTGGTGTTACCCTTTTATTACAATTTAAATGTTCTATAATGCTTGTTTGAATTGTCTCATGCCTAGATGCTTGTTTTAGGATTGATCACCCTTTAGAAGCATTTATTGTATGTTGCTAGACATTGGAATTCACTTTCCGTGATTGTTGAAGCTTCAATCTCCCTTAGTAGTGAACAATGCTTGATATCATTGGCGACATTATAGAGTTTGGCCTCTAAACCCGATCGATTCGGGGTTTATGCCTTATTTATCCCGTTGTTCTAGTTCGTGATCATCCAATATCAATTAGTGTGAAAAGAGCTTGTTTGGATCACTAATTGATTTGGGTAGGGATAAATCGATAAGTAGACCTTCGATTTATTTACAATTAAGGAACAACACAATTTACATAAGTGGACCTTGTAGATTGTGGGATAAGGGTTTAAATTGCATTAAATTAAGGCATCAACAATAATCCATAGGTAGTCGTATTCAAGGGGATACTAGATCGAGGGTAGATCTCTTTAACATATTCAAAAACCTGAAAATATTTACTTGTATTCTTTCTTTGACACTTTGATTAATCTAAAATACCAAAAACATCTATTGCTTTCTATATTGGTAATTGGTATTTGGTAGACTTTAGTTGTTAGAATCAATCAAACTCCCCTCCCCCATTTACTTGCTTATGTTTATTGTTTTTAGTACAACCTAAATCACTAATTGCTTGAAGTATTTGAAAACAACACTACTCATCGTCCTCCGTGGGATCGACTCAGACTTACCGTTTTACCTAGTAAAGTCGGGAAAGTTCGGAACTCATTATAAATCATTCTAATTTGGTGGCGGTGCGAAAGTTTCGACGACGCGTTCGTAAATTTCGCTACCAAATTTTGGCGCCGTTGCCGGGGAACGGTGTGTGTAGTGTTATTTTCTTTTCAAGCACCATCTCTAGCAGATTCATTATCTACTGTATTACTTAACTAGTAATTGACACTTACTAGTTTGTGTGATTTGGTTGTGTAGTGCATGTTCACCCGCTCCCAAGGAGACAAAGGGCTTTGGTTTGAACCGAATATCATTGAGAAAGAAAGGATACTGAGAAGACGAGCTCGATTTCTTGACGAGATCCCGAAGTCTTTTGAAAGCCTCGACATTGAGAGTGGAGAATCAAGTGAACCTGAAGCAATGGTAGTAGAACGAACACCTGAGAAGACATTCCAAGAACTAGCCAACACAAGGGTCAACCAAGAACCCTTGGGTATTACTTTCCCCAAGATTGGAGCTGATACACAGTTCGAACTGAAGACAGGGGTAGTGAACTTACTACCTTCCTCTCATGGCATGGCTGGGGATGCTCCACATAAGCATCTAAAGGAATTTCACGTGGTATGCTCTTCCATGAAACCGACATGAGTCACCGATGAACAGATTAAGCTTTGAGCCTTCCCATTTTCTCTCAAAGATTTGGCTCGTGATTTGCTTTACTATCTTCCGGCCAGCTCGGTTACCACGTGGGATCAAATGGAATCTCTGTTTTAGGAAAAGTATTTCCCAGCATCAAGGGCCACAAACATTCGAAAGGGGATAAGCGGTATCTTGCAGATGCAAGGGGAGACGGTGTATGAGTACTGGGAAAGATTTAAGAAGCTCGTGTCGAGTTGTCCTCAACATCAAATAACCGAACAGTTGTTAATACAATATTTTTATGAGAGCTTGTGTGAAGTTGACAGAAGCATGATCGACAGTACCAGTGGAGGGGCATTATCAGAAAAAACCCCTACTGAGGCTTGGGCTCTTATTTCGAAGATGGCAGCGAATACGCAGCAGTTTGGGACAAGAGAGAGTGTCAGGTCAAGTCAGGGAACCCAAAGATCCAATATAGAGGACCGGCTGGATCAGTTGACGACCCTTGTGAGAAAAGTAGCTGCTGGAAGTATGCATAGCCCTAAACCGTGCAGAGTGTGTCATGTCACAGATCACAAGACCGACAATTGTCCGGTTCTAGGAGAGGATATTGAGGCCCATGCAAATTCTTGTCACAATTGGTACGAAAGGCCAAGGTCACCTCCGGAAAGAAGGAAAAATGACCCGTATCCAAACAGCTACAATCCGGGATGGCGGAATCATCCGAATTTTAGCTACGGTCCACAGAATCAGAATGTTCAGAAACCGCAAGAACAGAGTCATCAAAATAGGCCTCCTTTCCCAAAGGGAGTGTACCAACAGAAAGCACCGGTCGAGTCAAATCCTTCGGACCCATCCCTTTCGGATATTTTTAAGAGCTTGCAAATAGTACAATCCAGCTGCAGAAGGACAACAACTCGAGATTTACCAATCTTGAAACTCAATTGAGCCAAATAGCCTCTACCGTGTCAAGGCTAGAAAACAACCAAGGGGAAAGCTACCAGCTCAACAGGAAGTTAATCCGAAAAATGTGTGCCACTGTTGTTGTGGATGAAGAGTTACTTGGAGAGCCTGAAAAGCCCGGGTATACTTCACAGGCACAGACTAAAGAATTCCATGAAAAATTGAGGATAGAAGAGATACCGACTCCCCAAGTGGCGGAGGTTCAACTTCGGACACCGAAATGGAAGATTGCTAAGGAGTTGAGAAGACAAAAAGAGGCATTAGCTGCATGCTTCCTCGATCACCTACTGCCTTTTCCTACGAAGAGATGCTCTTCACGGAATGAAATTGAAAATGTCAAAGTGGGAGTCTTGAGAAGCGGGAAGGTACTTGAGAAGGGGAAGATAAGAGATGAAGAAAAAAGCAACGCAGGGTACACCACGGCCACGGGAGGAAAACCCCTCGATCGTGGGGAACCTCAAGCCTCGCTCGAGGGCACATCATGCCTCGACCGTCGCCAACGGGACAGATTGGGTGGAAAGTGCACTAGAAGAGCTTCCGCGCCCGCAAAAATTAGCACCTCGACCGCGGAAAACACCACGATCGCGGAGTCTGAACAACACGACCACAGAAGGAAACAGCAAGAAACAGGGGGTCATTCTGTACCATTGTCCACGACCGCGGACGCTCAGGCCTCGACCGCGAGAAAACCCACGCCCGCGGCTCCTAGTTCAGCCTCGACCGCGGCGCTTGGAAATTCAAGACCAAATTTCCCAACCCCTCCACTTCCATTTCTGAGTCAAATGAAGAGGACTCCAGATAGAAATAGAGACAAGGAGACAATGGAAGTATTCAAGAAAGTCAAAATCAGTATTCCCTTGGTAGAAGCCGTAAAACAGATACCTCGATATGCAAAGTTTCTGAAAGACTTGTGCACAAACAAAAGGCGGCTACAATGGAATGAGAAAGTCCTTATGGGGGAAAGTGTTTCGGCAACTTTCCAGAAAAAGATGCCACAAAAATGCAAGGATTCGGGAATGTTCGTCATCCCATGTAAAATTGGTAACACTAGAATAGAGAAAGCCATGCTGGATTTAGGGGCATCCATCAATGTGATGCCCCGTTTTATTTTTTATAGCTCAACCTTGGGGCCATTGAAGGATACAAGGGTGGTCATCCAATTATCCGACCGAAGCACCTCGTTTCCGGACGGGGTGAATGAGGACGTGTTAGTTGAGGTGGATAACCTCATATTTCCAGCGGATTTCTATGTGCTGAATACACATGGAGATTCGTCAAATTCCACTCCAATCTTGCTTGGGAGGCCATTCTTGTACACCTCCCAAACAAAGATTGACGTGCGAGAGGGAACTCTTAGCATGGAATTTGATGGCCAAGTGGTGCAATTCAACATCTTTGAATCGATGAAGTATCCCGAAGATTTGTATAGTGTGTATTCTATTGATGTTATTGATGCTATTGATCCATTTGTAGAGGAAGTGCTTGAGTATTATTGCAGGGACCAAGAGACAACTGAACTGACGAATGATCTAGAGGAGATAGAGCCAATGGATACCAAGGAAGAGTTGGTGGGGACAGTGGAACAATCACAATCCTCAAAGCCATTCCGAACTAAGTCCATTCCCAAATTCATACCATTACCGGAATCTCAAGAAAAAGTGCTACCCTCTACCATCAAAGCACCAACTCTTGAGCTCCAGACCCTCCTCTCCCATCTCAAATATACATATCTTGGGGAGGAAGAAACCTTACCGGTGATTATCTCATCAAAGCTCACACCCACTCAAGAACAAGCATTGATCGGGGTCCTCAAGGTGAACAAGAAAGCTATAGGGTGGACCATTGCCGATATCAAAGGCATTAGTCCGGCCCTATGCATGCATCGAATATTGCTTGAGGATGACGCCAAGCCTAGTCGGGAGCCTCAACGACGACTCAACCCGCCAATGATGGAGGTCGTCAAGAAAGAAGTGATCAAACTGTTGGATGTGGGGATCATTTACCCCATATCCGACAGTAAGTTTGTGAGCCCGACCCAGGTGGTTCCAAAGAAGTCTGGAGTGACAGTGATAGAAGGAAAGGATGGTGAAATGGTGACTACGCGCCTACAAACAGGTTGGTGGGTTTGCACAGACTACAGGAAGTTGAACGCAGTAACGAGGAAAAATCATTTTTCTCTGCCCTTCATCAATCAAATGCTTGAGAGGCTAGCAGGGCATCCTTTCTATTGCTTCCTGGATGGATTCTCGGGGAACTTTCAAGTACCAATCGCACCCGAAGATCAAGAAAAGACAACTTTCACATGCCCGTTCAGAACATTCGCATGGAGGCGCATGCCCTTTGGACTATGCAACGCCCCTGCAACATTTCAAAGATGCATGGTTAGTGTCTTTTCTGAATTTATTGGTCATTTCATAGAGGTTTTCATGGACGATTTTAGTGTTCATGGTACATCTTTTGAAAATTATCTTGGTAACTTGGTAAAAATCTTCCAACGATGCATTGAGAAAAATCTTTTGTTAAATTGGGAGAAATACCACTTTATGGTGGAACAAGGAATTGTGTTTGTCCATGTAGTTTCTAGTAAGGGAATAGAAGTAGCTAGGGCGAAAATTGATATTATTTCTTCTCTCCCTTAACCCGCAAATTTGCGGGAAGTGCGTTCTTTTCTTGGTCATGCAGGATTTTACAAGAGATTTATCAAAGACTTCTCAAAGATTGCTGCTCCGTTGTGCCGGTTGCTACAAAAAGATGTGGAGTTTGATATGAGCAAGGAATGCAAGTTGGCATTTGATGAGTTAAAGAAGAGATTAGTCACTCCTCCGATTATTCAGCCGCCAGATTGGGAATTGCCTTTTGAATTAATGTGCGATGCAAGTGAACAAGCTTTGGGGGCAGTTTTGAGACAGAGAAGAGGGAAAGTGGCCCATGTCATCTATTATGCCTCACGTACTTTAAATCCAGCTCAGATGAACTACACTACCACATAAAAGGAGCTTCTAGCTGTTGTATTTGCATTAGAGAAGTTTCGGTCTTACCTTGTTGGGACAAGGATCTTTGTATATACCGACCATGCAGCATTGAGGCATCTGATGGCTAAGAAGGAGGCGAAGCCTAGGCTTATTCGTTGGATACTACTTCTCCAGGAATTTGATCTAGAGATCAAGGATAAGAAAGGAGCAGAAAATGGTGTTGCAGATCATCTCAGCAGGATAACCCAAGACGAGATGAATCTGCCTCTCCGAGAAAGCTTTTCGGACGAACAACTACTTGCAACAACATACGCGAAGGTTCCTTGGTATGCCAACATGGTGAATTACTTGGTGTCTTAGCGGTTTCCTAGTGGGATGAGTAAGCCTCAGAGAGACAGGTTGAAGAGTGAATCGAAGCATTTTGTTTGGGACGATCCCTACCTTTGGAAATATGGTTCAGATCAGGTAATTAGGAGATGCATCCCCGAAGATGAAGTGCAGTTAGTGCTAAATTTTTGCCACTCATACGCTTGTGGAGGCCATTTTGGGCCAAAGAGGAAGGCCTACAAAGTACTTGAAAGAGGTCTATATTGGCCAACCATTTTCAAGGACGCCCTCTTGTTTTGCAAAACCTGTGAGAGGTGTCAAAGGACCGGAAATGTGTCATAGAGGAACGAGATGCCCCAGCAACCAATTGTTGTTTGTGAGATCTTCGACGTGTGGGGTACGGACTTTATGGGGCCATTTCCTACATCCTATGGCAATGTCTATATACTTCTTGTAGTTAACTACGTCTCGAAGTAGGGGGAAGCCAAGGCCACCCGGACCAACGATTCAAGGGTGGTTGTGGACTTTGTGAAATCCAACGTATTTGCAAGATTTGGGATCCCAAAGGCTATCATTAGCGACCGAGGAACCCACTTTTGCAACCGAACATTTGAATCACTGTTGAAGAGGTATGGGGTTGTTCACAAAATCTCCACACCCTACCACCCTCAAACGAACGGTATGGCAGAGACATCAAACCGAGAGATTATGTAGATCCTGGAGAAAATAGTCCAACCAAACCGGAAGGACTGGAGCTTGCGTCTAGAAGATGCTTTGTGGGCTTATAGGACAGCGTACAAGACGCCTATAGGAATGTCTCCATATCACATCGTTTATGGAAAACCATGCCACTTGTCTGTGGAACTTGCACATAAAGCCTATTGGGCAATCTGGAAATGCAATCTGAACTTGGATGAGGCTGGAGTGCATAGGAAGTTGCAGTTGCAAGAGCTCTGGGAGATAAGAAATGAAGCATTCGAAAATGCTTTGTTGTACAAGGAAAAGACGAAGCAATTTCACGATGCAAGAATCTCAAGAAAGGAATTTGTGGTGGGAGACAGGGTACTCATGTACCACTCCCAACTTAAACTATTTCCGGGTAAGCTGAGGTCCCGTTGGATTGGACCCTTTGTGATTAAAGGAATATCACCACATGGAGCGGTAGAGATAGAGAGTGGAAAGACCGGAAAGAGTTTCAAGGTCAATGTGCATCTTCTCAAGCCCTTTCTTGAGAACTCACAAGGAGACTACATGAAGGAAGAACAAGTGGAAGACTTTGAAGATCCACACATAGCATAAACGGAACCGTCGAGCCAACGACGTAAAACAAAGGCGCTTGTCGGGAGGCAACCCGACGGTAATCTTTAAATTCTCGCATTTAAATTCGTAGTTAAAAGTGGTTTAATGTTATTTTGTGCTTTTTGAGGTTTTTGTTAAGATGTGTGTAGGTATTCAACAATCAAGACAAGAGATAGTGTGGAATGGGGGTGAGGACACCCAAAAATTGTGAATATCTGCCAAGTGACTCACCACGGTCGAGGGAAAGCATAGGCTGCGACCGCGGGT
Source organism: Ajuga chamaepitys (assembly GCA_958295605.1). Taxonomy (NCBI): domain Eukaryota; kingdom Viridiplantae; phylum Streptophyta; class Magnoliopsida; order Lamiales; family Lamiaceae; genus Ajuga; species Ajuga chamaepitys. The sequence goes on from OY282498.1 coordinate 29,292,588, forward strand.
CTCCATCGCCTAAAATCATGGAAATGTTCTGAACTGATTCCCGCGGGCAAGGATAATATTTGCGCGACCGTGGAGAAAGTTGTTCCGTGCCCTAGGAGTCAAGAACAGTGATCGCGGAAAATCAGGACAAAATACTGCCCAACTCACTGGACGGACTTTTCGCGGTCGAAGCTAAATGTCGCGCGACTGAGGAGAAAACTGTTCCGCACCCGAGGGCCTATACTGCGCGACCGCGGAGAATCATGACAGAATACTACCTAAATTTGTGGACATAATTTCTGCAGTCGAGGCCAAATTGCGCGCGACCGAGGAATAATAATCCCCGCGCTCGCGGAGTTATTATGCGCGACCGAGGAAAGGGGCACTCAAAAATAAGCCAGTATTCTAAGGTAAGTTCCTCGATCGAGAAAAATACAAGACCCTCGACCGAGGAGGTTAAATTTTGTACCCACGACCGCGGCACGTGATCACCCCGCAACCACAGCGATTGAGCAGGTATAAATAATTCGAATTCGCAAAAGTAGGGCACAAACAACTCTTTCCTCTCCTCCACCGCGGCTGCGCGAAACGCACACACACACACACTCAAACTCCATTTACACTTAATCTTTCCCTCTTAAACTCTGAACCCACCTCACCCACATCACAATACATCATTTTGTCCGAACAATTTCGGATTTGGGGCGAAAATTGAAGCTGGTCGAAAAAAAGGCGCGAAGAACAAGTTTAAAATTTTCTTCGATTAAACCCGAGTGGTATGTAATTCTTTCACTTCCTATTGATCTTTTCTATTATATTATGATGTTGGGAAGTTGTTTGGCTTTCAATTTCGTATTTATGCATGATTTGGATTTGAAAAACTATCCACTTTTGAACCCTTTGAGTATTGCTTGTTCAAAGTCGATTGTGATGATGCATAGATATCATATTGATGATGAGTATATGTTTGTGATGATTTTGAGGGTTAGAATAGTGATTGGAATGATAAATTGTGTAGAGTGTTGAATTGGATTGATTGAGTTGTGGTTAAGGTAGCCATTCAAGCATAATACGTTGATTGTTATGGTTTTAATGGACGAATTGTTGTCATTCGAATTTTTAGGACTAGTTATTTTATGTTTTATGTGATGAAGTGAACTAGTACCTAATTGCTTGTTTGGTTATCATTTAATCAATTTTCCAAGGCCAAGTTCATATTTGTGGAGTAATTGAGTTAAATTTTGCATGAACTTGTATTTACTTGGTTTTTTATTGGACTGTGATTTGAGGATCATACGTGGTTAGATTGTTAAATTAAGTTGAAATATGTTATCACTCCGCGTTTGATTTGTGTTTGAGTGTTTTCCAGATAAAAAAAATGGCACCAATAGGAAAGAAATAGACTAAGAAGGCACCAGGAAAGGCAACAAGCACAAGCAAGGCTCCGACTACAAGTCGGGGCCGAGGCAAGGGAAAAATGGTAGTCAGCGAAGACCCGAACATTGAGAGCCCAGGACGGGAAGAGGCTCAAAACACAGGGGTGGAGCCAGGCCATTACAACTTAGTCCTGAGAGACCAGAAACACTATGCACGTTTCAAGGCACTAATGAAACGTGAAATCGGGCCTTCTCGCTACATCAAGCCTCAGTGTTTAATTGCAACGGGAGTCAAGGAAAATGTTGATGAGCTGCTGGAAGCATCAAGCCTCACTCAATTACTCAAGCCAAGGCCCCCTTACCTCGACTTCGTGGTGGAATTTGTGAGTACCTTCGAGGTGACTCCGAGCGATGATAAATATGGCAGCCGGTACGCCAAAATCTCCTTCAAACTTGAAAATGTGAGGAGAGAGCTTCGGATGTCAGACTTGAGGAACATTAATGGACTTCCAGAACCGCCTGAGCTGGAGGATAGTGATGATGAGGATATGGCCGAGGTGGATGTTTATGGATCCCAGTTCAACGTGGCAGAATTTTGGGCCGAGTTGACAATTGCTGAGGGACTAACGCCTGCACAGGCGTATGACTCAAAGAGCTCCAAAACCACTTGGATCAGAAATCCGGTGGTTAGGGTGATTCAAAAGTTCCTAGCACTAACCATTTTTGGAAGAAAGGAGATGGGAGCTGCCCGGACAGATAAGCTAAATGTGTTGTGGTCGATCCTCACCAGGAGGAAGAGGAGCTATGAGGATGTGATAGTGGAGTCCTTCCAGAAAACAGTGAAGGACTTGGAGAAGAAGAGAAAAAAGGAGCCGAAGCACATGGCTCCGGTACTTAATGGAGCACTGATCACACCTATCCTCGAGCACTTTAGAGTGAATTTGGACAACCACAAGCCCATTTCAGATGCCTTTCTTATTGGGTGGGAGGAATTGGTCCAGATGAGAGGCGTGATCACGAGATTGATCAATGGAGTACGTACACCTTTCGTACTCCAAAGAGTAGGCCCAATGCTTCGCCTACCGAACAGCCACCTCACCCAGATCCAAAGTATAACAGAGTCCAGAGCCAACTTGGCTATGAGTTCGACAACCCACACAGAGGCATCCGATAACCCGACTCGTGCAGAGCACGATCACATCCATGGCGACCAGGGTTCGAGACCAGTCGAAGAAGGCACAAGTATAAGCCAGCAGCCATCAAAGAAGAGGCCCACAACGACCATAGAGTCGAAAGCAGAGTTCCGGGAGCAAGTGACCACCCGGCTAAGCAGCATAGAAGACAAGCATCAAGAGCTCAAGGTAGAACTCCAGGATGTGAGAAAGGAAATGAGGGAAAGTCACAACAAGATCATCGGGCTGCTCAACAACATCAAAGAATGCTTCATAGGCTCGAGCTGCCAATCCTGACGATCTACGTGAGTGGAGCACCAGAAATGTTTTTCCCCTTCTTTACAAACTTAGTCTTCAACTAAGTTTGGGGAGACACTCGGGGGAAAGACATTCCCGGCCGCTCCTATTTTCCCAATTCCGCCTGCTTCTCTTCTATGAATGCATTTGAATTTGAATTTCTCCTATTTTGGCCTGTGAGCCCATTTTTGTTGCTGTGGTTCTTTGACTTTCGACTATTTTATCCTGTGAGCCTCCTGACATTGCATTTGACGTTATTTTTCCCTGCTTGATGGAAACATTTGTATAACTTGGCTTGTTTATAATTTATTGGTGGCCTTTGAGCCTATTGGTTTGATTAATTAGTGCCTCTACTGATTAAATTAATTGTGTTAATACCTCACACACGTTTTAGGAGTAGGATTTTTAATAATTACTTAGTTAGTTAGTTAGTTAGTTAGTTAATAACTGTGAAAAGTGCTGAATGATATGGTTAAATTCGACGAGCACCAACTTGTACTCCTCTTTTCCACAAACTTAGTTTGCAACTAAGTTTGGAGAGGGGGTGGGATTCATACAAGTTGGCAGCTCGAGAAAGGGATTGGATTACTTTAGGAAGGAAAATTGTGGCATTGATTAATGATAAAAAAAAAAAAAAAAAAAAAAAAAAAAAAAAAAAAAATTTCGAACAAATATTTTTGGAAAGAAGCACTTGGTAGAGCATGATAGGCTTTTTGAAAGAAAATTGAACATACACTCAAAACTTTTTATCAAAATTGCAACCAAGTGAGTCTTTGAGTCTAATGCATACTCCTATTTTTGGAGTAAAATCAAATTTTCTTTCGGTGCGAAAATTCATTGAATGTATGCAATTTCCTCTAGAACTTGCCCTAAATTTTGTCCCACTCTCACCGGTGAGGATCTTAAGTAAGAGTGTTATGTCTTGAGAGTAATGGATCTAGTCTATCACAAATGCTCACTTTTATCATGATCGCTTTATCTTTTTCATGAAAACTCTCTGAAATCAAATGCCACTAAACTCTACCCTAAACACGTGTCATTTTGTCTTTCTCTTAATTGTTCGGGACGAACAACTTCTAAGTTTGGGGAGATTTGGTACACGTGTCCCATGCACGCACTTAAGGGCGCTTTTAGTGCCAATTTAATGTCATTAATGTGCATAATCACGTGTATTTAGTGCTTTTGTATTCTCATGGGCAAAATAATGTGTTTGTGTTATTTATGTGCTAAAACAGGTTCAATTAGACTAAAACAGGGAAACCGGACCAAGAAGGTTGAAACAGCAAAGGAAGAGGCAGGACTTGGCTGCGCAAGGCAGTCCTCGCTCGTGGAGAACTCCACGATCGCGGGGCATCTCACCCGACGCCCGCAGGGAAGAGAACAGAATAGATCCTGATTTTCAACCCCCAAAGGCCCCGCCCGTGGAGGACTCAGTCCGCGCCCGCGGACATCTGAAGCCCGCGCCCGCGGAGGATTTAATCTGCGCCTGTGGACAAAGGCTCAGAAGACTATGAAGAAATCAAGCATCCAAGTCCACGACCGAGGAGCTATGAAGACCTCGACCATGGCATTCTACTCCACGGCCGAAGAGTGAAGCCAAGCCGCGACCGCGGACCCAATTCTACCTAAACCCTAAACCCTTACGCATCGCCGCGGCCGCGGACCATCTTTATGCCGCGGCCTCGGCGAGCAACCCCTGTTTCCTTTAGCAAACAGGATTCTACCTATTTTTTACAAGCACTTTTCTCTCTTATATATATATATATCCTCCCACTCGAATTTACCCTATCTTGGGCACGAATTTGAGCACTTTTTCAGCCACCATCACTTCCAGGAGGAGAGAAGGGCAAGAATGAGTCACATCATCTTCCCCATTGATCAACCTTGGGTTTATCATTCTATTTTCATGTTTTCTTGTATTTCCTTTAATTTTCTGTTAGTTTTGGGTAGAATGGGTGGCTAGCACCCCATTTTCTACCTTTGATCATGTTGAACCTTGATTGAAGATGAATATGTGAATATTGACTTTTGGTGTTACCCTTTTATTGCAATTTAAATGTTCTATAATGCTTGTTTGAATTGTCTCATGCCTAGATGCTTGTTTTAGGATTGATCACCCTTTAGAAGCATTTATTGTATGTTGCTAGAGATTGGAATTCACTTTCCGTGATTGTTGAAGCTTCAATCTCCCTTAGTAGTGAACAATGCTTGATATCATTGGTGGCATTATAGAGTTTGGCCTCCAAACCTGATCGATTCGAGGTTTATGCCTTATTTATCCCGTTGTTCTAGTTCGTGATCATCCAATATGAATTAGTGTGAACAGAGCTTGTTTGGATCACTAATTGATTTGGGTAGGGATAAATCGATAAGCGGACCTTCGATTTATCCATAATTAAGGAACAACACAATTTACATAAGCGGACCTTGTAGATTGTGGGATAAGGGTTTAAATTGCATTGAATTGGGGCATCAACAATAATTCATAGGTAGTCGGATTCAAGGGGATACTATATCGAGGGTAGATCTATTTAACATATTCAAAAACCCGAAAATATTTACTTGTGTTCTTTCTTTGACACTTTGACTAATCTAAAATACCAAAAACATCTATTGCTTTCTAGATTGGTAATTGGTACTTGGTAGACTTTAGTTGTTAGAATCAATCAACCCACCCACCCCACCCCCTCCCCCTATTTACTTGCTTATGTTTATTGTTTTTAGTACAACCTAAATCACTAATTGCTTGAAGTATTCGAAAATAACAGTACTCATCGTTCTCCGTGGGATCGACTCGGACTTATCGCTTTACCTAGTAAAGTCGGGAAAGTTCGGAACTCATTATAAATCATTCTAATTTGGTGGCGGTGCGAACGTTTTGATGACGGATTCGTAAATTCCGCTACCATTAACCTTAACAATTTTTTGTAAAAATTCCATGTATTATTTTCATACAACTAAAATTCGTTGTCCTAATTTTTCACAATTATTCCCCCGACATTTGTATATTACCTAGTCCTTGTTGGGTACTCAAACTACACGTCATTTATGGCCCCATATTGGAGCACTCGATACAACCTACCAGAACTCAACCAGGGTGGGATTCAGCCTAATAATTATAAAGAACTGTCTAACCATAAATATTTTCAACTCCGGAACATGGTCCAGAGGATCTTCGGAATCTTGAAGAGAAGATTCCCCATCCTTGGACACGGTAGAGCCAGAAAAAAATTGTTATGACATGTTGTACCTTGCACAACTGGATACGGAAATCGGGATACCGGACGATCTCTTTGCGGGGGTACAACACTTTTATCCGAACACACTCATCTTTTCTGCGGGGGAGTTTCCGGCCCTTGGCTGTTTATTTGAAATAATTTGAATATTTCTAGTTATTTGACATTTGGGGATTCTTTATATTGTTACTTTGTACCCAAAAAATGATTGAACACGTCAATTTAATATCAGGTTTTCTATTTGGGTATCTTAATTTGTCCATGTTACTATTGCTATATGATTTTTGTGTGATGCTAGGTCACATGTTATATGCAATTTCAGGAGACTTTTTCCACTTCTATTCCGAAAAAATTCGATTTAAATTTGGAAAAGCTCGGAACAACTACAATTTATAATTCTTATGTTGGATTATTCTACTAATAATATTGTGTTAGTTTACAGTTAGTTGGGCAGTTTTGTACAATTTCAAAGATGTAACTTGGTTGTATTATCGATCCACTGACAATCAATGTGATATGATTAAAGCAGATGAATAAGCCCTGTTTAGTTGATAGGGTTACGTGGTCCGGCGAAAACTAACAAATATTCATTTATTTTTGTTACTGCGAGTTTGTAGATAATCTATTGGCCCGAGGGCCGTTCACTGGTGGGGTCGTGTTGAATACATTGATCGTCGGCCAATTTATGTAACGTCTGAGATACCTGAAGGCCAAGTTAAAAGCTATAAAACGCGCTTGGTTTATGTTGTACGATGTATTGCTATAAAGTTTTCATTATGTTTCCATCTTCAATGAAAAGAATATTTATTTGATTTACTCATTGTATAGAGGATTGAACTAATGGACTTCTTATTATTATCCCTCGAAAAGAAAAAGGCCTCATTTCAACTTACTCAAGATGTGCATTAGAATATTAAAATTGAAAATTGAAACATAAACACTCATCAAGACCATAAAAAGGGATACAGAGCATGAATGAAGTTTACCTTCATTCATAAGCTGGAAATCAAACTACAAAACCCTATACAAAATATGTGACAAAGACAAGGCCCATTACACGAACCAATCTGGCCTGCACTGAAGCTAACTAACATACCGCCAAAATTATGTTCTTTGTGTGAATCATACTGAGTTAAAAAAAGAGTAATCAACAGTGATCATTAGGTGCTGCAGAGAGAACATTAAGGAGGTCATTGCAAATCCTCCAATTACAAACTTCACACAAAAACTCTCGTAAACATTCACAGTAAATTAATTGCAAAATTCTTGAAGCGTCAATGAAATTAATACATTCGGACTCCTATACTATTCATCTATTTAATACATGTTTATTTTCCTTTATAACAAGTGAGATTTATCTGACATATGGATAAGAGGGCAATTAAGCAACCGGCTATTTTCTTAATCGAAGGTTAACCAGATGTTTAAGAAGCTGCTAAACTGAGTGGATAAGAAAATTGCTTTGCGAACAGGGAACAAAACCAACATGGAGAGAGGGGGCTACAAGCATCACCCTCTCCACAGGCCGACCGCCAAGAAGCAACCTTCATTTCTTGCCTACTGATGCACTATTTTCTAACTTAGTAATCTGCAAGTCTACGGTGCTAGTGTAGATAGTGGTAGTCAAGGTCGATCCACAGAGACGGAAGGTTGTGCCTAGTTTACTACCCTAATCGTAATTGTGAGTTTTGTGTGTCAAAAATGTGGATATGACTAAGCTAGAAGCTGGATGAATAAGCTGAAGTGAAGTTACAAGCTGGAAAGCTGTAGAAGCAAGGAAAAACAGAATCAGAAAGCAAGAAAAGAAAACGGTTTTTCTGTTACAGGAAAAGACAACGGTTTGTAACAGAATAACTGTCACAAAACCGTTGTCTATTAAGCTTTCAGAATCAGTTTTCTGTTTTACAATTTGGATCTGTTCTTGGCGGTTTTGCAGTGGTTTTTCTTCTACTCCAGATACATATATACACGTTGGTGATTGACAAAAACTCAGTGTAACAAGTCCTAGAAGTTAGAACAAGAAATGAGAGCTTGAGAGGAAGATTAATCTCAATTCAATAAGAGATTAATACTTGAGTGTTTCTTGTAACTTTGTGACTCATTCATAGTGATTCTTCTTCTGGTTTTGCCCGTGGATGTAGGCTTTCAAAAGCTGAACCACGTAAATCGTTTGTGCTTGAGTTTTCTGTTCTTATTATTTCATTTTTAGTTTTATACGTGAGCTGAGAGATTGTGAGGTTTGAGTTGATTATTTTGAGTGTTTCTTGGCTAAGATTTACAACAGTGGCGCCGTCTGTGGGAAGAACACGAAGTGAAGAAGTTAATACTCGCTCATTATGTCAATCTCAAAGTTTGAAGCAGAGAAATTCAACGGGAAGAACGATTACGGCCTCTAGAAATTGAAGATCAAGGCATTGCTGATTCAACAAGGGCTGGGAGCTGCTCTCAAAGGGGAAAAGGGATTTTCTGCCTCTGTTACCCCTGATCAAAGGTTGGAAATCCTAGAAAAGGCTCATAGCCTGGTGATTCTTTGTCTTTCTGACAAAGTCTTGCGGGAAGTTTCAAAAGAAACAAGTGTTGAAGGAGTAATGGAGAAACTAGATCAGATCTATCTCATCAAATCTATGGCCAACAGGTTATACTTGAAACATAAGTTGTTCTCGTTTAAGTTTCTGGCAGAAAAGGGTGTGGAGGATCAGTTGGATGAGTTTAACAAAACTCTGGATGATCTTGAGGCCATAGAAGTAAAGATGGAGGATGAAGACAAGGCAGTACTACTTCTGAATTCCTTGCCTCAGCCATTTGATCACCTCAGGGATGCTATGCTCTATGGAAGAGATTCAAAGATTACATTAGCCGAGGTTCAAGCAGCATTGAAAGGGAAAGAACTGCAGAAGATGAAACAAGGAAAGCAAGAAAGTACTCCTGAAGGACTAAACATCAAGAAAGGCAGATTTCAGAAGTCATTCCAATCTGGTGAAAGTTTCAAGAAGAATCAAAATCCAAAGCAGAAACAAACTGATCAAAAAGAGTCCAGGAAGTGTTTCTTCTGCAAGAAACCAGGACATTTAAAGAAAAGCTGTTTTGAATGGAAGAAGAAACAAAACCAGAAAGGAACATCTACCTCAAATGCTGCAGAAATTGCAGAAGCCTCAAGTGATGATTCCCAGGTATTAAATATTGCAGACTCTAAATCTATGAATGAATGGATATTAGATTCAGGGTGCAGTTTTCATATGACACCTCATCTGGATTGGTTTGAAAACTTCAAAGAACAGAATGTTGGAACTGTTTTATTAGGAAATGATCAAGTATGTTGTGTTAAGGGAATAGGCGATCTGAAATTAAGGACACATGAAAATAAGATCATCATCTTGATAGATGTTAGATATATTCCCCAATTAAAAAGGAATCTGATAAGCCTTGGCACTTTGGAAAAGAAGGGTTGCTGGTTTAAATCTGAAAATGGATGTTTGGATGTTATCAAGAATCAATCAGTTGTCCTAAGGGGTGTAAGAAGGTCAAGCTTATACTACCTAATGGGATCAGTGATTCTTGGAGAAGCTGATGTTGTTGAAAAGAGCAGCCTAGATTTATGGCATGCCAGACTTGGGCATGTGAGTGAGTCTGGACTGTGGCAACTGTTAAAGCAGAAACTAATCAAATCAAAGGAGGAAAGTCAGAAGAAACTCTGTGAAGACTGTGTTCTGAGTAAGAGCAAGAAACTTCCCTATCCTGTAGGCAAGAAATGCTCAAATGCCCCTCTAGAATACATACATGCTGATCTTTTGGGGCCCATCAAGAACACCAACTCTTGGAGGAAGCAGGTATTTTCTAAGCATCATGGATGATTTTTCCAGGAAACTATGGTTATATGTTCTGAAACAAAAGTCAGAAGCTCTGGATAAATTCAAAGTATGGTGCAAGCAGGTGGAAAATGAAAGAGATGCATGTGTGAAGTGTTTGAGGACAGACAATGGTCTTGAGTTTGTATCTGAAGATTTCAACATTTTCTGCAACATCAAGGGAATAAAAAGGCATAAGACAGTCCCAGCAAATCCTCAACAAAATGGCATTATTGAAAGGATGAATAGAACCATACTGGAAAGGATTAGAAGCATGTTATCAAGCTCAGGATTAGATAAGAGATTCTGGGGAGAAGCAGCTTCTACTGCTGCCTATTTGATTAACAGGTGTCCTTCTAGTGCTATTGATAATCTGACTCCTGAAGAAAAATGGTCAGGAAAGTCTCCCAGATATGAACACTTAAGAGTTTTTGGATGTAGAGCTTATGCTCATACAAAACAAGACAAGTTGGAAGCTAGAGCTATCAAATGCTTGATGCTTGGATATCCTGATGGAACAAAGGGATACAGACTTTGGAATACAGAACCTGGAGCAGGGAAGATTATCATCAGCAGAGATGTGGTATTCTCAGAAGAAGACATGCCATTGAAAGAAGCTCAGAAGGTAAGAATTCAAGCTGATAACATCAATAAGAAGTTATCAGTCAAGGTGGAGTCAGAAGATGAAGCAGATGAAGATCCTGAAGAAGAATCAGATTCAGAATATCATGAGTAACCAAGCTTACAGGATTATCAGCTTGTGAGGGATAGGAAAAGAAGGATACCAAGACCCTCTACCAGATATGCTGATGAATATCTTACAGCATATGCACTGGTTTCTGCAGAAGATGTTGACAGTTTTGAACCTAGAAACTATAAGGAAGCCATTGAAAGCAATGAAAGGGTTCAGTGGATGCTTGCAATGAGAGAAGAGTTAGACTCTTTGGAGAAGAATCAAACATGGATTCTGGTAGAAAGACCAAGGAATCAAAGATTGGTCAGTTGCAAGTGGATCTGCAAGAAGAAACTGGAAGTAGCTCAGACAGAAACTATCCGATTTAAAGCCAGATTGGTTGCCAGGGGATTCACTCAAAAGGAAGGTATTGACTTCAATGAGATATTCTATCCAGTAGTAAAACATTCCTCAATAAGAATTTTGCTAGCCATTGTTACTCAATATGATCTGGAGCTGGAACAATTAGATGTAAAGACAGCTTTCTTGCATGGTGATTTGAATGAAAAGATATACATGGCACAACCAGAGGGTTTCATTGTTTCTGGAACTAAAAACAAAGTATGTATGTTACAAAAATCTCTGTATGGTCTGAAGCAAAGTCCTAGGCAGTGGTATTTGAAGTTTAATAGTCATATGCAGAGTATTGGGTTTCAGAGATCAAAATATGACAGCTGTGTGTATCTGAAGTTCAGAGGAAAAGAAGTTGTTGTATTTCTACTATTGTATGTGGATGACATGTTAGTAGCTAGCAGGAGCAGAGAAGAGATCAACAATCTTAAAAGAGAGCTTCAGTCTGTTTTTGACATGAAGGTGTTGGGGAATGTAAGAAGAATATTGGGAATGGACATCATTAGGAACAAAGCTGCTGGAGTGCTTTGGCTAAATCAACAGAGCTATATTCAAAAGGTATTGTCCAGATTTAATATGCAAGAATCCAAACCAGTATCAGTTCCAATGGGGTTACATTTTAAGCTAAGTGAAGAGCAGAAGCCAGCGACAAGAGAAGAAGAAAATGAGATGAAGAGGATCCCTTATGCAAATGCAGTAGGGAGTGTAATGTACTCTATGATTTGTACAAGGCCTGATGTTGCTCATGCCATATCAGTGGTTAGCAGGTACATGTCTGACCAGGTGGAGCTCATTGGAATGCTTTAAAATGGCTGCTTAGATATCTGAAAGGAACCAGTGGTTTTGGAATATTGTTCAAGAAAGATGACATAGATTCTGGAAATGTGTTATGTGGTTACTGTGACTCGGATTTTGCTGCAAACCTAGATTCCAGAAAGTCTCAATCAAGTTATATCTTTACTTTGTTTGGTGCTGCAGTAAGCTGGAAGTCAATGCTACAATCTGTAGTTGCTTTGTCAACCACAGAAGCAGAGTTTATGGCTATTACTGAAGCAGTTAAGGAAGCTTGCTGGTTGAAAGGTATCTTGGAGGAGTTTGGGTTTAAGCAGAAGGCAGTCAAGTTGTTTAGTGATTCACAAAGTGCTTTGCACTTATCTAAACATCAGATGTTCCATGATCGTAGTAAGCACATAGATGTAAAGTTCCATTTTGTCAGGGACATTACTGAAAAAGGGACAGTGATATTAGAAAATATCAAGTTTGAAGATAATCCATCTGATATGCTTACTAAGGCTCTAACTACAGAGAAGTTCTACCTTTGTCTGCAGTTAGTGCAAATATCTAATTTGGAGAAGAATTAGCTCCTAGACAGGAGCAAAGCTGGTGACATCAGGAGTGATCTAATATGATTGAGTTCTAAGGTGTGGTTTTGATTTCTATGACATTGTTTGACAAGGTGGAGAATGTGAGTTTTGTGTGTCAAAAATGTGGATATGACTAAGCTAGAAGCTGGATGAATAAGCTGAAGTGAAGTTACAAGCTGGAAAGCTGAAGAAGCAAGGAAAAACAGAATCAGAAAGCAAGAAAAGAAAACGGTTTTTCTGTTACAGGAAAAGACAACGGTTTGTAACAGAATAACTGTCACAAAACCGTTGTCTATTAAGCTTTCAGAATCAGTTTTCTGTTTTACAATTTGGATCTGTTCTTGGCGGTTTTGCAGCGGTTTTTCTTCTACTCCAGATACATATATACACGTTGGTGATTGACAAAAACTCAGTGTAACAAGTCCTAGAAGTTAGAACAAGAAATGAGAGCTTGAGAGGAAGATTAATCTCAATTCAATAAGAGATTAATACTTGAGTGTTTCTTGTAACTTTGTGACTCATTCATAGTGATTCTTCTTCTGGTTTTGCCTGTGGATGTAGGCTTTCAAAAGTTGAACCACGTAAATCGTTTGTGCTTGAGTTTTCTGTTCTTATTATTTCATTTTCAGTTTTATACGTGAGCTAAGAGATTGTGAGGTTTGAGTTGATTATTTTGAGTGTTTCTTGGCTAAGATTTACAACAGTAATAAAACTACCCTAACTAGACCCTCGATTAGTGAAAGTTGGTGTGTTATCTAAAAACGTAAGTGCAAGAAATAATAACTAAAACTAAATCACTTGTAAATAAGGAATGGTTGATAAGGAAAAACTCAGATGAGATTAATGCATATTCTAGGGATTCAATTTCAGTTCTTGTTTCCTATGTTTGATTTTTTTATAATCCTAGACTTTTATAACAATTCTATCGTTATTAGATGGCGTTACTATAGTTAACCCTCCTCTCGGACGATGTTAATGTGTAGATTACGTATGATTAATTACCTCTTGGGCTAACTATCGCATATGTAACTCCCAAGAGCTCCTAAACCAATGTCTATTAAGACCTCACTCCTCTTGGACGACTATTGGTACCTACATTATATGATTCCTAAACCTATTAACTACCCTCTCCTCTCGGACGATGAGTTGTTAAGAAAGTAGAATTGGTCAAATCAATTAATTCATGATTAAGAACAAAGCACATAAATAAAGATAAAATGGAGTCTAGAATTAAACTAATAAATCAAAACATTAATCAATAATTACCTACTCTTTAACCCTAGAACACTAAGTGTTTAGCTACTCATGTCTAAGATTAAAACCAAACAAAATTCATAGACAAATATTGTTTGAAAGTAAAAATAAACAAAGAAAAATAAACCCCAATTCTTTGAATCTCGATCTTCGTCCTCGTGTTCCTTGATCTTCGTTCCAAGTCTCCTAGCACTTTTTACAAGTATAGAATATGATCTCGTTTGTCTTTTTCGGACTTGGAAGCTTCCTTTTTATAAATGGGGATGACCTTAGGTGAAGATGAACCAAAGTCCATATTAGATTCGGGTTACGAAAGGTCAGCCGACCTTTCGTCGCGGCCGCGATGCCTTCTGGTCGCGATCGTGACCACTTGTACCCAAAATCTCCTTAAAACGACCCTTTTTATCGCGACAATGATGGGTAGTGTCGCGATCGTGATTCTCCATCAGTACTGATTGTGATTCTGGCCACTTCTTGTCATGGCCGTGACACTGTGTGCCGTGGTCGCTACCGGTTCACTCTGGTTTAGGTCCGATTCAACTCAGTTTCTTACATTTGTGTCCCTTCTTAGCTTGTTTCTTCATCCAAACTTCTGCTAGATAGACTTTTTGGCTTAAAAACATCTAAAGAACCTCAAAACTATCTTATACACATCAAATGGCACCAAGTAACAAATACAAGTAATTCTCGGTCAAATATGCATGCAAATGATATAAAATAGGCATCTAAATTGACCTAAATGCATGCATATACAACGTGTATCAAAATTCCCCAAACTTAAAATGTTGTTCATCCCGAACAACAAAAACAATCAAGAACACTCATGTTTAGGGCGATTAGGTGATGAATCTAGTTTCAGTCAGATTTTTATCACAATGCTAGGCAACATAGCAATTCGAGCATATTTGACATGGCAAAATCAAATACTTTCAAGACTTGCAACTTTTGAACAATTGATCCTCATCGGGTAAGTGTATCACTCATCCCTCAAGTGTATAGATTAGGACATGTTTCCACTCAAATTGGATCATATGTACCGTCTACCATAAGCTTGCATATAAATTAGACTTATACTCGACATGAGTGACATAGAATCAAATAGGTCTTTCATTTCGGTTGTAATGTAGGCTTAAGATAAGGCAGGATAACTTGGGTAAAAGTGACTAATCTTGGACTAATCAAGCTATTACTAATCAACTACCCCTCAACAACAATCACTCAACTTCACTCTCTAATTTTTAGAAAACCATCAAATATGGCTTCTTCACCCTACAAAAGTACTTAACAACGTGCTTTTCATGCAAACTTATTCGAGTACCACATTTTTTGGACTACTTGATCTTTTCAATGAATAAGACCTTTAAGCACTTTTTCTATTCTTAACCTCTCCTCAATAATCAAAATAAAACATATATTTACATTTTTCTCTTCCTTTTTCTTTTCAGATTTTTTCTTTTTTCTCTTTCTTTTTTTCTTTTTTCTTTCTTCTTCTCTTTTACTTTTTTTTTTTTTTTCATTTCAAAAACGAAAATAACAACAAAAATCAACTAACAATACTAGGAGAGGTTAATTTTTCCTGATTTTCACCTACTACCTTTTACTTCTTCCACCAAAATCATCCCATTAAACTATCCACTTCAATCCCATGATTTTTCCCATTCTACCTTCCAATCCACCTCCCTCTTACTTAATTAGTCCAATAAGATAAAAGGCTTAAAGGAATGGTATTTGGCTTGTAATGTAGTGTTTACGAAATGAATAGGCTAAAAGCTCAAGTGGCTAACCAGGGATTATTTTCACAACTTTTGGTTAAAAAAAAATTCTTTTAAGGCTAAAAAATAGGCTGAAAATCAAGAATGTCTAGAATCATTTTTTAAGTCACAATATGTACTTGAAAAATTCTTAAAAGAGCCTCAAGGCAAGTTCTAGAGACAAATACACATGACCAATCACTTCACACCGAAAGAAATATAAATTACTCCAAAAATGAGATTACAATTAAGGGTCAAAATCTCACAAGGCTAAAAGTGATCTAAAGTTCTAAGTTCAAGCTCAATTTTGTCTCAATTTTGCCTATCATACTCTACTATGTGCCAATTTTGCAAAAATATTTCTCAAAATCATCTCACCATCAACACATCATCATCTTATCATTTTCATATTTTTTTTCAAACGACAATCAACAATAGGGATTTTTCAACTAATGAGACTCCAAAGGCACAAAGCAAAATTAACTACTACTAACATGACCAATTAATGCAACTCACAATGGGCACACAGACCCGACTCAACGATCAACTTAACAAAACGGGCTCACAAATCCAATACCACCAAGAAAGCAAGAAATAACATGAAAACAAGAAGTAAGAAATAACATGAAAACAAGCAACCAAACCTAGAGAACATAAATCATAAATAACGGCCAAGACGTGCAACTATACATCCCTCCCCCAAACTTGGTCGAAGATCAATGTTTGTGGGAAAAGAGTGGTACGCCTTGGTGCTACTCACAGTCTATGGCTGAGGCAATGGTCTGAAGCCGTGTTGGCTCCAATAGTTACTTCATTGCTGCTTCCATGCTCTCTCCTCATCACTCCTTGCTAGGAGTGTTGCCAACATGGCACGCTAAACTGTCAACTCAATGCCAAGGGACTGCACCTCGCCTCGGTACAATCGCACATCATCTCTGTCGCAACCGTGCTATTAACTTGAAAAATACACTTGTCGTGACCGCGAAGCCTAGTGTCACGGTCACGACGATTTGAACCCAAATCTATACAATCTGGGATGATTTTTTCACGATCGCGACGTGTGGTGTCGCAGTGGCAATGGACCAATTTCATCCCTAATGTTACTTTTCGCCCTCTCGACCCTCGTTTCTTACTTTCACGACCCTGTTCCATTACTTCATGGATTTTGTGTCATGTCACTTCCTAAAATAATAAAAAAAAAAACTAAAAACAAACATTAAACACATAAGAAAAAAAATACTAAAATTTTAAAGAAAAATGGTAAACATCGGGTTGCGTCTCGACAAGCGCTTTGTTTTACTTCTTCAGTCAAACGACCTTTTCGGTTCTATTTGAGCTCGAAACACCCCAACTTAGGAGTATTTTTCCTATTGAGAACTCACACTCATTTGCCGGATTTACCATAACAGTTTTACTCATTCTTTCAATAGCGTAGACAACACAACACTTATATTTTCCTCTTAGACCGACCTATTGTAAATCAGGAAAGTAACCGTTTCGCTTTGAACATGAAAGGCCAGCCCCCCTTTGGAACATCTATCAATGCTTGGCTACTTACCAAGAAAGGTCGACCTAAGATGAAAGGGACACATTATTATTCCCTTGCATATCGAAAACTAGGAAATCACTAGGGAATTCAAGATTTGAAACTCTAACCAACACGTCCTCTACTACTCCAAATGGCATAAGGAATGAACCATTTGCCAATTGAATAGCAGTAAAGGCTTGTTTCGCTACCCCTAATCCTAATTGTCTTATGTTCTAAAAGACATCAAATTAGCGTTCGACCCCAAATCACACAACACGCTTCGAAAATTATGACTACCAATAGAACATGGGATAGAAAACTCCCTGGTTCATTTATTTTTTCTGCTCGTCTTGGTTGTATACTTGTGTTAGTTCTCCTTTTGGGACTTTCTATTTTTTTCTTATTTGCCTCATTTTCTTTGTTCGTCGTCTTCTTCTTTTCCTCTCGTGCACAATCAGCTTTTTCATCCAGTGGTTTTAGTGCCTCCTTCACTACCCCCTCACTGTCGATGTTATCCTTGGATCCTTTCTGTATTACAGAAAATATACTAACACAATCTACAGGGTTAAGGTTAGCAAAGAATGTATCATAAATACAGAATTCAAAAATATTATCATCAAGAAAAGATAGAAGCTTCTTATCTAAGTTTGTTCGGCCTTCCTTCTTCTGCTTAGCAATGTCAAGTCTCTCTAGCTTCTTCTTTTCTTCAGGTTGCTCAACAATCTTAGCACAATTAGTGCCATTAGGTGCAGTCTTCCTTCTTAAGCATTGTGGGAATGGAATTGGAGGGACATATTTTGGGCCTTCTTCTATGATGATTCCTCTTGGCCTCATAAGCTTTTTCACCAACACAATAGCAGCTTTAAATGGCTTTTGGCTTTCATACCTCGCCTCATCCATCGTATAAATGGCATTGCACTGCTCCCTTGGATTAACTATGGTGTCGCTAGGGAATTGCCTTTGTTTGTGTTGTGCCCCTACAATTTGTATAAGTTGGCTCATGTGGACCGACATCTCCTTTATATGAACTCCTTGTTGAGCCACAACCTTAGTCAATTCTTTCAAATCCGCCCCTTGACTAGCCACATTCTTGTTCAACTCTATGATCCTACTATTTATCTCCTTCTTGAATTGAACTAATTTCTCATCATGTTTGGCATATTGTGATTGTTCCTCTTAAGTTGGGATTTTTACTTCATGAATCATGCCATTTGTGATGGAAAATCCCGGTGGTGGTTGGAGTTAATTATTTGGGTTATTGTACGAGAGGTTAGGGTGATTCTGATTACCTTGCTGATACTGATTGTAAAATTGTTGGTAGCCTTGGAAGTTGTTGAAGTTTCGTTGTTTGAAAAAATTAACATCTTTAACTCCTTCTTGTGCGGGTGGCTCTTGTACATTAGGCTCGGAGTGTTGGGCCTGGTTCAAACTAGTTAGCAGACTCACTTGTTTTGTCAAAGCCACCAATTGAGTAGTAAGTGTCTCAATCAGCTCAGAATCAATGATATTGGCTACCTTCCTTGGCTGATAACTTTCGTTCAGCCATTGATAGCTAGTTATAGCCATCTCATCCAACATAGAAAACACACCCCTTACATTCTTCGCCAATAAACTGCCCCATGTTGCTACGTCTACATGGTCTCTTGCCGGTGCAAACAACCCCTTGTAGAATTTGCAAACTTGCTGCTTCTGAGTGAATCCATGTTGAAGGCAACTCAGACTAAATCCTATAATCGCTCCCATGCTTCACCAAACGACTCTCCATCATACTGCTTAAACTGATTGATCTCATTTTGAAGCTCAAGCATCTTACTCGGTGGGAAATATTTCATTAAGAATCTAGTGCTCAGTTCTTCTCATGTAGTGACATCCTCCGACGAATTGTACCATTGAAGTGATTTATCTTTCAATGAGAATGGAAATAATCTCAGCTTGACTTGTTCATCTGGCACATGATTTATCTTTAACATTTTAGAGACTCTCCTGAATTTGTTCAGATGAACATTGGGCTCTTCTTGTACCCCTCCACCAAACCGATTTTGTTGGACTATGTTATCAAAGATGGCTTGAGTTCGAAGCTATTAGCCTGAATCGGTGGTGGTTGGATTCCTCCGGTGCGATGATTCGGTAAAGGTCGAAGACAATCACTAATCACTGTGATATCTTCATTTTGATCAGCCGGTGGTGGCAACTATGGCTGCTGCTTTTGCAAAGTAGTCATTTTGGTATCCAGACTAATTATGGCCCCAAACAGTCATGTGATCATCTCTTCTTGTGTCATTCTGTGGAATGCCAGTCATCTTGTAAGTTAGCTTTTTCTTTATTTTACTTCCTCTAGTAGTTGCTTCAATTTTAGGATCAAACGGGACAAGATGAGTTTTCCATTTCGATCTAGTGTGCATGCAATTCCTGAGAAAATAGACAAAGAAATACCGCGCAACACAAAAGTAACAAAACAAAAATTAAATTGCATAAAAATAAATGTCTAGTCTTGCTACTCATGTCTAAGATTAAAACTGTATAACACTAAGTGTTTAGCTACTCATGTCTAATATTGAAACCAAACAAAATTCATAGACAAACATTGTTTGAAAGTACAAATTAACAAAGAAGAATAAACCTAAATTCTTTGAATCTCGATCTTCGTCTTCGTGTTCCTTGATCTTCATTCCAAGTCTCCGAATACTTTTTGCAAGTATAGAATATGATCTCATGCACCTTTTTCGGACTTGGAAGCTTCTTTTTTATAATTGGGGATGACCTTAGGTGAATATGGGTCAAAATCTATATTAGATTCGGACAAGGAAAGGTCAGCCGACTTTCTGTCGCGGTCGCGATGCCTTTTGGTCCCGGTCGCCATCACTTGTACCAAAATCTCCTTAATAATACCCATTTTATCGTGACCGCGATGGGTAGTGCCTTGGTCGAGATGCTCCATTAGTACTGATTGTGATACTGGTCGCTTCTTGTCGCGTCCATGACAATGGGTGTAGCGGTCACGATCGGTTCACTCCGGTTTAGCTCGGTTTCTTCTCTTTTTGTCCCTTCTTAGCTTGTTTCTTCATCCAAACTTCGCCTAGATAGACTTTTTGGCTTAAAAACACCCTCAAAACCAGCTCATACACGTCAAATGTCACAAAGCGACAAATACAAGTAATTCTCGGCCAAATATGTGCAAATGATCTAAAATATGCATCTAAATCTACCTAAATGCATGCATATACAACGTGTATCACCTACCTATGTTAATATTTACCAAAATCGACGCTTCAATCAGATTCCATACATAGTTGAGGCAGACCAAATACAAAATATCCAGATCTAGAACACCAACGAGTGAGGGAGCTACCAGCAGACGGCCATTGTTGGCGAAGAGTAGGGAAGGGAGAGGATGGACGAGAGCAGTGGAGAGAGGAAAAGGTAGAGAGAAGTTAGAGCAAAAGTTTCTCTAACTGCATTAAGCATTAGTTGTTGTCTGAAAAAATATTTAAATTTTATTTATAAATGGCCCACTACAGTTTATAGAATACCTATTTTGTCCTTTGGTGGTGTAGATACCCCATTAGACAAATGACCAATAAATTATAGACAAAAAATTTGAGGTGTTACACATTTGATGTATCTCCCTACCTTTAAAATTGTAGGTGGTTTCTTACAAAATAAAGTAATAACAAAAAAGTCATTCTACCATTCATTTATATATAAGGGGACATAAAAAGGGACAAATACGTAATTTATCTTACTAATATGCATTTGTTGTAAGGAATTAATAAATCATCCATTAATTACTTGTTAAATATTGACTATTGTATTATGTTTAATTAAACTTAAGATAGCATTAATTTTTACTATTATTAAATTTCATCAGATTTATTTTGCTTAAATGTATTATTTGGCACAATTTTTTTGGAAAAATAAATACTAATTCAATATATCATATGGAATTACTCCAAAAGAAATCATATGGAGTATAATATGGGAAGACAATCAAGTCAATTGAATATTGATATAACTTTTAATTTTACTATAAAATACAAGTTAATTAAAACATAATATTTCTAGCAATGCAAATAACACACATTGAAGTTTTGATGCTAATTGAAAAGTGGTTAAAGATAAGCAACACCTTAAATATTCTTTAAAATATGATCATAGCTAGGCTTGTTATATTAACATTGGATCTTTATTATTTAATTATTTGTCCTATAACCTTTTGTGTTGTATATGATTTAAGTATAATTTAATTTGTCTTTTTTGAACATATTTTTTTTATCAAGTTATAAGTACAAAAACAATTCGAGTTTTAATAATCATAAAGAGACAAATTGAAAAGAATTGACGCGAATTTGACACTACTTTAAAATCGCATAATATTATTTGCAAACATGTGATGAGATTACAGAGTTACTTTAAATGTTCCAAATTTGTTCTATAACTATGCAGTTAATGCATGACATGAGTTATTATCTAAATATTTAGAGTTAAAAATCTTTGTTTATGTTTATAAAATTGATTTTTCAAATTTATGTGAAAATATACTTGATATATACTTGTTTATTTTAGTAACTAATATATTTTAATAACAAAGTTTTTATTTATCTATTTACTTCTAAGAGTAATTGTTAGCTACTACATAAATGAAGCAAACGTTAGTTAAGCTTAGTAGCACTTGTTAAAAGAGTTAATATATACCTTTCTCTCCTAGAGAAAAAGGTTCAAAATTTTTCAAAATCATACTTTTAAATCTCTACAAGAATCCAAACTTCAGGGGAGAATAAAAAGTAACTTAATTTGATCTTTAAAATACCTTTTGATCAATTCCTGAAAAATCAAACTTGAATATATTTTCATTTAATATATATCTCAAATACAAAAGTATTGGAACGTATTCGAACACAATTTCAAGTAAATATGTTTTAAAAAGGATATATAATTTAAATTTTCTATTAAAATGTTAATTTATATTTGATAGTATTTGTATAACATGAATGATGTAATTCCAGTGATCATTAAAATAATATTGACGTTGCATCAAGTAACTTTAGTTTAAAGGTGAAGTAATACAATTTGATTGTTAATGAGATTATTAAATACATAATAAAATCGTATGACTTCTAAACTATACATTTTTATATTTGTTATTCTTTTTTGTATATAAAAATAATTGAACGACACAAGGGAGTGTAGACATGAAGTAATTATATTATCTTTAAACTTATCAAAATTAATAATTTATACTATCCTCAACCCAAAAAAAAACTAATACTATCCCCGACTCAAAAAAGAGTCATGTTTGATAAACATATAATTTTTTTTTTTTTTTTGGTCAATTATAAATAAGACTTCGTTTATTTTTTTCATTTTAAGTTATTCAACCATATTAATTTTATCTTAATTTTAATATATTACTTTGACTTATAATAAAATAATGCTTTGTCTTTTTGAAACTTGACTCCTTTTTTAGGATACAATATTTTTAAACATGGTTCTTTTTATGGAACACATTGCGTAATTATAAATAATATCATCGTTTAACTTTGATAATGGAATTCAGCTTAATTACAAATTGTACTTAATATATTTCTTTTTAATTTTTCAAAATTAAATATTCAAAGTACTCTATCTGATTATGTAAGGCATTTATATAACATACATAGTATCAAAGATTGTATTATAGTCAATAGAAAATATATATATTAAAGAGTATTTATTTTTATCTTGACATGTCTTGACTTATAATAAAACAATGCTTTGTCTTTTTGAAACTTGACTCCTTTTTTAGGACACAATATTTTGAAACGTGGTTCTTTTTATGGAACACATGGCGTAATTACAAATAATATCATCGTTTAACTTTGATAAAGAAATCCAGCTTAATTACAAATTGTACTTAATATATTTCTTTTTAGTTTTTCAAGATTAAATATTCAAAGGACTCTATCAGATTATGTAAGGCATTTATATAAGATACATATGTACTAAGGATTATATTATAGTCAATAAAAAAAATGTATATTAAAGAGTATTTATTTTTATCTTGACATATTATACAATTTTTTAAGATATTTACTTAGAAAATATATAAGTATTCCCTCCGTCCCGTTTTAATTTGCCTACTTTCCTTTTTGGTTTGTCCCAATTTAATTTGTCAGCCCATAAATGGAAAATTTATCTCACAATATCCACCTTCAAAATCTCCATATTCAATCTCTACCTTTGAAAAAGTCAAAGATTCCACAAAATCTGATTTTTCTTAACCTCCTCGCCCGGCCAAGGTAGGAAAATTGGGCCGGAATGAAGTGAGTATATTTTTAGTAAATTTTATGAATCACGTGCATTACACGTATCCCTAACTAGTATAAATAAAAGTGGGGTGTGTGGGAGAGTGTGTTAATTAAATTAATGTGTCAGTAAAGATATACTTTTGTGTTTAATTTAAGGAAAAAACCTTAATGTGCACTTGGCCATTTTGGAAAATACACACGAACCCATTTACCCACGCGCGACCTACGAATCGCAATAGTTTTTTGCTTTTTCTTTTTCTCAGCGGTAATATGTAAGAATATGGCCGCGCTTATTACACAATAACAGTAGGTGGCCTAGCGATGTTGGACGCACTCTTTAAAGTGGGAGGTCACATGTTCGAGCTTAGTTACCTCCAACACTTGTTGCGATAGTTTTTTTCCCTTTTTTTCCGAGCTTATTACACAACAATGGTAGAAGGCCTAGCAGTGTCGCATGCACTATTTAACGTGGCAGGTCGCAGGTTTCTAGCCTGACAACCTCCAATTTGTTATTAATTATTATTTTTTATATTTTATGAATAGTTTAAGTAATTATTAATTAGTAAATACTCCCTCCATCCCAGCTAACTTTTCCTACTTTCCATTTCGGTCTGTCCGACTTAACTTTTCACATCCTTAACAAGGAAATTTCTCTCACAATCTCCACCCTCAAAATCTCCACACTCAATCTCCACCTTTAAAAAAGTCAAAGAAAAAGCAAAATCTGCTTTTATTTAACATCCGTGTCAGGTCAACTGTGAAAAGTTAGCTGGAACGGAGGGAGTAAATATCAACATATTCAACAATAAAAAAAAAAAAATTATTACACTTTTTATTTTTCATTAATTTTTTTTATAATTATTTATAATTTCATTTGTTTTTTTTTTCCCTTAAATAGTATAAATTGTCTAATGAAATAGTATAAATTTTTTTTAAATATAGATTGTGTAACTCAACAGTATAGATTTTTTAACTCAATATAGATTGTTTAGCAAATAATCAAATAAGTATATTTAAAAAAATTTAAGTAAAATAAGTTATATATTATCAGATCTGCAGCAATAAGAAAACAAAAAGGTATAGTAAAAGAAATTACAAATTATACTGTCTAGCTAAACAAATTATATTTTTTGGTTAAACATGTCATACAATATCGGATCAAACACAACAAAAAGACAAAATTAAAGAAGTACAAATTATATTATTCAGGTAAACAAATTATAAGAAACAGAAAAGTTAAAGAATTACAAATGATACTATTCACATAAACAAATAATACTTTTTAGTTATACAAGTTATCATCGGATCCGCCACAATAAAAAGAAAAAAGTTAAAAAATTACAAATTATACTATTAAAATAATCAATTATATTTTTTAGCTAAACAAGTTATACTATATCGGGTACGCCGCAACAAGGAGAAAACAAAAGAAAAAATATCGAAAAAATGAAAAGATCAAAAGTAAAAAAAAAAAATTAATGTTATAATATGTAATATTAATTTCTTTTTATTATTTAATTAATATTTATGTATTGATTAATAATATTATATTATAGTAAGTTAATATATAAAATAAAATAATCAATAAAAAATGTAAAACAAAACAAAACAAATAAATAATTTGTAAAAAAATGAGACTTGAACCTTAACATAAAGGATGCCCAAGCGACATGTACACCATCAAGCCACCAACTCTTCATGTTCAAAAGCGAAGAATTATTGTTAATAAACTATTTAAAGCATTAATAAAAACAAAAACAAAAAAAAAAATAGGTCCAAATAATCTAAATATCATATAATTTCAAACCACTGACCTCATGGAAGCAGCACTAGCGCGCTAACCACCAAGACACCAGCGTTTATTGTATCCACCGCGCCCCTTATTTTTAGATTTCACAAACATAAAAAAGAAAACATTAAAAATAAATTAAACAAAATAATAATTCCGCGACCCCCTCAAATTGACCTCATGGAAGCAGCACCAGCACGCTAACCACCAAGACACTAGCACCTATGTTCCCAAACACGCCCCTTATTTTATATATATATGCATATATATTCTGCAACCTTACCGTCATGCGCGAATTAAAAGGGACCTGAGTATACAGTAATTTTAACGTGCAATTGGTGCATGCAAGTCCTCTTAATTTAATGCTATGTGTGTAAGGTTGTCATATGAATGTGAAAAAACAGAATTGAGGATGTGGGGCTGGGGCAATATCACATTAGATGTGGAGAAGAGCATTGGGATTATATGTCCTAATTCCAAAAATTTCCTCTCAGCCCCAAATTTTAAATTAAGTCATTCATTACTCTAAGATTTTAAATTGAGCTTTGTTTTCCTAAAGAATATCATGTTAGTCTTTTCAAGTTATGCAAAAAAAAATTATGATATTTATTTCCAAGATTTCTATAATTACCAAACTGGCCCATGTTTATTAATTTGAGATAATATATATATATATATATATATATATATATATATATATATATATATATATATATATATCCCTATCTTCCTGAATTCTTGTTCCAAGCTATAACTTTATAAATTTATTTATATTATTTCAATTGCCTTAAGGCTAATATTATATTTATACATATATATATATATATATATATATATATACATATATTTAAGACTATTGGTGTTCCAACAGTTCCGAATATAAAATCCGCAAAGAAATCAAACCGGGAGTCAATAGTTCGAAAATTGTTGACCCAATTTCAGTTTCAAAATCGGAACTGAAATCATAAGTTTTAGGTTTAACTTTGGTTTGCCATTATGAAACCGTACCCTACGGTCAGAAACCGTTGACCCGGTTTCAGTTTCAAATCAGAACTAAAACCATAATTTGTAGGTTCAATTTCAGTTTCACCTTTATAAAATTGTACCCCGCGGTTCAAATTAAAATAGACTCTTTTAATTTGGAACGTTGATTCCTTAGTATATTTTTTTATATTTTCATTTATTTCCTATAAATACCTCATTCAACAACATTTTTTCATAACTCCGTAATTGATCGCCAAAAATCTTATGCACCAACCTTTTCTCAGAAGCACTAGTTGATTTGCTAGGCACCATATACTCATGTGCATCTTCTTGATTATAACTTCTAAGTCTACGTTTACTTGGGACTTTGGGTTAAATCTCTTAACCCACTTGATAAGTTGGGTTAAAACTTACCTCATCCGAAGATTACTCTAATGGAAAGCTAATTTGCCCTAGGACAGTTTGTTATCCAAAATTTGGTTGACAAATCTTGATAACCTCTAAAATTACACTTCCACCCTTAATTTTAAGATAGTTATAGTTATTTCTTTTACTTCTTTTTCATTCTATAATTTATTTATTTTTTGAACCAAAGCCATAATTTAATAAATATCTTTAAGTACTAGATTCTCCAACCAAGGAGGCACCTCAAGACCCAACCAAACAAAAGAGCTGGGAGATGCAAAAGAAAATTAGGATCTAGCCAAACTATGAGCAACAGCATTACATACTCTACTCATACGAGATAAATTCTCCTCATTCGTATAAGCATGAATATCTTTCACCAAAGAGCCACAACAATCCAATAGAGTCACTTGCTGCGTAACTTCTTGCACGGCGAGCAAAGAATCGAAATAAATAAGCAACTTATCATAACCACATTCAACACAAAAACGAACCCCACTGAGAATAGCCTCAAGCTCGGCTGCCTTAACTGAAATTAGATGAATCACCTCCTGAGACACTACCAACACTATCCCACCCTCATGATTACGGAGGATAAAACCAATGCCATATCTACCTCGGGCCTCATTAAAAGCAGCATCAACATCCAATCAAAAAAAACCAGTTGGAGGTGGAACCATCTCGCTACCCCCGAAGTAACCGAAACACGAGGCAGAGCCCGCAGTGACACATGGGCATGACAAATTGTTAGAATTAATTATAAATTAAAGTGTGGATAAGGCACTTTAATGCTATAGTTAAGTGGTCGGAAGTTTAATTTTGTAGAAATTAAACTTCACACGATTAATCTACACACGAAGTAGATAATTGTAGGTTTTTTAATTTCTCAAAACCGAATTTTGGTAAGTGAGACATTAATGCATAAAGTAACCACTTAGTTATGTATTAATGTAGGATTAAATAACTAAAGAGTTATTATCCCACATTGAAATTAGAGCTCCATAATTTCAATTATAAATATAAAAGCTCATCATTAAAGGCATATCAAGTATGCTTGTGAAGGAGTTCAATTGAAAGCCCACAGAAAACTTTCTACCATACTATCTATCTCGCTCACTCGCTCGGCACGGCCCGGCCATGCCTAGCCTCGGGCTCGGGCCGAGCTTGGGCTTTGGTCTTTGGGAAGGCCTCGGCTTTGGGCCTTGGACTTATAATTGTCTTTTTGGAAGCCCAATAATTGGACTTGTCGGATGAGCTCAGAAGCCCAACGGTGGATGGGAAATTCAAACCTGTAACATCCAAAGTAATGGGCTGAATTAAGGAGGGATTTATGTGGGCTGTTACTCAGCCTATAACAGTCAATATAATGACTGAAATCATGGAATTAAATTCATCTATTTCCCAGCAGGCCTATATAAGTCGGTCTCCTGCATGCATACCATATAACATTTTTCACCTAAAACAGCATCCTCATTTCTCTGCATAAGCTCCAGTTTAGGCGAACGTTCTTAGTTCGCCGGTGCCTTTTCTGATAGTGGTGCTACTTCAGAAAAATGAGGAAATTGTTATATCTTTGGGGTCAAATACTTCAGTCCGTGAGCACTAGCCGGAAGTATTTTGTCCAAAGGACAGTGGGCTTCCACGACTCGATTTGTTTTCCAGCTCTAGTTTCTCCTTCTTTTCTTTATGATCTTATTTTTTAGAATACCATCACATTATAATAACACAACTAGAAACAAATAAGCTTCAATCTCGGTACAACTGGAAAATTTCCAACACCTATCGTTTTTATGCGCAAAACGATATATAGACTACCACATAAACTACACCACCAGAACAAACAATCGTAACAAATCATCCCTAAACAAAGAATAAATCATTAACATACAATCTGAAAAAGTGGCATCACGCATACACTTCAGAGTTACCCCAAAAATAGCGATTTTTTTTCCAAAAAATCTTCACCTTCTTGCAAAACAAAAGGTCATGCATAGTTGACCCAATAGAGTAGCCATAAAACAAAACGACGACAAAGGAACATGACGTTTAACCAAATTCAAAGGCAAAGCAATATAATCAGAGGAGACTTGCCACAGGAGAGAAAGCGTCCACATAAATTTCCACCAACCTAAAGATCTAGTGACAGAGGAGGCCGGTAGAGTATAAGCACCCACAAATACTCGGTATCCACTCTTGACAGTATACCGCCCTTCCTCGTCAAACTTCCAATAGCGACTATCTAGCCGATTACAATTGTCGAGGGGAATTTGCATAATAATATCACTTTCAAACGAAAGTAAAACTTGTTTTAAACGATGTACATCCCACCTTCTACTAAGAGTGATAAAATGTGAAACTTTGGCACCCGAAGGAGCAATCTGAGAGGAAATTCGTCCAGATGCCAATCCTGGAACCCATGCATCCATGAATGGCGCAATACTATCATCCTGGCTGACCCTCCAAATGAGGCCCTAATCCAATATGTCCCGACTCCAACACAAAGAACGCAAAATGTATGATGGATTAGAGCCCACATCCACGTCAAAAATATCAGAGTGTTTGTAATATCAACCCTTAAATAAACGAGCAACAAGCGAAGTCGGATTAGAAAGCATCCTCCAAGCCTATTTTGTCAATAATGCCTTATTGAAAGAAGCAAAATTCTGAAAGGCAAGACCACCCTTCTCCTTGGGAGAACAAAGCTTCTTCCAAGATTTCCAATGCATGGCCCGATTCTCTGAATCAGAACTCCACCAGAAGTTGGCACACAATTGTTACAATTTATGACATAAGGATGCAGGAATTCGGAAACATGACATAACATAGGTTGGAATTCCCTATAGCACTACTTTGATAAGAACCTCCTTACTTCCCTGTGAAAAAAGCCGACTGCGGCAACTATCCAGTCGCTTAAGCACGCGTTCCCTCGAGAAATGAAATTGCAGTCTCTAGCTTCTTAAGGAAAAAGTTAGAAGCCCTAGATAGAGATCATGTCCTTGAACCACAAGAATTGCCAACATCTGTTTAATCCCAAAAATAACCGAAGCAGGAACCTTCGGGCTAAAAGTAAGAGCAGATTTATCATAATTCACCATTTGACCCGAAGCTCTTTCATAACGCAAAAGACAATCACGCACTTTTCGACATCACCGAAATTAGCGCGAAAGAACAAAAGGCTGTCATCAGCAAAGAACAAATGACATATAGAAGGGCAAGAGGGTGCAATTCACACCCCTCTGATAGAACCAACTTTCTGTGCAACTTTTAACATAAAAGAAAGTCCCTAAGAATATAAAGCAAAAAGAAGAGGTGATAAAGGGTCACCTTGACGAAGACCACGCGAAGGCTTCACATTCCAACAACTTGTCCATTGAGGTTAAAACCATACGATACAGAAGACATACATCTCCGAATTAGATGAATAAGATGCGTGCAAAGCCCAACTTAGCCATCATACCACACAAGAAGTCTCACTCCACACGATAGTACGCCTTACTCATATCGAGTTTAAGAGCACAATACCCCGATCTCTTCTTATTCCTCCTAATCCAATGCATACATTCAAAGCCAATGAGGACATTATCAGTGATTAACCAGCCCAGTATAAAAGCACTGTGTTGTTGACCACCACCTTATCCATAAGAGGTCCCAAACGATTAGAGAGCACCCATAAAACCACCTTAGCAACAGTATGACACAGACTAATAGGCCGATAGTCCTTCAAAGTACGAGGTTCTTGGATTTTCGGAACAATTGTGATAAGTGTTCGATTTTAATCGGAAAAATTATCATCATCATTTAAAATCCGAAGCACAGTCTCCATCACATCCATCCCTATAAAGGACCAGGTTTTCGAAAAAATAGATTTGTAAACACATTAATTCCTGAAGCCTTAGAAGGATACATATCAAATAACGTCTTTTTAACCTCATCCACCGAGAAAGGTCGAGCAATAATAGCACTCTGATCCTCTAAAATGCAAGGTTGAATACCCTCCAGGACAGACATAATATATGCTGACGATGGATTAGACAAAGCAAAAAGCTCATGATAGAAACCCACCACAATTTCAGTCAAAGTAGACATACGTCGACTCCAATCACCATGTCAATAATAAACCAGAAATTACATTCCGACTCCACCGTTCATTTGTTGTAGCATGAAAGAAACCCGTATTCCAGTCTCACTGCTGCAACCAATTCACTCTAGCCCGTTGATGCCAATACTGATCTTCTTTCGTTACAAACATCTCAAGAGAACGCTGAAGATTACAAATCTCACTTGGAACAATTCCATTAGCACCTGGCCGAAGTGCCACATTAATTTTATTGCGCAAGTTTATAACCTCATTACGGCGCAATCTAAAAAGATTAGAAGACCAAGTTCAAAGAAAAGACAGTGTCCTCCTCAATTTGGAAAATAATTGCAAACTAGGGGATAGGGTTGTTAGGGTTATACTGTAAAGCATACTTTTAGGTGTTGTTTTGTATATATATCATTTCTTGCACTTTAAATGAGAATAAATTATCATTGTTTGCCTTAAACATTATGAATGTGATATATATTTATTGCATATTGTTTGAATACTTTACATTGTAGACAATGTGGTGTGTGGTAGATCACAGGATCACATTGTCAGATCCTCGTAATAAGTACAATAATTCAAAACTTAGATGGAATTGAACAACCTATTGGTAGAAGTTGATGTGTAAGGCTCGGATTGGTTTGTCTTGAAGAAGAGATTACACTAGTGCATTTGTTGCACTGAATTGGACCAACAGGGAGATAGTTTTTCTAGACTAACTTGATAGAAAAACTAGATCTCAGTGGTTATCGATTTCTTAATTTATATCACTTAATTGGGATTGATATAATTAATTAATGTTGCTTTGATTTATTTTGGACAAAGAGTCAATGGGACTCAATGCTCTATACTTTGGGCAATATTATTAATTATATGACAGATTGCTAAATTAATACAGAAAATCGTGTTTTGGTAAAACAAGTTGATTATGTCCCCTTGATGGGCTCAGAATGCTTACCATATCAAACATGTACAGTTGATTAACTTCCGATATGGTAATAATGTTGAGTTGTTTGTTCGCAAGGAATAAAAGATATTAATTAATTAAAGCATTCGATAGCCTAAATTAATTAATGGACATTGAATCTTAAACACCGAAAATAATAATCGGGAGCCATATTTCGTAATATAGATTAGAATTGGTAGTTCAGTGTTAATTCTACAGTAAAATGAATTAATATTAATCAGCTAGAATAATATTGATGGCTCAATATGGATATCTATGTCCATTGGGAGGCCCAATCTTATTCCTCCTAAAGGCCCCTTGAGTAGCCCAATAAAAGACCATTAACTGAGAAGATAAGGATTAATATGGAGTATGAGATAGAAAAAGGTATGGATAAATTTAATTCCAAAAAGGATAGGATTTTATCCATATTTTTCCTCTCCCAAGTAGGAGAGGATTTTGAAATCCCCTCTTTACTTGGAGGCCAAGTTTTCGGCCCCTACAACTATAAATAAGGACCCAATCTTGGTCCCCATATGTCATATGAGATGCATAATTGAGTGGTTGTTTTTTCATAGAAAATTAATCTTACCTCGAGTGTTAAAAAGTTCGTTTGATTTTCCACCAGATTAGCGAGCTTGGGCTTAAGGAATACTCAATAAGATCTTTGGGTTGAAAGATTAATTCTTTTCAATGGTGTATCTCCGATTCGAAGGTAAAAATATGATAATCTCTTAGTTCCGCATGTTTAGGGCTTTTTGTGTGATTACTTTTATTCAACTACATGAATTATGTGACTTGAATGTTTCATATCATCGTTATTTGATTATTGAAAATAGAAATTCAAATTACATCCCGATAGATCCTTGGCACAATCTCCGATTCCCCAACAACTAGTATCAGAGCCATTGATTCGAGCTTTGTAGTTTTGAATTTAATTTTCAAAAATCAAATTTATGTCTTAATTGAAATTGAATAGTAGAACTGTTAGATTTGTTTTGTAGGAATCCAATTATCATGGTTTTTTATGTATGTTTTATTTCATGTTGGATTGAATGTTTTTTTTTTTTAATTCGATTCATTCAGATTCATTTTTTTTTTTTTTTTACTTTGTGTATGAGGAATCTAGAAAATCTCATTGATCAAAATTACTAAGTCTATTATTTAATTTATTATGGATAATAAATAAATTAATATCCTCCATAACTGATTTGTTAAAGTGAATTTTTTGGCTGCACATTGCCATGCTCCTTCTCCCTAACGAATAAGCCAAAAACAGATTCACTAGAATAAATTTCATATGATAATCAGTGGCTATTTTAAGTGGCGATATGACCTTCCCAACGAAGGCTTATGCAAAACTGATTAATAATCATGTGTTAAATTATGGTTAATACTTAGATATAAAATTGATAAAATTTACTTCCACACAAAATCTCTGTCAATTTTATATGGCCAAGAATGAGCCGGCCATTAATTTGAGAATTAAAGGTTTGTAACTGTTTTTGTTTGTAACCTGCTTAAATGTATTTAAGTAAATGTTCACACTCAACGTGACTTGCTTGAATTATTTTAAGATGTTGGATGATGCATGTATATATCGTTTTGTGAGATGTTGATATATGACATGTGATTAATGTGATAATGTTTGTGTTAACTAGATATTGATATGAATGTATGTTTTATTCTCAGTTCAACATGTCAAGCTTTAATCCACTGTTTAACATACTCAAAGAAAACAAATTAGAAGGGAAGAATTATGTAGATTGGAAAGGAAACTTAATGATAGTCCTGACTGCTGAAGGACACAAGTTTGTACTTGATGAACCTAGACCAGGTGAGCCTACGGACGAAACTAGTGCTGAAGATAGGGAATATCGTAGATCCGATGAACTGGCTAGGTGCACTATTCTGGCTTCAATGTCAGATGTGTTGCAGTACCAACACCAAAGCACGGGAACCGCTGCAGTAATTATGATGAACCTTAATGAACTCTTCTCTCACCAAAATCGTACGGCTAGGCAAATGGCCATGCGGGATTTCTTATCGCAGAAAATTGCTGAAGAGACGCTCGTAAGGGATCACGTTCTCAAAATGATGGGATTCCTTAACAAGCTTGAGATTCTTAGTTCTGATTTCGCTGCAGATACCCAAGTCGACATCATACTCCATTCTCTGTCGAAAAGTTTTGAGCAGTTTAAGCTAAATTATACCATGAATGATCAAACTTATACGTTGACTTCGCTCATGTAAGCTTTGGTCGCGGCAGAGATGCTTATGGGGCTGAGAAGCCAAGCCTTGATGACTAGCAGTGCACCTTCCTCTTCTGCGCCGAAAGGCGAAAAGAAGAAGAAGAAAACTAAAAGTAAAAAACAAGCTGATCTCAAAGGTAAGGAAAAGAACCCAGCTAAAGGTGGTATTAAGAAGAAAACAAACATGGGAAAGTGTTTCAACTGCGGTCTAAAAGAACATTGGAGGGCGGACTGTCCCAGCCTAAAAAGGCAGGAAAACAAGATAAATCTCATGCACTAGTTATTGAAACTTTTTTAGCAGCATATTCTTCCCAACTATGGGTGGTGGACACAGGAGCCACTGGTCATGTTTGTTTCAATTCTTAGGGGTTCCAGCAAACCCGGAAACTTAGTGGGAGTGAGATAACCATCACCTTGGGCAATGATGCAAGAGTAGCAGTTGTTGCAGTGGAAAATGTGCACTTATCTTTTAGGTAAAAGACTTTAGTATTGAGAAATGCTCTTTTTATTTCAAGTTTTTGAAAGAATTTAATTTCAGTTTCAAAATTATTTTTTTATGGATATTCAGTTTCTTTTAATAAGAATATTATTATTACTCGTAATAATGAAGTTATCTATACTATTAATTGTGCACAACTCACAATCATATAAAATGTTTCATATAACACATCTATCGTTTCTAGAAAAAGAAAGTATTCTTCAAATATAAACGAAACACTTCTTTAGCATCTAAGTCTTGGTCGTCCTAATCTAAAAAGGATTCAAAGGTTGGTGAGTGACGGTTCGTTGGAATCACTCCAAGTAGAGCCGTTTCCAACATGCAAATCATGTTTAGAGGGTAAAATAACTAAGCGAGCATGTGGGGCTAAGGGAAATAGAGTCACTGAAGTGTTAGAACTTGTTCATACTGATGTATGTTGTCTAATGTCAATTCAAGCGCGAGGTGGTTTCGAGTATTTTGTTACTTATATCGAAGATTATTCAAGATATGGATACATTTTCCTTATGCGGCATAAGTCTGAAGTCTTTGATAAATTCAAAGAGTTTAAGGTTGAGGTAGAAAAACATAGGGAAAATAGTATCAAGTTTCTACGATCTGATCGTGAGGGCGAATACCTTAGCAATGAATTTTTGGGTTACTTATCAGAGCAAGGGATTGTATCCCAGTTAACTGCGCCCGCAATCCTGCAACAAAATGGGGTCGCAAAGCGAAGAAACAGAATTCTTTTGGAAATGGTAAGGTCTATGATGAGCTATTTTGACTTACCCAAATCATTTTGGGGTTATGTTTAGAAACAACACCTTACATTCTTAACTTAGTACCTACTAAATCAGTTCCGGAAACTCCCTCAGAATTATGGTCTGGGCGCAATCCCAATTTGAGACACATGAGAATCTGGGGATGTCCTGCATATGTATTGAATAAGGACGCTAATAAATTGGAACCTCGTTCAGAATTAAGGTTGTTTGTAGGTTATCCCAAAGGAACAAAAGTGGGTTTATTCTATAGTCTTAAGGATCAAAGGATCGTGGTAAGCACGCATTCTAAGTTCTTGGAAGAAGACTATATGAGTAACCGAAAGCTCAAGAGTAAGATTACCTTGAATGAATTACGAAGGAGCAATCCTATACCAATTGTACAATATGATATATCATGTGATACACAAACATAACCAGAACCTCGTCGTAGTGGGAGGGTTGTTCGCAGCCTGAGCGATTCATGTTCGTGAGAGAGTCTTCGAACTTGGTCCCTGGTGAAGATGAATCTGACCCCTGAACATACAACGAGGCAATCCAAGACAAGGATACAAGTTCTTGGCAAACTGCAATGGAAGCAGAAATGGGATCTATTGATTACTGTAAAGTGTGGGAGCTTGTTGAACCACCCAAAGGTGTAAAGCCCGTTGGATGCAAGTGGGTTTACAAGAGAAAGAGAGGAACTGACTGGAAGGTTGAAACCTTCAAGGCTGGGCTTGTGGTAAAATGGTATACTCAGAGAGAGGGAATCGATTATGAGGAAACCTCTTCGCCTGTAGCTATGCTTAAGTCAATCTGCATTCTCTTGTCGATAGCTGCGCACCTAAACTTCGAGGTTTGGCAAATGGATGTCAAGATAGATCAGCTGCCTTGCTTGAGGAAGAGTTTGACATATGTCAACCTGAAGGCTTTATTGAAAAAGGTCGAGAAAACCTTGTATACGAGCTTAAGAAGTCAATCTTATGGCCTAACACAAGCATCGCAAGCTTGGAACCAATGTTTTGATCAAGTAATATAATCTTATGGATTTGATCAGAATGAGTTTGAGAGTTGTGTTTATAGAAAGTGTGTCGGAAATGCTTTGGTATTCTTAATACTATACGTAGATGATATTCTGCTTATTGGAAACGATAAAATGATATTATCAGACGTAAGGGTGTGGTTATCAAAGTTGTTTGATATGAAGAACTTATGAGAGGCTGGTCATATCCTTGGAATCAAGATTATTCGAGATCTCCAGAAAAGGATGATATGATTATCTCAAGTCTCGTATATCGATATTGTGCTAAAACGATTCAGTGTGCAAGATGCCAAAAAGGGTTTAGTGCCTTTCAGGCATTGGATTCATCTATCAAAAGACATGTGTCCAAAGACACAAAAAGAGATAGAAGAGATGAGGAAGGTTCCATATGCTTCGGCAGTTGGAAGCCTCATGTATGTAATATTGTGCATGAGACTGGATAGAAGCTATGCAGTGAGCATGGTACCAAGATATCAAGTAACCCGAGCAAGGAGCATTGGACTGCGGTTAAGAACATTCTGAAGTATTTGAAAAGAACTCGAGATAGAATGTTAGTCTTTCAATCGGACGGTTTATGCCCTGTGGGTTACACGGACTCAGATTTCCAATAAGACATAGACTCCAGAAAATCTACCTCAGGAAGTGTGTTATCCTAGGAGGTGGAGTCTTCACATGGAGAAGTGTAAAGTAGAAATGCATTGCTAACTCTAGCATGGAAGCCAAGTACGTCGCTGCTTGTGAAGCAGCGAAAGAGGCGGTTTACCTTAATAACTTCTTAGTGGACTTAGATATGATTCCAAATTTGTCCAAAATCATCACAATAAAATGATGCGAGTGTTGTTGCAAATTCAAAGAAACCACGAGCCCACAAAGCGAGCAAACATATTGAAAGAAAATATCATCTCATACGAGAAATCTTTAAGATTGGAGACATAGTGGTGGCAAAGATAGCATCGGAGGACAACCTAGCAGATCCTTACACAAAGAGTCTGTCTCAGAATACATTCGAGAAACATGTGGAAGGAACGGGAGTCAAGTGTGTTACCACGCTACTTTAAGTATAAATGAGATAATAATTAGGACATGTTGCAGTATACTTAAAAGCAGACTTTAAGTATAAGTGGGAGATTGTTCAGGTTATACTGTAAAGCATGTTTTTAAGTGTTGCTTTGTATATATATTGTTCCTTGCACTCTAAATGAGAATAAATTATCGATGTTTGCCTTAAATTTATAAATATTATATATATTTATTGCATATTGTTTAAATACTTTACATTGTAGACAATGTGGTGTGTGGTATATCACCGAAGATCATATTGCCAGTTCCTTGTAACAAGTACAATAATTCACAATTTAGATTGAATAGAACAATCCATTTGTAGAAGTTGATGTGTAAGACTCGGATTGGTTTGTCTTGAACAAGAGATTACACTAGTGCATTTGTTGCACTTAATTGGATCAACAGCGAGATAGTTTTTCTAGACTGACTTGATAGAAAAACTGAATCTCAGTGGTTATTGATTTCTTAATTTATGTCACTTAATTGGGATTGTATATAATTAATTAATGTTGCTTCGATTTATTTTGGGCAAAGAGTCAATGGGACTCAATGCTCTATATTTTGGCAATATTATTAATTATATGACAGATTGCTAAATTAATACAGAAAATCGTGTTTTGATAAAACAAGTTGATTATGTCCTCTTGATGGGTTCAGAATGTTTATCATATCAAACATGTACAATGGAGTAACTTCCGATATGATAATAATGTTGAGTTGTTTGTTCTCAAGGAATAAAAGATATTAATTAATTAAGAGTGGGTCTTGTGTGCAACAAACACACAATAGCACTATTGTGCACTTGTTAGGGCCCACTCATCAATTTAACCCACTAGTTAAAAATTAGCCCATTAAGTTAAAACAAAAAACTGTAAAAAAAAAAGCCCATATTGTTACATATTCAGCCGCGACTTCTTCTCCCTGACTTCTTCTCCAGCCGCGACTTCTTCTCCCCATTCCCTCCGTCACGCCGCCGCCTCGTTCAGTTAGCGCCACCGTCTTGTTCAGTTTGCACCGTCGCCTCGCGAAGTTCGCGCCTCCGCATCGGAAAATCAGCACCTATCTTCTCGCGAAATCAGCTATAAGAAATTTGTACAATTCTCTTTCTTCTTCTACATTTTAAATTCTGTGTTTGTATTAATTTCTTTATGAATTCCAACGACAAGAACAAGAGAATAGCATGAATCAAGCGAATAGCATGAAACTTGTATATGGATTCTGTAAATTTTGATAATAGTATTTCTCAATTTTTTGGATTGATTTCTCGATTTAATTTGTTTGTTGCATTGATTTCTTAACACTTCGGTTCTGATGCTTGGAATATGCAGTTCAGACTATATACTTTAACTTTGTACTATGCTTTTAGAAATTTCAGTTTTGATTAGTAATAGTGGTGTTTTGATTAGCATGAAACAGGGCATTTTGAATTAATGTTTGACTGACATAGTATATTTTATTATAAATAATAGTATACTTTTATTCGAATGACAGTATATGTTATCTGCTCACTTTTTTTTAACAGACTGTGCAAATGATACTTGGAATATGCAGTTCGTATTATCTTGATTCTGTCAGTTCTCGTCTCATTTATTAACCTTTCAATATTATATTGTACTATACAAAATGTTGTGCATGGTAAACATTGTATACGTTAATGTTGCTTATTTTCTGATTTTTAACAGAAAAAGTAAAAGAATCAATGGATATTGAACTACATAGTGATAAAGTAAGGCAAGGAAATCACCAAGGTAACATTTTGAAAAAAATGTTCTTTAATATGTAAACATAAAATATATACATTTAAAAAATGTTTCATGTTTTCTGTTTTTGATGCAAACTTGATTGAAAATGAGCTTCAAACTAAAACATTAAGTTCAATACAACTACACCCCACCTTGAGCTTAGATGATGGATTGAACAACAATGAAGGTAAAAAGAAGGAAATAAATGTACCTTATTTTTTTCACATACATAGTATAGGTTATTTTTTCCAACAAAGTTGTTTAGCATCTGACTTTTTCCATAATCTTTAGTAGAAGTATTGAAAGAAACACTTGATATTGAAGTGTTCGATGATAACGTGGGGCAAGAAATCCATCAAGGTAACATTTTCAAACAATTGATGTCGAATAATTTTTAAATATAAATTATAAATATTGACGTCAAACTTGTTTCATGTTTTTAGTTTCAGATTCGAACCTGATTGAAATTGAGGTTGAAACTCAAACATTGAGTTCAGAAGAAATCCATACCACATTGAGCTTAGATGATGGTTCGAACATCAACGAAGGTAACTATAAAAACATGCATATGAATTAATGTTTGACAGACTGTGCAAATGAATTAATGTTTGACTAACATAGTATACTTTATTATAAATAATAGTATATTGTTAGTTGCATAACAGTATATGTTATCTGCTCACTTTTTTTTGACAGACTGTGCAAATGAAACGATAGATGTTTCTGGTTCACTACTTGGGTTTCAGAGAAGCACAATCCTTGAAATGTATGATTTGTATTGCACGCATGCTCGTATCTTGGGTTTCAGTGTTCGAAAGTCAAACAATCGATTCTCATCTAAAGGAGATATCTTGGGAAAATTGTTTGTGTGTTCCAAGGCTGGGGGAAAGAAAATAAATTTAGAGGAAAAGAGGAAAAGGAAACCAAGCATCAGAACAAATTGTGAGGCCTCTATGAGAGTTTTAAAGAATGAAGCGGGGCAATTTGAAGTTGTGAAACATTGTATGATTCACAATCATGAACTAACTAGGCCAGAACTCAACCACTTACATCGTTCTGAGAGGAAAATCACAAATGAGAAGGCAGAAATGATAGAAAGTATGGTTACTTCTGGAATAAAGCCAATGGATTCTTACAGATATATGGTTTATGAAGCTGGTGGAGAAGAGGGTGTTGGGCACACCATGAAAGATCACTTGAACTTCGTTAGCCGAATGAAAATGGAAGCAATAGAAGGAGGGGATGCCGAAACTGTGGTAGATATTATACAAGAGGAAAATCAAGAAGATGTTGATTTTTTTTACAAAGTGAAGTTGAAAGATGGAAGATTATGCAAAATCTTTTGGAGAGATGGTATGATGATGGAAGATTTTAGTGTATACGGAGATGTTCTAATATTTGACACAACATACCGAACAAATAAGTACAACTTAATATGCGCTCCTTTTATAGGCATAAACAATCATTGGAAGAATGTGATGTTTGGTTGTGCTTTTCTATCAGATGAAAAATTGGAGTCATTTGAGTGGCTTTTCACAGAATTTAAGAAATCAATGAGGGGGAAATCTCCAGTAACAATATTCACAGATCAAGATTTTGCAATTGCAAAAGCAATTGAAAAGGTACACAAGTCTTATCACTAAAGTCATACTGTTTTAGTATTCCTTGTATACTATGACTTCTATAAACATATACTATGTGTGTTTCATAACTATATTATAAACTTTCATCTATAGACATATTATGCATCCACAAACAAAAATATGTACTATACTGTTTTAAACATATACTACAGTGTTTCTGAAAATATACTGTGTCAAGTTTATAATATTTCTAGTAACTGGCTTACTTATAATTTTCAACCTCCATTGCAGGTTTTTCTTGATACAAGACATCGCCTTTGTCAATGGCATCTTTACCAAAATGCAATAACAAGGTTTGCACGTCTAAAAAGTAGTAGCAGTTTCAAGGATGAATTCACAAAGTGCTTGTCAGGGTGTGTTGATGAAGTTGAATTTGAAACATGTTGGGAAAATATGATATCAACATATGGACTTCAGCAAAATGATTGGTTTGCAAGATTGTACAGCTTAAAAGACAAGTGGTGCACTGCATTGAGCAAAGATTTCTTTTCAGCTGGAATACTATCTTCTCAAAGAAGTGAAAGCACAAACAGAGTAATATCATTCAATGCAAAGAAGACAGCATCCTTGACTGATTTCTATGGCATCTTCAAAGAAATCGTGAAGCGTTGGCGGAGCACAGAAAAACTTGATGAGTTCACATGTGCAACATCAAAGCCTTCCTCAAATTTGGACATGACAGGGATCATAAAACAAGCTTCAGAGGTATATACTACAAAAATTTTCAAAGATTTTGAAGAAGAATTCAGAAAATGCATTTCAAGTTACTCAATTCTTGTTGGATGCCAAGATAGTACAATGATTTATCATGTTTCATCCCATATGGTTGACAATAAGAAAAGCATAGTAATATATGACAGAAGCATGGATTTAATTTCTTGTACTTGCAAGAAATTTGAGGAGTGTGGAATTCTATGTTACCATTGCTTGAGAGTATTGCATATAAATTCTGTCCAAAGTATTCTAGAGATCTACATAAAAGAAAGATGGACAAAAATGGCAAAATCAACCATTTGGGAGAAAAACAGCAAGTCAAATCCAGCCATTGAAGCACATCAAGTAACCATCCAATGGAGACATCAATTGGTACGTAATTACTACAACTTGATATTGAAAAGCCAACAACATGAGGAAACAAGAAGAATCATGGAAGAAGGGTATGTGAGAGATAAGGAAGCTATTGATGCTTTCTTAGACAATTCAGAGCCAACAGAACCCACAGAATCATCTAATACCATCCTTGATCCACCTCAATCAAATACAAAAGGGAGGAAAGCACAAAGGGCGAAGTCTCAACTTGAAAGACGAAGGAAGAAGAAAGCAAGAGAACCAACTCAAATCAAGAACAATGAATTCGGTTCAAAAACGCCCAATGTCCGTATCATTTAGTTATATGTATTGAATATATCTCTTTTAGTAATATTGTTAAACTAATGACATTATTATTCTATTCAGTAATAGTATATGTTATGCTTTCTCACATTATATGTTGCATTATGTTTTAAAGCCTCACAGTATATATAATGTTGTGTCGTAGTATATGCCCAAATGATAAACAGTATATTTATTTTTTATAATTCGATATAATTATTTTATTTTTGTATAATTCGATATATAAATTTTTCCATTATTCTTGTCTTATGGAATACATAATATTACTTAAATAGTACATTCATCTACTAATATGCGAACAATAAAGTCGACGAACCAAAACCCGATCAAAGATTTGTTCAATATAACCAAAATTTTTCCTTACAGTACATATCATTTTGCCTGATAATATACATCATTTTTCCTGATAGTAGATATCACTTTGCGTGATAATATATTTTTAATATACTAACTTTTCTTTGTTTATTTAATATACTACCTTTTCTTCAAATACCATTATTGTTACTCATCAATTATTTTTGAAGCCTCGCAGTGTATTTAATATTTAAACATAGTATATGTTATAGTATCTGACAGTATACGTAAAAAGCCAGAAACCCCAATAACGATTTCATTTTGCCTAATAGTACATTTCATTTTGCCTCATGATATACATCATATAACCTGATAGTACATATCATTTTGCGTGATATCATATCTTACAGTACACGTAACTGTACCAAAACATGTGCAAACTTATACCAAAGCATATGCAAAATCATATCAAAATTCATCAAAATTCACATATCCAAAATATATAGCAAAACTTATCCAACATTGTACCAAAACATCATCAAAATACACACATTCAAGACATATGAACAACGTATAGAAACTTTACGAAAACATATGTTCTATTACAATATTTGCCCGCCTCCAATCAATCCACATCACTCCCCGCCTTTCTTTTTACCTTTAAATGTCTTCTTTTTATTTCGAGGATTCCTAGCAACAGCTTTACCTCTTTCAGCAGCAGATTTTTTCTTTTTTTCGGCAATTCTTGCAATCATATCCGCCTTTCCATTGATAAAATTTTGCACATCTCGAAGAAGTTCTTGTTTTCTTTCATTTAGTGGTGATAGAACAATCTTAACACAAAATTCACCTCGCAAAGCACGACGGACATCAGCCTAAAATAAAAATAAAATAAGATTAATAATAGCAAGAGTCATCAAAACAAAATAAAGGAATGAGTTAAAAAATAAATAGAGAATTACCTTGACCAAATTGGGTTCATGATATACAAGACCATCAAACTTCATCATATGATGCATCATGTAAATAGCACAATCTTGATCATGCCTCTTTGTTTGCCACTTAAATTGCACATTATCGAACCCATAGTTCAAAATTTCATTGGCTTTAGAATGTCCAATTCGATCAAGCAATTTTGAAATATGACATTGCTATAAAAAGAATAAAATAGAAATGGATTAGAATAAAACACATGAAGTAGACAGACTATAACTCTGAAAATTATATACTAATATGTTTTATAGACAGACTATAACTCTGAAAATTATATACTAACATGTTTTATATAATGTACTGTAGTAAATAAAAAAACTATTGTCTTACCAATAATGTTGCAGCTTCAAAGAAGACATTGTCATCACCTTCATACTTACGATTGTCCAAATAATGGAACTTCAAATCAACAAAATTAACGACAACACAAGCATAATGTGCTCCAAGAAGAAACGGGACAAAAATCTACAACATAAATAATAGGTTAGGTTATACTAAAACAACTAAACAATAAAAAAAACTAATTAAGATACAACTAACCATATCAACATTTTTTAACAAATTTATATTCCCTCGAGCACACAATTCCAAAGAATTTATTATTTCATTTTCATTCTCTCCTGCTTCACCAACACCTTCAATCAATCTCCTCAATGAATCCTATTAAAAAAAAATTTAAAATTATAATTACTCAAATAGATAAATAATAGATACGTAATTTTCAACTTACAGTATGCTCGGTATTAAAAATAAACCGGCTTCGTCGATTTGCATCCCCTTCTCCACGATTAATCATCAAACTCCATGTATCAACTATAGACTTGAAAACTTGATTTAATGGATTCAAACAAATCATATCTTGCTTGGGAACAATATGAGTGTTCCCATTCCTAAAGCAAACAGTGCTGCAAAAGAAAACATATACTGTGTCACTAATAAGCTAATACTATAAATTGAAATTAAATATACTAAAACAAAAAAAAAAAAAAAAAAAAAAAAAACTTACATATCCTTCTCAGGTTCCTCACTAAACAAGCAATAGTCAATGATTTCTTTGTGCTTTCGATCCATCGAAGAGAACAAGTGATTGAATGAAACTAAAAGTTCAGACACATATTCACAATTCTCATCAAATTTCAATGAATTGAAATCCAAATCAACTGCTGCATCCTTTTTCCTTACACTGACAGAATTCAGTGCCTCATCTAATTCTTTAGCCGATGCAGGTTCATCATCAACTTCCACTCCTTCTCTAGCTTTTCCGACCTTGGGTGATGGGGTAAGAATGTCAAATGTCGGTCCATCAAAATCCATCTTCTTAAAACTCATAAAATTATTGACAACATCGTCAATAATTTTATGCACTTTTTCATCCGACCAAAATTTCTGGGAATCAAAGTTTTTGGGGGTTGAAGAATTCCCAGCTTCATCTACTGAACTTTTCTTAATTTCCAACAATTTTGTCATGTAATAGTTGGAAACAATTGAAACATCCCTCTTAAAATATAGAAGAATTTCATGAAGCGGCTGCAAACAATACAATAATTATATCACATAAAAGAACATATACTATATATAAAAAACATGAATAAATAAAAACAATACTTACATCAGTAGCTACAGCTTGAATTTCAGAATTCTTCAATTCTGTGTTTGGGACAGAAAAGGTAATGTATTCCGACTCATCAACATTACTTTTTTCCTTCCTACCATCAGTTTCAACACCATTTCCCTTTCCCCGATTACTTCTAGACCCCACCTTAGTTCTAGATATTGGATATTTATCCACAATTAAATCACCATCACCGTATCTCTTTGCTTTGGACTCTTGACTACACCTCATGGACAAATTCTTGTCATTCCAATGACGGATAAGTGGTAAAGAGCATGGCTCAGCCAAACCATGCCACTTCACCCTGTGAAGATACATGATTTGCAATAGAAATGTGCAACCAC
This sequence comes from Ajuga chamaepitys, assembly GCA_958295605.1. NCBI lineage: Eukaryota > Viridiplantae > Streptophyta > Magnoliopsida > Lamiales > Lamiaceae > Ajuga > Ajuga chamaepitys. The sequence continues at coordinate 29,337,578 of OY282498.1, forward strand.
CTACATAAGCACCCCGACACTTCATATACTTATTGACAGACAAGCACAGTCTATCAATAACATATGTACACCAATCCAACTTTGGAATCAGAGTCACATCCTCGGTGGCTTTTAAAACACCAATAGTCAACAACCTATTTGGTGCTGGGGCCAAGAAAGAACAAACAGCATATAACAAAAAAATTCTTTTAAAATCATCTCCTCCATTACTCAACCTCTCAACAAATAAAACTTCTAACTTACTCAACAATACACTAGAAGCTATACCATACTCAGTTTCAAGCCTAGAAACAAGTGCAGGGCTCTCTTTTGAAAACCCATAGATTGGGACCTCAACTCCCTCATTCCTAGGAATCATAAATGCATCATATACATCATCAGCTGTCACAAGAAATTTCCTAAAATCATCAATTCTTATCATCCTACTACTAGGATCAAAATTGTCTACTAACCAATCCAACATCCCTACATGGCGATTATTGCTGATATTTATATGAAGCAATCCCCCAAAGCCCATACTTTCTACATCCCTTCTTTGAGCATCCGTCAACTTACCTATGACCTTAAATAAGCCATTTGGTCTACATTGGAAAGTTAAACCCCTGCAATTTTAAAAAGGAATAAATTGTTAATTACAAATGAAAATGATAAAAACATCTACGTAAAATAAAGACTGTAGTATAGCTTAATATTGAATATACTGTTAATTATAATACACATATACTATCAGGCAAACTGATATGTACTATCAGCTAAAATCATATATACTATCACGCAAAATCTTATATGCTATCAGGCAAAATCATATATACTATCAGACAAAATCTTACATACTACCCGGCAAAAACATATATACTATCAGGCAAAATGATATGTACTATCAGGAAAATCATATATACAATCAGGCAAACACAATTGAACCAGAAAAACAGGGCAGTATATAACAAACACAATACTTTACAAATATAAAAATACACATACTATATGTTAAAATCTTTACACTATACAGTTTTCAAAGATATACTATATAAACAACAATAGATAACACAAAACTAGACACTAAATTACCTTGGTTTTTCATCTTCAGCTTCATCAATATTAACATATTTTCCTTCATCTTTCTTTCTCTTTCCATCTTCACCTTGCACAAATTTCCCTTTTGCTTTATTTTTCTTCTTAGTTTGTTCCTCAACACATTGCCCTTCACCCCTTTCTTTCCTCTTCTTATTCTTTTGAGGGCTGTCAACAAAATCACTACTAACATTGCCCTCAACAACCAATTTCTCTTGTGAACCTTCTCCACGAGATCCAATACGAGCCTTCTTCTTTTCACAAACTTTCTCCTTGACAACTTTTACATCAACACCCTTAGTCTTGGACTTCATACTCCTTTTCTCAGCAGAATCAATACTAACATTGCCCTCACTAACCAATTTCTCTTGTGAACCTTGTCCCCGAGATCCAATAGGAGTCTTTTTCTATTCAGAAACTTTCTCCTTGACAACTTTTACAGCAGAAACTTTAGTCTTGGACTTCACACTCCCTTTCTCGGCAGATTCAATACTACTCTTCTCCTTACCAATTGATTTCTCCTTTGAAGGACTTCCACCAGTTCCCTTCTTACTCGTTCTTAATAATTTGGCAGAATCTTCAATACTTTTAGCAACAGTGGATCTAAGAACCTTTTTCTTAATTCTAGGAGGTTTACGAATCATTTGCTTAAAACGGCCCACTTTCTTCGGTGGTTCATTAGATTTTTCTTCCCTTTCAAGGTCAAAAATATAAACCTGTTACATAAAAATAATAACATCAATATTTCATCCAACCTAAACTACAAGAAAATTTCATATTGCTCAACTTAAACAAAACTATATTTTTTATGGTGGAGGAAAGATGTTTGAACCGAATCTAAGCAAGAAAATTTCATATTGCTCATGTTAATTATTAACTATTACAGTTCTTCACATCAAGTTTTGAACATCACTTTGGGTCAGTCAACTAAATGCAGGTTCGAGATCAGACTGAAGACAAATTGGAAGATACAAAAGATGATTATTACATGAAACTTCACAGTACCATAATATACACAAAACGCAGTAGCATAATTGTTCTGTATAACAGTTTTTCAAGAAACAATCCTCAACCAGACATTGTGAACAGATTAACCAATATTTTAACAACTTAAGAGTATGAAATTTAAAATTAATTTCAAAGTCATTAATGTGTGTGGTGCATGTGGAGTAAGCATATAAACAAAAACATCATTTAGTTATATTCCTAACCATGCATCTGTGTAAATGATTTCTCCACAACAATGCACAACAATGGATGCTTTAGCACTATCCACAACAATGATTTCTCCAACAGCAGAAAGAGGTAAATGAAGAAACCATTCTTCTTGTGTAAATATACACACAAAAATGATCTGTTGTCAAACAATCGTAGGGTAAGACACAAAGACTGTTCTATAGGAACTTTGTTCATACATGTAACATTTCGTGCAATTTACAACGCTGGTAAATGGAAGACTGATTGTGGAGTCCAAAAAGATGAAAAAGCGAAAAATGATCAAATATTGGTTATTGTGAACAGATTAAAATATCACAAAATTCACAAAATATATAACCCCACTCTCAATACATTTATACTATACCTGAATTCGACTGCGATTCGACTGCGAGTCCTCCGATTGCGATCCAACTCCGCTTTCAGACAATCGAACACTCGAAAGAAAAAACAGGGCATTCAAAATTAGAGCATTCAAATCATAAACAAGAGACTAAAATGAAAACGAAAATCTAAAACATGCACATAGTAAATAACGTACATAGAAAGCCCTAAACTTCGAAAATAAATTGTGGGCTCAGGAATCGCAAACACTGAACCAACTCCAAAAACCTACGCCCTAAACTTCGAAAAACCACAAAATATGCGTCGGAATCAACATAAAGCAACTTCGAAACACCAAGATGAATGAGCAGCGAGAAGAAAAGCAGCGCGAAGAAACGTCGGCGAAGAAGAACAGCGGAGAAGAAGCGCGAGGAAGAAGAAGAGGGGCGCGGCTGTAAAATTTTCAAACATAGTTAGGGTAAAAACTGCACTTTCACTAAGGGTAAAAAACGGACCGGTTCGGACCGGTCTGGACCGGTTCGGACCGGTCTGGACCAGCGAAAATTAAAAATAAACCGGCAAGTGCACAATAGTGCTATTGTGTGTTGGGTGCACACAAGTTTTTGCCATTAATTAAAGCATTCGGTAGCTTAAATTAATTAATGGACATTGAATCTTAAACACGAAAAATAATAACCGGGAGCCATATTTCGTAATATAGATTAGGATGGGCAGTTCAATATTAATTCTATAGTGGAATGAATTATTATTGATCAGCTAGATAATATTCATGGCTCAATAAGGATATCTAGGTTCATTGGGAGGCCCAATCCTATTCTTCTAAAGGCCCCTTGAGTAGCCGAATAAACGTCCATTAACTGAGAGGATAAGGATTAATATGGAGTAGGAGATAGGAAAAGATATGGATAAATCTAATTCCAAAGGGGATAGAATTTTATCCATATTTTTCCTCTCCCAAGAGGATTTTGAAATCCCCTCTTTACTTGGAGGCCAAGTTTTGGACCACTACAACTATAAATAAGGGCCAAAATTTGGTCCCCATAAGAAATATGAGATGCATAATTGAGTGGCTGTTTTTTCATACAAAATTAATCCTTCCTCGACTGTTAAAAATATCGTTTGATTTTTCATCGACTTAGCGAGCTTGGACTTAGGGAATATGCTAGAAGATATTTGGGTTGAAAAATTAATTCTTCTCAACGGTATCTCTCCGATTCGAAGGTAAAAATACGATAATCCCTTAGTTCTGCATGTTTAGGGCTCGTTGTATGATTACTTTTATTCAACTACATGAATTATGTGATTTTTTTTAATGTTTCATATCATCATTATTTGATTATTGAAAATAGAAATTCAAATTACATCCTGAATGAATCATTGGCACAATCTCTGATTTCCCAACAAGGGCACACTAGAAAGTCTCCAAATTGCTCATACAATCCTCTTCAAGAAGCCATTTATGTTCAAAGGAAAACATGGCTTAGGTACGGAGCAAACGGGCCGGGTCAGTGCATTGCAAAGTAAGACAGAAGGGTCTATGATCCGATCCATAGAAATCAAGATTAAAAACAGAAGACATGGGAAGTAAATTCTTCCATGACAATGAAGCTACAAACCTATCTAATCTTTCCAAAATCATACCACCATCATGTCTCCAGGAAAACCAAGTGAAAAACTCGCCAGAGCACTCTAAATCTTGTACCCCAATATCAAAGAGAGTATTGAAGGACAAATTCATCTGTGAAGCCGGACGAAAAGCCCCCCCAAATTTTTCCTTGTCAAAAAGAACCTCATTAAAATCACCCCCAATCACCCAAGGTAAATGGCTGAGCTCAGCAATAGCAAAAAACCGTCTCAAAAGTAACAGGATTGTGCATGCAGATGGATACAAGGATTACTATAAAAATCAATGAAACACCAACAAGCATTCAAATATTTAATACAAGAATCAATATGGCCCTTAGAGTACAAACAAATATCCACGGTTACATCATTTTTCCAAAAAAACTATTAATCCACCACTAAGACCCATTGGGTCTACACAAAATATTCCACTAAAATGCAAAGAAGCACGAAGTCTATTACAAGCAAACTGCGAGAGCCTCGGCTCACAAATAAAACAGGATAATAGGATTTTTATCAGCAACCAGATGTTGTAGATGAGGGAATCATGCCGGTTCCCAAGCCCGTGAGCATTCCAGACGATGCAACTCATGGTGAACGGGTGACAAATCAAGAGAAGAAGAAACACCAATCGAAACAAGACGTAATCTCTTCTCTGAGTCAACACCCAACACATCTTCGTCCAAGAAATGATTCTGCCCCTTAGCTAAACACACATCCGACCCACCAAGGTGAGACGGCAGAACCTGTCTACCACCACCGCGTGGCCAACCTCTTCTCCCAATAACCACGATGCAAATGGCAAGAAACAACCCCAACATGTACATGTGAGTCATTACTCACCACTCCACCACGGGACAACTCAGCAGAATGACCAACTTGAAAGACCAAAGCACATCCAATTTCCCATGCAAAACCCCAACACTCTCACTCCCTGAATCCACAAGATTAGTGGGAAAAATAAACCAACTAAAGGGCCCGATTCCAAACAGAGATCAGCAGGGTCTGTATTATTATGCCTGAACAAAGCCAAATCACCCCTCTCCAACACAGCCTCGTGAGATGAGGCTTGAGAAGTTCCCCCGTCCATTGATCGTCTATCCAAAACACCTCCTGATCGAGAGCCTTGCCCTAACAAGCTCTCTACAGTTCCTAAAGTAGATAAATAATTACCATCAACCCTCAAACAACCTCACATTATCAACATTCACAACATCACCATGACCCAACTCATTAATTCTCCACAAGATTAGTGGGAAAAATAAACCAACTAAAGGGCCCGATTCCAAACAGAGGTCAGCAGGGCCTGTATTCTTATGCCTGAACAAAGCCAAATCACCCCTCTCCAACACAGCCTCATGAGATGAGGCTTGAGAAGTTCCCCCGTCCATTGATCGTCTATCCAAAACACCTCCTGAGCGAGAGCCTTGCCCTAACAAGCTCTCTACAGTTCCTAAAGTAGATAAATACTTACCATCAACCCTCAAACAATCTCACATTATCAACATTCACAACATCACCATGACCTAACTGACAATCCCGCTCCACATGCGAAAGTAGACCTTACTTATAGCAATATTCCGATAATTTTTCGTAACGGCATAACACAGTATCCCTCGACTCTTGAAGACAAACAGGCATACCACGACATAGGGGTTCAGAAACGTCCAACAAAATATGTACCCAGAGATATTTACCAACAACTCTAGGGGGCTGAACTTCCAGAACGCGACCAATTTTACTCCCAATAGAACACCCAATCGATTCCGCCATAAAGCGAAATTGAAGGTCATGTAGTTGGACCCAGAAAGGAACATTAGAAATGATAAGATTTTCAGGTTTCTGATTTAAATCCAAATGAGTCAATCCAAGCAAAGCCACGTGAAAATTCCACAGTTGATTGCGCAAAACTCGATTGCATTCAATAGGATCACCAAATTTAAAAGCATACATCTCCCTGCCAACAGAAGCAACCTCAAGCGAGCCGTCCAAATGCCAAATATGCCACATAGCCAGTCCGGCACCCGATCACCCGGTTCATGCCAATATAAACATCGTTGTACTATCCTCCCCCGTCGTGTCGACAACCACTTCAGTGGCCTCCGCCTCTGAGAGATTCAAATCGGACCACATGTCCTCCAAAAAGTAATATCATTTAAAGTCATAGTAACAAGCCGGAAGCAATAAAACACCCACAGACAGCCAATATAAAGCACCAAGGTTGTAAAATTGACAGAAAGTGAAACAACTATCAACAAGTATTTAAGAATTCAGAGAAAATGACGAGAAAAGCCTGAAAGAAGGCAGGAAATCACGCCGATAAAGCATAGAAGATGACTCACAGAGGGAAGGAAACCCTAAGGAGACGATTTTTTGTCGCAATGTTTTTTAAATCTTTTCATTCTATAATTTCCATATCATCAGACTATTAAAACCTCTCGGCCCATTTTTTTCACCCGAACTTCATCGATTTTTCACCGATTCCGGTGACAAGGTATGTCCCTCTCTTATTCAGTTGGTCGCACTCTCCTCCCTCTTCCGTCCCTTTGATTCTCGTAGTGCATTTGTGATTTCAATACTTTTTTCTATCCAGTGGGCTTTGAAAATCTTCTCCGATAGCCCATGAGTGGCTGAATTCCATTGTAGTTAGCGCCTCTGGTATTACCAGAACTAAGGAGAAAAAAATTAAAATATAATCTTAAAATTCGAAAAAGAAATAAAGGAAAAATAAAAAATGCAATCTTCAAAGAGTGATGGGTTTAGTTACGGGCAGTATACATATACATACAACAACAGTGTTTCAATTACAGCTTCTTCAGAACTCCTCTTTCTGCCCACACCTGGGCTAAAAATAATCCACTTTAAGCAAGAATGTTAGTGAGGCACGCAAATCAACGATATGTAAAATCAAAGGAGAAGTCTGTATTTTACCTGTTTCACTATTCTTCATCGTCGCGGCATGCCCGTCGTCAGAACATGAAAAGTGATAATGAATTCAAACACAGGAAAATTGGAGAAAATACCATGTATGTTCCAATATTTATCAATATATCCTTCAAGTTTTTAATTTTTAATTAATACATTGAATATTGCAAAAAAATTGGTAAAAATCTCTTGTTACCTACTATTGCAAGTAAACCAACAGATAAAATAATGATGTATCGATGAATAGCAGGTGTGAGGTCTATGTGACTTTATTTTTCTGATGTATCCTTAACATACACTTTTAACATTATGAGAATTATAGAAATAGAAAAATTCAAAAATAAAATTGAAAAGATAATGCAATTTTGAATAAATTAATGAAAAAAACATAAAAAGAATAAATAAAATAAAATCGAAAAATTAATATACCAAATACTTGGTGTATACCAACCGAAATACCATAATTTCCTAGAAGACATGCGGTCGGCATACTACTGAATTCTATAAAAGGATGCAGGTAGATGTTACTACAAGACTAAAATGCCTAGTTGATCAAAATATTACTTTTTTACTGACCTTGAACAATGTATTGCACATGTAATTTTTTTACGTTTAAACTAACAATGTAAGATATATACTAATCCGTGACGAACACAAAAATTTAGTTGATGGGGTCCATTTATAAATGGATCTAGGAGTTCGTCTCACTGGATAATTTTTTAATTTATTTTTACTATGCTCTAATAGGATGTAGCAATTTTTTACCAAATAGGGGACAAATTCGGAGTAGGTTAGTAATTACTTTTTTTTTTATGTTTGGCTCTAAGCTTAAAAATTGGATAAATTACATATGTTACTAGCCAAGTCGCATGAACCTTTCAATATAATATAATGCATGCCCTTAGTCACTTTCCACTCTATGGTGATCTGGTATTAAACAGTTTCAAGTGAAAACAATGACGGTACCTGCTTCAAGACTCAATCTCCATTTTGCTTGCCAGACAGTCATAAGACAATAAATCATATCCACTTGACTAACTTCTTCTGTCACTCATATCAAGAATCCTGGAGGTAACAGTTGAATCATTTCAATGCGAGTAGTCTCATCTGCCACCTTCCCAAGTACATCAAATAGCAAGGCCAAGAGGAAATGGGTCTTAGTACCCATGTCATAACAAAATACCCCTATTTTACTTATTTCACTTTATACTTGACAAAATACCCTTTTATGAAGCAAACTACCCATTTTGCCCTTGAGTATTAAAAAAAAAAAAAAAAAAAAAATAGAAAAATTCATTTCAATTCAGATTTTATAATTTGAATTTTGGTGAAGTCCAAACAAAATTTTGAAATCAAATTTTAAGTCCTAATTAATTATCACAATTTAATAAATTGACCCTATAAATCAAACAATCATGCAACATCCGATCCGAACGTAAAAATGGTATCAGAGCCCTAGGTTTATTTAAGAAAGTCATGAATTTATTTATTATGTTACGTACTATCCTAACGGAGGAGACCTACGAGTGAATATGAATCCGAACGAAAGTTCGAGAGAAAATACTCTACAGGAATACTTGAGTGAGGACTCAAGTAATCAGGAATATTTCCAGAATTTGGAAAGACAGAGACAAGAATTCATTGGAGAATTTCTCCGAAGAATTGATCAGAGGATTGAAAGAATTAAGAAACTCAACCACGAGTTTCGACAGCCTTTCAAGACGCCAAGCGCTGATGAATCGAGAGAAGAGATCAGACGAAAGACCCTTAACCAGGAAATTCTTGTTGAAGGGAATGTAGCTGAGCTCATCCATTTCACCAGCACCCATGGACGATTTCCTACCAAGGAAATTTGGAGAAGGAGGCCAAATCAGTCCCCATCGGATATCCAGAAACCTCACCTACATTTCTGGAAAAAATCATGAAGGGACCGAATTGGGAAGAAGTGAGCGGAGAGAAATCTAAGATTTCAGATCTTAGAGAAATCCAGAGGACGGTCCAAAGCTATGGAGAAACCATCCTCGACCAACAGAAGGAGATCCTTGATACACTCAAGGAGATTCAAAGGAGACTGACCATCTTGGAAACAAAACCAAGTATGGCCAGGAGAAGAGAAGGTTCCCCATCCTTCGGCACAGAACCCTTATTACATCAAAAAGGGAAAACTACCGAAGTAAAGAGAGAACCAACGGATGCAGAGAAGATGATTGCTTTTCTAAACCGGAAGAGTCTATCCTAATGGATAGAATAAATCTAGAGGATTTACACGACCTTGCACAGTCCTTTGCAGGATTGGGTCTTGTAGATCTAAAGATGCAGGAGAATGTATCTACGGGAAATCAACAGGTTCCCCGAAATACACCACAGAATCCGACGAATGTGGCGGAAAGCGAGGGATCCCATGACCCTCCAGCAGGTGGAAATATACCACCAACGGGAAATTTCTCTGCTGGTGCTTATTCCTTTCCAGGAGCAGAGATAAAAAGGAGATCTCCAAGACCAAACATAATGCAATCGCCTTATGGGAGATCCCAGTTGGAGCCGATACATCCATACGGCGTAGTTCTCAACTTGGATACATTAGATTTCAAGAACCGAGAATTACTCATAGACGAGTGGGCAGGAGCAATGAAGATTGCAGCTGGCACACTAGAGCTGGATAAAGAAAACTTTATCTCACTTCTAAAGATAAGTTTAGAAGGATCTGCGAGAATTGCCTGGGAAGCTACTAACCTTGAAATAGTAGCAAATATCTGGGCTTGCGAAGCCTTACCAGAGATCGTCGACAAGATGGCTCAGGTGCTTAAAGTAGGATTCGTTGGAGTAGGCTACTTTGAAGGAGCCGAAGATGATAAAGCCAGACGCTACAGGCAAGCACTGCATAGCTTGGAGTTACGTGATATTTGTCACGTAGATGAGTTCATCAAACTCTTTACAGAGTATAGATGGAAATCGAAGATTGAGGAAAGAGACGCCATTCCTTTATTCTTTGCCAAAATTCCCAGTCCCTGGAGAGAAATGCTGATCAAAGAATATCAGCCACCTCTAGAGAACAACTTGGATACAGTGGCAAGAAGGATGTCGTTCCTCAAGATCAAGCTTGCTGAGTGGTGCTATCAAGCGGCGCTCCACAAGAATTACAAGAGGCTAAGAGGAATAAACAAAAGTGTTCCTCTATGCTGTGTTGAAAATGATATCCCTACTATTGTAGGAGGTCAACCATTCAGGCAAAAGAAGATGAAAAAGAGAAATCATCCTTATGCCAGAGGAGATGGTAACCAGAAATCTAGGACTCCATGGAGACCTAGAAAGTTTTGGTCCAAACAAAAGGCCCGTAGTTACAAAACGGGGCAGAGGTCAGGACCAAGCCGGAGCAGAGGTTCTTCTTCAGGCTCAAATCAAATGAGTGGGGGAAGATCATCTTCAACAAGGAAAACTTTCAGAAGGGCTCATACAAGAGCTAATGAAAGTTTCAAGGATTGCAATTACTGGACATGTGGAGCAAAAGGCCACATCTCAACGGACTGTCCAGACAATCAAAGACGAGGAATCAGAAAGTTTGAAGCAACTCCAGAAATGGAAGAGGCTGTATACTTTCAGGATCTGATTCAAGTATATCAGTTTGAAGGAATCCCTTCAGACGAAAGCATATACGAAGAAGAAGATTATAGCGAGGATGAGTCTTCAGAATCAGAATCAGACTGAAGAAGAGGACGTCTTCCGACAGGAGACGCGAGAAGATCTCTCTGGATTCTTCTCACAAATGTCAATCTCTCATAAGACGCTTATGAAGATTAAGAGAGAAGATCCAAAACTCCAAATCTATGATGGATTTGCGGTTGGGAGATTGGACAAGACTTTGGGACATTTCCTAAAGAAAAGAAAGCATCATATCATTTACAAGGTCACGGCAGGGGAAATTGCCATCCCCATGGAATTGACAAATAATGTGATGGAGATGCAGCTAGTTCCGATGAGAGAAGTCAAAGAGGAACTAAGCAGGATGAATAGAGAGATTGCTCAGAAGATGCAATGGATCCATATCGGAGCCATAAGAATTCTGATCAAATCAACATTCAAGGAAGGCATTGATTCTCCGATTGATATTGCTATCTTCGACAAGAGAATCAAGAACTTGAGAGATGCAAGCCTGGGAGGAATCTCAGGAAATCTATATGCCGGGAAATTGGTATCCTACATCTATCCAAGGATTGCCTATAACTTGGCAGATCGCGATTTTAATAGAGTTCTAACCCTTCATCAAGATTTCAAAAACAAAGAGTTGATGAAAGAAGGGAATAGACCATACTCTATTACCTACAGTATTTCGTATGCACTGTCCAATACCCATCATTCAGAATTGTTTGTGGGAAAGGAGTTCATCGAAATACCGGATATCTTCGAGCAGGTGGCGCATGCAGTCCGTCCGGAGATTATGGAGTTACCACCTATCCATGAGATGGATATGAGGATTGAGGATCAACCTATTATGACTAGAGCAACAAGTCAAAGGTTCGAACCTAGAAGAGTTTCGTTTCATGATAGCAGAATCATGAGTCGGAGATGGGAGAAGAGACCTATCTCACAAGAGAATCTGGAGCCAGAAAAATTCACAACAAAAGGTGAATTAAAATGCCCAGAAGGATGGAGAGAGGTAGAGATAGTATTTGATATCGCTCAGAAGGATAACATGTTTCCTTGTGATGTCCTATATTATCTACAACAACCTTCATTGGGAAGATTTGAAGGACTTCTCCAACTAGGAGAAAACGAGTTAATAATCCAAGGAATAGCAGGACGAGAAAGTGGACGTCTTATTCTTGGATTGGAGTTTCTCGAGGGACACAAACCTTGGGAAAGACAACCAGATAGGGTGGTCTTTACAGTGGCTCATAGAAAATATCAGGTTCTGTGACGTTCTGTGAAGAAAGCAGCACGCTATTAATGGCAACTAGTCCATTCTCGATATACATCTCTATAGGGATGTTATATGAAGAATATCGAGCGGAATATTTCGCAGCCTACATCGACTCAGGCGCAGGAATATGCACAGCAAAGCAACAAATCTTTCCTACAGGAGTAGGAGAGGATCTACCAGCTATTGCAGGAAGAGATTTCTCTAAGAGGGTTCTTATCCTCAAACGAGGAATTAAGCAAGCGGAAATAATGATTGGCGGAGCCGGAGATACCCCATGGTACAAAGTCAAGACTCCACCAATTTATTTCCATGATACGGGAGCTGATATTCTGTTAGGAAACAACTTCCTACAGACATTCAAGCGGTTCACACAAGAGAATGAAACAAGAAAGCTTATCTTCACAACCCTATGTGATCATAAGATTATTGTTCAGAGATTAAGGGAGGCATTTCATCGAAAGATGCCCATTAATTTTCGCAGCAAGCGTGGTGATGAAGGAAAACTAAGTCACCCAAAAATGAAGGATCAGCGAAGATATGGAGATGCACTCCTTCAATATCGAGCTGAAACATTAGGCGGAGATAAGGATGAGAGAATGTCAAGAGAGACAATCCAATTCCTCAAAGCGTCTATGGAAACAAGTCCACAACTTGATATCACCATTGAAGAACAAATATCTTTGGAGGATGTCAAGAAAAGGATCAAGAGGAATTTCAATGAAGATCCTCTAGCATGGTGGAACAAGAATGAACTCAAAGCAACTTTGAAGGTGAAAACTGGAAAAGAAAATGAGTTTGTTCGGTACAAACCAATCCTTATGAATCAGGCAGATCGTGAGGATATGAAGAAAATTCTTAAGGAACATCTGGACCTTAAGTTGATTTCAGACGGAATCTCTCCATACAGTAGCCCAGGATTTCTGGTGAGAAACCATGGAGAAATGAAGAGAGGAAAGCCAAGATTGGTGATCAATTACAAAGGGATCAACAATATCTTGGAATTCGACGGATATTATATTCCGAGTAGAGAGCACTTGGTAAACTGCATCAAGAATGCCAAGGTATTCTCTAAATTTGATTGTAAATCTGGTTTCTATCAGATTAAGATGGAAGAGGCCAGCAAGAAGTATACGGCGTTTTCCACACCACAAGGACATTATATCTGGAACGTGATGCCAATGGGATTAGCGAATGCCCCCCAGATATATCAAAGGAAGATGGATAATCTGTTCAAGGATTATTTTAATTTCATGTTCGTATATGTCGATGATATCCTCATCGCTTCAAAGAATATGAAGGAACACCTCAAACATCTGGAGATCTTTTCAGAAGTTTGTCATAAGGAAGGATTAGTGCTATCAGAAAAGAAAGCAGTAATCGCCACTAGACAGATCGAGTTCCTTGGGATCGAGATCGATGAGTCTGGAATCATCCTTCAAAAACATATAGTAGAGAAGGTGCAGGGATTTCCAGAGGACCTCAAAGACAAGAAGCAACTTCAAAGTTTTCTTGGAGTTGTCAATTTTGCCGGGATGTTTATTAAAAACTTGGCAAAATACAGGAAGGTGTTCAGCCCATTGTTAAAGAAAGATGCAGAGTTCAAATGGGAAAAAGAGCACCAGGAATCAGTATTACAACTTAAAGAGATCTGTAAAGATTTTCCAAAGCTTGCAATACCAAACGATGATGAAGAATTGGTACTCTATACAGATGCCAGTGATCATTGGTGGGCAGCAGTATTAACCAAAGCTACCCCGAATGGAGAAGTGCCATGCCGATACTGCAGCGGTCTCTTTGGAGAAAACGAAGCAGCAAGATGGCATATCAATGAGAAGGAATTCTTTGCAGTGCGAAAGGCTTTCAGAAAATGGTCATTATTCCTACTGCCTAAGAAATTCATTCTTAAAATTGATAACACGAGTGTTAAAGCTTTCTTAACAAAAAATATTGAATCTAAACCTGAGAAAGCTAGATTACTTAGATGGCAAGCTGATTGTCAATACTTCGATTATGAGGTTGTCATTATAAAGTCTCATGAGAATGTTCTTGCAGACTTTTTAACGAGAGATGGAGTCCAGTGAAGCCAACTCCATCCTAACAGGATACAGGCATCTCCAGGAACGCTTGGAGGAGCTTGACAAGAGGATCAACGATTTGGATATTCAAGCCAAAGTCGCGGGTCGAGTACAACAAGAGGACTTGTTAAAAGTCCACAGCGCGATGAAGGCTACCAGACTGGCAAGTAGTTGCCTTTGGGACAGCCTGATTATTCCTATCCGACGGGAAGCCTCCTCAGGGAAGCAAAAAGTCGAGTTTCGGGAACGGGCCCCTAACCCGGTCGCCACAGATTCAAGTACTGTGAGCACGAGTTCTAAGTTGGATCCCTATACGGATCTAACCGAAGAAGCAATTGAGCAGACGGAGGTTAATCCTCCTGATGTTTCAAGCCAACCCATCACCTTTGGGGTAAAAGAGGGAGAGATCAATCTTAGGCCAATGGTTGGTACCTCTAAGATTGATATTAACGAGCTTAAAGTTTCTCCTTTTCAGGTTTACCAAAGAACATGGGAGAAAATTCTCACAGGAGCTGGAGTTAACCCAGCAAGATGCCAGATTGATAGATCTGGTAAATATCCAAGAATGTGGACGAACCCCGGAGCCAGTCCACAAGAAGTAAAAGAATGGTATGATTTCGGAGCTCTAGCTTCGGTTTATACTGTCGCACCAGGTTTTCCGGAAATCTCAAAACTTCCGGGATGGATTTTTAATGCTGTGTTCGAAACATGGGAAAATAACAACCATCTCGAACGAGGAGATATTCTGGAGCTAAAGTTTACATCAGCGGCTCCAGAACCATACAAGAATGGGTCTTATCCAGCGTTCCATTTCATTAAGCTGCAAAGACCTGATCCCAGGCAGGCCAACAAAAACATGTCTGCCCAAGATCACAAGATTCCTTTAGTATCAACCTTTACGGAGGATGATATTACCACGAGGAGAGCATGGGGCATATGGGTTTGTCTCATGGAGATGAGAAAGATTAAAGGGAGTTTCAAAGTCTTCCACAAGACGGCGAATGGATCTCTCTTGATCAACACCATGACATCCAAAACTTCTCCATATGCGGAGAACATCTTTGAGCAGAAAAGAGAGATGTTATGAAAAAACGAGCTGCCGGCAAGTTCAGAGACCGCCCGGAAATATTGCAATATGGCACATAACGGACGGTGGACAAGTCGGATTTGTTCCAGGTGCCCGGAACAAGAAAAGGCACTGTTTGGGCAAGCTTTCCCTGTCATCAATGACAAAGGAAAGAGGAACGAGAAGGAGCCATTGCGAAAGCAGAAGATGCCAAGGGGACCACCCAGAAAAAATTAAAAAAGGGGTCCCCTACAAACAGCAATGGGATGATTCACGAGAATTGCATCCACCCAAAACGACAAAAGGTGGAAGCACTCACTGCAGAATAATTGAAGGCTGCATGTGAAGCAAGGGTCCACAGCATGTGAACCATGTGAAGAAGGGACCACATGCATGTGAACAAGATAAGATGTTGCATCCAGAAAATTTGAAGAGCCAATCAAAGGCTTACAGCTGGATGCAATAATTCAAGGATAGAGGTCTTGAACCTCTATAAATACAGGGTAGAAGGAAGCAGAAGGCATCGACCATTCCCCTCTGTTTTCTTACAAACAATAAACATTGTAATAGTTAGTCTTTCCATTCTAGTTTTCGAGTTTATGTGTGAGAAGAGTGTAGCTACCATAAGTAGCTAAACAGGTCGTCTCCTCCCAAAAGGAGATGTACTAATGTAATAATATTTTCATGATTTCTTAATAAAAGTTGGGCTTTTGTTCATCATCTTCCAAAGTTTTATTTCTATTCATTAACCAAGGAGAATACCGTACGCCTCGAGGTAGAAAACGAATCGAGGCTGTGCTGGTTGCTGTTGAAGGAATCTACGTCTGGAACCATAGGTTGCGATCGAGTGGTTGGGCTGTGAGGAGCAGTTCGTAAAAACCGGTGGATACGACCCGACGGCAATTCGGTCAAAAAGGTACGAAACTTGGTTTATGTTTCAAGAATTTAATTGACGGAAGCATGATGGGCCTGATATGGTCGTAATGGACTATTTCCATAATACTAAAGATTAATTTTGCATGAGAAAATTAATTTTGGTGTTAATTTATAATTAAGAAAATATAGGACTGAAATTTATTTGAAATATTATTTGAACAAAACCAAAAGGATAAAATATAAGGACTGAATTGAAATAAAAGAATGCTCGCTAGTTTTATCAGAATAATGAAGAGCATTTTTTAACAAAAGGACAAAAAAGGGCAAGTTGGTCATTTTGGGGCATATTATCAAGAAAAAAGTCAACTAAGTAAAAAAGAGGGTTGGCACTATCTGACAAGGGCATTATACCTTGTCTCCCGCAAGGCCAATGTAGAATCATCTAGACCGAATCATTTTGCCGTCATTTCCTTAATAACCTTTACTGCATCGAAATATTCGCCCCCTCATTATTCCTTGGACTATGATGCTGTAGATACTAACATTTGGAAGCACATTCACCTGCTGCATCTTCAGAAATATATATATATATATATCTTTAACTTCCTCCAACAGTCTTTCTTGGTAACATCCTTTTATCATGACGGTGAAAGTTACCACATTAGGTTCCAACTTTTTGGAAGGGAGATCACCAAATATTAATCGAGCGAAATGAAATTTTCCGATGTTATAGCATCCATCCATGACAATAGTATATGGTAAGTAATATGGAGATGTCACCTTTTGGCTTCAAATTCAATGCATTCAACAACGATAAAGCCTCTCCAACATGTCTAAGACAATTCGTTCAATAGGTTGCAATATGTATGGAAATCTAGTTATAGTCCAACACTTTGCAATCATCAAAAAGCTCAAGGGCAACAGATGTCCTACCTGCACGGAACGATTCACGATTCATGTAGTAGAATGTTATATGTAACTACATTAGCCTCAATTCCTTTCAAAGGCATCTGAGAGAAGATATGCATAGCAATCTTCTATTCTCATTTTCTTGCAATACTCATTAATTAATATGTTGAAGTTGTGAGTTGTAGGTGTAATGTTCTTGCTAGCCATAGAATCAAAAACCTCTTTTGCTTTTATCAACTCGTCCTTCAAGACAGTATCCATCCATTAGTGCATTATGGATACTACATCAGGAACTACATTATGTTTCCTCATAAGGAGTATGTCTTCCGCTTTGTCACCCAACCCTTCCTTACAGAAAGCATCAATTAGGGAATTGAAAGTCTGACAATCTGGATATATTTTGCAATGCCTTTTTTAAGGCTTTCATTGAATAGTTTGAAGGCAGAGTCAATTATCCCATCCTTCAATAAATGTGTGTGTTGGGCTTACAACCGCGTTTCTCCATTAATCTGAGCATGTCAACCGCCAATGAAGTATTACCTGCCTTATAAAGTCCGTCAATCACAGTTCCATAAGTAACGACATCTAGCTCACACAGCCTTTCTCTTTCTATCTTGAGAAATAATTTTTGAGCCTAAGTTGTCCTGTGTTCCCGAAACAAACCCTTGAATAAGGTGCTGAAGGTGAAAATTTGGGGAACAAATCCACACTTAAAAAACCAACCCATATTGGAACACCCATAATCACTCGGTTAGATAAGCAACAGCTGTTGATTGCAAGATTCAGAGTAAATTCGTCAACTGGAATCCTAGAATTGCGCAGTTGAATACTCTTTCAGATTTACAAAGCAATATAGAGAAAGCTTTCACAGAGGGGAAAGGCTTCATCCTGCTCATTTTGTCATACAAGAGCATCATCCAATCCATTGATGTTACTCACCTCAATCTAACGGGAATTGCAATTCGCAACAGAATTTGTACCAAAACAACGAACAATCGAGAAAAAAAGAAGTGGGGTGCTAGGGAAGTTACCTGATCCATAAATATTTGAGGATGGAATCAGAAATGAATGCAGCCCTAAGCCCTTATACTTGATTGAGAGATATAGAACGCTGGCAGCAGATCTCGAAATAATTAAAAATATATATATCCTACGTCCCTTTTTGGAACATTAGATAGGGTCCCTGATTTGTCTGCTATAGAGCATGGTCTAAATAGTTCTTTCCGTAACTTTACATCTATACTATAATTTTAGTCTTTTAAAATTTAAATATAACTTTCTTTGACAATAATATGCTTACTATTAATTAATCTGATTATATTAACTAACCTAATTAAGCTTAATTATCGTAATTAGATTAAGTCCAATGCCGCCCATCTAATCACACGTCCAAGACTCGATCTTAAGCTAAAAAAATCGAACCCTGCTCCGGTACTACCACCCCAAATTCCCCACACCCCACTCCCAAGTTAAAAAAAATTAATACTTTCACCACCAACTACCTCCCCCTCCACCCCACCCCCTTAAGCTAAAAAAAACAATTTTTTTTCTAATGCTTCCATCTCTAGAAATGCACTTGTCACGAGAATCTGTATAATTTTAGTTTTTCAGACTTCGTGGCAAATGTGTCATAATAAGCACTTGTCATGACAGTCAGAAAAGACTAAAATTATAAAGATTCTCGTTGCAACTGTGTCATGACAAATGTGACACAATTTGTGGCAATAGTGCCACAACATTTTGAAAGGATTTGCTATGAATTATGGCAAATATGCAACCATATGCACTTGCCATGAAAATATATACAACTTTAGTCTTTCAGATTGCCGTGACAAATGTACCACGATATGCACGGTCTGAAAAGCTAAAACTAAACGGATTCCTAGCAAGTGCATGTCGTGGAAAATGTGTCTCAAATCGTGGAAATAGTATCACAGCAGACTAAAAGACAAAAATATATAATGATTTGTGACAAGTGTTTGTCGTTAAAAATGTGACATGATTTGTGGAAATATTGCCATGACAATCTAAAAGGCTAATATTATACGAATTTGTGACAAGTGTGTATCGTGTTAAATATACCAAGGTTCATGGTAAGTATTTTTCTTGCCATGATTCGTAGTAATTGCATTTCGTGGCACGACTCGTAGTAAGTGCATTTCACGGTACAATTCGTGGTAAGTGCATGTTGTGATACAATTTATTATAAGTGTGTGTCGTGCGTAGGAGTCGGTGATGGCAGCATTAAAAAGAACTAATTTTTTTTTTCGCTTAGGAATGGGGGTGGGTTGTGGGAGATGGGGTGATGAGGGGGTGGAATTGACGGTAGAAGCATTAACAAAAAAATAAAAAAACAATGTTGATTTTTTTGGCTTGGGGATGAGGGGTAGTTGGAGGTAGGCTAGGTGGCAAAATTAAAAAATAAAAATAAATAAAATAATAATAATAATAATAATAATAATAATAATAATAATAATAATAATAATTTTAAAAAAAAAATCTGGTTTGGGGAGGGGCAGTGGTGGAGGCGGGCAGGATGTGGGAAAGGGGCCGAGGGTGGAGGCCGCTTTAGGGAGGGCAGAGGGCTTGTGGGGAGGTTTGGATTTTGGAAATTTTGAAATAAAATGATTAATTAGGTTAATTGGATCATTTAGTATGGTGGTAATGTCAAAAAGAGTTAAATTGCATTCTAAAAGACTAATATTATAGTATAACTACAATGATGGCAAAATTATAGAACAAGTTATATAAAAGATTATTTTATATTATCTCCCCTTTTTTAATACTTCCCTCAAGTTATTGAAAATACAACTCTTCAAAAATTAATTCTTACTCGGACAATTTATTTTAGTTTTTGATTTGATATATCCATCCAATTATCTATAAAAAATAGATTTTTTTCTTGAACTATGAAAATACGACATTGCTCTTAGCTTAGGATAAAAATTATTTTGAAATGGAACTGACAAAAATTTATTTTGAATTAAAGTTTGAAATTTCTATGATTTAGACTTGTGATTGTTCAAACAATTCCAAAAGTTGTAGTCGACTCCTCGACGGTTTCGATTTGAATAATTGAATCACCGGTTTCCCTCTAGTTTTTCATATTTTTATTTAATTCTTTAATAAATACCTCATTCAACAACATTTCACAGAAAACTTTTCAATTTAATTATATAACTATACATTATACATAATAAAAAAATTACTGAAAAAAATATAAAAATAAATAAAAGAAATATACATGAAGAAACCGTAAGAACCGACAATTACGATTTGAAACCGCAGTTCAGAACTAAAAGCAAAACCGAGTATAACACCCTAAGATAAGTTAAATGATAGACTTCATAGTTTACCAAAGTTTGTAACTTCATCCAGTGAAAATTTTACTGGCGAAGAAAAAACAAGAGATGAAGCATACTGCATACAGACTTTTGATTCTATCTACAATATTTCAAGGAACAATAAAACCAGGCAAACTCAACATTCTTTTAGATAATAACTCGAACATACTTATCAATAATTCAATAAACATTTAACAGAATCTTGATCACCTGTAAACGTTATATAGTTCACTATACACTCTAGATACACTTCTAGCCTCCTCTTAAAATGAGCCCAAAAGCAAGAAATGAATACAATGAACACAACACAATATTAAGAGAAAAATTACACTACTCAAAATCTTGAAGCCTTACAAGACGAGCTCTCAAACAGCAAGCTCACAATAACTAGGAACCAACGACAGCTCCAACGAAGTGCCTGACATTCCCTAATTTTCCATCGCCTACTTCTCAAATCCTGATATTTCAAGATTTGGTCTTTTTCTCTTTGACTTCTTTCTTGCAATTTCTTGAAATAAATTTGGTCCACCAAAGCTAATCTTGGGGCCCCTTATCTTCTTCCTCTTCCCTCGGTCATACTCCTCATCCCTATCGACAACAAATATTATAACCATGTTTATAAAAGATGTGATCACCAAAAATACTAAAAATTCTCAGCAAATGCAGAAAGCCGCCAATACAATATATATCAGAATAACTATCACGGGATGTAGCTAATATCTCATGGAAGTATACAAGTATTAAAAACAAAATGATGTAATGATATTTATAACAACTTCACAAACATATAAATGTGCAGATGTTTCTATATCCAACATCAGCTTGGAAAAACATTTTCAATCATCAGTTATCTTTATCGACACATGCTCCTTTTCACCTAATTGATGTAAGTTCTACCTACTCAAGTTCATTTCCATATACCATCTGTGAGGGTTGAAGGCTGAACAAGAAACTATTTACATACAACCTATCCATCCTCTTGTATTGAGACTATCACAAGTACTTTGCTGGACTTTGCAGATCGAGAAAATATGACATGTACAAATTTGAAACAGAGAAGATGGGAGACATAAGATAACTTTTCTTCTAAGTATTTTTTTCCTTCAAGATTTTTTTGCAATATATTGGAATATATCTTACTTTAGAAAGAACAACAGTAATTATGAGGAAGGCACTGACCATTCATCACCAATGTAACCAATTTGTTTAGGCTTCGCTGCTCTTGTGTCTATCTTCTGCGAAAGCGACATATCATCCCAGCGAGCAACTGCCAGCCAGATGAGACCTTTTAGCAAAGGGTCGTCGTTGGGGGGGGGGGGGGGTGGTGGGTGGGGTGAGTAAATGAGCACTTAATATTCTTACCAGTTATCTCATCCATCCCTCTGGTAAGTATGCTCATGACATCTGTCTGCCTCAGCTCGTCTCCACAATTACCACTTGGCTTTTCATTAGAAAGAGTGGTGCCATTCTGAACAACTCTCCCTCTAAATTCATTATCGATAACATCAACAGATGTGTTATCGTTACCACTCTTGTTTTTTATACTTAATTTCTGAATTTGACTTTCTGAACTACATTGTGTTTTCCCTTTCTGAGAATCAGTGTGATGGTCAGTAAGTGAAGGAAATGCTTCTTCGGTTATAGATCGCCCTAGATTTGATGGATCCGACAAATGTTTCACATTGGAAGACTTCTGCACAGAATTGTGTCTTCGGTTATGCTTTTTCTTTCGTATGCAAGGGCCTACACCAAGTATAATGTTAGAGCTAAGGGATGTAGTGCCAATCTGACATTTGAAAAGCTTCCTCCTAACTTTAAGTTTGGCCCTTCTGTTCTTAGTTATTCCATGGAGCAAGGGCTCTGTAGTTGCTCGTAATTCCGACAGCTCCTTGGACTGGACATCGTCCACTTTTTGCTCATTGTCACAAGTTTTGGGTGGAACCCCAGGACTCACAGATGAATCTCCAACCTTTAAAATTATATGATTAGCTTGATTTGATTGTGTAGGCATTGATTCAACAGGAATGATCTTCCTAGCGCACTGATAATTGAATGAAAGCAAGCACAGATAAGTGAAAGAGAGAGAGAGAGAGAGAGAGAGAGAGGGAGGGAGAGAGAGAGAGAGAGAGGGAGGGAGAGAGAGAGAGGACATAAGAGATGGGAAAAGACAAGAGATGGGAAAAGACATAACAGCTAAAAGCAAAATACCATATTAGAATTAGCATTGTTGTTGCAAGCAGATACACTTGATTCGTTCACATGAAGTGGATCATGTGGCGTATCACTGATAGCAGATGTCTTCTGGTCTTCAACACTAGACCTGTTGTTGCAGGTCATAATTTTGACAGTATCACCAGAGCAATCAACAGTTGAACATGACTCTCCTTCAGGAACCACAGAGTTTATGCCCATAACAGAGTGTTGCTTTGATGGATCGGTGGTTGGAGACAGCACTGGCAAATGTCCAGTTTTGGAGTCCCTCTTATTGCCCAAATCATCAACAGCTATTGTGCCATTCGTATTTGGGAAAGATGTCTTTTCAGAAGAAATTTTCCCTTGTACAGCATCGACTATAGCATCACTCTCAGACAAAGCCACAGAAGAAAAGCCATTTAACTTCTCATTTGAACCATCTGCAGCATTTCCCACTCCATTCATGAAAACGTTTTTATTCGGAACGACAGCAACTGGTTTCTTGGGACATATTTTTTTCCTATCACGAACATAAAACAACATATAGGCCTTCTGTGCCAGAACTGTCTTCTCATTAACTTGGACGACCTGTCAAATCCCATAGCAAACCCATGAAAGAATTAAATCCCAACATAAAGCTGAAATAATACTAAAATCTTGGAACAATTATTTTGTGATACCTTATTGTCATCGAGGGAATACCACATGCCACTTGATGTGCGCACGAAGCAGTAATAATGGCCACAACGAGTGCTCCAACCAGCATGGACAAGAACACCATATAGAGTGTAATTTAGATTTCCTTCCTGCAATTGTACGGGTAGCCAGGGTGAACCAATGGCGCAGATTTTCACCAACAGACCCAACAATAGGGGAGGGCCCAACAGAACAGAAAAAGGAGGGTAAAACATGAATATAACAAACCAAAATCTCTCTTTAATTATGGCTAAGCATGTGGGCAACCAACAGAAAAGAGAGGAAGGTGTCAAGAAACATGTACATCAAACACAAGTCATCCAGAAGGAAGAAATTCAGAAAGGAGAAGCAGCGGGTTTTTTTTCAACTAAACATAACTCAAGATTGCCAATGAAGGTCTTACTCAAAAATCCCTCCACATACGTTATTCCCTCATTATGTCCATAGTATCTAAATAAATGCATTGTCAGGACCACACATTGTAAATGTTATCTCTACCTTCTGCTTCAGCCAAAGCAAGAATTCATGGGTCTACACTCCATGTACATGAATCTAAAAGATCAAAACAAACCACAAGACACAGTAAAAAATGTGTTATTAATCTTCAATTATATCGCTAAGTCACTCTCTTGTTGTATTGTTTTATTGTTCGACTGAACTAGATAATAGGAATCCGATCATCTATGATATCTTTAGAACTAGAATATCTTGTGGTCTATTGCATATATATCTTTGTGAGCAATTGCTATCCATTATACCACCACAAAACAGCCCAGTGATATATTTGAAGTCAAGAGTTGTAGGACCAGTGAATGGTCCATTAGAAGGACCTCAGTTAGCATACGTCACTGTTGGGCCAGCCCAGTATGACCGCTACAAATTTCAGGGATTCAAAACCCCAAACCCCAACACACACACCCCAAAAAAAAACCACAAATAACGAAAGAAGGGGAAAACAATAGGGATCATATATCATATATATACAAATGAAAGTATATAAACTCAATTCAAAAAAAAAAAAAAGACGGACATATAATGCTCAGAAGGAACAAGTTGAAAGTATAAAGATTTAAAAGACCCGTTTTCTTTTAAGTGATATCCACCCTCAAGAAAAGCAAGCAGTCTCGAATGTTACTCCACCAAGAATAAAAAACATGGGAGTATTTCATTATCTTCAACTCCACCAAGTTTCGTTCCGAATTAATTCGCCATTATATTAAAAAAAAAAATATCCAAAGAAAGAATAATATCAATGGAGGACGATGACAATAAATGGATGCATCAAACCCAAACCCAAGTATTGACAAAGGAAGCAAACCAGAAAGAAGCTGGTACGAGCAGGACAAGACCAAGGATGAAGAATATCATGAAACAGTACAGAAGTAGAAAAAATCATTACTTGAACTTACATATGGGCCAGAGACAAAAGGTTTCAAGTCCAAGGTAGGCTCAAAGGCAACTTTCTTATCAATCTTTTGGCCAGGAGCATATGCACGAAACCGCTTCAGGTGAACTGTAAGTACATGAGGTGCCTTGTATATTGTTAAATTCTTGAGAGCTTGCACTTTCTGTTTGCATTGCTGACACTGATATTCCTTAGCACCTCCATCTAACTGCTCTTCAGTACTGAAATGAACAAGTGCCTTGCGCAATGAATCTGCTTTCGCTATTTCCAGACTCAAATCCAAGAATGGGTCAAATTTGTTAGAGCAATAGGAACACTGCATACATCTCACCTGGAAATATGACAAAAATATATTTAGCACAAATAAACAGAAAAATTATGCATAGATACCACCACTTTCAACGTAACAAGGGAAGATTACATCTTCATTCTACACAACTAAGTTACCTGACTCCGTAATCGACCGCCAAAAATCTTATGCACTAAACTTTTCTCATAAGCACTTGGTGATTCGCTAGGCACTCCAGAAGGTATGCAGCATTTGTGCATCGATTCCAGCAAATACACCATATACTCATGTGCATCTTCTTGATTATAATTTCTAAAGCTCCGAGATATGCCTATTAAAGGTGTCAAGGACTCCAACTTTCAATCACATAAAATTCTAGAATCCACCAACAAATTTGATTAAATGATGCTAATTGAATATCAATCACTAAATATATATGAAATGCTTTGAGGACTGCGCAATAATAAAGAGAATAACAGCAGGAAAGGAAAAAAAATTCAGCAAAGAACAATTTGTGATGAAGTAATGTTGATTTCGTAGGAAGGTTAGCAAAAAGGAGAAGTAATAAAGAAGTGGTGCAAAAGAACACCGAAGGCCGAAGCAAACAAGTTAGGCTTAATACATATAGGAATTCTATACTATGAGAAGCCAAAAAGAAATATCAAGGGTAAAAATTATAAAGAGATCTTCATTTATTTTTGTAAAAAGAAAAAGGTTACCAGCAAATGACTAAGAACCAAAGATAAGGAGGATAAAGAACTCAAACAACTATCTTTTCCTAATTCTTAAGCAAATGATCAGCATCTCTCTTTCAAGGATACGACGTAAGTTGGAAACAAGATCTTTAGGCTCTAGAACTTTCCCAGTTGACTGTAAAGCACGGCTTACATGTTTCTGGATGGCACATAATGCACAAAATCCAGCAGTACAACCTTCATAAGACATTAAAGGAGGTCAGAAACAAAAATGATATAGTTTACATTACAAAATAGTGAGTAAAGTGCATTCATTTGACAAGGAAAGATACACATCTAGAAGACCAAACATAAGAAGAATGTTAACTATCGGATCTTCAACTAAAGTACCACTGCATTCAACAGATTGGGAAATCATGCTGTAGATAAATAGGTACCAAGTTCAAACATAGCATAAATATGAGAAACCACACTGTCCAGTCAATACCAACCTTACAAATATTGCAATTGAAAGACACTAGCATAAATAGGGTGTCCCAAGATCAAGCTTGTTGTTCAGAAGTTCAATAGTTACTTCTTCACCGTTCTTCACCCTCGGAAAACTCAAAAAGAAATTAATCAACCCCTTCTGAGTTGGAATGAAGTGTTAAAGCATCAGTTCAGGGTATCAATGTCCCCAAGCTCCAGTGACAATAACACAGGATACATAACTTCCATCAAGAAAATCATTAGCCTCGTCTAAGCAGGCTCCTTGGGCTTTTCAATAATTCTTAAGCAGATAATAAAATGTACATATCATTCCAGTTCCCGCAAACTATTTAACGTGGGACGCAATAAAAATTGGACCAAACAAATGAAACAGAACTTAGATAAAGAGAAAAGAAAAGGACTGTAAGTGATGCTCTATTTTAGTCCCAAAGTAACTTTAGAAGCCATTGATCAACTTAGTAAGATCATGCCACAGCAGTGCTTAAGGAGGTTGATTTAAGGCACATATGATACTAGCCTAGTCGCATGACCTTTTCAATAAATAATACAAAACAATGCCATACCCTTGGTCACTTCCCACTATATGATTAAAGAATTCGCAAAAGTGAACTTGATTAATCCGAACAGATCAAAACTGTGTTAAGATCAGTAATTCCCTCCAAATCATAGTCATCTCGTGTTAAAAAGGCAAAAAATGTCATGTAACTCAACAAATGTTTCATACTTGTTCTCTCAAAACCTTTTCAGTTTCTTGTACTTGTATGATGATAAACAAATGAAAACCAAAACAATCAAGCACAATAGCACATCAATTCCATTATAGAAACACTAGTCCACACAACTCAAACAGGCATTAATTACACTCTAAATCTTTACGAACACCAGGATGACTGATCTTAACCTGATACAATCGACCCTTGATTTTTAATGTTTTTGAACCAACTAAAGTTTCTAAGAACTTCCCATTATAGGCCCGACATCACTGATCCAGTACTCCTACTGACCCCATACTCATTTAACACACCTAATGTAATCTCTCTTCCTTCACCACTCATACGTCTTGATCCATCCATGCACTCGTAACCCCACACTCATTAGAACACCGTCATTGTGTATAGTTATAAGCTAACCAGCTTCTTTCTTCTCAAATAAAACTACCTAATTCTGATTTTTAATTCATTTACTTGCATAAATAATTTCGATAATGAGCTTATGCATCTAGGCCGAAAAGTTAATTTTTTGTTTGATGTTGACATTCTTATATTTCCAGAAGTTGTGAAGCTTAAAATAATAATCTAATATTCCGTAAAGTTGTTCGAAGTGATGCACCAACATTCAAAAGCTGAAATGACATTAAAGATTACCAAAAGCCAGCCAAAAATATAGATGCTCATGGGAAAGTGAGCAATGTTGAGAACAAATAATAGAATCATACTACACAAGATTAAATATATTAAGATAAGCATGCTTCATGCAAGACAAGAAAAATTTCACTCCCGTTCACTCCCGATAACTGTTTTTCGAATTTCTCTTAGTCAAAAGATGATATTAAGAAAAACTATACCAATAAGAGGTGAAGGAAGTATGAACAGACTCACAAGAATTTTGATGCCCCCCACTTTGCAGATAAGCAGCTAAGGGCTCAGTATAAGTCAGGCATTGCAATACTGAGTTAAGGAAACACGTGTTTCCGAGATTGCGTAATCCCGCACCCTGAAATAAAAGTGTGAGACCTGAGTCATGATTTTCATTTCTCAAAAACAAACAGAACATTGTGAGCATACACTTCAGAATACAAATTATCAATTCAAAGTTGAAACCATCCGGTTGATCTAACTCAGCCACAGCAGATCACCAAACTGGCATAAAGAAAGGCTCATAATAGCCAAGTCCATTGAGAAAGAAGCATATTTAACCGGCCAAACAGCTGGTATGTAACCTCATCTCACCAAGTACATCAAGTCAGTGATTAGCATACTGACTCAAGTAGCTCCTGGTGGATAATCAAGCTATGACGCTATCGTAGTATATCAATATACAAGTAGGATCCTATCTAATGGATTCATTTCAAGAGATAGCCTTCTCCCACTCCTCAATAGGGTGCCGACACAAGGAGCTTTACTTTGTAAGTGATCACTAAAGAATCCATCAGAATTGATCCTTAAGATGCAAGAACAAAACCGGCTGAAGAATATAAGGAGCCATTTCAGCTCAGACCTAGTAATGGGCTCCACAGTTCAGGACTAGCTAGAAAATTATCTGTCATAAGGATACAAAGAAAATAACCAGATAAAAATCAATGCATAAAATGTATAATGAAAATTCTAAACATATTCCGTTATGAAATTCGGCGAAAAGAAATCTCAAAGTTAAGCTCCGGATTCAACCTAGTTTCACAAAACTCAGATTATTTTATACTTTAAATATTCACAAAACTCAGAATATTTCCGCAATAATAGAAATGATTTCTTCTTCGTAAGAATAAGAATTCACTTCTATGAAATGCAAGAGTTTGATGAGCGACTGCTTGGTGGGGCCGGCTCCTCCGTTGTGGGTAAACGGGAGTGAGAAAGAGAAGAAGGCTGAGAAGGCCAGGCAACTCCTATTTGGCCAATTTCTTTCTTCGGAGCCCTTTCTATTCCCGTCCCCCCGCGCAGCAGCCCAAGCCCAACGGCCCCAACCTTTAATGAAAGAGGCCTACAGGCTGTTTCCTTGTGTTCGGGTCGGGAACGAGATGGTGAAAGATAGTCTTTTCAATCCACGTCCCCTCGTGGTAGATGATACTCCGAGAGAGCAGATTTGAAGAGTGGTCCGGGCACCTTCTGTGGTAAAGTACAGACGACTGCTTTCAGTATCTTTTTATTTCATTTTCAAAAGTCACTTTACTCCTTGAAAGATTCCAGTTTTGCAAGCAGCAGCAAATTAAAACCACAGAAAGAAAAACAAGAAAAGAACATAGAGCTTTACAACTCTCAAAAGCAACCGTCCAAACTTAATCTAACATCATTAAACACAGTAGAATAATAGGTAAATCTCCCTATACATGCAATGGATCCAACTAAATATCAACGCAGAAAATACAAATGAAAATTATAAACATATTTCCGTTATGAACTCACAATTCGGCGAAAATAAATCTCGAAGTTGAGCTCCGGATCCAACCCAGTTTCACAAAAGTCGGATGATTTTTCACTTTTCTTGCCCAAAACGGAAACCACGTGAGGCTCCCTCGTAGGGTTCAGAGTCACCAGGTTAAACCCTTTACTACTATTATTTCCAAACCCAGTGAACGGCTTCCTCGCTTGGTGAAACTCGATTCTCCGACGAAACAACGCCAAGTCCGACTCCCGTTCGAGCTCCACCGCCCTGTCAGGATTAATAAGCACCGCGGTCTCCGCCATGGACAAATAGACTACGAAACTCTCGTTTCTTCAGGTGCTAGATTAGATATCTATGAGGGGGTTCAGACAAACTAGAAGCTTTGATCTATCAGGAGTTCACACAAATGAGAAGCTTCGATGATGCTGTCGCCTGTCGGCTCAAGGAGTTTAAACCCTACAGAATGTGTACGGCAGAGATTCAGCGCGTTGTGAGTCTGTTTGATTGGGGGGGGGGGGAGTTGAGCAATTGTGTGAATTGATATTGATATTATTTTTAATACATCATTACATTTCCTATTCCTATTAGGGTGCGTTTAAATATGGGGATTCTGGTGGAGGGTGTCCCTTAATCCGTTGTACTTTTTGGATTTGTTAAGTCCGACAATCTCAGGTAATTCCATTGATCCGAAACTATACACCTTTATTTGGACTATTGGTTGGATTATTGCTTCCTCCATTTCTCCAAAGATCAAATTAGTTCACAGGATTGGATTTAACTTTGCCACTCAAAATTATTTTGCAACATTCACTTATAGTAACAAAATTCAGATACTTGTTTTGCTCGACTGTACTAATTATTCGCAATTCGAATTTATACGGAAATAGGACACATAACCCCGAATCGACCAAATTCAACAAATTTCTAGCAAATAAATCGAGTTTAATATGTTAAACTAAATTTTTAATAATTATTATAATAGTTTTTTTATTAATTATCTCATGTATAATTATTTTTGTTACTTCTTTTATGTTATCAAGCAAGCACTACAAAATATATATGTTATTTTAGACGGCTTATTATTTAAAAATACTAATTGTCTATTTCTTTAAAAAAAAATAGTTTGAGTCAAGTAACCGTGCATTTTTTTTTTACCAATTCACAAGTATTACTATTAACCATTCGACATACATGCTTTAAAATTTATCTTATTTGACAAATTTAAAATTCTAAATTGCTATTTTATTTTATATTTTTTAAAATATAATACTTTGAAATTGAAAACTACAAAAACATAATATAAGGAATTAAAGTAAAAATAGTGAAGATAGTGTCACGGATATTATTCGTGACAAATTCGTATCTATTGCTATATTTTAAAAATCTCGAGTTTTAATCATGTTTTAAACTTTTATTATAAAATGTGCGATAAGTACGGGAGAAATTTAAAAATTCGAAGAATTTTGGTACTATGCATTCACTCTTTCACTTCAACTCACTCGAGCAAGACAAATGGTGAAACAGCGCAACTTGGAGGATCAAAAATTTGGCTCTTCATTGTGGCTATTGTCTTCTCGATTTCTAAAGGTAACCCCATCAATAGTTCCAAAGCCCTTTCATAACAACAACGGACGAAATAAACTGCAATTCAGTAAAATAAACTCACTGATGATTTTCGATCTGAGGAGATATGTTTGTTGTCACCTTCGGCGATTTTAAGTATCGTGCGAAGCAGCACCGCTTTCAATTTCGACCACCATCAAGAATCGTCTCTTTTCTCCTCCATAGAGATTAGTCGGCATCAAGACGGTGTAGATGAATTGTGGACTCGGGGGGTTTGCACACCATATGGATGGTCCGATGTTGTTGGAATAACTTATATGCTAATGGTTATAGGTCCATTTTGTGTTTGAATTGTAGAGAAAATGAGAGGTTATGGGACAAACGTATAAACGGTGGGGCCAATATGTAAATTAGGTAGGGAATAGTGGCAAAGTTATCTATAATCCCATTGAATCCGTATTAGTATACATGAGAATAGATTGATAAGTCAAATGCTTTATAACAAGTAAACATAGGATTAGGCAGGACTAACTTGTCTCATCCCACAACTGAATCCACCTACAAAGAATACAGAGGGATTGTGATACTCCCACTGCAAATGCACCCTCACGGGGCATTTGTGTCAATTGGTATATTTTTACTACATTATTATTACTCTTATTATATTATATTATATTTCCCATTTCCTATTCCTACACCACAAAAAAAAACGCTATATAGCGACGTATTTACCGACGGAAAAATTTTCGACGATAATTCGCGACAGATTAGCGACGGAAACGGACATATAGAAAAAAAAAATTTTAAAAAAAAAAATTACTGACGGAATCGCGAGGGAATAGCGACAGATTTTACCGACGAAATTATTTTGGTCGGTAATCCGTCACTATTTCAGGCGGTAAATAGTTCCCCCTAATTTAGCGACGGATATTGGTGACGGAAACTACGTCATCGTTAATTAGTGACCGAAAAAACCGTCTCTATTTATAGTGGCAAATATATTCTTCACTTAGTGACAGAATTTGAGACAATATTTTTTCGTCAACAAATAATGATGGAAATCGCTGTCGCTATTTATATTGTTGTGACAAAATTTTCCGTCATTAATTAGCGACGGAATATCCGTCACTATTGTTGGCGGCAAATATTCTCATAGATAAAATAATTAACTTTTAAATTAACGACAAAAAATTTTGTCGCTAATACTTTGACAATTCAAATATTAACATTTATTTTGCTACAGAATTTTTCGTTGTTAATTAGCGACGGAATATCAGTCACTATTGTTTGCGGCAAATATTCCCACCAGTAAAATAATTAACTTTTAAATTAACGACAAAAGATTCCGTCGCTAATACTTTGACAATTCAAATATACATTTAGTTTGCTACGGAATGTTACCGTTGTTAATTAGTGGCGACAAATCCGCCAACAATTTTATAATACCGATGGATTTTGCGATGAAGTTTCCGTCACTAAATGCATTACATAGTTTTCATACATTTATGTGTGTATTCACATTTTGTATACACTTATTAGTGTAAAATCTATATAATTCGCGATACTGTAAAAAAAAAAAAAAAAAAAAGATAATCTTTATTTTATTTTTAACAATAAAAAAAATATGCATTGGTGAAGATTTACGAGATAGAGCATAATTAATAGTTTTTAATTTGGGTACACCATTGACACCGTTGGCATAGAACCAATAGTTTTTTTACACTAGTAAAATTTAAGATAAATTATAGAATAAAAAAATAATAAAGAAAATATGGAATATTTAAATAAAAGAAAATATTTGAATTAGATGGAACCAGGAATCCGATTTAACCTGTCACGAATTTACTGAAGAAATTCGACACGAACCAATTGATTAACCTGCTTGTGACCAGAACCAACCCATAATAAAATATGAACTGACCTGATGACCTGAATTGTCACCTCTAATTGAAACATGCTTATTTGTTCTTGTATTTTTTTACATTGATATTCAGTAGTATCATTCTTGATTGTAATTAGAGGTGTCAATTGGGGCGGCCCGACCCACTCAGACCCAGCCCCGTCTGTCCAAAACCATATTCCATGCTGGGCCGCGGCCAGGTCAAAATTTAATCGGGCCTGAGATTTGTCAGTCTGACTCAACCTATACGTCCCTTATAAAATACAAAGATTATGTATAGCCCCTTAATCGGCCCGAAGGACTTTTAGCCCATCCGGGCGGGCCTGTTACTTCTGGCCAAAAATTTTATGGTATAGCCCATAAAAAATATCGATCCGATTAGGCCGTACATTGTGCCAGACTGATTTTTTTCCTACTAGTTGTAACCAAGAGATCACGTGTTATAGATTTATCCCCACCCCTAATTACCTAATGTACTAAATTAAAAGATTCTTATATTTTTATTTCATGTGCAGTTAAAATAACCAAAACTTATTTTATAAAATAAAATCAAATTATGTACTACAAATATTATTCTTGTACTTTTATTCAATGCATAACAAAAATAAGAAAAATATATTTTATAGAAGAAAAAGGAAAAAGAGAAAAATTAAATTATACTAATTTAATTGAAAATAAGAAAAAATATTTTTTATGTTTATAAAGAAAAAGATAGTAAAAGACGTAAACCCTCCCCCCAAGTTCCAATTTCATTCAGCGCCAAAGAAAAACCCTTTCCCCCTACTTCCCATGGCGGATCTGCACCGCCTAAACAGTTGATCGCCGCCGGGACCATTCGATTGCCGCCAGGACCAGTTGCTCGCCGTCGAGACCAGTTGAACGCCACCGTAGATTAGTATTTCTCAGGTGTGCTATTTATGTTAATGTTAGTTCTAAGTTTGTCCCCTGTTTTTTAATCAGTTGTTTGGAATGAAGCTTAGTGGTTGACGAACGGATTCTAATAATACAGTTTTATTCGTCAAGAGCGTTTGAGTTAATCGGCGTCTTTTTCGGCAATTGTAAACCATTCTGTTAATCGAAGGTGTTTTTGAAACTGTTATGGCAATGATTCAGATGGCTACTTATCAATGAAATCATGAAGTTTGTTCCAGAATTTTAATGTCGGTCTTTTGTTAATTTATTGATTGTTTTTGAATGAGACTTGCATTATGTTTTGCTTAGTTTATTGCAAAAGAAAATTTCCATTTGCATTCTGATCAAAGCTTTTGCAGTAAAGAAACATATAATTGTCAGATTTTGCTGATACTGATGTGTTTAGGAAGCTCTAATTTCTGTTGTTATTTTTCTCTTCGTATTGAAAATGGTGTCTTTGTTTGTGCATATTTTGGATGTTTTCTTTATCAATGTCATTTTGTTAGTTTGTGCTTCGTCACAAAAATTCCCGACTCGTTCCAACTTTCTAATTAGTTCTTGTATAGGTGTTAAAACTCATATTCACCACTCTACCCGCCCCGACAAGGCCCGCCGCCTCGGCTACCAGGCCAAGCAGGTACCTCTTCAAATCACTGCTAAATCTTTCACCGATTTATTGTGTAACGAATCATTATTTGTTGTGTGCATTGCTAGATGAAATGCAGAATTGGTATTGATGATTCCTAGTTTAGGAATTCAGCTCCTATAACATTAACACCTTGTTAATGTTACGACTGTAGTTGAGATAAAGAGACGGATGTTTATTACCTTGTAACAAATTAAGAAGAATGAAAGTTAAATAGAACAGGATAAAAGTCAAATTGGTATTGAATTTCTTGTTGTTGATATTTTATGAATGTTTTGATAAAGGAAGTTGGTGATAGGTTGGAAATATATATATATATATATATATATATATATATGTATATATATGAAGATCAGAGTTGAGTAAGATGATGAAATGTTTATAAATTATCAATGTTTAGTATGGGATAATGTGTAGGACTATATGGGGTGGCAATTCGGGTCATTAAATCGGGTTCGTGTTCGATTTTTTATCAATTCGGATTATAAATTAAAAATTATTTAAAACATATAATTACTACATTTTAAGAAAAATATTTATTTCAGGTTGGTTGGGGTCAAAATTGAGTTACTCGGGCCGTGTCAGGTGGTATGCGGTTTTTCCTCAATAAATTCGTGTCGTGTTGCTAAACTACAATCTACCTACTCCGCCTAAGTTCGAATATGTGTTAGATCTAAGACTCTTGTCTAATTAGAGCCTAAATTTTAATAATTTTGTTATAGATTCGTCTTTGATGAAAACCTCTTTGTACCTGCCCATCTGCAATAATTAATGTAGGTGTTTAATTATCTCTGTTCATAGTTAAACTGAGGCTGGGGCCTTATTGGAAGTACTTTTGCTACCAGGTTAGTTTTTAAATAGAGGTGTAAAATGAAATTGAAAAATAAAACCACAATATTAGCACACGCAGTTGTGTGATGTGTTTACCGTCTAATAACTATTATTTTCATCTTTTTAGTTGGGGACAAATTTAAAAGCGACTACCAAACATACATTTGACTTAGTATGTAAGGTGTGTGTGAAATACGTGTAGCGTATGAAACACGTGTAGTATGTGAAAAAGGTGTGTATGTGTGTGTAGTATGTTTGTGTGTGAGATATGGGTAGTATGTTTGTGTATGAGATGTGTTGTAGTGTGTAAATTTGAGTATAACTATTAATTAAGACCTTAAAAAATAAGATGGATTAAAGAACAATTTTTTTGGAGCTTATAAGATCTAAGACCTTATTTTTACATTTTATAGTTGTTGAACATCTTATTTTACCAAAGATATTTCAAAAGCTTATAAACTTTTGAATATCTTATACGATGTTTTGAGGAACTTATAAATTTCGTCAATACCCTATTAATAATACTAAGTTGATGATACGAGCACTCACGAAAAATTACTTTTGTACTTCAATGAATTCGATGAGCTTATATAAAGTAATGATAGTATTTTAAAAAACAAAGACAATCTGGACAAATTCGAAATAGAAGTGCAAATACTCCCATACCAAATATTGCATTCCAATAACAAATGTAGAATGCCCCGTGACGCAAAAAAGATGATAAAGAAATAAACATAGATAAGAATTATGAATATATATATATATATATATATAGCTTATATATAATGTAAAAGTTTTCATATACAAAGAGAAATTCATTTCTCTTTATATTAACATTCATCACCTATAATGGCATTTTCACTAAAATTTCTATATAATACTAATATTTTACTGTTTTAGTACAAGCTTCTGCCTAATGTTACTTTCTCATGTTTGTAACAAGTTTGGCAAATTTAATCTGATATAGTGCTTTATTAATATTTATCAGTTATTATAACTTTAATAACAATAAAATTGATTAAATATAATTATTACATTTTAAGAAAAATATTGATTTCGTGTTGGTTCGGTTCAAAATCGGTTTAATCGATTCGTGTCAGGTTGTATGCGGTTTTTCCTTAGTAAATTCGTGTCGTGTTGGGTCGGGTATGTCGGGCTGGGTTAGGGATATGGACAGGATTGTATACTTAAAAAAAATAAAAATTAAGCAATCAAGATAAAGTAATTAAGTATTTTTTTATCAATAATATGAATGATTGAGTTTATTGACATGTAGTTAAGTTGAGTCATATCCTTAATAGTCAATATATTCTACTTGTCCATGCACATTCATCTGGATTTATATTCCTTGATATAAGGGATATGAGAAATTAAAATAGTTCCTCAACCCCTTAGACATAACTCATCTTCTCATTTACAAGTTTGAACTGCTCCATTAACTTAACCTTATAATTTGTTACAATTTTAATCTATTACTAACTTCAACATCAAGTAGTTTATAAAATTTATTATCTCGCCTTATATTTTTTGCTTATATAGGAACATTAGAAGGTCAGCTGCAAGCTCACGTGCTCGTAAACAAGTAAAAGATAAATTCAATTGGGTATAACATGAATTTTATAGTTTTATTCTTTATATCATGGCAATATTTGTTGTTACAGGTTTTTTATTTGATATATTATTTATCATTTTACTTTGTTCCATATGTGTTGTTTAGATTTTCAAGAAGTGAAGTGTAGGACAATCAGTTTAAGTTTTTTGCCACTTCTTCACATACTGCATTGTTTAATAGCCATAGGAAGCCATCCATTTGACAATACTAGTAAGGTGCACGTGCTCCACACATGAAACATATAATTTTACGAAATATTATCTTATACTAAATAAAGTCAAATTACTGATTATGCATATTAATTATTTTTTAAAAAAAAATTAATAAATTTAGAGTTAAAATATAGTTATGTATTTTAGTAGTTTCATTTTAACTTTATATGAATTAATAAACTACTTTTTATTACAATAGTTTCATTTTGACTTTATATGAATTAAAATGTAGAGTTAAAATACACTTATGCATTTTGGTAGTTTCATTTTGACTTTACATGAATTAATAAACTATTGTTTATTAAAATAATTTCCTTCTCGTATGAAGACTTAATAATATAGTCTCCATACGAGGAGAAACTAACATTTGATAAAATTGTGGATATGTATTTATGTTCACAATTTAGTATCATTATTTTCTTACGAAATAAAGAAAATAAAATAAAAATGACTGATTGTGAATATTAATTTTTTTTTGTTAAAAAAAATTAATTTAGAGTTAAAATATAGTTATGTATTTTAGTAGTTTCATTTTGACTTTATATGAATTAATAAACTATTGTTTATTACAATAGTTTTGTTTTAACTTTATATGAATTAAAATTTAGAGTTAAAATATAGTTATGTATTTTGGTAGTTTCATTTTGACTTTATATGAATTAATAAACTATTGTTTATTACAATAATTTTCTTCTCGTATGGAAACTTATTGTCTTACGAAATAAAGTAAATATTACCTATGGTGCATATTAAGTTTTTTTTTTTGTTAAAAATAAATAAATTTAGACTTAAAATATAGTTATGTATTTTAGTAGTTTCATTTTGACTTTATATGAACTAGTAATATTCCCGTGCGATGCACGGAGGTTTTCTTAAAAAGTAACGATTTTAATAAAACTAAACATGATATAATCTAATATTTAAATATGTGATGATTTTATCCTAATAAAATATATATTTTATAAAATGTAGGATAAAACATAAATAAAGTTATAAGTAATGTAAATATAAGTTTCTCGCACGTCATATATGAATTTAATATAACTTACTTTATATATATATATGTGTGTGTGTGTGTATTATAGATTAACATTAAGATAAATATTCAATATAAAAAAAATATTTTTCAAAATGATCATTTCTTATCTTTGAAATCCAAACACACATTTAATATGTTTGCATCATTCTTCACCTATGTGTATGATAACTTAATTAATTATGAATGTTAAATCAAACATAAATATCTAACTATCAACTCATATTATTAAATAAAATAAACTGAATAATGTTATAAGAAATTTATTTTTCTTTATTTTTTTCCATTTTACTTTAAATATTTAAATTTATCCAAATAAAATTTTAAATTCTAACTATAATTATCCTCTTTTAAAAAAATCTTATTTGCAAGGTTTAGTACTTTACTTGGTATTACCGATATACAAAGAATAACGAATTAACAAAATAAAAAGGTTATTCAATAGTTGGAATAACGAAATAATTCAATAGTTGGAATAATAAAATAAAATAAAATACATGAGCGCCCCAATATTTCTTAATACTTTCATATATATGTTGAAAAGTTTCAATTAAATTATACATTTATATTTTAAATAGTAGATTCATTTAAAGATATACTCCCTCCGTCCTGGCCTAATTGTCCAATTTGCCATATTTGTTTGTCCCAAACTAATTGTCCTAGCCCATAAATGACAAATTTTCTCACAATCTTCACCCTCAAAATCTCTACTCTTAATCTCTACCTTTGAAAAAGTCAAATATTCCACAAAATCTACTTTTTCTTAGTCTCCGTGCCCGGCCAAGGTTAGCCAATTAGATCGGGAAGGAGGGAGTACATTGGTTAATGTAAAAAAAAAAAAAAAAATTGCTTAGGTTGCAAAATGTGATTAAAAAAAAAAGAATAAGATATAATTGAGATCGGTTAAGGTGACCCAGTATTGTTTAGGTTGCAAAATCTAAAAAACACATAGTTCTAGTTGGTTTATTTTGCTTATTTAAAAGGAGTTTAGTTGCAACTTTTATAATATATATATAGATTGCAAAATGTAATTATTTATTAGAAAAATAACATTAATATATCTAAAATATAAAAATTAATAAAAGAAATTCTAAGATTAATTATCATATATAAAGGTATATATATGAACAAAAGTCATAGTTTTTTAATTTATCAACAAAAATAAATATTATAGCAAATAAGCATTAGCAAATTTAATAATTTAATAAGCTGATTATAAATTAAATATTAACTTGAGACAATTCATGTCAGATAAAATAAATTGATTAGTTATGCTTTAAATGAAATAATCAAGTAAAATAATTTGTAAAAGAGAATTATTTGAATGATTTCTAATTGTATTCTAAACATATACTATATTTTATGTACAACCAACAATAAATACTGAAATCTTATTTAAATAATCAACGAACAAATAATATAATATTTTAAATAGAATATCTTATTATTATATATATCTCATATGGATGTCAAATCAAACATTGTCAAAAGTTGATTAATTTGATATAGTATACATAATAAATAGATTAGAAATGAAAAAAAAAAGAAGATATTTGCAACTTTAGAAAGTATATAAATTTTGATTTTTACCAAATGTGACAACAACTTACCAATCATAGTCTAAAATTTTAGGCTGGAAAGTGTTACTTACAGAATTGTCACTACTGTAGCTTATATATATATTTATAACATATTTTTTCAATTCTAACTATAAATAATTAAAAATAACCATAAAATATGTAATAAAAGGAACAATGGTATTTTATGTGGATCATATGCAACGTAAAGTTTAATACTTTTCTCATTATGTCCTTGCTTTTATTTTATATTTAACTTTTAATTTATCTAAATAAACTTCCAAGTTCTAATTATAAATGTTTAATTTTTTTCTTTATAACATTAAAATTTCATTTGCAACTTTTAACATTTCATTTGGTGATTTTAAATATACTTAAATAATTTTTATTTAATAAAATCTTATTTTAACAAAATAAAATTCAAAATTTATTTAATGATTTGAATACCAAATTAAATTTTTTGGTTACTTCAAAACATTTGAGTATTTCCGTATTTTATTTGGTATTGTAAATTATTTATATAAATGTTATAGTATTCTTATAAAAACTTGATTTATTTGAAGATTAAAATTGATTAATGCGAACAAAACTTATTTAGATTGTTAAGAGTAAAAAAGTCGGTGTTGATTTGTGCGACCAAATATAAAAAAGGCATTGAAGTTTTAGTAAAAGTAAAAAATTAAAAAGAGTGTCCAAATATAATAAAAGTCACAATTTAGGTTGCAAAGAATAAATTTTCTTAAAAGAGTAATTTTAACAAAATATAAACATTATTAAAAAATATAAATAGGTAATTAAAAATAATTTCTAACTATTTTAATGCATAAATATATATATGCTCAAAGCTTCTTTAATTTCATGATAAGAAGATATTTTAGCAGATTTGATGATTTAATAAGCTGATTATAAAATAAATGTTATTGTTTTTGCCTTGGATTTTCATTATTTAAACAATGGGTTTTCTCCCTGCATGACTTAAATAAAAAATAATACTCATATTTTTTTATAAAGAAATTATTTTACTAATTTTAGTTGCAACTAAAACCAAAATATTATAGTCCAATTCACAATAAACATCAATTCTAGCACAAAAAATTAACCAACAAACAATTTATTTATTCAAATAAAATATGTCATTATAATATATGTGATATGGATGTCAAATCGAAGATCGTGAAAAGATGAATAATTTGGTATATTATGCATAAAAATCAGATTAAAAATGAAAAAATTATTTGCATTTTAGAAAAATAGAAGAAAATTATGAACTTACCAAAAATAAGAAAAAGTTGCCAACTATGGTCTAAAATTTTTGGAGGGAAAACTAAAATTACATTAATGCCCTCCATTTTACTTTTATATATATATATAGATTAATAAACTATATGAATTAAAATTTAGAGTCAAAATATAGTTATGTATTTTGGTAGTTGACTTTAAATGAATTAATAAACTATTATTTAATTACAATAATTTCCTTCTCGTACGGAGACTTAATAATATAGTCTTCATATGAGGAGAAAATAAGGGTCCGTTTGCTTAAAACTGAGGAGTGTTTGGCCAAACCTGACTGAGGGAGTTAATGAGTGTGTTTTATCGGGATTCGTTCCTCTAAATCTACTGAGCACAATCTTAAGCAAACGAACCCTAACATTTGATAAAATTATGGACATTTTTTTATGTTCAAAATTTAATATCACTATTGTTGTTATTATCATTGTTGTTTATATGAAAACTTTTTAGAAAATTTCATCCTATTATAGACTCAAGTAATTAGAAAATGTCGAGGAAAAAAATATAAGGGTAATTTAGTCACTACATTAAATTATAAAAAACAACCCATACTTTTATAGTTAGGGAGATGAGAAACGATATGTACTTGGTGTAAATATTTTTTTTATCCTTTATTATGTATATACAGGTTGATAATTTGCTTGTATCATTTCATCATATGATGACTTTTACTTATTTATTTTAAAAGGAGCATGTTGTAAACCATATCCTGTTCTTATTTCCATACAAAATTTATAGTGAAAATATTTGTAACTTCTAAAATAGCTCAAAGTAGAGTAGATAACTATCATTAAAACTTTACATATATTCTTTCATTAATCATTAATCTCCTTATATTGTAATGAATGTGCACTTTATTTTTTTATGAATTATTAAACATATACTATATTCTAATATTGATTAAAACAGATTCTAGTCACCCATGGAATCTAATCGACAGTGGATGTATAAACGAATTAGGAACGGTATTTTGACTAGTGAATATATAGATGGACTTGAAACTTTTATTCAGTTTGCAATTAGTCAACCTGCGTGGATGAATGGAGGGAAAATTAAGTGTCCCTGCAATATAAAAAAAAAAAATGTCAAAACAAGATTTATCTTGATGTCTCCACAGTCCGATTTCACTTGGCGAAACATGGTTTTACTGCAAATTATTATGCGTGGACTTTTCACGGTGAAAGAAATGTTCCCAATAGTTCTGACCAGAGTAGTGAGGGGGCAAATACTCTGGCCAATGAAGACGCACTTGGTGCATACCGCACAATGGTTTTGGATGCTACAGGTCCTGATTTCAATGGGGATGACGTTGAGGAGCCCCCTAATCCTGAGGCAAAACAATTTTACGACATGCTCGAGGCAGCAGATAAGGAGTTGTGGCCAGGGTGTCAGAAGCATTCACAACTATCTGTCGTAGCTCGACTTATGAGCATGAAAACGGAGAACCACATGTCTGAAAAACTATTTGATCAAGTTGCAAAATTGATGAAAGAGATAGCACCAGATAATAATTTAGTGACAGATAACTTTTATAGCACCAAAAAGTTATTGCGTGGTATGGCCCTACCAGTGGAGAAGATTGATTGTTGTGTTAATAACTGCATGATCTATTGGGGTGCATATAGTGGATTAATTAATTGTAAGTTTTGTGCCGAACCTAGATATAAAAGACTTGGCCGGAATGATGAAAAACGACGAAAGACCAATGTAGCACACAAGAAGATGTACTATTTTCCTCTCATTCCTCGATTACAAAGATTGTATGCTTCTAATGCTACCGCGAATGATATGACGTGGCATGCCAAGTCAATTGATGATGGGGTCATGCGTCATCCCTCCGACTCGATGGCCTGGAAGCATTTCAACAATGTATATCCTGAATTCGCTGCAGAATCTAGGAATGTTAGGTTAGGTCTTTGTACGGATGGTTTTCAACCTTTGGGGCAAACCGGATAGCAATACTCTTCATGGACGATAATTGTTACACCGTATAATTTACCTCCATGGATGTGTATGAAAGAGCAGTATATGTTTCTGACTGTATTGGTTCCAGGGCCTAGAAATCCTAAAGAGAAACTAGATGTTTTCCTTCAACCACTTGTATCGGAGTTAATACAATTGTGGGAAACGGGTGTGCATACTTATGACATTTTAAAAAAACAAAACTTTCGTATGCGAGCAGCTCTTATGTGGACGATTAGTGACTTCCCTGCCTATTCAATGTTGTCTGGATGGAGTACTGCTGGAAGGTTAGCTTGTCCATATTGCATGGAGAAATAAGATGCTTTCACATTAAAGCATAGCAGAAAACAGTCGTGGTTTGATAACCACCGTAAGTTCTTGCCTGTAGATCATCAATTCCGCATAAATAGAACGACATTCACTAAGAACAAAGTTGTTACTTGCGAGCCACCGATGATTCGGTCAGGATACGAGATCTTGGATGAAATAGAAAGGCTTGGGCTAAAAAAGGTGACTGACATAGATTCTGCAGAAGTGAATGGTTCTATAGCTAAAACATGTGGTTGGAGGAAACGAAGCATCTTTTGGGATTTGCCGTATTGGAGTTCACTTTTGATCCGACATAACTTGGATGTGATGCACATAGAAAATAATGTGTTTGATAATTTGTTCAACACGATAATGAATGTAGAAGGGAAAACAAAGGACACTTCTAAGTCACGAGAAGAGCTAAACGACTATTGTCGGCGACCTGAGCTAAAGAAGAATGAAGCAACAGGAAAGTACCCCAAAGCTTGTTATACACTCGATAA
Organism: Ajuga chamaepitys; assembly: GCA_958295605.1. Classification (NCBI taxonomy): domain Eukaryota; kingdom Viridiplantae; phylum Streptophyta; class Magnoliopsida; order Lamiales; family Lamiaceae; genus Ajuga; species Ajuga chamaepitys. The sequence goes on from OY282498.1 coordinate 29,381,167, forward strand.
GTTACAAAGAAAAGCTTTGTGTGAATGGGTGAAGGAACTTAAATTTCCTGACGGTTATGTGTCAAATATGGGGAGATGTGTGGACATACGCAAGTTGAAGTTGTTTGGAATGAAAAGCCACGATTATCATGTATTCATGCAGAGGTTAATACCAATTGCATACCGAGAAATGCTCCCATCACACGTCTGGAAAGCAATTACAGAATTAAGTTTGTTCTTTAAGGACTTATCTTCTATGACCATTAGAGTAGATGACATGTTGCGGTTGGAGGAGGACATTCAGTAGTTCTATGTAGTTGGAGCACATTTTTCCACCAAGTTTCTTTGACTCGATGGAACATTTACCAGTTCACTTAGCATATGAGGCAAGAATTGCTGGTCCAGTCCAATATAGGTGGATGTATCCCTTTGAGAGGTACGGTAATAATTTGATATACATTTTCAATTTTAGGTTATCGCAAGTAATTCATTATTTGTTTATTAGGTACCTGCGTAAGCTAAAAAATAATGTCAAAATTAAAGCAAAGGTTGAAGGTTCAATTTGTAATGCTTATTTGGTGGAAGAGGCGTCAACATTTTGTTCTTATTATTTTGAGGATCATATAAGGACAAAGCATAGAAGTGTTCCTCGAAATGCTGTAGGAAGTGAAAGTCTCATCCAAGAACATGACGAAAGCCTTTCGATATTCAAGTTTCCTGGGCGAGTATTTGGGAACGGGAACAAAAGATTTTTAATTGATGAGGAGTATAAAGCAGCTCATTCATATATTCTGTTGAATTGCAGTGAAGTTCAACCGTATATTGAGTAAGTAATTAATGCCACCTGACCTACATATATATTACTAAGCAACCTGACCGTTAACGTGCCAATTCTTTTCAAGTTTTTATGTGGAACAGATAAAGCAAGGTCAACCAAACATATCAACTACCAATTTGGATGCGAAACTTTCAAATGAATTTTCAGCTTGGTTTACAAAATATGTAAGAATTTTCCATCTTAAAACTCCATCATATTTAACTGACAACTTCCGACAGTTAATATTTTTAATATAACACAATGCATACATTTCCCATATACAGGTACATGATCCTTCAAGAAACATCACCAATGAATTTATAAGGGATCTTGCAAAAGGCCCTTTTCGATCTGTTACCACTTATCCTAGATATCACGTTAACGGATATAAGTTTCACACTAGCCGATACGATTCAGCTAAAGCAACTATGAATAATGGAGTGTGTGTCAAGGGAACAATTGATAATACAACTGAGAGCGATTACTATGGAATTTTAGATGAAGTTGTACAATTAGAGTATCCTGGTTTCCCGACCAAGAGAGTTGTGTTATTCAAATGCATTTGGTATGATATCTCAGGCATGGGCGTAAGAGTTCATCCCGTTTATAAGCTTGTTGATATTAACCATACACGAAAATACAACGGTTATGAACCATTTGTGTTGGCAATTGAAGCTGCCCAGGTCTGTTTTTGTACTTATCCTACTGAACAATGAAACAAACCCGACTGGTTGGCTGTTTGTAAAATCAAACCAAGACATATAGTGGAGGTTCTTGAACCATCTACAAATAGTCAACAATCAATGGTGGCACCACCATTTCAAGAAGATAACATTGAAACTCACACTGTAGTACCTGTCGATGAGGACCTTGGAAACTTAGCTGATCCAGATGGCAGAGTTATAGAACTTAGATATGAAGACAATGACACTGAAAATGAGATACAAGAACTTGGGGATGAAGAGAGTGATAGTTAAAATGATATGCATTTGGACGATGATTTTGAAGATCAAAGTAGCCAAACTTCCGAGGAGATAGTGATTATAACTGTTAAACGGTTGATAATAATCTTATTATACGTGTATGCTTGCTGGGATTATTATTGTAGATGAAATTATTTGTAATTATATATGATTATGTTACATTTAACTGTGTAAATTATATTTATTTCAGATGGCTTCAAAAGGAGGACGACCTAAAGCTAAACGAGGGGTTTCTCGATCATCATTGGCCCCTGCACCACCACCATTACCGAGTCCTCGCACTCAAGCTGATCACCATTCCTCATCATCGTCTACACTACCACCTCACCGTGTTTGTACATCATCCTCTCATGCACCTATACCTGCACCTACTAATGCTCTGCCACTTGCACCTACTACTGCTCCGCCATCTGCACATACGGCTGCATTTGTACCTCGTCGTGTCCATACATCCTTTTCCCTTGCACCTACAGCTGCACCTGCACCTCGCCGTATTCGTACATCGTCTTTCGATGAATCAGCTCCTCTCCCTCAAGTTGATCACCTTCATCATCATCATCTGCTCCTGCTCCTGCTCCTGCTCCTTCTCATACTACTGCAACGGTTCCGGCTCCTGCTCCTGCTCCTGCTCCTAATCCTACAGTGGTTCCGGTTCCGGATCCCCCTCCCTCTTCGACTTCGGCTCCACCTCCCACTGTGGCTCCGGCTCCCCCACCTGGACCTGTAGGCTCACCACAACCTAGACCACGAGTTATTCCAAGTTCAGCCCACTACACTAAGGAGAATCCACTACAGTTGACCATACTACGGAATAAGTATGTTTTGAATTTTGCTATTAGCTAATAAACATTTTTTAACAATTTTTTGTATAATTGTGTATAATAATATATATTTTTTGTTTTGTAGCTTGTATCCATTAACAAATGCTCGCAAGTACTAAGAGACATATTTGAGTCTAGGATCGACTATGAGGGTTATTGTTGGAAGAAGGTCAGCATAGAGACCAAGAACATAAATTATCAGGAGTTCCAGGTTAGTATTTTAGTTACTTCTTTTGGAAGTTTTGTTCTATTTTCTTCGAGCTAGTTGAATGGATAAGAAACACGTCAAATCCGATTGAAACGAAAAAATGTGGGTCGAGTGGGGTCAACCCCGGAGGTTGACCCGCATCCCGTTTACAAATAAATAAAGTAAAAAAATAAATAGGAGAGACTTTCCCCTATGATGTATATTTGTGAGATCATTTCTTTACTATAAATTTATTTGAGATATTTTAAATACTTGTAATTGATCAAAAACACTTGTAAGAGAGTTATAAGATGTATATGTGTTATCTATAAAGACCAAAATGATGCAATAAAGAGCACCTACCACGGTCAATTTTCAATAACCGCTACTTATTTAGTAGACATAGCTTCTAAATCTAAGGTTTGGTAATTAATAACCTTATATAAAATACATTCATCACTACAAATTAGTTGACAAATTTGACTTAATGCTCTAATCTTATTGGGCAGTGCATGGTTTATGAATTATGCTCTCAGGTTGATTTGAATTTTTATCTATGTTGAAAATTTTCCAGCCTAATTTGGGAACACCAAGAATCAAATTAAAGCTAATTATTGACATTCTGTTATTAGTATTGACATGGAATTAATCAACATTTATTTCTAATCTTGTATTGTTTAGGACATGTTTGGATTTTGAAATAAGATTTCATGAATTTATTTTTCCCATAATGGTGGTTACGTCATAACTTGGATTCTAGTAATGAGGATGTCCTCTCACTTTTGCATATTTGATAGTATGTGCTATCTACCTAATGTTCAATATTCTTGGAACATGTTTTCAATATTTGCACATTTGCAATGTTGTTTGATCATAGGAGGGTGTGCACAATAGTGCATATTAGAAAGGTTAGAGATGAACTACATTGCTTTATTCGGCTTCTCTATATTTATTTATCATTATATATAACTACTCCCGTTGTTATGTGTATTTAATTTGTGTTAGCCCTCCAAAATTTAATCTTGTGGTTGCACTGCTTACATGATGAAGGTTTCATTTTCTCTAAATTTGAACAATTTATATGAGCTAATAGGATGTTGCCACAAAAGAATAATGCAATTTATGTAAAACTATATTGACTATTTATAATATATTTGTTCAGAAATGATATGCCTGGGATCCACAACTTGATGCATTTGTACGGGTAATGTAACTTAGAAAGGCAGCAAAACATTACTCGGACATGGTTTGCAAATGGGAGAATTGGTTTCAGTTAAAGAAAAAACCTCAATGTTTGTCTGATGATAACTGGGAGACCTTCTTGGATTACTGGGCTAGACCTGATGTTATAAGGCTATCAGAGATACAACGCCAAAATCGACTAAGTGAGCCTGCTGGAGAGGGTACAGGTTGCTCACGCCATAGAGCAGGTTCCAGATCCGCTAATGAGCATGCAGAGGCAATTGTAAGTATTATTTTTAAGTTAGATTAATATTTTCATTAATGTTTAGTAGTTGCTTATACAATGTTATGTTTCCAATGTTTAGCGGCTCGAAACTAGGCAGGACCCGACTGAGTACCAAATCTTCATGAGACTACACGATCCAAATAATGAAGGAAAATTCACTAATGGCAAGGCAAAACAAGTCGCTGTAAGTAATAATTCTCTTGAAAAAACTTATTTACCTTTTATGTTAGTAGTCTTAATATTGATTTATATTTGTTGTTTTACGATAGGAGGAGGTAGAGAAACGTGTAGCTATTCTCAGTCAGCCGGTGGATGGTTCCACACAACCTCGACCTATTAACATGACTCAGGTGTTCTTGGAATCTGTAGGAGGGGTTAGTAAGAAGAAGACTGTATTTGGGGTTGGTGACATGTCTAATAATTACACTACTGATAGTCGTACCAGTTCTACTTTTGCTTTCCCTCAACCTGTTAATCAAGAGGAGATGAAAAGAATGATGGATGAGAGAGTCCAGAATATGCGAGCTGAGATACGTGCTGATGTTATTAGTGAGATCCGTGATGAGCTATATGCTAGCACCTAAGAGCAGATGCGAAGATTTTTGCATAAGTTTATGCAAACGGGCGTGGCACCTTCACTAGGCATTCCACCTGTCGTGAATGATGAGGATAATAACGGGGATGTTGATGATGAGGATGATAACACGGATGCTGAAGATGAGAATAGTATGGATGCTGATGATGAGGACTAAATTTACTAGATTGTGTTGGTTGGATCAAAACCTTTTCGTTTGCACTTGTTGATCGCTTTTTGAATTTGTTGATCACTTTTTATTTGTTTTTATTCCCTTTTTGTTTAGGGTGTGATTATCTACAACTGAATCTAGAATTTGGATAATGTATGTTATTTTGGAATTTTAGTTTGGATTTATTTTGATGATTTGATGAACAAATTATTTTTGGTGCAAAAATTTAGGTTTTTCTCGTACAATTGAATCAAGGTGAAAGAATTATTAATATATAATATAACCCTTTTTACAATTATATAATTTTGTCACCAAACTAGGATATTAGTGATGGAAATTCCGTTGGTAAATTGTTTATAAAGTAAGAATTATAATCAATTTAGCGACGGAATTCCTATCACTAACTGTCGAGGAACGATTTCGTTTGGCATTAGTGACGAAATCTCGTCGTTAAAGAGCATCGGAATCAGTGACGGAATTTCACGTCGGCAATTAGCGACGGATGATTCTGTAGGCACTTAGTGTGTTGTCGCCAAATATGAAAATTCCGTCGGCAACTTTTTATAAGTTGGCCATTTTTTGTCATATTTTACTGACGGAAAAAGTTCTTTAGCGACGAAAAAATCCGTCGCTATTTTGGCGACGGATAAAAATTCCGTCGGTAATATTTAGTGACCATGAATTTGCCGACGAAATTTGTTCCGTCGGTAATCCGTCACTATGTTTTTTTAGCGACGGGATTTGCTTAGTTACTGACGGATTTGTCCGTAGCTAAATAGCATTTTTTTTGTAGTGCTATTATGCAAGTGAAAGGTATATTTCTTTTCTTACAAATTCTTATTGGAATCGATTTCAGCGATATTTGATTTCTAGTTAATGATTTTGGATACAAAGAACTTATTAACTGATGTTGCAATGTCAATCAAGAATCGAGTCTCTCCAAGAATCACTCAACACTCCAACGAGTTGAATGTAACGTAGAAACAAGATTTATGTGGTTCGATTTAAAATGATCTACGTCGACGGAGATTGCTTGAATGTTTTACTGATGACTCAGGATCACAACAGATTAAAGATCACATGCGATCACAGCACATGAACCAAAAACACACTTTCAAGAGTTTTTCTTGATCCAAAACTCTTCTCAACCAAGTGCATAAAACCCCTCTAATCTTTCTCTCTCTAGCCCTCTTTCTATTTTGAAGTTACTGACTAAAGAGACTCCACAATTGAGATAAGAGATGATACAAGAGGATGATAATCAACCCCACAAAATAACTACATTTGATGGGCAAAAGACAACGATTCTGAAACTCGTTGCAAAAACCGTTGCGAAGAGCGGTTATAACTAACTTTATCCGTTGTCTTTAAGAACAGCTCCATATCAACTTTTGCAGTGTTTTTTCTACTATTTCAACTAATAATCTAAGTGTAGTAAGTCAATAAACTCACAATCCTCCACCTGACTTGCACACGAAGTAGAAATAAATCTTGAAACTCCAACAAACACACCAAACCACATCAAACCATGTCCAAACAGAGGTCATAACACCCAAAACAGAATCTTCAACATTGAACCTCTTGGACTAAGTCCAAGCAGTATCTGAACTTTTCTGCTAGAAGAGCCTTCGTGAGCATATCAGCAACATTTTATTTTGTGTTTACCTTCACCACTTCAACATCTCCTTTTTCAACCACTTCTCTAACATATTAATGATGTCTAACATTAATATGTTTGGATCTGTCATGAAAAACCTGGTGTTTCACTAAGTGCAAAGCACTTTGAGAGTCACATAAAACTCTAACAGACTGCTGCTTGAAACCAAACTCAGCTAGAATTCCTTTAAGCCATACAACCTCTTTTACAACCTCTGTTATAGCCATATATTCTGCCTCTATTGTAGACAATGCAACCACAAATTTGAGCACTGATCTCCAACTAATAGAAGCTCCAAACAATGTGAATACATAACCTGACTAAGATTTTCTATTATCCAGATTTGTTGCATAGTCAGAATCTACATATCCTTTCAAAGAATCATTGAGATCATCACTTTTCTTGAACAAAAGCCCATAATCTGTTTTAATGATGTCTAACATTAATATGTTTGGATCTGTCATGAAAAACCTGGTGTTTCACTAAGTGCAAAGCACTTTGAGAGTCACATAAAACTCTAACAGACTGCTGCTTGAAACCAAACTCAGCTAGAATTCCTTTAAGCCATACAGCCTCTTTTACAACCTCTGTTATAGCCATATATTCTGCCTCTATTGTAGACAATGCAACCACAAATTTGAGCACTGATCTCCAACTAATAGAAGCTCCAAACAATGTGAATACATAACCTGACTAAGATTTTCTATTATCCAGATTTGTTGCATAGTCAGAATCTACATATCCTTTCAAAGAATCATTGAGATCATCACTTTTCTTGAACAAAAGCCCATAATCTGTTGCACCTTTCAAGGACCTCCTTACCCGTTTCAGTGCTTCTCAGTGCTGCCTTACTGGATTCGCCATGTATCTGCTGATAACTCTCACACCATGTGAGATGTCAGGCCTAGTACATACCATCACATACATTATACTTCCAACAACATTGGAATAAGGTATTTTGTTCATTTCCCTCACTTCTTCTTCTTCTTCTTCTTCTTCTTCTTCTTCTTCTTCTTCTTCTTCTTCTTCTTCTTCTTCTTCTTCTTCTTCTGTCTTTAGTTTCTGTAACTCAGACAATTTGAAACGTTGAGCCAAAGGTACTGAAACAGACCTTGATTCATGCATGTTCAAGTTTCTTAAGACTTTCTCTGTTTCTCAATATAACTCTTTTGTTGTAGCCATAGCAAGCCCTTTCTTCTGTCTCTAATAATGTCCATTCCCAATATCCTTCGAGCTTCTCCTAACTCTTTCATCTCAAATCCTGCTTGTAAGTCTACCTAAGCTTTTCTATTTCAGAATGACTCTTGTTTGCCATAAGCATATCATCCACATCTCTCTCTCTCTCTCTCTCTCTCTCTCTCTCTCTCTATCTATCTATATATATATATATATATATATAAAATCATAACCCTCTATTGTTTTTAGCCATATCTCATTTTCTTGCCCATAGTCACTTTCCTTATCCGGCAGGATACATGTCGTCTTATTCATCTGATCTTAATTACTTGTGTATGTAATTTTTAATTAGTTTTATATGCTTAGATTTGGTTCTTTTATAAGTAATGACTAATAGTGTCATCCTTTAATTTAGGAGTTGATATGGCGAATATATATTAAGTTAAAATTGTTTGATAAGTTATGCACTTCATCATTCCTTACAAAAAAATCTTTTATTGATTTTCAATCATTCCTTATTCATTCAATCCACATTCAAAATTAACATCACGTAATTATGTTTTTACGTTTCAAATTAGTCTTCATTTCACCCTTTAAATTCCTCTCTTCCAGTCCAGCTGCTCCTGCACTCGAATCAGGTATTTTTTTTTCCTTCTCTCTACTGATTCAGTTTGTAATTCTTTTGCAAAAAAATATTTAATTTTGAGTTTAGTAGATTTCTTTTTGAATTTTTATTAGTTAATACAGTTTGATGTTATGGTTTTTTTTTTTTTTTAATATACTTTGTTCGGGTTTGCATATGACATCTTACTTCATCGTTTGTTTAATTGTTTAATTTTATGTTTCTTTGTGCATGATTTAATTTATAATTTCTACTTTGTGTAACTTTAAGTTTTTTATTTGTTGATCGCATTCCACTACAGATCTTGAAGATTTACATATTCAGGTAATTCAACAATAATAATTTTTTATTAAACTCTGGAATTGCTAACAATTTTCATTTTTTTTTCTTAAATTGGATATAAGTTTAAATTTTTAGAAGATAATATAGAATTTTAGATTGACCATCAGATTAGATCAATCATATAATATTTTTTTTCATCTCTAAATTTTCTACTTGCCATGGTAGCTCAGGCCCAAGGTGGCGAATTTGCATTGGTTGCATACTCTCAATCAAAAGCACACAACAACCGGAATAAACATGCGCTTGCTCATTGCCACTCTCACAAGTCATAAGTCAATTCCATCTTCTTTGAATTTCTTTTCAGAATTAAATCTATTGTTTCTTTTTTCTTCATATTAGATTCAGAAATGACTTGTGTTGCTCTTGCTTCAATTGCACATAGCATGGACCTGATCCTTAATTATCATCAAGATTCCATTTCACCTCAACTGAAACATCAATCAGATTATATCCATTAATGAATACATTACATTCTTTCAATTGTTTCTCGAAAAATATGGGAACGGTGGGCCGTCGACTTCAGAGCCTTACTGGATGAGTAAATTCCACTATTTTGTCGGATGTGAGGGATTTTAATTTTTTTGAGAAAATAAAAGTTTGATTCTTTGGAGTTTTGGTCCTTGAGATGATTAACTAAGTGGTGGTTATTTATTAGCATTATATTTTTAAATTTCCTACTCCGTCTTTTATTTATATATTTATCTAAGTAATTAATTAATTTATTTTTTAATCTGAGTAATTAATTGATCTCATGCTATTTGATTTTTGCAGGCTTTTATACATTTGTTATTAACCAACAATATCTGGAGTTTAAAAGACTACAAAGGTAATAAGAAAATTTTGATTGGTTATATTCTAGAATTCCTTGTAAATTTCATTTTGTTTTTCAAGGCAGGTAGGGTTTGAATTTTCTTTTAGAAGATAATAATATAGAATTTTAGATGGTCCTTTAGTTTAGATCAATCATAGAATGTTTTTGTTTATCTTTATATTTTCTACTCCGTCTCTTATTTTTTAGATGAGAAAGTAGTTGATCTCATGCTATTTAATTTTTACTTTTACTGGTTTTTATACATATGTTGTTAGCAACTACATATGGAATTTCAAAGACTACAAAGGAATAAGATAAATTTTGAAATAAACCAGGTAGACTCTCTTTAATTAAAGTAAATTAGCTCTAGCAACATGCACTCGAACCAGGTAGGCATTTTAGGGTCTATTTTTTATCATTAAATTTTGTGTTATTTTTTCTTTGTAATATCAAAAAATATGTTAATTGCTTTCATTGTAAAAGGCATTTTGTTTTTATTATTAGTCGTGTAAATGTACACTATATTTGGTGATATTTAAAATATTTTATTGTCGGCTTAATAATTTAAATGCAATATTATTGTAAATATCTAAGAATACTCTAAAAGACATTTTCTTATGCATAAGGTTCTATTATTATTAAAATTTATTAATTATAAAAGTAATATTTTTATGTGACTTTATTTAAATGCAGGATATTGTATGTTTTTCTTTCTAATGAAAGTTGAGAAACTTACATTATTTATTAACAGAGTATCAGGTCCTTCTTAATTTTGAATCGTTTGTATTTTTTGTAGATATTTGACGTCAAATTGAACACCTATCAACCAAAGGTAACATGTCTTGATCGATATTGTCAATGCTTAATTTAGGGTTTTCTGATTCCTTTTTGTTGTTTTATCTGTTGATTGCGCGTTATTTAGATTTTTACGGTTTACTTTTTTTCTATTTTCTGTTAGGGTTTTGTTGATGATGATCTTTCGATTATATTGTTGTTTTAACTAATCTAATTTTCTTTAATTTGTATCTCATTGTATTACATATATATCTTTATGATCGCAATTTAATTTAAATTCTGATTTTTATTATAACTTGTAATTATTTTTCCATCTTTTATCATTATGTTCTTTATAGATCCTCGACATCAAATCGGATACTATCAACCAAAGGTAACATGTCATTTTTTGTTATTTTTAGGGCTTAATTTATGGTTTTATGATTCTTTGTGGTTATTTTTATTTGATTATTCTGTGTGATTTAGGATTTATTGATGATGATCTTATGTTTATATTAGGGTTTTACCTAATCTGTTTTATTTCGAATCTTATCTCATTATATTTTCTAATTTGTAGCAGGATTGTATCCTGTGTTTCTTTAATATACTAAAGATATATTATTATAAACTTTTAACTGCATGCGTGATAGTTTAATAAAAATGGCTAAGTAATTTTTTTAATCTTTCTATTATGGATAAACTGTAAAAAATATTTTTTACATTTGTATCTTTTTAAAAATTTTCATATCCTCGACATTGTGTTAGACACCTAACAACTAATGGTGACATTTTTTTTTTTTTTTTATATTGTTAGTGCTTATTTAAGGTCCTATGATTCTTCTTATATGTTTTATTTGATTATGACATGGAATATATATATGTTCTACTATCTTTTGGTCATCTATCAAATACAACACAATCTTTTTAATTTTGGTCATCGGGAATAATTTTGTACTCCAAGAACTGCCGGGGATTACGAATTGAAATTCTAGCCATAACTTTTTTTACGTGAAAATAAAAGTTTTCATTATTTTATAACCCAAAATTAGTGGAATGACATCATGTATAAATTAACAACAAGGATTGGGTACGGATCCTTATTCTCAAAGGTAACTAATCTTCTCCTTGAAAGGATTTCCTTGCATTGTGGATACCCTCGAATACGCTCTTGTTTATGTTCTTCTTCATCTCGTTCTCATCTCCAATATTAGAAATTTTATCGGCTTCCACCACGCACAGTGTGACTGTAGCGACTATGTGCTCTATTCTTCAGATTAATAGGTAGTGGAGCACTCCAATTGTGAATCAGAATGAATACAAGCTGTGATCGTGAGAGAAACTAAGTCGATTTTTCTTCTATGCCAATTAAATGATGTTTGTCACCGCTACTTCGGTGAGAATGTACAAGAGCTTGTGTAATCGAGAATGCATATTGTATTTCCAGTTGCACTTAAAAGAAGAAACAAAAAGAGAAGCTAGCATACTCGTCTTCTATTAGAAAAGAGTATGCAGACACAATCCTTTGTCTAGTAGAAAATGACGAAAATCTTTAGCTTACGAGATTCTTATTTTGCTACGAGCTTCGGGTTTAGAGAATTTCTTACCGGATTAAATAGTGTTGTTTAAAAAAAATTCACCTCAGAATAGTCATGGCCTAAAATTTCAATTCAGGGCTCCATGGCAGCAATTGAAGATCAAAATTGACTCTTGTGTATTAAATTGAAAGAAATTAAAAGGTTGTGTATTTATACGTTAAATTTAAAAGGTCGTATTGTATTTCATAATTGACTAAAAGGTCGTGTATTTTTTTGTTACTAAGCCTATACTAAAGATATATTATTATAAACTTTTAACTGCATGCGCGACATTTTAATTTAAAATGCCTAAGTATTTTAATCTTTCTATTATGGATAAAACAATAATTTTTTACATTTGTATCTTTTTAAATTTTTTTATATCCTCGACATCGTGTCAGACACCTAAGAACCAATGGTGACATGCACATTTTTATATTGTCAGTGCTTAATTAAGGTCTTATGATTCTTCTTATATGTTTTATTTGATTATGACATGGCAAGGCATATATATATATATATATATATATATATATATATATATATATATATATATATATATGTTCTACTTTGTAGCTATAATGATGGTGGCGAGTTTGTGGTCATTGTATTCTCAGTCTATGGTTATATTATACCTAATTTAATGAATATGGGAATCACAGGGCAATGAGCAAATGAAGAAATAGGCAATTTTCTCTAATTTTAGTGAACCTCATAATATTATATTAATTTGTAACATTTAGCAGCTTTGAGGGATAATGTTTTAAAGATCTTTGAGACCTTCGAAAAATCCTCAACATATGTTTTGTGTTAGAGTTAAGCTTCGGGTTAACGCTGAAGTCTTGGTATGTCACCACTATCTCTCATTTTTCTTAAAATTATTATTACAATTCTTATTTTTAAATAGCTTATATATTAATTTAATATACTAATTATATATATATATATATATATATATATATATATATATATATATATATATATATATAAGAAAAACTCTCTACCATTTTTAGACATCTCTCATTTTCCCGCCCAAAGACAATTTCCACAAAAGGAATGACATGTGTCATCTTCCCAATGGCTTGATCAATACCCAAATACAATTTTAATTCACAAATTTAATTTTTAGCAATTAATTTGGTGGTTTTAATTGAAGGAAGGTCATAATTTCCTTCTATTTTAATGTGCATTTGTCAGCATTATGACAAAATTTTCAACAACATTGTCATATTCAAAAGTCTTTTGATTCGTTCAATTCACAATCTACCTTATTTACATTGTTAAAATTGTCAAAACTTTCCATATTTATTCATTCCATATTCAATTTATAACACGACAAATTTTTAAACACTCAATTCATTATAGTTAGTCAAAATTTGATTTTTTAATTCAATAGTTTTTTAAGCCAATAATATTATATCCTTTTATTATTTTCAAACTTTACATATTTAATGATTCTATATTCAACCTTCTTATCCTATAAATTTGGTTGCAACTCATTTGTTCCGGCATTCTTTTTGTGAATTCTTTTATTCTCCTACCTCTTCTTTCATTCCACATGTTGTCATTTTTTTTTTGTGGCTTCGCCAAGCTTTTTAATTTTTTTTCTTTTAATTGAGTTGTTTATCTGTTAACCTTTTAATTTTTTTATCATTCGCCAAGCTTTTTAATATTTTTTTTTTGAATTGAATTGTTTATTTGTTAACCTTTTAATTTTTTTTTTATCATTCTAGTTTTTTGGTTTTGCAGATTCTCAACATCAATTTGTATGCTCATCCGCCAAAGGTAATATATTTTATTCAACAATCATCGTTTTAATTTCATTTTTCGCTTCACCAATCTTTTTTGGTTTTCTTAAATTTAATCTTTCATGCTTTATGTATAATATCAATATTGCTAGAATCTATTGGTGAATAATATCATGCAGGATAAATAATTTTATCGTTCATGTTTTTATGTTTTTCAAATTTTCAACATCGAATCGTACAGTTTTCGGCAAAGGTAATATTTTTCTGATATTGTTAGAGTTTAGGGCTTTATAATTTTTCATTGTACAAATTGTTTAATTTTTATTCTTCATCCATTAATATACAATTCTAAAAACATGAAAGGAATGGATTGACGTTAAATCATTTTTTATGATGATTTTAAGTTTTTTTTTTCCTAGTTAATGTGTATATTGATTAGCAATAGCATAAACCTTGTTATTTTCAGCTTCTACTTTCTATATATATCTGTTTTTAATTTTTGTGGTGGGGTGAAGTTTCATCAATTTGCCTTATACTAATTTTTGTTTATTGTTGTAGGCTAATCATCTGAGTAAATTATCTATATTACCACTACAAGAATATTTGAAATAGACAACATATTTTATTTGTTGTCCAGTTATAAATATGTCTGTTATTAATAGTGTTGTTGTTAAAAGTACCCTTTTAACTACAGGTAAAAACCGTTGTCTGTTCCATGAAAAACAACACTTTATGTAACAAATATTATATGTTTTCTTTGTTAATTTTAACTATAGTTTGTATCTGTTGTTTAATCTTAAAACCGTTGTTTTTGTTAGTTTTAGCAACAGTTTTTCCCCGTTGTTGTACAATTTAAATCGTAGTCTATTTAGTGTTAATTTTCGAATTTAGCAGCTCTCTTTAGCTGTTGTCTTTTACCCGTTGTTCTTCATTTTAAATCGTGTCTATTTAGCAAACAATTTATTAAAAAAAAATTGTAAATTGAAAATAATTACCCGTCTCTCAAATATGCATTCATAGATCAAAATAATTCTCTCCAATCCAAGATAAAACATGATTGTGTAATATCTAAAAATGTGCAATTCATAAAAAATGATAACATGTGTACTCCTTGCCACTTTACGCCACAAAATATTAACTAATTTGAATCTAAAACTTAAAAAAATATTTGAAACTTCATAGCAACTTCTTCAAAAGATATGTACCGTCTTTGTCTTCCTGCCAATGGATACATTATAAACGAGTATGTTAACAAAAGAATGAAGCCGAAGTATCAAGACAAAACATAAAAAATATATATATATATATATATAATATGGGGAACAAACGAACTTAATTAATTAGAAGAGACATTATTTAGCTTATACCTCAAGTTGGGACAGGAACAAAATATTATATTATGATATTATTACAATATCACCTATTGATGTAGAGATATTATTCTGCATTTTACTTCATTAATACACACTTAATGATCATTTTTGTTGTACATGGGGTGTTTACTTGTCAAATGAAACACAAAATTAAATTAAGTAGTCTTCAATTTCCGTGCTTTCATTTTAGAATTAAAACAAACAAACTAATTTGCTTGTTATTTTATTTTTACTATGTTGTACACCGTTGTGGATCTTGGCAATAATGACTTGTTCTCAATGTCTACAGTATGTCTTTTGATACAGCAACACATAAATGAATTTTATTAAGTGCTTTTAATCAAACAATGTTTACCTGCACAGGATGGCATACAAAAAGAACAAGAGTCAGAATGTTTCACATTTGTAATGGATAGCCATTTTTAAGAGACATGATTATGATGAAGATTGATTTATTTCTAAACCATCAGCAGAATGAGCTGGAGGGGAAATAAAATGTTAGGAGATTTGAGCAATATCAACAAAGAGGTGCACCATGAGATGCATGCATACCTTTGAATCCCCACATTTTTTTAAAAGAGAATCCCCACTTTTTCATCCCACCCTACAAGAAGAGAAAACGTTGGTGCTTTGAAACAATTTAGTAAAAGGATAATTTTCATAAGAGTAACATGTATTTCTCTACGTTACTCACTTTATAAATGGAAGACCAAGATAATAAGTAAATAATATGACAGCATAAAGTGTGTGAGGACTTTTTCTTTGCTCTTCTGAAGGTTAATTGACCAGGTAGGAAACAATTCAGTAGTATATAAAAGAGCCTATCCAGGTTCCTCCACCTTAATAGAAGGCATATTCACTAGAATATTAACACCAAAGACTTCCTACTATTCATAGGTCTAGCAGTTTGGGTCGGGTATAAAATGAGATAATTAAGTTTCTTACCGCATCAACATCACCAGAAGATGCAATGGCATCTACCAACAGAAGACTTTGTCCTCGTATGAAAGCATTCCAAAGGTCCATTCTCATCACCACTAGGGACTATTCCGTGGACTATGCTGAATAGGACAACATAACATTAGAAAATAAAAGAGATACATATGCTAATATCTTAAGAGCATAAATCTGTTAAAGTGAAACCATGTTTCACTAACCTTCGTGTC
This sequence comes from Ajuga chamaepitys, assembly GCA_958295605.1. Lineage (NCBI taxonomy): Eukaryota > Viridiplantae > Streptophyta > Magnoliopsida > Lamiales > Lamiaceae > Ajuga > Ajuga chamaepitys. The sequence goes on from OY282498.1 coordinate 29,397,411, forward strand.
ACAACTATCTCGACCCTGAAAGTCAGGCATTCTGCTGAAGTGCTTCACCGGACATCTGAAATTTAAGAGAATTCACTTTCTCCCTATGTCGCTTCAAATCAAGAGCTAACATGATGTTCTCCTTATTTTTCACACAACCATCACACTTGTTTTCTCCCATCTCTACAACAATTTAGTCTATTTATAGTAAGCTTCAGTTGATGTCTTTCAGCTTCAAATCCAGCCCAGGATTGAACCATCAAGGTCAGTGATACAACCACAAAAAAGAAAAGAAAATATACATATATAGAAAGTACAACGTGCAAAATATACAAACAGTGTGTCAACTTGCAAACTAATGGAAGTTCATAAAAGAGATTACGTTCTTTCTCCTCATTTGGTTTTCACCGTGTTTGAAGATCCTACGTATTGGCAAATTGTAGCAGTGAGAAACTTCCAAGATGCCAACATTACACTAGATATAATCAGACTGCCAATGTGGAAGCTTCATACCCATTGGCCACTTCACTTGCATTAGATCGATTAATACCACAAGCAATTATACCTATTTATTAAGATGAGATTAGATATAATTTAATGGCATACTCTAACAAAGACTAAATTTAATATCATGGCTTCTGATTTTGAATCTAACCTTGGTGTCAAGCTCTCATTTTTCCAGATTCTTACGATTAACAGACCTTCAAATCTGCCACAAGAAATACAAATAAAATTAAGACAGGTAACAACTAGCATCAGAGGGCCTATCACATGATTCTATAAAAGAATTTTTTCGAAATAAACAAGAATGACTTGCTGCATTTCTACCATTGATGCATTCACAACTGAAGCTTCACTGCTCTCAGCTATACGATGTTCTAAAATGCCCATCTGCCTTTTCTTTTCTTGTATCATGCTCCACGTTTTGAATCTGAGAATCAGAACCCATGGAGCTTTTGATTTGAGTTCAAAATCTATCAAATAATCAGTTCTTGAGAAAAAAAAGTAGCAGGGAATATAACAACAAGACCTGAATTTCTTAAAGGGGCATCATTTCCACGTGTTCATGTTAAATCAAGAATGCCAGTGGCCCAAATGTTTTAAACATTTCATCATATTTCTACTGTAAATTACCTTTATCATCATTCATATGCCTAATAACAGAGGTATCACAGAAACATATCACATAAATAATTGCATTGAATATTGTGAAAAAATAAACTTCATACCAAAATCGAAAATGACACAAATCCAATTCAAGAAAGTATGAAGCACCAAATGCAGAATTAATGGGAGAAAAACACCAAGAGTTGTGTTAGTTAGAAATTAGAATTGTGAGCTTTCAATATCATTAAGGCCAGTGTTCCATCGGGAGAAAAGGAAGAAAAAAGTACTCGCCACTTTTCCACTATTCAACTTTATTCCAAGAACTAAACATATATATCAACCCTTATAATCATCAAGAGAAATAAATCAAAATCTCTAATTCTTAGTAAGAAATTAAACCTGATCTTCTACAGTATATTGTACCATATGAATCTCACTTTAATTCCGAATTCACAATGCTGGTAGATTGGGAGACTGCAGGCAAATTCAGCTCCATGAATCTGCTGATCAAAGCAAGAATTGTATCGAATTGTTGAAATGAAAGAAAAAAAACATGGAACTTGAAATTTTTAAAAAAAAAATCAAAATACTTTCACCTTTTTATTATGAAGAAGGTTCGATTACCTTATACGGAAAAAGAAGAAATTGAGAAATGAGAAATGGATCAATGGAACAGTGATTTGAAGAAAATAAAGAAAATTAACAAATACGATATCATCAATATACCAAAATCAACACTAAGACAATACTGATGCAGTGAAGTAGCAGAGACATGATAGGATTCGGGCGATGCATTTGCAGAAACACACACACACATTGAGCTGAGCTGCTGCCTTTCCTATGTTTTGTGAAAAGAGAGAATCTGTTAGGGCGGACACTCACCAAAATTGAACAGAGACGTAATATTCCAATCCTTGCAAGCAATGCATCATTACATCCAATACGACGATAATAACGGACCACAATCATCAATCAATAGTAGAAAATTTACAAATACGATATCAATCTACCAGAGAAGGAACCAAATTAACAGAGTAATCGAAGAATACCGAAGCAGTGAAGTAGCATAGAAATCATAGAATTTGGCAATGTAATTGCAGAAAAAAGGAAAAAAAAAAACAAAAAACAAAAAACAAAAAACAGAAAACATAGTAATCTACAACTTACAAATTTGTGTGTGGAGCTGAGCTGCTGCCTTTCATGTGTTTGGTGAAAAGAGAGAATCTGGATTAGGTTACAAATCATTGACTTCTTTTCGTGTAAACCAATAATGGAGGAGATGAGTTATTTAATTTGATGCTATATTGAAGCAAGTAAAGTGCAGTTCCTCATTTAATATATTGAAATTGATTAAATGTATTACTAATTCATTCATTAACTATGAAGAAAAACAGAGACTTATGAAAAATAAATAAAATCCCAACTTATTCAAATACATCAAAAGAAAACACAAGTAAAATGAAGGAATGAATGAATATCCATAGCAAGGTCTATTTCCCTGTTGTAATCTTATGTTTCTTGATGCAATTTATCCATAGTTTTGAAGTGAAAATGGCAACTTTCTGACTTGCAAAAGCTATGAATGATATGTGTTTCCATTATATTTTGCTTAAATTTTACTTTTACAACTAAAATTTGCTGTAATTCTATCAAACAGTAGAGACAAACTTCTGATATCAGCCAACTCAATACCAACTTTTATACTATTCTTCACTATGAGTAGATACTAAAGTTCTATCAAAATGATCGGCATCACATGTAAACAGATCAAACAAATCAAATAGACTAAACTCTACTTTTGCAATTGTCATGCACATAGAAATGAAATTCAACAAAATGTCCCTAAATGACCATTTCTTTCACGTTTATTCCATCTACCTATGATAATCAAACTAATCATCCTTAACAGATTCACAAGCATCAATAAAGAAAAATCAAGCTTCTTTCAGTTTCCATTTCACCATATCTTTCATAGTAAAAATGAAAACCGAAATTCAAAATGCACCTTATTCTTCGCACTGAAAATTGCTTGATTGACTGATATGTGTGTGAGAGAGGCGAAATTTCCAACGATCGAATTTTTATGTGTGTGCGAAAGGCGAAATTTCTAGCAATCGAATTCGTATGTGTGTGAGAGAGGCAAAATTTCCAGCGATCGAACTCGTATTTGTGTGAGAGAGGCGAAATTGAGAAGTGATTAAAATAAAACAAGTATCTCTTAATGAATCAGAAAATTCCTCAAATAAGAGAGAGAGGCATGTGCATTTCTGGTTCGAGCATTGCCTAGAGAGAGAGAAAGAGAGAGAGAATTGAGGATCTTACAACATGATTGAGCTCATTGAGAAGTGACGGATTGTCGCGAAGCAGCTTCTGGAAGGCATTGTTGTCTCCAGATTACGCAAAGGTGTGAATTGTGGTAGGTTTAAGAATTAAAATTCAGAGGAAGGTGATGATGATAGTGAGAAGAATTGTAGGGAAAGAGAGATTCATGGAAAAAGAAGAGTCAAATATAGTCAGAATGAAAATTTTGTGGCGCGGCACAGGTTGCGCGCTTTTCAGATTTGGGCTTTTGGGTAGATATCTGATTTGGGTTTAGTGAAATAGTCAATCATTCAATGGGCTTTATGAAATAGTGAATTTTTCAATGAACTATTAGATATGAGCTTTTGTGTGGATATCTGATTTGGGCTTAGTGAAATAACCAATCATACAATGAGCGTTATGAAATAGTGAATTGTTAAAAGTGACGATGGAGCCTAAAAAATTTAATCGGGTCGGACCAAACAAAAATTTAATCAGGCCTAAAATTAGTTGGCCCATCCAATCTTATTACCCTATAATATATTAAGATTATCGGGTCGGCTCGATAATTTCAATGAAGATTTTATTAAAATAAAATTCAATATATAAAATAAAATGCAATCTATAAAATAAAATCATAATTATTATTTTATTTCAAATATATTATTAATTATTAAAATTGCATTGAAGACTTTATTAAAATAATAATTTTACAACATAATAAAAGTATTGTAAATTAAAATGTCTTTTTCCAACTATTTTTCAAAAATGTTGACAATAATGTTGTCTATTGGAGCAATGTATTTCCAATAGACAACAGATTTGGGCAACTGTCATTAAAAATGTTGTCTATCTGTGGAAAAAGGCGCTAAAAGATGACATATGTTGAAAACTGTTGTAAAATTGTTGTCTATTAACCTGTGTTGTCGCTAATAGACAACAGATTGCCGTAAAATTGTTGTTAATTCATGAATAGACAACACTACTGGAAAAAACTGTTGTCTTTTAACTGTTGTCTATTTATGAAATTGTTGTAGTGTACGGTCAGCAGTGTAACTCCTCAACTTTGTTTATTGTTGTAGGTTATGACTTAAACTGATGCAATAAACGAGGTAGACTAATACGTGGTGGATGATGGAGCGTGACACATTTTATAGATGGAACTTATGAAGTATACCAAACTGCTGATGATATATATTAACCTTGATGAATATGATATGGTTAGTCTGACAAAATGTTGCAAATTATGCTACCTTCTGCCCATTTCTGTTGTGCAGATTTATAATTATTTGTGATAGATTGTACCTTTAATGAAGAATTGAATCTTATATAGTTTCTAAATCTTGAGAAATGGTATTTGATGTATCAATTAATAAATAGTATTAAAAGTTAATTATGACATGTATATTTTTATTTAAGCTTCAATTGTACAATTTTTTACGCATTGTAAAAAGTATTTAATAATAATTTCATGTTAATATTGTGACTTTTTTTTTGTAACTTATTAGTTTATTTATATAAGTTTTTTTTAACAAGTCTTCACAATAATCTGTGATTATTTAATGATGATGGAGAGATATTAGTTCTTAATCATTTTCTTTTAGCAAGTCTTCATACATAACAAATATATGCAACAAAATCTTTAATGTGTATCTCGTCCATAGATTTTTTAATTGATGGTCAAATCGGCAAATAAATTGGATAGAATTTAAAATTTTATACAAATTATTTATCTTATTAAGAACTATTACTTTTCTTAGTTTTTTAGGGAAACTTATGGATATATTTGATTATGTAATTAGATTAAAAATATTATATATGTATCTCATTCATGTATTTTAAATATGATAAACAAAACGGACTCAAAATGGATGTAATTTGAAATTTTTAATGATTTTTTTAACAAAAGTATGCTTTTATCATTAATCAATAGATTGTTTATCATATGAAAATTAAATTGATTTTTTAGTACATGACGTGCACTTTATTTGTACTTTACCCGAGCTAATATATTGTTAAATACTCAAATATTTTAAATCGATCAAGAACCAAATAAAAAAAAGCTCGACACATTGAGTTTTTCATTCGAATGAAGCTCGATTTCAAAAATTAAAATTTAAATGGATTCGGGTTGAGCTTGAACTAAGATCTTAATCGAGTTCAGTCTTATTTTTTTAAATATCAACTTTATACGGGATGGATCAACTACAAATCTAAGCTGAATAACACATAATTTTAGACTATTAGAGTGATTTACTATTTTCCGATAAATTGTTTGTTTGCAGTACATGAAATGCATGGTTGTTACTTCGAGAGGAAAAAAATAATAACAATTATTTAAGGAAACTACCAATTTTCATTTAATAAATAGACTGTCTACTTTTTAAGGAAAATAAATATTATGTGCTCACTCATGTAGATTATTTGCTTTTATCTTTATTTGTACATATATTTAGACGAATATATGCACTATAATGATTGCTTTTGACAAAAGTTTGATTTGACCATTAACAAATAAATTGCTAATTATAGGAAATTAGTATCATCTTGAACTTTATCATTAAAATACACTAATTAGAAAATCACTGCACATACACGTCATCACATAAAATTGTGTCATCTCATATATTAAGTTATATCATTAACTTATCACTAACCAAGAAAATTAACGCTAATTGTGAAAATTGTATCCTAAATGAACACTAATCATTCAATATTGGTATTATGGGCATATCACAATAGAAGATTGGTATTATGGACAAATATATATATATATATATATATATATATATATATATATATATGAAAAATTATTTTGGACAATTGGTATTGTGGACAATATATATGACATAATATTATCTTAACTTAACATTTTTTTTAATAATAATATCTTTTAATAAAGATATGATTAATAATTACATTTTTGGTCTTTTTTATAATTCTTTTTCATTTTCAAATCCATGAATTTCATGAAAGACAAGTCATAATTTATGATTTTTATAATAACTTATTAAATAAATTATTTGTTGAACTTATATGTAGAATATTTTCTTCAATACATCTGAAATTAATATCAAACTCAGCTCAAAAGTATAATTAAAGGCAAACTCAGTTCGAAAATATTATTTTATACATAAATTTATTATTCAAGAATCTACTATTTTAAATTATATTTATTGAGCAATTATTATATTGCATTAAATTAGATCACTAATTATACTTTATTTATTTGTGAATTATATTAAATCTTATTTTGTTAAAATGTGTTGTTATAACGTTCTTTTGGTATTATTTTTGTTAGAATTACTTCACCCGTGTGATTATAGAGATTGATTAATTTAACAATTAATTAAGATGCAATTTTATTTTATTTTGTTGGGAAAACTAAGACGCAAACTTTGATGTATATATAGTATCTTAAAACTTAATATAACAGTTATGACTTAGAACTATATATAAATTTTGTCAAAATATTTTATTTGAGAATTATGATGAATTACTCAAATAAATTTATACAATGTATAATTAATTTATTTTATTCATTTAGACATGATAAAGTTTTTAAATCCATCATGAAAAGTACAATATTTATGTCTAACTATCTATATATAACAAAATAATTCTTCAATTACTCTTTAAAATAAATCTTTACAATTATAGAAATAAGATAAAGTCAAAGTAATTATTTAAATCTGATAATTGGTACGGATATGTATATATATATATATATCATATAAAATACTTAATTATGGCTTATTTTAAGGAGTTCATAACCAAAAAATTTAATGCAATTAGGAAATATTAAATTTTTAACAAAATATAAAATTAACATATATTTATTTTCATATATAATTAAACTAAAGTACATACAAATAGCATATGAACATAAGTTTTTCTTTCTTGAATGTTATCCATAGTCTTTTCACATTAATCTACCATGAAAAAGTTTTAAGGTTCTACATTTATAAACAAGAAAAGATCAATATCCAGTTATATCAACAAATGTAATTTAACACTCTAACCAATATTATTTAATATTTTGAAGTATTTTACATTACAATTTCACCTAAATGCGTCTGTAAAATGTGTTTGTAGTTTGTAGGGCATTATATACAGGTTATGTTATTTACTCAATTATTATGTTATAATTATTCAGACAAATTTTTATGGCTAATTGATTTTACATTATCATTCTCAGTTTCACTAAAATTATATGAAGACTTTATATTCTTCCTTCATAATTTTTAGAAAATGTTTATTCAGAATCATAAAAAGACTACGAAAATATTATGAAAATAAGATAATGTCAATGTAAAGTTTAAATTTAATAATTGGTATGAACATATATAAATATATATAACATATATATATGTTAATTATGACTTAATTTAAGGGGTTGATAATCGAAAACTTTAATGCAATTAGAAAATACTAAAATTTAATAAGATATTGAATATAAAATATAGAATTGACATGTGTTTTTTACCATATATAATTAACTAAAGTGTATATATTCAGCATATATATATATACACACACACACATATATATATATATATAGCATATAACCACAAGTTTTATTTTTTCTGGAATATCATCCATATTTTTTTCATGTTAATCTACCATGAGAAATCTTCAAGGTCTCTACAGTTATAAACAAAAAAAGATTAAGATCACATTACACCAAAAATATAAATTATGACTCTAACCCTCATTATTTAATATTTGAAAGTATTTTATATTACAATTTTAACTAAAATTAATTTTGAGGGAAGTTTTTTTAGAGATGTTGGTGATCAAGGTATGCGAAGCTCTAATTATATTCTACTTTATGCTTTTAATTTTGTCTATAATTATATAAATTGTGATCCTCCGCGAGATGATTGAAGCTCACCCCAACCCATTATTGAGCCTTTCGGATTAGCTTGGAGCTAGCGGGTGGAGTGAGAGGTGGAGCCGAAAGTATATGTCAACATGACATCCTTGATGTAATTTTATTTCTAGTATTGCAAAATCATTATTTAATTGAGTAAATGCAACAGTTGTAACATTAATTGACTAGCTAGTTTTGGTAAGTGCTGTTGTTAAGTTGTAATTAAAATTTTAATAGTCACTTCTTGTGGAGATTAATATGAATCTAATTAAGTTATTTCTCATGTTATGAATTTAATTATTGTTAAGTTGATTGGCTAGTTGCATGATTAGAAGGGGATTATATATTTACCTTGACAGATGAATAATATAAGAAGCGTATTTAGGGGTATTTAGTTAAAGTAATAAATACTTACTATCATCATCATCATCATCATCATCATCATCATCATCATCATCATCATCATCATTATTATTACTACTACTACAACTATTATTATTACTATTGGTGATTATTAATATTAGAAGAATAATTTATGTATGACCATGTAAAGTATGTGTTTTACTAAGTTTTCGCTACTACGTATGATTTGTAATTGTATTAATTTATTTTTAGCAAAATAAAACTATGTTTGTGAGTACGACTTGTTAGAAATATTTAATATTTTAATTATGTTAAATTATTCTTTACTGCTAAAATTATGGTGTGTGTCAATTAATTCATGTTAACTAATTTGTTTTGCTTGTGAAAAGATGTAGCTAATTTATATATTTATTATGGAATTATATGAGTAGTTTTACTAACCACCTGGTATATGAGGGTTATTTTAAGGACAAAAAATTGTTTTGATTATTTGATGTCTTAAATATTTTAGGAAAAATTGGTCGTTACAAAGTGGTATCAGAGTGAGGTCTACATTTCTGTCAACTCGTTCATATTTCTAATATTATCATGCCTGTTATGTCAAGAAAAAAAAAAAAAAAACAATGCTTCACGGCCACCTCTGCTTCGTCGCTCAGCTCCAAGGTACAATGTAGTTATGTTCATTCTATTTTACATGCATTACATTCATGACAAGTGCGATTTTTAAAATTTTATTCATGACAAGTATGTCACATTTACAAGCTCATATGACTAAGATATATTATGTCACATTCATGATGCATGTATCCATGACATATAGAAACTTTAAGCCTAAGAATAGTAAGCTTATAGAATGATATTTGATTGTATTCTAGCAAATTTCGAGGACGAAAATTTTCCAATGGGTGTAGTATGTAATGCCCCGTAATTATTTAATTGTTCTTATATTTAAATATCTATTTTGTCCAATGAGAATATTTATTTTTCGTAAATTATGACAATTATTTTAAGTTATGGCTAAAAGTATATTTCATGTTATTAGATTTTTAAATATAATTAGGATATTAGCTCAATGTATCATTCAAGTCCAAACCCATTAATTTTACTTAGAGAACAAGAAAACATGTTCCCATTCAAATTAGGAATCCTAAAACCCTAGTATTATAATCTATAAATATGTGATTCATGTCATAAATCGAAATCACAGCTCAAATACTCTGATTTTATCTCAAAATTCGTCCATATTATTTTAGGAATTTTATTGTGTCAGTTTCATCTTTCAATCATTCTCCTGCCGATAGACAGATATTCTTTTTAATTTTTTTTCCCTATTTATATATTTACAAAAATCAACATATTTTAGATATTTCTAAATATGTCTATGATGTTCTGGAAAATTTTCAAATTCATCCATTGTATATTTTATTTTATATGATTTTTATATTACTCATCTGCATGATTTGAAATATTTTATTTTCTGATTTGCAAAATTCAAAAAGCATATTTATACTTTTTGAAAAATTCTTATTTTTGGATATGTAATATATAGACATGTCTTCTATCATTCTAAAAAATTTCAAAGTGATCCATTTAAATTTTTCGAGTTATTAAGGTTTTTTTACTGCTGCGCAGATTTACAGTTTCACCATATTCAGTTTTAAAAATTCAAAAACCATAGTTAAGCTTCTTTAAAAAGTTATGTAATTTTAGTATGATACATCCTCATGAATCTATTTAATACAGTTAAAATTTTGGATTTTCATTCCTTATCGTTTTTAAAATAAGAATTATTTATTCACCACTGTGCAGGGAATCAATACCTACAAATTTCCTATTTCTTTCAAAATTTTCTACTGTCTCTACAAAACCAAAACCCTAATTTCCCAATTGACAAATCCCATATATTAATTGAAGATCAAGATAGATTCATGCATGCCTAAGTGGGAAGGAGACAAGACTAGCAAATGCTACGAATAGTAGGACAATTTGCATCTTCATATCGATCTGCATCACAATTCGGGGGGGGGGGGGGGGGGGGATTTTACTTTTTATTTCTATATGCTTAATTGAATTGTCTAGATATAATTATTATATTTTAAAGTTACAACTGTATATTCAATTCATTGAATATACAAATTCCGTGAGTACGTGGATTACAAGTTACAAGTTATAACTGGGAAAAAATAAAAAATCGTCCCATAACTATAGTGACTTCCACTAAATATCCCACAACTTTCTGCTTTTTTAATTTCGTCCCATATGTCTTGAGATTATCCAATTTTCGTCCCAAAATTCAAATTTAAGCCGGAAAATGCACGTGCCTGACACATGCCGGCCAAAATTTGGAGGTTTTTTTGCCACATGGCGTCGGGAAAAAATAATATGTCCACTAAATATCCCACAACTTTCTACTTTTCTATTTTCGTCCCATATGTCCTGAGATTATTTAATTTTCGTCCCAAAATTCAAATTTAAGCCAGAAAATACACGTGCCGGATATGTACAGGCCAAAATTTAGGGGCGCGGGGGGGGGGGGGGGGGGGAGGGAGGGGGGAGGGGGGTGGGGGTGGGGTTTTGCCACGTGGCATCGGAATTCTGAACTGGATTTTAATTTACATCTTTCTTTTTCTTTTTCTTTCCACATAATCTAAAATTTTACCCCCTTCCAATTTATATTTTTCTTGTACAACTAGGGTTGAGATACCCTATGGAGCTCGCGACGGCGTTAATAGTAGCGGCTGGCATGCCGGCGATGGAAGGAGGGTGCGAACCGTCTCAGAAGCAAGGGTCGAAATAGAGGAAAAATGGGGTGATGAAGATGAGGTGTATGGATGGCAAGCCATAATGCTCGACAGCGATGAAGTGATAGAGGATATAGGGGTCTAGGCCACCACCGTGAGAGGCGGGGGAGGGAGATTTCCGCCACCGTGAGGGTGGTGGGTGGAGGTCGGGTTGAGGCTAGTTGGACCTTCATCGGAATCTGCAGAAGAGAAAATCGCCTACTCCAGAATGGAGCGGCAGGAGGAGGGCAGTTCTACCGACACAGAATGAACACCAGCAGAGGGTGGGGGTTATTGGCGGTGTCTGTCGGGGAAGAACGGCGGTGGACGGACCTGCAGGAGAAGAACAACTACAGGAAAAAGAAAAAGAAAAAGAAAAATGTGGCTAGAAAAAAGAAAAATATAAATTCAAATCTAGCTCAGAATTCCGACGCCACGTGGCAAAAAATCCCCAAATTTTGGCCGGCACGTGCATTTTCCGGCTTAAATTTGAATTTTGGGACGAAAATTGGATAATCTCAGGACATATGGGACAAAATTAGAAAAGCAGAAAGTTGTGGGATATTTAATGGACATATGATTTTTCCCGACGCCATGTGGCAAAAAAACCTCCAATTTTGACCGGCATGTGCATTTTCCGGCTTAAATTTAAATTTTGGGACGAAAATTGGATAATCTCAGGACATATGAGACGAAATTAAAAAAGCAGAAAGTTGTGGGATATTTAGTGGAAATCACTATTGTTATGGGACGATTTATGATTTTCCCCCAGTTATAACTGCTTATACTTTATGCTTTTAATTTTGTCTACAATTGCATAAATTGTGATCCTCTGCGAGCTGAAGGAAGCTCACCCTAGCCCATTATTGAGCCTTTCAGGTTAGCTTGGAGCTAGCGGGTGGAGTACGAGACGGAGCAAAAAACAGACATCAATATGACATCCTTGATGTTATTTTGTTTCTACTATTGTAAAATCATTATTTAATTGAATAAATGCACTTATTTGTTAACATTAATTGACTAGCTAGTTTTTGTAAGTCCTACTGTTAAGTTGTTACTAAAATTTTAATAGTTACTTCTTGTGGAGATTAATATGAATCTAATTGAGTTATTTCTCATGTTACGAATTTAATTATTATTAAGTTGATTGGCTAGTTGCATGATTAGAAGGAATTTATATATTTACCTTGAAAATTGAAAAATATAAGAAGCGTGTTTTGGGGTAATTAGTTAAGGTAATAAATACTTATTATTATTATTATTATTATTATTATTATTATTATTATTATTATTATTATTATTATTATTATTATTATTATTATTATTATTATTATTATTATTATTATTATTATTATTATTATTATTATTATTATTATGTTACTGAATCGTTCTACAAATTATTATTTTCTTAATTTATTAGCTATGAAAATATTAGAAGAATAATTTATGTATGACCATGTAGAGTATGTGTTTTACTAAGTTTTCGCTATTGCACATGATTTGTAATTGTATTAAATTTATTTTTAGCAAAATAAAATTATGTTGTGAATACGACTTGTTAGAAATATTTAAGAGTTTAATTATGTTAAATTATGTTAAATTATTCTCCGCTGCAAAAATTATGGTGTGTGTCCATTAATTCATGTTAACTAGTTTGCTTTGCTTGTGAAAAGATGTAGCTAATTTATATATTTATTGTGGAATTATATGATCATGTAGTTTTACTAACGACATGGTATATGACGGTTATTTTAAGGAAAGAAAAAACTATTTTGATTATTTGATGTCTTAAATATTTTAATAATATTTTAGAAATATCGGGTCGCTACAGTTACAAAATCGTTTGGTTTAGCATAGTCAATCTTTGTTAGTTTTTAATTACTATAATACACAAATATAAATATTTTGTTATTTTGAATAAATATTATAAGTTTTTAAATAATGTAAGGTTCTTTTGAATAAACAATAAGCAATACAATAAATGTAAATAAAAAAACTTTTGAAATAATATGATTTTAAATGCAGGTTGTGATATAAATGATCCTTTTTATCTTAGACAATGATGACAATCGACAACGGTGTGTACATTTTATATATATTTGTAATTTTATTTTAGTAATTTGTTAGTACTAATATTATATTTTCTTAAATAATTAGTTACGAATTTAGATGCAAGATTCGGATCCACCATTCCAACTGCTTCGTCATTTGTATAAAAAATCCCTGAAAAGAGCTCTTGCCAAAATATACATGTGTATAAATTATTAGTTATTTATAGAGTGTACGACTTATAGTAAATTATATACATGTGTATATATATATATATGTATATATATATCTAATATATTGTAAAATATTGCAAGAGGTAGTATGATTGGTACTGATTATGGATCAAGCATTAATCAATCTGGTGAAGCTTATTACTTGAGAATTTTCTATAATGTCGTCAAATGTTGCACCTCTACGAAATTATACGAATATTTGAACATCTTTATAACACATCTAGGGATGCATGTTATGCGAGAGGTCTTTTAGACGACGACAAGGAATACACAGACGGTATAATCAAAGAAAGTAATTAGGCATGTGGAAAGTCATTTAGGAATTTATTTGTCACGCTGCTATTTTCAGGAAGTTTGATCAGGCTTGAGATAGTTAGTTAAAAGACTTGGAGTTACCTCTTCAATGATATTTTGCACAAAAAATGAAAAGTCTTAAATTTTCAAGGTATAGAAATAAATTAACCACTTTAAAACGAATTTTAATGATTTGTTATTATATTTGTTAAGAAATAAAACTTTAATGATTCAAAACATATCATTTATTTATTTAAATTTGGTAATGAAGATGCCATCAAGAATCTTACTCTACTGGATATTCAAGAAATGTTGCAACCACTTGGCAAGTCATTGCAAGAATTCGAGGGTATGTATGTTCTGGATTCAAAATCTGCTACAAGTTTTCACAACAGATTTCTTTTTCAATGAATTGTGTTACAACAAAGTTGAACTTTGTATTAAAGTACCTTGAGCTTTTGAGTAAGTTAAATGATCAACATCTTCGTGTTCATGATGAGATTATGAGTTCTGTTCGTAGCAAGAAGGCTGGTGTGTGCTTTGTTTACGGTTATGGAGGAACTGGAAAAATATTCCTGTGTCATAGACATGCATCAAAGATAAAACCCTCAAAGATGTCATACAATTAAGTGGATTAAGTCATTCTGATCTACCTTTTTGGGGGGCAAGACAATTGTTCTTGGAGAAGATTTTAGATAGATTCTTCCTTTTATACCAAAGGGTTCAAGACAAGATGTCATCCATGTTACTATAAATTATCTTATTCATGGGATGAATGCAGAGTATTACGGCTCACGAAGAACATGAGGATACAAAATATGACAATTGATGAAAACCCTGCAGAATTGGAAAAATTCTAAGTGGTTGGAGCTATTGGTGATGGAACGATTGGTGAAATAAATTATTGGAGTGATGAAATACAGATACCTGATGACATACTTTTGAAAAAAGGTAAAGATCCAATTTGTACCATCGTCGAATGCACGTACCCTAATTTTAGGAACATCATGGATGACTCAAGGCAAGATATCGTCCATTAAACTATAATTCATGTTATCTATGGGATGGTTGCAGAGTATTACGACTCACGAATAACATTATGATACAAAATGTGGCAATTGATGAATATTGTGTATAGTTGGGAACGAACCGAAGACATATTTAAGTTCGGATAAAGACCATGTTGAACAGAATTCAACTAAGAACGTTGTGTATGAAGAAGTATTGCGAAATGTGTAGTTTGTACTTTTTTTATAAATAATTTATATTGTTCGACAAAAAAAACTTTTAGTATGTTTTATAATTATTGTGATTTAAAATTACAATATTATTATTATTTAAAATAATAAAAAATTAATCAAATCCGTGCAATTTTCACAGGTGAAGAAAGGTGATGATGCCATTGACACAATTGTTAAAAGCACTTATCGGGATTTTAAGAACATGGTGGGCGATCCATCGTTTCTGAAAAAAAGAGCAATACTTGCACCTACATTGGACTTAGTTGACTCCAATAATGAACACATCATCAAACTCAATGAATGCGAGTCCAACACGTAATAAGTTATGATAGTGCGCGCACTATAAAATCCGTGCAATTTCACAGGTGAAGAAAGGAGATGATGCCATTGACACAATTGTTAAAAGCACTTACCCGGATTTTAAGAACATGGTGGACGATCCATCGTTTCTGAAAAAAAGAGCAATACTTGCACCTACATTAGACTTAGTTGACTCCATTAATGAACACATCATCAAACTCAATGAATGTGAGTCCAACACGTAATAAGTTCTAATAGTGCGCACAAGTCTGGAAGCAATATTGACGTGTTGGTGAATGTCCACACTTCAGAATTCAAAAATTCATTGAAGTGTTCTGATGTTCCTAATCATGAGCTCAACCTTATGGTGAGTACCCCTGTCATGTTATTGAGGAACATAGATCAGTAAAAAAGGTTGCGCAATGACACAAGGTTGGTCTTAACTAGGCTTGAAAAACATGTTCTTGAAGGAAATATCATAACTGGAAATAGATACATGGTCATAATTCCAAGGCTTTCCCCAACTCCTTCGGGTCTAAGGCTACCCTTCAAATTTTAAATAAGGTAGTTTCCAATTATAGTGTCTATGTAATTACAATCAACAAGAGGCAAGGACAATCGTTGTCTGATGTCGGACTTTTAAAAAAAAAAAAAAATAGTATTCAGTCATGGACAATTATATGCAGCTGTTTTGAGGGTAACCACTGAAAAGGGACTGAAAATATTGACTTGCTATGATGAAGCTGTTGAACATAAAATAACAAAGAATATTGTCTTTCAAGAAGTATTTTGAAATGTGTAGTTTCATGATTTGCATGAAAATGTAAGAAAGAGATCAACCGAATAAATGCCTTTGTTTCTTCGTATTTTTTAACTTGATCAATAATTTATTTTACTTTAATTTTTTATTTATAATATGTATTAAAAAATTTAAATAAAAAATGATGCTTTTTATGGACATCCCGTGTGCATTTGCACGAGTGATAATTCTAGTACAACATTAGAAAACTTAAAATCTCCTCCCAACTTTCTTCGTGAACACACATTTGTCATACCTGTATTTTACATACCCTATCTTCTTCATATGGCTGTCAAGCTTTATATACCACCATCTTGAGCTTTGTTTGAGACCATACCGTGATTTTTTCAGTAAATATGTCTTATTCTCATTGAGGAAGTGATTAAAAGTAGAGATTGTGGCAAAATTGTTTAAAATCAAAAGTAGGTAGTGTTTGAGAAAAAAATTGATTTTGGCCAAATATAAGAGCTGGAGTATTGATACTTAAACAACTTTTAGCTTATGAGTGAGAGAAAAAACTTATATTTATTTAGCAAAGTACCAAAAAGTTAGACAAAAACAACTATTTTTGTACCTTTTTTTTTAACCTAAAATTACTTTTATTAAGGCTACATTTATTTTCTCAAACACTTCAAAATAGATTTTCTCAAGCTATAAGTGCAAAAGCACTCGGAAAAAGTAATTGTAAACACCCTCTTAATAACACGTCCATGTGCTTTTGCTTTTCTATTGTTTTGTGCTCTCCACACCCACAATCCATCCCTTTTTTGCTATTGGAAAGATATCTTCAAAATCTTTCAGGCAAGGACTTAAATATTGATTTTTACGAAAATTTTGGTGTTCCAATTTTAGAGAAATTTTGGTTTTGGTGGAAATATCGATGTAATTTTTTAAAAAATGCATGAAAATGTATTAAAACATACTCCCTCCGTCCTGGCTTAATTTGCCTACTTGCCTTTTTGGTTTGTTCCAAATAACTTTGCGCCAACCTCCAAAAGGAAATTTCTTTCATAATCTCTACCCCTAAAATCTCCACCCTCAATCTCCACCTTTGAAAAAGTCAAAGATTCCACAAAATCTGTTTTTTCTTAACCTCCATGCCCAGTCAGAGTAGGCAAATTAAGTGGGGACGGAGGTCGTATAATTTACCACAAAATTTTATAGATTGTGATAAACTAACTCAAGTGCAAATATTTAAGCTAAAATTTGAGCCAAATTCACATATTTACACCTAATTGATAAATAATAAGTAATGTAAATATTGTCGGGCAACACGAGACACATTATGAACTCTTTTCATACTACATTACTACTTTCTACTACTACCATCTTTACAACCCAAATTTGCAGGCTATTTTACATTTACTAAAATATATAATAAATAAATTATGCGAAATTACGGGGAAATTCCGTCAAAATCTATAATGAAATTATGAAACTAAAGCAGCGAACTCCACCCAAGATTAGTCGAGAACTCGACGATATGCATACAAAAGAATAAAGCTTGAAAAGAGATTTGCCGAGAAATCTCTGAGATTTTGGCGAGATCTTGGCAATATGCATACATAAAGCTCCTTCAACGTGCAGTTATCTCAGTTGGTGGGATTTAGCGACATTTTACTGGGATCTCGCTAGATTTTCTTCGTTGCTTTCAGCATGTCCCAAACTATTAAGGAAATCATAAGAGAATTTGAAAGGCATTTGAAGCATTTTCAAGTGAAAGTGCATTTGGGCTTTAAGGTTTTGAAGCATCTTGGAGCATTTTCATATAATTGATGTCATATAAAGTTCTTATGATATAGTGCTTTGGATTTTTTCAATTATTTCTATCAATAACGACATGGGTTTTTGATTAGATGTTATGGGTCTTGAGATTCTCAACATCGATGGTGATTTGTGGAGTGTATCCAACACCAATTACTAGCCACGAGTTAAGTACGGAATCTCTTTCTCTATTATCTTGTCTGGCCTCGAATTTTGATATACTATGGTATCAAAAATGTCGGAACTGAGTTTCCTTTATATGATCAAGAAATTCTTAATATATCAGTTTGTACAAAGAAAAGCCCCTAGGTAAGAATCGTAGTGTTGGAGGTCGGCAATTATTTTTTATGTGCCTGTGAAGAGATAAACAAGTAAAAATATTATACGGCCGTCAATAATAATTGTAAGGCAAAAAGGAGATTTTATTTGACCTTCTTTATTTATTTTAGTTGATGGTTGTAAAGAGAGAATATGTGGTTGTGTATAGAATTCTCCTTTATCTTATATCCAAACCCGTAATATATTTAGTTCCTAAGAATAGCCGAGCATTCATAAAACATCTGAGGTGACGATTAAAAAATTAGAAGTGGGATCACAATGGGCCTGTAATTGAAGGAGATTTATTTTTATTTTTATCTTATTTATTTTTTAAAACTTGAAGGTGATTTATTTACAACTAGTAGAAGTGCGAATACCCTGTTAATCACACCTAAGATTTTTATTTTTATTTTTTGGCCTAAAAATATATATTGGTAGAAAGACATAAATAATGCTGATTGGTTTCTATTTATTTTGGAAAGCTGGCGAATGGGTGGTAATTTTTTTTATTATTAAACTCTTTACTTATGTTACACTAATATAATTATATTAATCTAAACAAATAAGTAAATATGTTCCTTCGCAAATAAAATAATAATTAATTCTTTTAATTTTATCTTGTAACTTTAAAAAAAATTGTTAGATGGTTGATATTGCACATCTTACTTAATATAATAATGAAAACGTTTATAAGTGACAACTTCTGTATTTTTCCATCTAAACGTAATTACTGAATCGAGAAATATCAAACATATGTTAATGTCTTTTATAATCTTACTTATATAATAATGAAAGCGTTTATAAGTGGTAACTTTTATATTTTCCCCCAAAACGCTATTACTAAAACTAGGAATATCAAATCTTACTTAATATAATAATGAAAACGTCTATAAGTGGCAACTTCTGAATTTTCCCGCTCAAACGCTATTACTAAATCTAGAAACATCAAATTTATGGTAATGTCTTTTATAATGGGGGAAAAATCTTCAATTAATCATATATTAGCTACATTTATAATGATATGTTGCCAAAACCGACTCTGTCATAATCTGTCAAAAGTTACTCCCGTATTTAAGAAAAACTATCGACCCATATATTAGCTATATTTGTAATGACGTTCTACCAATAATTACACGGCATATTAAGGAAAGATCTCCAATCATATAAAACTCGTCATAATCTGATAAAATCTACTCCCATATTGAAAGAATTATTAAGTAAAATTTGTAATGATATTCTGCTAGATTCTAACTGTACATGTTGATATTTATTGTAGGAGTCCAAATCATACATGTTAATGAAGTTTTTTATTTTCATTTGTATACATCCAAGCATATATTACCTATATATGAAAATACCATTTTCAGTTATTTATTTTTGGAAGAGTTTAAACCGTGCATAATTACTCGGTCAGAAAACTGGCGAACTTTTCATCTATAAACATCCTTTGTACTCCTTAGTGTCGGGTGTATCTATCAAACTTTTCATGTTCCTGACATTTATCAAACGAGTTAATTAACCAAGTGAAGTCAATCAGATGATTATGCTAGATAACTATTGAACCAATTAGAGCAAATTCTCAAACTATTTAAATAATTTTGAATCATTAATTTTATTACATACACAAAGTACCTTGAACTTTTTTTATCCTTCACTGTTTTCGTACAATTAAAGGAGAGACGGATTGGTGAGAATCAATTTCAAATTATTGGCTAGACTTCTTTGGACTCAACCAACTAAACTTCACTTGATTCCCCTTATATTCATAAAGTTAAAATTGAGATGCGAAAGTGCTGCAACATCTCCAAGATAACACGTACCTGAATTTTTTAACTGTTAAACTGATTAGTCATATTTTTCCATGTCCTTGGACCAACAAAAAGTGACCTTTTTTTAAGATTTTTTATAACGATGAATAATTCATATTGTATGAATATATCATATGTATGAATGCATATATATATAGCTGTCAAACTGAACCGGGCCCCATGGGCCACCCAGCCCAAAAATAGACTAGGGTGGCCCAACTTTATATTGGCCCGAAAAAAATTGGGCCCATCTGGCCCGAACCGAGCAGTTCAGCCCAATTTGACTCGACAACTCGATTTGACTCATAACTGGCCCAACTTTATTTTTTTTCTATTTTTTTTGCGTTTTAAATAGAAGACTCAACATTCACATTAACTTTATCTATTAATTACATAACTTATTTGAGGTGGCAAAATAGTTTTTGCTCCAATTAGTTTTTAGAGGAAAAAATCCCTCCATATTTTTAAAATATTAATATACATAACTAAATAAAATAATAATATTTTATTACAAGTTTGAATTTTTAATAGTTTTATTTTGTGTTTGAATGTAATTTGATATTGAACACGTTTTTTTAGGAAAAAAAATGCATCAAATGCACTGGGCTGAATTTGACCCCATAATCCGATGGCCCGATGATGGGTTGGGCTAGCATTTCAGTAGACTACTGAAATACTAGCCCGACCCGATTTTTTTTGCTGGCCCGACTGAGTTGGGTTGATTTGGCCCGACTCGATCATTTCGACAACTCTCTCTCTCTCTCTCTCTATATATATATATATATATATATAAATACATATATATTATGACCATTATCACTGTACAAGGATAAACACAATATTCATATCTCAGATAAATGAATATAAATATTTCATAACATTTTTCAATATTTTTAATTTGTCTTTTTTTTTTTATTCCTAACAAACATAAAGTGTGCTTGTTTTAGGTTGGGAAATGCTGAGCCGAACTTGGTTAAGAGAGTTAATGACTGTGCTATATTGTGATTTGGTCCCCTCAATCCACTGAGAGAAACCATAAGCAAACACACCCATATAATTTTGTCATCAATTATTATATGTTGGTTACAATATTTCACTATATTATAACAATAAAATATTTTAACTCTTATTAGATCTTTATGTTAAATATACAAACCACTGTACAGGGATGATACTCCATATATTGAAAGTAAATGAGGATTATTAAAAAGTAATTGAAAAGTTAATCACTATAAAAGTAAATGAGGATTGTTAAAGGAAAAGGACTATAGGTATATTTGTAAAAGGATGATTAATCCACCAACAAAATGATCAATAACAGGACTTAATTTTATTTCTTACTCGTTCTAATAATGAAAACTAAAGGCTTTCTTGATTTAAATGATATGAAATAAATTTAAGGGCTTATCAGCTTATAACTTGGGAAATTATATTTTGAAATGTTCAGAAAAACAACTTTAGTTTTCACAAAATTAATTTAATTAGATTAGATTAAAGGCTAAAAATAGATGATAATTATTTATTCTAACTTTTTGATATTTTGGTAAAGGGTATAAGTACACTTAAATTATATCTACTTGTTAAATGAACATCCCCAATTATTCTTTTGTCTAATAAAACACCTATACTCTTGAAGTCGAACAAATAGACCCTCGAACTTAATAACTTAGAGCAAATAAACACTTTTGTGAAACTCACACTCCACAATTGAATCGAATTTGATTTTCACCGAGTGAAGTGTTAATCTTATGAAGGGGTGTGACTGATCCGACTTGCAAATAGATCACTGCATTATATAAGGAAAAAATGTACATCTCCCTATCTAATGACAATTAAAATATATGTTATTATATATTCTTCATTCCCCAAATCAGCTCCCAATTTATATACCATTAAAATAAAGGTAAAAATCCATCTTTGGTCCTGTAACATAGGGCCGGTCCAGAAAAAGTCTTGTATGTTTTGAATTATTAATTTTAGTCATGTATGTTAGGATTGAGACCAATTTTAGCCCTGTATCTAGGATCGAGTCCAATTTGAGGATAAAAGTTTCCGAAAATTATAAAATTGGCAAAATTTTTAAGGTGCACTGCACGTGTCCACAAATTTTGGGGCTTTCTAATCGATACCTACTGACTTGTCCAAAATTATTGATGTGAAACACCACATTATTTAAACTAAAAAAATAATTCACCAAACATGAAAACAACTATCAGCTAGAGAAATCAGAAACACGGGATTATTCGTGGTACCAGTGAACCCAAAAGACAAAGAAACATGGGGCAACACTTAAGAATGTGAAGGGTAGGCTGATCAAGATCCATAACCCGAGTGTGGTGATCACGGTTGTGGATATTGACCTAAATGTGAATAAGGCATCGAAGATAGCGACGGGGGTGAATGCGAATGGCTCGGATATTTTTTAAAATCTGAACATGTGCAGTGCATGTGAAAAATTCAGGCCAATTTTATAATTTTCGGCAAAATTTGTCCTCAAATTGGACTCGGTCCTAACATAAAAG
The DNA here is from genome assembly GCA_958295605.1 of Ajuga chamaepitys. Lineage (NCBI taxonomy): Eukaryota > Viridiplantae > Streptophyta > Magnoliopsida > Lamiales > Lamiaceae > Ajuga > Ajuga chamaepitys. Next base: position 29,420,142 of record OY282498.1, read on the forward strand.
ACTAAAATCGGACATGATCCTAACATATAGAAAAAAAATTGATAATTCAAAACATACAAGACTTTTTGTGGGCTGACCCTAAGTCACAGGACTAAAAATGGATTTTTCTCTTAAAATAAATGTTATTTGATGAACGTGAAAATATCTGTTTTTCTCGTATATTTAACGTTCATATTTTTGTTTGGATTGCAAATGTTTATCATGTTTACGTGAAATTTCATGTTTTATTGCATTCTCATATTAATTTTCCTTTTTGATATGACGTAATGCACTTTCGAGTATTTTTGAGTTGTACTTTAAAGGTTAGGAAATATCTGAGGTCAAACACATGCACTTCCCCATTCTAGCCCGTAAAATGAGCCAAAGTGGGCCCAAATTGGGCCCTACAAAAGCCCAAATCAGATATCGGCGAATCGCAAATAAAATCTGTTGACGAGGTCGGGTTGAGAAAGTGAGAGAAAAATGTTCAAAAGGACGACGAAAGAAAAAAATAGTGCGTGAAAGGAACACGACATGCCCAGCGTGCAAAAACTAGGCAAAGGGGTGAAATGTCGGACGTGTACTGGCCCCTTTGATTTAGTACCAATCCGCTGCTAGGCTGGAGGAGTTGCATAGGGGGCAAGGGCCGGATCCGATACCGGCCCCTTGGGGCTGGTTTTCATTTTCCGACGTGCAGTCCATCCATATTTTTATCTTAACTTTCTTGTTAGAACTCCAATTCGAGCGATTCAAGATATCACATGATGGAGAGTCGAAGATCTAGAACTTTTATGTTTGGGCTGAGAGTTGATTCCTGATGGATTTTTCCCAGATTTGACGAAAAGGACGAGCTAAGCGCGCCGAGCAAAACTATAGACTCCTTGCATTCGTAAGTGTAATTTTACTAGTTACCCTTACTAAAAGGGCCTTTATGCAGATTTTTTTGGGTCTTTTTGCTTGAGGAGGATTGGGGATTCTATAAATACCTCCTTCCCTCTCTCATTTTAATAATTTTTTTCTAATTTTATCCTCTCTTAGAAGCTTTCTCAATAAGATTTTCAGTTTTTCTAGGGTTCTTCTCTCTTCAGGAGAAGATTTAGGGTTCTTGGTTAAAAATTGTAAGAATATTCCAGGAAAGTGACAACCTTGAAGATTCACTGAAGATTTTCTGATTATTATCATAACTAAGCATTTCTTATCCCTTTCTCTTTGTCTTTTTTATTTATTTGTGATAATTGTTTAATGATGTTATTTATTGGGATTTTTATGATGAATCATGAGTAGTCCTTATTGTTTCACGAAGCAGGGGAATAGTCTAAACTTCGTGGTTGATGGTTGATTTATTAATTGGTTTATTTAATTTGGGTTTGTTAACCAAGGGTTAGGTTTGGTTATTTTGTGATAATTTCCAATTGAAATCGAGACTAAGTTCACAGGCTTGTACGATTGCTCGACTTTCGGTAGCTTAGATGATATTTGGCCCTTTTGCTTGGTATTGTTACCCTTTCGAGGCTTTCCGGCTAGATCTTAATTGAGTTTTTAGGAATTAATTAGTATGCCTTAGAATGATCGGGTGAGGAATAAACTCCGGAAATTTAGGTTAATCGAGACCCAATTGGTAGAAGGGGGACCTACGGAGGAGAAGCTCTACTAGGAGGAGGAGTAGTGTCTAGGGGCATCAGTTGTGATAAATGAAATTGTATCCTGTGTAGGTCTTACACCCCTACGCCGGTCCTTAACGTTGGAGAAGTTAGACTATCTTCTTCTAGTATTACATATCCGGAATCCCGACTGGTAAGAAATATATGTTTACTTTTGATGATGGCAAAACCTCCTGTAAGGTAGAAATTAGTGCCCCCATAAATTATGTAAATCTTGTAATAGATTGCTAGTTCTACCTAAGCATTAGTCGCAGCAAGCAAGCAGTAAGCAACACAACGTTACTATGAGTAACAAATCCTGAACAGTAGCAATGAACAGAGACTGCAGTGAACATGCATCATGGTTGCTTATGCCCATCTAGCATAAAGCATTTCTTGCAGTAGGGAAGGTACGCCCATCAAGCAAATAGACGTCTTGTGTACAAGTGCGAAAGTCAAAGTCAAGGATATTCGAATTCAAAATATAGCCAGTGGAGATAAGGTTTAAATCTTGTACGCTAACCAATTATGTGGGGGCACGAAGAGTACAACATTAACATGCATGACAACAATCTCGAATTCATATAAAAATAAATCATCAACAGATATATTTATGTCTCTAGTTTTTGCATCATCATCATGAACATCATCACCACCATCACTAGCATCTTCAGGCACATTAAGAATATCATTGGTATCTATCTCTAAATCTCTTAAGGTTGAGGGCTCAATTCAAATAGGACTATTTTCTTCATCATTTTCATTCTCGAGCTCCATGTTGGTTCCACCTTCATGACCTCCAAAGTCTTCATGATCATCATCTTTCTCATTTTCATATCCTTCATTCTCATCATGTTCTAATGTACCATCAAACATACCAAACAAATCACTTGTAATAGTCTCATCAGAAACACAAGATTCATCAACTATCCATTCATCATCTGAGAAGAGTTCTTCAAATTGACATTGACTTGTATAATTTTTACGTTGCTTATCCTTCAACTTCAAATTGAACATCACAAATACTAAGGCATTCATCTCTTGGAGCAAACGGTTTCTTCTCTTAGTATGTACCTGTAAAATATATTATGTAAAAAGAGATATTAACAAACCCTTCAAACAACTATTAAACTAGTTATACTACATTATGCTAATATAAATTTCATTTCAATTATTACTTACCGGTTCAAATGCACTCCAATTGCGTTCACATCCGGACGAGCTACAAGTCAAACTGAGTATACGAATAACAAACTTTTGTAATTCCGGACACTCATCTCCATAAGACTCCCACCACTTCGCTGGAGCCTTTTCCTCACTTGCAAGAATAGCCACAATGCCAAACAACCCTTGTGCATCTTTAAACAATTCAAGTTGCATGTCTATCTTGCTTTCTTTATTTTCGTCAAGAATTATCCTCTCTAAGCATTTGTATAATCTAATCTTAATTTTAGTAGTAACTATGAAGTTTGGGCTATAATTAGAGCTGTCAAAATGAGCCCGGCCCGATGGGCCAGCCCGACCAACTCGAAAAAAAAATTGGTCTGGCCCGAAAAAAAATTGGGCCTACTTGACCTGACCCGAGCAGCCCGACAGGCCCGATGGGCTCAGCCCGACTTGGCTTGATGGGCCAAGTGGCCCGACTTTATTTTTTCTCTTTTTTTTTTTAATTATTAATTTTTTATTTTTTCTCCAATTAACTTTTAGAGGGAAAACCCCCTCCATATTTTTTGAGTGGGTCTTTTTAATAACAAGTTCATTTTTTATTTCAAGAGTCTAAATGTCCAATAATGTCATTTAAAATTTTAATAAAAAACAAAAATTAATTGTCCGTAAAATTGAGAGGAAATCTTCCCTCATAAGTTCTATTATGGATTGATGTGAATTTCAAAACAAGTAGTCTTTCTATAACTAATAAATTGTCTCATATGTTTCCTAATTCACGACAGAGGGATACTTTATTTTCTCTTTCAAGAAATTAAAAAATCGAAAGAAATTGACTGCTTGTCTATAAAAATATTTTAATTATAGTTCATAATACTCTTCTTATTTCTTTATTATATAAGCGTATTTGAATTTTTAAGAATTTTAATTTGTGTGTGGGAATTTGGTATTGAACAAATTTTCCTAGAAAAAAAAGTATAAAATGCAGCTGGCCGAAACTGGCCCGACAATCCGACAGCCCGAGGATGGGCTGAGCTCGGCCCGAAAAAATCTGGCCCGGCCCGATCATTTTGACAGCTCTAGCTATAATGATAGTGAGGATTCAAGTAATAAGCAGCAGAATGCAAGGGTTTATGGAGTTGAAGCTCCCACCTCTGATCAATAATATTTAGTACAGGCTCATAACTGTAAAATCATGAACCAGCAATGAAAATAAACCAAATTTACATATAATGGAAGTAAATTAAAGTAATAGAGGATCAAAAATCAAGAAACAATATAATGTACATTATGTAATGGAATTAAGTAAACTTACTCTCTTTCACTCCATTAAAATTGGTTTTGATGTTCTCTCTTGCACGTCTCATTCTTCATATATAAACCCCATGGCCGGTTTTTCATCTGAATCCACCGTCCACTACACCTTAATGAGGGACACGCAACCTTAATACACGTGACAATGTTCTTCCAAAATCAATTATCCAGGACAAGTTCTTGCACTCGTTTTCCATTAAGTTTTGAGGCAAAGCTACAAGACTTCCATGACTTCAAAGTGAACATAGTCATCAATGCACCCTTAGTATCACTAAGCGACCCCAAAGTCAAGTAAGCAGTGGCAAACCTAGAAACATCAGGTCTAATCAAATCTCTTTCTTTGGTGAAATGCCTCAACATTAAAATCAAAAGGGTTTTTCCATAGATGTAGGTTGTTATTCTTCTTGCTTTTACAATGGTGGAACCATGGACTTTTATCTTTTTTTCAAATTCTTCCAACATCAAATCAATACAATGTGTTGCACAAGGTGTCCAATAAAGATGTTTCCTCTTTTCCATCAACAACTGACTGACCGCTTTATAATTGGCAGCATTATCAGTAACAACCTGATATTGTCTTCCCTAACTTTCTCTACAAACTCATCTAACATCTCAGAAACCTTCTCTTTTGTCTTAGAGACATTTGATGTATCCAGTGAAGATAAGAAAATTATTTGGACTATTCACCAAGAAATTACACAAAGACCACCTATTTTTATCCGTCCATGCATCCGACATAATTGAACAACCAGTTTTCTTCCATTCAATTTTATAATCCTCAATTGTCTATATAATGCGAGCCACCTCTTTTTTCAAGTATTTCTCTCTTATATCATAATAAGTTGGGGGTTTAAGTCCAACCTCGTACTTTCCAATCATATCGATCATCTTCTTATACTCAACATGCTTCACAATATTAAAAGGAATAACACATGCATAGAAAACTCTAGCAAATTGCTCGTAGACTCCCTCCTTCAATTCCCTTTCCAACAACTCGTTTATGGTTGTCTGAATGCTCACTGTGCTACTAAGCCCTTTTCATACAAAGGAATCCAAAGCACCTTTCCCTTTACTCTTTCCTCGATTATTTTGCACTTCGTCCTCCTCGTCATCCTCTGAATCATTAATGTTATACATTATCTTTCTTTTTTTCTCAGCCAAATCAACATTCTTAGCCAACACTGCCAATAGTTCTTTTTTCATATCATTTGGAACACTTAAACAAGGTTTTGCATCCTTTCTAGTACAAGTAGATGATTTTTAAAGCGATATATTCCGCCACTAAATATTCGATTGCAAAACTTACACTGGACTTTTTTGCTACCCTATCGACAACAATCCCATACTTCCATCCAATATCAATCCTACTTCTAGGTGCATTTTTTATGGAAGGCTTCGATTTTGATGAACTTGAATAGGTCATTCTATAAGCATAACAAGGAAGAAAATAGTAATTAGAAGGAAGAAAAAATTAAGTTAAGCTTGACTAGTAAATTACAAATAAAGATCACATATCAAAGTAATGGCAAGAAGAAAAAATCAAGTTAAGCTTGACTAGTAATTAACAGGTCTAATCCATTTTTTCTAATTCTTTTGTAATAAACTTTCTACTTCTCTTTCACTTTCTTATAAAATTAGCTCCTAATCTCTAAATTTGAGGTACCATTAACAATTTGAGGTTGTAGCTTATTCTTATAAAATTTGGCTCCTAAATCCTAAATTTGAGGTACCGGATGGGGAAAAACTGAACATCGAAATGAATCAGTTCAATCAAACAATACATCCAAAAAATCTCATTTTGCAGTTAAATTAATTGAAAATTGAAAAAAAATTAATTGTACGATGAGATTCAACAAATAAATCACAAAACAAAGTCTCAGTTTATAGCTAAATCAATTAAAATTGAAAGAAAATCAAGTTGTACACACTACACTATCCATCAGTTCAAAATTCATAGACACTAGCGAAAAAAGAAGAAAAAACACGAAGCAATACATGTTAATTGGTACACCTAGAATAATGGCTTATGACTGCCAACAGACAGCTTTAAAATGCACCAATTATCCAGATTTATGTGTTCTAGTATCAACTTCATCGAACAAATTCATCTTTGCAAGCATGAAAGTTAACACAATTACTGAGAAATAAATTTTGACTACTCTAGAAGTAACTAAATACTAAAATCCCACCTCACAACTCAACAGTGATCTTGGCAAAGGGTTAGAGAGTAAGGAACTAACTATGTGAACTGAATCAATAATATCATACAGATGTTACATCTGGAAAATTAAAGAGAATAAATAGAAAAGGAATAAGAATTAAGAACTGTGACAAAATGAAGCTTCTGCACTGAAATGATGGACCGCAGGCTCACAGCAAACAGTTTCTTCACCAGTGAAATGAAGAACAGAAGAGGTGAAGAGAAGCAGCGTCCGTGGATGTGGATTTTCTTTTTTAAGAGTTCATTTTGCCCTAACTTTATTTCAGATTTGTTTTTGTGAGGTGGTGTTCAATCTCATCAAGTGAGCTATACTTTGTAATATGGTGTGTTGGGAATGTGGAACCGGAATCAGGAAGTGAAGAACCGGAGGTTTGAACCGGGTTTGAGCATCAAGAAGACAAGCTGTTCAGAAAAACCGGGTTCAAGGCAGTTGAGGATAACCGTCATTTGTGACGGAGCAGTTTCAGGATTTGTGACGAAGAAAACCGTCGTTTTTGTCCGGTAGCTGAGCTCGACTTCATTCAGTTAGAACTTTCTGTACAGTTACATTCGAGCTCCAATTCTTATATCATTGTAAAGCTCTCATCAAGGAGAAGATCACTACGTCGAGCAATTTCCTTGTTTCTTAGATTAGAGAGAGTATTTTGAGATTGATCGTTTCTGCCCTAATTTGTCAACAGAATTGGGCATTTCGTTTCTTGTGTGTATTCTCTGTAATTGATTGGATTTCTTAGTGGATTGAGGTGTGTCTTGCCTCCGTGGATGTAGTTCATCTTGAACGAACCACGTAAAAGCTGTGTGTGATTCATTTTTAGTTCCTGGTCTGCGTAAGTGCAATTCGGTTACATCTTTGGCCGAACTGCTTGTGTGTTTTTCAAATTGATCTTTGTGCGAATTCCAGATTCTGTTTAGTTGTGTGTTTAAGAGTTGAGTTCACTAACAGTTTTTTATTCTTTTTAGCTAATTGAAATCTTAAAGTTGTTTTGGGCTGATGGGTTCTTAATTTCAGTAAATATAAAAAGGCCCAATTTGCCTAAAAAATGGTGGGCTAGTAGTTTTACAGATTGGATTCGACCAAAATTAAACTCGTACGATTTTAAGTCAAAATTGCGAGTTTACCGACTCGATTCGCGATCTCACCATGATTTTGCATCACCCTGATTTTGTTAGTGCATGAACTCGTTTGGTGTTTCTGGACTCGTAAAAATATAAAATCGTACTAGTAAAGTCGCAATTTTGACAACCATGAGTATTATTTCTCTCTCTTCAATGAGCGAAATTCTAACTTCTAGAAATAGAAGGAGATGGAGGACAAAGAAAGGGTACCGAACTACCGAAATTAAAGCAATTACTTTGCATTAAGCACTCGAGCATTCTATCTAAGCTTCATCGCATACACTTTGATATTCAACCAGTGGTTATACGAAGTATACTAGATCAACATAGCAAGCAACAAGCACACAAGTGAAGAACCAGAAGCTGCATTATTTCTCGAGTCAAGCTAGCTCTTAAGCTCTCTTTAGTCCTTATCCTTTTGTAAACTAGAAAGCCCCCCCACATCTATACTACATTTCAAGTTTAGGGGCAGCTACGAGAAGTTGAAGAGAAGTTTCATTAAAACAATCTCACGAAAGGTTTTTAAAATGGGGGTCTTCGTTTGATTCAGGGATTCAAAGTAGACTTGTGTTCTAAGGAACATGTTGTACAATGGAGGAATAACCTTCTGATGATAGACAAAAACTATTGTAAGGAGCTAAGTTGGACTTAGACTTCGGGCTAGCTAAGTTGTAACGGTGTGTAGATATCTTAGTGAATTTTACCACTGTGTGAAGGAAGAGTGGACGTAGAAGGGTTACACCCACCTTCAAACCACTATAAACTTTGTGTCTATATTCATATTGCTTTAATCTATTGTTGCTAGGAATAATATTTATCTACTGCATACATTTGTAAGAAAACTTATTTGCGTATTCTACTGGACATAAACCTCCCTTAGCACTGCTTACTGTAAGCTATTTGTGGCCAGTCTGCTCTGTGTATACTACCTAGTGCAAGCTTACTATATTAGCTATGCTGCAAGAAGCGGTTTCTTGCAGTAAGCAGCATACTCGTGCTAAAGTATTTGAAAAAGTAGAAAATGAGTTAAAGGTTTGTTCACCTCCTCTACCATTTGGGACCAACACCGGGGCCTGAGGTAGAATGATAATTACTTATTCGTGTAGGTAGTCTTCATAGAACCTTGTGTACTCACCAACTCTAGGGGAATATGACACCTCAACTGTATTCTATAATTGTTGCCTAATGGGGCTGCTAGTTGGGTAGGAATTTAACCATTATAAACCCTATTTCATTTTAACAATCGTTATTTAAAGATTGGCCTTAAATGCTTGAGTGAGATCGAGTGTTGGGAACCTCTTTCCATCATTTACCTTCTTTATTGTTTATTATGATGTTAGTCCTAATCGATATCGAAATTCTAATTCACTGAACTTATAGAACCATGATTCGAATAATTTACTCGAAATTCCTCCCTATAGATCGGTATTATACTACCTCTATCTTTTCATGGACGCTTACAGGTTAAGAAAATTCTTCTCTAATTTAATCATTTTTAGGGGTTTCTGAGACAAGTTCATGGCGTCGTTGCTGAGGAGGATTATCTCCTAGTGTAATTAGTCGGATCATTTTTTTTTTTTTTTTAGATTTAGCATCAAATTTGTGTATTGTTTCATTTTTTTGTTAATTTGTTTGACTAATTTCTCTTGAAGATGCCAAACTGCCAATCTTGCATGAGAAGGACAAGAAGTGTAGAATCTACACTTGTTGATCCTGATCATAAAATCAATCGAACTTTTAGAACAGGAGTTAGGAGGTTGGTATCAATCGAAAGAGGACAAGTGAACAAAGAGGTGAACATGAAAAATTGAGCAGTCAATCACGTTCACCAACTGTAAGAGGAAGTTGAGGAGGCCGTCCCTCACTAGACGTTGCAAGACTACGTCGCCCCAAATAATCATGGGACGTATTTGAGCATCATCCGGCCGCGAGTGCAAGCAAATTCATTTAAATTGAAGCTTGGTCTCCTCCAAATTATCTAAGCAAATTAGTTCGGAGAGCAACCTAGCGAGGATCCCCACTTCATGTATCCACATTTCTACAAATATGTGATACCCTGAAGATGAATGGTTCCCCTCAAGTGGCAATAGGCTACGACTCTTTCCTTTCTCCTTAAAGGATAAAGCCACTATGTGGCTAAATTCTCAACCGGTGGACTCTATCATGTCTTGGGAGGATCTTTGGATAAAATTCCTACAAAAGCTCTTTTCTCCGAGCAAGATGACCCAATTACGCCACCGAATCACGACATTTGTCCGAGAACAAGGCGAGTCTCTTTTTGAAGCTTGGAATATTTTACAAAAGGATTGAGGATGTGCCCCCACCATGGGATTGGCAGATGGATGCTTCTCGACATCTTTTATAATGGACTCTCTCATCATGATCGGAGCGCCATTAATGCCGCCTCGAGGGATGCGATGAACAAAGGCATTGATGAAGCATTTGATCTCATCGAAATCATGTCTACAAACCATAATCCGTGGAATCGGCCACGAGGAAATCCTAATGCATCTTTAAGTGCCTCGAGAAGAGTTCAAGGTATGCATCATGTGAGGCAGTGTTCAATGTCATCAAGTGAGCTATATTTTGAAATAGGATGTGTCTTGAATGTGGAACCGGGATCAGGGGGTGAAGAACCGGTTGGATAAACCGGGTTTTAACGTGAAGAAGCAAGTCTGTACAGAAGAACCGGGTTCGGGGTTGTTGAGCATAACCGTCAGTTGTGACGAGGTGGTTTCAGCTTTGTGACGGAATAAACCGTCACATTTGTCCGGTAGCAGCAGTCATCTTCAATCAGTTAGAACTTCCTGGGTAGTTACATTCGAGCTACAAGACCTATATCATTGGAACGCTCTCTTCCTGAAGATCATCACTACGTCGAGCAATTTCCAGTTTTCTTAGATTACAGAGAGAATTAGAGAGTGATAGTATTTCTGCCCTAATTTGTTCCAGAATTGGGCATATTCATTTCTGAGTGTTATTTCTGTAATTGACTGAATATCTTAGTGAATTGAGGTGTGCCTGGCCTCCGTGGATGTAGTTCATCTTGAACGAACCACGTAAAACGATTGTGTGATTCATTTTATTTTCAGTTCTGCGCAAGGTACTCTTCGGCCACAACTCTGGCCGAACTGTTGTGTGTTTTTCAAACGGTTTGTCTTCGAACTCATTCCAGATTCTTGGTGTTGTGTGTTTGGGAGTTGATTTGCCTAACAAGTGGCGCCGTCTGTGGGAATCAACTCGCACAAGTCAAAGAAGAGGAGGAATGGCTGGTATGAAGATGGATTTTGAGAAGTTTACTGGAAGAAATGACTTCACATTGTGGAAGATCAAGATGAATGCAGTCCTGGTTCACAATGGCCTTGATCTTGCATTGTTACCTCTGGAATCATGGGAAGAAACTGAGAAACCTAAGTTTGCAGCAGTGGATAAGAAGGCCCTAAGTCTTATCTTCTTGTGCTTGGGTGATAAACCGTTGAGGGAGGTTTCAAGATGCAAGAGTTCCTTAGAAGCATGGAGGAGATTGGAAGAACTGTATCAGTCCAAGTCAGTATCTAACAAACTGTTCCTGAAGCAGAAGATGTTAGCCTTCAAAATCACAGAAGATAAGGTAATATCTGATCAACTTGATGAGTTCATTAAGATGATTGAAGAATTGGAAGATCTGGATGTGAAGCTGGAGGAGGATGACAAGGCATTGATGGTATTAAATATTCTTCCAAAATCCATGGAAAGCTTTAAGGATGCCTTGATGTATGGGAGGGATGAGCAGCTGTCCTATGATGGAATAGTGAAGGCTCTGAGATCAAAATGCTTCCAGACTCAAGGAGACAAAGGCATGGTGCAATCTGGAGAAGGTTTGAATGTTAAATTCAAGAAACCGTGGCAAGGCAAGAAGGGTCAGAATGCTAAGGATCCAAAGTCAGGGGATTCAAATCCTAAGAAGGGGAATGACTGGGTTGAAAAGAGGAAATGCTTCAAGTGTAAACAGCCAGGTCACCTGAAGAAGGATTGTCCTAAGAAGAATAAGAAAGCTGGAAATCAAGGGGCAGAAGCTGCTGCCATTGATCATCAACAAGACCCTCCGGAAGTATTGAATGTTACTGATTCAAGAATGGTGAAGGAATGGGTCCTGGACACAGGGTGTTCTTTTCATATGTGTCCTCATCAGTCATGGTTTAATGAACTGAAGAAAGAAGACGGTGGAAATGTTCTCCTGGGGAATGACCAATCATGCAAGGTCAAAGGAGTTGGATCAGTGAGCATAAGAATGTTTGATGGAGTGATCAGAATCATCTCAAATGTTAGGTATGTTCCTGGCCTTAAAAGGAATCTTCTATCTCTTGGCTCATTGGTAACCAGTGGATGTCAGTTTAGCTCAGTAGAGGGATTCTTGCATATCACAAAACATGGAAAAATGGTGATAAAAGGAAGACAGCATAATGGACTATTTATCCTGATTGGTTCACCTATTGTTGGAAGTGTAGATGTGGTCTTGAACAACTCTGAGATTGCTAAATGGCATAAGAGACTTGGGCACATAGGAGTAAAGGGACTGAAAGAATTGGAAAGGAGTGGAGTTATTGGAAAGCTGGGAAATCAAGAACTGGAGTTCTGTGATCAGTGTGCTCTGGGCAAGTCCAAGAAGCTGCCCTATGGAAAGGGAGTTCATACAACTCAAGAACCATTAGATTATGTTCACTCTGACATATGGGGTCCTGCCAGAACAGAATCTCATGGTGGTGCCAGATATTTCATGTCCTTGATTGATGACTACAGCAGAAAGGTATGGATCATGTTGCTGAAGAACAAGAGTGATGCCTTTCATAAGTTCAAAACATGGTTGATCCAACTGGAAAATACCAAAGGGAAGAAGCTGAAGCACTTGAGGACTGATAATGGACTGGAGTACCTCTCTACAGAGTTTACAAACTTCTGTGAAGAAAGAGGAATCAAGAGACACAGGACTGTGCCAATGAATCCTCAACAGAATGGAGTTGCAGAAAGGTTTAACAGGACTCTTCTTGAAAGAGTAAGGTGTATGCTGTTGGATGCTGGGTTGCCAAAGGTGTTTTGGGGAGAAACTATTGCTACAGCATGCTATCTTATTAACAGATCACCCTCATCAGTGATTGGGTTCAAAACACCTGAAGAGGTGTGGAGTGGACAGAAACCAAGTTATGAAGGATTAAGGGTGTTTGGGTGTCTTGCTTATGCCCACATCAAGCAAGACAAATTAGATGCAAGGGCTCTCAGATGTGTGTTTCTTGGATATCCGGATGGGATTAAGGGTTACAGGTTGTGGTGCCTGGAACAAGGAAATCAGAAGATAATCACAAGTAGAGATGTGAAGTTTAATGAGAATGTGATGGCCTATACTTCTACAGGCTCTAAGGAAGAATTTGATGCTGCAAAAGAAGCAGAGGAGATATCAATTCAGGTGGAGCAACCTGCAGAGGACAATCACACACCTCAACCACACACAGAAGTACAAGACAGTGATTCATCATCTGAAGAAGAAACACAAACTGGACCAGCTCAAAATATCAGGGAATACAGCATTGGAAGGGATAGGCCTAGAAGACAAATCAACAGACCTGATTTCTATGGCCAAGCAGGGAGTGTATATTATGCCTTAAGTGTTGCTGAAGACCTGGAATCACAAGAGCCTAGCAGCTTTCAAGAAGCATTAGATTGTGAGGAAGGTGAACACTGGATACAGGCAATGACTGAAGAAATGGAGTCTCTGGAAAAGAATAAGACCTGGATACTGGTGGAGAAACCAAAAGGTCAGAAACTTGTGAGCTCCAAGTGGATATACAAGAAGAAACTTGAAACTGCAGGGTCCAAACAGGTGAGATTTAAAGCAAGGTTGGTAGCCAGAGGCTTTACACAAAGAGAAGGAATTGATTACAATGAGGTCTTCTCTCCTGTGGTAAAGCATTGCTCAATCAGGTTGCTTCTATCAAAGGTCACTCAGGAGGACATGGAACTGCAACAACTGGATGTAAAGACAGCTTTCTTACATGGAGAACTCAATGAGGAAATATATATGAAACAGCCAGAAGGCTTTGTTGTTCCTGGGAAAGAAGACAAAGTATGTTTACTGAAGAAGTCACTATATGGACTTAAACAAAGTCCTAGACAATGGAACAAGAGGTTTAATGACTTCATGATCAGTGCTGGTTTTGTGAGAAGTCTTTATGACAGTTGTGTTTACTTCAACAAAGTTTCAAAGCAAGATAAAGTTTTTCTTCTATTGTATGTGGATGACATGCTAATTGCTAGCAGAAACAAGGAGAGAGTACAATGGTTGAAGGATAGACTTAATGCTGAGTTTGACATGAAGGACCTGGGAGAGGCAAAGAAGATATTGGGAATGAACATTCTAAAAGACAGAGGAGCTGGAGTGCTGTGGTTATCTCAGAGACAATACTTCAGAAAGTGTTGGAGAGGTTTCATATGCATGAAGCTAAACCCCTCTCTACTCCAGTCAACTTACAGAAGAAACTTTCCAAAGATCAATGTCCAAATACTGAAGAGGAGATTATACAGATGAGCAATATCCCATATGCAAGTGGGGTTGGAAGTCTTATGTATGGAATGATCTGCAGCAGGCCTGATTTGGCATATGCTGTATCTTTGGTAAGTAGATTCATGTCAAATCCAGGAGCTGAACACTGGGAAGCCTTGAAACATGTGATGAGGTATCTAAAAGGATCAGTGAACCTGTCACTGAAATTTGAGAAGAAAGTAGATGGAGTTACTGTTGCATTGGAAGGGTTTGCTGATTCTGACTTTGCAGCAAACATGGACACAAGGAAGTCAATTTCTGGATTTGTGTTTACCTTATATGGGACAGCTATTAGCTGGAGGAGTGCACAACAATCTGTTGTGGCACTATCAACTACAGAAGCAGAATATATCTCTTTAACTGAAGCTATCAAGGAGTCAATCTGGTTGAAAGGGGTGTTAAGAGACTTGGACATCAAGCAGAAGTGTGTAGTAATCTACTGTGATAATCAAAGTGCATTACACCTTGTGAAACATCAAGCATTTCATGAAAGGTCAAAACACATTGATGTGAGGTTACATTTTGCTAGAGATGTCATAGATTCTGGGTCTGTGGAGGTGAAGAAGGTGCATACTTTGCATAATCCTGCTGATTTTCTTACAAAGGGTGTACCTGGTAACAAAGTGGAGCATTGCTCGAGCTTGCTGCAGCTTGAGCAGTGTCATGAAGAGCAATAACTGAAGTGCAGTGATGAGGCAGAAAACAGGTGTACTTGATTCATTGAGGTGGAGATTTGTGAGGCAGTGTTCAATGTCATCAAGTGAGCTATATTTTGAAATAGGATGTGTCTTGAATGTGGAACCGGGATCAGGGGGTGAAGAACCAGTTGGATAAACCGGGTTTTAACGTGAAGAAGCAAGTCTGTACAGAAGAACCGGGTTCGGGGTTGTTGAGCATAACCGTCAGTTGTGACGAGGTGGTTTCAGCTTTGTGACGGAATAAACCGTCACATTTGTCCGGTAGCAGCAGTCATCTTCAATCAGTTAGAACTTCCTGGGTAGTTACATTCGAGCTACAAGACCTATATCATTGGAACGCTCTCTTCCTGAAGATCATCACTACGTCGAGCAATTTCCAGTTTTCTTAGATTACAGAGAGAATTAGAGAGTGATAGTATTTCTGCCCTAATTTGTTCCAGAATTGGGCATATTCATTTCTGAGTGTTATTTCTGTAATTGACTGAATATCTTAGTGAATTGAGGTGTGCCTGGCCTCCGTGGATGTAGTTCATCTTGAACGAACCACGTAAAATGATTGTGTGATTCATTTTATTTTCAGTTCTGCGCAAGGTACTCTTCGGCCACAACTCTGGCCGAACTGTTGTGTGTTTTTCAAACGGTTTGTCTTCGAACTCATTCCAGATTCTTGGTGTTGTGTGTTTGGGAGTTGATTTGTCTAACACATCACATAGATACTCTTGACTTAATAGCGTCTAAACTCGAAGTTTTGAATAAGAAGTTTGACGCTATGAAGTTTGTGAGCACTACCTCATCACCATCCTCATCCCTTAATTTAATTGCAAGCGATTTTTGTGGAATCGAGGGTCACTCGACGAATGATTGTGCAATTGTACAGAATGTTCAATTGTTAGAAGGGGCTAGGGAAAATGAGTGGAACCCTTATTCCAATACTTTTAACCCGGGATGGAGGCATAATTAGGCGTTCTCTTACGCTAATGCCCGAAACTCTTCAAACCCACCCTATAAGCCATAATATCAAAATCAAGCTTACGCTTCATCTCAAGATCCTCCTAGTTTCCCACCAAAAAATGGAAACCAAAATTATCCTAGAAGAAATGATTCTAAAATGGCAATATAGGAGCTTAGGGCTAAACCCAATAAGGATAGGGAGGACATGAACGCCAAATTCTATTCCCTCATGAGCCATAATAAAATAATAGAACAACTCCTTCTAAACCAACCTAGTGGTTCATTTAGGCAAGCGGCAAGCCTCTTGGGCAACGTGAGTATATGACCAAATTCAAACCCGATGAGGACCTCAAGTTTGTTTGGGGAGGGGGGGGGGGGGAGAGAAGAGAGTTAGGGAGAACTGGCGGTAGAAGAAGAGGATAGGCTTGAAATGGTGGAAGAGTGGGTAGAAGGTGAAGAAGAAAAGGAATTTTTAAAAATGAAGAGAAAAACGGGAGCCTTGAAGGCATCAATGAGGCATCTTCGCCACCACTCATCCCTACCCCTCTTGAAAATCCTTTGGAGAATGTGATGATGTTAAATGGACGAATTAAAGAAAGAAGAATTGAATGAAAATAAGAGTGATGAAAAACTTGAAAAAATTCTCCGAGGTGTCTTCAAAGGGCACCACACTCTCTACTGAAGAAGTTGGGAAAAACATCCCATCCTTTTTGGAAAATTTGAAAGAGTTTTCACAGAAAAGTGAAGAGCTCCAAGCTTTTGAGACCCGGGATGTTTTGCTATCACTTGCAAAACTTAAGATTTTTTTTAAAAGTGCCTTGTGTGACCTCTGAGCGAGTGTCAAGGTCATGATCCTAAAAGATATCGAAAAGCTCGATCTAGCAAATTTGGCCCCTGCTACAATGTTTCTTAAGTTTTCCGACTCTTGGGAAATAAAGCCTGATGGAGTGGTAATGGATATCATAGTGGAAGTAGGGAGGTCGAAATTGCCGACAGACTTCATTGTGTTAGACGTTGAACGGGGACTCACGTTCTCGATAATACTTGGGAGGTCGTTTCTTGCTAGTGTGGGAGCACTGATAGATTTGAATAGTGGCCACATAGTGCTTAACACTATGGACAAAATCCTAAAATTTCAAATGACAAAGAACAAGAATCCTAGTGTTAGTGCTGGTTATACATCCCCTCACAAGCCCAAAGTATTGTCAGGAAATGAAGAGGACTTCGAGAAATTCAAGGTGTTTGAATGAAAAGTTTTTCAAAAGAACGAAGAGGATTTGAACAAAAGAAAAGTGATTAAGGAGAATGAGAACTTCAAAACCGGAAAAGGGAAGAAACCGCCTTTGAACCCTCGTGATTGTTTGAAAATTTGAGTCAAGCTAGTGACCAAAAATAAGCACACTTAGGACGCATTCCAAGCACCCGTTTAATTTGTTTTCAATAAAAGTTATTTATGAGTAGTTTCATTTATTTAATTTTCCTTGTGAAGTTTAACACTTGTGTTTGAGATGATTAATAGCACCAGGAGGACAAAGTGTGAAGAAAAAGGCAAGAATGGCATTCTTGACAAAAATTCATGCTCGGGCTTGGATTTTTTTCGAAGAATTTGATTTCTATAAAATTCCGAAAAATTCGAATACGAGATTTAAAGGAAAACGAAGAAAAAGTTCGGAAAATTTTGGTTGGGGAGCTCAAAATAGGTGCCCTCTCCCCATTTCCCCTCACGCTTCATTTTTCCAAGATCACTTTTCTCTCTAGAAGTGGGTTTCTCTCTCTCTCTAAAAATTCTCCAAATTTTTCTATTTTGATTTCCAAATTACTCCCAGACTGTCTAGAATTAGCGCAAGTCCTTTGGAAGGATTGCTACCCGGACCGAGAGGATCACTATGTACCAATCACTTTTTGGCGGAACTCGTTGGAATTCGGTGGCCAAATTCCAAGGTAAGAATTTGGCCCTTTCTTGGATTTTTGCTAGTTTTCATTTTCTTGTTTTTTCCCCTTGAAATTCCTTAATTAGAACACTTTTCACCCGCGAGCTACATTTTTCCCCACCGGAATTGCATTCCGGGCATATCTTGTGCTTGTTGAATCTTTTGGGATTGTAGGTTGTATTGACAAAAGGCCAAAGGAAAAAGGTGAGAAAAGGAAAGTAAAATTGACCAAGTCTCCTAATAAGGGAGAAACAATAAGAAAGCAAAGGGAAAGATGACCGTTCAAGAGAGTTTTTTGGATGAATGGGACGCAAATGAATTTGAAAATGATGCAGACAACCCATCCAACTATGTGCTCCCAAGGATGAGTGATAAAGAAAACTTCTCAATTATTTGTGGTAAGACCATTGAATGTTCCAAGTTCATTTGTTTAAGGTATTTAAGAACCTTGTCGTTCGGGGTAAAATCTAAAGATGGATGGAGAATTTAGGATTGTTGAGGTAGCTTACAAATTTAAACTCAACTTATGATGAGACAACGATCCAATTCTTTAACCCTCTTCAAGCGGCAAAAGTTAAATCAAGAATGGTAATGGGAGAGGTTGACTTTGTAATAAATGGAAAAAAATTCTCGATGTCGATGGATGAGTTTGGATCGAAGTTAGGCATAGGAGAGAATGAAGACGAGGATGAAGATGAGGAGGAAGACATCCCTAGAGGATATGTGGAATTTGATTTTGATGTGTTTTGGGAAAGCATATCGAGAGAGAAGAAGTTCATATCAGGCCGATTGCGTTATTTGGTCATCAAAGGCCAAGTCCTTAAATGTTTGTTTCAAATTCTAACCTACACTGTCTTAGCCAAGAAAGAGACATCGAGAGTGACAGGGGATGAACTTCATTTCATTTGGGCCGCAATGACTAGTCGACCGACTAGAGTGGTGGAGTACTTAGTGGCTCACTGGATGAAAATGTAAGGAGCGAACTATCATAACATTCATTTAGGAGGATGTATAGTGGGTCTCACTAAGAGATTTCGAGAATTGATTCCAAGCCAAGAGGTCATTGAATGGGGTATGATCTTCTACAGTTGGATGATGTTTAAGAACCGCCACCATGACAAGGAAAAGGAAAATAGAGGATAGAAAAAGAAAGTGAATCACCAAACGACGAGAAGTTCGAGGAAGTCCTAAAAGGGATGGATATTCTAAAGAAACAAAATGTCTCCTTGATGAAGAGAAACAAGTTATTAGGAAAGAAAAATGAAGGAGTGATCGAGATGATGAAACAGATGAAAGGAAGGGCCGACCTAATTGAGAAACAAGGTTGTGAAAATAACCTTCTACTTCATTGGTTTTTGAAAATGGGGGTGAAGACATTTGCATATCTCAAGAGTGTCTTCAGGAAGAGCTTATATGAGGAGGACCGTGCAAGGGTGGGAAGAGAAATTCAAGAAGTCACCAATGTTATTGTACCACCCTCCGCTTCCTTTTTTAATGTGACACAACTTCCCGGGGTCTAACAACAAGCATTCATGGCCACAACACTTGGAAGTTACTCTTCTTAACCGAGTCGACCACTTCATAGAAAGTGAAAGTTCCGAATCAAGTAGAGCTCCCAACAGCTTGAAAACATCTTATCAAGTAGAGCTCCCAACAAGTGACAAAGTACCAAAAAGAGGTTGAGAATCCTCCCCCTATGGGTTAGCATCTCTCTCTCTTAACTCCTTTCATGCTAGATATTATAGATTTATAATTTATGTTTTCGTGAATAATTGTTGGGGTGGAAATGAGAAAGATTGCGATAATTTTTTATCGACAAATTTTGGAAAATGATGATTGTGACGTGCTTGGGACTTATTTTCTTGAGGATGTGCTCTTTCTTGAGTTTGTGCATATGCTCCACCTCCCTAGCAACTTGGGCTTGAGAACTTTGCCTAACTTTATGGGGGAAGGAACATATTATTGTTTCCATGAGCGTGAAAAGGATGTTCCTCATGTTTGATTGATTTTTGTGATTTTGATCCATGCCACCCTACCATTTTGCTTGTTATATTTTAGGTTGCGCTGTAAATAAAAGAATGCTTGTTGAGCTTGAGTGTTGAGTTGTGATATTTGTGTAGGTTGAGGAAAAGGATTGGAAGTGTCCCGCATTTGACAATTTCAAAATTTAAAATCTCTAAAATTTGAGCAATAAACACTAGAGGATTCCCTTGCCTAAAACTCAATAATAAATCCATAGGTTGATGCGATATACGGTAAGGGAACATTTTGGCATAATAAATAGGATAGTAAGTGTAAATAAAATAACTTCGGCCGAAGTTGTGTTGTTTGTGAAGATTACTGCAATTCCAAAACACACACGATACGATTAAGGACGAAATTGAATTGGCTTTGGGTGGAGAAAATTAGAAAGGATGTAGGAGGAGTAACAAGGCGGATTAGGTCACCATGCAAATTCATTGCATCTCATTGTTTGTAATAAATTCTAGTGAGCATTGCTGGTAGCGCCGTTTCCGACTACCAAATTAAATCGTGTATGAAGATACACTTAAACCTTATCGACTATCCTACTTAGTAGAATGGTAAATAAGGGTCGATCCCACAGGGAACGGCCGAACAATTTTGATTACGAAGTCAAGCGGTTTATGATTAAGAATGCAAGAAATAAATACTTAAGAAAGCAATAATGGGGGGGTTGATGGAAAAACTAGCAATCTATTAGTGACAATTAAAAGGAAATAGACACAATTAAAAGAAACAAGTACTCAAAAATACTAGAAGAAATCTTTTTCGGTTTTAGTTTTCAAATAGTAAAACAAGTCACCCTTGATCATGCTTCCCCTTGGTCTTGAACAATTGATGCAACTATTGTTAATGCCTGATTGAATTGTGATTTAAGCTCTTATCTCAAGGCTATTAACAAGCTCTAATAGCCTTGTTGTCCCTTAATCTTAGTTAATCAAAATAAGCTCTTCGACTAACCCTATTCAGTTAACCGAATCCTCGAACAAGCTCTCTTAGATTCAATCACCAAAAGCATTAAACACTAGGACAACGAGATAAATTCAACATAAAACTCGAAAGCTCGGTTTTAGTGTTTGAACTTTGTGTTATCCCCAATAAATAATTATTGTTTGCTACTCGGGAATCGAAAATCCTACAATTACGGATAGTAATCTCCTATTCTAGCAACACATTCACAAATCCCTTAAAGGGTGATCAAACCAATAATTAATTCATAAATGTGAATCAACAAGAGCAAATAACACAAAACACTTAAATACACAATAATCTCGGTAACATTAACCGTAATAATCACATCAATGTCTCGACTCAAGGTTCCACAATGATCAAGGATGAACTAAGGGTGCTAGCCACCCATATTAACTAATACAATCAGAAAATAAATGGAAAAATGAAGAAACATGATACTGATTTGGATGAATCCAAAGATGTCAATTGGAGAAGAAGATCCTTCAGTCCCTTGTCCAATCTCCTTCCTTGGTGGCTGAAATGTGCTCTCCAAGTATCAAAAGCTACTCCAAAAGTTATCCAAAGTTAGGTTAAATTCGAATGGGATGATATATATATAAAGGGAGAAAGTGCTAGACAAAAATAGGCAAAAACGTATTCAGGATTTTAAAACAGGGTAGTGAATCTCGGCCGAGAAGGGAGTGTGTCTCGGCTGAGACGTGAAAAAGGGTTTTCAAGAATTTTGGGTCGAAGGTCAATCTCGGCCGAGATTGGGTTGTATCTCCGCCGAGACGTGAAACAGGGGAAATTAGGGCTTTTTGGCATTTGACTTATCTCGGCCGAGATTGGATTGTATCTCGGCCGAGATCTTCATCTTTGATATTCTTCAAGAATTCCCTGGAGGTTCATCTCGGCCGAGATTGGATTGAATCTCGGCCGAGATCTTCAGTCTTGCAAAACTCTAAAAAATCCCTGGAGGTTCATCTCGGCCGAGATTAACATCCTGTCTCGGCCGAGATCTTCAGTCTTGCAAAATTTCACAACAACCCTGGAGGCTCATCTCGGCCGAGATTAACATCCTGTCTCGGCCGAGATCTTCAGTTGGCTCTTCCTTTCTTGCCTCGATCGATCCCTCGACTCCTCGGTCATTTAATCTTCGATTTTGACCCTTTTTACACCTGTCTTAATACAAAAATAGCTCAAACGCATTATTTTGCCCATTAGAATATAAAAGCACTAAATACACATAATTATGCACGTTATTGACACTAAAATGACACTAAAAGTGCCCTAAAGTGCGTGCACGGAACACGTGTACCAATTGCGTACTCTAGTCATTGAGCTGAGCATAAAAAGAAAAAAATTACGTTGTATGAAATGTAGAAACAAAAGATAAAAAGCTCAAGACAATCAATCGAGTGTTGAAATTATTGTAAATCATGTTTAACTCGAAAAGAGTATTATTGTGATAATATGACACAAACTAGAATAGCAATTTCATCTTTTTGGACTGAGCCTGGTGGAAAAGGAGAAATTGGGAGATAAAATCAAGAATCAGTTGACTCGAGGGAGAAAAGAGCTGCGTTACCCACTCCAGGTGAGTGCGTGGCATCTTCCTCAAAAGAACCGGGTCAAACCACCTAAAGTCGAGGATTTTGAAAAATAACAAGTCGTCCAAGATCATTTCACTTAAGTACGTTTTTTGGTTGAAGTGAGAATTCATAGTATCTGGCCTAGGGAAAAATATTACTTACCTTCCTAAGTTTTATGCCCTGATATTCCATTACTTGTTTATCAAATCCATAGAGAGAAAATGATTAAGGAAATATTGGTAAATCGAAAAGTGAAAAATGCTTAATAAAAAGAGAAATTCATAATAACGGGCTTCCAATAACTTTCCAACCTCTTTTTTTGTTTGTGCTTAAATGCTAAATTTGCTCGAGGACGAGCAAAGCTCAAGTTTGTGGAGATGATGAACGTGAAAGTATTCGCTTTTCTCATATATTTAACGTTCATATTTTTGTTTGAATTGCAAATGTATATCATGTTTACATACGATTTTGGGTTTTATTGTATTCTTGGGTAATTTTACTTTTTGATATGATTTAATGCACTTTCGGGTGTTTTTGAGTTGTATTGTGAAGGTTAGGAAATTTCGGGTGAAAAAGAAAGTCAAATGCACGCACTCCCCGATTCCGGCCCAAAAAAAGGCCCAAACGGGCCCAAATTGGGGCTCACAAAAGCCGAACTCGAAGATCATCAAGTAGTAAACAAAATCAGTGAAGAAGTTGAGTCGAGAAAATTATAGGAAAATAGTCAAAATGACGACGGAAGAAAATGGCGCTTGAAAGGGAACACCGCATGCCCGACTTGCAAAAACCGGGCAAATGAGGAAACAACCGGATTGTTACCAGCCCCCTTGGCTCCGGTACTGGCCCGAAGCCGGGCTTGATTATTTTGGTAGCGGTTTTTAGCCTGACCGGTACGGGCCCATTTGGGTCCGGACTTCAGTTCCAATGTCTAGCCCTTCCGTATTTCAACCATAAATTTCTTGTGAGAACTTGGAATCAAGTGATTCAAGATGCCACATAATGGAGAGACCAAGGTCTAAAACTTTTGTGTTCTAGCTGAGAGCTGATTCTGTACGAATTCGTCCCAAATTTGGCGAAAATGATGAGTTGAGCGCAATCGAGGGGCTCGTCTTAACACTTAAAAGCTCCATGCATTCTAAAATGTAATATTACTAGTTTAACCTTACTAAAAGGACTACTTTGCAGATCCTTTAGTCTTTTGCTTGAGGAGGGTTGGAGATTATATAAATAACCACTTCCCTTCTCATTTTAACAACTTTTGCTCATTACATTTCACTTTAAAAGCTTCTCTCAGAAGATTTTCAGATTTTCTTTAGGGTTTCTCTTCAACAAAAGAACGAGGGTTCTTGGTGGAAAATTGTAAGAATACTCCAAGGGGGTGACAACCTTGAAGATGCATTGAAGATTTTTCGATTATTATCTCACTAAGCTTATCTTATCCCTTTTCTCTCTCTAATTTTATTTATTTAATGATTGTTGAGTTGATTTGGGTTTGGTAACCTAAGGTTAGGTTTTGATTAATTTGTGATAATTTCCAATTGAAATCGAGACTAAGTTCACAGGCTTGTACGGTCGCTCGACTTTCAGTAGCTTAGAATTGTTTCAATTGGTTGTGCAATTTGGAGATGATAGTTGCCCCCTACGCTTGGGATTGCTACCCTTTCGAGGCTTTCCGACTAGATCTTAATTGAGTTTAGGAATTAATTACTATGCCTTAGAGTGTTCATGTGAGAAATTAACTCCGAAAATTTAGGTTATTCATGATCCAATTGGTAGAAGGGAGACCTATGGAAGAGAAGCTCTACCGAGAGGGGGAGTAGTATCTAGGGGGCATAAGTTGGGTTAGACGAAATTAAGTTTAGTTTCGTATGTAGGTTCTACACCCCTACGCCGGTCTTTAGCATAGGAGAAGCGGAGCTATCCTTTTCTAGTCTTACGTCACTGGAATCCCGAGGCCCGGGTTGGATTATAATTGATTATCTGTGTAGGTAGTCTATATAGAACTTTGTGTACTCACCAATCTTAGGGGAATGCGGCACCTCAACCGTATTGTATAATTATTGCCTAATTGGGACGCTAGTTGAGTAGTATTTCAACTGTGATAAACCTTATTTCATCTTGATAATCATTATCCAAAGCATTGTCACTTGAAACTGAGTTTCTGGAAGCACTTTCCACCAGTTGCCTCTATTGTTTATTACGATTATGGGGGGAGGGGGGGCGTTTCCGACATAAGCTCATAAGTGCTAAAGGTCTTTTACGGTAGTGCCTCGGCAAAGAGATTGAGAGACTTGCGATGAAATTTAATCAGTATGCACTTGACCCAAAGCATACCATGAGCCAGCTCTTGATGTGATGAAGGGTATGATCCATGAACTTCAAAAAGCTGGAGATGAACTCATGAAAGAACACCAAGTTTTGGTTGTCCTAAGGTCGCTACCTGAGCAGATATAGGGGCATGATAAGCTCTTGCCCACACACAATGAGCAAATCCAAACCTTTAATAGTGTCGCCAATCATAATAAGCTTGTGGCTGACCGTCGAGAGGCAGAACGAGCGCAAACATATGCTCTTGTCGCACATGGTGGACAACGTGAGCCAAAACGGATACATTCAAACTAAAAGAATAATGCTGGACAAAGCAGTAGCCAAAACTGACCCCAAAGGGTAACAATGCTACGAAGGGCCGCTGTGGCAAAATGGGTAGAGAGAAGAATGACAAGTGTTGGAAATTGGTTTGGAATTTTGGGTTTTGACTCAAAATTGACCAATTTAATTAATTCAATCCATTGTTAAAAATGGAAACAAGTTGCAAATTCATAATCTACACTTCGAGTAGATGAATTTAATGTATTAATATGCTCAAAACCAATTTCGGGTGAATGAGATATTAATTGTCAAAGGTTGCAACTTAAACATGAAAGTTGAAGAGTTTATGAAGTAAATATATGGGAACTTGTCCCACATAGAAAAATTGGAGTAAGTGGATACTCCTTATTTAGTAGAGCACTTGATAAGTAGTTATCAAGTGTGCTCCCCGATGGTGGACCTTATGGTGGATCCTAGTGGGATTTTAGCCTTTGGCTAAAATGGACCCGAGGATGGTGCTTCGCACCATCCGAGCCCGAGCCCGGGCCCGCACGCGCACGTCGCACATGTCGCATTGAGTCGCTTTAGAGGCACACTTTGCACTTCGCACGTACGCGTCGTCGCGAGGAGCTGGAGGAGCCTTAAAGTTTTGTCCAGGTGGTCCAGACGGATGGCTCACGGGTTCATGGCGGTTCGAGTCAGGCGGTGCGGTGACGTGGACCGGTCCGGTCAAGAACCGGGTCGAACCGGACTGGATCGTTAGGCGGACCGGACCGGCCGGTGGGTCGAACCGGGTCGGCGGTTCGGACCGGTCGAACCGGACCGGGGCAGTGGGTCGGACCGACCCGCCAGCGAACCAGTGCGACCCGTCGCCCGCCAGGGCGCGGGTCAGCCTGCGGGTGCGACCGCCCAGCGAACAGGTGGGTCCAGTCCAAAGGGTGCAACCAAGGGGTGAAGAGGTGCCTTTCCAAAAGGGCACCACAACTCTTCAACATATATAAATAGGCCCCTCCACATTTCATGATACATTCGAATTCACAAGTTCTTTGCAATTCAAAAGCTTTCTAAATTCTACATTAGTAGAGTCCGAAAGTTCCAAATATCCGAGTACGTTCGCCGATAACTTCCGACTCGTAGTGCAGCGGTCTGAAGTTTTAAAGTCGTTGTATCTTGGAGGCGTTTTGCTACTATAACGTATTGCACCTGAGTACGTGGCAATTTCGTCTTACGGATATAGAGTCAAACTCTAGCCTCGACTTTGTCTGTATTCTACATCTTCGTCTATACAATCACATACCGAAATAACAGCGTAAGACGAAATTTTTTGTATATTCGGAGTTGTCTTCTACTGTTTCTACTCCTTCCATCCCCGCTGCTCACGCCGAAAAACCGGCTAAATTTGCCGGAAATGATTTCAAGAGATGGCAGCAGAAAATGCTGTTCTATTTGACAACTCTCAGTCTTGCCCGTTTCTTGAGGGAAGATCCTCCTACCGTTGAAACAGGGGATAAAGAGGGAATGACTGCCTTGGACGCATGGAACCACAGTGACTTCCTGTGTCGAAATTACATTCTAAATGGATTAGACGATTCTCTTTACAATATCTATTCCATTTTTAAAACCGCAAAAGAATTGTGGTTATCTTTGGAGAAAAAGTACAAAACGGAGGATGCCGGAATGAAGAAATTCATTGTCGGACGGTTCCTCGACTTCAAAATGGTAGACTCGAAGACGGTCATGGACCAAGTTCGAGAGTTGCAGTTGATCCTCCATGAGATTCATGCTGAAGGTATGCAACTATCTGAATCCTTTCAAGTAGCCGCATTCATAGAAAAGCTACCGCCTCAATGGAAGGTGTTAGTGAAATCAACTCTTGAACACACAACACCAAAGATTCTGGAATTTGTACAAAGAAAACAATTCGAAATCACACATGCAATTCGGCCAGAGTTGTGACCGAACTGAGCTCGCGCAGAACAGGAAATAGAAATGGATCAAACACCGATTTAACGTGGTTCGTTCAAGATGAACTACATCCACGGAGGCAAGGCACACCTCAATCCACTAAGAACTTCAACCAATTACAGAGAATAAGCTCAAGAAATGAAATGCCCAATTCTGGATACAAATTAGGGCACGAACACTCAATCTCTAAATACTCTCTCTAATCTAAAGAACAAGGAAATTACGCGACGTAGTGATCTTCTCCTCAATGAGAGCTTTACAGTGATATATGGATTGAAGCTCGAATGCAACTGCACAGGAAGTTCTAACTGAAAGAAGTTGAGCTGAGCTACCGGACAAATGTGACGGTTTTCTTCGTCACTAAACTGCAACTGCTTAGTCACAAATGACGGTTATCCCAAACTACCTCGAACCCGGTTTATTCTGAACAGTTTGTCTTCTTGATGCTAAAACCCGGTTTAAACCTCCGGTTCTTCACTCCCTGACTCCGGTTCCACATTCCCAACACACCATATTACAAAGTATGGCTCACTTGATGATATTGAACATCACCTCACAGAAGGATTTCAAAAATTATCTCAAGCACAAACGCAAGGAAATGGGGCTTGAGGATTTGATCGTGAGACTACGGATCGAGGAAGACAACCGGAAATCCGAAGTCAAAAGCGACAAGAACCGTGGTGAGGCACGTGTGAACTTGGCAGAGTCCGGAAGTGGCAAGAAGAGAAAACGCAGTGCTGGCTCTAATAAGCAACAGAAGACCTCGAACAAAAGATTCAAAGGTAACTGTTATAACTGTGATAAGCCCGACACAAGTCGAGTGAATGTCGACTGCCAAAGAAAGCAAATCAAGGCCAAAAGAATCAGGCCAACCTTGCCGAGCACAAATCCTTGCCAGAAGAACTGTCTGAATTGGATCTGTCCGCCGTCGTATTCGAGGCCAACTTGGTAGATAATCCAAGAGAGTGGTGGATCGACACAGGGGCTACCCGTCATATCTGTTCAGACAAGGAACTGTTCTCCACTTACCAAGAGATCAATGGCAGAAAGCTCTTCATGGGAAACTCTGCAACGTCTCCAGTGGTAGGATTGGGAAAAGTCGTGTTGAAGATGACGTCGGGAAAAGAACTAACTCTCATGGATATGTTGCATGTCCCAGACATTCGCAAGAATTTAGTCTCCGGTTCTTTATTGAGTAAGGCCGGATTTAGGTTGGTTTTTGAAGCAAATAATTTTGTACTGAGCAAATGTGGTCAATTTATTGGGAAAGGCTATCTCGAAAAGAGCCTTTTCAAAATGAATGTAATGACTGTAAAGCGCGACATTAAGCGCAATATTAATATAAGTGAAGTTAATTATTTGCTTGAGTGTTCTAATTTATGGCATGGTAGATTAGCACATGTAAATCAAAACACACTTCGACGATTAGTGAATTTAGATTTACTTCCTAGAATGGAATTTGATTCACAAAAGTGTGAGATCTGTGTGGAGGCAAAATTGGCCAAAACAGCATTCCATTCAGTTGATAGAAGTACTTCACCTATAGAACTTGTTCATACCGATGTGTGTGATTTAAAGTTTGTGCAAACTAGAGGTGGTAAGAATTACTTCATTACTTTTATTGATGATTGCACAAGATATTGTTATGTATATCTTTTGAAAAGCAAAGATGAAGCCATTGAGGCATTCAAAAATTATAAGAATGAAGTTGAAAATCAACTTAGCAATAGAATCAAAGTGATTCGTAGTGATAGAGGTGGAGAATATGTAGCTCCATTTGAAGAATTTTGCCAACAAAACGGTATTATTCATCAAACTACAACTCCATATTCACCTCAATCAAATGGCGTTGCAGAACGCAAAAACCATACTCTAAAAGAGATGATGAACGCTATGTTGATAAGTTCGGGCTTACCCCAGAACATGTGGGGGGAAGCAATCTTGTCTGCCAACTACATTCTTAACAAATTGCCACATAAGAAAAGGGACAAAACTCCGTACGAGTTGTGGAAAGGAAGAAAACCTTCCTACCATTACCTTAAAGTGTGGGGGTGCCTAGCTAAGGTTGAAGTACCTAAGCCAAAACAAGTGAGAATAGGACCCAAAACTGTTGATTGCATTTTCATTGGATATGCGCATAACAGTAGTGCATATCGATTTCTGGTGCACAAATCAGACATTCCTGACATAAACGTGGGAATGACTATTAAGTCAAGGAACGTAGTGTTCTTTGAGAACATATTCCCTAAGAAGGAAAACACAGAAGTAAGTTCTCGTAAAAGAACTTATGAAATTATAAATGGTTCACCTATTGAGGTTAATAAAGAACCTGAGGGTAATGATGAACCGAGACGTAGTAAAAGGGCCAGAAAGGAAAAGTCTTTTGGGCCGGATTTTCTATCATACATGATGGAAAGTGAACCGAGGATAATACATGAGGCATTGTCCAGTCCAGATGCTCCTCTCTGGAAAGAAGCAATAAACAGTGAAATCGAGTCCATCATGCAAAATCACACGTGGGAGATTGTAGATCTACCACCAGGCTGTAAACCTCTTGGATGCAAGTGGATCCTAAAGAGGAAGTATAAAGCCGATGGATCAATTGATAAGTATAAGGCTAGATTGGTAGCCAAAGGGTTCAAGCAAAGAGAAGGATACGACTTCTTTGATACATATTCCCCAGTTACGAGGATCACATCCATTAGAGTTCTCATTGCTATTGCAGCTCTGCATAACCTTGAGATACATCAAATGGATGTGAAGACGGCCTTCTTAAATGGGGAATTGGGGAGGAGATATATATGGAACAACCTGAAGGGTTTGTAGTTCCTGGCCAAGAAAAGAAGGTGTGTAAACTTGTTAGATCTTTGTACGGACTCAAACAAGCACCTCTTAAATGGCATGAAAAGTTTGATAATGTGATGCTCTCTAATGGTTTCAAAATCAATGAGTGCGATAAGTGTGTCTATATAAAGGGCACTCCAGAAGATTATGTAATAGTGTGTCTATACGTCGATGACATGCTTATTACAGGAAGTAATCATGACCTGATCGTGAATACTAAAAACATGTTAAAACGAAATTTTGACATGAAAGACATGGGTCTGGCTGACGTCATTTTAGGGATGAAAATCTCTAGAACTTCTGATGGAATTTTCCTATCACAATCTCATTACGTTGAGAATGTGTTGAGGAAATTTGATGCTTATGACGTACCCCCAGCTAACACTCCTGTAGATGTTAATCTACACTTAGCCAAAAATAGAGGTGACCCAGTGCTGCAACTGAAATATGCAAGAATTATCGGAAGCCTGATGTACTTGACAAATGGTACGCGTCCGGATATAGCATATTCAGTTAGCAAACTTAGTAGATTTACAAGTAATCCTAACAAGGATCACTGGAAAGCTCTGATGAGAGTTTTAAGGTATTTAAAACATACCATGAATCATGGAATTTTGTATACAAGATATCCAGCCGTATTGGAAGGATACACAGATGCAAACTGGATATCTGATACAAAAGATTCAAAATCCACCAGTGGTTATGTATTCACTATAGGTGGAGGAGTTGTGGCTTGGAAATCCTCTAAACAAACTTGCATAGCTCGTTCCTCAATGGAATCGGAGTTCATTGCTTTAGACAAGGCTGGTGAAGAGGCAGAATGGCTTCGGAACTTCTTAGAGGATATTCCTGGTTGGTGCAAACCAGTGCCTCCCGTGATGATACACTGTGATAGCATGTCTGCTATAGGGAGGGCACAAAGCCACATGTATAATGGTAAGTCTCGACACATCCGGAGGAGACACAATACCGTTAGACATTTGATCTCAAGTGGGGTAATCTCCATTGACTACGTAAAGTCAAAAGACAACATTGCGGATCCGCTGACTAAAGGCATTGGTCGAGATCAAATGTATAGCGCGGTAAGGGGAATGGGGCTAAAACCCACACACTAAAGAGTGTTCATAGTGGTAACTCGTCCATGATGACTGGAGGATCCCAAGAACTTGGTTCAACGAGACAACTAAGCTTTGAAGCACTCAGTTTTGCACTTGAAAACAAATTTCAAGCTCATTCTCGATTCCGCTCAAGTGCCAATTGTACCTATTTGGTACAAAACCTGATGACGTGTGGTGAGGGTAAGCTTAACAGCTTTTAATGATTCCTATACCTTCGTGGTAAGGTATTTCAGGGTACCTTTAATAGGAGATCACCTATATAAGTGTGAAGTGGGGCCGCTTCAAACTGACAGATGTAATATTTTCAGTATACACTTATGAATCCAAGCTAAGGTCCATGGCCAAAATGGACAACAACGTGAGAACCAAAAGGATATTAGAGTCGTTACTTTGTGGTTGTCATTGTACTTGATTTACACAAAAGCTGACCAGTTCAAGACATCATGTTCACTGAGCAGTGAGTAAATCCGATGGCATCTCACTAGGGAAGGTTCAAAGCCTGAAGCTACCTATCCTGATGAAGGGACGACTCATTGGGACTTTCTTAAGTGTGCATTGCATTAATATCATTCATGTGGGGGATTGTTGGAAATTGGTTTGGAATTTTAGGTTTTGACTCAAAATTGACCAATTTAATTAATTCAATCCATTGTTAAAAATGGAAACAAGTTGCAAATTCATAATCTACACTTCGAGTAGATGAATTTAATGTATTAATATGCTCAAAACCAATTTCGGGTGAATGAGATATTAATTGTCAAAGGTTGCAACTTAAACATGGAAGTTGAAGAGTTTATGAAGTAAATATATGGGAACTTGTCCCACATAGAAAAATTGGAGTAAGTGGATACTCCTTATTTAGTCGAGCACTTGATAAGTAGTTATCAAGTGTGCTCCCCTATGGTGGACCTTATGGTGGATCCTAGTGGGATTTTAGCCTTTGGCTAAAATGGACCCGAGAATGGTGCTTTGCACCATCCGAGCCCAAGCCCGGGCCCGCACGCGCACGTCGCACATGTCGCATTGAGTCGCTTTAGAGGCGCACGTACGCGTCGTCGCGAGGAGCTGGAGGAGCCTTAAAGTTTTGTCCAGGAGGTCCAGACGGATGGCTCACGGGTTCGTGGCGGTTCGAGTCAGGCGGTGCGGTGACGTGGACCGGTCCGGTCAAGAACCGGGTCGAACCGGACTGGATCGTTAGGCGGACCGGACCGGCCGGTGGGCCGAACCGGGTCGGCGGTTCGGACCGGTCGAACCGGACCGGGGCAGTGGGTCGGAACGACCCGCCAGCGAACCAGTGCGACCCGTCGCCCGCCAGGGCGCGGGTCAGCCTGCGGGTGCGACCGCCCAGCGAACAGGTGGGTCCAGTCCAAAGGGTGCAACCAAGTGGTGAAGAGGTGCCTTTCCAAAAGGGCACCACAACTCTTCAACATATATAAATAGGCCCCTCCACATTTCATTTCATACATTCAAATTCACAAGTTCTTTGCAATTCAAAAGCTTTCTAAATTCTGCATTAGTAGAGTCCGAAAGTTCCAAATATCCGAGTACGTTCGCCGATAACTTCCGACTAGTAGTGCAGCGGTCTGAAGTTTTAAAGTCGTTGTATCTTGGAGGCGTTTTGCTACTATAACGTATTGCACCTGAGTACGTGGCAATTTCGTCTTACGGATATAGAGTCAAACTCTAGCCTCAACTTTGTCTGTATTCTACATCTTCGTCTATACAATCACATACCGATTTATAACAACAAGTGCTACAATTTTGAGAAGAGGGGACACTTCGCTTGTGATTGCACTAAGCTGAAGAAGGTAAAACTCAAATCCAGCTCTACAATTTGTTATGTTTGTTCACATGTATTTGTTGCTAATTTACTCCCTGAATGGATAATAGACACGGGAGCAACAAAACACGTAACAAGAGAACCCATCGAGTCCCAGCATGCAACCATTACATTGCTATGGAAATGGTGCACATGAGGAGGTTCTTGGAGTTGGAACATACCAGCTTAAGCTCGGCACTAAGCATGAGTTACTCTTTAGTGATGCGCAATACACACCTAGCATTCGATGTAATTTACTCTCAGTTCCTACATTTTTTAGCATGGTTTTTCTTTCTTGTTTGAAAACGATGCATTTTCTATTTTTTATGGTAAGCCCTTTATAGTGTAGGATTTTTGAATAATAGATTTTTCATATTGGGATTATCCAATGAATGTATTTCTTATGTTTCATCTTCATGTGATATTATCTTGATTCAGTCAAATGGCATGCAAGATTGGGACATATAGGACAAGAAAGAATGACTAGGTTAGCTAGAGAAGGCCTTTTAGGCCCCCTCACTGAAGTCAATCTTCCTATATGCGAACCTTGTCTGGAGAGAAAAGCCTGCCAAAAACCTCTTCAAGACGCAAAAAAGACAACTCATCCTTCAAAATTAGTCCACTCGGATATATGTGGACCCATGAATATGAGGGCACGACACGGTGCATTTTATTTACTCACTTTCTTTGATGATTATTCACGCTATGGGTTAGTATACCTCTTGTCTCACCACTCGGAAATGCTAGATAAGCAATTCTTAGCCTAGGACTAAGGTTGAGAACCAAAGAGAAAGGAGCCTCAAAGTTCTGCTTACTAACGGAGGGTGAGAATATTTGTCTGGTCAATTTAGACAAATTTGTGAGAAAAAAGGGATAGTGAACACCCCGATGGAGGAATGCCTGGGATTGATTCCCCTAAATTTCCTTGATGAGGATTTTCCAACCATTGCAGAAATTAAAGGAGATATTGGACTTTTTGAGTTGCAAGATACTCAAAATAGTGCTACTATTTTTTGTGAGTGTGAGGCTTCGAAGTCTCATCCAGTAATCAACAAAGATAACGTAGCGATCTACGAGATAGTGAGGGTGTCCCATTAGATCAAGACTCTCTTATATGAAGAAGCAATCGTGGATTGGTACCCCTATGATGTTTTGAAATTGAGGGGAAGCTTTCACGTGTGCATCTTTGGATATTGATAAGCCGTCTAATCATAAAGAAGTTGTGACTTCTCTAAAAGTTAAAGAGTGGATAACTGCTATGGAGGAAGGAATGAGTTCTGTGGCTATGAACCATTTGTGGGAGCTAGTTGATCTTCCACCTAGACATAAGACCATTGGGAACAAATGGGATCTAAAGGTTAAGCATAAGGCAGATGGGTCAATTGACAAGTATAAAGCTCAACTTGTGGCAAAAGGTTATACCTAAAAGGAGGGTATATACTATGAAGAGTCATTTTCCCCTGTGGTGAGAGTTGTCTCTATTCGCCTCATTCTAGCATAGTCGCCCACCAAGATCTGGAATTGTTTTTCTCAATGGAGAACTAGATCAAGAGATCTATATGGATCAACTAGAAGGGTTTTGGGAGAATGGACAATATCACAAAGTTTGCCGCTTAAAGCATTCCATTTACGGCTGAAACAATCATCCAGACAGTGGAAACATCGATTTCATCAAGCTATCATCTCTATAGTCTTTGTGATGGTCGAAGAGGACCACTGTATGTATGTTAAAAGAAGTGAAAATAATTTTTTAATTCTCTCACTTTATGTGGGTGAAATTTTGTTGGCTGGGAATGACACAGAGATAATTGTCACCACTCAGAAGTGGTTGTTCTTTGTTTTTTACATGAAGGACATGGGAGAGGCTTAATACTTAATTGGTGTTAAGATATTGCACTAGAAAACTCTTTAGTTTATCTCAAGAGGCTTACATCAAGAATGTTCTTGAGCGATTTCATATTGTTAGACAAATCAACTCCTAATCACACAACACTAAGAATCTGAAATGAGCTCGAAGATTATCAGTTTGAAAAATACACAACTGTTCGGCCAGAGTTGTGGCCGAAGTGAGCTTCGCGTAGAACTGAAAAATAAATGAATCACACAATCGATTTTACGTGGTTCGTTCAAGATGAACTACATCCACGGAGGCAAGACACACCTCAATCCACTAAGATATCCAATCAATTACAGAAATTACACTCAGAAATGAATATGCCCAATTTTGGAACAAAATTAGGGCAGAAAACTATATCTCTCAAATTCTCTCTGTAATCTATGAAAACTGGAAATTGCTCGACGTAGTGTTGTTCTTCAGGAAGAGAGCTTTCCAATGATATAGGTCTTGTAGCTCGAATGTAACCAACCAAGAAGTTCTAACTGATTGAAGACGACTGCTGCTACCGGACAAATGTGACGGTTTATTCCGTCACAAACTGTAACAAACTCGTCACAACTGGCGGTTATCCTCCAACAACCCTGAACCCGGTTTATTCTGTACAGACTTACTTCTTCACGCTAAAACCCGGTCTATCTACCCGGTTCTTCACTTCATGATCCCGGTTCCACATTCTAGACACATCCTATTTCAAAATATAGCTCACTTGATGATATTGAACACTTCCTCACAAATCTCCACCTCAATGAATCAAGTATGCCTCATCCTGCCTCTTCACTGCTTATCTGTCACTGCTCTTCATGACACTGCTCAAGCTGCAGCAAGCTCGAGCAATGCTCCACTTTGTTTCCAGGTACACCCTTTGTAAGAAAATCAGCAGGATTATGCAAAGTATGCACCTTCTTCACCTCCACAGACCCAGAATCTATGACATCTCTAGCAAAATGTAACCTCACATCAATGTGTTTTGACCTTTCATGAAATGCTTGGTGTTTCACAATGTGTAAAGCACTTTGATTATCACAGTAGATTACCACACACTTTTGCTTGATATCCAAATCTCTCAATACCCCTTTCAACCAGATTGACTCCTTGATAGCTTCAGTTAAAGAGATATATTCTGCTTCTGTAGTTGATAGTGCCACAACAGATTGTTGTGCACTCCTCCAGCTGATGGCTGTCCCATATAAGGTAAACACAAATCCAGAAATTGACTTCCTTGTGTCCACGTTTGCTGCAAAATCAGAATCAGCAAACCCCTCCAATGCAACAGTACTTCCATCTGCTTTCTTCTCAAATTTCAGTGACATGTTCACTGATCCTTTTAGATACCTCATCACATGTTTCAAAGCTTCCCAGTGCTCAACTCCTGGATTTGACATGAACCTGCTTACCAAAGATACAGCATATGCCAAGTCAGGCCTGCTACAGATCATTCCATACATAAGACTTCCAACTCCACTTGCATAGGGAATATTGCTCATCTGTATGATCTCCTCTTCAGTATTTGGGCATTGTTCTTTGGAAAGTTTCTTCTGTAGATTAACCGGAGTGGAGAGAGGTTTGGCTTCATGCATATGAAACCTCTCCAATACTTTCTGTAGGTATTGTCTCTGAGATAACCAAAGTACTCCAGCTTCTCTGTCTCTTAGAATGTTCATTCCCAATATCTTCTTTGCTTCTCCCAGGTCCTTCATGTCAAACTCAGCATTAAGTCTATCCTTCAACCATTATACTCTCTCCTTGTTTCTGCTGGCAATTAGCATGTCATCCACATACAATAGAAGAAAAACTTTATCTTGCTTTGAAACTTTGTTGAAGTAAACACAACTGTCATAAAGGCTTCTTACAAAGCCAGCACTGATCATGAAGTCATTGAACCTCTTGTTCCATTGTCTAGGACTTTGTTTAAGTCCATATAGTGACTTCTTCAGTAAACATACTTTGTCTTCTTTCCCAGGAGCAACAAAGCCTTCTGGCTGTTTCATATATATTTCCTCATTGAGTTCTCCATGTAAGAAAGCTGTCTTTACATCCAGTTGCTGTAGTTCCATATCCTCCTGTGTGACTTTTGATAAAAGCAACCTGATTGAGCAGTGCTTTACTACAGGAGAGAAGACCTCATTGTAATCAATTCCTTCTCTTTGTGTAAAGCCCCTGGCTACCAACCTTGCTTTAAACCTCACCTGTTTGGACCCTGCAGTTTCAAGTTTCTTCTTGTATATCCACTTGGAGCTTACCAGTTTCTGACCTTTTGGTTTCTCCACCAGTACCCAGGTCTTATTCTTTTCCAGAGACTCCATTTCTTCAGTCATTGCCTGTATCCAGTGTTCACCTTCTTCACAATCTAATGCTTCTTGAAAACTGCTAGGCTCTTGTGATTCCAGGTCTTCAGCAACACTTAAGGCATAATATACACTCCCTGCTTGGCCATAGAAATCAGGTCTGTTGATTGTTCTTCTAGGCCTATCTCTTCCAATGCTGTATTCCCTAATATTTTGTGCAGGTCCAGTTTGTGCTTCTTCTTCTTCAGATGATGAGTCACTGTCTTGTTCATCTGCTTGTGGTTGAGGTGTGTGATTATCTTCTGCAGGTTGCTCCACCTGAATTGATATCTCCTCTGTCTCTTTAGCAGCATCAAATTCTTCTTTAGAGCCTGTAGAAGTATAAGCCATCACATTCTCATTAAACTTCACATCTCTACTTGTGATTATCTTCTGATTTCCTTGTTCTAGGCACCACAGTCTGTAACCCTTAATCCCATCTGGATATCCAAGAAACACACATCTGAGAGCCCTTGCATCTAATTTGTCTTGCTTGATGTGGGCATAAGCAAGACACCCAAACACCCTTAATCCTTCATAACTTGGTTTCTGTCCACTCCACACCTCTTCAGGTGTTTTGAACCCAATCACTGATGGGGGTGACCTGTTAATAAGATAGCATGCTGTAGCAATGGTTTCTCCCCAAAACACCTTTGGCAACCCAGCATCCAACAGCATACACCTCACTCTTTCATGGAGAGTCCTGTTAAACCTTTCTGCAACTCCATTCTGTTGAGGATTCATTGGCACAGTCCTGTGTCTCTTGATTCCTCTTTCTTCACAGAAGTTTGTAAACTCTGTAGAGAGGTACTCCAGTCCATTATCAGTCCTCAAGTGCTTCAGCTTCTTCCCTTTGACATTTTCCAGTTGGATCAACCATGTTTTGAACTTATGAAAGGCATCACTCTTGTTCTTCAGCAACATGATCCATACCTTTCTGCTGTAATCATCAATCAGGGACATGAAATATCTGGCACCACCATGGGATTCTGTTCGTGCAGGGCCCCATATGTCAGAGTGAACATAATCTAATGGTTCTTGAGTTGTATGAACTCCCTTTCCATAGGGCAACTTCTTGGATTTGCCCAGAGCACACTGATCACAGAACTCCAGTTCTTGATTTCCCAGATTTCCAATTACTCCACTCCTTGCCAATTCCTTCACTCCTTTTTCTCCTATGTGTCCAAGTCTCTTATGCCATTTAGCAATCTCAGTATTGTTCAAGACCACATCTACACTTCCAACAATAGGTGAACCAATCAGGATAAATAGTCCATTATGCTGTCTTCCTTTTATCACCATTTTTCCATGTTTTGTGATATGCAAGAATCCCTCTACTGAGCTAAACTGACATCCACTGGTTACCAATGAGCCAAGAGATAGAAGATTCCTTTTAAGGCCAGGAACATACCTAACATTTGAGATGATTCTGATCACTCCATCAAACATTCTTATGCTCACTGATCCAACCCCTTTGACCTTGCATGATTGGTCATTCCCCAGGAGAACATTTCCACCATCTTCTTTCTTCAGTTCATTAAACCATGACTGATGAGGACACATATGAAAAGAACACCCTGTGTCCAGGACCCATTCCATCACCATTCTTGAATCAGTAACATTTAATACTTCTGGAGGGTCTTGTTGATGATCAATGGCAGCAGCTTCTGCCCCTTGATTTCCAGCTTTCTTATTCTTCTTAGGACAGTCCTTCTTCAGGTGACCTGGCTGTTTACACTTGAAGCATTTCCTCTTTTCAACCCAGTCACTCCCCTTCTTAGGATTTGAATCCCCTGATTTTGGATCCTTAGCATTCTGACCCTTCTTGCCTTGCCACGGTTTCTTGAATTTAACATTCAGACTTTCTCCGGATTGCACCATGCCTTTGTCTCCTTGAGTCTGGAAGCATTTTGATCTCAGAGCCTTCACTATTCCATCATAGGACAGCTGCTCATCTCTCCCATACATCAAGGCATCCTTAAAGCTTTCCATGGATTTTGGAAGGATATTTAACACCATCAATGCCTTGTCATCCTCCTCCAGTTTCACATCCAGATCTTCCAATTCTTCAATCATCTTAATGAACTCATCAAGTTGATCAGAAATTACCTTGTCTTCTGTGATCTTGAAGGCCAACATCTTCTGCTTCAGGAACAGTTTGTTGGATACTGACTTTGATTGATACAGTTCTTCCAATCTCCTCCATGCTTCTAAGGAACTCTTGCATCTTGAAACCTCCCTCAACGGTTTATCACCTAAACACAAGAAGATAAGACTTAGGGCCTTCTTATCCACTGATGCAAACTTAGGTTTCTCTGTTTCTTCCCATGATTCCAGAGGTAACAGTGCAAGATCAAGGCTATTGTGAACCAGGACTGCGTTCATCTTGATTTTCCACAATGTGAAGTCATTCCTTCCAGTGAACTTCTCAAAATCCATCTTCATACCAGCCATTCCTCCTCTTACTTCAAGCTGTGCGAGTTGATTCCCACAGACGGCGCCACTTGTTAGACAAATCAACTCCTAATCACACAACACTAAGAATCTGAAATGAGCTCGAAGATTATCAGTTTGAAAAATACACAACTGTTCGGCCAGAGTTGTGGCCGAAGTGAGCTTCGCGCAGAACTGAAAAATAAATGAATCACACAATCGATTTTACGTGGTTCGTTCAAGATGAACTACATCCACGGAGGCAAGACACACCTCAATCCACTAAGATATCCAATCAATTACAGAAATTACACTCAGAAATGAATATGCCCAATTCTGGAACAAAATTAGGGCAGAAAACTATATCTCTCAAATTCTCTCTGTAATCTATGAAAACTGGAAATTGCTCGACGTAGTGTTGTTCTTCAGGAAGAGAGCTTTCCAATGATATAGGTCTTGTAGCTCGAATGTAACCAACCAAGAAGTTCTAACTGATTGAAGACGACTGCTGCTACCGGACAAATGTGACGGTTTATTCCGTCACAAACTGTAACAAACTCGTCACAACTGACGGTTATCCTCCAACAACCCTGAACCCGGTTTATTCTGTACAGACTTACTTCTTCACGCTAAAACCCGGTCTATCTACCCGGTTCTTCACTTCATGATCCCGGTTCCACATTCTAGACACATCCTATTTCAAAATATAGCTCACTTGATGATATTGAACACTTCCTCACACATATGCATAATGCTAATCCTATATACACACAACCATGGACAAGAATTATGCTCTTAGCAGGGAATCGTGTCCTAACCAGAAGAAAGGAAACGCATGGCAAGCAAGCACAACAGGATATCTGATGTACGCAATGATGTGTACTCGACCAAACTTGTGCTTTGTAGTTGGAATGTTGAGCAGGTATCAAAGTAATCCTGGGCGAGATCATTGGATTGCAGTTAAAAGAATACTTAGAAAGGGACTAGTAATTTTGTTTTGTGCTATCATGGAGGTAGTTCAAAGCAATATAGTGATGTTGATGGAGCGCAAATAGAGACAAGCCAAATCCACATCGAGATATGCTTTCTTATCAGGAGGCGCTGCGATCACTTGGTGTAGCAAAAAGCAGTCTTGTATATCTCTATCAACCATGGAAGCTGAATACATTGCTTGTACATCAGTAGTCCAAGCGGCGATCTGGTTGAGAAGATTTTGACACACTCTGCGGTTGATAACGCAATCACTGTCTGTTATGACAACGCTGTTACATTGGCTTATTCAAAAGATCCCAAGTATCATGGAGGACTAAGCATATCAATAGAAGATACCACTTCATTTGAGATAGTAAAGGATCCCAATATCATTTGAATACGTATCTAATAAGATGTCATTAAGAGATTTATTTGTTAAATAAATCTTATTAGATATATTTCAATTATGGATGAAGATCTTATCTCAACAAAAAACAAATCTCTCACATACGCAGTATTAATATGCGTATACATAGCAAAAATAATATACACACACGCATGCCACTCTCTAGAAATACAGATACAATTTCTCATTTTCTCTCTATGTCTCATCCTTGGAGTTTCTCCATTATTCCTCCTAGGATTTAATGTGTGCAAGAGATAGTGGATACTCTTGTAGTTCTATTAAGGCGAGAAGGGCATTTGAAGGCTAGTAGAGGGAGTCATTGATCCGGGAGACTGATTAATCTGTTGCATCAATAAGGTATAGGTCTCTCCTTATTATAATGTGGCTAATGTGCAAATATCTCATTTATTTGCTAACAGTATAGGTATGGGTAACCCAAGTTTTTAATTCTTGCAATGCAGACATAAGAAATGCGAGGATAAAAAATTACTATCCTGCTTTACTTAATGAAGTAAACACGGTCTAGAATGAGAAGAAAACAATCATTTCCTAATTAATAGACAGTAGTCATTGAGCATAGTACTTATGTAGTAGACTATAATTAAAAAAAAACTTATTTATCTAAATATCACTTCCTACAATCTAATTTTTTCAAAGGATATATACATGATTGGATCAATTTCATACCCAGTTCTTAGTTAAACCAATGGGCCCAAACGATCCATATTGGCGTACGTGGTATATATTAAATATGACATTTTGACCTATGAAATTGTCACAAAATGC
The DNA here is from genome assembly GCA_958295605.1 of Ajuga chamaepitys. Taxonomy (NCBI): domain Eukaryota; kingdom Viridiplantae; phylum Streptophyta; class Magnoliopsida; order Lamiales; family Lamiaceae; genus Ajuga; species Ajuga chamaepitys. The sequence continues at coordinate 29,461,448 of OY282498.1, forward strand.
CTCCTCTAATTTGACCATATTTAAAAAAAAAAAAAAAGGTAAAATGTAAAATAAAATTGAAAATTGAAAATTTCAAAAAGATTCACTTCCCCATACGACACGATTGTTGAGTATTTATATATAAATGAAAGTCACACGTCGAATTAGGAAAGTTATTGTAAAAATGTTGATTTTTTTCCGCAATAATTGTACAATGTGATTGGACAGAACATTGATTGTTTATTTAAACTGGCTGAATTGTGGGACGATTTGAAGCAAGTTAGATTAGAACTATGGGATAAACTCTTTCAATTATGATGTGGTTGGATATCCCCCATGCTTGGATTTCGTGACATAGGGCAAGAAGCTCCATTTCTGTAGTATGTCAGACGACAGTTGTAAATCGTTGCTCACTTTTGCTTTTCTTATGTTACTGCTCGGTGTTGGATTGTATTAGATTACTCGGCTTTTCATTGTGCCTTAAATCTCTTATTTATTTACTTCTATACCTGTCGACTTGTGGCATGGATAGAATTTGATTTTTTGGCTTTTCTGCTTGTGAGGGTCCAACTTGTGGTCTCCACATTTCCTACTTTCCTTTTGTTTTCTTTTCTTTTCATTTATAACAATACCTATTTAATGTGGACTGTTTTAGGAGATTTGGAATGTGTTACCTTATATAATAATGGAAATTTTATAGTAACATATATTTTATTAGCCATTAGATTGTGATATGTACATTTTTGCCTAATATAGAGCACCCAAATTAAAATGTCATTCATTTTAATTGTCTACAAATTGGGAGCTGATTTTGGGAAATGAGTAATATACACATATTTTAATTGTCATTAGATTGGGAGGTGTAAATTTTTCCTTATATAATGCACCCAAATTAAAGTAACAAATATTTTAATTGAAATTAGATTGGTATATGAATTTAGATGAATATAAGGTAGCAATTTCGGCAAGGATTACAGTCAAATCCATAAAAACGTGTTTAATAATCAGAAGATTTGTTAGAAAGATGATGCATTAATTCCTAACCTAGTAAAATGCAAGTGAACGGTGCTACTGTAGCTAGTGGCAACAATGTCGATCCCACAAGGACCATTTCTATGTATAGCTTAATACCATAATCTTAATATCTCTACTCTATCTAGACTCTTGAATAAGTGATAGAGTTTAATAGTTTCTATAACCTAAATTGCATAAATTAACTAACTAATGAAGAATCACTTGGAAAACAAGGAATCAAATAACAAGGGAAATTCAGATGGATTAAGGTGTCTTCTAGGGATTCGATTTCAGATATTACCTCCTATGCTTTATTACTATATTATTCTAGACTTCTAAACCAATTCTTATTGTTATTAGGTGGGACTAATCTTAATTAGCCCTCCTCTCGAAGGTGCTAACATGTAGATCAATTACGGATAGTCACCTTGAGCCAACCATCACATAAAAGACTCCCACGGGTTCCTAAGTCGATGCCTACGCAAGTCCCCACTCCTCTCGGACGATTATTGGTACCTAGGCTATATGCTTGCTTGCTTATTAGCAATCCCCTTCTCTCGAACCGAATTGTTAAGCAAGTAGAATTAATCAATTGGCCAAATTAAATAACTCATAAAATAGGAATAATGCATATAGGTAATCAACTAAGAAGGGCGTCTAGTATTAAACAAAATTAATCAAAACATAGTTGGTAAGTAACCTACTCTCTAACCTTAGAACACAAAGGTATTTAGCTACTCATAACTATAGTTAAAAACCAAATCATTTCATAGACAAACATGACTGGAAAAATAACTAAAAGAATAGAGATGATAAAACCCGACTCTTGATTACCGATCGTCGTCTCATTACTCCTTGCCCTTCGATCTAGCTTCCAAGTACTTTTCTGATGATGATTGTATATTTCATTAGTCTTAGAAACCTCTATTTATAAGTCTTGGGTTATGTGGTGTTGAATTAGGGTCGAATTAGGAGAAAATGTGTGTAACTTAACTTAAACCGACCTACAAACGCGGTTGTTCTAGCCAACACGGCCATTCTTCTAATGCGGCCGTCTTCGTCTTCCAGCGCTCACAGGCCAAACGAAGCCACTTTTGATGTGGCCGCGTCAGTATTTCCTGTTCAGGATCGGTTTTACTCTTTTGGACCGTTCCTTGGCCCTTTTCGTCCATTTTTGCTCGTTCTTTACTCGTTTCTTCTCCATACTTTGTCCAACTGCCCTTTTTGACATATATTACCTATCTTACTCCAACACACTCATAAACACGTTAAAATGCTCAATACGAGAAATATCACATATTCCAACCATTTATACATGCAATTGTCATAAAATATTTATATAAAACGACTTTAAAATGCATGTATACACAACGTGTATCAAAAGACAAAAAACATGTCTTAGACAAAACGTGTTTTAAAAAAAATAGAAGTGGGTTTGGGCGGAAAATTACTAACTTGCTATTATGGGACAATTTTGTTATTATATTAAGAAAGATTATATTAAGTAAGATGAATCCTGCAATCTTCTAACACATACTGGGAGAAACCCTACAAATTTAAATAAGAACAGTAAAAAAAAAATTAAAATTAAAATCAACTACAGTTAAAGCAATCGGGAACTATTTGTTGAGATCACAACCGAGGAATTGATTCGACTGGATTTGCTTTGAGAATTATCTGATATCACACATACATAGAGTTCCTAAGTGAACGTATAATACCATTGGTAGTGCTCGAAATTCAGTACATATCCTATGTTGTCAGTTTTGAATCACTGTAGTATCTCAAAATCTACCCTGAAGATGAATTTGTGGGCTCACAATAAAAAAGAAGGAAAGTAAAAAATAGCACAAAAATAAAATCATTCCATCATCGTACATTTATATGAACAATGTGATGGATCGCAAAACACTGCAGTTTAATTTGTGCAAATCATAATTGTCTCATTCTTGATAGGTATAGGGATTAGCATCGTTAAGGCGATGGGTGCTGAAGTGGTGCTTTGCAATGGTTGGTCGGCATTAAATAAGTTGTGGTAAGGCATAAACGCTGAGCAACAGTGGAATACCGCCACACATGTTGGTAAAACTTAGCATTCCAAGTGGACTTTTTTCACTGTTTCAATGAGGGGAGATATGAGAGGGGCTTCTGCGAAATTCTTCATATTAAAAGACTTCGATTTGTTGCAATTAAATGAGACAAACTTTCTATATTTCAAGTGATTTCAAGAGATCTGATTGTTGCGAAATGTTCCATAATTCACACGATTCTCTCCAGATTTTTTGCAACAAGAACAAGGAGCTAATAAGGTGTATCTTATTATCAAAGTTACTATATTTAAATGGTTCTTATGTTTTTCCCAACTTTCCACATTTCCTGTGATTCAATGAGATATATGAAAGGTGAATACACACTTTTGATTATTTCCTTTATCAATTGCTAACAAAATTTTAATTTGAATTAATTTTGAAAGGATTTTACTATATATATACAATTTTTACCATATACATATACATACATATATATATATATGAGAAAGATAGAAATGATTTGGAATAATTTTGGAAAGATTTGACTATCGAGATAAATTTTCTATAGTAAATTACGATCTCATACGATTTAATCATGGAAAAACCTTCCATATTGGCGGGTCTTTCCATATTTTATGCAAATTACCATATAATTACCCTCTAATTAATAAATTAATTATACATATAGAAGGTGGATAAAATTGGAATGATTCTTTCTTTATTTTATTAGAATAAACATGGTAATAAGTTTCAAAAATTGAATGAGGCTAAAGTCAGCAAACATTTAAGCCAAAATCAATGTAACGAATTTTCAATATGTAGGCTGGCGAAAACCAAAGGTACAATCATGGCTTCCAAATATAGTAAGCTTATGTGGGCGGGAAATCAGTCGCGTTTCCAGGAATTTAAAACTAGGGATACAATATCTACTTTTTAGAAACGCCATTTAATATTTAGAATTCTACAACGCCAAACATAATGCAAAACAAAAAATACGCCAACTATAAAGATATAGTACCTACTATTTTGTAGTGGTATTTATTTTTAAGTTTTTCTTCTTTTTAAGGTTTTCATTTATTAGAAGAAGACATTTGCATAAAAACTTAACGCAAAAAATGACCTAGATAAGGAAAATGGGACAAATGATACCTATAATAATATATAAATTGAAAATTTTAAAACTATATTGAATAACAAACTGATAATTGCACGATAGAATTAACATTAGGACTGAGTTCCAATCCTGATTGTGCAATAATATGTGTTTTATTTTGAAAATAAATTAAAATATGCCATAACAAAACACAAAAAGGGAAACAACTACTAGCAGAATTCAAACTCCAATTGATGGAGAGAGGGTTCACACGCACTACCGCTGAGTTAACATAAAAATAAAGCCTAAAATGCTACCTACAAATGAAAACAAAACCTAAATATTTTAGGGGTACAACTACGCGCTACCGGTGTGCTAACATGATAATAATTGCTATCTGTAAATGAAAAAAACTAAATATTTTGGCATATAGTTGTACCCCCTTGTTCTATGCTACATACGCCATGGGAAATAACTAGGATTGCTATTTTAAGAGGTTTTTGTTTTTATATTAAATAAGATTGATGTTATTGCTATATGTACATGTTAATTTTTTTTATTTTCTAAGTTTTGTGAAACACATAGTTTGTTTTGTATTAAAAAACATAGAATTGTTCAAAACAACATGATTGCGTTGTATTTTAAACAAGTAAGTTGTTTAAAATAATAAAGGTATTTTGTAATCAAATAACCTAGTTATTTATACAACTCATTTACACAAGCGAGTTGGTTAAAAATAATTATTTTTTTAATTTTAAATAAGTAAGACTATTTAAAATTTAAAAGCTTTTGACTAGCCATTTCTCAGAATTTCCCATCATTGCTGTATAGACAGACTATTTATTGCACAAGGTTTAGGTAATTCCATGGATGTTACGAGTACAAGGGGAACAAAGACGTTTTAGTAAATATGAGAGCAACGACAACACGACGGCGTTTGGGAAGAAACGGCCAACTAATAGATTAGGGAACATGTTTCATTCTTTTATGATTTACATTCTTGTAAACAAATCGTAATAATGAAGAGAGCTGGCCTATAGATAGAGCTCAGAAGGTAATTGTAATTTTTTATCTTGATTCTAATAACATTCTTGTGTGCATTCTTCTAATGATTAAACTCAAGCTTACAAGTGGTATTTCAGAGCCAGGAGATCCACCGCGCATAGGATCTAAAATCTGGAGGAGCTGGCAATGCCTAAGACTACCAGAATGGAGAATTGCATAAAGAGTCTATAGAATCAGGTAGCTCACCTGACCTAGCTGGTTGAAGGTATTCAACATCAATCGGAGGAACGCACGTCGAAAATGCGGGCTGGATTTCGAAAATTGGAGGAGTTGCTGGGGAATCTGCAGGCAATGGGAAATTGAGGTAACATTAATACCTGTAATTGTAATATAGAGCAGCATGGGTCGACAATTCGTCGGGGAGGAATAGGCAATCGAATTTTGATAATAGAGGGGTAAACCTAAATTTTCGAAATACGATTTCCCCAAATTTCATGGATAGAACCCTAGGTAATGGGTTAGGAAATGTAATAAGTATTTTACGTTCAATCCTATGAGTAAGAAGGTGGAACCAGGGGCAATGCACATGGAGGGATTAGCAGATTTGTGGTATGGAGAGAGTATTGAAGGAAATGAGGATATCGGTTGGGAGAAATTTGGGCAATTGGTGGTTGAACGATTCTCCAACTGGGAGAATGAAAATCTGGTGGGGGAATTCAACAAGTTGAAGCAGGTGGGCAATGTACAGGACTATGTCATGAAATTCAAGGAGTTGAAAGCATTCATGACTACTCTAAATCCGGGATCTTCAAAGATATATTTCACTAGTAGCTTTATAAGTAGGTTGAAGGAGAAAATTGAAAGAATGGTAGATATGTTTATGCTACTGAGTTTAAGGGATGTAATGGAATTAGCCAAGAAATAGGAGTTATTGCTACAATCTACAAATAGAGCACAAAAAGGGACAATTAAAGGGAATTTTACTTACACAGGGAGTTGGAAAAGCAATACATCGGAGCAAGGATAGAAACCAAAAGAAGTTGAGCTGGAGAAGAATGTAACTCCGATAAAGAAGCTAACCCCAGACGAAATTGAAGCCACTATACTTTAGGTGTGATGAGCCACACTACTTTGGTCATAAGTGCAAGAAGTTGTTTATAATCATGGCCGAAGTGGACGAAGATGAGGAGGAGTTGGTACTTTGGTACACGTGTTTCGTGCATGCACTTTAGGGCATTTTTAGTGTCATTTTAGTGTCAATAATGTGCATAATCACGTGCATTTAGTTCTTTTATACTCTCATGGGCAAAATAATGCGTTTGTGGTGTTTTTGTGTTAAGACAGGTGAAAAAGGGTCAAAAAAGAACATCAGACGACCGCGGAGTCGAGGGATCGATCGAGGCAACAAAAGGAAGGCCTAACTGAAGATCTCGGCCGAGACAGGATGCAAATCTCGGCCGAGATGAGTCTCCAGGGGATTTCATGAAGAATTGCAAAATTGAAAATCTAGGCCGAGACAGATAATGCATCTAGGTCGAGATGAGTCTGCAGGGGATTTCAGAAATTCAAAAGATGAAGATCTAGGCCGAGATGCAATCCAATCTCGGCCTAGATGAGTCAAATCCTATAAAGCCCTAATTTCCTCTTTTCACATCTCGGCCGAGATGCAACCCAATCTCGGCCGAGATCAGCCTTCGACCCATCAGCTGGAAATCTCTTTTTCACGTCTCGGCTGAGACACACTTGCATCTCGGCCGAGATTCCTTACCCTATTTTAAAATCCTGAATGCGATTTTGCCTATTTTTTACTAGCACTTTCTCTCCTTATATATATATCATCCCATACGAATTTAACCTAACCTATAACCCATCCCCACACATAATCAGCCATTTTTCTCCATTGGAAGCAAATGAATGGAATGGGGTTGAAGATCTTGATCTTCAACCCTAACTTTTGGTTCTTTCTATCCTATTTTCATGTTTTCTTTAATTTTCTGTTATTTTATCTTTGTATTAGGTAAAATGGGTGACTAGCACCCTTTTGTTCACCCTTGATTATTGTGGAACCTTGAGTTTAAGACGTTTATGTGATTATTACGGTTAATGTTACCGAAAAGATTGTGTATTCAAGTGTTTTGTGTTATTTGCTCTTATTGACTCACATTTATGAATTAATTATTGGATTGATCACCCTTTAAGGGATTTGTGAATGTGTTGCTAGAATAGGAAATTACTATCCGTAATTGTAGGATTTCCGATACCCGTGTAGCAAACAATAGATTTATTTATTGGTAATAACAAAAAGTTCAACCATTAAAACCGAGCTTGCGAGTTTTATGTTGAATTTATCTCGTTGTCCTAGTGTTTAATGCATTTGGTTATTGAATCTAAGAGAGTTTGTTCGAGGATTCGATTAAATTGAATAGGGTTAGTCGAAGAGCTTGTTTTGATTAACTAAGATTAAGGGATAACAAGGCTATTAGAGCTTGTTAATAGCCTTGAGATAAGGGCTAGAATCACAATTGAATAGGGCATTAACAATAGTTGCATCAATGGTCTATGATCAAGGGGAAGCATGATCAAGGGTGGCTTGTTTTACTATTTAAAAAACCAAAAACCAAAACAAATCTCTTTATTTGTCTTTGTTTATTTAGGTGTTAGTTGTTATTTCATTAAATTCCCCCCACTTCTTTATTGTTTTCTAGTTTATTTACATTATATTTCTTGATCATAATAGCTTAATACATAAAGTAAAATTTGTTCGACCGTTCCTCGTGGGATCGACCCTTACTTGCCACTCTACTAGTTAAAGTAGTAGGATAAGGTATAGTGTATTCTTCATACACATTAATTTGGTAGCAAGAAACGGCGCTACCATACTTGAAGTGGAAGAACCAGAGAAGGAGAATCTGGTTATATTAGTGAGTGTATTGGCTGGATCAAGATCACCTAAGACAATCAAGATTTGGGGCTGGTAGGCAATCATAAAATGTTGGTACTAATTGATATATGAAGTACGCATAGTTTATTGATGATGCAACAGTAAAGAGGATTGGGGGTGTAGTAGAATAACCAAGCGTCTAATCGTAACAGTCGTTGATGGGGGGAAGGTTGAGAGCAACTCTAAGTGCTCTAAACTAGAGTGGCAGATGGAGGAATGTAAATTCATATTTTCTATGAAATTGTTGAACTTAGGGGGTTGTGATATGGTAGTAGGGGTCGATTTGCTGAAGCAATTAGGCCCTGTAACATTCAGTTATGATGAAAACAGGGTGAGGTTTATGAGAGGGGAGAAGGAGGTTATCTTGCAGGGGATACAAGATGAAATTTCTCTAGAAGCCATGATTGGAAAACAATATACAAAGGCATACATGAAGGGCAAGTGAGTTTTGTTTGGATGTTTGTGTATGGTGGCTGCCTCGGAAGAGGGAAAGGATGGGCAACTGGAGACGGTGTTGGGAAAATGCCCAAGGGAGGTGCAGTTAGAGCCCATCTTATTGAAATATTCAACCGTGTTTGAGGAACCTAAATCTCTAACCCCAAACAAAAATTATGACCACCCCATTACACTCAAACAAGGAGCTGATCCTTTCAAACTAGCACCGTATAGATACCCTTATTTGCGAAAATTGGAGATTGAGAAACTAGTAAATGAAATGTTGAAGGCGGGCATTATTCAAAACAACAAAAGTTCCTTTTCATCTTCGGTATTTTTGGTTAAGAAAAAAGATGGGTCGTGGAGGTTCTGCGTCGATTTCAGAAGGCTGAATAAATTGGCAGTGAAGGACAATTACCCTATTCCCCTTATAGATGATATGTTGGATGAATTGGGCCAAGCTATAGTGTACTCCAAGATTTATTTGAGAGCGGGGTATCACCAGATAAGGATGAGGGAAGAAGATGTGCTAAAAATATCTTTTGTCACACCACCAGGCTTGTACGAATTTAAGGTGATGTCGTCCGAGTTGACAAATGCACCTGCTACGTTTCAGGGCCTAATGAATTGGGTGTTTAGGGAATTTTTAAGGGACTTTGTGCTAGTTTCTTTGATGACATATTGGTATGCAACACTAATACGGAACAACACAAGACACATTTGGGAAAGGTGTTGGACAAACTAGCACAACAACAACTTCACGCCAAAGCATCGAAATGTGCTTGCGGGCAGTCGAGGATCGATTTGGTGCATATCATAAATGAAGAGGGGAATGGCAACTGATCCAATGAAGACACAAGCTATGGCCGAATGGGCCACTCAAAATTAGTTAAGGAATTACGCGGATTCTTAGGGCTAACAGGTTACTATCGAAAGTTTATGCGGAACTATGGCATAATGGCCAGACTAATAACCAATCTCACGAAGAAGGGCCAATTTGTGTGGAATGAAGAAGCTCAACATGCGTTTATGGAGCTTAAGAAGGCCATGGTTAGTTCACCCATATTGCAACTTCCAGATTTTAGTAAGGAGTTCACAGTGGAAACGGAGGCATGCTATAGTGGGATCGGGGTTGTATTGCTACAGGAACGGCACCCTATAGCATTTTTTAGTAAAGCATTTGGGGTTAAGAACTTGGGTATATCGATATACGAGAAAGAATTCCTCTCTATAATCTTGGCTATAGAGAAGTGGAGGCTCCCTACCTCTTACACTAGCCCTTTGTAATCAAAATTGATCAGCAGAGCCTAAAGTATTTGCTCGAACAGAAGTTATCACACCATTTCAACACAAATATTTGATGAAGTTGTTGGGGTTTACCTATAGAATTGAGTACACGAAGGGTTCCTCCAATGTCACAGTCGATGCTCTATCTAGAAGAAATCATGACGAAATAGGCTGTAACGTTCTTACAGTGATCGAACCTGTTTGGATGAAGGAGGTCGAGGACAACTATGAAGGGGACAGACACGCTCAAGCCCATATTTTGGAATTCATTTTACAGCCTTGGAATGTCTCTAAATATTCTTATCAAGAAGGGGTCATCAGGTTCAGAGGAAAAATATATATTGGGAACAGTACAAGCTTGAGGCAAAAGATAATAACGTACATGCATGACTCCACTGAAAGGGGTTACTCAAGGCAAATGGTCACGTGGCAGCGAATGAAGACGATATTATGGTGGCCAGACATGAAAACCGAGATAAAGGACATTGTCTCGTCTTGTCAGTTAAACAAGCATGAGACCCAAAAGGTGGTCGGCCTACTCCATCTTTTACCTATCCCCGACAGGGCATGGAAGGATGTGTCCATGGATTTCATTACTCAACTACCTAAATCTGAAGGAAAATAAATTATTTGGGTGGTAATTGATAGATACACCAAATATGCTCATTTTTTGGCAATAACTAACAACAACCAAAATGGCCCAATTATTCATTGATACCATTTACAAATTGCATCGACTTCCTAACTCTGTTGTATCAAATATGGACACCTTGTTCATGAGTCAATTATGGCAACAATTGCTCAAGGCATTAGTTATCAGACAACTCCTGAGCACTTCTTACCATCCCCAAATAGACGGGCAGACGGAGCGAGTAAATCAGTGCTTGGAAGCCTACCTACAGTGCATGTACGGGGTGGCACCATGGGAATGGGCTAAGTGGATTCCCTTAGCTGAGTTGTGGTATAATACCTTTTACCACTCTAGTCTAAAAGTATCACCTTTCGAGGCTTTATATGGCTACAAACCAGTTCCCTTGGGTTTTTCCACTGAGCTAACTCCATCGGTCGTCGGAGTAGAGATAGCCCTTAAGAAGAGGCAGCTTATGCATAATAAATTGAAGGACTTGTTGCAACAAGTGCATCATAGAATGACACAACAGGCAGATAAACATAGAATAGAGAAGGTATACAAAGTGGGAGATTATTTTTATCTAAAGTGAAAGCCGTATAGACAATCATCAGTCCATCAAAAGCAAATGTGGAAGCTCTGTCCCAAATTTGCAGAACCATTTGAGGGGATTGCAGCCATTAACCTAGTGGCATATAAATTGCGGCTGCTCCCAGAAGCAAGGATCCACAATACATTTCATGCGTCTTTGTTAAAAGGAAATGTACGATCACATGATAAATTTACTCCAACACTGCCACAAATGGATGAAGAAGAGAAAATTATATTGCAGCCAGTCCGAATCTTGGATAGGAGGTTAGTCAAACGAGCTAACAAACCCGTCACACATCTGCTTATTCAATGGGTGCATCTATTGGAACAAGAGGCTACATGGGAAAATTATGAGATTATAAGGGATAAATTTTGTGATCTTGTGGCTTGAGGTCAAGCCAAGTGGAGGAGGGGAGTATTGTTACGAGTATAAAGGGAATAACACTGTTTTAGTAAATATGAGAGCAACGACAATACGACAGTGTTTGGGAAGAAGCGACCAATTAGGCCTCGTTTGTTTTACAGGATAAGACTGAATAAGATTAATTATCCAGCCTTATCATGTGTTTGGTTTCCTGGATTGAGGCCCTGTATTGATAATTGGCCCAGGTAAAAGAATGAGCTTTATCAAGGAAATATGTGATAGCATATCCAGCCAGAAATGGGCGGATTAATAAACTCTCCCAATTCAACACACTATCAAAAATAAAAAAACGAGAATTGCATTTTTTGTCCACTGTCTTATATCAAGCAAAGGTCATTTGTTTGTTCTTCCAAACCCTACGTCGCCGCCGCAGAAGTGGTAAGATAATCTTTTCCCACATCACGTTTTGATGCCTTATTTTTTCGTCCAGATTACCTTCAACTCTATACTTTCATGATTCATGATTTCTTTTTAGCTTCAACCTGGATGGAAGGCGATTGTGATTTAGCGTCCAACGAAACTCGATTTGGTAAAGATATGTGATTTTCAAATCGCGAATCTGTTGTTTTTTTTCCTTCTTGCTCGTTACCCATATTTCGATTTAACCATTTGTTACCCAAATTGTTGCTTTGTAGTTGCAACCTAGGAACCAAAATCTTACGCTATCAGGGTACCCCAAAAATCTGTGATTTCAGGTAATATCTCTCGGTTTCAGTTGTAGTTTTGTGGTTTAGGGTTATCAAATATTCGTATATTACCAATTGTCAAATTATGTTTTAGAAAATTAGGAGTGAAATACCTAATTGGAAATTATTCACGGTAGTAAGTGTCTCGTTCTTCCCCCAGTGAGTCACAAAGCATTTGCTTGACCTTTCAAACTCTATAACCACTTGATTCATGGGCTATTTACTTGAGTAAGTGCAATAACAAATTTGATTTTGGGGGTACTGAAGACAAGATAACACAAATGCTTTTCCAAAACTAAATTTTCTGTAGTTCAATTTGATTTGCTTTTTTTTTTTTTTTTTGGGAGTGAAAAGATGTTGGGAGATGAGATTTGTGATGCCTCTATTGTTTGTGATGTCTGTTTGTGATGTCTCTATTTTTCGAGAATATATTTCACGAATCTTATTTGGATGGTTTTGTGTCTATTTTAACAGCCTGCTCCCACAGAATGGTACTAGACTACGATACCTACTCGTCTAAGGTTTAATTTATGCGTATGGCTCTGTAATTGTTTAGTCCTAGGTGATATAATTGCATAAATTTCTAATTGTTTCACAACTCTGATGTATTAGTTTTTTATGATTACAAGTTGTTGCTGCCTCATTTTGTTATTCATTTCCTACCGTGAACGTACCTCGGTACATTTCAATATATGTGTCTTAGGTTGTTATTTTGTTTTACACATACCATGCTTTATTTTTTATATATGTTTTACCAAATGAGTGTGTTTTTCCAGTGAACACTGATATGGAAGCTAGTGTTGAGCTTGAGGCAATTTTGTGGTTCTTCACGAAGTTATCACCGACATTAAAGCATTTATCATGCTCTTGACTTACGCGTATAGGCGATTACGTCGGCGCCGAATTAGGCCCAACAATCTTAGGACAATAATTTATCAGGTCAGACCTAGATTAACTCGCCAAATAGAGCATATGCATCGTCTCATAAGTTTTAGTGACGAGCTTTATATAACCTGCCTTATGATGGATAGGGATTGCTTCGGGCGCTTATGCTACCTTCTAGAGAATGTAGGGGGTCTCTCGTCGACCCTTCATGTCCAGGTTGCGCAGCAAGTTGCAATCTTTCTAACAGTGCTATCCCACCATACAAAAAATGCAATTGCCAAAGACGATTTCATTCAGTCGGGATACACCATTAGTAAGCACTTCCATTACGTTTTGAACACATTGATTAAGTTGCATACCATTATCCTTGTGACCCCTCAACCTATTGAAGACGACGAGCCGAATGACCGTTGGAAATGGTTTAACATAAATTAGAAACAACTTTATTTGGGCTGCTTATATATTGTCACTATAGATTATAAAGTTTAGCATCACCGTCAAGTTTGTGCATATGTGTAGGGTTGTCTGGGTGCTTTAGATGGGACATACATTCCCGTCAGAGTGCTCCGTCCAGCTATGGCTCGTTATAGGAATAAAAAAGGCAATTTGATGGTGAATGTGTTGGCTGTTTGTGATCACAACTTGAACTACATATACGTGCTCTCCCGTTGGAAGGGTTCAGCTGCTGACAGTAGAGTCCTTCGTGATGCAATCACTCGACCAAATGGCCTGAAAGTGCCTAACGGTATATCATTACATAAATCCAAATAGAGAAAATTAGATTTCAATATGTGGTAGAGACTAATTAAAATACAAAACACGGCAGGTCAATACTACTTATGCGACAATGGGTATACTAATTACAACGGTTTTCTAGTACCATATAGAGGGTTTAGATACCATTTGAGAGAGTGGGACAATTCAATCAATGATCCACAAAACTTTCAAGAAAATTTCAATTTAAAACATGCTAAAGCGCATAATGTGTGCGAGCGGTCGTTCGGTATACTAAAGGCTCGATGGGGTATTCTGAGAAGTAGCTCATGGTATCCCATCAAGACTCACAACCAAATCATTATGGCGTGTTGTTTACTACATAACTTCATTAGGATAAACATGGATTATGAGCCAATGGAGGCAGAAGTCCCTAACTTGTTCATGGATACTAAACCCGGCAATGAGCAAGACGATGAGTATGTTGATCACATTGAGACTTCCCCGGCTTGGACAACTTGGTGCGATAACTTAGCAATGCATATGTTTAATCAAAATTAGCAATTGCTGGATAGCTAGAATTTCTTCTTGTTATGTATTTATTTCCTCAAAAAATTGAACGTTGTTGTGTTTATGTAATATTTTAGTTTTTCAGTTTAAGTAATTGTAGGAGCTGTAACATTTTGGAGCTGCATTTTGCAGCATGGAAACTGTGTTTATTTGTTATTATTTTAATATTCTCTATAATTTTTGGATGAGAATGTGTTTTGGCTTGCTGGTTGTATTATTTTATCTCTGAACATGCAGCAGCTCTACACCCAAGAATGCTAGATAATAAAATGTACAAAGCAATCTTTGACTGAATATTATCTGCACATTAGTCACTGGTTAACCCAATTCTGCATAGGGGTGTAGTGGACAGAGAAAAAAGATGGGACTGATGTTCTTGACAAAAAAGAAGACTATACAAAGTGGTAAAGCCTGAAATATTCTCTGAATAAGATTAAAGTGTTTTTGTGTACTCATTATTCGTTTCAAATCTAATATTAGAAACTGTTGCAACTTGAAAATATTAATAAATCTACTCTCCATCAGATAGAGGATTTCAAAATTTAGTAAAGCAGCTGGTATTGTAAATATTAATGCTCGGCAACCTCTTAAATCCACTGGATTATTCTAGTATTTTCACATCCTATTCTTGCATGAACTCGTGTGTAGCAGTGAAACACGTTGGATAGTAGTAGCCAAAGCTACATATTTCATTACTACATAAAAGTTGACATCCCTCACACATCAATTACAAATACATATAAACTTACTCCTAAATGATAAGTTACAAATACATATTTTATGCTTCCTACATACGATAATAGAGGGCGCTACAACCCATCTAATAGCAACCAACGTTGAGTAGCGTCATGACAATAGTTTCAATCCTCGTCTGGACAATAATTAACCACGTAATTCCAGAAATCATTGTCGACCTGAGTGTGGCCTTGGAAAGGCATGGCGTCAACATTAGTTGGGGGTTGTTGCAACACGGGGCCATCATTTACCGCTGGACCATCAATTAGAGGATGAGGAGCAACCTCGTTTGGGAGCCGACCAAACATGATTTGCAAAATTTCCCATTGAGGTTCACCATATGTGCGATATGCACGTGCGAAGTTGTCAGCCCGTGATTTTGAAGAGCTGCAAGTTAAATATTTTTTTTGGAGGAATATATTAAATCACATAACCAAACTCAGGTAAAGTAAGACTTACTCTAACAAATGCAGGCCAAATTTCACTAGGAATGGTATTAGATTGACTGTCATACACAACGCCACTGCGGCTAATGAGTTCGGAAATAACACGATGACGCCGACGGAGCTTACGGACCCTCTGATGGAATTCAGCAGTTGCTAGTGATCTCCCAAGTAGGAAGGCCAACACAAATTTAGCAGTATCAAAAGCCTCGCTGTTGTCTCCCCTTAAGCTAAAGTTTCCCATCTGGGTTTGACCGGCGAGCACCTCTATGAACACGTTATCCACTTCAGCACTCCAACTACTGCTATAAAAAAAGTCTGATTGTGTCATGTTAATTGTTGGAGGTATCTTGCGACTACAAGATTACCACAAGGAGTACCACAAAAAGGTTTTTATAGGAAGATTTTTCTGCTACACCTAAACTTATTCAAGCAGCTAATGATAACAATGTTGAAAAAGGACAAAGTAACAGCATGAAGGGGCGTAACAGTAGAAATTACATTGTGTCAAGTCATTTAGTTTTTTCCATTTAAAACAAATAGAACAATGTGAAATAGAACTATGTGAAATTTCTACCAATTGGCATTAGATTGCCATGTTTTGCAACAATCGATTCATAATTTTGTTTCGAAATCAAAAGCCTTCGTAATTACGGAGTTGAAGCAACTAGGGTTACAATTATATCCATCAATCAACAAATCTTGTGCAAAATAGATGATAAAACCAAAATCGTTCCGACATTAGTTTAGAAATTATCGGCTTCTACATGAATATATACATATATATATATATATGTCAATTGCTTCATGTATGCAAGGTATACTACCGTGTCGAGTTCAATTTCTGATTCATCATAACAATTGAATGCGGTGCAAAATACCTGTTGATGAGGGTGGCCCGTTAACCGCTGCCAAAGTTTGAGCAGATTTCATTCGCAACAAGTGAAGAATCGATGAACACAACTTCTGATGCCCATGTCCTGCTAACAAAATTGAGGAAATTAGGGCAACCCGAGCAAAATGGGTTAGAAGTGGTTTTGCCTGTAATATGAAAGGCATTATGGAGAATTAAAAAAGTACAAGAAAAATCAATCCCTCAGATCTAACAAAGGACTGACTATTTATTTAAGCTTATTTAGGAGCTAATCAACCAAGACAAAAACATGATAAGTGATAATTCTATCGCATTTCAATAGTGTAATCCTATCCAAACCAAATGATTTATCAATCCTATCCGCCAAATCAAACAAGGCCTTAATAGATTAGGGAACAAGCTTTGATTCTTGTATGATTCACATTCTTGTAAACAAACCGTAACAGAAACAGTTGAGGATAGCTAGCCTATTGATAGAACCAGGGTTCAAAATATCGTGAGAAATCGGCGAAATCTCGCTAAAATTATTTTTTTTTTTCCTTTCTAATTTCAGCAAAACTTTTAAAATTTTGCCCAACTTTAGAAATCGGCGAAATCTCGCTAAAATCATTTTTTTTTTCCTTTCTAATTTCAGCAAAAATTTTAAATTTTTGCCCAACTTTAGATTTGAACCTGAAACCTCTTAACCTGAAACCTCTTGAATGAAACTCCAAGCTTTAACCACCAGACCAAGTAAACAACATGTCTTTATATCTACATAGATTTATATAACCTATTTAGTAAAATTCTACTTACAATAATACATACCATAAATTATGAAAATGAAAATTAGAAATAATTGAGTATTTTTTGTCTATAATTAGTTATCAAAATGAAAATGAAAATCAAAATAATTGGTCCATAATTAGTTATCAAATTGAAAATTAAAAATATAAAAACTAAGTATAAAATAATAATTGGGGATTTTGTAAATCTTTTGTTTTGTTTATAATTTTAAGAAGAATTTATGTATTAAAGTTGGTTATGATATTTTTCAAATATTTTGTTAAACTTTCGAATTTTTAATATAATATTTTCGTACTAGTAATTAGTAATGTTGTATGAAAAAATGTCAAAAAGTGTTTTATATTGCCATTCATTATTTACATTATTTTATATTTATAAATTAGTTGTAAATAAATCTATTTCTATCAAATTTAAGATGCGTATATGTATTTGTATTTATTATAATAATTGTAAAAATATCATGTTAAATTTTTAGATTTTTAATATATTTTTTAATATTTTTCAGAAAATTGCACCGATATTTGGATATTAATCGAAATCTCACCGAAATCTCCTTAAATTGAAACCGTAAAGACCGGTATTTTCGTCCTTGGATAGAACTCAGAAGGTAATTGTAAATTTTCATCTTGATTCTAATAACATTCTTGTTTGGATTCTTCCAAATATTAAGCTCAAGCTTACAGTGGAAGAGAGAGATGGAAGCTCTTGTGTGCAGAAATGTGGGCGACCCTACAGCCCCGCCGGACGGAGCTGATAACTCCGCCCTGACCATCTCAAGGGCTTATCCTATTCCCCAACTAAACTCACCCACAGCGGTCAGAATCCGAGTCAAAGCCACAAGCTTGAACTTTGCCAATTACCTCCAAATTCTGGGCAAGTACCAGGAGAAGGCGCAACTGCCCTTTATACCAGGTTCTGATTACTCCGGCACCGTCGATGCTGTCGGTCCCAGCGTCACCACCTTCAAAGTCGGCGATCCTGTTTGCTCCTTCGCTGCCCTCGGATCATTTGCCCAATTCCTTGTCGCCGATCAATCCGACTTGTAAACAATTCACTCCATATACACTTCTTTTGAGCCCTAATTTACTTGCTGTGCGCGTTCTTGTGTTTGTCCCATATGTTTTGTTTTACGGCGCTCAAGTCTTCGAAAGAATCAAGAACTTTGTCTTCAACAAACTCTTGTCTGTTTTCAAGGTGTGATCTCTTAGATGTAATAAAAACATCCAAATTAAATGGTAGGCAAAACCTATGAGTGGGAGACCTAATTCCTCATTTTTGGAGCTAATTTCTTGATTGAAGAATGTGTGTTTGCGTGATGTTTTCCTCTCTACGAACGTTGCCAAAAGATGTTCAACTAATCCCTCTATTTGCTGAAGGTCTCATACCGTCAACTAGATTTCCAAACCTTATGTATGAGTACTCTTAGTGTTGCCAATCTATAGGATCTAAGATACTGATTAGAAGTAATTATATTTGAACTGTTGTTATTAAATGATGGCTACTGCTCGATTATAAATCATTACACAAAGAGTGGTTTCATTAGAGCCTATCAACTACTGTAGTTAGTTCTTGATTCAACTTAAGTTTTGGATTCTCAGGTTTCTGGTGCCTAAAGGGTGCGACTTGGTTGCTGCTAGTGCACTTCCCGTTGCTTATGGTACATCACATGTTGCACTTGTTCATAGAGCACAACTGCGAGCTGGTCAGGTGGGTTCGGCTCCTACTTTTCTTAGAGTTCTATAGTTGTATTTTGCTAATACTGTTTAGGTGATGGATTACATGGTCGATATTATATTTTTTATTTTGAAAAACATCTGTAGGTGTTGATGGTTCTTGGTGCAGCTGGTGGAGTTGGAGTTTCTGCTGTACAAATAGGCAAGGTCTGTGGTGCCATTGTCATAGCTGTTGCTAGGTAACAAACGTACTGATGACATAATAATATTCTTTTAATGACTCTGAACTATGGTTAAGATTCTTGACTGTTTTTTGAGTGGTTTATCATGGAACTACCTAAGGTTGTGTTTGGATGGAGGGATTTGAAATGAATGGATTTAGAATCAATTGATTTCAAATCCACTCAAGATAGAGGGGATTTGAAATCCACTCAAATCCTTAAAAACATAGCTCGAAATAAAATCATGGATTTCCAAATCCATGGTAATCCAAATAACACCAATGGATTTGACGCTATGAATTTTAAATGCATCCTCAAATCCATCCAAATGCAACCTAAGAGAACTTTTAGTGGCATTTTTAGAATTTGTTGCCATCTGTAGGGGTGGTGAGAAAGTGCAATTCCTAAGATCGTTGGGTGTGGATCACGTTGTTGACTTGAGCAAAGAGAACGTAACTGAAAGTGTCAAGGGATTCCTTAAGGCGAGAAAACTAAAAGGAATTGATGTGTTGTATGATCCAGTTGGGGGCAAGCTTACAAAAGAAAGCTTGAAGTTGTTAAACTGGGGAGCGCAAATTTTGGTTATTGGATTTGCAAGTGGGGAAGTACCTTTAATCCCAGCGAATATTGCTCTTGTGAAGGTATTGTCTTTATGCATTATAATGTAAATTACTGGATTTCTTCTTGATGGTTTCATTCCACAATCATCATTTCATTATATATATAATAATATGCTGGGAAAATTGCTAAACTCATTCCGTAATTTATGGAAGGTCCCAAAATAAGTCTGTTATCTTTTTTAATGCATGAATTTAGTCTTTTTGAAACTGGAATTTGAAATTTCCGTTGGATAATTGCATGTGCACTGCATAGCCCGTGACAAATTGGGATCTTCATTTTTCCAATGAATTTGTAGCCATCATGGTCAATTTTAGTATGTTTTTATGGCATTTGTTTTAGTAGAGTAGCACGTCCCCGTCATTTGCATTGGTAGGAAAATGAAAAGAAAAAAAAACAATTTGATGCAGTTATGCGGTGGACGTGCAATTATCCGACGAGAATTTCAAATTCTAACTTAGAAAACAACCAAATTCGAGCTATTAACAATGTAAAGGACAAAAATCGAGCAATTTAAAAAATATAGGACTGCTTTTGGGACCGCCAACAAGTTACAACTTTTGCAATTTCCCCGTTGTTATTTATACAATCAAAACTGCTATTTGTGTAAATTATTTTGTTATTAAACTTGAGGAATGAAATTTAAGGACTTGGGCCCTTGGAGATTTCAATTGTTAGTGAATGAATTGCTAGATTGTTGATAAGAGAACGGTTTTATTTCGTGTTCTTGTTAAACTGAACCTGCTTTGTTGTGATGTGCTATGACATCAAAATGTATTTTGTTTCCAGAAACCTTGTTGCATTAATTAATCCTTTTCGTTTTCTTCTCTTGAAGGAACAAATGAACTGGTAATTGTGCAAATGAATAATTGCTTACGGAGAGTAATGTATCTCAGCACTAATTATCTTTTACAGAACTGGACTGTACATGGCCTATACTGGGGAAGCTATAAAATACATCGACCACATGTTCTGGAAGATTCACTGAAAGAACTGCTGTCCTGGTTTGCTGGCGGCTTGATTACGATCAGAATTTCACATACTTTTAGCCTCTCTGAGGTGAGAAACAGCGCAACTATTTCTTCGTTTGTTGAAACAAATACCTTTTCCAATCGGAATGAACATCAGGTTTCCACATTTTGTGAAAGAATCTTTTTTTGCTCGAAAATCATTCTTAGTGCTTAAGTTGTAGAGTCTGAATTCAAGAACGTGGGCTCACTTATTATTGCATAATTGAATTGGTTTTGTCAGGCAAATCTTGCTTTTGCTGCCCTTAAGAACAGAGAAGCAATTGGGAAGGTTTTGATTGTGTTGGATGAGCAGAGGGCTAAGTTGTAATTTCGCCTCGTTAGATGAGGCCCAAAGTTGATGAAGCGTGGTAAGCCCCAAGTTGATGAAGTCCTGGTAATCCAAATAAATCATGCAGAAGAGAGTATCAGATACACTATTGTGTGCAATATAAACAACAGTAGCTTTGTTGTGTTATTTTATATATGGATATGGATTTCTTGCTCTTCAGACTCTTCTGTGCTCTTATATTTTATCAAATTTATTTTACCACATATACTTTGAAATTATTCTGGTCCCGCCATAAATTAAAAAAACATATATTTGAAACAAATTAACATTTTTATTGCAATTTAGATTAGACATATGTACTGCATCTTCTTCTTATTGTTAGTTGCAATTGTAGATGTAAAATAGTATAGCAACCGTGCATTGTACGGTTTGTAATATATCCTATAAATAGATGAGTACATAAATACACATATATTTATGTGTAATAATAATAATAATTGTAAGATGGTTAAAGTAAACATGGTTTATATAATTCATGAAATAAAAATAAAACTAAATAAATGACTTCAAAATTATATGGTACGATTATAGCAACATATTTACCTATAGCGTGATAAAGATTTTTTGTGAACGATGATCGAAGACATCTCTATGATATGTAATTGTTGAGTATTTATTTACGAATGAAAGTCACACATCAGATTAGGAAATATATAATAAATATGTTGATTTTTTTTTTGCAATAATCGTACAGTGTGACTAAACCAAACTTATCAATTTTGTTTCGGACGTCATTTCAAAATTTTCTTTAGAACGAGATATTTTGATATCGAAGTATTTTTGTGTTCCATTTTAAACTGTTTCGAATTTATATATATAATCTCATAATAAAAAAAAAATAATTTCATGTTATAAAACTATAAGGCCTAAAAATACTTCAATACAGATTTCTTGTGATAAATTGATAATTCATGATCTCAACTAGATGTTGCACGGGTAGAATATACTTATGACACTTGGGGCCCGTTTATTTATGACTGTGGGTGGTTGGAGTACTGTAAGCTGTGTAGAATAAAGTAGAATTTTTAGTTTGGGATAAATAAATGAGTGTTTGTTTATGTTGGTTGAGAGATTGGGTTGGAGTTAGTTTATATTATAAAATGTGGTAAAGGTGATTTTGATGTGTGTAAGAGATAACAAATGAATGATTGGTTATTGTCTAAAGTTGTATTGAGAATTGAGTTTGATTGATGATGTGTGTAAGAGTTTGTTAAAAAATGATTGGTTATTGAATAAAAGTGTATTGGAATTTGGATTTGATTTATGATGTGTATAAGAAGTAGTTAAAGAATGATGATTATTGATTAAAGTTGTATTGAAAATTGAGTTTAATTAATGATGTGTGTAAGAGGGTTGGAGACAATATATTGTCCCAAACTCATAAATAAACACATGTTAAGTTAGACACAATGCACAACGAATTGGTCCAACCATAAACAAATAGACCCTTACAATATCTAAACAAAATTAAATTATTATCATAATTTATAACAAATGTATGAGTGACGTGATATGTGGAAAAAACCTAGAATTTGTAATAATGTAATAAATCAAGATGTTATGATGCAAACCTAGAAGTTGCAAAGTATAAACTATTGAAAAACCTAATAAAATTACAATTTCTAGATTGTAAAATACATTTTGCTATACAACATTAACAATTGAATTGTTATGTTTTATCCCTTCATCAATAGTCATATATAATGATCTTAAAGAATAGGTTTTTGGGTGCACCTAATTCACAATAAGCTTATTGTGCACTTCCCAATTTAATTTGGAAATTAGATATATATTAAGGGCTGCATTTAAATTATTACAAACGTTGGTGGCCCAGTGGTCAAGCCCTTATGCGTGCGCTAAGGTCTCGAGTTCGAATCTCAGCCAACGCGCACAACTTTATTTTTTTTTCTTTTAATTCAAATTAATAATATATATATATATATATATATATATATATATATAGGTATGTTTGTTGGCACATAACAGACACTAACCTAAGTGGTAAAATCTCAAATTATTGGTTATTAGGGTACTGGTTCGAATCTCATCTTCTCTAAATTTTTTTATATATGTGCACTTTGTATATTATTTTAGACAATGTAATATATTATTTAAAAAATATATATATTATTAGAAAACAAATGTGTATACCTGTCATAACATATACTATTAAACAACATAATATATTATTGAAAAACTATACATGTAACTATAATATATACTATTACGCGATATAACATATACTATTACCCAATATAACATATACTATTGAAAAACATAAAAAGAGGTAAAAATAGAACGAAAGCAGCGTTCAAACTCGCGCGCCTGAACCTAACAGGCTCGTGCCTCACCGCTGCACCATATGTTGTTGTAAATTCATCCAAATAAGGCCCTTATATTTATCTTTAATTCCAAATTAAATAGGAAAATGTACAATAAACCTATTGTGTTTGGGCCCACACAAGTTTTTGCCGATCTTCAAACCATGCACACCAATTTACAAGTCTTTAGAATAAAAAATATATCCGTAACTAAAAATAATTTCCGCAAGAAGATACCAATGTTAAATAGTGATTGACATTAACAGAAAATCTTTGCTGCTAAAAGAAAAAGATCCGAAATTAGTTCAGAATTTTTCCTTTTTCCGGACTTGTTGTTTCATTTATCATTACTTCTTGTTCCAATGTAAACCACCATATATATTGTATTTGATATCCATCATCACTATTTAGCCAAACATCTTCAATTTGATTATATTTGTTAATTTATATATTTTTTACAAACTTTCATCTACCAAAACAATAATTGATCAAATACAATTTTATTAAGAAATCTATACTTGATAGTAAATATGATTCGACCATCAAATAATATTCAATATAAATTAAATAATATTCTTAATTAGAGTACAAACAATAGAACAACCTATAACAACAATGTCCAAATTCTAAGGTTTACATTGAGAAGCCAACCAAGTTTTCTTTTCTTCAATATATTGGACATCAACTTGTCCGCCAAAATTTTCTTCTACTCATCAAATTCCATATATATTGCAAAATGGTGTGACCAAGATTACCAATCTCATCATTTAATTTTTTCAGTACAATGAACAAACATATTTTTTTAAGTGATAATCAATATATCTACTTCATAAACAGTTTTAAAAAAAAAAACACACACAGAGAAAATATGAATCTTCTACCATCTAATATATACATAAATGGAACGAATTTAGATGAAATCATCAAATATTTACTTTGAGTTTATATGAAAAATAAATTCTAAAAACTAATTAAGAGAGTTTAATATATTAAATTATTTCAGAGAACTAAAGTCCATATTTTGTATATTATTTTATTTGGTGAGATTGAAGGGAAGAG
The DNA here is from genome assembly GCA_958295605.1 of Ajuga chamaepitys. Classification (NCBI taxonomy): domain Eukaryota; kingdom Viridiplantae; phylum Streptophyta; class Magnoliopsida; order Lamiales; family Lamiaceae; genus Ajuga; species Ajuga chamaepitys. Next base: position 29,485,819 of record OY282498.1, read on the forward strand.
AAGGAAAATCAAAGTAGTGATAGTTTTGTATATTATTTTATTTTGTATATTATTTTATTTGATGTTTCTTACTGACAAGATTAATTATTCCATACAGTAGGGAATATATATATATATATAGTTCATATATCCTAGGTATATGGACCTAATATTCTGGTCTACTTTAATTAATTAATCAGTATAACCTATTAATTAATTAAAGCCCATATCCTAATCTAGTCCATTACTTTCAATCTTGCATAACAAACATTTGTTTTAAACTATTGTCAAAAGGGGTAGTTTTAACAACACCATTATTATTAACATATTTTTATCTGAATAGACAACAGTTAAAATGGGTTGTCTATTTGCGAAATTCTTGTAGTGGGGAGTCACAATATGTGGCCTGCTTTTCCTTTCCTCCAAGTCATTTAATTCAAGAAGACAATTTTAAAAAGGGGAAAAAAGTTTATGGTAAACAACACATGTAATATTATGGTATAGTTAAATAGTTGTTGCTTAGCACATTTATATGCTAAAAAACAATGGAGAAATCTACTACAATAGTTATTCGCTAATACACAATGATTTTTTATAAAAAAATCGTTGTTTTAGAGGTTTTGTTATTCTGCATTTTTCTTTAGTGTTAGCTATTTTGTTGGTAATGGGAAAAAAGAGAAATCACTTATCGAGTGTGCCTTAATCATCAAGATTAATAAAAAAACGTTTGAAACATCTCTTAGAGCAAAAGCTCTCCACTCTGTTGCAACATGAATAATGGACCAAGTTACCTAGGTTTGATTATAAATTTACATAAAAGGGGTGGAGAACAAGATGACTTATGCATTTTCAATGGTGGAACAAGTAGAAAGTTGGAAGACCTCTCAGCCTTGAAATCAACTTGGGTGGAGGAGATACAAGGCAGCTAAGATTGAAAGTCTAATAGAACTTTATAATTTGTCATATTTTACCTTTATTGGTGCATTTTAAGGTATGAAGGGAAATTTTATATATATGTTGGGAAAAATAATGACTTAAGGAAAATGATCATGAATGCATGCACTCCTCAAGTTCTGGGGAGCATTCAAGAGAAGTTACCTTCAACATATTAAATTCTTTGATATGATCAGAATTTCAATCAATGAGATGGTTCTTATATATGCCATAAATGGCAGTGCCCAACCAAGCTTGGTACAAATTTTTGCTGGATTTAACTACCAAATTCAGTTGGTAAAGACACCATATGGGTAATTATGGACAGGTTCACCAAGTATAATCACTTCATAGCAATATCCCGCCTATGTACAACTTTCAAATCACCTATAATAAACATGGATTCCATATACAAGCTTCATGGATTTCCAGAATGTGTGATCCAGATATGAATAAGATTTGCACCAATCAATTCTAGCATCAACTATTGAACTTTCTTGGGGTTCAACAACAAACGAGCATTACTTACCATCAACAAATAGATTGGTAAGTGAAGAGAGTAAACTAATGCTTGGAGAACTACTTAAGGTGTATGTGTGGAACTAGTCCAAAACAATGGTTCTCTTTGTTAACCTTGGCTGAATTATGATACAATACCTACTACCACACAACCATTGGTATGGACATATTTGATTCTCTCCATAGGTTCAAACCTATCCTATTGATATTTGGTTCCTACGTACACTCAAAGTACAATCGAAAGATTACAAGTGACCCTTTAGGAGAAACTTACTATATATACAACATCAACTAAACTATCTTTTAGAGAAAACACAATATAGAATGACAACTTATGCAAATAGATATAGGATTTATAAGAGGTTTATATCGGAGATTGGGTGTACTTGAGATTGAAGCCCTATACATAAATGATTGTACATAAGAGCATGATGTGGAAGCTAAGACCAAAGTATGCACTGTTGTTTCAGCCGATTCTCAAAGTAGGCGATGCAGTGCAACCTATAGGTTGATGCTACTAGCACAAGTTGAAGTTCATCCAGTGTTTCAGTGTCCTTATTAAAGAAGAAGGTTGGGAATGCTACTGCATTCACCAGGGGAAAGTCTTGCTTCAACCATGTGTGCTGCCTAGTTGTTAATCTGTTAGTCTCACTTAGCTGGTGAGGAAGCTACTTGGGAGGATTATGAAGAGAGTCGAAAGTATCCTAGTCTTGTGTCTTGAGGACAAGAAACTTTAGATGAGCTATGTCATAAGTGTAGAAACCATTTTTATTTTCCATTTATTTTCTATTATATTCAGTTATAAAACATATTAGTGAAAACATGCCGATAACTATAGAATCGCTATGTGCATCAGTAATAGCCTAATATGTCGTTATTTTGAGTCGCAGGTTGCAATTTTATTACAGGGTGATGAGGCATTCACGATACTTTCCATGCAAAAATGAATCAGATTTCCCCCTCTTTCTCTCACCAAATCTATGTTATTTCTTGTCTTCAAGTTATTATGTATTCAAGTGGTTGTTCGATTCTTAGGTTATTTTTGTGAGTCGTAATAAGAATTCCCAATGAACAGTGGGGGTTTGACATGTCCGTAGCCGACTATATGTTCTTCGGGAGGATGATCTTTAACAGTGGTCTTGTTGTCCTATTAGTTTCCCGCTTTGTCGTAGTTGTATGTTATGATTAATCCAGATAGAATTTCAAATGAATTTATTTTGTTAATCTTAATTTTCCTTAGACAAGTAGCAACTCCCACGTAAATTTGATTCGAATTGGAATTCTTTTATTGAAAGGAATTTATGTAATTTATCAAGTAAATAATGAATGATTTTGTTTATTCTATTTTTGCTCCCTAACATGTGTGAGTGGACGAATGAGGGGCTTTCTACGTTTCTAATAACTACACAATTACATTCGACTAACAACATCTACTTTGATTTCATGGAGGGGCACGTGTTTTAATTAGAAAGATGAAAAACTCATTTAGCCACTTTAAAAAATACTCCCACCTCTCTTTAAAAATCCCTAACATATGTAGATTTCTCCCTCCCCCTTTCCCTTAGGCTACCGTCTCGTTCCTCCGTCCATCTTATGATGCTTCCGGCAACCACACTCCCTCTCCTTGTCTTTAGGCGGTGGAGGCCCCGTGTTTGTCTTTAACCACTCGTCTTCTTTAATCATCATTGGATGACGAGTATGGAGGAGCTTGAACAGTTTCTAGCCTGCGGGACTTTGTTAGGATTGTCCAACAAAGTCCCACATCAAATATATATGGGAAGATCATGGGGTTTAATAGGGCTGAAGTATCCCCATTGGTATGAGCCATTTTGGAAGTTAGCCCAAGAACAAAATTATGCGGGCTTGGCCCAAAGCGGACAATATCATACCAATGTGGAGATTGAGCCTGACTGAGCCCCATCTCCACATTGGTTCAGTCTGATACCACTTTTTGCAACTTTGATGTCCAAAAAATCCCGTACCACCATAAGTAAAAACATACCCAGTCGTACTCTTTCTCCCATCAAGATCGTTCGATGCTAGGTCCGCATCAACGAAACCAACTCAGAATTTCTTCCATCAAAACACAAAGCTTTATTTTTGGTACCTTGCAAATACCTTAGAATCCACTTCACTGCCTCCCAATGCTGTTTTCCCGGATCACCCATGAACCGGCTTACAATTCCCACTGCATCCGCAATATCCGGACGAGTACAAACCACGACATACATGATACTCTCAATTGCCGATGCATATGGAACAATAATCATATGGGTACGTTCCTCCTTAGTACTCGGCGACTCCTTTGACAGCTTAAACTGACCCCCAAGGGTACATTAACCGGCTTCGAATCCTCCATGTTAAACCTTTCCAGGACCTTCAGGACATAATCCACCTGCGAAAGATACAACAAATTTGCCGTCTTCCTCTCGATTCTCATACCCAAAATCTGCTTCGCTTCTCCAAGATCCTTCATGGAGAACCTCTCAGACAATTGCTTCTTCAACCTTTCCAACTCCCTTGGCTTGACTCCTACAATCAACATATCATCAACATATAGTAATATGATAAGATAGCTTTTGTCAAATCTCTTATAATAGCAGCAATGGTCGGCGTGGCATCTATGGTAACCAATCTCCATCATGAAATTGTCGAACTTCATATACCACTGCTTCAGAGCTAGCTTCAACCCATACAAACTCTTCTTCGACTTGCACACAAGATTTTCTCTCCCATCTACCACGAATCCCTCCGGCTGTACTGGTGTTCCCTTCGCCATCCTCAGATTAAACAGCCGTCTAGTCAAATGGACCTTGTTTGCCGTGGATGGTTTTTGATACATCTCCTCCAAGGTTCTCAGCATCTCCCGTGTAGACCTTGCACCTGTGATATGGTAAGCCACTTCCTTGGACAACGACAAATGCACTACGCTCATCGCGTTCCTGTCCAACAAAGTCCCACATTGAATATACATGGGAAGATCATGGGGTTTAATAGGACTGAAGTATCCCCATTAGTATGAGGCCTTTTGGAAGTTAGCTCAAGAACAAAACCGTGCGGACTTGGCCCAAAGCGGATAATATCATACCAATGTGGAGATGCGGGCCCAGTCAGGGCCCAACAAGTGGTATCAGAGCCATGGTCCCAGACTGAACCGATGTGGTGGAGATCCTCGAAGTGCCAAATAAAGCCGCAGAGATCACGACAAGCTCTATGGACTAGGTGGACCAGGTTAGGTGCATCTGGGTAGAGCAAGCTCCTCCTCAACAGAGACGAAAGGTCCTGCTCTACGAACCAGGTGCTGAAACCAGGCTAGGTGCACCTGGGTAGAGGTCCTGCTCTACGAACCAGGTGCTGAAAACCAGGCTAGGCGCACCTGGGTAGAGGCTGGCTCTCCAGCGGCGGTAAACCATGGACTCCATATAAGACGTGCGCCCAGATGCAGTGGAGTTGGCTAGTCGACTGGATGGAGCAGACATGGCTCGGTGGTTCTTTGTTTGAAGGGGAGGATTGTTAAGATTGTCCAACAAAGTCTCACATTGAAGATCATGGGGTTTAATAAGCCTTTTGGAAGTTAGCCCAAGAACAAATTAAACTGTGCGGGCTTGGCCTAAAGCGGACAATATCATACCAATGTGGAGATGCGGGCCCAGTCAGGACCCAACAGACTTGAGTGGCAATGTCATAAAGTCAATGTGAGGTCTGATGGTCAGTGGAGGTGGTAACCACATGCTAGACGACGATGGTGAAAGGAGAGAGGCTTTCTTTTACCTTTGTATTTTTTTTTTTTTATAAAAGGTCCTTACTTATACCAAAACCTAGAATCCTAGGCCAAACCTTTATTTCTTATCTTTTCGTTTTATTATCTTTTTGTCTTGCTTCTGTTTTTCATTTATTTTCTGGGCATTGTTCATCTTCATATTGAATTATTGTGGGGCATGCTTCATGTCGGATTCTGGGTTTTGATGACCACTGACCTCATCTAGTAGTTCAATATTTCATTTTTCCTTGCGATTTCGTTCTTCGTGATTCTTTGAGAGTCTTTGCGTGTTATGGGGTTTGACAAAGCAAATTCAGATCTGCATTTGGACCTTCTTTGCTTACGATTTCGTCCTGATTTTTGTCTAGTTCTTCTTTCAAGATGCAGCCGCCGCCGACTTTCCGCAGTGGACCATGCCGGGATTTTCAGATCTGAAATGCCAGAGTTGCGTGAACTCAGCTTTTGGGTTCGAGCAGTCACCACATGGCTTTCGCCGATCGAGACTCAGACCACATCGAGCCTTCGTCTTCTTCGATGCTCTCTCCGATCAGGGCTCAGACCACATCGAGCCTTCGTCTTCTTCGACCTGTTCGTGATTCTACAGATCGCATCTTTGGGGTCTTAGTTCCAGATTCTCGCTTAAAGCGAACCGCCATTGATGGCGACCTTACCATTTCGGTGAGGTTTCAGGTTGTTGTCCGCCATTGAAGGAGCTTTCAGGTCTCTGAGTCAGCCGCTTCGCGAGTCAACTCAGTGAGTCGCCTCCTGCTGCCTCACTGAGTCAAACGATTTGCTGAGTCCATATTCGGGTATGGGCTTGTCTTCATTGGCTGCTGTCATTTAGCCATGGTACTCAGCAGCTTCTCCAGCTGCTTTTCCTTCCCGACATTCTTGGTATTTCACAAGGCCTGTGCGCCTTTTCTGCGACATTTGATTTCTTGAAATTGAATTAGGCTGCTATGTTGGTTTGTGATGTTATCATTTTGCGGCTGCTCGTTTTGATTTTCAAGGCATCATGCTTGTCCATGCCTTGATCATGTGTTGGTATTTGATGGATTTCTTGGAATTGACTACAATTCCAACGCCTTGGCTCGGCAATCCCGGGTTTCGTTTGGAGGCAGTCCCTCCATGGTTTTTAGCAGGTTTGGCTACATGTCATGATCATGTGCTGGTATTTGATGGATTTCTTGGAATTGACTACAATTCCAACGCTTTGACTCGGCAATCCCGGGTTTCGTTTGGAGGCAGTCCCTCCATTGTTTTTAGTAGGGTTGCTTTGCGTATGCCGTGCTTGGGATACGTCGTTTGGTTGTGCTCACGGATTTGACAGCTACGAGCTAATGCATTGAAATCTTCCCAGGGATTTTGGACTCACACCGATGTGAGGAGTATTGGATTTCCCCCATGCTTGGATTTCGTGACATAGGGCAAGGTGCTTCGCATCTGTAGTACGCCAGAAGACAGTTCTATTTATTGCATCATATTGGCTTGTTCTTGCCTTTGCTTATATCATTCTGTACACCTTTATCTGTCGACTTGTGGCATGAAAAAGTTTTTAGTTTGCCTGTTGTGAGTGACCGTCCTGTGGTCTCCACATTATTCGCACGTTTCTTTTCTTTTCTTTATTTATAATACTACCTATTTAAAGTATATATATACATATATATATATATATAAGGTAAAAAATAACCACTCTTTAGTATACCTACTCATTCTCAAAAAGCGACAACCAAGCCTGCTCTTCCATGGCCGGTGGCTGTTGCCTCCGGCAGCCGCCGGCCAACTATCGTTGATTTTCGCTTTTATTTTATATGTTTATCTTTGTAGCTGTTTTTATATCTAGTTTCTAGTACAGTTTATAGGTTTTATCACTCTCATTTTCCGATGAACTGTTCCTATTTGTTTCTTTGGTTGTATTTGGGGCATATAGCAAATCGAATTCTGGATTGAGGATCAACAGGCTTCGACAACCAAATTACATTTTCAGAAATTATGGCCCCGTTTCTGATTCCGACTGTGGATACCATGTTTGCTTGCTGATTCCATCTGCAGCAACCTGAAATTTCTAGAATCTGGGTCTGCTGTTCGTCGCGGATCTGGGTTTGGGATTTTGGAGGAGATCCTTGCTGATATCTACCCATTCATTGAGTCCGCGCAGGGATAACTTGCAGATCGGCAAATCTCTCCGCCTCACATCACTGACCCTCGCCTGAGAAGAGTTCTCAGCCTGCGACTATTGAGCGGTGGTGACCGCCACTCTACATTCTAGATCTGACGTTGCACAGTCACCGGTGGTGACCGCCACTCTCCATTCTAGATTTGACGTTGCACAGCGACCTGGAAGGTGAGTCCGATTCCGACCTGCAAGGCGACGCCACCTTCTCTACATTTTTGTTGAAGATCGTGATGCCGATTCCGACCTGCAAGGCGACGCCACCTTCTTGCCATTGCTACTGAGTTGACTCGCCTTGTTGCGAGTCTGACCCTGAATCAACTCAGCACCTCACGAGTTGGCTGCGAGATTTTTTTCAATTCATACTCCTGCGATGGAAGGGCACATCCCTGTGATACAGCCAACTCATTGCTAGAACTTCATTCCTAGAATTTCCAAACGGGAGATTTCCACTATTATTACTGTTCTTTCCAGCCTTGGACGGGTTCATAGGTAGCTTTCTCAGCCCCTTGTGTTTCGGTTTTGGGACAAGACCCAGTTCAATTCTCATCATTTGGATTGGGTTCTAAATGTTGATATTTTATACCATGGGGCTGCTTTGATATCAAAGTATTTCCTTCTTGAGTTTATTGAACAGCCGAGCATTATTGATTCTGGTTTTGGGACGACATGACCGGGGGTTGTTATGTTTTATTTGCGTGATCTTTATTGTTCACACTTGCTAGGACTTTGGTTTATGGTGAGGATTTTCAGGCAGCGTGCTTGTCCATGATCATGTTTTGGCATTTATCGAAAGCTTTTTATCTGGATTTTGAATTTGGTGCTTTGGCTCGGCAATCCCGGGTTTTGTTTGGAGGCAGTCCCTCCATTGTTTTTAGCAGGGTTGGCTACATGTCATGATCATGTTTTGGCATTTGATGGATTTTTTGGAATTGACTACAATTCCAACTCTTTGACTCGGCAATCCCGGGTTTTGTTTGGAGGCAATCCCTCCATTGTTTTTAACAGGGTTTTCTACTGCTTCCTCGGGATTTTGATTTGTTTAGCTGGACTCTATTGGGTTGTTTTGGAGATTTGTTGTTGGGTCACAATTACAGATTTTACGGCTCTGAGCTAATGCATTGAAATCCTCAGAGGGACTTTTAGACTCACACCGATGTGAGGAGCGTTGCTAATCCCCCACGCTCGGGTTTCGTGACATAGAGCAAAATGATTGAGAGCTTGACCTCTGTAGTTTGCTCGGCGACAGTTCTATATTGGTTCTTCTCTCCAACCGAACTGGTCATTTCCAGTTTTATTTACACTAAATTGGCTTTGTCTTGTACTTGCTTTATTTTATTTAGCCATTTTTAGTTTATTCTGGATACCTTTATCTGCCGGCTTGTGGCATGGAAAGGATTCTCGTTTGACCCTTGTGAGTGACCAACATGTGGTCTCCACATTTCTTGTTCCCTTTGTTTTCTTTTCTTTATTTATAATACTACCTATTTATATATAAGGTAAAAAATAAACAAATATCTTATCAACTACTATCTCCGTCCTACCTTATCTTGCACACTTTCCTTAAACGACTGTTCCACCTTATCTTGCACAACCTAGAAAAGGAAAGTTATAACATAATCTCCACCCTCAATCTCCACTCTCAGTCCACCTTTGAAAAGTCAACAAACAACCAAAATTTTTTTTTCTTAATACCCGTGTCGATCCTCCCCCCATGCAAGATAAGCCGGGACAGAGGGAATAAAAGACAAAATTAAAACATACCCTAACATACATATATATATATAAAATCTTCATCTCCATCCTTTGGAGCAGGGTTTTCATTGTGGAATGTTTCATCTCTATTTGGGGAGTGTCTGAATTCCGACACCCTTTTGGAGATTGCTGTCTTGGGCTTCTGGTTCCATTTAAATTACTTTTCGCCACCTGATCGCATGATGCTTACTTTTCTTTGAGTCAAATAATATATATATGACTTTTAGACTAAAAAGGATAGTAGCTTATTTATGCTCATCGAAAAGAAGGTTTGTTTGGAAAAACAAAAAGAGACTAGGGGCATATTTACACTTAAGATCAGGGCCATTGTTATAGATGTATAAACTTTACTTGAAATGAACGAATTTTACTGGAGGGCCTGACTTTAGAAAAATGTATCATACAACGCTTGAATTATGAAAGTTCTGAATTTTGGATATGAATTTTGAATTCTTTTCAATTAGGGGTCTAGGTTTTGAATTTTATTTTTAATTCAGGGCATGCATCTTGAAAAATAAAAAATATTATCCAATGTATTCGAAAAATTTCAATCAAATTTCATAGATTGAAATTTCATACTAAAATTTTCAATCTACTACGTGCTGAAAAATTTAATATGTTAAATTTTTTTGTAAATCGAAGAATGACTCTTATTTTTAAAGATGTAAGTCTTAAATTAAGAAAAATATTTAAAATCTAGATTAATAATTGAGAGACTCAAAATTAAGACCCCGAAATAATTTTTTTTTTTTTTTAAATTAAGGACTTATAAGAGACATTTCTTAAATTTTGGGCTCGAGTGAAAATTTAGTCGAGTAAGACTAGATCATATTTAACAACCCGGAAATTCTGAAATAAACTGAAAATGAACAATCTAGAAACAGAGGAACGACACATTGCAGACCGGAAGAGCGATTCCGATTCAGCTACACCACCCGAGCCGTGTTCGTCCTCATCTACAGCGTCGGAAATGTCGGCGGCTTCCGTCACGGACGGCGTGGCTGCAGCAGCTCTACGTTCTGTTCTCCAGAGGGTTAAGCAGGCCGCCGAGCGGTCCGGTTGTGTATCCGAACGGGTCCGAGTTGTGGCTGTCAGCAAGACTAAGCCTGTCTCCCTCCTACACCAAGTGTACGACGCCGGCCACCGCTGCTTTGGTGAGAATTACGTCCAAGAGCTCGTCGATAAAGCTCCTCAGGTCTTGCATCTCTCTGTTTGTGTGTGCAATTTTTAGATGAACGTTGATGTTATGCTTGTCAGCTGATAAATTATATTGTTAAAAGGCTTGAGTTTTGGTTGTAAGCTGTATCGATGGGTTTAGATTATTGTCTGCTCTGCTAATTTTGGTTGATATTCAATTATGGATGATTAGTGATTTAATTGAGCTGGTGTTTGTGCAATTGTGTATGCAATAATAAAATTTCGTCTGTTCTTTGTCATCTGCAGCTGCCAGAAGACATAGAATGGCATTTCATTGGGAATTTGCAGAGCAATAAAGTGAAGCCACTTCTAAGTAAGTTTGAAATTCTCTTCCTTCATAATCACATTGATCATGCGTGATTTAATATGATTGATTTAGGTTATAAATTGATTGTCTGCAAGTAGCCTTATGTGGTGGCGAACTCTAAGGTTGTGTTTGGATTGAGGGATTTTAATGCAAGGATTTGGAATCAATGAATTCACCCAAGTTCTTTAAAAAATAGCTCTAAATAAAAGTGATGGATTTCAAATATGCGGGAATGCAAACAAAATAAATGGATTGCTACCATCTTTCAATCTAAATGCAACCTAAGTTCATGCTTGAAGGTTTTGTAGCTGGTAAAAGGTTGTCAAAACATGAATAATATCATATATGTGTGAAAATTTGGACTTGTTGCTAAAGTCTAATTGTGCTACTTCGACCTGAGCGTTTAATCCAAATAACATAGAAAAAGGAAAGTTAGAGATAGTGAGATTAGGAGAGAACAAAACGATAAAAAAGATTGGATATAGTTGCTCTAATTCGTGCTAATTTCTAAGAAATCTGGCAAAATGGCCCTTAACTTCTCCCTCCTAATATTAAAGCTTGTATCTGATATCTAGCTATCAATATTTGAGCTTAGGCTTGGAAATTGGGCCTGGGATTCGGATAATCTTCTCTTGCTAGCCCAACTCATATGTGGGCTGTATCAGGGATCAACTTTATTTTATTCATGAATGTTTGTTCGTCAAATCTATGATTTTCTTTTATATGATTACATACGTCTTGTATTGATGCATTTTGGACCTGGTTGAACATGTCTGCTATCAATCTATGTTAAAGGAACTTCAGACTTATTAAGTTCCTGGTTTAAGAGTTGGATATAAAAACCTTTTATGCATATAACTTTTGGAAAGATTGACCAGGTTTTAGAATTTTATGAGATTAAACCATCTGTTTCTTGCTTTAATAAACTAGGAAGAAATAAGATAACATAACGAACCTGAGTTTTTATCCTATTCCTTAAGTTTTGTTGTCTGTTGTGCAGCTGGTGTACCCAATCTAGCCATGGTGGAGACTGTAGACGATGAAAAGGTAAACAAATATCTTCTGTAGTTTCCCATGGAAGCTGATCTTGTACAAATGCCTCCAAGAATACATGTATATTGAATGGATTTATTTGCTTGGATGAGTGGATTCTCTAGTCACCACTGCCTTTGATACTCTTTAAATTTGAAGTTCTTCTACAAACAGAAATCGAACCTAACTGTTAGAATTTATGAAGATCAAGAATACTGTTTGATTAGTAGGAGTTGAAAATACATAATGCAAGTATGCTACTCTTGCATTGATAAAAATGCATTCATATTTAGGAAATGTCATTATCTTAAGAAATCCCTTACAGTTTAGAAGTGATGGGCCTCGCCACCTTGTTTCCTGCCACAAAAGAATATGCTTGCAGACAGTGAAACTTTCAGATTCTCGCTTGATAATTTTAACTGATATCCTTATAGGAAATTTTGGTTTATGTTTTTTTTGGTATATTAGTTTGTCGTAGGTTCCAATTCATGATTCCCACAAGTTTTTAACAAAATTAAATTCTTACTAATTGCCAACTATCTTCTCGTTTTCAGATTGCGAATCATCTTAATCGTGTCGCTGGAAACATTGGAAGAAAGCCATTGAAAGTAATGGTCCAAGTGAATACAAGTGGTGAAGAATGTGGGTAACTTGAGTATGTGTGAATTGATTTTATTTGCCTTTTTGAAAAAAAGAAAAAAGAAAAAGAACCAAACTCATTCTGTTGAATATTGACACCCTAGTAAAGAGAGAGCAAATTAAAGGGGATTCAGTTTTCACCCTTGTACTTTGCAGCAAAGTTCGGCGTTGAACCTGCAGACTGTGTGGAGCTCGCCAAGCACATTATCACGAACTGTCCTAACCTTCAATTTTGTGGCCTGATGACAATAGGGATGCCAGATTACACATCTACCCCAGAGAATTTCAAGGTACAACTAATGCTTTTTTTTGAGGATATATTGTGCTTTTCCAATAATGTGTTATTGAAATTGTCCTAATTCCATTTTCCTGTGAGGATCAGACATTAGCAAATTGCAGAAGCGACGTTTGTAAGGCGGTGGGGATAACGGAGGATCGATGCGAGTTGTCCATGGGCATGTCTGGTGACTTTGAGCTTGCTGTGAGTATGAATGCTACTTTTTAAATTTAGTTTCGGCAATATCAGTTTTGGATATTTGAGAACAAATAAACCTCTATGCTCAAAATGTTTTCAGTACAATCTGTTAAATTTTCCTTGGGTGGGGTATCTCAAGGGATGTAATCAACCAAGCCAAATCCAATATTTGAGAGCTTGAGTTTGCTTTGATAACTATCAATATGAACTCGAGCTAAATTTTATCGAACATATTGATGGCTAGTCAGCGGCCCTAATCGAGCCAGAATGAGTTTGATAAATATGAGATACATTATATTATTCATAATTTTTTTGAAGGGATCATTCATCATTATCTTGTTAAAAATAAATTACAAGATGGTAAAACTATAATATGTTCACTATCAAATATTTTAATTTGATAATATTATTATATTAATAATAAGTAAAAATTATAAATTAAGTGCCAAATAATTACGTTATGTTTTACAAATTAGCTTGTGAGGCTACTAACAAACCGGTTCTTGAACTAAGGAATTGATATTGCTAAGCTTGACTGCGTTTCGTATATGTAAATGAGCTACACTAAATGTGCTTAATTGAGCTTTTGTCGAATCAAGTTCTTAGTAGCTCATGAGCGGTTTGATTTTATTACATCTCTACTCGCCCCTTCATCTCTTTCAATCGTATAATGTGGACCATTAAACAGGACCTCTGATGAACGTGTGGCACATTCTTGCAGGTTGAGATGGGCAGTACAAATGTCAGAATCGGATCTACCATATTCGGAGCAAGGGAGTATCCGAAGAAACAGTGAATCTAGTTTATTTTAGATTGATTTACATACTTGGAGAAACCATAGCATTCAAATCATTTGTTAAGCCTCACTTCATTTCCGTTGTTGGAGCTGCATGTGATTTTAGAGCTATGTACAAATAAAATAACTTTGATTTTATTCATGATTCGAATTTGATAAGGATAATTTGAATTTGAACAAGAAATTTTGTTATCTTATATGTTCTGATCTCGATTCTACAAATTGATATTATTCATGGATATATATACACACACACTTCCCTTTCATGGGTGATTCTATAATGCACCATATATATTAATACATCTAATTTATTGATCGTTAGATTAAAAAATTCATCTTTTGATCGTTAGATCTAAAAGTCAAAATGGCTGATTACCTACTACTAGTCGTAATTAGTATTACTTTTTATTTTAACTGAACATAATATGAGATAATCTAATATTTAAAAATGTGACCGTTTTATCTCATAAAATAAATACTCCCTCCCTTCTATGTAGATTTGCACATTTTTCTTTTCAATTCGTCCTACACCAATTTGCACGAGTACGACTTATGTGCATGTGATGCACATTAACACTAATGTACATCACATGGGGCGCACATGCTAGTTTTAACCTATTGGGTAAAATTAAGCCCACTAGGTAAAAAAGCCCTAGAGTAAATTCACCTCCCTCACCTTCCACACAGGATCTTTCTCCCCACGTGTGATCGCGAATCCGTCACCTTCGTTCTCCCATTCATACGTGACTCAAACCAGAACCCGTCACCAGCGAAACTGTCACCTTCATTCTCCCTTTCATACGCGACTCAAACCAGGCGATGTTCATACGCGATCTTCATTCCCTTCTCGAGCTAAGTTCATAAATACAGAGTCGTCGGTTTTCTATCGTCTGAGATGAAGATTTCATAAAAAATCTGCTAAAATTCAACCCTAGTTCTTCTCACTTGATTCGGAAAATTCAGGAACGCAACCTTTTCATATTTTTCATTTGATTGTTTGTGTAGTTTAGCATTGAAGATAACATAAAAAATGTTTACAGTTTTTATATTTACGTTTCAGAACTTTGAAGATGTACTAGTCATACTTTTCAGAACTTTTTTTTTGATATTTTCGTAGCTATGGATATTGAAGTGGTACAAGAAAATCACAGAGGTATATGACAGTAGACTTTTTATTGCTTAACAGTATACTGCGTTATTTTTTTCTAATATTGCAGTATATATAGTGTTCGCATATATTGTGTGATATATTTACATAACACAATAATATTAATATTCAGTTACAGTATGTATATTCTTAGCTTATAGTATGCATTATGTTGACCAACAGTATGCGTTATTTATTCTGCTTTATTTTTCCAATATTCTAGTATATATAATTTTCGATTATAGTATGTGATATGATCCCTGATAGTATATGTTCAATATTAAATTATCGTATGAATTATCTTTGCTTGTGGTATGCATATTTCTAGAGTTCAAGTAATGTTTCATTTATAATATTTTCTTTATTTTTGACAGAACAAACAAATGAATCAATGGATATTGAAGTGTATAATGAGAAAGTGGTCGAAGAAAATCATAAAGGTATAAGAACAATATACTTCTTGTGTTTCTTACAGTGTATTTATTGTGTTCTTGCAATATAGTTTTCTTATGATTGGAGTAGACTTATTGTGTTCTTACAGTAGACTTATTGTGTTCTTGCAATATAGTTTTTTTTTGTATTTGCAGTATATTTATTTTGTGCTGCAGTATACTTATTTTATGTTTAGAGTAGACTTATTGTGTTTTTACAGTAAACTTATTGTGTTCTTGCAGTATACTTATTTTGTGTTTAGAGTAGACTTATTGTGTTCTTGCAGTATACTTTATGTTGACCTACAAAAACCATTAAGCATGATTAATTGAAAATATTTTCAGTTTCAGATCCAATCCTAATTGAAAATGATCATGAAATTGAAAGATCAAGTTCAAATGATGATTTGTTGAACAACAACAATGATGAAGGTAAAAAAAAAAAAATACAATATACTTTCTTGTCAATATCAGTACATTATAAGTTACCTAGTCTATTATCTTATTATTTTATTTTTTATTATTATTATTATTATTATTATTATTATTATTATTATTATTACTTTTTTTTTTTTTTTTAATTTTTGGCCAGATTTTCTCAGTGAAACAATTGATGTATATAGTTCACTACTTGGGTTTAAAAGAAACACAATTTGTGAGATGTATAGTTTATACAAGCTTCAGAGGTATATATAATCTTACAGTATATATAATGTTAACTTATACTGCCATACAATATATATAATTTTAACTTATAGTATGCGATATGTTGCCTTACAGTATATTTTATATTTGCTTATATTATGTTTAATATTTCCTAATAGGTATATACCACAAAAAAATTCAAAGATTTTGAAGAGGAATTCCAGAAATGCATCTCGAGTTATTCAGTTCTGCTTGGAAGCCAAGACAGTACATTGATATATCAGGTTTCATCAAGTATAATTGATAATAAGAGAAGCACAGTTATATATGACAACCAAATTAATTTAATTTCATGCAGTTGCAAAAAAATTGAAGAGTGTGGAATTTTATGTTACCATTGCTCGAGAGTATTTCACATAAATTCGGTTCTAAACATTCCAGAATTTTACATAAAAAAGAGATGGACAAAAATGACAAAATCAAGTGTTTGGGAGAAAGGTAGCAAATCAAATACAAGCGCAGAAAGTCATCAAGTCAAAATTCAATGGAGGCATGAGCTAGTACGGAACTACTATAATTTGATATTGAAAAGCCAAGATCATGAAGAAACAAGAAGAATTATGGAAGAAGTATATGTGCGAGATAAGAAAGTTATTGATACTTTCTTCGAGAATTCAGAATCAGTTGATCCAATCGAGCCATTTGAAACCATACAAGATCCAGTCCAATCAACTACAAAGGGGAGGAAAGCACGAAGGACGAAAAATCCACTTGAAAAACGAAGAAAAAAGAAAGCAAGATAACCAGTTCAAATCAATAACAATGAATTTGGTTCAAAAACACTAATGTTCGTCTCATTTAGTTATATGTAGTGAATATATCTTTTTCATGAATATTGTTCAATAAATAACATTGTTATTCAGTTTAAAAGAACAGTGTTGTTTATGCTTAATGTTAGTTTTTATACAGTAGTATGCTGAATACAACCTTTACAGTATATATAATTTTCACTTATAGTATGTCATATATTACCTTAGAGTATATATTTATAATGATCACTTATAGAAGTATGTTGAATTACAGGATATTTTATGTTCACTTGCAGTAGATCAATTATGTTCTTGCAGTATATTTTTTGTGTGTTTAGACTAGACTTATTGTGTTCTTACAATAGATTTTGTGTGTTTTTGCAGTTTTTTTTTTTTTTTTTTTTTTTTTTTTTTTTGTTTAGAGTAGACTTATTGTGTTCTTGCAGTATATTTATTTTATGTTTGCAGTATATTTATTTTGCAGTATAAACTGTTTTCCGTCTCGGCCGAGAATGACAGTCTCGGCCGAGCTCCATGTACCGAACTCTCGGCCGAGAATCAATGTCTCGGCCGAGCCACTTCCAGGGCCAAAATATGGCTTTCACTGATCATCTGTCTTGGCCGAGACAATAGCTTATGTTCTTGCAGTAGATTTACCGTGTTCTTGCAGTATAGTTATTTTGTGTTTAGAGTAGACTTATTGTGTTTTTACAGTAGACATATTGTGTTCTTGCAATATATTTTTCTTTAATAGTATATTTTTACAATATTTCAGTATATACAATATTAACTTGTAGTAGATGATATGTTGCCTTACAGTGGATATTTAGAATATATATTTTTTTTTGTAGTACATTGCTATTAAAGAAAAATAACCAAATAAGATAACAAAAACAAATCTTGACATCTAAAACCATTTAAAAACATTCTAGAAGTATGTAGCCAACACATCAATCCCCAAAAAAACGTTAGGAGCCTTTACAAATTCATCAAAAAAAAAAAAAAAAAAACATTAAACCTTGTACTACTATTTCGATTTCATTTACGAACTTTCGTTTTCTGCTTTCGAAGATGAACTTTCTTTGCAGCATCTTTACCTCTTTTAGAGGCATCTTGCTTCTTTTTTTCTGCAATCCTTGCTCTGTATGCGGGCTTCCCCTTATTGAACATGTTTAAAGCTTGAATAACATCTTGTTTTACTTCATTAATAGATGAGAGAACAATTCCACGACATATTTCAGCACACAAAGCACAACGAATATTAGCCTACAAAAACACAAAATAAGAATACTGTAAACACACTATAAATATACTGCAAACACATAATAAGAATACTGTAAACACACAATAAGAATACTGTAAAAAAAAAAAATTAAGTATACTTTCAACATTTTCGGCTCTGAATATACAACACCGTCAAAACGCATAATATGATGCATCATATAAACAGCGCACTCTTGATCATGCTTCATAGTTTGCCATGTAAATGGCACATCATTAATCCCATAGCTCTTGACTTCCATAGCTTTAGGATGTCCAGCTTGATCAAGAAATACCGACATTTGATGTTGCTATAAAAAAAACAAAAAAAATGTACGGTTACTTAAAAACATGTATACTACAAAGTCTAAAATATTGTACTATAAGAATTAAACAAACTATTCCTTACCAATATCAAAACAGCTTGAACAAAAATATTATCATCACTATTGTACTTCCGGTTATCCAAGTAATGCAACTTTGAATCCACAAAATCAATGGCAATACGAGCATAATGAGCCTCAAAAACAAAAGGCACAAAAATCTACAACAAAAAAAAAAGAAATATATTAAGAAAACACAAACTAATATACTGTAAGAACAAAATAACTATACTGTAAACACAAAATAAGTATACTGTAAACAGAAATTAAACATGCTGTAAGTAAACACTAAACAAAAAATAAATATACTGTAAGAACACAATAAGTATACTCTAAACAAAAAAATAAATAAAATGTAAGAACACAATAAGTATACTGTAAAAACTAACCATATAAACAGATTTTAAAAAGTCTATGTCACCATTGGCCCACCCTTCCCAAGACCTTATAAGTTCCTTGTGATTGTCTTTAGCCTCACCAACCCCAGACACCAATTTACTCACAGAATGCTCCGTATTGAAAACATATCGGGTACGTTGATTTGGAGAACCTTCTCCCTGATTTATCATTAAACTCCACGTGTCAACCACGGATATAAAAATATGTGGGCATGGGTTCAAAGATATCATATCTTGTCCAGAAATCATATCTTGTCCAGAAATCATATGGGTGTTGCCAAAAACAAATAACCATAAAAACAAAAATAAATACTATGTCAATAACAATCTAACAGAAAAATAATTATACAGTAAAAATAATTTACACTTACTCATCAATTTTATGATCTTCAATAAACAAGCAATAGTCTACAAGTTCTTTCTGCTTTGAATCCATTGAAGTCAACAAACCTTTGTATGAAATCAGTAACGACGACAAATACCCAAGATTTTTATCAATCTCCAAAGAATCAAGATCTAAGTTAGGCATTGGATTGCCTTTTCTGGCACTAAGGGACTTCAATGCCTCACACAACTCCCCGCCAGATGCAGACTCATCATCACCATCTAAATCTTCTGCAGATTTGGGAACCTCTGGGGATGGGGTGAGAATATTAAACGTCAAAGTCCATAGTCTTAAACTTCATAAAATTATTGACGACATCATCAATAATTTTATGGACTTGTTCATCAGCAAAGAATTTCTAGGAATCTGACATCTCAGGGGTTGAACTATTCCCAACATCTTGCATAGAAGATCTCTTAATTTCCAAAAATGTTGTCATATAGTGTTGGGAAACTATTGAGATATCCCTCTTGAACAAAAGAAGGGCTTCATGAAGACGCTGCAACAATAAAATAATTATATTAAAAAGTCTAATGCAAACACAAAATAAGTAATACTGTAAACATACAATACGTATACTGTAAACACACAGTAAGTAAACTGTAAACCCAAAAAAAAAGTATACTGCAAACACACAATAAGAATACTGTAAACATACAATAAGTATATTGTAAACTCAAAAAAAGTATACTATAAATACACAATAAGAATACTGTTAACACACAATAAGTATACTATAGATTAACAACACATGCAAACATATACTACATATTAACAACACATGCACTGCTGTGAAAAACACATATAATGTATGAACAAAAAAATCATACTACTAGACAAAATAACATATACTACTACTAACAAAACTATATCATAATATCAAAAAATAAACTTACATCAGTTGCTGCATTGTGTATTTTAGAATTTTTCTTCTTAGAACTTAGGATAGAAAATTTAGTGTATCCTAAATCTTTAAGCTTTTCACTCTCACAATTTCCAGAAGCACCATCAGTTGAACATCCTATAAGCCGCCCATTTTCGAAAATTGGGTATTTACCCACAGTCAACTCGCCAGCACCATATTCTTTTGCTTTTGCCTCTTGAGAACATCTATTGGACAAATTCGTGTCCGTCCAATGATGAATAAGTGGCAAACTAGATGGCTCAGCCAAACCTAGCCACTTCAACCTATGCAAGTAGATGATTTGTAACAAAACAATACAATCACCTACATAAGAACCATGTTTGTTCACATAATTATGAACAGACTGATATAAATTTTGAAGAACAAAACTGCACCAATCGAATGTCTATATAACACTAACATCCTCAGTTGCTTTCAGAACAACAACAGTCAACAACTGATTGGGTGAGGGGGCCAAGAAGCAACAAAAAGCGTATAACAAGAAAATCCTTTTGAAATCATCCCCCCTATTTCTTAACCTACTAGCAAACAAATCATCTAAAATGGTAAGTGGGGCACTAGACACTATACCATACTCAACTTCAAGCCTAACTAGGAGACCAGGGTTGTAATTAGACCATGTGTAAGTTGGTACAACAACACCCTCATTTCTAGGGATCATGAACACATCATACACATCATCGGGGGTAAGAAGAAATTTACGAAAACTATCCAATTTTAGCATCCTACTACTAGGATCAAAATTGGATACCAACTACTTCAACATACCACCATCATGATTCTTATTAACCTTTAAATGCAATAACCTCCCCGAACCCAATACTTTCAACATCTTTTTTTTGGGCATCATTTAATTGCTCTATGATATTATACATCGTTGATGTTCTACACTGAAATTTAAACGGCCTGCAAATTTGAAAATGATAAAATTGTTAATAACAAAATAAAATAAGTCGATTATAAGAACACAACAAATATATTTTAAACATAAAATAACTATACTGCAAGAACACAATAAGTCTACTGTAAGAATATAATAAATCTACTGTAAGAACACAACAAGTATACTCTAAACACAAAATAACTATACTGCAAGAATACAATAACACGACTGTAAACACACAACAAGTATACTCTAAACACAAAACAACTATACTGCAAGAACAAAATAACACTACTGTTAAACACACAATAATTATACTGTAAACAAAGAATAAGAATACTATAAACACAAAAAATAAGTATACTGTAAAACCACAATAATTTTACTGAAAACACAAAATAATTATACTTTAAACCAGGCCATGCACGGACCGTGCAGCCCCTGCACGGCCATGACTGTGCACGACCTCAAAATTGGCTAACTTACTGATGTCGTTCACGGACCGTGCAACCTTGCACAGTCATGACTGTGCATGACCCCGAAATTGGCCAACTTACTGAAAAATAAATTTCCTTGGTTTACTATAATAACACAACAAGTATACTCTAAACACAAAATAACTATGCTCCAAGAACACAATAACACTACTATAAACGACCCCGAAATTGGCCAACTTACTGAAAAATAAATTACCTTGGTTTACTACCCTTCTCTTGATTTTTCTTTTTTTCTCCAACTTCCTCGTCAACAACTTTTTCATTCCCCTTCATATCCTTCTTTTGATATTTCTTTTTGTGTCCACCTTCCCATTCAACAACTTTTTAACCTTTCATATCCTTCTCTTGAGTTTTCTTTTTTTGTCCAACTTCTACTTCAACAACTTTTTCTTTACCCTTCATATCCTTCTCTTGATTTTCTTTTTTGTTTGATCTTCAACAAAATCACCTTCGGAACGTTCCTTTCTCTTATTTTTGTTTTCAATAGATTCATTAGCAACCTTTTTCTTGCCAACAACTTTGGCCTTCATAGGACTTCCACCAGTTCCCTTATCAGTAGCTTTTGTTGACGACTCAACATTCCTTTCACCTCCAACGGAACCCTTTACAGTAGATTTCTTCGAAGATTGATCATTAATAGTGAATCTAGTAACATTTGTAACTGGAGGAACAATCTTGCGAGCCATCACCTTCACACGCCCCTTTTTCTTTGGCAATTCCTTACTATTATCTGCCATTTTTGTCAACAATAACATTAATACACTGTAAAGACAAAATACATATACTGCAAACACGATGATTAATCTGACCACAGATGACTCCATTACCAACAACAACATCAGAATCAGAATGGCCTATAGAATGTAACATAAGAGATTTGAATGTAATTTCATCAAGAAATAGTGGCACACACAAAACCACCAAATTATTGATCCATCCATCAATATACAGGGAACACGCAATAAGACCAAAAAAATATGATCAATTTGACATTCACAAAAATACATATATGACCCTGTTTTCCATTACTTACACCAACTTGACGCAAAAATAATTTACCAAAGACAGTTTACACCTGTCTTTTATCATCTGCCCAACCAACAGTAAGGGGAAAAGAGCAAAAGAATAAGACCCCCAAAAGCAAGAAAAAGCGAATTATAAACATTCATCTGGTGTTACTAGCATCACAACAGGATATTTTTTACCATCAAATACTTTACAATTGTACCACTTTCTGGATAACTTATTTTTTAGCTTTTGGTATCAGACTAAAATTAAACTAAAGTTAAAGTTAGAGCACCATAATATATCGTAAAAATACTTTGACTTCTAATGAACTAATTCAGATTAAAAGGATCTAATGTGAAATTTCCCATATACATATTTATTGCTTTAACTGCTTATGTATAAGTTCTATCAAAGAGGAAAATAAAAGATATTGAAATTCAATAAGATAGAACTATGGTTTAATACTGTGCAATATGCTTACGATTGAGATTTGTTAGAAACAACCAATTACCTAAACTCCTGAGAATACAAAACATCAACAGGCTCCAAGTACAAAATCATATCACTGACCCACAATCAACAGAATAAGAACTCATATCAATGACCCACAGTCGTGAAAATCAGCAAGCCAACAAGAAGATAGAATTAACTGAAAAAGAACTCATACCACTGACCCACAAATCGTGAAAATCAGTAAGCCAACATAAAAATAACTATTATTGTTCTTCGCGAAATCAACTTAAAACATCAACAGGCTCCAATACAAAATCAATTGAACAACTACAACTACAAAATCAACTCAAAATGACAACAAAACTACAAAAGTAAAGCATAAATTACACAAAAGAAAGATACGAACATATTACCATTTTTCGCAAAAGAAACCCTAGAAATTGAAAAAAACACCCACACGCGCCGCCTTAACACACTGAAAACAACTAAAACCTTAACAAATCGCGACGAAGGAGGAGAGAATGGCGGCTGACGAGAGAAGAAAGATCAGTGAGAAAAGAGGACGAAAATCGCGAATGAGGAGGAAACAGGAGAGAGACAGTAAAGATTTAAAAAACACGTAAAAAAGTAATAAAAATCTGGGGTTAAAATTGACCGGTTTGAACCGATCAAAAATAGGTCTAAACCGACGAAAAACTGGTCTGAACCGTTGGGGGTACAATAAGGGCTATGGTGCATCATATGCACCTACGTTTTTGCCAATTTGCACACCCTTAAAAATGAAATTTCTCTTACAATCCCCACCTTTGAAAAGTCAACTAAAAAGCCAAATATAGGGTTTTTTTTTTTTTTTTTTAATGTACGTGTTCGATCTTACGTGCAAATCTGAATGGGATGGGAGGAGTATTTAGGAATTTTGAATTAAACATAAATAAATTATAAGTAATATAAATACAAGTTTCTTTCACGTTATATATGAATTTAATATAACTTACTTTACATTTATATGTATATGTATGTATACATAAATTAGCATTAAGATAAAATATTAAAATTAAAAATAAAATATATTTATATTTAAAATGATTGTTTCTTATCTTCGACCCAAACACACATTTAGTGTGTATCTATCACTCTTGACGTATATGCGTACATAAATAGCTGAATTAATCAATAAGTAATGAAAAATAATTTCCAAACTAATTATCATATGTAAAGTTATATATATGCGAGAAAGTAATAGGCATGTGGTATAACAAATAAAACTTTTCAAATTAGTAATCCAATAAGCTAATTATAAATCAAATATTAAATTTTAGTTTTAATTTAATAAAGTACGTGTTCAATTTTATACACTCTGATTTTCCTCTCAACTTAATAAATGAAGAAAACTTGAAAAAATCACGTCGGATATAATAAATTGATTAGTTGTGGTTTTAATGAGACAGTCAAGTAAAATAAAGGGTAAACTCTAACTCAAATAATAACGAATAAATAATCTAATATTTTAAATTGAATATCTTATTATAATATATGAGATATGGATGCTAAATGAAACATTGTCAAAAGATGAATAATTTGATGTATTATAAATAGTAAATAAATAGAAATGGAATAAGTTATTTGCAACTTTAAAAAGTAAAAAAAAAAAAAAATGATTCTTACCAAGTGTGACAACTTACCAATTATAGTACAAAATTTTAGACTGAAAAATGTTAATTGTGGATTTGTCCATGATGTGACTTATATATATATATATATATATATATATATATATATATAGTTTTTAGTTTATGAAAATAATTTTTCGATTCTAACCATAAATAATTAAAAATAATCATGAAATATATAATAAAGGAAACATTAATAATGTAGTTGGATACTTCAGATGTAATGTAAAATTTTATACTTTTTTCCTACTTTTGTTTTATATTTTTAATTTATCTAAATAATTTTTTGTTTTTAATTATACATATTTAAAAATTTCATGTTAAAGTTAGATTCTCGTTTGCAACTAAAAACATTTCACTTGGTGATTTCAAATATACATAAACACTTCTTATTTCTCAATAAATCATTACTTTAATAAAATAAAGTCAAAAGTTTTTTAATAATTCAAAAAACAAATTAAAGTCTGTGATTTCTTCAAAATATTTTCATATTTTAATTGATGTTATAATTTATTTATATAAATATTATATTTTTCTTATAAATAATTTATTTATATAAAGATAAAAATTGATCAATGCGAATAAAGTTACTTAGGTTATTAAGAGTTAAAAAGACATAGTTGAGGTTAATTAGTGCGACAATGTATTGTCTAGGTTAAGAAGTGTAAGAAACATACTTGAGGTTTAGTTAACGTAACCAAAAAAAAAAAAAAAAAAAACAAAAAAAAAAAAAAAACAAAAAAGATTGCAAAGTATAACAAATATTATAATTTCAGTTGCAAAGAGTAAATTTCCTTAAAAAAAGCATTCTAACAAAATATATATTATAAAAATATAAATAAGTAATTAAAAATAGTTTCAATAACAATGTTAATACATAATCATACATATGCTTAAAGTTCCCTTACTCACATGATAAAATAATATTAACAGAATTGATGATTTAATAAACTGAGTATACTTTATGCCTTTGATTTAATAAAGCGGAATTTTATTATTTAATCACTGATCTTTCTCTCTGCGTAACTTAAGTAACGAAATATTTGAAGATTTATGTCAAATAAAATAAATTGATTAGCTTTATTTTTATTAAAAAATACTCAATTAATATTTTTATTTGAGAATTATTTTACTAAGTTTAGTTGCATCCATTTCACAATAAACACTCAAATTTAGCATAAACAATTAACCACCAAACAATCTACTTTTTCAAATAAAATATCTCATTATAATATATGTGATATGGATGTCAAATTAAAGATCGTGAAAAGATGAATAATTTGATATATTATGCATAAAAAACGAAAAAGAAATAAAAAAGTTATTTGCATTTTATAAAAATGAAAAAAAATTATTACTTACCAAAAGTGACAACAACTTACCATTTATGACCTAAAAATTTAGGCGGGAAAGATAAAATTACATAAAAACTCTTCATTTGGCTTATATATATATATAGATTTTCTACGGAGCAACTATGCAGCCGGATAAGGAGGTAAACGACAATATTTCAAAGGTTCCACCCCTTCACCATTCCCGTGCTCTCAAATATTTCTCTCCTCTCTCTCAAACATTTCTGCAACTCTTTCAATTCCGTTGGCCACTGTTTTCGACCATCCCCAACACCCATTTATGCGCCCCTCTTTCAAGCCGACCCAAAACCGGCCCGTTCTAAGATCCCGACGTCTTCGCCCGCGCCAGTGAGATACAATTGCGTCGTCTCTGGGTGTACACTCTACCCTTCAGCGGCGTTGGCATATTCATAATCGTCCTTAGCCAATTTTTGAACTATCTACTCTTCTCTGTCACATTGAGTGATTGCTAGTAGAAGTACAACTTCGAAGAGATATTGGTCAAATAAATTTCAGATCTATTCTGCGAGGGACATTGTTGAGGGTTCCTGTTTGATGATGATATTAGGAAGAAAGTACAGGAGATGTGGAAGAATAGTAGTAAATTGGGCACAGTGAGAAGTACATGCCTGCTTGTGTTGCCAAGGTAATAAAAAAAATCGGAAGTTGATTCGTGATTTGGAGAAGATGCGTGGGCAAGATGTTGGGGAATCGGGGATTGTGCCATGGATATATTCGGGATGTAATTTGAATTTCTATTTTCAATAATAAAACAACAATGATATGAACGATCAAATCATAAAATTCATGTAACTGAATCAAGGTAATCATACAATAGGCCCTAAACATGCGGAACTAAGGGAATATATATTTTACTTTCTAATCGGAGAGACACCGTTGAGAAGAATCAATCTTTCAACACAAAGATCTTCTTGAGTATTCCCTAAGTCCAAACTCGCCAATTCGGTTGGAAATAAAACAAACTTTTTCACTCTCAAGGAAATGATTAATTTTCTAGAAAAACACCCACTCACTTATGCATCTCTTATTGATCCCCTATTTATAGGGGATAGGGGCCAAAATCTACCCCCTTTTAGGATTAGGAAATCCACTCTCACTTGGGAGAGGAAAATATTGATAAATCCTAACCCCTTTTAGGAATTAGATTCTTCCATATCTTTTCTTTCCTTATCTCCTACTTCTAGTTAATCCTTATCCTTTTAGTTAATGACTTCTATTGGGCTACTCAAGGGATCTTCAAGAGGAATAGGATTGGGTCTCCCAATGGGCCTAGATATCCATATTGAGCCATCAATATTATTCTAGCCCATTAATATTAATTCATTCCACTATAGAATTAATATTGAGCTTTTAAGCCTTTTTGTTTCATAGCCAAATATTACAAGCCAAATACCTTTTAATTTTAGCCTTTGGCCCTATATTGGACTAATTGAGTAAAGAGGGAGGTGGATTGGAAGGTATATTGGATTTTTAGGGACAAAATGGGCGAAATAAGGGATAAGCTGAAGGGTAGAAGGAATTTAAAGTGATAGGTGCAAATTCAAAGCAAGTATGACCTTTCCTAGTTCGTATTTGTGTTAAAAAAAAGAAAAAAAAAAAGAAAAAAAAAGAAAAAAAAACTCGGAAAAGCAAAAGAAAGAGTAAGCTGCAAATAAGTGTTTTACTGTTCTAAAGTATTAAGGAGAGGTTAAAAGAAATAAGTGCTTAGTTGAATTGAAAGAATAGGGTAGTCCCAAGATGTGGTACCCGAATACTTAGCATGAAAAACACTCGGTTGAAAGCACTTTTGGGAAGGTGAAGAAGTCATCTTGAGGTGTGATTTGCTGAGATTGGGAAAATGAGTTTGAGTGATTGTATTGAGGGGTAGTCGGGTTAGGAATAACTTGATTAGTACAATAGATAGTCACTTTTATCCAAATTTATCCCACTTTACCTTAAACCAACATTACAACCAAATAAAAGACCTACTTGATTCTTTGTCACTTATGCCAAAGTACCGCGTCTAGCTTAGATGATTGGCAAGCTTATGGTAAAACTGAGCATGTAGTCCAATTTGAGCGGAATGATATTTTTTAGCCTAAACACTTGAGAGATGAGAGAAAAACTTACATGGTGAGGATCAAATACTTCAAAAGCTTAAGTCTCGAAAGTAGTTAATTTTTGCTCTATTATATATGCTCATTTGTAATATGATGTCTAGCTTTTGGAGAAATCTGTCTGAAACTAATTCCTCATCTAATCGCCCTAAATACATGAGTCTTTGTTTTCTTTTATGTTGTTCGGGACGAACAATAGTTTAAGTTTGGGGGATTTTGATACACGCTGTGTATACATGCATTTATGTCAATTTTAAGTGTATATTTATAGCATTTGCATGTTTATATGGTCGATAATTGCTTATATTTCATATCTTGGACCATTTAACGTATTTGATTTGTTTTAAGGTATTTTTGAGCATTTTCAGGATTAAAAGCCGCAATTTATGATTAAGGGTCAAAAGAACAAGTCGACGGGAAGGCTAAACCGGACAAAACCGATCAAAATCGGACTAAACCAGCAAAAACCGGCTCAAACTAGTCAAAACCAGTCCGAACCGGCCAAAAACAGGTCCAAACCTGTCCAGACCGGCCTGAACCGGTCCAAAAACAAATCAGTTGCAAGAACCAACACGGTCGTGTCAAAAGTGTCTCGCAAAGGTGACAATGGCACTGTGGATGGGATGCGGCCGTGTCACTTAAGCTACACGGCCGCGTCAAATTATTAGTCGTTTAGATCATTTTGGTTAAAATCAACACGGCCGTGTCAGAAGTCTATTTTTTGAAGATAAAGCCCATCCAAAATAGGAATTGATTCCTAATTCTCCCGGGTCTTGTCCGAGGTCTATAAAAGGAAGAAAAAACTCGTTTTAAAGGAAGAACATCAGATTCATACATTCGGCTAGACGATTTGGAAGACGAAGAAGACTACAATTAGCAGATCGATTTACTCGGGTTTAGCAATTCTTCTTAGTTTTATTCTTTATAATGTTTTGTTTAGAATATTGTATTGACTTAAGACTAGGCATGAGTAGCTAAGCTATTCGTGTCGTATGGTTAGAAAGTAGGGATTTTTACAACAATTGATTCCGTTCTTAAAAGTGTTTATCTTTATGTTTGTTCTTGTAACTAACTTTAGACTGGCCATCTAGGTTTAGTGATCCCGTTTAACAAATCCGCTTCGAGAGGAGGGGTTTGTTATACGTATGACATAGAACGCAGTTGTCTATGACTGTGTAAGCATCGGGTTGTGAGCTTTTGGGAGTTACTAGGATTAATTGACTCGAGAGGGTAATTGTTTTAGTTAATCAACGATTTAACCGCTTCGAGAGAAGGGTTAGGTTAATAGAGCACTGCCTAATAAACACTAGATCGGTTTAAAAATTAATAAGTTGGACATAATCATCATTGAAGTAATATCCTGAAATCGAAACTCTAGGATACCTTTTTCTCCTTGATTGTTAGTTCTTTTTGTCTGCTAAGTTTGTAGTCATATTTAATTGAGTAATTGAGTTAATTAGTTAAACTTCTTTAGTGTTAATAAAATCAATCTATTGCAACTTAATATCTAGTTAGGACAGTCCTAGAGTATTGAGGTATCGAACTACCTAAACCTATTCCTTGTGGGATCGACCTTGACTACCGCTACTACACCTTGTCCGTACACTTGTGGAACACTAGGTTAGGAAACTGACGTGTCACACCCAAGGTGCACAGAACCCCAAATACATGGAGAAGGGTGCAAAATAACAACCTGGACACCCTTACAGAAATTGAGACAAGATCGAACAGAATAAATCACGTGTCCCAATGTACTAGCAAGAACAATTGACCGAAAAAATTATTAAAATAAAAAACCTGATAAACTGGATAAAAAATAACCGAAATTATTGTCCATGAAGACAAAAGCAAAAACCAAAAATAAGAAAAGGTTTGGCCGGCGGCTACCTGCGGTAACAACCGCCGGCCAAGGAAGAGGAAGCCTTGTTGTTGCTTTTGTTTAGAGAGAGGAGAGAGCGTTTGGAAAAGCTTTTGTTTAGTGACTTGATGTTGTTATTATTTAATTTAAGCTACTGAATGCTTTAATTAATTAATATCTTTTATTCCTTGAGAACAAACAGCTCAACATTATTATCATACCGGAAGTTAATCCACTGTACAGATTTGATATGATAAACATTCTGAGCCCATCAAGGGGACATAATCAATTTTTTTTACCAAGACACGATTTTCTGTATTAATTTAGCAATCTTTCATATAATTAATAATATTGCCCAAAGTATAGAGTATTGAGTCCAAATGACTCTTTACCCATAATATATCAAAGCAACATTAATTTTTTACATACAATCCCAATTAAGTGACAAAAATTAAGAAAATAATAACCACTGAGATCTAATTTTTCCTTCAAGTCAGTCTCAAAAAATTATCTCGTTGTTGGTCTAATTTAGTACAACAAATGCACTAGTGTAATCTCTTGGTCAAGACAAACCAATCTGAGTCTTACACATCAACTTCTACCAATGGATTGTTCAACTTCATCTAAGTTGTGAATCTTTATACTTATTACAAGGAACCGACAATGTGATCTTCTGTGATCTACTACACACCACATTATCTACAATGTAAAGTATTCAAATATTATTCAATAAATATATATAACATTCATAATATTTAAAGTAAACAATGATAATTTATTCTCATTCAATAAAGTGCATGAAACAGTTTATATACAAAGCAACACTTAAAAGCACGCTTTACAGTATAACCCTAACAATCTCCCACTTATACTCAAAGTCTGCTATTAATTATACTACAACATGTCCTAATAAGTCTCCACTTATACTCAAAGCAGTATGGCAACACACTTGACTCCCATTCCTTCCACATGTTTCTCGGATGTATTCTGAGGTAGACTCTTTGTGAAAGGATCTGCTAGGTTATCCTCTGATGCTATCTTTGCCACCACTATGTCTCCTCTCTTAACGATTTCTCGTATGAGATGGTATTTCCTTTCCATGTGTTTGCTCGCCTTGTGGACTCGTGGTTCCTTCGAATTTGCAATCGCACCCGCATTATCAAAATAAAAATTGTGATGCTTTTAGGCAAATTCGGAATCACATCTAAGTCCACTAAGAAGTTCTTGAGCCAAACCGCCTCTTTCGCTGCTTCACAAGCAGCGACGTCCTCGGCTTCCATGGTGGAGTCAGCAATGCATTTTTTCTTTACACTTCTCTATGTGATGGCTCCACCTCCTAAGATAAACACACTTCCTGAGGTAGATTTTCTAGAGTCCATGTCTGATTGGAAATCTGAGTCCTTGTAACCCACAAGATATAAATTGTCCGATTGAACGACTAACATTCTATCTCGAGTTCTTATCAGATACTTCAGAATGTTCTTAACCGCAGTCCCATGTCCCTTGCTTGGGCTAGTTTGATATCTTGCCACCATGCCCACTGCATAACTTATATCCGGTCTCGTGCATAGCATTGCATACATGAGGCTTCCAACTGCCGAAGCGTATAGAACCTTCCTCATTTATTCTATCTCATTTTGTGTCTTAGGACACATGTCTTTTGATAGATGAATCCCATGCCTGAAAGGTACAAAACCTTTCTTGGCATCTTGCATGCTGAATCGTTTTAGCACAATGTCAATATACGAGGCTCGAGATAAGCATATCATCCTTTTCTGGCGATCTCGAATAATCTTGATTCGAAGGATATGACCAGCCTCTTCTAAGTCCTTCATATCAAACTTATTTGATAATCATACCCTTACGTTTGATAATATGGCACGCGTGTCGTTACACGTTACCAAATTAATATCCGAACTCTCAACTCTACTAAGTAGAGTGGTAAGTCAGGTCGAATCCGCAGAGAACGGAGGAATAGTATTGCTTCGGGTAATCAGACAACTAGGAATTTGAAATAGAATTAGAAACAAACAAGCAAATAACAATAAAGGTTGTGGGGGTTGGGAGGGAAGGAGGTTGTGATTACCAACTAATCGAATACTAACAATTACCAAAACCAACAAATAAACTAGAAAGCAATTAATACTAAGATTCAAATAACAAGCGACCAAAGGACAATTAAATTTATTTTTTTGGTTTTTTTAAATATATAAAAGGATCCACCCTTGATCTTGTTTCCCTTCGGTCTAATTGATTTACACGACTATTGTTGATGCCCAATCAATTGCGATTCAAGTCCCCATCTCAAGACTATTAACAAGCTCTAATAACCTTATTGTCTCTTAATCCTAGTTAGCCAAAACAAGCTCTTCGACTAACCCTATTTGATTTAATCCAACCTTCTAATAAGCTCTCTCCGGCTCGATAACCTAATGACAGAAGCACCAAGACAACGAGATAGATAAGACATAAAACTCACAAGCTCGGTTTTAGAGGTTAAACTTTATACTGATAACCAATGAATTAATCATTGTTCGCTACACATGAATCGAAGACCCTACAATTACGGATAGTGATCCCGATTTCTAGCAATACACTTATAAGCTTCCTAAAGGGTGATCAATCCTCAAATCAACTCATAAATGTAAGTCAATAACAACAAATAGCATAAAACACTTGAATACACAATTAAAAGGTAACATCAACCGTAATAATCACATAAATAATGTCGACTCAAAATTTGACATTCGATCAAGGGTAGATATTAGGGTGCTACTCACCCATATTAACTATTACAAGCAGAAAATTGATTGAAATGTAAAGAAACATAATACTAAGATAAAAGAACCCAAAAATGGTGATTGGAGAAGATGATCTTCAATCCTCTTGCCTAATCCTTCTTCTTGGTGAAATGGAGGCTGGAAATAGATGATAAAATGGCCCAAGATATGTTAGAATTTGAATGAGAGGTTATATATATAGGGGAGAAGTTGCTAGTGAGTTTGTAAGCAAAAACGCGTTTGTAATTTTTAAACAGGGGTTTGGATCTTGGCCGAGACACAGGTTGGTCTCGGCCGAGATGAAGAAAATAGGATTTCTTCCTGAAGGCTGGCCTCAATCGAGGTATGTACTCGTCTCGGCCAAGGTGGTGTGAAGGGGATTTTCAGGGTTTTGCGTTTATGGATAACTTCGGCCGAGATCAGTGCTCGTCTCGGCCGAGGCCTTGAAAACTTGAGAATCTTCATTTTTCCCTGGAAGGTTGTGTCGGCCGAGATTAGTGCTCGTCTCGGCCGAGGTCGTAAGCTTTGATTTTTCCCAATTCTGCTGGATCAATGTCTCAGCCGAGATCTGTGTTTGTCTCTGTTGGATTATAGATATTACATGGATTGATATCTTAATACACACTGGATTATAGTATGTATTAAGTCATTAATGCGTGTATTTTGCTTAATCCCTTTTGATTAGACTAGTCAAGCTAGCTGTTGATGCTTATTACCATATTTGGTAATAAAGCATTCTAGCTTAGAGAAAGTATTATCCTAGTGTTGCTTCTTATAAGCACACATTAATGTCTTTTGTTTTTAGTGCTTTTATCAGCTAGGTTTTGGTGTTGTGTGTGATATATAAACACAAACAATCTGTAGCTCATTTTGTAACAAGCTTATGGCCGCATCTTTCAGTTCTTCATTCATGAAGTTCATTCAATGAAACTAGATATTGATGTTGCCATTATGTCTGCTTGTTTCATTTATTGTCTTTGATATGTCTTTCCTATACACTCTATAAATTTCAACATGGTACCAGAGCAGCGTTGATCCACATATATATGTCATCAACCGGAAGTGCTTGGCATTTACCACAAGAAGAGTGGCCACAACTCGGATCTAGAGGAACTGAAAGAGCCATGGCTACATCAGAGTCTGCCACAGCTCAAACTGCAAATATTTGCCTTGATAATGATCCATTGAGCCTTCATGGCTCGGATCACCCTGGTATGTCCCTAGTATCTACAAAACTGAATGGAAGTAACTTTTTACCATGGAGTAAATCAGTTCAAATAGCTCTCTTAGCTAAAAACAAGATAGGTTTCATAAATGGAAACATTGCTGTGCCCACTGATAATAGACTTAAAGAGCAGTGGGAAAGAGTGGATGGTATCTGTCCAAGGAAATATCAGAAACATTCCTTTATGCCAAAAGTGCAAGGGATCTGTGGGAAATAGTTACCAACAGATTTGGAGACAACAATGGACCCCAACTGTTTCATGTCCAGAAGGAGATATGTAACCTGACTCAGGGGAACCAATCAATGGCTGTTTACTATAACAGCTTGCATAAGCTATGGAATGAACTATCTTTGCTCAGATCTTTGCCAATGTGCACCTGTGGGGCCTGTTCTTGTGGAGCTACTAAAGGATGGGAGGAATTTGACATGTCTGGAAAGTTGATTCAGTTCCTAATGGGATTAAATGAGTCATATGATCCCATTAGGAGTAATCCTGCTGATGGATCCACTTCCAAGTGTGGATAAAGCATACTCAATGATCTTAAGAATTGAAAGACAAAGGAATGTGCACATATCTGGAAGTGAGTTGATGGATAGCTCAGCCATGAATGTGAAATTCAACAATGGTGGTAGAGGATCAGCTAACAGACTAGCCCATTTTGGCTCAAATAGCAGAGGAGGGCATTCTACTGGTAAAGGAAGAGGCAGCATCAGATTAACAAAGGAAGAAAAGGCAAAGCTGCTTTGTGATCATTGTGGAAACCATGGACATGTGATTTCAAACTGCTTTCAGTTGAAAGGATATCCAGATTGGTGGAAGGGAAATCAGGGAAATTATGCTCACTCAGCTGATATAACTGGAGAGGATGTGACAGCAAATGAGCATTACACTGAAAGTCACAACAGGTCTCCAGATATATCAGCCATTATACAAAGGGAAGTGGCAAGGATTCTGAATCTATCAGAACTGAAACAGCAATCAGAGAATTCAAGGGTGAAGAATGCAAATAACACACATGCTGGAAGCTCATTTTTTGCTTTCACATTAATAGATGGAGTTGATGATGGGGCATGGATCATTGACACAGGTGCCAGCAGGCACATGTGCAATGATCCAACTCTGATGAGCAATCTTAGACCTATACAGCACACAGCTATGGTAACTTTGCCAGATGGAACAGAAAGAAAGGTGGAGCAGTGTGGAAGTGTTTCCTTATCAGACAAACTCACACTGACAGAGGTATTTCTTGTGCCAAGCTTCACTTGCAACCTGTTATCCATATCCTAATTGACAATGGACACAAGAGCAAAGGCTGTATTTGATCATGAATCTTGCACTGTCAAAAGTGCAAGAGATGGAAGCATCATTCTCACTGGACATCTTGTTGGAAAGCTATATATTGCCAAGCCAGCATACTCAGAAGAGGCTTTAGCAGCATATGCAGCAAATGCAGAACACTATAACAAGTTGTTCAAAACTTGGCATAGAAGACTGGGACATGCATCACCAGCTTCTATGCAGCATCTGCACTTCCTCGAGCACATGTGCACTCCACCTGTTCTGAAAACGCATAAGCATTGTGAAATCTGCCATATCTCAAAGCAAACCAGGCTCAGTTTTCCTACCAGTTCAATTAGCACCACCAGGGTGCTAGAACTTCTGCATGTGGATATTTGGGGACCATATAGTCAACCCAGCATCACCAACACTTCCTATTTTCTAACCATTGTGGATGATTATAGTAGGATGACCTGGGTGAATCTTATGGCAAGCAAGAAGCAAGCAGTGAGCTCACTTAAGGAATTCATCCACATGATCACAAGACAACTTGAGAAAACAGTGAAGATGGTTAGAACAGATAATGGAGCAGAGTTTTTAAGTGGAGATTGCCAGCAGTTTCTCAAGGACCAGGGGATAATACACCAAAGGAGCTGTGTCTATACTCCACAACAAAATGGAGTAGTGGAGAGAAAACACAGGCATTTACTTGAAATGGCCAGAGCCTTGATGAAGGAGTCTTCAATCCCACACTGTTAGTGAAATCAACTCTTAAACACACAACTATACAGAATCTGGAATTCGCACAAAGATCAATTTGAAAAACACACACGCAGTTCGGCCAAAGTTGTGGCCGAATTGAACTCACGCAGAACAGGAACTGAAAATGAATCACACACAACTTTTACGTGGTTCGTTCAAGATGAACTACATCCACGGAGGCAAGACACACCCCAATCCACTAAGAAATCCAATCAATTACAGAGAATACACACAAGAAACGAAATGCCCAATTCTGTTTACAAATTAGGGCAGAAACGTTCAATCTCAAAATACTCTCTCTAATCTAAGAAACAAGGAAATTGCTCGACGTAGTGATCTTCTCCTTGATGAGAGCTTTACAATGATATAAGTATTGGAGCTCGAATGTAACTGTACAGAAAGTTCTAACTGAATGAAGTTGAGCTCAGCTACCGGACAAAAACGACGGTTTTCTTCGTCACAAGTCTGAAACTACTCCGTCACAAATGACGGTTATCTTCAACTGCCTCGAACCCGATTTATTCTGAACAGCTTGTCTTCTTGATGCTCAAACCCGGTTCAAATCTCCGGTTCTTCACTTCCTGATTCCGGTTCCACATTCCCAACACACCATATTACAAAGTATAGCTCACTTGATGAGATTGAACACCACCTTTCAAATCTCCACCTCAATGAATCAAGTGTGCCTCTTCCTGCCTCATCACTGCCTTTTTGTTACTGCTCTTCATGACATTGCTCAAGCTGCAGCAAGCTCGAACAATGCTCCACTTTGTTCCCAGGTACACCCTTAGTAAGAAAATCAGCAGGGTTATGCAATGTGTGTACCTTCTTCACCTCCACAGAACCAGAATCAATGATATCTCTAGCAAAATGCAACCTAACATCAATGTGTTTTGACCTTTCATGAAATGCTTGGTGTTTCACAAGGTGTAGAGCACTTTGATTATCACAGTAGATTGCCACACACTTCTGCTTGATGTCCAAATCTCTCAAAATCCCTTTAAGCCAGATTGCTTCTTTGATAGCTTCAGTGAGAGAGATATATTCTGCTTCTGTTGTTGACAGTGCTACAACTGATTGTTGTACACTTCTCCAGCTGATGGCTGTTCCAAATAAGGTAAACACAAATCCAGAAATAGATTTCCTTGTGTCTATGTTTGCTGCAAAATCAGAATCAGCAAACCCCTCCAATGCAACAGTGCTTCCATCCACTTTCCTTTCAAACTTCAGTGACAAGTTCACTGATCCCTTCAAATACCTCATCACATGTTTCAAAGCTTCCCAATGCTCAACTCCTGGGTTTGACATGAACCTGCTTACTAAGGACACAGCATAGGCCAAGTCAGGCCTACTACAAATCATTCCATACATAAGACTTCCAACTCCACTTGCATAAGGGATATTGCTCATATGTATGATTTCCTCTTCAGTCTTTGGGCATTGTTCTTTGGAGAGTTTATTCTGTAGATTAACTGGAGTGGAGAGAGGTTTGGCTTCATGCATATGAAACCTCTCCAAAACCTTCTGTAAATATTGCTTCTGAGATAACTAGAGCACTCCAGCTTCTCTGTTTCTTAGAATGTTCATGCCCAAAATCTTCTTGGCCTCTCCCAGATCATTCATGTCAAATTCAGTGTTAAGTCTATCCTTCAACCATTGTACCCTCTTTTTGTTCCTGCTGGCAATTAGCATATCATCCACATACAATAGAAGGAAGACTTTATCTTGCTTTGAACCTTTGTTGAAGTAAACACAACTATCATAAAGACTTCTTACAAAGCCAACACTGATCATGAAGTCATTGAACCTCTTATTCCACTGTCTTGGACTTTTTTTGAGTCCATATAGTGACTTCTTCAGTAAACAAACTTTGTCTTCTTGTTCAGGAACAACAAAGCCTTCTGGCTGCTTCATACATATCTTCTCATTGAGTTCTCCATGTAAGAATGCTGTCTTTACATCCAGTTGTTGTAATTCCATGTCCTCTTGTGTAACTTTTGATAAAAGCAACCTGATTGAGCAATGCTTTACCACTGGAGAGAAAACTTCATTAAAATCAATTCCTTCTCTTTGTGTAAAGCCCCTAGCCACCAATCTTGCTTTAAACCTCACCTGTTTGGATCCTGCTGTCTCTAGTTTCTTCTTGTATATCCATTTAGAGATTACAAGTTTCTGACCTCTTGGTTTATCCACCAATATCTAGGTCTCATTCTTTTCCAGAGACTCCATCTCTTCAATCATTGCCTGAATCCAGTGTTCACCTTCTTCACAGTCTAGTGCTTCTTTAAAACTACTAGGCTCTTGTGATTCCAGGTCTTCAGCAACACTTAAGGCATAGTAAACACTCCCTGCTTGACCATAGAAATCAGGTCTATTGATTGTTCTTCTAGGCCTGTCCCTTCCAATGCTGTATTCTCTAACATTTTGTGAAGGTCCAGTTTGTTCTTCTTCTTCAGATGATGAATCACTATCTTGTAGATTTTCTGGTGGTTGAGGTGTGTGATCATCTTCAGCAGGATGCTCCACCTGAATTGATATCTCTTCTGTCTCTTTAGCACCATCAAATTCTTCCTTAGAGCCTGTAGAAGTGTAAGCCATCACATTCTCATTAAACTTTACATCTCTACTTGTGATTATCTTCTGATTTCCCTTCTCTAGACACCACAATCTATAGCCCTTTATTCCATCTGGATATCCAAGAAATACACATCTTAGAGCTCTTGCATCTAACTTGTCTTGCTTGACATGGACAAAAGCAAGACAACCAAACACCCTTAAACCTTCATAACTTGGTTTCTGTCCACTCCACACCTCTTCTGGTGTTTTGAACCCAATCAATGATGAGGGTGACCTGTTAATGAGATAACATGCTGTAGCAATGGTTTCACCCCAAAATACCTTTGGCAACCCAGCATCCAACAGCATACACCTAACTCTTTCAAGAAGAGTCCTATTAAGCCTCTCAGCAACTCCATTCTGTTGAGGATTCATTGGAACAGTCCTGTGTCTCTTGATTCATCTTTCTTCACAGAAGTTTGTAAACTCAGTAGAGAGATATTCCAGTCCATTATCAGTCCTAAGGTGCTTCAGCTTCTTTCCTTTGACATTGTCCAGTTGAATCAACCATGTTTTGAACTTATGAAAAGCATCACTCTTATTCTTCATCAACATGATCCACACCTTTCTGCTGTAATCATCAATCAAGGACATGAAATACCTTGCACCACCATGAGACTCTGTCCTTGCAGGACCCCATATGTCAGAGTGAACATAATCTAATGGCTCTTGAGTTGTGTGAACACCCTTTCCATAGGGCAGCTTCTTGGATTTGCCCAAAGCACACTGATCACAGAACTCCAGATCTTGATTTCCCATATTTCCAATTACTCCACTTCTTGACAGTTCCTTCAACCCTTTCTCTCCTATGTGTCCAAGCCTCTTGTGCCATTTAACAAGCTCAGAACTGCTCAAGACCATATCCACACTCCCAACAACAGGTGAACCAATCAAGATAAACAACCCATTATGCTGTCTACCTTTTATCACCATTTTTCCATGTTTAGTGATATGCAAGAAGCCATATACTGAGCTAAACTGACACCCACTAGTTACTAAAGAACCAAGAGATAGAAGATTTCTTTTAAGGCCAGGAACATATCTTACATTTGAGATGACTCTGACCACACCATCAAACATCCTTATGCTCACTGATCCAACTCCTTTGACCTTACATGATTGGTCATTTCCCAGGAGAACATTTCCACCATCTTCTCTTTTCAGTTCATCAAACCATGACTGGTGTGGACACATATGAAAGGAGCAGCCTGTGTCCAAGACCCATTCCTTTACCATTCTTGATTCAGTAACATTTAATACCTCTGGAGGATCTTCTTGATGATCAATGGCAGCAGCTTCTGCCCCTTGATTTCCACCTTTCTTATTTCTCTTAGGACAGTCCTTCTTCAGGTGACCAGGCTGCTTGCACTTGAAGCATTTTCTCTTCTCAACCCATTCATTCCCCTTCTTAGGATTAGAGTCTCCTGCCTTTAGATCCTTAGCATTCTGTCCCTTCTTGCCTTGCCAAGGTTTCTTGAATTTGACATTCAAACCTTCTCCAGATTGCACCATGCCTTTATCACCTTGAGTCTGGAAACATTTAGACCTCAGAGCCTTCACTATTCCATCATAAGATAGCTGCTCATCTCTCCCATACATCAAGGCATCCTTAAAGCTTTCCATGGATTTTGGAAGAATGTTTAACACCATCAATGCTTTGTCATCCTCCTCCGATTTCACATCCAGGTCTTCCAATTCTTCAACCATCTTAATGAACTCATCAAGTTGATCAGAAAATACCTTATCTTCAGTGATCTTGAAGGCCAACATCTTCTACTTCAAGAACAGCTTGTTGGAAACTGACTTAGATTGATACAGATCTTCCAATCTCTTCCATGCTTCTGAGGAACTCTTGCATCTTGAGACCTCTCTCAAAGGTTTATCACCCAAACACAGAAAGATAAGACTGAGGGCCTTCTTATCCACTGATGCAAAATTGGGTTTCTCACTTTCTTCCCACGAATCCAGAGGTATCAATGCAAGATTAAGGCCATTGTGAACCAATACTGCATTCATCTTGATCTTCCACAGTGTGAAATCATTCCTTCCTGTAAACTTCTCAAAATCCATCTTCATACCAGCCATCCCTTCTCTTCTTCAAGCTGTGAGAGTTGATTCCCACAGACGGCGCCACTTGTTAGTGAAATCAAATCTTAAACACACAACTATACAGAATCTGGAATTCGCACAAAGATCAATTTGAAAAACACACACGCAGTTCGGCCAAAGTTGTGGCCGAATTGAACTCACGCAGAACAGGAACTGAAAATGAATCACACACAACTTTTACGTGGTTCGTTCAAGATGAACTACATCCACGGAGGCAAGACACACCCCAATCCACTAAGAAATCCAATCAATTACAGAGAATACACACAAGAAACGAAATGCCCAATTCTGTTTACAAATTAGGGCAGAAACGTTCAATCTCAAAATACTCTCTCTAATCTAAGAAACAAGGAAATTGCTCGACGTAGTGATCTTCTCCTTGATGAGAGCTTTACAATGATATAAGTATTGGAGCTCGAATGTAACTATACAGAAAGTTCTAACTGAATGAAGTTGAGCTCAGCTACGGGACAAAAACGACGGTTTTCTTCGTCACAAGTCTGAAACTACTCCGTCACAAATGACGGTTATCTTCAACTGCCTCGAACCCGGTTTATTCTGAACAGCTTGTCTTCTTGATGCTCAAACCCGGTTCAAACCTCCGGTTCTTCACTTCCTGATTCCGGTTCCACATTCCCAACACACCATATTACAAACTATATCTCACTTGATGAGATTGAACACCACCTTACACACACTATTTATGGCCATACTCCATCCTCACTGCCACACACATCATAAACAGATTACCCACAAGAGTCTTAAACTGGCAAGTCCCATTTACAGTAATGTTTCAGAGAATACCAACATATGCAATGATGAAGCCCTTTGGTTGTCTTGCATATGCCACTGATACAAGTCCACACAAGAATAAATTTGATCAAAGAGCCAAGAAATGTATTTTCTTGGGATATGCCCCTCACCAAAAGGCTTACAGAGTCTATCACATTGCTAGCAAGCAAGTGATTACTTCAAGAGATCTTATCTGTCTTGAGAATACTTATCCATATGCTGATCCTGATTTTGATAACAAGACAGAATCATCTCCAATGCCACTGTCATTTTTGAATGATGAGGAAAGCTCTTCAACACCTATCTTAAATCCTTTAGCTGTGCCTGTTCCATCTACCACAGCTGATCCATCAGAGGAGTCAATTGAATCAGAAAGAGAAGCAGATGAGATTCATGCAAGCCCAACACCACTCAGAAGGAGTGCCAGGCTAACACAAAGAGATCAGATTCATACAGATACTGCACCAGCAAGAAGAAATACCAAACAAGCACCTGAATCAGAGGCAGCAGCAGATCAACTGAATACAGACCCACCACCACTCAGAAGAAGCACTAGGCAAATACAAAAACCAGCTCATCTGCAGGATTTTGTAACATCCATGTTCAAGCATCCACAATCTCATGCAGCTTTTCATGCCAATCACTTGATTGTGCCAGAACCTAAGAACTACAAAGAAGCTATCACCTATCCAGAATGGAGGGAGGCCATGGATCAGGAACTTGATGCCCTAGAAGCTAATGATACTTGGGAAATAACATATTTACCTGCAGGAAAGAAACCCATTGGTAGCAAATGGGTTTACAAGATCAAGCTCAAACCAGATGGTCTAATTGAAAGATATAAAGCAAGGTTGGTTGCAAAGGGGTATAATCAGATTCTGGGAGAGGATTATGAAGAAAGTTTCTCTCCAGTTGCCAAGCCAGTGACTGTGAGATATCTCATAGCACTTGCCACTATGAAAGGATGGCCATTGCATCACATAGACATCAACAATGCCTTCTTACATGGATTTCTGGATAGAGAGGTATACCTACAACCACCTGATGGATACACCAAGGCTGGTCCTGGACAGTTCATGGATACTAGCTTTAGCATCAAGGACCTGGGGGAGGCTACTTATTTCCTTGGCATGGAATTGAGTAAGAATGACACAGACCCTGAATCCTACAGAAGGTTAATAGGAAGGCTATTGTATCTGAATCTCACAAGGCCAGACTTAACATTTGCTACACAGCAGTTAAGTCAGTTTGTCAGTTCACCTAGAAGCTCTCACTGGACTGCTGCCTTACACCTGCTCAGATATCTGAAGGGCACTTCCAATTTTGGTCTTTTTTATCCAAAAACAGACCTGCAGATTGAGGTGCCAAAACCACTGCTTCTTGGATGTGACAATCAAGCTGCTGTCCACATAGCTGAAAACCCAGTCTTTCATGAACGTACAAAGCATTTGGACATTGACTGTCATGTTGTGCGCAATCAATTCAAGGATGGATTTCTCACCTTCCAGTCATTATCTTCCAAGGATCAATTGGCAGATATCTTCACCAAACAGCTGCCTTCCGGACCATTTGCTGGACTTCTCTCCAAGCTTGGACTGTGTTCATCCACACATCCAGCTTGAGGGG
The DNA here is from genome assembly GCA_958295605.1 of Ajuga chamaepitys. Lineage (NCBI taxonomy): Eukaryota > Viridiplantae > Streptophyta > Magnoliopsida > Lamiales > Lamiaceae > Ajuga > Ajuga chamaepitys. The sequence goes on from OY282498.1 coordinate 29,528,794, forward strand.
GGAGTGTTGGATTATAGATATTACATGGATTGATATCTTAATACACACTGGATTATAGTATGTATTAAGTCATTAATGCATGTATTTTGCTTAATCCCTTTTGATTAGACTAGTCAAGCTAGCTGTTGATGCTTATTACCATATTTGGTAATAAAGCATTCTAGCTTAGAGAAAGTATTATCCTAGTGTTGCTTCTTATAAGCACACATTAATGTCTTTTGTTTTTAGTGCTTTTATCAGCTAGGTTTTGGTGTTGTGTGTGATATATAAACACAAACAATCTGTAGCTCATTTTGTAACAAGCTTATGGCCGCATCTTTCAGTTCTTCACTCATGAAGTTCATTCAATGAAACTAGATATTGCTGTTGCCATTATGTCTGCTTGTTTCATTTATTGTCTTTGATATGTCTTTCCTATACACTCTATAAATTTCAACAGTCTCGACCGAGATGCTCCTTCAGCCTTGTCCTCTGTTTACTTCTTTCGATCGTCAACTTTGTGATCTCTGATGCTCGTTTTTTGTCTAATTATGCCTGTTTTGACACAGAAATGAACTGAATGCGTTAATCTGCTCAATGAGAAATAAATGCCTAAAATACACGTGAATATGCACACAGTTATAACTAAAATGACACTTAAATAAATCTAAAATGTGTGCACGATCACGTGTACCATAATACCTTTTTAGCGTTTTTAATAAGCAGAATATCATCTACGTATAGCACTAAGAATACCAAGGCGTTCCCGACACACTTTCTATAAACATAACTCTCAGTCTCATTCTAATCAAATTCATAGGATTGTACTACTTGATCAAAACATTGGTTCCAAGCTCGCGATACTTTCTTTAGGCCATAGATTGACTTCTTAAGCTTGCATACAAGGTTTTCTCGGCCTTTTTCAATGAAGTCTTCAGGTTGACACATATAGATGTCGCCATCAAGACTTCCATTTAGGAATGCTGTTTTGACATCCATTTGCCAAACCTCAAAGTCTAGGTGCGCAACTATCGACAAGGAATTCGGATCGACTTAAGCACAACTATAGGCGAAAATGTTTCATCATAATCGATTCCCTCTCTCTGAGTATACCCTTTTACCACAAGCCTAGCCATGAAGGTTTCAACCTTCCCATCAGTTCCTCTCTTTCTCTTGTAAACCCACTTGCATCCAACAGGCTTTACACCTTTGGGTGGTTCAACAAGCTCCCACACTTTACAATGATCCATAGATCCCATTTCTGCTTCCATTGCAGTTTGCAAAGAACTTGCATCCTTGTCTAGGATTGCCTCATTGTATGTCCAGGGGTCAAATTCATCTTCACCAGGGACCAAGTCCGAAGACTCTCCCACTAACATGAATCGCTCAGGCTGACGAACAACCCTCCCACTACGACGAGGTTCTGGTTGTGTTTGTGTATCACGTGATATATCATCTTGTACAATTGGTATAGGAGTGCTCCCTCGTAATTCGTTCAAGGTAATCTCACTCTTGGGCTTCAGGTTACTCATATAGTCTTCTTCCAAGAACCTAGAATGCGTGCTCACCATGATTCTCTGATCCTTAGGACTATAGAATAAACCCCCTTTCGTTCCTTTGGAATAACCTATAAACAACCTTAATTCTGAACGAGGTTCCAACTTATCAGCTTCCTTGTCTAGTACGTATGCAGAACATCCCCAGATTTTCATGTGTCTCAAACTGGGTTTGCGCCCAAACCACAATTAAGAGGGAGTTTTCAGTACTGATTTAGAAGGTACTAAGTTAAGAATGAAATCTGTTGTTTCCAAGGCATAACCCCAAAACGATTTGGGTAAGTCAGAATAACGCATCATAGACCTTATCATTTCCAAAAGAGTTATGTTTAATCGCTCTGCGACCCCATTTTGTTGAGGGGTTCTGGGCGCAGTTAACTGGGATATAATCCCTTACTCTGAGAGGTAACCCAAAAATTCATTGCTAAGGTATTCGCCCCCACGATCAGATTGTAGAAACTTGATACTCTTTTCCCTATGCTTTTCTACTTCAGCCTTAAACTCTTTGAACTTATCAAAGACTTCAGACTTATGCCACATTAAGAAAAGGTATCCATACCTCGAGTAATCAATGATAAAAGTAACAAAATACTCGAAACCACCTCTCACTTGAATCGACATTGGACCACATAGATCAGTATGAACGAGTTCTAACACTTCAGTGGTTCTATTCCTCTTAGCCTCAAAGGCTCTCTTAGGCATTTTACCCTCTAAACATGATTCGCATGTTGGAAACGACTCTACTTGAAGTGATTCCAATGAACTGTCACTTACCAACCTTTGAATCCTTTTTTTATTAACATGACCAAGTCTTAGATGCCAAAGAAGTGTTTCGTTCATATTTGAAGAATATTTTCTTTTTCTAGAAATAGTGGATGTGTTATATGACGCATTTTGTATGATTGTGGGTTGTGCACAATTAATAGTATAGAGATTGTTCACTAATATTCTTAAACATATAACTTCATTATTATGAGTAATAATAACATTTTGATTGAATGAAACTAAATATCCATCCAAAAACACTTTAGAAACTGAAATTAAATTCTTTCTAAAACTTGTAACATAAAGAACATTTCTCGAAATTAAAGACTTTTCCATAAAATATAAGTGCACATCTCCCCACTGCAACAACTGCTACTCTTGCATGATTGCCCAAGGTGATGGTGATCTCACTCCCACTATATTGCCTGGTTTGTTGGAACCCCTAAGAATTGAAACAAACATGATCAGTGACTCCCATGTCCACCACCCATAATTGGGAAGAACAGGCCGCTAAACAAGTTTCAATAGCTAGTGCATGAGATTCACCTTGTTTTCCTGACATTTTAGGCGGGGGACAGTCTGCCCTCTAATGTCCTTTCTGACCGCAGTTGAAACACTTTCCCTTCTTTGTTTTCTTCTTAATACCACCTTTAGCGGGGATCTTTTCCTTACTTTTGAGACGGCCTGTTTTTTTACTTTTAGTTTTCTTCTTCTTCTTTCCACCTTTCATTGCAGAAGAGGAAGGTGCACTGCTAGTCATCAAGGCTTGGCTTCTCGGCACCATAAGCATCTCTGCCGCGACCAAAGCTTGCACGAGCACAACCAATGTATATGCTTGACCATTCATGGTATAGTTTAGCTTAAACTGCTCAAAAAGTTTCGCTAGAGCATGGAGTATGATATCGACTTGGGTATCCACATCGAAATTAGCACCAAGAATCTCAAGTTTGTTAAGGTATCCCATCATTTTGAGAACGTGATCCCTTATGGGCATCTCTTCAGTCATTTTCTACGACAACAAATCACGCATGGCCATCTGCCTAGCCGTACGATTCTGGTGAGAGAAGAGTTCATTAGGGTTCATCATAATGTCTACAGCGGTTCCCATGCTCTGGTGTTGGTACTGCAACATATCTGACATCGAAGCCAGAATAGTGCACCTAGCTAGTTCATCGGATTACAACCATTACCTATGAAATTCTCTATCTTCATCACTAGTATCGTTCGTAGGCTTAGCTGGTCTAGGTTCATCAAGTACAAACTTGTCATGTCCTTAGCAGTCAGGACTATCAATAAGTTTATTTTGCAATCTACGTAATCCTTCCCTTCTAATTTGTTTTCTTTGAGTATGTTAAACAGTGGATTAAAGCTTGACATGTTGAACTGAGAATAAAACATACATTCATATTAACATCCAATTATCACAAACATTATCACAAAATTTGATCACATGTGTTATATCAAAATCTCACAAAATAATATATACATGCTTCAGGCAACATCTTAAAATAATTTAATCAAGTCACGTTGAGTGTGAACGTTTACTTGAATACATCTAAGAAGGTTATAAATATAACAGTCACAAACCTTTAATTCACAAATTAATAGGCGGCTTACTCTTTGGCCATATAAAATTAGCAGAGACTTCGTAGGGAAGTAAATTTTATATCTAAGTATTAACCATAACTTAACACATGATTATTACTCAGTTTTGTATAAGTCTTCGTTGGGAAGGTCATATCGCCACTTAAAATAACCCACAATTATCTTACGAAATTTATTCTAGTAAACTCGTTTTTGGCATATCCGTTAGGGAGAAAGACGCATGCCAATGCGTAGCAAAAAGTTTACTTTAATAAATCAGTTATGGAGGCCATTAATTAATTTATTATCCATAATAAATTAAAATTAAAACACTTAGTAATTTTGATCAATGAGATTTTCTAGGTTCCTCATACACAAAGTAAAAAAAAACATAAATTAAACACATATTAGACAATTAAATCCAATCATCATGGTTTAATTTTCCCATTTTGAAACGAGAAACTCAAATGCTCGAAGATCACGTCGTTGCACCCGTCGCGGTCGCACGCTGCATTCGTCGCGCGACCGTGCGGCACCCGTCGTTGTCGCATGCTGCACCCATCGCGGTCGCGTTAGACAAACTATACTCGTCGCTGTCACGTCACTACTTTGTTGCTGTCGCGTTTGGCGCTCGTCACGGTCGCGACCCCTTGGCATAGAGCAGGCTGCAGTTTCCACTGTCTCCGATACTTTTAATCCGTCTTTGTCTTTGATCCATTACAATATATTTACAAAAAAATAAATCTAACATCTAGACTAATCTATAACATAAAAACAAAACTAATCTACTTGTGGATTTTCTCACAAGAAAAATGAATCTGAACGAATTAGATTAAAAAAAAATCTAATCCAACATGAATTAAAAACATACATAAAAAACCACGATAATTGGATTCCTGCAAAATAGATTTGGCAGTAATTCTATCCAATTTCAAATAGACGTAAATTTTGTTGGAATTATATCTATTATAATTATAATACTCTTGTAGAAAGTAATATAATTAATCTCTTTCCCTAGGACCCTTCTTGGTTGTCATAATTTGTATCTTTATTAATTAACCCTAGAGATGGATCTATAAATTTATATAAACCCTAACATCCGCCTATAACACATAGGAGTTAAGGGATTCAACCTGATAGTTGTTTACACAAGAGGTCGATTTCTGATTGAATGATTTCTGACTCCCGTCTTAACCTTCTGGACTGTATAAACCCTAACATGCGCCTATAACACATAGGAGTTAAGGGATTCAACCTGATAGTTGTTTACACAAGAGGTCAATTTCTGATTGAATGATTTCTGACTCCCGTCTTAACCTTCTGGACTGTATCCCCTACTCAATCCTCAACGCCGGATAAACGACGAACTTTGAAGAATTCCAAGTGGGAAGGAACACCTTAAACCGCCGCCGCCTACTCTCTCTTTCTCTCTATTCAGTGATCTTTTTGAATGTTAATTCTTCTTTTTCACAGAATGAGAGACCATGTATTTATAATACATGGTTGAGTGTGGGCCAAGCCTGGTAGTTTAATTCCTTCTAGGATTAGGAATTTAATTCCTTATTAGGAATTTAATTCTCTATTCCTACTTGGACTAGGAGTCTATATGGGTCAGTCCAGGGATCAAATACAAGAAATAAAGATGGGCCTAACTATGAATTAATTCTTCCTTGTTCAGCCCAGAACATAATTAATTCATAAATATTAATTCATTCCACTAGAGAATTAATACTGACTTACCCCTTTATTCCCGAGTTGAGTCGGGGCTTGAATTAGACTTAATTAATCCAGTATTTAAGATATCGAATATCCATTAATTAATTAAAGCCTCTGACATCTTAAATCAATTAATTTCTTATTTGTTCCTTAAGTAGTACCACTCAACCTTATTATCGTACCTGAACTTAATCAACCTGCAGGGTTTAGTACAATAAACCTTTTGAGCTCCTTAAGGGGATATCATCATCCTAAACAGATACGGTTACTTAAATACAAATTATCAATTATTATATGCAAGTTGCTATCACCCAAAATACATAGTATAAAAGTTATATCTTAACTCTTGCCCATAATGAATCAAAGTGACACACAAACAAGCATTCATAACTATAATCTTATTTAGACTTTAGATTATTATAAGTCACCGAGATCTCTAGTTCTTCACTAAGGTCAGGCAGAAGAACATATCTCACTGTGATCCTATCAATACGTAAATAGGTACCAGTATAAGTAAATAGTCAAGACAAGCTATTTCTACTTAATACTGCAGCCTAAACCAACAACTCGTCCTCAAGTTGTCTAAGCTCTGATTTACATTTTATATCTCTTTAAGTTTAACCAATCATATGATCTTTTATGATCTTCAACACACCATATGATCTACTTATTTGCAAGAGATATGGGGACACATACATAGTGAAAATGCAAATATAATCAGATAGGAGATAAACAGTGAATAACTGGAAACATTGTATATAAAAAGTTTTGCTTTCAGTATACAAATCCAACAATCTCCCACTTATACTAAAGTAAACTTTTAGTATACTCGGTGTCTAACTATCTAGCTATTACATTCTCCCACTTATACTGAAAGTTTCCTAAGTGGGTGGCATCAATCGCAGTCCTAGTCCCTGAACATGCTTGTCATAGACTTTCTACGGTAAGCTCTTCGTGAATGGATCAGCTAAATTCTCTGTCGTACAAATCTTCTCTATTCGCACATCTCCTCATTTTACAATTTTTTGTATTATGTGGTACTTTCTCTCTATGTGTTTTGTCGCCTTGTGGGTCCTGGGTTCCTTTGAGTTTGCCACTGCACCTGAGTTGTTACAATAGATTGTGATACTCTAAGGCAAACTAGGTACCATGCCTAGATCCAAGAGGTAATTCCGGAGCCATATTGCTTCCTTAGCAGCCTCTGATGCGGCTACATATTTGGCTTCCATAGTGGAGTCTGCAATGCATCTCTGCTTTGCACTCCTCCATGAAACGGCTCCTCCTCCCAAGGTAAACACATAGCCTGAGGTAGATCTATTCTCATCCCGGTCTGCCTGGAAATCCGAATCCGTATAAACCAAGGGATTTAGACTATCTGCCTGGTAAACTAGCCTGCAATCTCTAGTCCTTTTCAGGTACTTGAGTACATGTTATACCGCAGTCCAATGCGCCTGTCCAGGGTTAGACTGATATCTTGCCACTATGCCTACTGCATAGCAGATATCAGGTCTCGTGCATAGCATTGCATACATAAGACTTCCCACTGCGGAAGCGTAGGGTACCTGTCTCATTTCCTCTTTCTCCTTTGGTGTCTTAGGACACATCTCCTTAGAAAGTGGAACGCCATGTTTGAAAGGTAGAAGTCCTTTCTTGGCGGTTTGCATGCTAAAACGAGCAATCACAGTATCAATGTAGGCCGCTTGAGATAAGCTCAACATCCTTTTCTTGCGATCCCTTATAACTTTGATCCCAAGGATGTAAGCTGCCTCTCCTAAGTCCTTCATCTGAAACTGTTTGGATAACCATCTCTTTATGTCTGATAATTCCTCCACATTGTTAACAACTAGGAGAATATCATCTACATAAAGTGCAAGAAATACTTTATCTCCGTTGACATCTATGCGATACACACAACTTTCGTTTTCACTTTCAGTAAATCCATAGGATTTAATCACCTCGTCAAAACGTAAGTTCCATGACCTAGAAGCTTGCTTGAGTCCATAAATGGACTTCTTGAGCTTCCAGAGCAGATGCTCTTCGCCTTGCCTCACATAACCTTCTGGTTGCTGCATATAGATGTCCCTACCTTCTTCAAGGTAACCGTTTAAGAAAGCGGTCTTGACATCCATTTGCCAAACCTCAAGATCTAAATGAGCTGCTATGGTGAGAAGGATCCGAATGGACTTGAGCATGGCTACTGGCGAAAAGGTTTCGTCATAATCTTTACCCTCCACCTGGGTATACCCTTTTGCCACTAGCATGGCCTTAAAGGCTGTAACCTCTCCATCCCCTCCTCTCTTTCTCTTGTATACCCACTTACTGCCTATAGCTTTACAGCCATCTGGCAGTTCAGTTTTCTCGTATACATCCATAGCAGTTATGGACTCATATTCTGAATCCATAGCACGACGCTATTCTTTCGCATCTTCGTCATTTGCTGCCTCGGCATAAGTCCAGGGATCGAGATCGGCATGTCCGTCTCCTGGGATCAAATCCGAAGATTCTCCCACAAACATGAACCGATCAGGCTGACGAACAACCCTCCCACTATGTCGAGGCTATGTAGGCATTATGTCAACGGGTTGTGCAGTACTTGGTATTATTGCCTCTTGCACTTGTGGCTGTGGAATTGGAATCGTACTGACATTCCCTTCGAGTTTTTGAAGGATAATATCAGTTCTGGACTTGTGATTAATCATGTAGTCCTCTTCTAAGAATCGGGCGTTAGTGCTAATAACGACCTTTTGATCCTTAGGACTATAGAAATAACACCTTTCGTTCCTTTTGGATACCCTATAAACATTCTTATCTCAGACCTAGATTCCAACTTACCAGCATCCTTGTTCAGCACGTGTGCTGGACTACCCCAAATCCTTATATGGTTCAAGCTAGGCTTGCGCCTTGACCATAACTCGACAGGGGTCTTGGGTACCGATTTGGATGGTACTAGGTTTTTTTTTAACAGATAAGAAGCTGTTTCTAAGGCATATCCCTAGAACGAAATGGGCAAAGATGCATAAATAAAAACTAAGCACAACAAATAAAGCATGCTCGGAGAATTTAAATATGCTAATATACGAGAAGGTCCTAGCATGATAGTCTAAGCGTAATTAATAAATCACGTAGACATAATAAACATGATAATAAATATCTTCATCCATTGAGCAATAAAGAAACGATAAAGATAAATAAAAATCATTCTTCGTGGCTCAACATGGAAAAATTAAATCCTAAACTATTACAATAATTTAGGGAATACAAATCTTCAAGTCTCTTGGGCCTTCACGTCGGGCCTCGCATACTCGGATACGGACCGGGCTAAAACGAAAAACACACTGGGCTAGTATATAGGCTGCATGGGCCAATGGGCTGTTGGGCCGAAACCTTAGCCCACGCCCACGCCACGGCCGAGGGTGCCGAGCCGTCTAGAGCCGTCGGGGCCTGCTGGGCCAAAACCCAGCGCCTCGCTCGTGCTCAGGCCCATGCATGGCAACGATCTGCTAGGGTTTGCAAACCCTAGCCGCCGCCGCCCCTCCAACAACAATCTGTCGGCCGCCGGGGCCAGCTACTGCTGGGTTCTTCGCGTTTTTCGTGTTCTTCGTCTTCGTTCTTCGACTTTTACAGATATTTCAGCAAAATACAAGTAAAAACGAACCTATTCTAACCACGGATTTTCTCGAGGTAAAAACTACCCAACTATAACAAACATGACGTAGAACGAGCCACGAAGAACAACAAAAGTTAAACATACACAGCGCACATTTATAATCAATAAACAAATTATATCTGACAGAGCCAAGAAGACAGACCTAGCTCTGATACCAGTTGTTGGTGATTTTCGAAAATTAAATTCAAAACTACAGAGCCCGAAACAGTGGCTTTGATACCAGTTGTTGGGGAATCGGGGATTGTGTCAAGTATCTGTTCGGGATGTAATTTGAATTTCTACTTTTAATAATCAAACAACAATGATATGAACGATCAAATCATATAATTCATGTATTGAATCGAAGTAATCATACAATAGGCCCTAAACATGCGGAACTAAGGGATTATAGTATTTTACCTTTGAATCGGAGAGACACCGTTGAGAAGAATTGGTACACGTGTTCGTGCACACACTTTAGGATGCTATAAGTGTCATTTTGGTGTTGTTTTTGTGCAATTTCACGTGTACTTTGTGCATATTATTCTCATTGGAATAAATAATGCGTTTGGTTCATTTTTGTGTTAAAAAAGGTGCAAAGGGATCGAAAAAGAGCAACAAACGATAGCGGAGTTGGTGGATCAATCAAGGCAACAAAGAACAGTGCTAAAGGATGATCTCGACCGAGACAGGATGCAAATCTCGGTCGAGATGACTTCCTAGGGAAATCCTGAAGTTTTGAGAAGCTGAAGATCTCGGTTGAGACAGGCATTGCATCTCGGCGGAGATGACCCTCCAGGGAAAGCCAATATCGGCCGAGATAAGCCAAACCCTAAAAAGCCCTGAAATCCTCTTTCTCACGTCTCGGTCGAGACACATTTGCATCTCGGCCGAGATCAGCCCTCGATTCACCAGCAAAAAAATCCCTTTTCACATCTCGGCCGAGATGCAAGTGTGTCTCGGCCGAGACATGAACTCTGTTTTAAAATTGTGAATGAGATTTTGCCTAAAACTGAAGTGACAACTCTTCCCATATATATATAAGTTCCATTTCGAATTTAACCTATCTTTGGACATCCAATAACATATTTTCCAACCTCCATCATCCTCAAGGGCTACATTGGGAAGAAGATTGAAGGTCTTTCATTCCTCAACCCAAGTTTTTGGTTTATTCTATAATTTTATCATGTCTTATTGTATTTCTTTCTATTTGCTGATTGTATTAGGTGTAATGGGTGGCTCGCACCCTTATTTCAGCCCTTGATCATTAGTTGAACCTTGAATTGAGAATGTTTATGTAATTTCTACGGTTGTTAACCGATTGGATTATATTTTTGGAATGTTCTATGTTATTTGGGATTGTTGATTCACACTTATGAATTGAATTGTGGTTTGATCGCCCATTTGGATATTTGTTAGTGTGTTGCTAGAATTGGGTTTATAATCCGTAATTGTTATAAATCCGATTTCCGTGTAGCAAATAATAGATTTATTTTATTGGGGATAACATAGAGTTCGACCACTAAAACTGAACTTACGAGTTTTATGTCGAATCTACCCTGTTATCTTGATTTTTAATGCACTTAACTATTGATTCTTAAAGAGTTTGTTTTAGGATTTGATAAGTTGAGTAGGATTAATTAAAAAGCTTATTTTGATTAATTATACTCAAGAGACAACAAGATTGATAGAGCTTATTATGAATCTTGGAGTAGGAGTTCTAAGGCTAACCAATTGGGTAATGACATTAATTACATAGATTGTTCGAAACAAGGGGATACTTGATCAAGGGTTGAATATTTTAATCATACTTTAAAAACCCAAAAAACAATCTACTTATCTTGTCATCTTTTGTTAATTGAGTCTTAAGTTTATTTTATCATAATTTAATAGTTGTTCTTGGTAATCATTGGTAGCTTATAGTTTGAAAATAAAAACCCCCCCTTTTATTGCTTTCGTTATTTGTTCCTTCTTTTATTTGAATTTTACAATTGCTTAATCTATCGAAATAACACTAGACTGCCGTTCTTCGTGGGATCGACCCTTACGTACCGCTCTACTATTTAGAGTTGTAGGCTAAGGTTTAGTAAATATTCATATATATATATATACACACAATATATATACAATTTAATTTGGTACGTCCGATGATTCGTACCAAGAATCAATCTTTCAACCCAAAGATCTTCTTGAGTATTCCCTACGTCCAAGCTCACCAATTCGGTGGGAAATCAAAGGACTTTTTAACTCTCAAGGAAATGATTAATTTTCTAGAAAAACACCCACTCACTTATGCATCTCTTATGATATATGGGGACCAAGATAGGGGCCGAAATCTGCCCCTTTTAGGTTAGGAAATCCTCTCCTACTTGGGAGAGGAAAATATGGATAAATCCTAACCCCCTTAGGAATTAGATTCTTCCATATCTTTTCTTTCCTTATCTCCTACTTCTAGTTAATCCTTATCCTTTTAGTTAATTAACTTCTATTGGGCTACTCAAGGGGTCTTTAAGAGGAATAGGATTGGGTCTCCCAATGGGCCTAGATATCCATATTGAACTATTTATTCTAACCCATTAATATTAATTCATTCCACTATAGAATTAATATTGAACTACCCATCCTAATCCATATTACGAAATATGGCTCCCGATTATTTTTCCCGTGTTTAAGATTCAATGTCCATTAATTAATTTAAGCTACTGAATGCTTTAATTAATTAATATCTTTTATTCCTTGAGAACAAACAGCTCAACATTATTATCATACCGGAAGTTAATCCACTGTACAGTTTTGACATGATAAACATTCTGAGCCCATCAAGGGGACATAATCAACTTGTTTTACCAAGACACGATTTTCTGTATTAATTTAGCAATCTTTCATATAATTAATAATATTGCCCAAAGTATAGAGTATAGAGTCCCAATGACTCTTTACCCATAGTAAATCAAAGCAATATTAATTAATTATATACAATCTCAATTAAGTGATAGAAACTAAGAAAACAATTACCAAGAGAGCTAATTTTTCCTTCAAGTTAGTCTAGAAAAAATATCTCGTTGTTGGTCCAATTCAGTGCAACAAATGCACTAGTGTAATCTCTTGGTCAAGACAAAACCAACCTGAGCCTGACACATTAACTTATACCAATGGATTGTTTAAGTCCATCTAAGCTGTGAATCTTTATACTTATTAAGGGGAACCGACAATGTGATCTTCAGTGATCTACTACACACCACCTTGTCTACAATGTAAAGTATTAAAAATTATGCAATAAATATATATAACATTCATAATATTTAAAGCAAACAATGATAATTTATTCTCATTCGATAAAGTGCAAGAAACAATTTATATACAAATCAACACTTAAAAGCACACTTTACAGTATAACTCTAACACAGGAGGCTTTGATTTAGTGTTGCTAGTACTGTTGTTTACTCCACGAAGGCATGATTCCGTTTTAGCGAGGTAATATTATTGCTTGTTTTCCGAAAAGATTTTTCAGTAAGAAATTTACTGATGGTAGTGAAGTTTTACATAGATTTTCAAGTATGCCATGAATGATTGGAGTGGTTTTTCGAATTAGCGGTAATTAGGAAATCATTAAAATAATGGCATTGATGTTGGTTGTTCCATTGACAGATCTTTAATTTCCTTTGTTTAGCATGAATGATGATCAAAAATTATGTGGCTGAAGTGGATGCTAGTATTATTCCATTGCACGGGTTTATACCGAGTCTATTTTGCTATCAAGTTTCTCAATCATACACACTCTATGGTAGATCTCATATCTATTACTAAGGAAATATTTGAGTTGTTTTTGTTTTTTTTCTTTTACATGAAAAAATCAAATATGCTTGAATGAACTTTGAAACATTTTATAAGGAGCAATACATCTGACCAAGCAAAATTGAACATTACAGAGTTGAAAGAACATTCGATTTCTTGCATTTGAAGATTTTGAATCTAGTTAAAATCCAGAAAATTATTATTTTAGCATCATTATAGGAAAATATGTACATCAAGACTCTCACCAAAATTAGATTAGGAGGAAAATAATGGAAAATTAGAAGGTAGGTGACACATCACTGTATCTTCTACAATGTGTGAGAATTGATTGTTCAGACCTAAACTGCTGATACGCAATAAGTTAGTAAATCAGAGTAGCAAATAGCCACTGAAGCTTTTATGATTTTTTTTAAACATCTATAATAATAATTTATGTTTTCTAAAATTAATTGGAACCAACTACCTAAAATTTGATTAAAATTTCTTTCAATCCAATTGAAGTTTATAACAAAAAAATCATAAGCAAAAATTGCCCTTGTATAATACAATTGCAAGTTGCTCCCTTTGTTTCAATATTCATAGTAACATGGCTCCATTTCGGTTTGATAAACACTACGCCAATGCATAGTGCATTGCATGTAGGCCACATATTACCTAGAGGTGACAAGATCGGTCTGACTTGATGAGCTGGCCCAGTCGGTCCGATATTTTAGATGGGCCGGATCATAGAAATCTAGGCCCGAATTAATATTTTGCCCCACCCAATCTAATGGGCCAAAAACTCGATGTGTCGCGGATCAACCCGATAATCTTAGTATATTATTAGGGAATAGGTCGGACCTAGCTGACTAATTTTGGGCAAGATAAAATTTTAGCCCGACCACATGGCCCGAGAAATGCCACTGGCCAACTAGAAGAGATGTGTAACACTCAAAGTATTTCAGAAAGACAACTAACTCCACTCACCATTTTTAAGATTAAAATGTTAAGATACATAGGCATTCACCTTTTCATCACTCTTGTAGTATGAGGTGTAAATTTGTCTAAATTAGATAAGATTATTTCGTATCACATCTCATTAGGCCTGCAAACCTGTTTTGTAATTTTTATTCTTTCGTTGAGAGTTGGCATTGACTGCTTCTCAAAGTAGCTCTGTTTCGTTTGTGACCTCAGTCTCATGATATCATCTAATTCCATGTCTAACTCAGAACCAACCATTTTGTTTCAGTCATTGATGCTCCGCAAAAATAGCCATCAACGTCCTCTGATGCTCTGTTATGCACCAACCTTCCACATCTGTTAATATAACCCCATCTCAAAACTACAACTTAGCATCACCTTTAGTTTTCATTCTCTTGAAATGCATATTTCTCTTTTGAGCTTCTTTTCCTCCCACACTTTCTCTTGAGTGTCAAACTCTCCTTTTAAATATGTAGGATTTCCAAATAAAGCCCACCAATAGATCGGTTAGAAAGGTGCATTTGACACTCAAAGTACTTTCACCACCCACCACCACCACCTTCTCATCTACACACCAACGTCGACAAGCTGGTCAACGTGCTAGGTCATAGTACTTTAGCTACCTTTTTTATGGAAGTAGGTAACTAGGCCAAGGTTGACTTTTCTTGTGACGAGGATGAAGGGGGAGGTGGGGTCCAAGACGAGGGAGGGCAAAACTCTGTAGAACAACGCCAACTTTGACGCCGTGACCAAGGACATATCCACCCAAGGTCAAGGTAAAAAATCTTTGAGAACTGTGAAGAAACTAGTGAGTAAGTGTAGGATAAAATTTAATACATGACAACTACTTGTATTTCCGCCCATGAAGAATTTAGGGTCTTTCTCATTTCGGACTTCCAAAGGGATCTAAGCTTTGCACTCATGTAGTGTGTTTGTGACCTGGACAAAACCATATAGGAAACCTCTTCCAATTGTAATTGTAGAATCAGTTTGAATATCATCAAAGAGTTTAAACATATGCAATTTCGGTGCAGGAATGCAGAACTGGGCTTGGGAGTGACAACCCAGGTTGGATCAGAAAACAAAAGGCTCATTAATGATTGAACCGACAGTTGGGATTTGAATTTCTATTACAAGTCTTGAACAACGATTTTAGCTAGAATAACAGGGTGCAACTTTTCTCAACTGATTTTGATCCGTTTCATTGCGTTCAAAGCGTCATTTTTATATATTTAGATTCGCCTTGATGTGTGAGAGTAGATTTTACAGTTTTCCCTCTGAGATAGATTCTAAGATTGTATAATTACGGAGTTAGGGTTTATCTTCCAAGTTAGGGTTCTATTTGGGTTTTTGATAAATCTTGATTGTATTTTGCAATTGATTGAAGAATCTAGTGAATTGAGGTGCCTGAATCCTCCGTGGACGTAGATCATTTCAATCGAACCATGTAAAGCCTTTGTTCTTGAGTTCGAGTTGTGTTCATTGTGGTTCAACATATTGCATGCGTTTGTTGATTATTCGAGTTAGCTTGATCAATTGCGTTGTCATTCTGAATTCGGTGAAGTGAAACTATCAAGTGGCATCGTCTATGGGAAACTTGGATGGGTGGAATTGCTGCAATGAAGTTAGACGTTGAACGATTTATGGGGAAGAATGATTTTGGTCTATGGAAGATCAAAATGAATGCAGTGTTGATCCAAATTGGATAGGCCATGGCGCTGAAGCAGATGAATGGCCTGAGGCAGATACGCCCATGAACCTGGAAATTGTACAAAAGGCACAAAATGCAATTGTGTTGTGTTTGGGTGACAAACCATTGAGAGAGATTGCAAAGACAAAGAGTGCAATCGAAGCATGGAAGAAGCTAGAGGAGTTATACCAGTCCAAGTCAGTTTCAAAGAAGTTGTTCTTCAAGCAGAAGCTCTTGGGATTCAAAATGACAGAAGCAAAGAATTTGTTTGAACAAATGGATGAGTTTAACAGGTTAGTAGATGATCTTGAAGATCTTGGAGTCAAACTGGAGGATGATGACAAAGCTTTAAAGCTGCTAAACTCACTCCCAAGATCGTTTGAAAACTTCAAGGATGCTCTATTTTTTGGATGACAAGACAAACTAGATCTGGATACCATTTAGACCTATTTGAAGACTAACATCCTTCAATTAAAAGGAGAAAGGAAATCCCAGTCTTCTGGAAAAGATCTCAATGTAAATTTCAAGAAGAATAATATGAAAAAGAAATTCCAGGGAAATAAGTCAGGGGATCAAAAGGCAGTAGAAGAAGGAGGCAAGAAAGGCACTGAATGGATAGAGAAAAGAAAATGTTATAACTGCAAACAAACATGTCATTTGAAGAAGAATTGCCCCGAGAGAAAACAGAAATCTGATGCCAAAGAAGCTGATGTAGATGTAGCTGTAGCAGAGGAGGGGTATAACAGTGCTAAGGTATTGATCATTTCTGATGGGAAAATGAGTGATGAAAGGGTATTGGACTCAAGGTGCTCATTCCACATGTGTCCACATGAGTCTTGGTTTCAAGATTTGAAGAATATTATGGAGGATCAATTCTACTAGGGAACTACCACACCTGTAAAGTGCAAGGCATTGGATCTCTAAGGATCCTGATGTTTGATGGAGTGGAAAGAGTCATCTCAAAAGTGAGGTATGTACAAGCTCTTACAAGAAATCTTATCTCACTTGGTTCACTTAATGCATCAGGCTGTGAATTCAACACATAAAATGGTCAAATACATGTCACTAAAGCTGAGAAAATTGTAATGAAAGGAAAGAAAGAAAATGGCTTATATATCTTGATTGAAAATCCAGCAACTGGTACAACAGACAATATAATGAACTCATCAGAGGCAGAATTATGGCATAAGAGATCAGGCCATATTGGTGAAAAGGGAATGAATGAACTTTTCAAAGAAAGGAGTATTTGGAAATAATAATAATGTGAAACTAGATTTCTGTCAACATTGTGTACTTGGAAAGGCAAAGAAGCAACCTTATGGCAAGGGAGTGAATAATACACAAGAACCCCTGGATTATGTACATTCAGACATTTGGGGTCCTAACCTTCCAGAACTGAAACTCATGGAGGTGGAAAATACTTCATGACAATCATTGATGATTATTCATCTTGAAACAGAAGAGGAAGCTTTTGTGAAGTTTAAGGAATGGTTAGCTGAAACAGAAAATAAGAAATGGAAGAAGCTCAAGCATTTAAGGACAAATAATGGACTAGAGTATCTATCAGAAGAATTTAATCAGTTCTGCAAGGAAAGGGTATCACTAGGCACAAGACAATCCCACTAAACCCTCAACAAAATGAATTAGCTGAGAGGATGAATAGGACATTGTTGGAAAGAGTAAGATGTATGCTAGTAGATGCAAAGCTACCTAAATCTTTCTGGGGAGAAGTTGTAAGTATAGCTTGTTATCTAATAAAAAATCACCCTCATCAGTTATTCAGTTCAAAACTCCTGATGAAGTTTGGTATGGAAAGCTCTCAAATTACATTGATCTCAGAGTATTTGGCTGTCAAGCATTTGCACATCTGAGACAGGACAAGCTGGATCCTAGAGCTATTAAGTGCATCTTTATAAGATATCCAAAGGGAGTAAAGGGATATAGGTTGTGGTATTTAGAGAGTGGTCATCAGAGGGTGATAGTGAGCAGGGATGTGACATTTAATGAACTTGTCATGGGGTATAAGCACACTTGAAATACTATTGAATTGGATGGTGATCTCTCAACAGATACTACTTCTGTTGAGGTGGAGATCACTGGAAGTAAAATCTTAGCAATTTAATTCTGAACCTCAGGATTTTGAAGATAATAATCATCATCAGAAGAAGAATAACTTTAAGAAAGATAGAAACTGAGAAATTATAATCTTGCAAGAGATAGAGTAAGGAGAAATTATCCATCCACCAAGTAGATTTGGACAGGCTGATATGGTATCTTATGCATTATCAGTTGTAGAGAATCTTGAGCATCAAGAACCAAATAACTACACTGATGCTGTGTCTCGAAATGAGTGTGATCAGTGGATAGCTGCCATGATAAAGGAAATTCAGCCACTTGAGAGGAATAAAACCTGGGTTTTGGTGGAGAAACCAAAGAATCAAAAGATAGTCAGCTCAAAGTGGATTTCAAGAAGAAAGTTGAAGTGGTTGGAGCTGAAAAGATCAGATATAAAGCCAGGCTAGTAGTAAGGGGTTTCACTCAGAGGGAAGGGATATACTTTAATGAAGTTTTCTCTCCAGTTGTGAAACACTGCTCAATTAGGTTATTACTTGCAAAAGTGGCACAAGAGGATATGGAATTACAACAGTTAGATGTAAAAACTGCTTTTCTACATGGTGATCTAGCTGAGAATATCTTCATGCAGCAACTAGAAGGTTTATGCTGCCTGGAAATGAGAACAAGGTGTGTCATTTGAGAAAGACTCTGTATGGTTTAAAGTAGAGCCCAAGGCAATGGAACAAAAGATTTAATCAGTTCATGTTAAGTGCTGGATTTGACAGAAGTCAGTAATTGTATGTATCTTCAAAGGCAAGGTAAGGAGGTTTTAACCTACTTACTATTGTATGTAGAGGATATGCTTATTGAAAGCAAAAGCAAGATGAGGATAGATCATTTGAAGGCAAAACTGAACTTAGAGTTCGAAATGAAGGATCTAGGAAGTGTAAAGAAAATTCTTGGAATGGACATCATAAGGGATAGATCTGCTAAGACGTTGTGTTTATCTCAGAGGGATTATCTCAAGAAAGTACTAGGGAGATTTAATATACATGAATCTAGAAACGTGATAACACCAGTTGGACTGTAGTTTAAGCTGACAAAGGAGCAGTGTCCTAAAACTGAATCTGACATAAAGTATATGCAGTGAATTTCTTATTCGAGTGAATCTGCCTGAGCGAAACCGACGCGGCCGCGTCACAAGGCCAACACGTTAATTATGCATGTACTTAAGGTCGATTTAGGATCATATTTTATATCATTTACGTGCATATCTGACCGGAATTTATTTATATTAATAATATTTGGGTCATTTGACGTGTTTCGACTTGTTTTGAAGTTAATTAGGTATTTTTATTCCATTTGGATGAAGTTCGAAGAAGAAACAAGTCAAATAGGGTTAAAACGGATGAAAAGGGAGTTAAAGGAGTCAAAGGGCCAACTGATAACAAGTATATTAACGTAGACAAATAAGTCGCTATGTTTTTAAATATAATAGGACATCATAAGAAGAACTGCATAGTCAAATTTGATTTCATAAGATTCGGGCAGACTGTGTCACACTACATTTACTTGGTCTTGAAAGCTCTTCTCAAACTGCATCCTTAGCTTCTGGTTAATCCTACTCCGGTCCCTGACAACTGCACCATTCCTAGATGGAAAATGTTCAAGGTAACGCTTCTAAAAAAACTTCAGTTAACTAGTTTGGGTGAAAATTAATATGCAAATAGCGTCGACAATGTGAAAATTACACGTATTTTGAGATAAATAGGGATGCCTCGGAGCATTAGATAGTACCTACCTTCCCCTCCACATCCTTAAAGGTGATAACCTTCGATATAGGACACATAAGGGAGAGATTTGTACTAACGTACTGGCTATGTGTGATTAGGATATGTGGTTTACCTATGTACTCTCGGGTTGGGAAATGTTAGCTACAAATGCTAGAATATTGAGGAATGCGGTCAACAAGCCCTACAAGTTGAAATTCCAAAGGGTAAATAATAAAACTTAATTGAATTGTGGGCTCCATCTACATAGATAATCTTTCTCTACATAGCAATGACTATTTTCAATGTAACACTTCTCCTCAATCTATAACCCGAACCAGAATTGCGGCCAAGTTTAGGAACGTGAAATTTTAGGGCTCGTAGAAGACGCTGATTGTATACACACAAGAATTGCTCCTTCTCTATTTTGAGAACCCTCTATGGATGGATACTAATATATGATAAGGGCATAGTTGTACAACCACTTTACTTATATCCTCTAATCTAGTTTTTTATATTGGCTACCAAATAACTGACAATGGATAGCCTTAGGACGCAATATACCATACCAAACTTAAGATATGATATATTATACAACATATAATTGTTAAACTATCGCATGATAGTTACTACCTCTTATCTTATATTGGCTCCCAAATGAGCCCTTAATTTATAAGCCCCTAATCCACATGTGAAAAATCATTTTATCAAAAAAATTAGTATTTTATCGAGAATTAATTTAGTAAGGTTTTATGTCCTAATATTATCTTTTAATAGACGAATTACAAATGTTGTTATTAGAGTAAATTCTTATATTGTCAATGAGTCACAAAGTAAACATGGAATGGGACTATTTTTTAGACTAGGACTAATGGAATACTAAAATGTACATATTGGCCTATTTCTAGAGAATATGTTGAAATCCAACTAAATCCTACCAAATAGTCCTATACCATGAATTAGGACATCGGTCGTTGACGTAAATCGACTATCAGATTGTACTTCCTACTTTGTATAAAATTTACTAGAGTACAAGTAAAATAATTTATTCTCATGAAACGAATTCTTAAATCTTTTAATAAATGAACCTCCAAATAAAATTTATGCCTCCGTCACTACTGATAATAAGCAGAGATAATGAGTCAGTATTGTGGGCGATGTTTGATCGAGCTCGGTTGGCCTTTATAGCCGATAGTTCATGATATGCAACAAAAACTTGGAAAAATAGGAACCTCAAATAAAAGTGAAATTGGTTTATTGACTTTGTATGTATTTGAAGGGGAAATTCAGTTAGAAGGTTGAATTTTAGCAAATAATTTAATTAATAATCTGAATTTTTAGTGTTTTTTTACTTGAGGGTTTAAATTTTATATTTTAACTTTTTTAAAAAAAGATATTCAATATGAAGAACGTTCAGTACGATATATAAAAAAATTCAATATACTCTGAACTGAAAATTCCGATCTATTCTTTTTGTGTATCGATAAAATGTGTACTATTTAGGGACCATGAAATTTCCCGACACACTGCTCATTAAATAATGAAAGGTACGATATTAAAATACTAAAGACCCTTACTAATGACAAATAACTCATTGATTCAACAACAAAATTATAAATTTGCGAACCAATTTGTCGAGCCCTCTCTTAAGTCTCTCCTGTCTCTCTTCATCACCTTCGGCCTTTACCTGCCACGCTAGAGTTAGGCAATAGATTATATCTTAGATTGGTCGGAGCATAAAAATGTAGGCTCGAAATATTATTTTGATAGGTCAAAAGTCCGACAAGATCCGAGCCGATTCGATAATCTTGGAATATTATATGGGAATACTTCGAATCGGACCGACTAATTTCAGGCCCGACCAAATTTTGGCCCGGCCCCCAATATGGCGTCGGCCCGATCGAATCAGGCCGCCTGAATTACCACTCGAGCCATCGCCATTTCTCAAACTTCTTCTGAATTGAGAATCTATTTTTAAATACAGTAAATTCGCCATTGAATTGAGAATCTATTTTTAAATACAGTAAATTTTGTGTGTGACGGTCTCACGTGTGACGGAATACACTTCTACAAAAAAAAAAAATTATACTTTCACAGATAAGATATTAATACTTTTGCTAAAAAAAATGATATTTCTTTTCCATACAACATCACACGACGTGACTGTCTCACACAATTTTTTGTGCTTTAAATATAAGTGTGCAGTAGTAAGAAATTTTTAGTCAAATAAAAAATTATTTTCTATTTTCTAAGACGTAAATTAAAAATAAAATTTAATTTTTGGTTTTTAATTGAAAAAATTAAAATTCAGAGAAACTCAAAAATTTAGGCCCTACATTTTGTAGAATTAAAATGATGATGCAATTTCCAGTTCTCGATTAAACTGGCTGGCCAACTGATTCAAATTAACGGGTCCACCCGCCGGATGTTTAACGGGTCCACTCACCATGATCAATGAACAGGCTCAAATTAACCAACTTCAAGCCATCACCGCCACCGCCCACTACGAATTCTCTCAATGCCACCATCGGCCGCCTCTCCGCCCAAGGCTTCCACCGGGAAGTCGTTCTCACCTTCACCAACATGCTCGGCTATCCCCACACTAGTCCTGACGCCTTTACTTACCCTTCTCTCCTCAAGGCTTGCACGTCGCTTGGTCTCTTTTCTCTCGGCCTTTCTCTCCACCAACAGATTACTGTTAATGGCTTCTCCACCGACCCCTATATTTCCTCCTCCTTGATCAATTTCTATGCTAAATCCAACAGCATTGGCTATGCGCGAAAGGTGTTCGACATGATGCCTCACAGAAATATCGTCCCCTGGACCGCCATTATTTGGTGTTATTCACACGCCGGTGACATCAGAAACGCATTTCTTTTGTATAACTCTATGCAACATGAAGGGATCCTACCTAGTGCAGTCACCATTTTGAATATGCTCTCTGGGGTTTCAGAGAGTCAACATGTTGATGTTTTGCACGCTTACGTTGTTAAAAGTGGTTATGTAAGTGAGATAGCTCTGATGAATTGCTTAATGAGCGTATACGCCAAGTGTGGAAGGGTAAAAGATGCTAGAGAGTTGTTTGAATTGCTGGATCAGAAAGATATTGTTTCTTGGAATAGTTTGGTTAATGCCTATTCTATGCAAGGGAATCTTACTGAAGTTCTAAATCTCTTCTTCACCATGAGAAAGAATAACTTAGAACCTGATCAGCAGACTTTCGGGTCGTTGGTCACAGCCATAGCAAAAGAGGGTAGTTTTGAAGTGGGAAGAATTGCACATGGGCAGATTATAACTTCTGGATTTGAGTTAGAAAAACACGTGGGGACATCTCTCTTAGCGTTTTACTTAAGATGCAGGAAGTTGGGTGATGCATTTCGAATTTTTGGGAGGGCAGAAGATATAGATTTGGTATTTTGGACAACCATGATATCTGGACTGGTACAGAATGATTCTGCCGACGAGGCATTGAGAGTGTTTCAAAAAATGTTGCTTTCAAGAGCATTGCCGTCTTCGACAACCATGGCTTGTGTTCTTGCAGCCTGCGCACAACTTGGTTCCATTGAACATGGAAAATCGATACACTGCTACATTTTAAGGCAACGAATAATTCTGGATATTCCTATACAAAATTCTCTTGTTAGTTTGTATGCGAAATGTGGTCTTTTAGAGCAGAGCTTTACGGTTTTTAGCATGATGTCGAAAAGAGATGTTGTGTCCTGGAACGCCATAGTTGCTGGGTATGGGCAAAATGGACATTTAAGTAAGGCCTTGTGTCTATTTCATGAGATGAGGTTAGCTGACGAGAAACCTGATTTTATAACTGTAGTTTCCCTTCTCCAAGCATGTGCTTCGATTGGGGCCTACCACCAGGGGAAATGGATTCATAACTATGTTATTAGAAGCTGTCTAGGCCCAAACATTAGAATCGGTACAGCTTTGGTTGATATGTATGCTAAATGTGGTGATCTAGATTCTTCTAGAAAGTGCTTTGATGGAATGCCAGAACATGACAGTGTTTCTTGGAGTGCTATTATTGCAGGATACGGTAGTCATGGGAAAGGAGATGCTGCTTTGGGAATGTACTCAGAGTTTCTGCAGAGTGGCCTTCCACCTAATGACGTCATTTTCTTATCCGTACTCTATGCCTGTAGTCATAACGGGCTTGTTGATAGTGGTATTTCCTTGTTCGAGTCCATGGTACACGAACATAAGATTGAACCGAAGATTGAGCACCTTGCATGCGTTGTTGATCTTTTATGCCGAGCTAAGAGGGTGCGAGATGCATACTACTTTTACAGGAAGATGTTTGCAGAACCAATGATCGATGTTTTAGGTATACTGCTTGATGCTTGCCGAAATAATGGGGAGGAAGAGCTTGGGTGTGTGATAGCCAAGGAAATTTCTGAACTGGGGCCCGCAGAAGGTGGTCGGTATGTGCAGATTGCACATAGCTTTGCTTCAATGGCAAGATGGGATGGAGTGGGAGAAGCTTGGGCTCAAATGAGATCACGGGGGTTAAGGAAGCTTCCGGGTTGGAGTTTTATCGAAATGCACGGTGAAATTACCCCCTTTTTCATGAGCCATTGTGACCATCCTCAGTATGAGAGCATTATCTTGGTATTGAGAAATCTAACTGAGAAAACAAAGAAACTGGCTTTAAGTTTGGAAAAGCAAGATGTATGCTTTGATTATGATGAGATATGATCAAGACTATTAAACTTAATGTATCTGCCTTTTATGTTGCATCCTCACTCATTTTCGGGACTGGATTCGATGTTAATCAGGTTAAGATTGGTTTGGAACGAGGCTTCAAACAGCACGTGGGAGCCGTCACTAAGAATATGTTTACATCACCAAAAACATGTACGCGCTGTTGAGTTTCAGCGGGATGCAACTATAGGAAATGTTGATTCTTAAGCTCTTTGTCGATTGATACCTTTTGAGTGTCATAGATTGTTTCTACCGATGAAATGTGGAATGACATTTTCTGATGTGAACGAAAAGCTGCTGGTCCACAACTAGGGATTTGAGATCACTTGTTACGTTAGTATGTTATATCATGTGTTTAATAATGTTTGTACCACTAATGAATATGGGATCGTGTATTAGAGAATGGACCAACGAAGTCCAATTGACTATCTGGGAGCTTGAGTGGGGTTTGTTAACCTTTGGCCAAGACTCGAGCTTTATTTATCAAACATATGATGGTTTACAAGGTTAATTGTATATAATAGAGCCAAAAGGAGCTTGGCAAATATGGATCATAAATTATTAGTTTAATTTATAAACTAGTTTGATGAGCACGCTAACGAACTAATTTTTGAGCTAAGCTGAGTTTAGTTTATTTATTTAACCGATCTGCATGCTTGATTAAACTTTTATTGAATCAACCTCCTGGTTGCCTCTCGAGCAACTTGGTTTGACTATATTCCCAGATGGAACCTCAAACAATATTTATAAACAAAATTCACATAATCCAGATTTTGTGGGAATAGAATGGAATAGTAACTGTATTGGATATGGATCCAATGCCATGGATTAGCACCAAAAACGTCTTTTCGGCCAAAATGATGATTCTGGTTAAATATCATCAATCAAAATGACGCCGTTTTAGAGCCAAAAAAACGTTGTTTTAGACATGTATCCTATAACACGATATGTTGTGTTGCACCCTACATCACGGATCTAGATATAGAGTTTTTCATACCACAAGAAAAATCGATGATGACCGCTCTAAAAGAAGACAAAACTTCGGCAAGTAATAATTTTTGCCCAAGTAGAAGGTTCGAGACTCTATTCCCTATTCCACCCAGCCTGCATTGCGAGTACAATCAACAACCTGACCTCAACATGGCCCGGCTGAGCATAAGCTACACGCACCCTACGCTCTTCTAAAGACCTGCCACGAAAACTTAATTATTGACATATAAACAGGGGGGGCCAGGGACCCCCTAATGGTTACAACGCTGTATTTTCAGGCACAGCATCCGGAAGTGATGGCGAGGGCGAGGATCCACCGCTATGTTTGCTGGCAGCTGGCGTATTTCTTCTGGAGTGTCGTTTTGTAGGTACTAGCACACTATCCTCTAATTTCCGGTTAATTTCTTCGTCCTCATCCTGATCATCGTCATTTTTGAATATCGGATGGATATAAGCATTTTGAAGATAGCTTTTCAAGTTGAGGTTCGGTTCTCTTGCACGTTCCAGCGTGTCTTTCATCATGGCTTCCTGGAGCCGCGCAACACAGTATGGAACGAATGATGAGAATTTTTGGAAAAACCAATAAAACTAAAAATTTCTCAACCTCTACGAACCTGTAAAGGGTATCGACGAAAAGCAGGTTCGTAACGGCCCTTGCAGAACATATGGAACCAAACGGTCAACACCAGAAGCACAATGAGCAACGGCGTGGACTGAGCGTTCCCTTTCGTACTCATCAATCCCATTAAAACAAGCTGCGAGAAGACTAACGCTGATACTATACGTCCATGGACATCGGGCCAAAATGAAGCAGCACTTTCGTATTCTTGATTATACACATTTATGATCTGCACAAGGGAAAACAACCAAGAAACTTTGTATAAATCAGCATCTTGGATATAAGAAATAAGATTAAAATGGAGCGCTAGAAAGTGTACCTGATGACGGAAAACCATGTAAGCTAGTGCGAAGAAAACCAATATAAAAGGAAGGAAAACAGGGGTGACCACAGCATAGACAAGGCCTAGAAGAAAATATAATTGTATCTGAGGTTCGCCAGTGTTGAAACCGATGCTTCCAGGGTCCATTGCCTCCTCCCTATCCTTTTCCGTCTTTACTAGGAAGAAATTTTTCAAATAGAAGATTATCAGAGGTTTCAATCGTAAGATCTCCCCGGCCACACCAGCCCATCCATCCACCATTACGTACGTAATGAAGAAAGTAGCTTTCATAGGGATTGCAACTCCGATTGTTCTCGGGATTCTGCAATTGGCAAATCGTATATATGTAACACAATAAAGTAAAAACGTCGGAAGATTGCAAATTCATCCTGCAACTTAAAAGAAGAACGAAAACCACTCTTTTGTCCTTTTGTTTTTACAATTTCGTTCTCTCTTTTTAATTGTTCGAATTTTATATTTTTTTAACTGAAATTCGACGTTCTTGCCGAACAATTTCACGTGTATCAAATTAAAAATTTCCCTTTTCACTGAATCTGCAGTCCACGTCACTAACTATGCTAGAAAAATGATATCTCCCAGTTTGCAGAGGACATATGACTGAGGTGCATGTGCAATTATCTGACGAGAATTTCGAACTTTGGATAAGAGAAAGGACAAAACTCGAGCAATTGAAAATACGAAGGGCAAATATAAAAACAAAAAAGATAAGGGGGACTGGGTTTGGAACTGTCTTATAACTTAGATGACAAGTTTTGCAATTATCCCCTGAAAACATACAAGAACAATAATATATCCACATTTTAACATATTCAAATAAAACAATTTGTAATGTTAAGTAACGTACTCATTAGCAGACTGATGAAGGAAGCTATCGAGCTGTTGAAGTGCAGTTCCTGCTATTACACTGACGAGGAAAACATTGACGAAGTTGAAGATATAATATCGCATGGCGGACCGCCTCTCTAGAGATGATTTTGAGATAAAACCCTCGAATTTGGATATCATCATTAGTATTGTTGGAAGAACTATGAGGAAAATCTTCAGAGCAATCCCAGGTAGAAAACCTTGGATTATAGACTTGATGAAAGGTCTGCAAAAAATAACACAATCCTAATAAACGTACCAATCAACAAGTAACACTTTAGACTATCAATTATCTATCTAATATAATATAATAAATCTTGAACATCATCAGTAAATTCATTTTTCTAATAAAATATCACAATTTTCAAAATACGGGTCCCACCTATTAACTTAAGCACATCTACTCAATCATAAAAAATATATCGTAAGCGACTCCGAAATACTGAAAAGTGGAAAATGAAACTGAAATGAGAATCAAACCTCTCCTATCATTTCCATAAAAAAATGAGCATACTAGGTAGTAACTTCAGTAAACTTGTTATGCATGATGTTTTAGTAAGATCTTTTAATTGGAAAACGTGTATAATATAATGTAAAAAAGCTTGAGGTGCCAAAGAATCAAACCATAAAAGTGAAAAAAAAATATGAAAAAACAATGAAACAGGAGCAGAATACATGAATTTCGAACACTACCACATTGTAAAATCAGATAATTAGATCAAGAGCTCTCAGAGTACTCACACTTCAATTATCGGCTTTAGAAATGGTGCTCGTTTCTCAATATCCTCGATATTTGCTAGAGACTGCACAAAAGTGACGGGGATCACAAAGAAGAACGTAAGGAAGAAGAAAGCGACGGCAGTAACGAGCCTCCTAATTGTCAGAGAAACGTAGGGAATCGCAAGGTTATCCCAATAGACATCACGCGGCTCTGAAGCCCACTCTGTTAACCATAGAGTTGGATTTCTCGATTGTTGCGTTTGCGCACAAACGACAGCACCCCACCTACTTCTGAACGAGACAAATGCTGCTGGCATGATGCACTTAGGATCGGTTTTTACCCTCTCCCTCTCTTCAGCTATCTGCATTTCAGCATGACACTAAGTTAACCAACTTTTTCTTTCCTTTTTTTCTTTCATGATAAACATATTCCTCAACGGAAGGAAAAAAATCAAATTAATTAGGAAAATCGTGCTTAATAAGAAATATACTACTATTATTTAACATATTCGCCGAAAACAACCAAACATTCATCAAAGTTCATAATAGATGCTCCAAAACACCACCCACAAAACACCTAAAATAAATATTTCTTCTAGCTTGTGAAAAGGCGTTTCTTTTCACATTATGTCAAAGGAGTCTATAGATTTAGTTGGATATATTGATCCACATAATAGAGATGCAATCTGTTAACACAAGTTACATCATGCTCTTACAACTTAATACTACACTAATTAAAATACTATACAAAATTTATTTATTATTTTAGAAGATTAATACCAATTGTGAGCTTACGAATAAAGAAAGAATTTAGAACTTGTATTACAACAAAAACACTAAACCTAAACGAACTATGACCCTCAAGACTTAAAGAGAAAAAATAACCCTTGTAATTAAATGTCCACACCACTGAAATTAGAAATGTTATGGGTGATCATAATGAAAAGTGGAATTGAAGTTTATGATAGTCAATATGAAGCTTAAGGGTCATTTAAAATTGGGATAAGGTACAAATAAACCCTCCAACTTTTAGTGCATACTCAAATCAACGCCTGAATTATTTTTTTATCCGATAACACACTTGGTCTTTTGAATTCAGACAAATAAACACCTTTCACTTTTTATTTCCAACAAATAGACACATCCGCCCACATTTAAAGTTAACGTCATGAGTTTCTGTTGATGGCACTATAGGTCCGACTCCATTCATAGTCAAATTGACTTAACTGTTGATGACAACAATGTGGGGCTCACACAGACAACCCCATATCAACAGAAGTTCATAATTTTAACTTAAAATATGGGTGTAGGTGTCTATTTGTTGGATGTCAAGGTATGGCTGAAAAAAACTAATATATTTGCAGAAAAAAACTATTTGCAGAAAAAAATCCCTTGACTAGTCCCTGGAGAAATAACTACCATTGGGAGGGAGTTTTGCAGGAACCTAAATTTAAGAAACAGAGATATAATGAAATTTAATGTGAGATATAACTCTCTCAACATCAATTAACACTATATATCATCTTCTTTCAAACCCGAAGGCTAGTCTATTGTTATACTTACTTCTCTTGACAGCCTCTCAATTTCAGCAGTCTGATAATCGATTGCATCCACTTCTTCTCCCCAAAGACCAAGAAAACCAGTCTGCAAGTTCAAACAAAATTTAGAGTATCGTGAATTACCTCTAAAATTGACCGTTGAAAGAATTTAGAATAACTTGATCAAGGAATCAACTAAAAAGTGCATGGAAAAATACCTTTCTCATTGGTCTTTGTAATTGATTTCTTGCATATTTTAATTGGTAATAGTCGAGCCAATTTTGCTTACTTTTCTTCTCTTTTACCAGTTTCGCGAGTTTGTTGGCATTGATTACAACCTGGAACGTTATACAAATATAAGAACAATAATGCATGAACGGTGATAATGACTCAACTAATTGAAAAACTATTTTCCAAAAAACAAATGTCCAAAACGAAATACTATGGTTCACATAAACTAAGTAATGACTCAACTAATCGAAAAATATAAAGAAGTTATATACTATTCCTGCAAGAGAATAATTTGTTTCTCCAATTACATTGTAGTCTACAATGGTAACATATATTTTCAAGCTTTTTACCAAATTAGTGGTAACGTTTGCACAAGTAGTGTTTCTCTTTCTATTAAAGTAGAATAAAATAAATTTCCTCTTAAATAGTAAAAAAGCAATGTTCATAAGATAAGGAATCATTATTCAGATAAAAAGATATTTTTTGAGTTATTATTTAGTTATGACTTGGAGAAATTTTTTTGAAAAAAGTATACACCAAAGAAATTACGTAGTAGAAAAAGTTAGTTGTCAATAATGATAGGAGGGATGAAAAGTGTGAGGCCCAATTGTTGTTAAAAAGTAATTTTACACCAAGGGAAAAAATGAGAAGAAAAATACAAGAAATTTTACCTGATGAGTAAGATAGTGATCAGAATGGTTGACCAAGAAAAAATGCTCGACGGATTCACTCACTGATTCATCTGGGTCTGGTGGCACATTTCTAACAAGAACCTATGCATTATAAGCAGCATCTAATCATATAGGTGTAAGCGGGAGAGGGAGGGGGCTTAGCCACATAAAATATCCCTTTCAGCTAAATAAACTACTAAAAGTTTTCAAAGGAAATAGGTATGTCAAGATCATCCATTTCTCTCTCTTTCAGAACGGAAACATCAGAAAAGCATACGCACATATTATATATGTTGAGAGGGTGGGAAAGAGAATGAAGCAACCAACAAGAAGGTTATATAAGTTAATGTGGTTGAGTAAGTCCAATAAACAAATCCGTCCAAGTGAGAATTAATGATTTTAGAAGGTTGCACCCTCATTTAATTGCCAAAAAATAAAAAAGTTGTCCCTTTACCAAAAATGACATTTTTTGGGGAGGAGTAATAAATTTTAGAGGTCTTTACCGTGAACTGATCAGGACGACGTCTTTGAGAAGCAAGAAATTGTAAGCGCATCGCTGCTATTGTTGCATACTCTTTTTGTAAAGTATAACAAGTCCAGAAAGTAAAAGCGTATGCCATCACTATATGAGTCCAAAACCTGTATGTTAAAATGCTTATTTGTTACAGGTGGACATAGAAAATGAAATTAAGCATTAAGAAATATTAAAAAAGAAGTTTTTTTATAGTTAAAAAAATCTTGTCAAACTTTTAACTTGAGCTTATAATCCCCCAAGATACAAACAACTTCACTAAGTATATCACAGTTTCAGTCTTAAGGGCTAAGCACCTCAAAACAAGTGGTTATTTTAACAAGGCAGTAAATGGAAAATTTAAAAAACAAAAGAATAAGAATAAATAACTAACCTTGGTGATCCAAACGGTACATTTGAAATGGAAAGCTTGTCAATGTCACTAAACTGCACCTTATCAATCGCTTTGGCTATGGCCAATGTGTTGTTTGTCCAGTTGACTGGCACTAGGATTGCCCATGAAAGCAATGCCACAGGAACAAATATCTTAAGCCTTGATAATCACAATGTGCAGAATCAGCGTGTTTGCAAACACTATAAATCAGCTCAAAATCACTTGTGGAAATAAAACGTGCTTTTCAAGGTGTTCGGAAACTCTATATACAGATTTTCAGAATCAATTAAAATTAACTTTTGAGAAACTGATAATGCCTTCTGCTTCAAACTAATTAAAACTGAATTTAGGCAATTTTGCTAATAAAAAGCCTACTAATAAAGTGAATAGTTAGCAAACACTAAACTTTCTAACTTTGGTCAAAATCACTTACACTCAAACATGACATATTTCTGATTTTCCTACAAAAATCAATTTGAATCACTTTTGAAAAGTACAAAAATTTCATACACCCAAAGAATCAAGTGAATAGTTAGCAAACACTCAACTTTCTAAATTTGGTCAAAATCACTTATACTCAAACATGACACTGTTCTGATTTTCCTACAAAAATCAATTTGAATCACTTTTCAGAAATACAATAATTGCATACACCCTTATATAACCTTAAGCTCGAAAATCTAATTCTCCATACACAATAGACAGACATATGCAATGTATAGCAAAGTACGCAACTATCAATCATAAACTTCATACACTTTACAAAGACTCGTATGCAGAATATATATTGGATAATGAAATGGTAAACCCCCCTTCCACCCTCTAACCAGGAAGTTAATTAATCAATCCACCAAATTAATGCTATGATATACCGTGATCCTATGTATGACACAAGAAAACTATTTGATTCTTAGGATATCAACTTGTACCTAGGTTCTAGCAATTTCCTCACCTTGAAAGTACATCAATTGACAACGTAGAGCTTTTGACAATTCAATGCCAAATGCCACAAAACGAAGGTCAAATGCAAGCGTATACATATCATAGTAAATAATTATGCAAGAGTTATAGCAAAGAATATAAACACTTACTCTATTAAAACAAGAGTTAGAACTCTATAAAAGTCCCCAACTCACTCTATTTTCGAGAAAAACCATATAATCCCAAATTCAGAGATCATACCCCAACAAGTAAATTCGTAAATAGGCGGCTGAATCAAGTCCGGCATGGTCAATGAGCTCAGGTTCTGGCATTCTTAATGCATCTGGAACCCAATTCAAAAACCTAACATATGATCTCCAGTCCAGGTTTACAAACTTGTTTACAAACGAACCTTGATGCATAGGACTGCTTCTCAATCCCTTGAGATACCATTTTGGGAAATATACCCTGTCATTAATTGGCTGGAGACGAAGTATAGCAAACGCAACTAAGAAAGCCACCGCAAATAGAATGTTTATTCCTGCTGCAACTCCTATATCCCCAAATGTCGCCATTTTGAGCCTCTACCGAACTTACTGAACTTCCTGCTACCACAAATGAGATGGAACAACTCATAATTTATACGGTTAAAATGTGAGATCCATTGGCCATGGAGTTTGTAAAATGCAGTAATGCGATAATATAATTGCTGGACTGTGCAAGAATAATCATTCAAGAATAAACTGAAGCAAGGGGATAAACTATTAAAAAGAGAGAAAAAAAAAACACCTTACGAATAAATATCCACCATCTACCGTCCTTCACTTTTACACACACACAAACACAAAAATTTTATTTATACTATACCAACACCTCTCTAATGTTGGAAAGTATCAAAAATAATTTTCTCCATGAAGATGAATCAATGTCCACTGCAATATTTTAGGAATTAAGTTCCAGAACCCTATTTCACATAATCAATAAAATCCAACATTCAGAAAGAAAAAAAAAAAAGTTAATAATAATAAATAGACTTTACCCGCACAGTACATATATTTCAAAAAATCAGTAAGAACCACATCAATAATTTATCATATGCAGTGACAAATGAATAACAGTTACCGATCGCAGAAACATCGACAATATAAAATCAGTAAGCGCATTGTAGCAGAAATCAGAATTACAGTTAAAAAAACTCACAATTAAAAGAGAAAGGCCAAATGAAAACTCAGAATTTCATAAGATTGAGTACAAATAGATGACTTAAGAATTCAATCAATCAACAGAAAACTCCAAAAAATCACTAAACAGAAAAATAACTTACGGTTCTTGGCTGTCTCTGTTGTTGCTAGTTTAATTCAGTGACGGAAGCGATTTTGCTTTGGTGGCAATTGGAGTAGGTATTTGTGATAATTAAATCCCGAGGAAAACGAAGGGGAAGTCTAAAGAATGATGCTAATTGTGCAATTAATCCATAATGTGATTTCTTTACAAGCTGATCTGTCCGCGGACGCCCACGTGATGTTTCAAATAGTTTAACGGCTATATTTTTTATTCCCACATAGGGATCTCACGCGCTCAATGGGGTCGTGCTTCTCATAACTGCAAAGAAACTTAGGGCATGTTTGGTTGGGGTTGGCCCAACCTCTCATCAGTTGGGTTAATCCAACCTCATATTTCTTTGGACTGAATTGGCTAAGTCGGGGTATTGGTGTTTGATAGGGGAACATCAATCACAAATTCAAACACTATTTTAATCATTCTACCAATCATTAATAACTACCTCTCACGCATATCACATCACATTTTACAATTAATAATTAAATATCACATTCTAACCACAACCCCAGCCACCTAACCAAACATCTCCAGCTACTTGCCCCAGCCACTAACTCCAGCTACTTCCCCTAACCCAGCTACCCCAATCCCAATCAAACATTGCCTTAATTTCACGGCAAAAGTTTATGCGTAAAAAAATATCGATGTGAAATATTTTATTATATAAAGATTGAATGTTTAATTAAAAATATAATATGGTAAAATTGATAAGACACTGTCAAATTATATTAAAAAATGATAAAATATATAACAACTAATAATATTGTTTAACAGATCATCTCGTTCTTGACCGGACGAAAAAACCCGTAACAAACATAACCTTTAAGATATGTGTCTGTAAGGGGATTATTGGACAGGGATGGACACATCCGGATGTGGGATGGTCCATCCGTAAACAATTTCACTTCAGGCGGATGTGGCCGATCCACCCACATCCCCCCTATAAAGTTATCACATTTCTCAATCAATCAATCATTACCTTCATCACCTATCACAATATCTTAATACTATCAACCACCCTAAAACCTACTGATGTGACATCTACAGTACACATCCTATCCTACACATCCCTTTAAACAAAAATACTTTTTCACTATTTAAGTGGATGTACCAGGACGTGCCACAGCCGACGGGGCACATCCCACTACATCCCTGTCCAATAATCCCCTAAGTATCATTTAAACAATAGACCTAGGATATGTTTACTTAAGGCTGGAGAGTGTTGGGCCAAATCTGCCTAAAGGAGTTTATGAATGTGCTTTATCGGAATTTGAGCCCTTAAATCTACTGAGCCAAGCCTTAAGTAAACATAGCCCTACATATTCTTTGATAAAACTAGTACGGTATCATAAAAAAAATATGAGAAAATGTATTTTGACTTATTGTTGATCTAATTGCCATGGAAATTTACTCGATATTAATGCATTACTTAAATTATATCCTCCTATATATTATTTGCAAACCAAAAATGAGCACGCGTCCATCAGTGTGAGATCAATAAATTATTATCCAATCAAAATCAGTTTAGTTGCCAACTTATTTCCTACATGCTAATTATTTGATAAAAAAAAAAAAAAAAAAAAAAAGAGGAGGGAGAGAGAGAACAATCTCTACCTATTAATTAAATAAGACAAATTGTCCTTAAATATTTGATTTTTCAAATCTTCTTTGAATATTGGACTGATTTATAACACGTTAAAATATTGCTTTGTTTGAGGAACAAATTAAATATCTCCCCTTATATAGCTGATTTCGTTATTAAAGAATTGACTTTCAATATATATAAGGAATCGCTTAGTTGCAAATCATCAATGACAATGATAATGAGTATAAATGAGGGATTAATTATATTAAGGAATGAATATAGGGAATTGTTAATAAAAAAAAATAATGATTATCAACTTATTTATTATGTAACAAGCACCATAAATGGGAATGAGTCATCATTCATTCATATTCCTTACCCCTAAACCCTTCAATTAAGTGGACCCTAAGTGTCACTGTAAGTTTAAAATTTATCTATTTATAAAGGCTAAAATGGAGAGTTCTCAATCATTTTAATTTTCCCATCCAAAATTTCACATAATAATTTAGTAAAAAAATTCAATTTTGGTGAGTTTATGATTTTCATTCAGTTTTCTAAAATATAAACAACATTTTTTTTATTTCTAATCCATTTCTCATGCAATAATATATTAAATTATATTATCTTTTCAAAGTCTTTGATTTGACATCCATATCACACATATATTATAATGAGACATTTGATTTGAAAAAATAAAATTTTATTGGTTAATTATTTAGGTTAGATTTTTGTCTTTATTGTGAATTGAATTATAGTATTGGTCAAGGCTGGAACTAAAAATTAATAAATACTCCCTCCGTCCTGCTCAGTTTTGCACACTTTCCGTTTCGATCCGTCCCATTCAGTTTTTCACACCCTTAAAAAGGAAATTTCTCTTACAAGTTTTACCTTCAAAATCTTCACCTTTGAAAAAGACAATCAAAAAATAAAAAACAATTTTTTCTTAATTAAGCGGAACGGAGGGGTAATTTCCTTATAAAACATATTAGTTGAGGTTTTTTTAAAGTACATCAAGTCAACATGATTTTTCAAATATTTTTATCTACTAAAGTTACGCCCTGGAGAAAAAATTATTGTTTAAATAATGAAACTCCTACTATATTAAATTATGACTAAAAAAATAATTTTTAATTTCATACAAAGTTTATTAAATCATTAAATCTGTTAATATATATATATATATATTTAAATAAAAATATTTGTTTGATAAGTCATGGAAGTACGAGAGCTTTGAGCATATGTATATTTACATATCATAATTATTATTAAGATTTTTTTATTACTTATTCATGATTCTATCTAATGTATATTTTGTTAAAATTACTTTATTAAGTAAGTTTACAATCTAAATTATGACATTTGTTACACTTTCCTGTACTTTTTTTAAGTCAACCAACCACATTATATGTTTTTTTCACATTTTGCAACCTAAAAATTATTTTTCCCACAAACTTCAACTATGTCCTTTTTTACTCTTTGTAACCTAAGCAATGTTTGTAAATTAATCAATTTTTATCTTTAAATAAATATAATATATATAACAAAAATACAATATTTACTTACCAAATAAAATATAAAAATATTCAAATATTTTGAAGAACTCACAAACTTTAAATTTTCAATTGAATTATTGAATAACTTTTAGATTTTCTTTTATTAATTTTAGTATTTATTTAAAAAGAACAAGCGTTTGAGTATATCTAAAATCACCGAGTGAAATGTTAAAATTTACAAATGAGAATTTAATTTTAGAAATAAACAATTAAATATTTATATTTAGAACTTGGAAATTTATTTATAAATATTAAAAAATCTCTATATATAAAAGCTATAAGGAGGTACTATATTCCAAAACTACTTTTCTCACCCAAATCCCTAGTGGAATTTTTGACTGCTTTGCATTATCGGGCACATGTGGATTGATTTATTATTTCCTTTTTCTTTTCTGAAAAGTCTTCCCAGAAATTTTCAAAATAAATTATTTACGCATTTACAACTGTTTTTTAACATAATACATCAAAATACTTTTTTTACCAACTTTAATTTGACATCCATATCAAACGTATAAAATAAGATATATCAAATGATAAAATATATTATTGATTTGTTATTTAGGTTAAATTTGAGTATTTAGTGTGTTTAAATTATTAGTATAGGATTGTGGTGCAAATAAAAATAGTTACATAATTTTCTTGAAAATAATAATAAATAATTCTATTTAAAGAATATGATTAATTAATTATTTTATTAAATGATTAACCTTAATTTATTAAATGAATCTATACATGTACTAATGTAAAATGTAGCAATATATAAGAATATATCGCGAATAATCCGTATAAATCCTGTGACATTGTGGTCTTTTACTTTTTTTCCTTGTATTTTTTTTTTATAATTTCCAATTAAAATACCTTTATTTTAAAACCCATGAAATAAAATTAAAAAATTTAGAATAATAAATTTGTTAAATAAAATAGATTTTAAAGTATATTTATTAAATAGTAAAACATGAGATCATTAATAAAAATAAGAAATATTATTATGATTATTAAAATTTATTTAATGTATTAAACCCGATTTATTCAAGAGAAATTTGTCAAAGTTGGTTGATCCAAAGTTAATTTTTTCGATTTTATCTATTTTATTCAGGAATAAACTCGAATTGAATAATCGATATAGCCGAAAAAAACCTACATTCGGATTCGTTCCTATGCTTTTCGATCCTACTTTTTTTCTACATCGCCATTGTCAGTGGTGATGTTGGATGGTCAGGAGGTGTTTGCGATTGCTTTTGCTTTTGAAAAAGTGATTAAGATTAGAGAATATATAAAAATCACTTATGTAAAAAGTAGGCAGTGTTTGAAAAAAATGTGATTTCTAATAAAAGTAGAAGTTGGAGTGTTTGGTGTAAAATCACTTATATCTTTTAAAAAAGTATCATATGATTTACAGAATTTCCATTGAGTAGAGAAAATCATTAAAATTTAGTTTTTAACTTTTACATTGGAAGCACTTCTTTTAAAGCAGAAGTTTTTGCAAACACTACAAAATAATTTTTCTGAAGTTATAAGCTGAAAATCACTTAGGAAAAACAAATGCAAACACCCCCTTAGTTTAAGTGAGTTTCATTTGTTGTCTATTTCTTTTTTTTCTTTATCTAATCCTTATAATGAAGTTAATAATTTGGGATTGTTTTAGGAAAAATAGAAATAAACAAGAAAGAAAGACACAAAATAATTAGGTTTTCTTATTCATCAGATCCCCTTTATATAGGGTGTCAAATACAAGAGTTTCACAATTGCATAATGTTTAGTGAATACGTAAATTGCCCTTCATCAGTTACTTTTGACAAAGGGCACACCAATTGTATTTTTCCTTCAACACTCCCCCTTGTGCCAAGACAAAAGGGAATTGGTGCATCACTTGTTGCCTCATTAAAAACCTTGCCAAGTAACAAAATTTAGGGGAAAAAATAAACATTGATCGAAGGGAAAAAAGAATGCAACGCACCTATGTTGAGACTCCCTCTGAAGTTGACACATCTCCCTTGATACATACATATATCAAGAGAGCTTCGAAAATCTCGATCTCCTCAATTCTACATAAATCATGAGGATATTATGTGGTTGCTAGTTATAGAAAAGCATTGGTGATACATGCTTGGTCTCGTGACTTTTAATGTGTAGCATAATTCATCTGTTTGTTGCAAATAACTTCATCTTCATAACTTCGGGTAGGTTCTTCAGTGGTATAGCTCAAGTCACTAATACTTTGACCATATAGGTTATTAAACTTCTTGAGATAACATCCATGAGTGATGCGATGAGGTAGCCAGAGTAGTTGTGATTGGTTGATCTTCAAGATTTCTTCGTATTCCTCATGGTAATACATAACCAATTTGGTAATGACCTTTACATTGGCCAATAAGATAACCAACATCTAAACCAACCAAAGTAGTATTTAGTATTTCGTAGTAGGGGGTAGCTTCAACATTTATTTAGGAGTTACATATTATTTTGCAATCCTTTTATCTCTCTAAATGAGAGCATTTGGCATTTCCTTTAGAGGTTACAATTTCATTTGTAATCTCTCATGTTTTTAATATGGGAAAAAGAAATTCACAGCAGTGGTTTTTTTTTTTAGATATCAAAATACTTTTTGATGTCATTCCACTACACTGTGTTGTCCTGAGTAAAATATAGCAAACTTTCATGGAAAGTATTAAAGTTGTCTTTGATGATCACTCTAGAATAATAGATGACTCTGAAACTGAGGAGAACGTTCATAACAATGAGAGTCCCACGACGTCCTTTCACCAAAGGAACTGGACAATGAGACAACTCAAACAGTTGAAGTCGGTGATCCCAAGAAAAATGTCGTGGAACGGAGAAGAGATCCACCAGCAAAAACTCATAAAGATCAACCGAGTGATCTGGTAATAGGTGAATTAAATGAAGGTATGAAAACAAGAGGTAACCCAAAACATTACTACCGAAAAATGATTGGGTACTCTTATTTTGCATGTTATACCTCAATTATTGCTGAGTGTTTGATAAAAGCTATGCAGGAAGAACTAGAGCAATTTGAATGAAATGATGTTTGAGAACTTGTTGCAAGGCCTAAGAACTCTAATGTGATAGGGACCAAATGGATTTTTCGTAATAAAACAGATGTATTTGGTAATATCACTAGGAATAAGGCCAGACTAGTTGCCCAAGGATACACTCAAGTGGAGGGCATTGATTTTGAGGAAACTTTTGTCGCCTATAATATAAATGGCTTTAAGTAACACTACGTTTGTAATACTTTTAAAATTTTGACTTTTATGTAACTCTTTTGTATCACTTATGAATATTTTTCTTCATGCATTTCACCTCAAGATTGTGTGTTCAAATGCCCATAGGTTTGAGAGTCACAAAGGTGTCATTTGAGACTTATTTTTTATTCTTCATCTTGTGTAATTTTATGTTGTCTGAAAGAGCTACCATCGGGAAATAATTTAGTGAGAAATTAAAAACAAACCAGAGTCTCATACACAGA
Organism: Ajuga chamaepitys; assembly: GCA_958295605.1. Lineage (NCBI taxonomy): Eukaryota > Viridiplantae > Streptophyta > Magnoliopsida > Lamiales > Lamiaceae > Ajuga > Ajuga chamaepitys. The sequence continues at coordinate 29,568,787 of OY282498.1, forward strand.
AAATGAGCGAGTGTGTGAAAGCTAATGACATGCATCATACCTTGTATGGTGTTGTCTTCCAGTGTCATAAGGTTCTTGTTTACTTTTTTTTTTGGGACATGTGTATAATGAAGTAGTGGGGTAGTTTTCGGGCGAAAATTCCGATAGCTCTAAGTGAAAACTGATGTTGGAGCAAAAATATTATCATAAAGTAATGGGGTAGCTTCCGGGCAAAAATTCCGATAGCTCTAAGTGGAACATGATATGCCCACTCATAGAGGAATCCACAAAGTAGTGTGATAGACTTTAGATAGAAATATGTTTGTCGTCTCTATGTGAAATTTGGCCTCTAGTACGAATATAGAAAAAAAAGGGAGGCATAAAGATGTTCCTTCATTGTTCTTTTTCTTTTCTTTTTTCGTTCTTTTATCACACAAAATATGCAGAATCGGTGTCTCCTACTCCTTTTTCTAACGTCTCTAAACCTTGTAAGGTAAAAATCACATCCTAGGATTAGGTTATAAATATTTTTTCCTTCAATAGACATATGCATATCTTTCTTTTTTAAAAAGATCTAAGGGCGTGAAAAGCGTATATAGTTTGTGTATCCAAACTCTTAGTCTCTACTTTAATTTTTTTTGCCTCTTCTACACATTTATGTTTTAATTAAAAGCCGAATTATATGATGATTTTTTATGTCTAATTGCTAACACATATGTAGGGAAATAAGCGCAAATATGAGAATTTGATGACCTGGTCATAAGTTGTTGAGGAAGATTGGCGAAAGAACTTGGTCTCTAATAATGAAGACCGAGTCTTCCTCTCTCAATCAACCAAGTTTGTGCACGTGCAGCACTCAACTACCAATGAACTAAACTGTAGGAAATGGTGGTTATTAGAGAGTGTTATTCAAGGTACAAGTTTCCTATAAGGACTTCAACTACCAAAAATAGACAAGAGTTTCACACAAGAGAAAATATAAGTATGCCCGTTGAGTTGTGTCGTCTAGAGGGTTTGGTTAACCGGTTATCCAACCGTTAGTGTCTTTTTTTAATATTTTTCATATTCCTCATGAATCTGAATCTCTTTTCTTAGGATATGTGTTAGGATAGTTTCGGTAGGTTATTTTAGTACTCTAGATATTATTTATTCTTCTATTGCGACGTTAGGATCCATTTGCTGTAAATCGAAGTCTGTTTTGATTTACTTTGAGAATCTTTTGTAATTCACAAGTGATATAGTGAGTTGTTTCATCCTGAAGGCATCCACAAGTGATTTAAGGTTTGTGGAGAAGTTTTACTTTGATTATCGTTTATATTTCCGTTGTGTTATACTATGCATTGGGCCAATCGTTAACCCAACCTCTGTTTATTTGGGCAATGAACACTCGCAATTGGCACCATATCCATTACGTGACATACTAAGCGTAATCTTGACAGTGTGTTGTCATAATGGATACTACCACAGCAACAAGACTACCAGTTTTGGACGGTTCCAATTACGATTAGTGAAAGGTTCAATTGAGGAATCACATTAAGTCGAGTGATGTAAGAGCCTGGAGGGTTGTCGTAGAAGGATGGAAGCTGCCCATGATCACTAATCGTGATGGTGAAAGGGCCAAAATGCCCAAAGACCAGTGGACACGAGATGAGGTTGATGCATCCAACTACAAGAAATGAGCATTAAATGATCACTCTTGCAGTTGATATGAACATGTTCAGGCTGATCAAACCAGGTAAAACGATGAAGGATGCATGGGATATTCTCCAACGTCATTGTGAAGGTGATGACTGTGTGAGAGAGTCTCGATTAAGGATGGTTATAGATCGATTTGAGAACCTTCAAATGGAGGAAAATGAGTCCATTCAAAGCTATTTCAACATGATCCTTGATATAGCTGATGAGGCCTAAAACTTGGGGGAGGTAATTAGCAATAAGAACGTTGTTCTAAAGCTATTTGGTCACTTCCCGATCGCTTCAATATCATGATATCTGCTATAGAAGAGGCTCATAATACTGCCATGATGGAGCTCACTACTCTTATGAGCATTTTGAAAACCTATGAGATGAACATGAATCATAAAAAAAAAAAGATTTTAAAAAAGGGAAAAATGTGGCATTACGGATTAAAGATGGAGATTCTTCCAAGCAATACATAGCCTCGAATGAGGACGATGGCGAGGACCTGGAAGAAATAAGCGGGGGAGATAATGTTTCCTTACTCACTCAATGCTTAATTCGATGATGAGCAAGTTAAAAAGCAAGTTTTCACATGTACAAGGAGCTTCTACTAAAAAATAATCACCACCCAAGAGGTTACTGGTACACGTGCTCCGTGCACGCACTTTAGGGCACTTTTAGTGTCAATAATGTGCATAATTACATGTATCTAGTGCTTTTATATTCTCATGGGCAAAATAATGCGTTTATGCTATTTTTGTGTTAAGACAGGTGAAAAAGGATCGAAAAAGAACATCAAACGACCGCGGAGTCGAGAGATCGATCGAGGCAACAAAAGGAAGGGCCAACTGAAGATCTCGGCCGAGACAGGATGCAAATCTCGGCCGAGATGAGTCTCCAGGGGATTTCATGAAGAATTGCAAAATTGAAGATCTCGGCCGAGATGTAACCCAATCTCGGCCGAGATGAGTCTCCAGGGGATTTCTTGAAGAATCTTAAAAATGAAGATCTCGGCCAAGATGCAATCCAATCTCGGCCGAGATGAGTCAAATCCTAAAAAGCCCTAATTTCCTCTTTTCACGTCTCGACCGAGATGCAACCCATTCTCGGCCGAGATCAGCCTTCGACCCACAATTCTTGAAAATCCTTTTTCACGTCTCGGCCGAGACACACTTCCGTCTCGGCCGAGATTCACTACCCTGTTTTGAAATCCTGAATGCGTTTTTGCCTATTTTTTACTAGCACTATCTCTCCTTATATATATATCATCCCATTCGAATTTAACCTAACTTTTGATACCTTTTTGATACTTGGAGAGCACTATTTAGCCACCAAGGAAGGAGATTGGACTAGAGATTGAAGGATCATCTTCTCCAATTGACATCTTTGGATTCATCCATATCAGTATCATGTTTCTTTATTTTTCCACTTATTTTCTGATTGTATTAGTTAATATGGGTGGCTAGCACCTTTAGTTCATCCTTGATCATTGTAGAACCTTGAGTCGAGACATTGATGTGATTATTGCGGTTAATGTTACCAAGATTATTGTGTATTCAAGTGTTTTGTGTTATTTGCTCTTATTGACTCACATTTATGAATTGATTATTGGATTGATCACCCTTTAAGGGATTTGTGAATGTGTTGCTAGAATAGGAGATTACTATCCGTAATTGTAGGATTTCCGATTCCCGTGTAGCAAACAATAGTTATTTATTGGGGATAATACAAAGTTCAACCACTAAAATCAAGCTTTCGAGTTTTATGTTGAATTTATCTCGTTGTCCTAGTGTTTAATGAATTTGGTGATTGGATCTAAGAGAGCTTGTTCGAGGATTCGGTTAAACTGAATAGGGTTAGTCGGAGAGCTTATTTTGATTAACTAAGATTAAGGGACAACAAGGGTATTAGAGCTTGTTAGTAGTCTTGAGATAAGGGCTTAAATCACAATTTAATCGGGCATTAACAATAGTTGCATCAATTGTCTAAGACCAAGGGGTAGCATGATCAAGGGTGACTTGTTTTACTATTTGAAAACCAAAACCGAAAAAGATCTCTAATATTGTCTTTGATTATCTGTTTCTTGAATTTTGAACGTTAAAGGTTTTTAATTCCGTTTAGTTACTTCTATTCGCTAATAGTAGATTGTTAGTCCTTAATCAATTTCCCCCCCCCCCCCTCTTTATTGCTTTCTTAAGAATTTACATCTTGCATATTTAATCATAATTTACTTGACATCGGGATCAAAACTATTCGGCCGTTCCTCGTGGGATCGACCCTTGCTTGCCACTCTACTAGTTAGAGTAGTAGGATAAGGTTAAGTGTACTCTTTATACACAATTAGTTTGGTAGTAAGAAACGACGCTACCAAATTTTGGCGCCGTTGCCGGGGAACGGTGATTAGAATAGAGTTGATTTGTAGATCATGCATTATGATTAATTACGTATATAGTTATCTTTTTGTTTAGATTAGTAATCTCATAATCTTACTTTGTTTCTTTATTTTGTTTACTTGTAGTGAATGTTCTTGCGTTCGCAAGGAGAAAAAGGATTGCTATTTGAACCGGATATTAAGGAACGTGAACGAGAATTGAGAAGGAGAGTTCGAGATTTGGAGCAAGTCCGAGAAAGAATCGAAGTGTTGGATTTGGGGGGTGAAGAGATCATTAACGTGGAAGAAATGGCTGAGGATCAAGGTCAAGAAAGAACAATGAAGGAGTTGGCTAACACAAGGGTTGCTCAAGAGCCATTGTGCATCACCTTCCCAGCTATAGGAAACGACACTGCTTTCGAGTTGAAATCCGGACTCATCCACCTACTACCTTCCTTTCATGGGCTGTCCGGAGAGGACCCTCATAAACACCTTAAAGAGTTTCATGTGTTTTGTTCAAGTATGAAGCCATCGAGGGTGACGGAAGAACAGATCAAACTTCGAGCATTCTCGTTTTCACTGAAGGACCTTGCTAGGGATTTGTTATACTACCTTCCATCCGGATCAATCACCACTTGGGAGCAAATGGAAACCCAATTCCTTGAAAAATTCTTCTCAGCTTCTCGAGCCACCACCATTCGAAAGGAGATCAGTGGAGTGAGGCAGATGCAAGGGGAAACACTATATGAGTACTGGGAACGTTTTAAGAGACTTGTTGGAAGTTGCCCTCCACATCAAATCACTCCACAGTTGCTAATTCAATACTGGTACGAAGGACTGTGTCTGACGGATCGAAATATGATAGACTCGGCGAGTGGAGGGGTTCTATCTGATAAGACACCTACCGAGGCTCGAGCACTGATATCCAAAATGGCTGCCAATACTCAACAGTTTGGATGTAGAGAGCCAGTGAGACGAGTCAAGGATGTGATAGACTCAACTGTGGAAGAGAGGTTGTACCAACTCACCGACTTGGTGAAGAAAGTAATCTCGGGTGTCACGCCTACTCCAAAGCCTTGCAGAATTTGCCAAGTCACTGAACACTCCACTGACACTTGCCCGGTTCTCGGAGAAGAGATGGAGGCCCACGCTAATGTGGTTCACAATTTCAATCCCAACTCATCCGGGAGGAAGTATGATCCTTATTCATAATCGTACAACCCGGGTTGGAGGGACCATCCGAATTTCAAATATGGCAATCAGAATCTGAGCATGAATCAACAAGGTGATCACAGTGGGCAAAATCGACCTCCTTTTTCTAAGGGAATGTCCAGCAAAGACAGCCACCCGAGCAGGTACCCTATGATCCATCTCTCTCGGACATTGTTAAAAGCTTAGCCACTAGCACGCTCCAATTGCAAAAAGAATCGAGTTTGAGATTTCAGAACATCGAGAATCAAGTTAGTCAGATAGCTTCGGCGGTATCAAAACTCGAAAGTGCACAAGGAGGAAGACTACCGGCTCAACCGGAAGTCAACCCGAAAAATGTGAGTGCCATTTTTGTTATGAATGAGGAGTTACTTAGAGAGCCTGAAAAGCCCGGGTACACTTCACAAGGAAAGACTGAAGAAGTGGATGATAGTCCGAGGAAAGAAGAGACATCAACTCCCCATGTGGCTGAAATTAAAGTTCGGGACACCTAAGTGGAAAATTGCCAAGGAGCTATGAAAACAAAAAGAGGCATTAGTTGCATGCTTCCCCGGCCACCTATTACCTTTTTCTACCATGAAATACTTCTCATCCAAGGAAACCGAGAAGGTGAAAGACAAGGGAGAGGAGACAGAGTCCCTTCGAGAGGTAGAGAGTAAAGTTGAGAATGTTAGTGTAAGTACCTTGAGGAGCGGAAAGGTGCTCGAGAAGCCACCCAAGAGTCTCCCTCACTTGGAAGATGAAGAAGGAAAGGGAAGAGAAAGAGAATCTGTCGAAGGAAGAACCATACCAATCCCCCTAGAGGATCCAAAGCTCAACGCTCTAACGTTGACCGTGCACCCACCACTTCCATTCCCGTGCCTAATCAAGAAAGTTGTAGACAAAGACAAGTAACGGGAAATGCTTGAAATATTTCCGAAAGTGGAGATCAAAATCCCACTGATTGAAGCTGTGAAACAGATCCCACCTTATGCAAAAATTTTGAAGGATCTATGCACAAATAAAAGAAGGCCTCAAGGAAATAACAAGGTACTCAGGAGGGAAAGTGTGTCTGCCATATTCCAAAAGAAACTCCCTCAAAAGCGTAAGGACCCGGGAATGTTCACCATCCCGTGTAAGATTGGTAATTGTCTAATTGAGAAAGCTATGCTTGATTTGGGGGCATCAATCAATGTGATGCCCCGTTCGATGTTTCAGAGCCTAAACTTAGGGCCATTGAAAGAAACTAAGGTTGTTATCCAACTCGCCAATCGAAGTACCTCATTCCCGGATGGGATGGTTGAAAATGTGCTTGTTGAGGTTAATAATCTTATTTTCCCGACCGACTTCTATATATTAGATATGCAAGGTGACACAACAAACTCCACACCTATTTTGTTGGGAAGGCCGTTCATGAACACCTCCCAAACAAAAATAGATGTGCGTGAGGGGACTCTCACCCTGTGAGGAAGTGTTCAATATCATCAAGTGAGCTATATTTTGAAATAGGATGTGTCTAGAATGTGGAACCGGGATCATGAAGTGAAGAACCGGGTAGATAGACCGGGTTTTAGCGTGAAGAAGTAAGTCTGTACAGAATAAACCGGGTTCAGGGTTGTTGGAGGATAACCGTCAGTTGTGACGAGTTTGTTACAGTTTGTGACGGAATAAACCGTCACATTTGTCCGGTAGCAGCAGTCGTCTTCAATCAGTTAGAACTTCTTGGTTGGTTACATTCGAGCTACAAGACCTATATCATTGGAAAGCTCTCTTCCTGAAGAACAACACTACGTCGAGCAATTTCCAGTTTTCATAGATTACAGAGAGAATTTGAGAGATATAGTTTTCTGCCCTAATTTTGTTCCAGAATTGGGCATATTCATTTCTGAGTGTAATTTCTGTAATTGATTGGATATCTTAGTGGATTGAGGTGTGTCTTGCCTCCGTGGATGTAGTTCATCTTGAACGAACCACGTAAAATCGATTGTGTGATTCATTTATTTTTCAGTTCTGTGCGAAGCTCACTTCGGCCACAACTCTGGCCGAACAGTTGTGTATTTTTCAAACTGATAATCTTCGAGCTCATTTCAGATTCTTAGTGTTGTGTGATTAGGAGTTGATTTGTCTAACAAGTGGCGCCGTCTGTGGGAATCAACTCGCACAGCTTGAAGTAAGAGGAGGAATGGCTGGTATGAAGATGGATTTTGAGAAGTTCACTGGAAGGAATGACTTCACATTGTGGAAAATCAAGATGAACGCAGTCCTGGTTCACAATAGCCTTGATCTTGCACTGTTACCTCTGGAATCATGGGAAGAAACAGAGAAACCTAAGTTTGCATCAGTGGATAAGAAGGCCCTAAGTCTTATCTTCTTGTGTTTAGGTGATAAACCGTTGAGGGAGGTTTCAAGATGCAAGAGTTCCTTAGAAGCATGGAGGAGATTGGAAGAACTGTATCAATCAAAGTCAGTATCCAACAAACTGTTCCTGAAGCAGAAGATGTTGGCCTTCAAGATCACAGAAGACAAGGTAATTTCTGATCAACTTGATGAGTTCATTAAGATGATTGAAGAATTGGAAGATCTGGATGTGAAACTGGAGGAGGATGACAAGGCATTGATGGTGTTAAATATCCTTCCAAAATCCATGGAAACCTTTAAGGATGCCTTGATGTATGGGAGAGATGAGCAGCTGTCCTATGATGGAATAGTGAAGGCTCTGAGATCAAAATGCTTCCAGACTCAAGGAGACAAAGGCATGGTGCAATCTGGAGAAAGTCTGAATGTCAAATTCAAGAAACCGTGGCAAGGCAAGAAGGGTCAGAATGCTAAGGATCCAAAATCAGGGGATTCAAATCCTAAGAAGGGGAGTGACTGGGTTGAAAAGAGGAAATGCTTCAAGTGTAAACAGCCAGGTCACCTGAAGAAGGACTGTCCTAAGAAGAATAAGAAAGCTGGAAATCAAGGGGCAGAAGCTGCTGCCATTGATCATCAACAAGACCCTCCAGAAGTATTAAATGTTACTGATTCAAGAATGGTGATGGAATGGGTCCTGGACACAGGGTGTTCTTTTCATATGTGTCCTCATCAGTCATGGTTTAATGAACTGAAGAAAGAAGATGGTGGAAATGTTCTCCTGGGGAATGACCAATCATGCAAGGTCAAAGGGGTTGGATCAGTGAGCATAAGAATGTTTGATGGAGTGATCAGAATCATCTCAAATGTTAGGTATGTTCCTGGCCTTAAAAGGAATCTTCTATCTCTTGGCTCATTGGTAACCAGTGGATGTCAGTTTAGCTCAGTAGAGGGATTCTTGCATATCACAAAACATGGAAAAATGGTGATAAAAGGAAGACAGCATAATGGACTATTTATCCTGATTGGTTCACCTATTGTTGGAAGTGTAGATGTGGTCTTGAACAATACTGAGATTGCTAAATGGCATAAGAGACTTGGACACATAGGAGAAAAAGGACTGAAGGAATTGGCAAGGAGTGGAGTAATTGGAAATCTGGGAAATCAAGAACTGGAGTTCTGTGATCAGTGTGCTCTGGGCAAATCCAAGAAGTTGCCCTATGGAAAGGGAGTTCATACAACTCAAGAACCATTAGATTATGTTCACTCTGACATATGGGGCCCTGCACGAACAGAATCCCATGGTGGTGCCAGATATTTCATGTCCCTGATTGATGATTACAGCAGAAAGGTATGGATCATGTTGCTGAAGAACAAGAGTGATGCCTTTCATAAGTTCAAAACATGGTTGATCCAACTGGAAAATGTCAAAGGGAAGAAGCTGAAGCACTTGAGGACTGATAATGGACTGGAGTACCTCTCTACAGAGTTTACAAACTTCTGTGAAGAAAGAGGAATCAAGAGACACAGGACTGTGCCAATGAATCCTCAACAGAATGGAGTTGCAGAAAGGTTTAACAGGACTCTCCATGAAAGAGTGAGGTGTATGCTGTTGGATGCTGGGTTGCCAAAGGTGTTTTGGGGAGAAACCATTGCTACAGCATGCTATCTTATTAACAGGTCACCCCCATCAGTGATTGGGTTCAAAACACCTGAAGAGGTGTGGAGTGGACAGAAACCAAGTTATGAAGGATTAAGGGTGTTTGGGTGTCTTGCTTATGCCCACATCAAGCAAGACAAATTAGATGCAAGGGCTCTCAGATGTGTGTTTCTTGGATATCCGGATGGGATTAAGGGTTACAGACTGTGGTGCCTAGAACAAGGAAATCAGAAGATAATCACAAGTAGAGATGTGAAGTTTAATGAGAATGTGATGGCTTATACTTCTACAGGCTCTAAAGAAGAATTTGATGCTGCTAAAGAGACAGAGGAGATATCAATTCAGGTGGAGCAACCTGCAGAAGATAATCACACACCTCAACCACAAGCAGATGAACAAGACAGTGACTCATCATCTGAAGAAGAAGAAGCACAAACTGGACCTGCACAAAATATCAGGGAATACAGCATTGGAAGAGATAGGCCTAGAAGAACAATCAACAGACCTGATTTCTATGGCCAAGCAGGGAGTGTATATTATGCCTTAAGTGTTGCTGAAGACCTGGAATCACAAGAGCCTAGCAGTTTTCAAGAAGCATTAGATTGTGAAGAAGGTGAACACTGGATACAGGCAATGACTGAAGAAATGGAGTCTCTGGAAAAGAATAAGACCTGGGTACTGGTGGAGAAACCAAAAGGTCAGAAACTGGTAAGCTCCAAGTGGATATACAAGAAGAAACTTGAAACTGCAGGGTCCAAACAGGTGAGGTTTAATGCAAGGTTGGTAGCCAGGGGCTTTACACAAAGAGAAGGAATTGATTACAATGAGGTCTTCTCTCCTGTAGTAAAGCACTGCTCAATCAGGTTGCTTTTATCAAAAGTCACACAGGAGGATATGGAACTACAGCAACTGGATGTAAAGACAGCTTTCTTACATGGAGAACTCAATGAGGAAATATATATGAAACAGCCAGAAGGCTTTGTTGTTCCTGGGAAAGAAGACAAAGTATGTTTACTGAAGAAGTCACTATATGGACTTAAACAAAGTCCTAGACAATGGAACAAGAGGTTCAATGACTTCATGATCAGTGCTGGCTTTGTAAGAAGCCTTTATGACAGTTGTGTTTACTTCAACAAAGTTTCAAAGCAAGATAAAGTTTTTCTTCTATTGTATGTGGATGACATGCTAATTGCCAGCAGAAACAAGGAGAGAGTACAATGGTTGAAGGATAGACTTAATGCTGAGTTTGACATGAAGGACCTGGGAGAAGCAAAGAAGATATTGGGAATGAACATTCTAAGAGACAGAGAAGCTGGAGTACTTTGGTTATCTCAGAGACAATACCTACAGAAAGTATTGGAGAGGTTTCATATGCATGAAGCCAAACCTCTCTCCACTCCAGTTAATCTACAGAAGAAACTTTCCAAAGAACAATGCCCAAATACTGAAGAGGAGATCATACAGATGAGCAATATTCCCTATGCAAGTGGAGTTGGAAGTCTTATGTATGGAATGATCTGTAGCAGGCCTGACTTGGCATATGCTGTATCTTTGGTAAGCAGGTTCATGTCAAATCCAGGAGTTGAACACTGGGAAGCTTTGAAACATGTGATGAGGTATCTAAAAGGATCAGTGAACATGTCACTGAAATTTGAGAAGAAAGCAGATGGAAGTACTGTTGCATTGGAGGGGTTTGCTGATTCTGATTTTGCAGCAAACGTGGACACAAGGAAGTCAATTTCTGGATTTGTGTTTACCTTATATGGGACAGCCATCAGCTGGAGGAGTGCACAACAATCTGTTGTGGCACTATCAACTACAGAAGCAGAATATATCTCTTTAACTGAAGCTATCAAGGAGTCAATCTGGTTGAAAGGGGTGTTGAGAGATTTGGATATCAAGCAAAAGTGTGTGGTAATCTACTGTGATAATCAAAGTGCTTTACACCTTGTGAAACACCAAGCATTTCATGAAAGGTCAAAACACATTGATGTGAGGTTACATTTTGCTAGAGATGTCATAGATTCTGGGTCTGTGGAGGTGAAGAAGGTGCATACTTTGCATAATCCTGCTGATTTTCTTACAAAGGGTGTACCTGGAAACAAAGTGGAGCATTGCTCGAGCTTGCTGCAGCTTGAGCAGTGTCATGAAGAGCAGTGACAGATAAGCAGTGAAGAGACAGGATGAGGCATACTTGATTCATTGAGGTGGAGATTTGTGAGGAAGTGTTCAATATCATCAAGTGAGCTATATTTTGAAATAGGATGTGTCTAGAATGTGGAACCGGGATCATGAAGTGAAGAACCGGGTAGATAGACCGGGTTTTAGCGTGAAGAAGTAAGTCTGTACAGAATAAACCGGGTTCAGGGTTGTTGGAGGATAACCGTCAGTTGTGACGAGTTTGTTACAGTTTGTGACGGAATAAACCGTCACATTTGTCCGGTAGCAGCAGTCGTCTTCAATCAGTTAGAACTTCTTGGTTGGTTACATTCGAGCTACAAGACCTATATCATTGGAAAGCTCTCTTCCTGAAGAACAACACTACGTCGAGCAATTTCCAGTTTTCATAGATTACAGAGAGAATTTGAGAGATATAGTTTTCTGCCCTAATTTTGTTCCAGAATTGGGCATATTCATTTCTGAGTGTAATTTCTGTAATTGATTGGATATCTTAGTGGATTGAGGTGTGTCTTGCCTCCGTGGATGTAGTTCATCTTGAACGAACCACGTAAAATCGATTGTGTGATTCATTTATTTTTCAGTTCTGTGCGAAGCTCACTTCGGCCACAACTCTGGCCGAACAGTTGTGTATTTTTCAAACTGATAATCTTCGAGCTCATTTCAGATTCTTAGTGTTGTGTGATTAGGAGTTGATTTGTCTAACACACCTTGAGGGTCAAATTGTGAAATTTAATATATTCAAGTCCAAGAAACACGCTGAAGATACACATGATGTTTTTTCTGTTGATTTCATTGACTTGCTTGGGAAAGATAGTGTTGCTTTGAACGGCAAGAAAGTTAGAAAAAGATTGCATGGAAGGAAGGCAAAGGATGTGGAAGGAATAAGTTTGGGGATCCAAGAGGATCCGGGTGAACTTTACCCGAAAATTAAGTTGCCAGAAGACGGTAAAGAAGAGCGGGAGGCCCGTAAGGACCCGCGGGGATTGAATGAAGCACGGAAGGAAAGGACCAAGGAACCTTTCCCGGTCAATTGAACTAAACGAGCTTCCGTCGAGCCAACGACATTAAACAAAGGCGCTTGTCGGGAGGCAACCCGGCGGTTACTCGTTTTCTCGTATTTTAAATTCATAGTTTAGTAGTTTTACTATTATTTAAGTATTTTGAATTGTTTCGGTTAAAACGTGTGTAGGTACCAAACAAGCAAATCAAAGACAAGACATGGTGTGGAATGGGGGTGAAGAACACCAAAAAGATGGAAAAATGCAGGGGAGGACAATCTTGGCCGAGACACAGAAGAAATCTCGGCCGAGACGCCATGTGGGTGAAAAGGGCAATCTTCCCTGGAAGCATTTCTCGGCCGAGACACATGCATCATCTCGGCCGAGATTCAAACAGGCCAAAAATAGAAAAATTTGCTGGAAGATAATCTCGGCCGAGACACTACATTATCTCGGCCGAGATTCAGAAGAGCCCAACATGGAGAATTTCGCTGGAAGAGAATCTCGACTGAGATACTACAGCATCTCGGCCGAGATGGGTTTGAATGGAATTAGAGCCAAATTTGCTGAAGGATAATCTCGACCGAGACACACATTCATCTCGGCCGAGAACAATTTGTCCAGAATGGGGTAAAATTGCTGGGACTTCATCTCGGCCGAGATCCTTAATAATCTCGGCCGAGATCCACTGTTGGGTCAAGTTATCCTGAAAGCGAAGAATGAATCTCGGCCGAGACACTAAGCCCAAATTCGAATCTCGGCCGAGACTCAGAACAGGTATAAATACCCCTGCGCGAAAAATTAGGTCCGTTCTTCCCCAAACTTGCGATTTTCACACACTCACGCACACACTCCTCCAATAATCACCCTTGCACTCTCTTTCCACCTATCAAATTCACACCACAGCTCACTTACATCACCACACCCACTCCTCTTCGAAAATATTTGGATTTGGAGCAGACTTGAGGTCGAGTCAAAAAGGGTGCGAACAATCCAAATTCAAAATTTTCTCGATTAAACTCAACTGGTAAGTACGGCTATCTCACTCTTTTGATCTATTATTGTGTATTATTGAATCCATTGTTGAGATTGGGGGTTAATTTTATGTTTATTTGCATGTTCATTGAAATTGGTTATACATACAACTAGTTGTATTGATTTTTCTTTTTTTTTTGGCCAATTGATAAGTGTTTATGCATTTAAATGATAGAATTGACATGATAGTTCGTATAATTGCTTGATGATTGAGTGGGTAGATTGTTGAGTATAGTTTTGTGAGTTTTGAAAAAGCTAAATTCATTGTGGCAAATCATCAAACATGTGCTAGGCGTTAAATTATTGTGCCTAAGTTAGCTAAATTCGATTATGTTATCTAGTTTTTAAGACTAATTGTTGATATTATCGTAATGTATAACCTCATTTGAGTGTAATTTGGTTGTCATTGCATCGTTAATACATTTTGCCTTATTTTTGTTGGATATATAGTCGGATTCAAGTGGATTTAGGCATCTCCTACTTGAACTTGAACTCGTTGTTTTGCCACTAGTTTTGATGATTGAATTGTTGATTTTAGGTACCCATGGCACCTCCAAAAAACCCAAAAGGCAACACTCAAGAAGGCACTTCTGGCAGAAGAGTCACACAAAAAATCAGAAGAAGCCAAGCCAAGGGCAAAGAGAAAGTTGTTGACCCTACTCCGGAGGTTCCTCCGCCGGAAATTCCACCGACTTCCACCGACAAATCCACGAAACCCATTGATTTTGACATAGTGCTGGAAACGGAGGATCAAAGAAAACGATTTGACAAATTGATGAAGAGGGGGGTGTCAGCTACCCGCTATGGCGATCCCAAGATCTTGGACGCCATGGGAATCCGGCAAAACGTTCTGGAGCTGTTAGACACGGCAGGTCTAGTTCAGTGCCTAGCACCTCGTCTAACTTTCCTCAAATTTGTGTTCGAGTTATTCAGCACACTCGAGATCGAGGAGGAGGTCATTTTCGGCTCTACAATTCATCATTTCAAATTCCAGCTTCTAAACGAAGAGAAGATACTACGCCACGACAGTTTGAAACGCATATATGGCTTCAAGACTACAACCTACGGTGATAGCCATGTGTTGAAAGAGTTCAACGTGCAACAATTCTGGGGGCAAATCACTGCCGCCCCTGGAATAGTTGCACCTCAAGCATACGATCCAAGGAGCTCCAGGCTCACCTCCATTCGAAGCCCCGTCGTGAAGTATCTACAGAAGCTATTGAGCTCCACCATATGTGGACGAAAAGAGATCAGCTCTCCCCGGTTATACGAGATGGTGATTCTTTAGGCCATCGTGGATAGGAAGAAGAGGAACTTCCAGCAGGATCTGGTATCAAGTTTTCAGAAGATAGAAAAAGAACTGAGGACAGAAAGGAAAAGAGAAACGAAGATGCCCGACCCGATCTACTGTGGGGCGTTGATAACCCCTATATTCGAGCATTACAATATCCCCCTTCCGGAGTACACACCTATCACTGCTGATTACTATTTGGATTGGGAGGAGATGGAGAACATGCGTATCGCCATGCTCGGGTACAAAGAAGGAATATCGGGTCCGGCTGTCCCTTATGTTCTCCAAAACGAGGGACCTTACCTCCACCTACCCAACCCCGGACTGACCTACATCACAAACTTGGAAAGCAAGCTAAACTTGGAACTGAGCTCCGAGGCACACCTCAATGCCTCCTTGGAGCCAAACCGTGAAGAATTGACCAAGTTCAAGCGAGCTAAAAAGCCATGTCCGGTGGCACGGGTTCGGAGCATGGGGATTAAAGGAGAAGGCAGTAGCCAGCCAGAGCAACCGTCAAGGAAGCGATCATCCACGGCCGTTCTGTCTCAATCCGAGTTCCAGGAACGGCAAGAGGGATTGATGGCGGCTATGGGGGATGAAATCAAAGACATCAGAACCGAGTTGGTGGAGATGCGGACATCCATTGGAGCGGAATTGAGAGGGATCAAAGAGACTATCCACGAAAATCAGACAAAGCTCCTCGATCTCTTCAAGTCCATCAAGGGATGTTTCACCGGCTCGAACCCCCGACCTTCCCGCTCTCTGTGAGAAGGGTACCGAGAAGCCTTACCTTTTTGTCCCAAACTTAGTTGAAAAACTAAGTTTGGGGGAAAACAAAGAGGTAAGACAATTTCGGCCGCTCGAAATTCCCTACCCCTCATTTTTCTTCTTTTACTATCTTTACTGTTGGCTTGTGAGCCACTTGGCATGATTTGTTTGATGGATTCCATGTGATGGCGTGTGTGCCAATACTGATTTGTATTTTTATTGCCTTTTTGATATGTGACTATCTTGATTGTTGATAATGTTGCCGGCCTGTGAGCCAACTGCCATTTTCTATTAGCTTGGTAGGTGATATTATTACATATGCATTTGGATGATTCGGGTTTTTGGATAATCATTGGGTGACTTCAAGTCAAATTGTTTGTTTGTGTTGATAAGTACACACACATTTTTCCTTTATTTTTATAGGAGTAGGATTCTTAATGAATTAGTTCATTTAGTTAATGATTGTGAACAATGGTGCATAAAATGGTTATATTCGGCGAGCACCAACTTGTACTTCTCATTTTCCACAAACCTAGTTTGCAACTAAGTTTGGGGAGGGGGTGGGATTCGTACAAATTGGCAGCTCGAGAAAGCAATTGGATGAGTTTAGGAAGGAAAATTGTGGCATTGCTTAATGATGAAAAATGTTGACAAATATTTTTGAAAGAAACACATGGTAAAGCATGATAGACTTTTTGAAACAAAACCGAACTTACACTCAAAACCTTTGATCAAAATTGCAGCCGAGTGAGTTTTTGAGCCTTAGAAAATACTTCCATCTTTGGAGTAATTTAAACTTTCTTTCGGTGTGAAATTCATTGAATGCATTTAGTTGTCTCTAGAACTTGCCTTGATTCTCTATTTTGAATGATTCGGTGTGTGACTTAGAAAATGATCTTAGGCAATTCTTGAAATTTTTTTAGCCTATTTGTAAACTTGAAAATGTCACACCTTTTCACCAAAAATTTGGAAAATTGCCCCTAGTTACCCCCTTGAGCTTTGAGCCTCTTGTTTGACAGCCCAACTCTACAAGCCAAGTACCTTTCGATTTAGCCTTTGACCTTAATTGGACTATTTGAGTATGAGGGAGGCGGTTGGAAGGTAGTCGGGTAATTTGGGATTGAAAGGGGTACTCTATGGGGAATATTGAAGGGTGAAAGAAAATGAAACAATAGGAAAAGAATCGAAAATACTAGTCCTCTCCAATTTTTGTTTATATTTAAAAAAAAAAAAAAAGATGAAAATCGAAAAAAGTCGAAAAATCAGAAAAACAAAAGAAAAAGTTAGTTATATATACTTAATTGTTGCTTTTGATTTGGAGAGGCTAGTAATATAAATGTCTTTTGATAGATGTTCTCAATGTTGTAGAAATTCAAAAGAAAATACACTCCAAGGGAGAATTGAGAAAGCAATTAGGTTGTGGACTTTGTGGTAAGGGGAAGAAACCAATTTTTGGGATTGGTTTACTAAGGAAGTAAAGAGTGAGGTAGAGTGATTGTTGTTTGAGGGGTGGATGAGATTAGCTAACTCATTTAGTCCATTTTATAGTCACGTATACCAGAAATTTGCCCACCTTACCCCAAGCCAACATTACAACCTATTAAAGATCATTTTTATTCTTTGTCACACATGTCGGTATACATCGAAGTTTAGATGATTGGCAAGCCTATGGTAGGCATTTTATGCATTTCAATGTGAGCGTATACACTTCCCTTTTGATACACTTGAGAGTCGAGAGTTACACTCACCATGTGAGGATCTTAAGTTGAGATTGTTTTGTCTCGAGAGTAGTGGATCTAGTCTGTCACACATGCTCACTTTTATCATGATCTCTTATTCTTTTTCATGAAAATTCTGAAATCAAATGCCACTAAACTTTGCCCTAAATACGTGTCCTTTTGTCTTTCTCTTTATTGGTCGGGACGAACAAGTTTTAAGTTTGGGGAGATTTGGTACACGTGTTCCGTGCACGCACTTTAGGGCACTTTTAGTGTCATTTTAGTGTCAATAATGTGCATAATTACGTGTATCTCGTGCTTTTATATTCTCATGGGCAAAATAATGCGTTTGTGCTATTTTTTTGTTAAGACAAGTGAAAAAGGATCGAAAAAGAACATCAAACGACCGCGGAGTCGAGGAATCGATCGAGGCAACAAAAGGAAGGGCCAACTGAAGATCTCGGCCGAGACAGGATGCAAATCTCGGCTGAGATGAGTCTCCAGGAGATTTCATGAAGAATTACAAAATTGAAGATCTCGGCCGAGATGCAACCCAATCTCGGCCGAGATGAGTCTCCAGGGGATTTCTTGAAGAAACTTAAAAATGAAGATCTCGGTCGAGATGCAATCCAATCTCGATCGAGATGAGTCAAATCCTAAAAAGCCCTAAATTCCTCTTTTCACGTCTCGGCCGAGATGCAACCCATTCTCGGCCGAGATCAGCCTTCGACCCACAATTCTTGAAAACCCTTTTTCACGTCTCGACCGAGACACACTTCCGTCTCGGCCGAGATTCACTACCCTGTTTTGAAATCCTGAATGCGTTTTTGCCTGTTTTTTACTAGCACTTTCTCTCCTTATATATATATCATCCCATTCGAATTTAACCTAACTTTTGATACCTTTTTTATACTTGGAGAGCACTATTTAGCCACCAAGGAAGGAGATTGGACTAGAGATTGAAGGATCATCTTCTCCAATTGACATCTTTGGATTCATCCATATCAGTATCATGTTTCTTTATTTTTCCACTTATTTTCTGATTGTATTAGTTAATATGGGTGGCTAGCACCCTTAGTTCATCCTTGATCATTGTGGAACCTTGAGTCGAGACATTGATGTGATTATTGCGGTTAATGTTACCAAGATTATTGTGTATTCAAGTGTTTTGTGTTATTTGCTCTTATTGACTCACATTTATGAATTGATTATTGGATTGATCACCCTTTAAGGGATTTGTGAATGTGTTGCTAGAATAGGAGATTACTCCGTAATTGTAGGATTTCCGATTCCCGTGTAGCAAACAATAGTTATTTATTGGGGATAACACAAAGTTCAACCACTAAAATCGAGCTTTCGAGTTTTATGTTGAATTTATCTCGTTGTCCTAGTGTTTAATGCATTTGGTGATTGGATCTAAGAGAGCTTGTTCGAGGATTCGGTTAAACTGAATAGGGTTAGTCGGAGAGCTTATTTTGATTAACTAAGATTAAGGGACAACAAGGGTATTAGAGCTTGTTAATAGTCTTGAGATAAGGGCTTAAATCACAATTTAATCGGGCATTAACAATAGTTGCATCAATTGTCTAAGACCAAGGGGAAGCATGATCAAGGGTGACTTGTTTTACTATTTGAAAACCAAAACCGAAAAAGATCTCTTCTATTGTCTTTGATTATCTGTTTCTTGAATTTTAAACGTTAAAGGTTTTTAATTCTGTTTAGTTACTTCTATTCGCTAATAGTAGATTGTTAGTCCTTAATCAATCTCCCCCCCCTCTTTATTGCTTTCTTAAGAATTTACATCTTGCATATTTAATCATAATTTACTTGACTTCGGGATCAAAGCTATTCGGCCGTTCCTCGTGGGATCGACCCTTGCTTGCAACTCTACTAGTTAGAGTAGTAGGATAAGGTTAAGTGTACTCTTTATACACAATTAATTTGGTAGTAAGAAACGACGCTACCAGTTGCCTCCAGTGTCGACCCCACTAATTCGAAGAGTTTTTTCTGATCGATAGAGGTAAGAATCTAGAAATATGGTTTAGTCAATGTCGAGCATGCAAAGGATATGCCATTATGCAAATGAATGTGAAATATTCTTCACAGATACAGCAAAGCAAATTGGGTTTCCTTGAGTGATGATGATAAGCTGGAGCTTGAAGCCATAGTGAATCGAATTGCCATGCTTTTGACCCTCAGAGATTGTTTCTCACTGGATGACACTGAGGTTGAGTCTGAGGTTAACCCAACCTATAGCTTAATTTTAGAAATGTATGACTCCAGTTACTATCTTGACCTATTCTGCTTCAACACCTCTATTAAAAAAGAATCGGAAGGGGAGCTAGATAGATGAAGAAACAATCAAGGTGATTGAGGAAATGAAAGTGGTGTATATGGAGCTGCTCAAAAGTGGAATCAGCAGAGCCTCAACATGGTCAAACTGAACAAAGAAAATGAGAACCTTCGTCAGTTGGTGACACTTTTAGAGGTTCTCCTGACCAAAAAGGATGCTAAACTTGGGATTGCAAACAAAAAGCTAGAAGAAGCATTTGAAACCTTCAAAAGGTTGGACTCAGGTACTTCTAAATTGAATGATGTTTTATATATTGGTAGAAATGATCATGCTGGTCTAGGATATACTGAATCTAGGGACACTAGTATAATAGGTAGTGATGGACTTTCTTTGGTTCGAGAAGGTGTGAACTGTGCTAATGATAATACTGATAAATCACCTAAGAAATCAAAAGGCAACATAAAAGGAAAGTTTGTATGTCATGACTGCTTAATTCCTGGTTATATTAAATCTTTTTTGTCGAAAAAAGAAAATTGATGTCAAAAAGGGTAAGGGGTTGACTCAGCGGTTGCCCAACCCCAAGTCTGACCAGAGTGTCCAAAAACGTAACTCTTCACCAAAATAGGTGTGGGTTCGTAAGTCTAATTTAATATGCAATGTTGCATTTACTTCTTTGAGAACTAACATCTCAAATTCATATTACTTTGACAGTAGTTGTTCTCGCCACATGACAAGAAATTCCTTTTTGATTATGTATCATGTGTTGGAGGTCGTGTGACGTATGGATGAGGGTCCAGTGGAAAATTGTTGGTAAAGGAACATTGAATGTTCCTGGTTTTTCAAAACTTCATAATGTGTATCGTGTAAAGGGACTCTTTGCTAATTTCATTAGTGTGTGATGATGATCTACAAGTTAAGTTTTCCCAAACCTCTTGTGACGTATCTGACCGATCAAACACTTGTGTTATGACTGGTCGAAGATCAAGTGACCTTGTTGGATAATTAAGGAGCAATCAGGCCCAAATTGATGACACAATTGTGTGGCATCAAAAGATGGGACATGTGAACTACAAAAATTTAGACAGTCTTGTGAAGTCTAAAGCTGTAAAAGGTATCCCGAAACTTCATAAGAAACATAATTTTGTTTGTGGTGATTGCTAGAAAGGTAAACAGGCTCGGGTCAGCCATGAGGTTGTCCAACACCCAGGTCAACCTGCTGTCAACACTCGCTGTTTTGAACTACTCCACATGGATCTTATGGGTCATGTTGAGGTACAAAGTTTAGGAGGTAAAAGGTACTAGTATGAGATTGTTGATGATTTTTCACAATCTACTTGGATACTTTTCTTACGTGAAAAATCAAACGCCTTTGAGGTTTTGCAGAATAAGAAACATGCACAATGCTACCACTGCTCGCATAAGAACAGATCATGGAAAGGAATTTGAAAACAAATCCTTCGCCGAGTTTTGTGAAAGAATGGGTATTTTTCAAGAATTTTCTTCTCCTAAGACTCCTCAGCAAAACAGTGTTGCTGAGAGGAAAAATCGCACCTTGCAAGAAATGGCTCGCGTCATACAGGGCTAAATATCACGTGAGTTGCTTGAACAAGTCTTAATGCCAACTCTCATCTTATCTAACATCTAATGTGCAAAAACATGTCAAACTAAATATTTTTTTGGTAAAAAAAATTAAATCTACATCATCACTTTGCAGGAGGGCATTTGGATGATCCTATTACTTTGAGGATACATAAACTCATTTTCCCAACTTTCATTCACGTTGCAATGGTGAAAAAGAAACATAAATCTTACTCTAAAAATTTTGCACTCTTAATCTACCATTTTAATTAATCTTTGGGAAGCTGGCGTGGTTTGTGATTTTAGTTCAAGATGCTTGGCGTCCCATTCGTTAGATTTTATGTTAGTGGAATATTTTCTCATGGTTATTTTTGTTTTTAAATTAGATACTATTTTTTTTCTTCATTATATAAAACTGGGTTATTAATTTTGGAGGAAAATGTATTGTGATTTCCCATAAAAAATGTGCTAACATGGCAAGAAATAAGGAGTTCATTACATTTTGGGCTCAATTTGTCCTTAATGAGTGAAATTTAAAGGTTTTTCCTCGGTCTAAGACTTGGTGTCCTATTTTTACAGTTTTTCCTATTGAGGTGCAGGGGAATCTTGATTGAGTCAGCGATTCAACAAAGATTAGTTATTCTAAAGACAAACATAGTTGTAGGACTACCTTTCCAAGGATAGGTGAATCTAAGTTGTAGATTACAAGTTGAGACTTGTGAAGCTGTTGCTAAATTTGTACAGTGTAAGCATAAGTGATGAGGGTTGAGTGGATGTATAAGGATTATTCACACTTTCGAACCATTATAAATTGTGTGCATACTTATTATTTACTTATTTCTCCAAACATTATTGTATGTTATAACTTGCACTATCTTTGAAACTGTTTAAAATATATCCGTTGCACAACTCATAAGACTTTTTTCTTGCTGTAAGTATTGAAGTTGACAGTTAGCACCAAGGTTATTGTTAGAGAAGCCCACTATTGTAAGTTTTGTTGTAAGAACAAGTTCCTTACAACCAACAATAAAACAAGAGCTACTATTTTCCGAAGAAAATTCAAAAAAGTTAGAGTTTTATTCATCTCTCTCTAAACCCCTACCATTGGGGATCAACACCAGCTAACTGTTATGTTTTAGTGAATATGAGATGAAAACTAACATTTTTCTATTCTTTTAGGGCTAGAAATTTATTTGAAGTAAGAAAAGAAGAAGATTTACATGTACAATGAACTCTATTTAACTAAAAAAACCATTCTCAACCCAATTGTAAGTGAATGATATGGACAAAGGAAAAACATACCACGTAGCTTGCAGTAACATATGATGACTGCAAACCATCAGTGAGTGCCTAACGAATCATATTTCTCATATAGATCATGTAATGCTTGCACAACTACTAGAAAAAAATGGAAGACTTGGACAACTAACAAAATAATAAAAATAATAAAAAAATAAATTAGGAAGATCCATCAAAAATTGGAGATCGAAGGTCGTATAAGCATGGAAGGTCGGAAATTTTACAAATGCAAATCTAAGGAAAAGAAACAACAAACAAAGCAAAGAAAAAAGAAAAAAAAAATCGAAATAAATAATAAATAACACGTTAGAGGTATTTCTACATTCTCCTATGATGAGAGAATGAGGGAAAGAGAAAGAGATCTAAAGTGTTAAGAGATTGAGAGGATGGTAAGAATGAGGCTAATTTTTTTAACATTTATTAATTGGATTAGAATTAATCAAATTTATCAATTATTTTATTTTTCGAGAAATCCCAACTCCTATTGTTTTAGTTTTTGGTAGGAAGGCTAAGTGACGCCATTTTTTAACCCTTTCTTTCCACCTATAAAGTCGGCAATAATGTAGAGACGGTTTCAATAATGATATTACCTTTGGTCCTTAGGGATTTACACGTGGAAATATTAACATTAACTATTGCACATCTATCTATTCTTCACCACCTATTATAGTACCGGTTCTTAAGTCAGCAGAAGGCTTTTTGTTTACTTTATGCAAATTAATGTTTAATTGATGAGATTAAAAAATGTATATCTACTCCTCCATTTCCTTGTCTGAGAATGACATTGTTCTTGTAGTAGAAAATATGTAGTTGAAAATGATGTGCTTGTGTTGTTGGTCCAAATCAAAATTTATGTTTGTTTGGATGTTCATCCAAGCCTCTTAACCCCTTTTATTTTAATCAATCACTCATAACTCTCAACTTCACTTTAATAGTAAGTAACAATATTTTACACATATTATATTAATTTTTACATTTAATTAATATATCCAACATTACAACGAATCAAATAATTAACCAATCACAATTTTCAATACTACTTTAATCATTAAACCGATCATCAATTAACAATTAATAATTTCTTATTCACATCACATCATCTTTTACAATTAATTAATATCAAGCACTACAACCACTTCAACAACAACTAAAACAAACAAACACAATTTTCTCACTTTCCCAACCACTTACCACAACCATTTATTATACCCAAAAGTGTCTCAGCAACCCCAGACCTAAGCAAACATTGTAGTGGTCCACGGGCCATTATATTAAGCTATCAAGATATTTTTAGGTATTTTTATAATTTAGATAAATAATATTTTGGAAATTGATCAATTTGTATCTGATAATACTATTAATTTTCACTCCGGTAGAACATTAATGGAAGCAATCCCAGTTGTTTTAGAATTCTATTCTATAGAAAATTCGTCAGCTACCCATCTATTAATTAAAACAGAGTTACATTAGTTATATCTGCTCTAGGAGATATCAATTTCTTCCATAAAAAATCAATCTATGCGTCTTAATTAGTGCCCTATGTTTCTATCTCATTGAAATATAAATCTCATTAGAATATTAAAATCATATAATTTTAAAATTCATATTTAACTTACTGTTCAGATGTGCCCAGCATAAGCATCTCAATATTATGGATAATACTTCATATATAGGATATGCTTTATAGAGTATGTGGTCTTATTGAATTTAAGGATTAACGAGTAAAAATATGGATAAGTTTAAGAGGCTAGCTACTCGGGAACTAGTTATAAATTAGATGGTAGAGCATCTTGTAATCAGTTCAATTTATCAGGGTTCAATTTCCACCAACACCACCAATTAGTATGTGTCCTAAAAAAAAGTTTAAGAGGCTACTCTATTTATTACAAAATTATTTGGATGCAACCTCTTAGGATGACTCATCCAAGTATGATTTAGGAGTTGCTTGGTTCAAAATCAGCAACCTCATATGTTGACTCATGCGAATAAAATTTAACGGCCCTTGATTCGAAATCAGTAATTATAAATGGGTATGAAGGGTTCATAACACTATGAAGTGATATGGGGGAAGTTGTTAATAACCAATGCACCTCGAGATATAACCTCTTTGGTTCCAAAGTTTGACTGCAACCGATCTTATAATATATATATATATATATATATATATATATATATATATATAAGTAGAACCGTCTTAAAATAAAAATATAAGCATTTTCCCGCTCAAAAGCCCTTCTAAAATTGTCATGCAACTCCAAAAGTGAAAGAAAAGAAAAAGTAGAGCGTATATTATGTTGGAAATTCTCGATTCCATCCAATATGCGCAGCGGAACGAACAATCGAGAATAACGATCATGATTTATAATTTGAATTACACGTTGAGCAATAATTACGCAAAAGTTCGAATTACTTACTTGTGTAATTTAACCAGAACGAATTGCATGATTGAATTCCCCCCTGCAGGTATCGACGCGTATGTTGTCTGATGCAGGAACGATTCCCAGTACACTCGTTCAATAAGAGATCGCTAGGAAATCCGTTATTGAACTCTATGGTGTCTCTCTGTTTCTTACTGACAAGATCTTCTTCTTTTTTTTTTGTTCCCTACGATAGGGAATAGATATATATAGTGTTCATATAGCCCTAGGTATATGGGTCTAATATTCTGGTCTGTTTTTAATTAATTAATCGGTCTAACTTACTAATTAACTAAAGCCCATATCCTTATCTAGTCAATATCTTTCAATCTCCCACTTGGACTATCATTAGACAAAATCCAAAACACCATCCTTGTACCCTTGAGCAGAACAACAATACACATAAAGTATGACCCTTTAGGCCTTCATTATTGACGATAATCTAATAAAAGTTTGTATAACGCAGCGAACTCGATATATGAATGACGTTTACATGAATTCGATAAACAAACCTTTCTATGAACTTTATGCAATATCCTTTCATTCACGAACCACACGAATAAACAATCATTTTTCTGACACATTCGATCATACTCAATTACTTTAACTGAATATATCTTTGCATTGGCCAATGACTTTATGGTCAAATAATATAGAGAAATTTGAGTGTTCTCTTGAAATCAATCGAGGAATGAATCTCAATCTTGAGTCAGCTACCATCTCCATTCGTCTCATAATGAACCCGACACAAGACGTGTATTGTCTTCCTATGGTAGGCAAGCGTTGTACTTGGTCAAAGCGCATCACTTGACAAACAAAATGAGTATTGATCTCAGGTCAAATGATCATTACATACTTCACACACTAATAAACCATAGACACTAAAACAAACGATTTAATAGGAGGGTATACCAATACTCTCCAGAGTATCCATGTGCCCATCACGGATATCTAATATCTCATAGTCGTGAGGCATAATACATTCTCTAAGAATGTGATGCAGACCACATGCTAACCTATCTCATGTCTTCAATATCTCATTCTTGATGACCATGGTTTAGGTTTGTTTTAGAATCATGCTATATCATTTATGTCTCACACCATAAATGACAGTCATGATTCAAGGGAACATATAAAAGAACAATGACAAACAATCAAAACAATTATTCTAATAAATGCATAAAACCCAAACTTAAATTATCATAGAATGTGAATCACATAACGAATGTATCAACTAAAAAGTTTCTAAGACATATAAATTGCTTACTCCTATTGAATCAAAACCAACTACCAACCTGTCTAACACCCAAGCTCTCAAAGTGCTTGTTATGTTTTGCTATACATAACGGTGTGGTAAAAGGATCAGCCAAGTTATCATCAGTGGGTACTCTATCTAACTTCACATATCCTCTATCTATTATTTCTCTAATTAGATTGTATCTCCGGAGAATATGCTTGTTCCTGTTTGTAGCTCTTGGTTTATTTGATTGTGCAACTGCACCAGTGTTGTCTCAATACAACGGTATTGCACTGCTGGCACTTGGAACGACACCTTATTCATTTACTAACTCTAACAAAGCAACAACCTCTTTGGCAGCTTCAGATGCAGCAATATACTCGGCTTCAGTGGTGGAATCGGTAGTTGTGCTCTTTTTGGAACTATTCCAACTCACTGCACCACCATTGAGAACGAAAACATATCCTGACTGAGACTTGAAGTGATCATGGTCTGTTTGGAAGCTAGCATCAGTAAACCCAGTAATTGATAACTCTTACTACCCACGATAGACTAAGAAGTATTCTTTAGTCCTTCTAAGGTACTTAATAATAGTCTTGATAGTTCTCCAGTGTGTCTCACCGGAATTTTGCTGAAATATGTCTGTCATGCTAAGTGCATAAGCCATATCTGGCCTAGTACATATCATAGCAGACATAATAGATCCTATAGCCGAAGTGTACGGGATCTTCTTCATGTAACTCTTTTCTTTTTCATTAGAAGGGCAACCTATCTTAGATAATATAATGCCATGGCCCATAGGAAGAAATCATTTCTTGGAATTTTCCACTGAGGAACGTCTTACCATATTGTCTATATAAGTGGACTGAGATAATCCCAACATCCTATTATGTGTATCTCGATAGATCCTTATTCCGAGGATGTAGGAAGCCTCACCCAGATCCTTCATCATGAAGGAACTAGACAACCAATCTTTCACGGATTGCAGCATGGAGCGATCGCTACCCATTATCAGTATATCATCGACATATATGATAAGGAAGACAACATTTTCATTCTTTTGTTTACTATAAACGCATGGATCCTCTTTGCTTCTGACAAAATCAAACAGTTGATAGCTCTATCAAAGAAAATATTCCAACTCCTATATGCTTGCTTGAGTCCATAAATGGACTTCTTTAACTTGCATACTTCATTCGGCTTTTCTTTGGATACAAAGCCTTCAGGTTGTGACATATACACAATGCCTTCGAATTCTCCATTGTAAAATGCAGTTTTGACATCCATTTACCAAATGTCAAAGTCATAGTATACAGCTATTGCAAGTAATATCTTAATGGACTTGATCTTAGCGACTGGAGAGGTTTCATCATAGTCAATGCCCTCGCGCTGACTATAACCCTTTGCCACCAACCTAGCCTTGTAGGTTTATACCTTGCCATATGCATCTCTCTTCTTCTTGAAGATCCATTTGTAGCATATTGGGCAAGCCCCATCTGGCAAATCAACTAGTTACCAGATTAGATTGAGGTACATCGAGTTCATTTAAGATGTTAAGGTAGCCAGTCACATCTTCGAATTGGTGCCCAACACCGCTTCGATATAGGTCTTAAGTTCGTCGTCTTCTTAATAAACCTCATGATCTTGGTTCTCAACCAATAGATTTAGTCTTTTAGGTGCATGACGATTCCTTTGAGGCCTATTGAGTTGGTTTTATGTTGGTTCAGACAGTTTATTCTAATCGTAAGGAGGTTCCTGCATGTTGAGGTTTTCTACATTTTGGATATTCTCAAAAATTTCACTATGATTTTCTTGAGGTGGGTTGATACAATATCTTGTCTTTGATGTATCTTATTGTCTTGAGGTGACCCTCTAAGAGTCATTTTCCCTCCTAATAGATCATCAAAAACTCTCACTGAGTTCTAGTCCACTCCATTGGACAATACTCTATGTTATCTTGTGGTTCTTGAATTTCTCTAAGATCTACCATGTTGTGACCTTGTTCCTTGGAGATATAAGTATCCTCAAGAAACGTCACATTCCTAGAAACTATCACCTTGTGATCTCCAGGGCAGTAGAATTTATATCCTTTAGTTTCTTTAGGATATCCCATAAAATAATATTTTTCACTTTTAATTTCCAACTATCAGTCATCATCTTCCTAAGAAAAGCAGGACAACCCCAGGTTCGCATATGGTTAAGACTCGGCTTTCTGCCATGCCATAACTCATATGGTGTTATGTCGCTATAGATTTAGAAGGAACTCTATTCAGAATATAAGTTGCAGTAAGTAAGACATAACCCCAAAGGAATAAAGGGAGACTGGTGAAACTCATCATGGATCGAACCATATCCAATAAAGTTCGATTTCTCCTTTTAGATACTCAATTCATCTGTGGTATACCTGGAGGTGTCCAGTCTGACCGGATTCCATGTGATTTCAAGTAATCAAGAAACTCTTTGATTAATTATTCCCTCTCCTCGATCTGATTGGAGAGTCTTAATACTTTTCTCAAGTTATTCCTCGAGTTGTAACTTAAACTCCTAAATTTTTCGAAGGCCTCAGATTTGTGTTTCATGAGATACACATATCCATACCTTGAAAAATCATCAGTGAAAGTTATGAAGTACGAATATTCACCTCTTGCTTGAGTTGGGAACGGTCCGCACACATCTGTGTGAATCAACTCAAGCACAACCTTGGCACGCATCCCTTTCCCATAAAGTGATTTACTTGTCATCTTTCCTTTGAGACAAGATTTGCAAGCACCATATGATCCGAAATCAAATGATGTGAGATAGTCTAACTTTCTCAATCTTGCTATTCTTTTTTCATTGATATGACCAAGTCTACAGTGCCAGAGATAGGTTTTATTATCCATATTACTTAGCTTAGATCATTTGTTTTGTACATTGAGAATATTTTGTTCACGTTCCAGCATATATAAATCATTCGAAAGAGAGGTATTTCCATAAAATAATCCATTAAGCGAAACGAGCATCTACTGTTTGCAAAATGAAAGGAAAAACCTTGAATGTATGATATTGGAATGGAAATAATATTTTTTGAAATTGTAGGAACAAAATAACAATTAAGTAAATCTAGTCTATGTCCTGAAGGAAGATCTAATCTATAAGTCTCCACGCATTCAGCAGCAACTCTTGTTCCATTTCCCTCGCACAAGTCGACCTCCCCAGGCCTCACTTTCCTGCTATCACTTAGGCCTTGCACATTATTACAAATGTGTGAGCCATAAGTTGTATCTAATATCCAGGATTGTGAATTGTCTATAGACATATTTGTCTCAATGACAAATGTACATGAGCTCCCACTCAATGCACCCTATGCTTTGAACTTTAGATAGTCTCTCTTCCAGAGTCCCTTCTCATGACAGAATAGACACTCATCCTTTGGCAGTTTTGGCTTCTTTTGATCTCCTCCATTCTTAGGCTTCAAAGTCGCATCGTTAGATGCTTTCTTCTTATGTTGCTACTTATTCTTCCTTTTGGAAGATTTCGCAGAAGAGCTCACCATGAGCATAAATTTACCTTTAGAAGTAGAAGATTCATAGGTCTTAAGCAAGTTGTGAAGCTTGGGCTAAGTTACCTTCGTGTTGTTCATGTTGAAGTTCACTATGAAATTTTCAAATGAACTAGGAAGTGATTGCAGTATCAGATTAGTTGAGACACTTAAGGGTAGCACCGTTTCAATCGATGCCAACCTCTCAATTAATCCGATCATCTTCAATACATGTTCAGAAACCTGGCCTGCATTATGAAGTTTACACTTGAAGAGATCACTGAGTATCTCATACTCCATTGTCTGAGCTTGTGAAGCGTACAGACTCTCCAAGTGTTTTATCATCTCATTAGGGAACATGTGGTCATGTTGCCTATGCAATTCAATACTCATGTAAGACAAAATGACACACTGAGCCAACGTGACATCCTCAACATGCTTCTTGTGAGCATCTGCGTCAAACTTAGCATACTCAGGAGAAGTTTTGTCGAGGATGACACTGATTGGTTCGTCCAAGGCGTACTCAACCTTATCTTGCCTTAGCACCAAGCGCAAGAAATGAAGCCAATTCGTAAAGCCCAGTCAACTTGTTTGTTTCCATCAAATATTTAAAAGTCAAATTCGACATTTTATCTAAACAAAAAATAATAAAATGGGAAAGTAAATTAGAACAAAGTAAACAAAGCTCACATTCGTATCACTAATCAAAATAAGAGTTTATTATGATGATTAGCTCCCACTAATTTTAACATATTTTGCGTCCCCAAACACGAAATACGAATTTATAATGATTATAAATTTTAATGGTTCAAGATCTAAGTCTATCTTATTATAGGCTCTACTTTGGTTGATGACTCAATTATATAACTCAGTAGGCCTCCAAGCCAATTGCAACAACAGTTTAACAATTCTTGGTTTATTAATCCAATTAATATTGCGTCCTCAAACTATTTTGGCTGCTTTGGCATCTCAAAATAATTTAAGCAAGTCAATTCTATCACACGATGCCAACCATGCATCTATGAATGAGCCCGAATCTTGTCTTTTTAGAGTAAACACTTTGGTGTAAAACTCATGGTTGAAAAGATTAGACATAAGAAATGCGGATCACATATACTGGGCACCGCCTACCCAAAATAATGTTGCGGACTACATGTATTGGGCGCCGCCTACGCATACGTAAAAATGGTCTCTAACTACTATAGCTAATGGAATAAGCACTTAATCAAATAATAGCTTATCACATAGGATATCAAATAAAAGCTCAACGAGTAACATTATTAATCCAATTTAAATTTTATTCTTCAATTAATTTTGGATTAAAATTATATATTAATTTCAAATTAATATAAATATATATGTTTATTATTATTATTTCAATAATAATAATAATAATAATGAATTAAAATATATTAATCTAATTAATTATTTTAATTCTGAAAATCTGAATTTATTTTTTTATCTGAATATATAACGGGTGGGCCAGCTTATTTAAATAAGCCCCCCAGATGATACCAAAATTGGCCCAACTATTTTAGCCCAATCAGTAGCTCAGATGCTGAATTGGCCCAAAATCAAGCCCAGAATTTTAGTCCAGCCCAGACCAAAACCCATCAGTCGTCTTCAACCCCACCGCTATCGTCGTCGCTGCCATCGCCGAAGGACAGCAGGAGCAGCAGACGGAATAGTAGCAGACCTTGACGCCAACGATCGTGCACCCTCGCTGAAATCTCTGCCGCTGTCGCCGATGAACGTCTTGCGCAGCAGCAGCAAAAACATTGTCGCCGCCTTCGTTTGTCGCGCGCAGAAGCAGGTCGAAACCCATCGGACTCCGCCGCCTCCTCGCGTAACAGCAGCAGCGAATGCCATCGCTGCTGCTCTGGCAGTCGGTCAGCTAGTGTATGGTGGGCAGTTTGTTGTATAATGAGGGTGTGACAAAATCGATTTTGTCTCAATTTTTTTTTCTTCGCAGACAAAGTCGTATGTAAGGTTTTTATTGGTTTCGAAAATTAGTGGTTTTGACCAAAAACCATTCAAAATTGTTTAGATGCTATCAGCAGTTTCTCGAAAAAAAATTGCGTACAGTTTTAAAATTTTCAAAACAATTTCAAAAACCAAAATCTAAATTTTTATTATCAAAAATTCTAATCCACAATTTAATTTGAATTCTATATCAATTATAAATCAAGCCCCGTGCTCCGATACCACTGTTGAAATTTCTCTATTTCATTCAATGTGCGCAGCAGAATGAACAATTGAGAATAACGATCGTGATGTATAGTTGAATTACACGTTGAACAATAATCACGTAAAAGTTCAAATTATTTACTTGTTGTGTAGTTTAACCAGAAGAAATTGCACAGTTGAATTCACCACTGCAGGTATCCACGCGTATGCCATCTGATGCAGGAACAATTCCCGGCACACTCTCATTCAATAAGAGATCGCTAGGAAATTCCTTATTGAACTCTGTGTCTCTATGTTTCTTATTAACAATATTTTTTTTTATTCCCTACGATAGGGAATAGATATATATAGTGTCCATATAGACCTAGGTATATGGGTCTAATATCCTGATCTGCTTTAATTAATTAATCAGTCTAACTTATAAATTAACTAAAGCCCTTATCTTAATCTAGTTCATATCTTTCATATTAAACACAAGTAAAATTAGTCGTCGTATTTCACAGGCACTGACCGAAGATCTGAAATGCATACATGGTCGACAACTTTCTGATTTTGCAGCCGAGATTCATGTATTGCAACCAATTAAAAACAATTATTTCCTTTTTCTTCATTTTCTACTAAATTTTTTAGACTCCGAAAACATTTCGGTTCTCAATTCTATTTTTAAAGAAAAATATATCAAATTAATCTTTATTTTATGATCTTCAATTTAACATGCATATTGTATTTATTTATTTATTTTTAAAATATAAAAGGCGGCGACAATTCGTAGCAAGGTTGTCAAACTCGCAATTTTAAGTAAAATTGGTGACGTGTCAGTAAAATCAGATCGTAAAATCGAATCGTAAAATCGTAAGATTCTACTACCTATACAAATAACCATATATTTAAATTATTCTAAATATATTTTAATTACAACAAGTTTTGAATAGATAATACTTATAAAAAATACACATATTATATACACACTTAATCAAAGAGAAAAAAAAAATACAATATGGAGAAATGTTTTAGGCATCATGGTTCATATATATATTTAGTAAAGCATTCTTAAATTGTAATTATGAATACTTTAATTTTAAGAGAAAATTAACAAATAACATTAGTGAAATTAAGTATTACATAAAAAATATAACATATACTTTTTATGAAGCTTAGATTTTAGTTTAGAACTTGATAGTTAGAAAAAAATTCAGCAAAATTGGCCCTCTTTGAGTATAAATTGATCTAGAAAAGTTTTAAAAACCAATTTTAAATTGGTATAAATTCTACAATTCATATTATATGTTTTTTAATTGGTAAAATAGAATAAAAAAAAAGTATGTTATAAAATTGTTAAACTCGTATATAAAATCGTAAAATCATAAAACTCGTAAATCCACATGAGCAAACTCGAGAGTTTACTCCAATTTCATCAAATCTTGATTTTATCATGAGTTAACTCGTTTAGGGAGAAATAACTCGTAAACTCGTAGAATCATAAGAGTTAACTCAAGATTTTGACAACTATGATTCGTAGCCACAAATTTTCTTAATGCAGCCCACTAATTTATAAATTAAAATTGTAACAGTAAAATACTACAACACCCTTAATTAAAAAATAGCATAATCAATTAAAACAATATATATATATATGTATATATATAATTCAGAAAAATAAAATCACATAAAAAATATAATTTCTTTTTCTTTTGTTTCATCTTCAACGAAACAATGTTTCTTCTATTACAACTCCAAAAATCCTAATTTTTTCAAGACTTCATTAATGAAGGACATAAATTACCATTGATCATATATTTAATCTATAATAGAGATCATCATGAAGAACAACAGAAGTAATCCACCAACAGCAATAGTCAGTCCGTTGATAGTTAGAGCTTGAAGATTGACAGGTGCATTCATGACGAATAACAAAAAAAACTACTAATATATAGAACTTATAGGAATCAATGAAGACCGCTAGGAATTAGTTTGCATACATCACAAAATCGAGGAAGACGGCAAGGAATTAGTTTCCTGAAGAGAGGAATACAAATAAAAAAAAAAAAATCTTGTTCCTTTTTTGTTTTTTATTGTATTTATTTAAAATTAATGACTCAATTTGAATTATTTAATTAAGTAAAGAAAGGGTTTAATAAGAAATTTAAATTAGGTTTTTTTTTTAAAAAAAATGAGCTGCATTGAGACGTGGGTTGCGTTAAGCAAAAACATAGAGGGAACTTTGTACCTTTTCTTAAACAAGACCTCTCTTTGACTTGTTGTCTCTTCCCATGATCATAGTAACAAAATTTGGGAACGTATATTATACGACATCACTAATAATTCGTGATTCGGATTTTATTCGGGAATAAAACGGAATAAATCGGAAAAAATTCACCGCATCAACCAAGATACGAGTATTATTTGAGAATAAATTGGGTTAAATAAGCTAGTTGATTTTTCGTTCAATTACTTATTTTTCTAACTAAATTCAGCTTAACTTTAATTATTCAATTCTAAATATATCAATTTGACGTATAATTCAACTTATCAACTTAGTAATAATTTTATTTGATAAATGAAGTTTAATCATTTTCATTTTTATGTTCTTTTTATCAAATATATCTACTATAATAAGTATAAACATGTGGTTTCTTTGTCATGGGCGCTTTCGAAGTTTTTCTAATAGAATTTATAATGATTTTCCCAATGAATTTCTTTGAGGAATGTATGATTTTTGTTTAGTCGGTATATCTTTACACTCTTAGTAGTTAATATTTAGCTTTAAAAAGCATTTAGTAGTCACTAAAAGCATTAGTGGTGCAGTGGTTTGGTGGCTAGTATCTTTCTTGCAATCAAGAGTTTGAATCATGTAGCCCACCATATATTACCTTTTTGAATCTGATATACCAATTTATAGCAAGATACTTTTGATTCTGATCTGATATACCAATTTATCGCGAGATAATAAAAAATCTCGCAAAAAAGGTATATGGCAACCAATAAAAAATATTATTTTCATTTCTTTTTTCTTTCTTTTTTTCTGGATTTTCCACCAAATTTTAAATAGTGATAACTTTTCTTTTCAATTTCGTTTTAACGAAAAATATATTAAATTAATCCTTATTTCACGATCTTCGATTTAACATCCATTTGCAATATTTATTTTTAATAAGTAAAAACATAAAGTCAGGTGCATTTTCTTAAACGAGTCTCATTTAATCTATTTTCTACACCCATGATATAATCGGGACAATGTTGGCATAGGAATAAACACTGAATTATTGCATTACTATGACTTATATACCTCGTATGCATGAATTTTCTTGTTTACAAGGCAAACAGATTTCCAGTGTTCACTCAATATAAAATTAAAATAAAATTGCATACTTGCATACAAAAAAATACAGGTTAAGTGATTATTTTTCCTTTTTGTTCTCATTAAGAAAAAGTGATCCTTTTTTTTCAGGAAACATAATACCTTTTCATAAATGTGGTACTCCCCCGGTCTACACTAACTGTCATTTTGGAGAAAAAAACTTGTGAAAGAAAGAGTCATTTTAGCAAAAAAAAAACTATTCTTCCAATGTTGTTCCTAGACATATTCAAATAAATATTCTTAAGAATCTCATAATTTTGACATTATGTTAATTAATAATTCTCTCCAAACCTAATATGGTATGGCAAAAACTTGTATGCACCCAACACACAATTGTATTATTGTGCACTCTCCTATTTAATTTGAAATTAAAAATATATATAAGGGTCTTGTTTGGATGAATTCCCAATAATAACATGTGGTGCAGCGGTGAGACACGCGCGCGCGGGGTCCAGGCGTGCGGGATGCGCGGGTTCGAACCCTGATTTTGCTTTGTTTTTACCTCTTTTTATGTTGTTCAATAGTATATGTTATATTGCGCAATAGTATATGTTATATCGCGTAATAGTATATGTTATAGTTACATGTACAATTTTTTAATAATATATTCTGTTGTTTAATAGTATATGTTATATTGCGTAATAGTATATGTTATATTGTGTAATAGTATATGCAACATTATATTGTGTAATAGTATATGTTATGTTACAAGTATACACATTTTTTTTAATAATATATATATTGCGTAATAGTATATGTTATATTGCGTAATAGTATATGTTATATTGTGTAATAGTATATGTTATGTTACAGGTATACACATTTTTTTTAAATAATATATAATTTTTTTAAATAATATTATTATTTACTTTAAATAATAATAATAAATTTTTTAAATTATTTTTACTTTTTTTAAATAATATATTACATTGTCTAAAATAATATAAAAAGTGCACATATATAAAAATTTGGAGAAGATGGGATTCGAACCTATGCCCTAATATTTAACAATTTAAGATTTTACCACCTAAGCTAGTGTCTCTTATGTGATAACAAACATGACTTAATATATATATATATATATATATATATATATATATATATATATATATATTATTCATTTTACAGAAAAACAAAATTCAAGGTTGTGCGCTGCGCAAGGCTCGAACACGAGACCTCAGCGTGCGCACAACATCGCTATACCACTGCGCCACTATGAGTTTGGTGATATCCAAACACAACCCTTGTCATATATATAATTCCAAGATTAATTTGAATAGAAAAAAATTAAAAAACCTACGCGCGCTGAGGCTTGAACACGAGACCTCACAGCGCGCGCATATAAGCTTTGACCGCTGTGCCACAATTCCTATTGTGTATCCAAACGCAGCCCTTAATATATATCTAATTTCCAAATTAAATTGGGGAGTGCACAATAAGCTTATTGTGTGTTGGATGCACCCAAGACCTACTCATATGGTATTAGAGGAGAGAGAGTAAAATTATAATAAGGAAAGATTTAATACAAGGAAAAACGAAGATTTGTGGTGAAATAAATAAATTGTATAGTGATATATTTGTCTATTTAAATAATCCTTATTTTTTATAACAAGTTTAATTGGCACTTATTTTGGACTAGAGCGCGTATATTTTTTAGGAATTTTTTTAATAATTCGGGGTTTTTTAAAACGAAAATTTAGTGTTCTTATCAATTTTAATATCAAGGTTTACATAATTTATATTTATAACTCACAAATTGTATTAAACTATTATTTAGTTCGATTACTTTAAAAATAGAAAAAAAAACTTGTGTGAGACCGTCACACGTGTGATAGAAAAAAGTATCACTTTTTGCAGTAAAAGTATAACTTTTATCTTTAAAAGTATCACTATTTTTGAAGAAAAAAAGTATCACTTTTTGTAGTAAAAGTGTCACTTTTATTTGTAAAAGTATCATTGTAGCAAAAGTATCACTTTTATCTGTAAAAGTGTATTCCGTCACACGTGAGATCGTCACACAAAAGACTCACTCTTAAAAATATTACTTAAAGAAAAGATAATACTTTTAACATTTTTAAGAATAATTATATATTACTTTTACTTCCAATAGTAATATATATTTTTTGTAAAACTTTGTAATTGTTGTTTTCTTAACTTTAGGAGTTCAAATTAAGTTCTATATAATTCCTCACCATACATGTATACCATTTGCAATCCATTATTAATATCTCATCATTAAATTTTAAATAATACCTTTTACAAAAAAGATAATGCATTTTCTCGAAAAAATATTAGCTTTCCTTGATAAAGTACTACTTTTTTGCAAAAGAAAAAAAAAAAGTTTACAGAAGTTGCCGAATGTTGGAAATGAATGAATTTTTTTTCATTTTTCTTTTTGAGCGCATGCTTTAAATCGTGTGGGTAAAGTCAATATGATATCACTTAATTACCCAAAGGATAACCATAATTCCCCAAATGTATTAATTTTTTGATAAAAGTATCAATAAAGTGATTTTTTTATAATAATAATAATAATAATAATAATAATAATAATAATAATAATAATAATAATAATAATAATAATAATAATAATAATAATAATAATAATAATAATAATAAGCATTGACTAATAAAATATTTTTTTAACCAGAAAGTCATATTTCTGGAATCACTAACCCTAATTATGACCTGGTTGGACAGTCCAACGCGTTGTAAATAAAAAGATCTATGCAATAAAATTAAACACAAATAATATAGCATAAGTCGCTAGACGGAATAATTTCAAACGAATAAATTATATTATTTAAAAAAAAAAAAAAAACTACATGCAAACAGTCAAATCCCAAAAGTTGTTTCAAATTTACATAAGTTTTACAAGCATATTTCTCAATTGAATAAGTAAAATAACTTAAACTCAAAGAAACTTGAATAAACAATTAAAACATTACCAAAAGTATCGTTTTAACGTTGAATTTGTAGAAAAAAAAAAAAAAAAAAAAAAAAAAACTTATCATAACTCTTATTGCACTCCGAAGATAAAAAATAAAATAATAAAGAAAATAAGCAGTATATAATAATTATTTAACTTTTATTACATCCCAATCTTATATAATATGAATTTTAAAATTGTAATTGAACGTATTAAATACATGTATAATACCCGTCCCGATTTATATGAAGTACATAAAGTTAACCTAACAATCAACCAACAAACAATTGCATTTTTAAAATATAATATAACTCATTTTAAGATATGAAATATATGTGTCAAATCAAATATCATTGAAAAAAGATCAAATTGGTAGATATAAAAGTATTAGTTTTTAAAATATTTAAATTAAGTTTTCCAAATCAAATAATTACAAGTAAAAAAATTGTACAAATCACAAGTTGTATCCTAGATTTATTTATATAGAAAAAAAATATATAAACGACTTTTGGCAGGATTTTACAGTATAGAGACAACAATCTTATTATATTGGTAAAGATTGAATAAAGAAATAGAACATGAGAATATTTTTTTGCTATTTTTACCTGCTAGAATTGATAAGCCACATTTTATTACTTTAGACAATATTTATTATTTTATAAAGTATTTTTATATTTGCATTCTTTATTTAGAAAAATGTAATTTTTTTTATCTTAATATATATTTCTTTTAATATTTTGTTATGTTCTAATCTTATAAGTTTGCTCATGCGAATATGTATTTCTTCACGAATATGTAATTCTACCATGTTTTGTTTGGTTTTTGAAGCAAATATTTGTTTATGGGAATATTTTAAAAGCAACACTGGAAGAAAAAAAAAAAAGAACTCTATTTTCTATTTATGATCATTGAGTAATTAAAAACACATATACTTTGAAAATATTATTAGTTTTTTGGTCCTTTAAATTAGTCAAATATAATTATTTTAAAACTTAAAAAGAATTTGTAATTTTTTCTTTCTGCGCTCTGTAAAGCTTACTCACCAAATTGTTATAATATGTTACCATTGACATGGCATTGCTTAAGTGACATGTCAAATGGATTTGAACCTCAACTTCGTAAGTGGATGTTTTTATATTAACCAATTTAGCAGGGATCTAAAAAGAAAATAAAAAATGATTCTTTTGACCCCCTAAAGAATTCATGAATATAATTACTAATATTATAAAAAATAGAATAACACAAAAAACTTTAGGTTGTATTTGGATAGAGGGATGGAAATCCATATATTTAGCCCGTGTGCACTTTTCTTCCTTGCATGGCGCTTGCCAAGTTGGCCTTGTGCTCGGTTCTAGCCAACCTCAATTCCAGCGAATTTTGCTCAATCGGGAGGAATTCCGCTCGACCAAGCACAATTCCCGGTGTGCTGATTTTCTCGTCTTTTCATCATTTCACCCCGTTTCATGTTTATTTCTTCTCCAAAATTTGTCTCTATGGTCTTTTGACTCTAAAAATATATCCTTTGACAAAATGAGCAAACACGTCACATATTCACAAAATAATGTAATTTTACTCCAAATATGCTAGTTGTTCATGTAATTATTCACTATTTGATCATAATATTAAGCCCAAAAGCATGCATAACAGACGTGTATTAACCCCCCAAACTTAAGTTGTTGTTCGTCCCCAAGCAACAAAAGAAACGTGAGGTAGGCTTCAGTGTGAATCGATGATGAATCTAGTCTCAAGGTGTCATTTTACAAACATAGGCAACATAGTGTATTGAGCATATAGTGAATCATCATGCATTGACTACTCTTTAGACTTAGCACCTAAATCACTTATCCTTATCGGATAGTCTATCACTCCTCTCTCAAGTGTATAAATAAGGACATGTTTACAATCAGGTTGGTACACATGTACGGTCTATCATATGCTTGCATATCATCTAGCCTCTCCATGACATTCGATATATGCGAGTAAAAAGTTGGAAATGTCTTTCATTTTGGTTGCAATGTGGGTTTTTGGAACAAAGTGAGATAAATTTGGATATAGTGACTCAACTTGGATAATGACACAAATCCTCGCTTTCTTCTCAAAGTAGAGCTACACATAAGCTCCCTTCACCTGTTCTCGCACTAATTTCAACCATTTTTTCCTCCTTTCAACTATGAGAAACAACCATATATTTCAACAACAACAAAAAAAAAAAAAAAAAAAAACCTTCTTTTACAATTTACTCACAATAAGCTCATTCTATTAATTCTTCTTACCCCCTTCTAATCTTTAAATTGTAAATACCAGATAACAACTATGTATGTACAATTTTTTTCTCTATCTTTTCTTCCTTTACTGTCTTTTCTTTTCTCAAGACAGTGAAAAGACTCTAATCCAAGACTATTGCTTTTCCATTTACTCCACAATTGCCTCTTTGTTTTCTTTTCTCCTCCCACTCATAATAATTACTAGGTCCACATCACTCATACCCCTTACCTCTATCTACTTTCCACCCATCTTCTTCACTCATTCAATACAAGTGTAAGGAAAAAAGCCAAAAGATGGATATAGCTTATAATGTTTGACTATGAAAAAAAAGGCTACAAGCTCAAAGTGGCTAACTGGTGACAATTTTATACAAAGGGTAGGAAAATATTTGAGGCTCAAATAAGCTAAAAATCAAGGCTACCTAAAATCACATGTATACCTAGTATTTTCAAGAAGATCCAAGACAAGTTTTAGAGACACAATGACACATGGCCAAGAAACCACACCTGAAAAGAACAATTTATAAACTCCAGAAATTGGATTTTCTTTGAAAGGCTCAAAGCTCACAGGCTTGTGATCACTATCTAAAGTACACGCCTGGTTTTGTCTCTACACATTCTCTACTACATACCATATAAACTTTTCAGAAAATCAGTTCATCATCGACCCACCCTTAGAATACGTACTAAATATGTTTGAAAATTTGACATATTTATTATACTGTAGTTTCCGCAAGTAGCTTCAGAATATTTGTGAGTGATGGAAGTAAGGGGATGAGATACGCACTTAATTTGTGTAATTGATCAAACTTCGATAGGTTGTGATTTAATCAACAATTATTGAAAAATTGTGCTAGATTTGTTAAAAATGTGAAACGTTAGGATATATTGGTATATTTTACATTATTAATTTTAAGTAAGCATTGACACGTGATAGTCACATGGACTTCCATTTCTACATAGGCAAACATTTAACAGAAAAAGCTTTTAAAATTTTCGATAGGTTGTGAGTTAATCAGCCATTATTGAAAGTTTGTGCTACATTTGTTAAAAACGTAAAACGTTGGGATATATTTGTATATTTTTCCATTTTTATCACTATAAATATTGCATTGTTACAACAAAAGCTTGATCATCATATACCAACTTAATCAAACTCAGCAATATAAGTCTATAAGTGGCATCATATTTTATCTGTTCAACTAAACTAAACTAAACCCTTACTAAACTAGACAAAACCCTAAATTAAACTAAACTAAACTAAATCCTAAACTAACTGAACCCTAAACTAAACCCTAAACACAAATTTTATTATTATACTCTATTAAATCTATTTGTTTTACTTTTTTGGTATGACCTTTGTATTCCACGGGGTAATATATCAGTGTAGAAAAATTAGTTTTGATGGAATTCATATAAGATGATGATAAAAGTGGCATGCCATATCTGATTAGCAAAAAGTGTTGGATAATATATTATTTCAAAAGATTTGTTAAATATTTTCTTAAATTTTATGACTTGGTCTATCAAGACCTAGTCTTTCTCTCCACTGAGTATAAGCCCTGGTACACGCGTTTATTTATGCACTTTAAGCCTGTTTAAGTGTTGAATTATAATGTTTGCGTGTAATATTGATCATTTTTAGCTTGTTTTATATCCTTGAATCGTTTGACGCTTGTGGTTTCGTTTTGAGTTAAATAGGCGATTTAAGGTCAAGTATTTATACTCGACTGGATGTACGACAAAGGAACAAAGTCCGGGGAGTCAAATGAAGAAAAACGTAGAAAAAGCAAGGAAAAAGTACCGCGGCCTAAATGCGCGACCGCGGTCAAGCTGAAGAAATGAGCCAGAAGCCCTGTAGATGTGCCACAGACGCGGCGTGTTCCTGGATGAGAAGCGGGCGCGACCGCAGCTATACGTCGTGGTCGCGGCTTTTTAAGTCGGTCACTTATTCCTTGGGCCATAAGACTTCCAATTTGGAGCCAAAATTAGCCCAACTTGGCCTCCTCTGTATAAGGGGATCCCAGTATCCGAAAATTGAACACTTAACCTTATGAGAGAGCGATATTGGGAGGATTCCGAAGGAGACGAGCAATCAAGATCGATAGTTTTCGGGTTTTTCATTCCTTTTTCGATTATTTAATTTGATTTTAGTTTGTCTTTTGTTACCGCCATGAGCGGCTAGTAGGT
Source organism: Ajuga chamaepitys (assembly GCA_958295605.1). Taxonomy (NCBI): domain Eukaryota; kingdom Viridiplantae; phylum Streptophyta; class Magnoliopsida; order Lamiales; family Lamiaceae; genus Ajuga; species Ajuga chamaepitys. The sequence continues at coordinate 29,611,280 of OY282498.1, forward strand.
TATTTCAGTCCTTAGTCGAGTCGAAACCTAGTTTTATTACCTTGTGATTTTTACAGTGATTGTTAAACAGTTGATTACTTTGAAACGTTGTTATGCTATTTGATTGTCTTTCAATGCTTATGTGTTATTATGCTAGATTGATCATCTAGAATTATAATTGCCTAAGTAGCGCTAGGTTATAATCGTAATCCATAATTGTTACGAACTTATAACCACTTAGTAGCGAATAGTGAGTGATATCACTAGGGTAGTATATAGCTCGGTCTGAATATGTCCGAGCTTAAAAATCCACACCGTGTCTATCCCGTTATCCTAGTACTCTAGGCGTTCGGTTTATGAGATCTAGAGAGCTTGTTCTGAGATCACTCAACCGAATAGACTAACCAAAGAGCTTGTTTTGGTTAGTTAAACATAAGGGATAACGAGGTTAGCAGAGCTTGTTGCTAATCTCGGGGTAGGAGTTTTGAGGTTAAAATTGGTTAACAATTGCATCTATCACAGGGTGGTAATAACTAGGGGGAGATAAGATTAAGGTCTGGGATTCGTTAATTCATAAGTAGAATATTTTCATAAGTAATTGTTTAATTTCTATTTTTGCTTGTTAGTTAATTGAAAAAAAACTAAAACCCCCCCATTACTTATATATATATATATATTATTTATAAATTGCTAGTATTAGGATTCATATCAATACTTTAATTCTTCCTGCTCCCTATGGGATCGACCCTACTTATCACTTCTACAAGTTAGAAGGGTAGCTAGGTATAACTAATGTATCGCACCGCAACAGTGCGGGCAAGCCCTAACTTTTCTAACTACCATTCTTTTGCTTTGTCAATATATATTTATTGGAGTCAATGTAACTAGACCATACGTGACTGTATCTTCCTCTTTTCATCTTCTTCTTTTTACTTTTGTAACCCTGCTAGGTTAATTATTATTTTTTTGTTGCTCATGCTCCTAGTCTTATACTTAATTTATTTTTGTTGCTCCTGATCCTAGTCTTAGACTAGATGACTTGTTGTATCATGGGGGATTACGCAAGTAAATGCTTAAGGACATTGCATTAATTTGCACAGTCGCAAGTATTCTCGATTTTATTGTATTCCAATTTTTCCCACCAATCTTAAAGATTTACCAATTAATCCGAAAATTCTGATTGATTGAGAATTTTGAGATAATACTGACTTAGAAGAATTAAGCGGTACCTAGGTGCCATAGGAAGGATACCGGAATTCGGTTGGTATGGCGATGCCAGAGCTGGTGAGCGACGATTGACTGAGTGAATAAGTCAACTTCAAAGTGGATTTGTTGTGCGAAAGTGCATTATGACTCGTGGCAGGCTGCCTGGCGGGGGTGGCACCGTATGTGCTGTGTCGGGGTCTTCTTCCTCTAACCCTCTTGAAGCTCTTGCCAACGCCCTTATTAGTTCATCATCGAAAACTCAGGTTCTTCAATCATTTCCTTCTTATTGATATTATTGTTTTAGATGGCCTAGTAGTTTCTTACGCCTTACGGATTGAATAACTTTTTTATTGTCTCTTACTTGTGCTACATATTGTAGAATCAACAATTTTATACTTTTTAGCTTGATGCAACACACACATGTGTGTGTGTGTGTCCATGTGTATTGTGGCTTATTTAGATGTCACTAATGAAGGGAACTCTGAGAAAATTGATAAGGTTTTGATTAATTATAATAAGACCAAAATATTTGAAAGTGTAGAGTTTTCTTATTAAGCTTATGTTGTGAGACCTCAACTGACATATATTAGTCTACCTATATTATTGAGAATAATATTTATTGATTAAAAAAATAAATATGATCTCGTTGATTAAATAAATGAAATATTTTAGAGGTGTCATAACTTGTGGTATTCTACATTGTAGGTTTTCGATGTATTAGGACGATACAATGGTGATAATTGAAACTCGTATTTATATTCAATGAATGTGCAATTAATTGAAAGTCAGCTAAGCAAGCTATAATTGAACTACGGAGTTAGAGTTATATACTCTGAGATTAGCTAGCGATGAGGCTGGCTAAGAGATTACTAATCTAGTATTTTTCTTGGTGTGAAACCGATACCATCAGTGTCGACGATTGTGGTTGCCACACGGCAATAACCATTGTGATGAATAAAATTTTCAACGGTAAGATTAGACATATCTGTCCGAAACATAAAATGTTGAAACATTTGTTAAAACATGGAGTTATATCCATTAATTGTGTGAAATTAAGAGTGATCTGGCCAATACTCCGATTAAAATTTTGTGAAGAAAATTAATAGTAAATATCGAGGGGATCGGGACTAAAGCCAAATGAGATTGATAGTGATGATAATCCAACATGTATGATTGGATATCCCATGAATCGGGTTCATATGGGTAATAACAAGTCACTTGTTAGTCCTGCTAGCACTACAAAATATTATCCCTTCTTGTGGTGTGTGAGTGGTGCTAGACTGCAAAATTGAGAGGGGAAGCTAAAACTTTTAATGAGTTTGATATCTTTTATGGGTGGCATATTAATTGCAGAATATACTTGATGAGCCCATCTACATGAGTGTGGAGCGGGGTTGATCCTATGATACTAATTACGGCTAAGTCTCTAGAGCACTCATGAAATATCATGCACGCGCATGCCCTATTAGCGCAACAATGCGTTGAACAACAAATTTTGAGAGTGTGATGTGGTGGATAAGATGTTAATTTACAACAAAGAGTCTTTGGTTCATAGAAGCTAAAAGCTTCACCAGAACTCTATAAGTTATGTCTTATTTTTCTAGTTTTGGTTCATAGTCCAAAAGACACCAAATTCAGTGCTATCATTCTCCTTATTTTTTAACCCAGAGGTAGAATTTTCTTTATCATGTTATCTTTTGAAATGAGTGAGGTATTGTTGGATAATATTTTATAATTTCAAAAAAATTATTTAATATTTTCTTAAATTGTATGACTGGTCTATAAAGACCTAGTATTCTCTCCACTAATGATAAGTCCTAATTTTTCTAGCTACCATTCTTTTTGCTTTGTCAATATATATTTATTGAAGTCACTGTATCTTCCTTTTTTCATCTTCTTCATTATTTTCTTGCTTAAAACCTACTGAGTTAATTAATATGTTAATTAATTTTTTTGTTGCTCCTGCTCCTAGTATTAGACTAGACAACTTGTTGTATCTTGGGGGGTACGCAAGTAAATCCTTAAGGACGGTGCATCAATTTGCACGCCTCAAGTATTCTCGATTTTATTGTATTCCATTTTTTCCCAACAAAAAGTACACAGCAGCATAATATATAAATAGCTAGTTTTAACGGGTGTTTCTAGCTAAATAAAATGAGCTTGTAATTTTCAACCACTTTATAAAAATATATATTTTTTCACTTAGCCTTAATAAATGTAAGGTTAGAATTGCAAATTTACATATTGATAGGTGACTTTATGTAAGAATGATCTGAATGTGATCATCCTCGAGGGCAAAGATAGGTATATCCCAATAATAATGACCCTCATCTCAAATGTCATCACCTTCCGCATATATTGAGATTCTTGGTGATGATTTGGGTATATAAACAAGAAATCATTATCATTACTAATAAAGAAGAAGCAGTGCAGGTGCAGGTGCAGGTGCAGGTGGTGCTATCGGCCGGACATTAAGGTGACTAAGCCCTGGTTTTCATAAAAGGAGCCAATGTCCCAATCCTCAGTTGAAGATGACAGTGTCATTAGTGCCACTACTATTGATCTCATACTTGGCCTCAACTGTGGATTTTCATGCGTGCAAGCTCTTGCAAGATGTGCCACCTGTCACATTCACAAAATGAATTAAAGATTTAATATGGGCACCACAAATCAAACATACTTCACCAGCCCAGTTTTACCTTAGAGACAGAATCAAAAGGATAGTCTTGGGGCATCCTTGGATCAATCAGCTTTCGTAGACCAGCTTCTGCTTCATCACCCATGTTAAAAGCAGCATCCTCAAACTGCAGTTGTTGATGTGTAAACATTTATTGCAGGGAGATTATATATATATTAATGTGTGTTGGTGTTGGTGTTGTTACCAAAGCAACAAGCCCTTTTGACTCGGTTGTAACTTCATTTGTCCTCACGATTGCTTCGTTTCCTGATATTAATTCCAACATCACAACACCAAAAGCGTACACGTCTATCTTCGGGGAAACATCTCCGTATTGTGCGTATCTGCACATCTCACTTTTTAACATACAATTTAAGGTTATGACAAGCCTACAATTCAAACTTACTCTGGCGGCATGTATCCGAAGGTTCCTACAAGACGCGTTTGCAGAGAAGCACTTCCAACTTCAGTCAGTTTCGTAAGACCAAAATCAGCAACCTGCACAATAACACCTCACCAATCTACATTCATTACACAATATCATCATCTAATGTACAATTTCATCATTTTTCTTTTTAATTTTTGAAACATTACCTTGGCTCGGAAGTTGCTATCAATCAAAATATTGGCGGACTTAATATCACGATGAATGTAGACCGGAACTGTATGCTCGTGTATGTATTCAAGTCCTCTAGCTGAATCAAGTGCTATTTGCACCCTTGTAGACCAAGGTAATGGCTCTGTTACTGTGATATAGATTTATTAGAAAAGAATGGTGGGAAATAAATTTGCAGTTGATGTGGGTTAGGAGTTAAGATTAGTTACCTTTACCACGCAAGTGTTGGCTAAGGTTGCCGTTGTGAATGTACTCGTAGACTAGAAACAATGAACCTTGGACGCAGTATCCAATTAAACGTACCAAGTTGACATGATGAACGTGTGTCAACACATTCAGTTCAGCTAAGAACTCCTTTGATGCTTGCATGTCCATCTTCTTCACCGCTGCTTTCTGAAACTCAACTTTTTACCATTACCTTCTAACTTCACAGATACTACTTCTCTTTCTACCAATTACCCAAAAACAATACGGATAGACATATTAGAACATACCTCTCCTCTAAGCTCCGCATAGTAGACAGCCCCAAAACCACCTTGCCCAATTTTGTAAGAGATGCTAAAATCATTGGTAGCCAACGCTAATTCCTCATACGTAAACTCCACCGATTTATCCACAGTGATCCCCTTGAGCTTCGGAGACAGACTAGCCACCCCTGCTGATTCCGAACCACCTTTCTCCATCATAACAACACCTTCGCGGATTTTGGTAATTTAATGTAACATCATTGGAGAAACTAAGGCAGATTGAAATGTAAGAATATTTACCATGTGCAGTCTCGATGTTTTGGTGATTATTCAGGAGAAATAATTCTTCAGTCACTTTTTTCCTCCTGTAGAATATGAAATAGAAGCATGCTGCCAACGAGACGACACTTACTGTGGCCGCGATTGATATGCCGGCAATTGCCCCACCAGAAATGCCTGCTTTAGATAATCAGACAATGATAGATTAATGGAGGTTACTGATTTTCTGAAACATTTTAACCATGGGAATGAGAAGCAAACCGCTTGAACTGCAGGGGAGAAAAAATAAGTATTAGCTACAAATTAATGTAAGATTCTGAAACAATAAATATTGAAGTGGTTAGTAATTATAGTATTGCAAACCTTGACTTGAACGGCGGATATGTTCCATTTTTATCTGCACAAAATCAGAACAATAAAACACATCATAAAGACTTACTTTGATTGCGATTAGGTTCTGGCAAACTATGGTTATTGTTAGAGTTTAGGGTGTCAACGAAAGCCAACATTAATTAGACACGAGCATATAACAATGAATCAGTGCAGCTTGGACAATATTACGAATTACCTTTTCCGGGAATGAAAACTAAACCAGTCCCACTACTAAAATCGACAGCCGGATTATAATCCTGCAGCAGCCTCTCAGAGAGGCCGTATTCATTGGCAATTTGTGACAAAGTCTGACCAGGGCGAAGCGGATAAGTAACAAACAAGCCGTAATCCTTGGACACACTACTACTCCCACAAGAACAATTCACAGTTACGGTCAAGAGCGCATCGGTTGGGATGTTTTCAGGGCGGTAATTATTGAACCTTGTTAGCATTTCAACTGTTGTAAGATTGGAGTAATACAATTCCGCTATTATCTGGTAATAATTAGCAGGCTTAACACGATAGGTAAAGTGATGGGCCATAAAGTGATTGTTTATGCAGGCACAGGAGAAGGGGACGTTGAGTCTGGTGCCGGAGTGGATGATATGAGGATTGTTGGTTGTGATGTTGGTGATGGAAGTCGAAAACAGTGTGGAGATCAAGCTGAGAGTTGATCCTGGCCATAGGTAATACGAGGCTAACGCGTCGCAACCTTGGCTACATCCAGATTCAACTACCAGACTATACAACAAAACTATATTTACAACTAAAAACCCAACAATTATGCTACCCATCGTTCTTGTTTTTCTTGCACCTAATGTTTCCCAGAAGTTGACGAATGTAGCCTAGGCCTGGGAGATAAGTTTATTTATCACGTTAGCCGCCAAACAAATATTTTTTTCTCATTCTAAGTCAATGCTTACAGCTATACACACTTGATTTCTCTCATCCATAACATATTTCACTGTATATCTTACATTTCTTTTTTAATTAGTAATGTATATACAATCAAAATTGTTACATGTATACATAAAGTATGTGGAATGATTTATAAGCTAAACACTTTATATTATTTCAATAAGTAGCCAAAAGATAACTACTAACACTCCCTCCACCTGAATAAAAGAGTCCTATTGTCGAAGTGCTTTCTGTTTTATAATTACTGTTCAATTTTAAAAGTTGATATTTTATTTTATTAGTTAAAGTGAAAATTTAGAATATATAATTTTACAAATAAGGTAATAAAATCACAAATAAGTGAATAAAAAATTAATCAGCTAGTGTTGGGTGATGCTAAGGTGTGGAATATGAGCAGGCAAGAAACACTTGGCGACTGTTTGGTAAAAAATATAGTGTCCCGTGGGGGCCATAAATTAAGAGGTGATGCATGAGAACGATTCAAACCTATTTCATTAATAAACAAACAAGCTTCACCATGGGGTAGAACATTTCACCAAAATGGGGTTGAAGGCGTCGTGGAGTCCACAAAAAATTAGACCCAATCAAAATAACAACAAGTGCGTGTTTGGATGGGGTTAATGTGGCAGTATTGTTGGCTGGAGTTAGTGGCTGGGATTGTAAAAGAGTGATGTTTGTTTGGGTGGTTGGGGTAGTGGTTGTAGTGTAGATATAATTTTGAATTGTAAAAGGTAATGTGATGTGTGTAAGATGTTGTTATTAATGATTGATTGATGTTTGTTTGGGTGGTGGTTTAAGTGTATGATATAATTTTAAATTTTGTAAAAGGTGTTGTGATGTGTGTAAGAGGTTGTTATTGATGATTGATTTAATGATTAAAGTAGTATTAAGATTTGTGATTGATTGATAATGTGTATGACTGTTGATATGATTGTTTGAGGAAATTTGTGCCTCAATCCGAGGTTGCTACAACTGCTGAGCAAACATATGGTTGGGTTGGCCCAACCATCACAGATTTGACCAATCCCAACCAAACATACCCTAAATAGTTCCCGATTTTCACAACATAAATAAATGTGTTTCTTCTAACATAATACATTCCATCCCCCTTCATTCAAAACTCATTGGGTTGCTCTCTGGTATACTCCATTCATCTCATAATGAGAGTTGTGTTTGAAAATAAATATTTTTTTGTTTTTATCAATTTGATGTAAAGAATACCAATTCACACTTATATAATTTATTCTATTTTTATTTTGGCTTAACTAATTCATAAAATTTTACTTTGACTAATAAAATGAGGCATTAACTTTTAAAACGGAAGTCTTAAGACAAAAAAAGTTTATTCAACAAGAGTCTCACTATTGAAGAGAGAAAGTATAATTTAATTGTCATATTGAATATATGAATATTAGTAAATGAGCTAAATAAGTAGGCAAAATGCAATATGAAGCCCCGGGAGCATTATGGGTTATTCTATTAAGCCATGTGGTTTTACTTATCACATCTAGCCCTACAATCTTCATTTGGTACGTTTTAAAGTATGTTTTTACTAAGCAAATGGTCATCCTTTTGAAAATGCTAAAATAATTAGAACACTATTAAATGATACTCCCTCCGTCTCGGTCTACCTTGGCCTACTTTGATCGGACATGAAGATTAAGAAAAAATAAATTTTGTAGAATCTTTAACTTTTATAAAAGTAGAGATTAAGAGTGAAGATTTTGAGGGTAAAAATTGTGAGAGAAATTTGTCATTTATAAGCTAGACCAATTAAGTTGGAACAAATTAAAAGAAAAAGTAGGTCAATTATACCGGACGGATGGAGTGCTCGACAGGAAAACAAAAAAGAAATCTCTCATTCATTCTCGTGCAATGATTGCAACTATCTTCATGTCCTACCTCTGGACTCTCTGTATAGTACTAAAATATACTCCCTACCTCCCCAAATCAGACTTGCAATTTAAGAAATATTTCCTCCGTCCCGACTTAGTTTGTACACTTGCTCTGATGTATATATTAAGAAAAAATTATTTTTGTTTTTTAATTGATTTTTTTAAATGTAAAGATTGAGGGTGGAGATTTTAAGATTCCTTTTCATTTTGGGGGTGTGCAAAATAGGATGGGGCGGCCGGAAAAAAAAAAGTGTGCAAATTAAGACGGGACGGAGAGAGTATCTTTTGTCCCAGAATAAATTTTGTGTTCAGAAGTTAATATCTCGTTTTATTAATTAAAGTAAAAAAAATTAGTTTATGAATAATTATATATGTTATATAGTCCAAATGACTGATTCAGAAATTTAATCAAGGGGGGTCCATCTATAGACAGATTTAGGAGTCTGTCTTACCGGGTATTTTCTTTAACTATACTTTAAGGTGTGACAAGTTTTTTATCAAATAGGAGGTAAATTCTGGGTCTATAGACTTAATTACATAAAGAAAAAAATATAATCAAGATATTATGTTTTCATAAATTTTTATCTCTATTTCTTATATAATAATACATCTATCTAATTTAAATTATATTAAAATCAAATAAAATATACATATATAATAACATATTTTGACAGGACCATGAGTCCAGTGGCCCCTTAGCCATGTGTGGGTTGGTCACAAATAAAAGAAACTGCACAAGAAATAATTATAAGTTTATGTTTTATGTTATTGGCTAGAAAGAAATGATTGTACTTAGTGACCTGTGATGCAAACACATTTGAGGTTCTCTTTCTTAGCATCAAAATACGTTTTTAATTCCTTATCAATCAATTGAGTTTTTGTAGCATGCAATTGCAACCTTTATTAATTCCTCAAAATTGAACTTTAACATACCTTTAGCAGGCAAGAAAACTATCCCTGTAGATCCACCATTAAAATCAAACCCCTGGTTGAACCCTACTAGCAATTCTGGCGGAACACCCGTGACCGTCGCCAGAGACTGCAAAGTCTCCCCCGGCACCAGAGGGTACGTTGCAAACAACCCATAATCTCGCGACACATGGCGATCACCGCAGGAGCAATTCACCGTCACATTGATCGGAACAAAATCAGGTACTTGTGTCGGGTCATAAACATTGACCCGTTGGATCCAGTAGTCAGTGGTGAGGTTGGCAAAGGCGAACCTAGCAACCTTAGCATAAGTATCATCCCTCTGCGTTATGTAAGAAAAGGTGTGCCCCAAGAAATCACCGTTGAGGCATTGGCATGTAAAGGGAACGTTGATCCGGGTCCCGGTTTGGATATTATCCGGGTTTAAGACGTGAGGATTGTACTGGAGAATGTCCGGAATGTTCCGGTTGAAAATGTTGGAAATGTAAGTGAGGTTGGATCCCTCGAGAACGTGGTAGGATGCGAATGCGAGATCGCAGCCTTTTTTGCAGCGGGCGTCGACGTTGAAGGATGCGAAGAGAAGGGCATAGGTGAGAAATGATAGGGAAGTGTTTTTATTCATTTTGGAGAGGAAGAAGAGAGGAAGAAAATGAATTATGAATGATGTAAAGATTCCATAAGACAAGGGAAATTGTTGAGCCAAAAATGCCATATTGTCTTGTTTTAAATAATTAGCCGCCTTTGGATGGAGGTTTTGTTTCATGTGATTATAAAATGATATGTTGAGTGTGTACACGTTATCATTTATGTTTAAACATTATCAAGGAATTGCGTCTGCTTCCATTTGTCTCTCTTTAATCATAATCATAATTGCTTAACTTTGTAACACACACACTTAACCTCATCTTTCAGCCTCATGTCAACAAATTATCAGCTTCGTCACCCGTTCAATATATTAATTTACAAAGTATAAAAGCATGAATTGCAATGCCATATACGAGAAAATTGTAAAACTAGTCATGTAACTCATAAGAGATTTCAAAATCTATCATTTATCTTTTCGTTGTTATGCTGCTCGAATTTGATCCTTTATCTGGCCATAATCCGAAATCCTCGCCAGATAATTGCATACCTCGAATTGAATTTTTTTTCAGTGAATCTGTGATTCTCATGATCACTTTTAGTGTGTGTTTGATGTTTTGTTGCAGAATTACCCGGCTAGCTTCCTCAACCACCTATGATTATTTTTCAATTACAACCTTGGTTTGATATCATGTTGTTTATTAGGTTGGCATTTGCAACATCGGAAAAAATGAAAAATCTCAACACCACGTGGTCATATGCATTGCAAATACAATTATGAGAGCAACTAAGAAAGTAGAGAACAGTTTTGACAGCGCACATAAATTGCTAATTGACGACCAATTGTACGGCAAAAAAGTGAGAACCCGGGCCTTGCTAAAGTTGAAAGTGATTTTGTGATATGTTGGAGATATTGGTTGACAATGATCAAATGTATAACCTAAAGAAAATAATAAAATAAAAAGTAATATTGACACATGAATGATAGATGAAGTGTGCATAGTATTTGATACTAAAATCATGTGGGGAACAACATTGTTATCCCTGCCTGCACAAAAACTCCACCCTTGAGATAACTAGCATTTGGCGCTCAAAATCAGAGACAAGTATTGATTATTGAACACAATGAAGTTTGTTTGTAACTGGTGACGGTTAATGCCAGCTGCCACCACCTCAACTCATTATCATTATATTCAACCACCAAATTCTGCTTACTGTATTTAATCCTTCATTTCTTCTTCGAGATCCTCTTCAGCCTGCATTAACCCAACTTGTATTCACCACAACATTTCGTCTCATACATAGGGAAATTGCAAAACTCATCATGTAACTTATGCCCAGTTTCAAAATCACTCTTTTATCTTTTTTCCCTTTACTGTTTTGTCCTTTATCTTAGTTGCTCGAATTTGCTATTTTATAATAGAAAATATGAATTTCCGCCGTATAATTGCACGTGTACCAGGTCAAATTGGAGATTTTAATTTTCACATGGATGTGCTATCCAAATAAATAACATGAACATAAAATCATGCACATAGCAAAATCGATCATGGGAATCATAGATTGACCAGAAAAATGAATTCTCGATGTGACGAGGTCATGTGAGGTGCACGTGCAATTATCAGGCAAATTTTTTGGCGTTACAAGAATGATCAATTCGGGCAAAGGAAATTGTAAAAATAAAAGGATAAGAGACTAAGTTAGGATGAGCCCATAAATTATAGGATGAGTGGCAATTTTCGCTCATACAGCAACAACCTATAGAGCATACTTATTAGATTTAATTCCTTACACGGGCTTACTTTCCCCCCACATGCCTCCACTCATACAAAAATCCGCGCACCTAAAAGTGGATTTTTTTTCATAATTCCCAGACTCGGAGCCAGGGCCTCGAGCTTAAGTACCCAAGTGTTTGAGTGGGGGAAAGACGAAAGAAACTCACTTATAGCCAGGTGCTGGGATATTTCTGAGTGGCGGCACGCGGGACAAGCCCATGTGCAGAATTAAACCCAAGCCCACGGATCATTACATATGTGGGCAATGATGCCTATTACCTCAAGGTAGGCCTTGACTTCATCTGAAGCTTGGATCCGACCGTTGCTAAAATATGATTGAGCATTTTCCTCAATATGCTCCACCCTGCATTTAGTGTTTATGTATAAGTGAATTAATTAATATCCATATTATGTGTATTGAAACCGTTGGAACAAGAGATGCAACATAGTTTGCAATAGAGGAATCGAACTGGCAGACAATACAGTATCAGAATATAATGGAAGTTACTGAGCATATTTTCCATTTTAATTGAGCAGAAATGGACAGCATAGATTCAAAACTTAGCCTTACACATAAATGTAGTTCACCATTATCCCACCACTTTGCTTTAGGCCTTTTTCGGATCGATCCGCCTTCCAATTAATTCTGCCAATCATCTGTTGCAACATTGCTGATGATAATTTAGAAATTTACGTACCAGAATATTGTTCTTTATGCTACACATTTCGTCAGTAGTCTCGATAAATTTCATTATCGGATCGGGTTTTGTTCATGGGAGTCAAGGCAGGTTAAAAGACAAGTAATTGTGCATTAATGAATGCAAACTACACACTTAAAGCTTCACAAACCACCACCACCCCTTCCCGCGTGGGAAAAAGAAGTGAAGGTAAAGCAGAAAAGAAATGAAATGCCACAAAAAATAAAAGTTTTTCATTATTGGTTGTTGTCAAAGATTAACCCTTAAAGCTACACAAGCCCCCAACCCCGCGACCCAAAAAATAAAAGAAGGGAAGTAGAAAAGAAATAACACACCCCAGAAAGACTCTGTCCACACATAGTAAACTAAAACTAAATTCACTTCAATAGACTTGAAAGAAATGAAGTTTGTTGTGGAGATTTTAGATGCAAAACCAACCGCTCCATTTTGCAAGTGGAAATTTCCAACAGAATCCAGAGCCTTTCCTCTCTTCTTTTCTTGCAGAAGATACCTATAGCAATGGAGCAAATTTGGAACAAAAATATCAAATATTACAGTGGCACCATAAAGTAAAGACATCCATGTACGTTTCCCACAAGCTGAACCTTTCACTATTTCTGCCCATTAAATAAAGACTGGGAGACAGAGTTCGCATATGTATTTAGTTCGTTATTAGTTTTTTTTTAAAGCGTCAAACATGATTCCTTTAACTTTATGAACATGGTCAATTTTTCATGTTAGGGACACTTTTTCTGGGATACTGGATAAAACATTCCAAGGTACCTCAATATATATCATTTTTTTGTTTAAGTATATGTCGATATGAATGATTATATAAAATATATGAGTTCAATCAGATTTACAATTTATTCTTAAATTTGAATTTTCAATTAACTTTTTGGGCAAATTGATTGTAAACTTTAGTGATGTGGTTCTAGTAGCAGTATGATAATTGATGATGTTTATATACATATATATATAGGATACCCAATAAGATAGTCATAGAACGATCCACAATAAATGATGACAACTCTCTCTTGTGAAATACTTATTGCAAGTGATGTGGTTCTAGTAGCAGTATGATATTGATGGTGTATATATATATATATAGATATAGATATCGGATACCCAATAAGATAGTCATAGAACGATCCACATCAAAAGATGACAACTCTCTGTTCCGTGAGATACTTATATGCAGCTAACATATTATTGCGATCTGTAAGTAGCTATGTAATACTTACATTAAAATATAATCAATTCTAAAGAACTGATGCATGGCTTGATGATATTCTTTGAGGATTGGTAGCTACGGAGATGTTAACATTGAAAACATAATCAGTTATATTATTTATATGATTGATTTATGTTTTGAGATATTTCATGTAAAAGATAATAAGAGTTTATCTCTTAGTTTCTTTTTCTTTCATTTTTTCCTGGAAGAAGAGATAAACTTTTCAGGACTTATGTACTCAGGGACAAATGGATAAAACCGAAACACGAGTGGTACCTTTGACAACATATCAAAACAAATTAATCCATAATCAGTTTTACTAGGCGATTAATTCAATTAAATTTCAGCCATTGCTTTAGAATAATTTCTGAATGTTTTTGTAGTCTTCGATTTGGGAAACCTCCATGTTTGTTTAGGGTTGGGTCAATCGGTTGTGGATTGAGCCCAACCCATTGTGTGTTTGTTCATCGGTTGTGGACAATTTATTGCCCACAATCTCCACACATCATCAAATCATTAACTCACTCTTACATACATCACCAATCAAATATCATTCCCAATACACACTTTAATCAATAATTAATTATTCACTAACTAACTCTTACACACATCAAATCAACTTTAACACATTTTATATTATAATTACCTCCACAACCCAATCTCCAACTAACATAAACAAACACTCACTTATTTACTCCAACCTCCATATTTCACTTTATTTCCCACAGCCTACAGTACTCCAGCCACCCACAATCATAAACAAACAGGGTTTATGACTTTTTTGTTTCCAATAAATAATTTGTTTCTTATAAAAAAAAAAAAAAAATCAATTAAATTTCACTATCACTGTATCTTTGACAAAACCTTTTGTATCCACAGATTAAGGGGAAAAATTGGTGCAATTGACGGATTATATAGAGAAATACAGCTTATGAAGCAAACAGCAGATTCAAGAATGATTCATAAAATGCTTTCATGAAGTAACTACCTGTTTATACTTTCAAATGAAATGCACTTAGTAACTGAGAATTTCAATTATATAATGATAATAAAAAAATTACATGTTAGAACATTTTATTAAAATTCGACTCGGTGGTGAATTATTTTCTTAAAATATAATACTAATGAATCTCATATCTACTTTTTCTACTGAATTCTGCGGTTGATTTATTAATTTGCAAGAAAAAAATATGAAATGTTGCCATTGCTTTATGTGCTCCTTTTGCGAAACAAAATCCATGAGTATAGTATCATTTTACTTAATCCTTGATAGAGACACCTTTATTATTTACAATACAACATTAATTGCTATATTTATTGAATTAACTGATCTATAAATGTGTATTCATATAAACTAATAAAAATTTCTCATTTCGCATAACAAAATCCACGAGTATATATCCTTTCACGTAACATAATCCTTGATTAGAGACACCTTCTTATTTACAATACAAAATTAGTACCTACAGTTATTGAATTCAGTTGATATAATAAAGGTATATGCATTCACGCTATAATTAATAGTTACTAATTTATCAATAAATTAATATTTCTTTTAATTAGTACATTTTGCTTGATGTACTAATTAATATGTATATTAATTTTCCGGGAGGCTTTATTATAATATGCATATTAGAGCTCAAATCTTTCCAATTATTGATACTTTAAGGATAACATATGTGTAGACCTATATAAGATACAAAATAGATAGAAAATAATGATGTAGACCTGATATGGTTATAGACATAGATTTACCGAACATATTAAATTTAATAATGACTTTCATCATGACGTAAAGGACTAACCATCTCCAACAAAATTTCAGTAACCTCTGCAGTTCATGGATAATGAAGCATACCTTGCACAAAGCCTCATTAAGGGGGCTCGCAATGCAAGTGACAATGGTTCTGAACTAATCCACTGCTGACTGGTTGATAACAAGCTCCACATTACTTCCATCCCATTTTTTCCAGTGGTAAATCCTCTAAAGGTAAATTAGAAGGAATTAGAAGATGCAATCTTGAGGAAGCTGCCAATATGTAAGATATAAAAATATTTGCATAAGAGAGTGTAATCATTAAAGGTGAGATCTACCTTAGAGAGGTCCTTTATTAATCCTAAAAGCAGGCTATAGTATACTCAATAGAGAATCCAGGAGCACTGGAATAAAAAGAGATAAATTTTACCCTAAAAAAATAAAGTTGAGTTCAGAAATATTTACTCAGGAAAATTGTTGCCAGATAAACAGCGAGAAAAGAAATTTTTACAGAGTTTAAGGACAAAAGCAGAAATAAATATGAGATTTTGATGAATAGAATAAGTCATACCAACAAATTTCGTTCCTTATTCCTAGATTAAGTTTCAGCTTGCATAAAAAAGATACCGTCTATATTATTGCAGATTCTACTTCAATAACGTAAATACTCCAAATAAAAGATGCTAGTTCAACAGGTGAGAGATTATTGTGTCACCAAAATTTCATTTAAATAAGAAATAGGAAGCCCCCTCATGTCACAGTTGTACAAATGTACCAACATCCGTCAGTGGCAATGACCTAATATTGCAACGTAGTCATGCACTACAGGAGATATAAGAACGGAGTGTAACCTTATAGCATCTTGCACATATGCCAAATTAACAATAGGAACTCTCAATTTTTTATCTTAACCCCTACAAATTAGATTTTTATTTTCGTGAATAGTCACAAACAGATGCTTACTTGGCAGCATCTAGAAGTTCACTCTCTTCTTCTGGTTTAAGCAGGTTTTCACGGAAAGTGGAACTAGATATTTCAGTTGGCGCCAACTTCGACAAAAGCCATTGCATGTAACCTGGTATGGGACTAAGTGTTGCAAATGTCTGCAGGGGATAAATTCGGAAGATTAATAAATATGAAGAAATAGAAAAGAAAATGTTTGCAAATCAGTGAAAATGAATGACACAAATTCTTAGAAGCTATACTATTTTAGGGAACTTCCGAAATGTGGTCATATGTCCATTTATTTGTTGATTTGACTTATTCCATCACATTCAACTTCTTCATGAAATCGGACATTTCGAATTTAACTGACTAATAAAACAAGACAGCGTCTTTGTAACATAACTTATTTTGGGACAAAAAATGTTTCTGAAACATGAACCTTAATTTTTGGGACAGAGGTTTGTAAGTTAGGAGAACATAATGCCAAATGAGAATGCAATCATATCCAGATAAACCTTCTAGTTAGGATGTTTCATACAGAATAGCAGCCCACAGCAGCCATACAATACAAATGAGTATAGTGTACACATGGAGGGAGTAAATGTTTCTAGAAAAAGTTCCTAATTTGGCCAATTATAATTCCAACAGAATACACTGGTCTGAATGTCTAACAATTCGTAAAAACATGTGATTTCCTACATAATTACTGGTTTGTGAAGCAAATTATTTCACTTGTAGAGGGTGTTGAGAAATGATAATGTAATCACGTGGATCTTTAGATAGGAGAAAAATTGATTCACTGAGTCACATATAACAGAGCCTTTTTTAGGTAAGCACCACTTTAGAAATTGCAGAGCATCTAAATGATACACTTACTGAAATTCTTGGCATGTCCCTTCTCACCAAATCAATCACACGCTTAATAAGAAACTTTCCCAGGTTGATTCCAGATAAACCAGGCTGCAGATAAGGCCAACATAAACTATTAAAAGGAATTTTATATTGCATGGAAAATCAATGAGACAAGAATACCATATCATGTCAAGTCTACTAAGAAAGACTAAAGAAAGCTGAACATGGATATGATTATTTGAGCAGATGATAACATAAGGTAGTAAGGTATTAGAGTCGTGATAGTAATATAATACATCTATCATAACTCTTTGACAAGGGAATGCATCTACGGTTCCAAGACATTTCAGAGAAAATCATCCAGTCTCTTAACAAAATTAAAGACAAACAGAGGAAATTTAAAGAAACATATAATTTCATATTTCGGGAAGTAATTAAGTATCACATGCCGTCATGCCGATTACCTGAGTAGAAGATATGGAATAAAAGAGTGCACATGTTGACTCACATTCAGGTATTGGAGGATCATCCCACAGAACTTCCTGTAGAAAACTTGTCAAACTGTGAAGGACAGCTTGAACTCATTTTAAAGAATATTACGCAGAAAATATTTCACCTGTATCGTTTGAGCTATGTTCTTCATAAGTGCAACTTCAATAAAAATCAGTGGTTCACCTGCAGAGAGATTTATTAGTTGATTGCAAATACGCTGAAAAATGTGTGCAGTATCTTGGCATTGCAATTTGCTTTCAAGCACAGGAAGTCGAACTGATTTGAAGGTACCAAAGTAAACAATGATACTTGAATTCACTGAGATAAAAATTGGTTCCGATATTTTCTAGAGACAACCTGCTTTTGTTGAGCATAAGAGTAAGGCATCCCTTTTCGAAATATTTTGATGCCCAACTATTCAAGAAACATGGAAGTATACCTCCAAAGCTACAATCTTTAAGCTAGAATAGTATCTGCTCCAGATTCCATGATAAAAACATTTCCCGATCCCCATTCTCTGTTACATTGTTATTAGTACATTAGTCTTGATTAAAGCCATAGACACACTAACATTTTTTAATAATATAGTATTTCTTATAAGATCTTAAAGAAGTTATTCTGGAACAGAGAAATTATTTTTCTCTCAATAGTGACTTCAGACATTCACATAGATAAGAAAGAACGCCAACCAGGAATTGCTGGATGTAAATATCCAAAACAACGGCGCCCTACACCCAGCCTTCGTTTCAGATCTAAAAGATTGCTGATTGGATGCACTGCCTAGAAAAGAGCAGAAAGACCATTTAGCGCTTTTATAGAGCGAGGTCCAAGAGAAATCTATGGGCATGATCACGAACGAGAAAATTACCTCATAAGCAACAATCTTTTCCAAAAGAGAAGCTGGATCGTCCCATGTTATGTTGTGAAGTTGTAGATTTGCAGGACTGAGCCATGTAATAAGCTTTTCTTTCAAGTAAGAGTCCAACGCTCTCAATGACGCAGTATTCTCCTCCCTTGAAAACAATGTGTTTAAGGTTGTTTTAGAGTCCATAAGATTCAGCTAATCATCATGCAAATCGAAACTAAAAGAGGATAAGAAGCCTACAAATATGAAATTGAGCTCCTTTTGATTCTATTTTACAAAGTCGATTTGAAGTAAATCAAGAAATATGAATCACAAACTACTATGATTTGATGAATAACCTTACGCGAGCAAAGACAGTATGTCAGCTCTCATAATTGACAAGAATCTCAGTCCTCCAGGATGCGTGTTCAACCGTTCGAAAAGAACTTCGTACATTGGCTTGAGAGAATGCCTCAAACTCCGCTCAATCCTATAGAAAGCAGAAAATGATCCATCTCCTTCATGCGCATTTTCTACTGGTTCATCGCCTAAATCAATTTGGAAATACCGCAGCATTTCACAAGAACAAGTTGATCAGAGTCTCACACACTTATACAGACCAACTGGAATAAATTTATAAAAAAAGGATGTGCAACTTACTGCCTGGAAGATCAAGACCAAGATATTGCTTCATCAGTTCACGAACTTGCTTCCGGTTGAGATCATATTCACTAGCAAGTGTTAGCAGTAACGTATGACGGTTCTCATTTGAAAGACCAAAGTACCCCTGCATTTCTACCGTGTAAGCAGTATTAAAGATGTTACTACAAATCACTGTCTAGTGCAAACTCACCTCAGAGAATTCATCAAGTGCAGCATCTAAAATCTCGCTCTTGTTCATTGAAATAGCAGCATGCATCGACTCTTGCACTCGCTCAAAGTTTCTGTGGGAAGGGAAATTAAAAACACTTGTAAAGTTACCATTTCTAAAACATGTAATCATATAAAACTATTTTCATCGTTCTGTACTAAGAAATTAAAGAACAATCAAAATTAATTGTCAATGGAGGCGCATATATCGAAATGTACTTAGATTGGTATGTGCCAAAGCTTATTATCATTATTTCTTCCAATAGGTGACTGAAAAATGAGAAATTTTATTCAGCTGAAAACAGTAAAATATACCAGAGAAAGAGTACCAAATTCAAACAGAAAAGCCTCAGTAGTATCTATCTTCAAATTCCCATAAGCTAATGCTTCATATGCAAAATTGAAAGCCCTAAATGAGTAAATTTTTAAATATAATTCATAACATACGAGGTCACAAAGAAATACTTGAATAAGGTTCTTTTACAGAATCAAATAAAATTTGATTCACAGAACAAAATTCCCCAGATTTTCACATAATAACAGAGATCTTTTTCGACTCTAAATTTTCAATAACTCAACAAACTTTTCTGTTTACTGCTTCAATCTAATTTAACTCTGAGTTATGATTTAAAACTCATCCACATTAGGTCTGCATTACTCGATAATTGCATATTTAAACATATTCCACTACCATTGACTGCAAATCGAACAGCTTAGGGTTTAGGGTTTAGGTTACAACAACAACAACAATAATAATAATAATAACAACAATAATAGAAAAACATGCTTTTGCTTTGTGCCTGAATAAATTCACAAAAATAAATTATAGTGCCGATTGCATACGTGTGGAAGGTGGTGGAAGCATCCTGAGAAGAAGAAGAATCTTTGTTGTTACTATCCATTGGAGGAAACTGCTTTTGGGTTTTTCCGTTCTGTATTGCTAAACAGAAAATCAGCAATCCAAAACCAAATACGTACTACTATGAAGCAACAGAAAGTTAATTAATTTGTTATGTGATTAAACAATATAAAAAGAAAAATAACCCTTGCTTTAGATTAAGGTGAAAGCAAGCAGCAAGACTTACGGCTGAAGGGGGGAATAGGCGCATTCTGGTCCGCATCAAAATAGACAGGGCTTTCCTGTTCTTGTTCATACTTATTTTCGTACCAGATTAATTATTTTATTACCAATTTTATTTATATATATTGAGCACGGGGCGGCTTTTAATATATAGTCAAATTATGATGATGTCTGACTGATGAGTAGTTTCAACAGGGGGATGGGCCCAGCACAGCACTCGGTAGTTTCGACGGTTGGCGGCCCATTTACTGCTAAGCACACATTGGGCCAGATGTACTTGAGGCCCAAATATTGTTGGTCTCGTCAACCCTTCAATTAAACAAACAAACAAAGCTCAACGAATATTATCGATTACGGATCATACTACCTCCATGGACACTATGCTATTGCACTATTCTCGTTTTCTTTCTTTTTCTGACTGTATCCCCAAATGGGATGGTCGGGGTTGGCAACAATTGATACGATCCCATAGAACAATACGTAGTAATTTTAAATTTGAGTTAATGTCTATCGTGTTTGAGTTATTAGCGGGTCAATAGAATTAGACATGATAATATTTGGATCATATCGGAGCTTCTCGATAAAGCCCAACAATGGTTCGTTAACTTTTATTTATTATTATTATTATTATTATTATTACTACTACTTATTAGTAATAATTTATTTGAAAATATGTTATAGTTGCTTGATTTAGTGGAAGATATTTACTTGAAGAAAAACTTGAAAACATGGGCCCTAGCTATCTAGAGGGTAAATGTTGATTAGAGAATTTAAATAAAAAAAAAAAAAAAAACAAATTGCTTAATTATTATGTACTCCCTCCGTCCCACTCTAAGTTTCCTACTTTCCTTTTTCGTACGTTCCAACTGAACTTTCCACCCCAAAAATGGTAAAAAAAGTCAAACATTAAAATCCCCACTTTTTTACTTTTATTACAAAATTGCCATAATTAAAATCTGTTTTACTACCCTAAATCTGAATTTGATAAATTAACCCTAATCCATTAATTAACCCTAAACCCAAATCCTAAATCTAACAGCCCAGCCCAAAAACCACATAACCCACCCATTATGTTGAGATCCCTCTCATTTCTGGCTGTTCATCTCTCTATCTATCATGATCGTCTCTCTCTCTCTACAAACCCTAAATCTGAAATCCGCCGCTGCTCCCTTCTCACCCCTCCCCCCTCCTCCGATCACCCAGATCTGAACCAGATCTGGGTTTTCTACCATTTCACCACTCCGTATTGTGTTTGAAACGCTTGATCCAAGATTTGGGTATGGATCTTGAATCCTCTGAATCTGAAGAAGGTTTCGTATTCGACTCCGAAGAGTCTTTCGTTCCAGAAACTGACCCTGAAGAGGTGGATCCTGGAGCTCTCCCAACTGGGATTGAGGAGTCGGAGGTCACTTCTGATGGGTTACAAAGTCCAGAAATGCGAAGATTTATCTTCGAACTGCTGGCTGTTTGGATTCCGGCGCTCAGAAGGTTATGTACTTCGATTGGCCTATATTTCGTCACTTTCCTGTCTTTTTAGCATGAGATCTGTGAGATCTTTCGATTTGGGCTAATTTATAATGATATTGTTGATTTTTTCCTGATTTGATGCGTTTCTATGATGGCAAATGTTGATCTGTTGATGATTTGGGATGAACTCTAATGTGTTGTTAGTCTGATGATTTGGGATGAACCCTAATTTGTTGGCGATATAGTCTGTTGAGGCTGCATGTTGCATATATGGCCCCTTCTGATATGAAAATGTTGATTTTTTCCTGAGTTGATGCGTTTCTTTGATGGCAAATGATGATCTGTTGATGATGGGATGAAACCTAATTTGTTGTTAGTCTGATGATTTGGGATGAACCCTAATCTGTTGATGATATAGTCTGTTAAGGCTGCATGTTGCATATTTGGCCCTTTCTGATTTGGAAATGTTACATATTTGGCCCTTTCTGATTTGGAAATGTTGAAATTTCGATTTGGGATGATTTACTGTTGAATGGGAAATTTTGAAATTGGTTTGGGATGATTTGCGATGATTTCTCTATTCTGAAAATTGTGTATCAGCTAAAATTGTTCTCATTTGGGCTGTTTTTTGGTCAATTTGGGCTGACTTGTGATGATAATGTTGGATTTGTATGAGGTTCTGAATTATAGCTGCACTATACACTGCAGGTGGCTTGAACTTCAAAGTGATGTTTTGTCTGATTTTAGCTGATTGATTCTTGCTGCCTAGTTTATCATGTCCCTGTACTATGTGAATATTTAGTGTAATTGAATCTGTAGTGGTAGCCAGTCAATATAATTGAAACTGAAGCTGCCCTACACTATCTGAATTGTCAACTCCAAACTGAAATTTTGGGTTGATTAAGGTATGCTTGGGTAGCTTGAACTAGTCCAAATGGGCTACTTCAAAGCTGCCAGCTTAACCTAGTGGGTATTTGTGTACTCCCTGTGATGAAATTTTTCTGAGGGATAAAAAAAAAACAGCTTCAAAAGATTTTTGCTCAAAATTATCCATCTTTTTATTGTTCACAGTTTAAGCAAAATGAACACTTCACATGTGTTTACACTGTGAACAATAAAATCTACATTCGTGTCCTATCTAATTTCTTTCAAATGTAGCCCAAATCTGACATGATACCTTCAATGTCATAGTGTTCGGTTGCTTCTTCATTTGCAATTATAAACTCAATAGCGTCCCGAACAAGCTGCTCTTCCACTTCTATCACTTTTGGTAGATTATCAACCCTCGCCAAGGCTGCCTTCCCTATGTGAGGCAGCTTATAATTATTTCCACCCCTAACTTTCATTATTTCCACCAAACAAGTTTGCAAACTCAGAAAAATTTTGTTTAACTTTTCATGCCCTAGTTCTTCAAATGAAAGAAGCACGTTTGCAACCAAATCATCCACATTATAGCTTCTGGTTTCAACTTGCAAGCTTTGAATTGCTCTGAAGTAACCCAAATCCAAAACGTTTGTGTCCGGTGAATTTGGGGGCTGGCACATCAGCCTAATATCAAAGCCATCGGATGTAGCCACCCTCCTAAAATCTGGGTCTAAGTTACTCAAATGAGGTCTTACGTTGTCTTGCTGGATAATGATTTGTTTACTAACATGTGCTGGCCATTTCTCTTTGATTGCTGGAATTATCTGTTTTTAATGCCAAATGATGAAAAAAACAATAAATTGAACTGCCCAAGCTGTCCGTAAAGTCACCAAATCAGTCCGAATATTTTTACAAATATATGGATGATTTTAGGAGACTTACAAACACTAGTAACTAAATGATGAATAATTTCTGATAGTAAACGGATTACCTTATCCAAAAGACAGCTTTTAATCACCTCTTTGTTTATTGAATCGATCGGTTTTGTAACCATTGTGCCTCTTGATCTGTTTGCACTATTTCTGATGGCTGCCTCTTGAATTGTGAAAGGAAATATGCCTATTTTCCCATCAAAAATTACAACCCCATCCTCCGTATATAGTGGTCTAGCAACCGCACACATAAACATGACCTTTGGGATGAATCTTTTACTCTTGCATGCTCTATACGGGTCAACTTCTGATGCAAGCTTATATGCCCTTTCTGATGCCCTTTGCATATAAAACCACTTCTCATCTATGTGGATAACATTGTGCATGCTAGCAAATGCAATTTTGTTGTTGATATCTTGTTGCAAATATGACAAGTTGTACTTCAGCCTATGCATTTTGTTCAAATCTGTTAATGCAGGTTTGATTGCATTTGTATGGGCCTTTATTTTCCCAGATTTGACCCATCTTCCTACCTTTGATTTACTTACCTCTAGTTCTTTGGCTAGTCGTCTAATCGTGCCTCTCTTGTTATATGGTATAGCCCTCTTGGCTTCTTCATCCAACGTTGGAACATGAGATGAAGGTGGTCGGGGTCTTACCTCGGGAAAGGAAATGGGCTGCCCCTCTGAAATTTGATTTTTTGCAGCCTGCCAAATGAGCCGAACAGTCCGAGTCGAGACTCCAAATGATGATGCGATTTCTTCACTAATGCCATTTTTCAGCACACCGTTGGTGTTGTTAAGAAGAAGACGTTGAGCAATAAATAATCGATTTGATGGAGAAAGGTTCTTCCCATTTTTTGTGCCTTTCATGTTTTGAACACTTGTAATCTGAAATTTGTTGTAATCTGAAGTTGGTGAATCTGCATTGAATGCAGATCTATGGGTATTTATAAGAGCTTTTAATGTTGAAATTTTTAGAGGAAAATTTTGAATGTATATTCAGTTTTAGGTTTGAAATATTTTGATTGTAACCCTCCAAAATGTTGAGAGGGAATTCAGATTTTCAGGATTTGGTGGGAAATCTCCTACCTGTTTTTGTTCAGATTTTGGGACATGTAATAATATTCTGCTTTTTTTTCCAGAAATAATATTCTACTTTTTTCTGTTTATTTAAGGTTTTTTAAATTGTTGGATTAGGAAAATGTTTAGAAAGTTGATTCCCTTAATCATTTCTTAATTTAAATGTTGAAAATCCAAAAAGTCAGCAAAATGAGCTGGTCAACTACTTTTTCTTAAGCTCCGTGCCCGGTCAAAGTAGGAAACTTAGACCGGGACGGAGGGAGTATGATGTTCTAGACCTTTGTTTCGGCGTTCTTTTTCTTTCTTTGAATGCTTAATTTTTTTTATAAAAAATCAATAAATAAATACTTTTGGTGAGCTTGAATAAAACAATACAAAAATGAATACTACCTCCGTCCCAGCTTAACCTGCCTACTTGCCATTTTGGTTTGTCTCACCTTAACTTGCCAACTCTATAAATGGCAAATTTCTCTCACAATCTCCACCCTCAAAATCTCCATTCTCAATCTCCACCTTTAAAAAAGTCAAAGATTCCACAAAATTTATTTTTTCTTAACCTCCGTGCCCGGTCAACCTAGGCAGGTTAAGGTGGGACGGAGGGAGTATGTATGCAAGTATTGACAGACTTACTGGGTTGGATTGGGTTATCGAGTCTTTAATGGTTCGTGTTCGGGTTAAAGTTTTCAACTAAATAAGCTTAATAGGTGGGTTCAAATTAGCCCTTAATGGTTTGAGTATTATCGAATTAGCCCGATAAAAATTCGACACGCACGATTTGCCACCTTAATGGAACTCCTAACCTATGTATTATCATGGTGAGGACGATATCACTAGACTAGTAAGTCATTATTTTATTCAAATGGTTGCGTCATAATATACGGATGTTATCTTCTTCAAATTAAAATTATAGAATTTTATGTGATATATATTTTTTAAAAATAAAATTCAAAGTAGCCTCTTAATTTGACAACATTTGTACTAGTTTTAAGTAAATTGAAGTCATAAATCTCTGTTGGATTTGCACTAATAATTTGAATTTGAAAAGTATATAGTAAATAAAATGTGACACACACGGTTAGTTATTAAGGCTGAAATTGCATATGAATTTGAGTTGAAGAGACTACAAATGTAATCCTTCCAGCTGGAAATCATTTCGTTAAACATGTTTGTTGAATATAACAATAAATTATGATCTGTAAAATAAGGTGGTGAGCATATCCATATGGAGCAATCAATGAGTGAGGCCTCTGTTACTATATTTTAAAATGATGACAAAATAAAAAAAGAAATGGAGTCAACTGTAGTTGAACTGCCAGTGGCAGCCCAAAGATCCTGAGGTTGGAGGTGTGAAGCTCCATCATATCAATGTAAAACAATAATTCAGTTGAGGCTGCAATCACCTGCTACAACCCAACAAACGTTACTGCTACACCATCAAAACATTTTTTCATACATATGTAACGCAAGGGGCTAATGACGCTACATCTAATATTTTTCTTTATATTTTCTTTTTTGTATTAACTTTTATGAGAAGGTCTAATTTGCAAATATATTTATATAATTTTGCATTTTTTCAGGACTTCCAAATAATTCTTTTTATAATAATATAACTAAAACTGAAAATTAAATAAAATTACAAAATAAATAAAAATAATAGTATTATGAACCTTTTTTGTTTAATTTTACAATAGTTTACCATCTCATAATTTTTTTTCCAAAAAAAAAATGATATAACAAATAATCAATTTTAATAAGATCGAAATTTATGTTTAAAGGAAATCGATTTAATTTAATCTACAAGTGTATTACTCACATATATTAACTTAATTAAAGATAACTACACATTAGAAAAAAGGTTAAATATTTAAATCAATCTGTACTATTCGAGGTTTTACAGTTCAGTACATTAACTTTATTTTTTCACCAGTTGCAACCTGAAGTACACGAATTCGATAAGTTGCAAATCCCGGCAATTTTTTCCGCCAAATCTGACCCACGTGACTCACATGCGAAATTAGGGTTGTTTTGTTATTTCAATGGATTCTTGGTGCTATTTTTTTTTAAAAAAAAAAACTAAATTAGTGGGATCTAAACTTAACAAAATCAAAATAGCATATTTTTACCCTTAAATCTATTTTCACCCTCCTTCTTCAAACACGTATTCCTGAATTTGCAGATAGCTAAGAAGATGAACTTGAATTATAGTTGTGAAGTTCCTGAATCTGGGGCGCCGTTACGCTACTTGCGATCAATATCGGATAAACCCTACTTTTTTTCAATTTCTTGCTTCGAGCTGTTACTGTGCAACCCAAAACAATGGGTTTTTTTTCTTTGAGACAATCAAGTTGTTTCACAGTTGAGAAACCATTTATGAAAATGGTTTTTAACTATTGTTGTATACGAGTCTCCTGGGCTTTCCTCAAAAAGAGATGGGAGTGTTCCTAAAATATTTGAAGTGATTTGCCTTAATTTTTAGTTATTTTCTCTTTATTTTTACAGCTTGAAAATGGTTGCGAGTTTTCGGAATGGTTAGACCCGCCGATGTGTGACCGTGGAGGCAAATTATGCTCGGTCTATTACGACGCTTGAAATAGGGTGTTGTGGATTATAACTGCAGTGGTCATACTAATTGCTATGTTCAAATGAAGAAACATGGTCAATTATCCTTTTGCCAGATAGACTATAGATTGGGTTTTATGTAGTGTTTGGTCGTTGACAACAGACCTTCACGTAGGACTGAACTTATGCTATTTCATGGTTTCTAGTGTCATGTATAGTGCTTCATGGTTTCAAGATCTTAATTTGGCTTTAACTAACAGAATTGAGCTCTTTGGGATATTGTTTCTTGTTAACATTGATTTCTTGAGCAGATTTTTTGTGCAATAAACATGGGCTACTTAAGATCAAATTTAATGGTTCTGATTTGCAAGGTGATATATACTTGCTATGTGATCTAATTGTTTAAGTTTGGTATTTACAAACATGGGATATCAATATGAGACGAAAAACCCAGTTGTTGGAGGTAATGGCGAAATCAAGTCTATTAATTGTGGAGTTTATTAAGTTTAGATCCCATTATTATACTTTTATTTTTTAAATAGCACCAAGAATCCATTGAAATAGCAAAACAACCTAATTTTGCATGTGAGAGTCACGTGGGTCAGATTTGGCCAGAACAAATTGTCGGGGATTGCAACTTGTTGAATTCGTGTACTTCGGGTTGCAACCGATGAAAAAATAAAGTTAAGGTACTGAACTGTAAAAATTCGAATTGTACAGGTTGATTTAAATATTTAACCCTAGAAAAAAATGCAAAAGCAACATTTGCCCCAAAAGGATTTATATAAAATAAAAATTAAAAAATCTTAACTAAAATTAATTTTCAAATAAGAAGAGAGAAAATAAAGTAAAACATGAAAAATGTGAAGACTTGGGAAAAAAAAAAGACCATCATGTAACGTGAGGAACAGTATACTCTAGGGGTGGAATATAACTATTCCTCGTCTTTCCCCTATAGTAAGGGTTAGTTACCAAAAAAACCACATATGTTTTACATCAAGGATACCAAGACTTTCTCTCTCTAAGACAAACGCTCTCTCCTCTCTCTAAACAAAGCAAACCCTAGCCTTCCTCCTCCTCGGCCGGCGGCTGTTGCCGCCGGCAGCCGCCGGCCACTCTTTCTCAGTTTTTTATTTTTTACTTTTATTCACTTGTTTCGTTTTTCTGTTGTTTTTATATCTAAGTTCGTCCAGATCTTGGTTTTATTTCATTATTTCTAGGATTGACCCTTTTCTAATGATTTTTATCAACACTGTTGATTATTATTCACTCTACAGCCTTGTCTCTTGGTTCGAACTTCATATTTTTTTGAGATATGCTCGTCTTTAGTTCTTTGTCAACGTTGGGGACTCTACGTTTCCGCCATTCAAGGAGTTTCGAGCTTCTGGGTCCGAGCTCTTTTGGTATTGATTTGGAAGAATTACCGGGTTTGTCTTACTGGGTCATTTTGGCGCTGTGAAGACCGGGTCTACCATTGAAGGCATATCGAAGGTCGCGAACTTTCCGCCATTGAAGGCCTCTGCTTGCTCCTGGGTTCTTCCTTTTTTCCCAGATCCGCCGCGGAAGGGTACTAGATTCATGGCGGCGCCGCTGCTCTCTATGGCGGCGCGGGTCTTGCTGCGAAGGCTCGCTGCAACAACCTTCGTCGGTTCACAGCGGCGATGCTGGTCGCCCGGCGACATGATTTCTACACATCTCCAGGCCGCGCTCTGTCCCGATCTGAGGTCGATTTGACCCTCCATGTCACTGAGTCCGCCAGCCTTCCGAGTCGACTCACTCTGAGTCAATGGCCGGGTTTGCTTTGCGGTGCAAGTATTGGATTATGTCGGACCTCCGGCTGAGCAGGTATTGGATTATAGTCACCAACCAGCCACCATCACCCCTGTGCCTATTGCCGGAATTCTGGAGGAGCCTCCGATGTGGGTTCAGGTGGTCTGAGTTGGTGGTCCAACATTAGAGTGTTGGATTTTTTGAGTCTATTTGCGATTTCAGGCAGCGCCCGTTTTACAGTCTATTCCAGAATTTCTAGGTTCTTTGACACGGCCTGTGTGCCTTTTCTGCGTGAATGATGTGGTGACGGCATGCCCATGGGGCTGCCTTGTATTGATTTTACCGAATCGAGTATCAGCATACACGGCTACATCTTCATCTCTTTCTGCTGATTTTTACTGCTGCTATTGAGACCCGTGTGTCTCATTCTGCTGCTATTGAGACCCATGCTTTGTTATATGTTTGACGGCCGGTGAGCCTTTTTAGCCGAGTGGAGGTGTGGTTAAGCTGCTGTATTAAGCTGATAATTGAGTGACCTGCTTCCATTTCGTTAGTGGACTTTTATTGTACTTTCTGTGGTTCCATTTTGTGTCATTTAGAAGACGTCCTTCCGTTACTTGACAATTCCGATGCATAGCCTCGGCAATCCCGGGCTTTGATTGGAGGCAATCCCTCCATTGTTGCTGTGTTCTGGGATATGTCATTTGGTCGTGCTTACAGATTACAGCTCCGAGCTAATGCATTGGAATCTTCCCAGGGATTTTGGACTCACGCCGATGTGAGAAGTGTTGGACTTCCCCCACGCTTGGATTTTGTGACATAAGGCAAGGTGCTTCGCATCTGCAGTATGCCAAATGACAATTTCATTCATTACACCATATTGACTTGTTCTTGTATTTGCTTATATTTTCTTTAGCCAATTTTACACTTATTATGTACACCTTTATCTGCCGCCTAGTGGCATGAAAAGGTTTTTAGTTTGTCCCTTGTGAGTGACCGTCATGTGGTCTCCACATTATTCGCACGTTTCTTTGTTTTCTTTTCTTTTTTATATTACTACCTATTTAAGTCTTTCCCCTATAGTAAATTGTAGAGCAGGGGTGGAAAGTTTTTGGATGAAAACTTACTATTCTTCTCTAGAGTGAAGTTCGGTAGGAGATACTCTAAATCATAACACACTTTGAACAACTATGCTACGATTTAAGTGCACCTACTTATGCATTAGTTATGTAACATACGTAAAAAAGGGTTAATATAAAAAAGCAACATGTATTGTACGCGTTTTTCACTTAAGTACCTAAACTATTTTTCCTATCAATTTGCAACCTATAGTTTGCAAAATTATCAGTTTGCAACCCCGTGTGATATTTTCGCGCGATTATTCACTCACATGACTCACACACATTATTTTAAAGGTTAAAATTGGTACATCGACCTCAGTAGCACGCGTTTCTTGATTTGAGGATGAATTTTCCCACCAAAATGTTGAATAAAACCTAATTTATCATTTCCTTTGCAAACAAAATCAGAAAGACGCTAAAATTGAGAGAACAGTTTGCTATGGAGACCATGGAAGTCCAGTGTGAGGACCTTGTCATCAAATGTTGAATAAATATCTATGTTGAGTTTATGTGGTGAATTAAATATCATAAAATATGGAAAAGTAAAGGCTTAATATCATAAATATCGAACAAGGACACGGTCTTCACACCGACAACGAACTTTCATGGTCTTCATAGAAATTGTTCTCTCAATTTCGGCTTCTTTTGGATGTTATATGCAAAGGAAATGACAAATTAGGTTTTATTCAACGTTTTGGTGGGAAAATTAGTCCCCAAACGAAGAAACACGACTACTGAGGTTGATGTACCAATTTTGGCCTTTAAAATAGTGTGTACGAGTTACGTGAATAAATAGTCATCGGAAAATATCACGTAGGGTTGCAAACGGATAATTTCGCAAACTACAGGTTGTACATTGATATGAAAAATAGTTTAGGTACTTAAGTGAAAAAACGCGTGTAGTACAGGTTGCTTTTTTATATTAACCTTATAAAAAATTAGGGTCAATTCAGAAAGCAACATCTACTATGGCCATTTTTACTTTTCCAACCTTGATTTTTATTTTTATTTTCGACGACAACCTGTACTGTTTGTGTTTTCGTTTTTTCAACCTCCGACAACATTTCCGGCTGTATAGGCCATGTGATTAGCACATGTTCCTTTTTGGGTCAATAAGATGGCGACACGTATCAACCAATTTTAAAAAATTCAAAAATATTTTAAAAAAATAATTTTTAAATTAAAAAAGTATTTTTGAAATTAATTTTAAAATAAAATTAATAATTAAAAAGTAAAAAAATTTAAATCCAAAAAATTTAAAAAGTATTTCTGAAATTAACTAAAAATTAAAAACTTAATTTAAAAATTCAAAAATCATTTAAAATGAAAAAAATTTAAAAAAAAATCTAAAATTAATTTTAAAATTAAAATATTTAAAAATTATTTAAAATTCAAAATATTTATTTAAAATCCAAAAAATTAAAAAAAAATGATTACCTACTTATCTACTTGTATCTGATCATTGTTGAAAATTTTAAAAATCATACCCAAAGAATAAACAAAATACTGTAACTAAAACTCACCTACTATAACTCCGCCGCTAACAGCCTCCGACGTCAAGAACCTTCCAGAGAAACACTATCATGGCTCCCATCACCAGAGAGATACTTATCGACCTCTCTCCGTTGATCAAGCTCTACACAGACGACACTATGACCGCATCGATCCTTGGTCGAACGTACCACCGTCGCCGAAAGATCCCGCCACCGGCGATGCCTCTAAAGACATCACCATTTCTCCGATCATATCCACCGGACTCCACCTACTTCAAAAGCTTCTCATCCTGCTTTACTTCCACACCTTTGGCTTCTACATCGGCTCCACTTTCTTCGTCGAGTACCGCTTCGTGTTGGAACACCCCCTCCCGACGGCGTACGAGGACTCCTGGTACGCCTTCCGATAGATCTACTCCCACGCCGTCAGCGAGGAACAAGATTTATCGGATTGGATCGCTAATTACGGCATTTTCGCTAGGGTTTTCATCGTCGGCTTTGTCCGATTAGATTTTTAATTGAATTTATCTGCATGTTAAATGAATTTTTAGAATTTTAATTTTTTTTTTCTGGTTTTAAATGAATTTTCTAAAATTTTAATTAAATTTTTTGAATTTTAAAATTTTAAAATTAATTCAGAAATATTATTTTTATTTTTTAGATCTTAAATAAATAAAAAATAGATTTTAAATGAATTTTTAATAATTTCAGAATTGTTTTTAATTTTTTTAAATTTAATTTTTTTTTGAATTTTTAAATGAATTTCGAATTTTAAAATTAATTTCAGAAATAATTTCTTAATTTTTTTAAAAAAATCAAAATTTAAATTTATCTTAGAAATAATTTTTTTATTTTTTAAATTTGAAATTTTAAATATTTTTTTTCGAATTTTTAAATGAATGGTTTATTTTGTTTTGAATTTTATTAAATTGATCGACGCGTGTCGCCATCTTATCAGCCAAAAAAAGAACATGTACTAATCACATGACCTATACAGACAAAATATAGTAGGAGGTTGAAAAAACGAAAAAAATAATCAGTACAGGTTGTCGTCAGGAAAACAAAAAAAAAACATAAAGTTGAAAAAGTAAAAAAAGATCATATTACAGGTTGCTTTCTGTTTGACCCAAAAAATTATCACATAAATTACTCAGTGCTTATTCTAGAGTGCAACATATCAATTTTTTAGGGTGGAAAGAAATATCATAAACCAACGAGTCAATGGATTCGGCCAACACAATATGTTTAAGTGATTCTGGCACATCGATTGATCACTCTCATAGAAGAACTAAAATTAAAACAAAACTGAGCTAGGTGGTGTGTTAAAGAGTTTGCAAACCGCCTAACCAAATAAAACGAAACACATTGAAACAAAGAGCAAATTTGATCTACAGTTGCTCCCAAAAGTCAGCTCACTCTCCCCTTTCTTGGGCTTGTAGAATAGAGTGACATTATTCATTTCCATGGTAATATTAGAAACATGAAGAGCTGCCAGCATCTTCAATCCTTCCCATTGCCTACGCAATTACCACCTCTATAGGTCAGTTACTAGCATGAACACGACTTCAACACCTCATCTCGACCACTTCGGATGACAGCCCCTAGACTCACATCGACGCCCTCAACCACCGATGCATCAGAGCTTAGTTTAACAATTCCATCACTAGCAACCTCCACACCAAACTGGCCACCATACCTTCTGTCTTGAAATTTGGAAGTTGTGCACTCCTATCGTCAGCCAATGCGATATGCTATGAGGAAACGCTCGTGCTGATTTTATTCAGTGTCATCAAAGTAGAGCAATTTGTGGGCCCTCCATGCCAACCACATTAACATCGCAAAACGGCAATGAAACTCCATATCTTTAATTTCCGAGACACACTCCAGCCAGTTTGCTACCAAAGTTGCAAGTTGTAGCAACTCGCTATTCATCCTAAGAGATTAAGCCTTCCACCAAATATCAAACCAACCACAACCCAGTATAGCATGTGCCACCGCATCCAAGCTTCGCCCACATCTTTTACAGTCTCTATCAACATCCACTCCAAATCTCACCAAATTTGCTGACACCAGTAAAATATTTTTTGCCACCTTCCAAACGAATACTCGTAATTTTAGAGGCACTGCCAACTTCCAAATTCATCTCCATAATCTCACTGATGTTCCCCCACTTAATGATTTCGGTTGTTCTTGGGTTCTATTGTTTTGAGCAACCTGGTAGCCTGATTTCACTCTATACATCCCATCCTTTTGAAAAATGCCACGTTAGTATATCCAATCCTATATATCCGGTCCTAGTCTAGCATGAATAGGAATAGTTCTAATCTGCATCGTATCCTCATTATTAAAGAGAAGCTAAAGTTTCTGTATGTGCTATCCCGATTGGTCCTGTGACAGATTTATTTCTAACCCCTAGTGTACCACAAGTGAACGGTGCTAGTGCATCTAATAATGAGCAAGGTCGATCTCACAAGGACTGTGTACCTATGTCAACAAGTACCCTGATTATAATAATTCAATCCTATCTAGACTCTGGAAAGGTGATTGGTTGTTAATTATCCTAAAACTAGAGTGCAAGAAAATAATAAACCAAATAAAACAGACCCTTAAACGAAAGCAAGCAGTAATCACAAAAGATTTTAACAGATGAAAGACGTAATCTAGGGTTTGATTTCAATTACAATCTCCTATGTTGATTATCTTATTATTCTAGACTTTTAAAAAAAATCTTATTGTTTATTAGATGGCATTATTCATAATTAGCCTTCTCTCGGATGATACTAACATGTAAATCAATTATGAACAATAACTCTCTCGGGCTATCACATAAGCGACTCCAAAAAATACCCTAAACCTATGCCCACACAGATATATCACTCCTCTCGGACGATTATCGGTACCTATGCTATATGTCGTATGCCTATTAACAATCCTCTCCTCTTGGGTGTCGAATTGTTAAGCATGTAGAACAATATCAATTGATCAAGTTGATAAATTCATAAAATAACCACAAACATAACCATAAAATAGGGGTCTAGAATTAATAAAACGAAAACATATTCAATTGTAATCTACTCTCTAACCTTAGAACACAAGGAATTAGCTACTCATCTTCACAATTAACATCCAATAGAATTCGTAGACAAACATTCTTGAACATAAAAACAAAGATGAAACAAATAAACCCGAAGTCTTGATCTTGAGTCTTCGCGATCCTTGCTCTTCGTTCTAAGCCTCTGAGGTGTTTCATATGATATGAGATGTGCTTTTCAGACTTGGAGACCCTTATTTATAAGTTTGGGATGGATTGGGGGTTAAAATGGGCTAAAGATAAGCCAAAATGTGTGTAAAACGTGTTAATCGACTAACCCAACTCAACTGAGTCACCATAAGTGACTTGACAGGCCTATTTTCTAACCCTAAAATACCATAAGTGTACGGGTAGATGTGTATAGTGAAAGTCCCAGGGAATGGGTTAACGTAGTTCGATACCCTAATTGTCTAGGATTATCCTAACTAGATACTCAAAGTGATGAATGATTCGATTAAACTAAATTGCATATACCAATAAACTAATTAATTAACAAACGGAAAGTTCCAATCAACGAGAATGTATCCTAGGATTTTGATATAGGAATTAAACTAATGACGATTAATCTCTAATTTATTATCCTTTAAACCATTTAATTATCTATTAGGCGGCACTTAATTAACCTGGCCCTTCTCTCGAGCGACTAAGTCGTAGATTGATTAAGATAATTACTCTCTCGAGTCAATTGATCCTAATAACGCATAACAACCCCTTAACCTTTTGCCTACACGATCATAGACAATCGCGCTGTGCGTTGTCGTCTATTAACAACTCCCTTCTCTCCAAGCGGAATCGTTAAACAAGTAAATTAAACCTAATTGGCCAGATTAAATTCAATTATAGGGATTAAACCAGACACAGAGATAGATAATGAAAACTGGAGTCTATAAACTAAACAATTAAATCAACATTGTTGTAAATCCTTACTTTCTAATCCTAGGACACGAGTAGTTTGGCAACTCATGTCTAGTAACAAATCAAAACAAGAATTCCAAAAATACATTGTCAAGAACTTGAAATAAACAAAGAATAATTAAACCCGATTGTCAACTCGTCGATCTTCGTCTTCTCGCTCTACGGCTTCTACTCCGATGTAAAAGTATGTGAAATTCTGATGTAATGTGATTCTCTATTGTCTCCATTGAGAACGAGCCTCTGTTGCCTTTTTATAGACTTCGGGACAATCGTGGGGCTTTAGAATCAGTTTCCTACTTGAAATAGGAAAATCTTCAAAAACGTACTTTTCGATGCGGCCGCTTTGCACATCTGACACGGCCGCGTTGGGTTGCACTTGAAAAATCATCAAACCGAAAGCTTTTGACGCAGCCGCTTTGCACAACTAACGCGGTCGCGTTGCACCATCAGCGACGAATTGTTTTGCACGCCGTTTTCGTCGCGGCTTCGTTGCCTTATGGACGCAGTCGCACTGGTTCTCCTTTGGACCGGTCCAGACCGGTCTAAGCCGGTTTTGGATGTTTTTGACCGGTTTTTGCCGGTTTTGACTTTCCTTCGGCTTGTTCTTTTATCCGTTAGTCGTAAAGGACGACATTTAACCCTGAAATTGCTCAAAATACCTCAAAGACAAGTCAAACACGTTAAATGGTCCAAAATATCATAAATCTACACGACTCTCGACCAAATATACATGTAAGCATTACAAAATACACTCCTATATCGACTTAAATACATGCATAATTAACGTTTATCAAAACCCCCCAAACGTAAACTGTTGTTAGTCCCGAACAACAAAACAAAAGACAAGAAATACATGTGATTATGCAATGGTTTTGGGCGATTGGATGATGATTTTCAGTTTCAGACTGATTTTTCTTAAAACAACTAGGCAACACTATTTACTTGAGCATATGTGGTAACGGGAAAATCAACTAATCTCAAGACTTTGAACTTTTGAATTATTCAATCCTCACCGGTTAAGTATTTCGTTCATCTCTCAAGTGTTTAGGCTAATATAACTTCTGCTCATATTGAATTACATGCAAAACCTACCATATGCTTGTCAATCGTCTAAACTAGCCCTCATACTCAATGTGTGTGAAAAAGTATCAAAAAGATCTTTCTTTTGGTTGTAATGTGGGCTTAAGGTAAGGTGGGATATATTTGGACAAAAGTAACTACTTTTGGACTAATCAAGTTATTCCTAACCGGACTACCCCTCAATAACATCACTCAACCTCACTCTTTAATTCTCAGCAAATCATCCTAAAAGAAATGACTTCTTCACCTTCGATAAACCTTATAACTTAAATGCTTTTCAAATTTCAATCAACTATAAGGGTACCACATCTTTTCGACTACCCGGTTGTTCTATCCAGCTCAAACACTTTAAGCAATTTTTTATTTCCTAGCCTCTCCTCAAAAATACTAAACAGCTTATAAACAATTTTTTTTTCCAGCTAGGAAAGGTTATTCTTCTCTTTGTTTTTCACATATCATTTTTCTTTTGTTTCCTTCATCATTGGAATATCCTCTAATTTTCCCATGTCTTCCCGAACATTTTCACCCAACTACCTTTCAATCCTCCTCCCTCTTACTTGATTAATCCAATTAAGGCCAAATAGTTAAATCAAAAGGTTTTCAGCTGACATTGTTAGGCTATGAAAAAGAATAAGGCTATAAAGCTCAAATGGGCTAACTACGGATAAATACTGAACTTGTGTTACAAAGGCAACTTTTCACTGCTCAAAAATAGGCTTAACATCACACCACATATTTGACACATTCTTAGTAACGACTCAAGGCAAGTTCTAGAGACTAGTGCACATATTCAATCAAATTCACATCGAAAGAAAGTATATTACTCCGAAAATATGAGTACAATTAGGCTCAAATTCTCACAAGGTTAATTTTGATTGAATACTCTAGGTTCAAGCTCAATTTCGTCTCAAATCACCTCTCATGCTCTATTATGTGCTAATTTTACATATAATTCCCAAAATCGTCTCATCATTAACTTTCATCATACATCTTTTCCTATTTTTTATTTTCTTCTTTTTAATCACTTGTTACCACTATCTTCTCGGGTTTATCTCGTTCTTATTGGCTCTTCCTAACAATTAAGACAAATTCTAAAACTAAACTATTAAGACACTCAAAACAAAATAATTAAACTATGTACTCCTACGACCCAACATGATGACTAAATAACAAAGTGGGCACACAGACCCAACAACTCTATCTAAAGCAGCAAAAATAAGCAAGTAAGTGGGCACACAATCCCACAATCAATCTTAAAAATACGAACAAACGGCAGCAAATAGCACCGCACCCGAACAAGCAATAAGGAACAAAAATTTAGAAACAACAAAAGATAAATAGCGGCCAAGACGTCCCACGGTTCCTCTCCCCAAAACTTGGCTGAAAGCCAATGTTTGGAGAAAAAGAGTGGTAAGCCTTGGTGCTAACTTACAGTCATTATGGCGGTGGAGGTGGTTGGAAGCCATGTTGGCTCCAAAATTGGGCCAATGCGTCCCACCGAATGTCTTGCTGCTGTCTCCAAATGGGTTCCTCGACTTTCTATGTTGTCGGTTCTTCAATAATGGGTTGCTTACCTTTGCTACGGCTAGAGCTTGCCTTTTTAGGAGCTATCTTAGTGAACCTAGTGTCTTTTTCGCGTAGGTGGAAATGGGAGAGAAGAAGTGAGGCAACCTAATTTGGGATTCGAATTTACCTGACGTGTGTGGGATGCGGCCGCGCGAATCATGCATCGCGGTCGCATTACGTTGAGCTTGAATTTGAGCTTTCTGGATCGTTTTTGGCGCGGTCACGTTGGAACATCAGTGTCGACTGACTATCCAGGTGGCTTTTGGCGCGGCCGCGTTGTATGCTCAGGCTAGTTTCTTCATTTCTCACTTTTTGACGCGGCCGCGAGAGGTGTTCCTCGCCGTCGTGAATTCTCTACTTTGCCTCAGCTCAATTTCCTTCGTCTTTCGACCCCCGTTTCTTGCTACGTTCAACCATGTTGGTTCCTATAATAACAAAAACACTAAAAATGCATCTACAAACATAAACTAAATAAAAATAATAAAATTTACGAAAATCAGTAAACATCGGGTTGCCTCCCGATAAGCGCTTCGTTTTACATCATCAGCCCGACGAACCCCATTTCTTTATTAACCAAAGTCCATCCAATTATCTTTACTTGCCCTTAGATTAATTACGACTCTATTTAGCAACTCAAGACTCTACACAGCAGTATAAATAACACAACATTTGTTCTTTTTTTTTTTTTTTGTTCGTCCTACTATAAATAGGGAGTGTGATTACTTCATTTTGAATACGAAATGCCAATTTCCCTTTAGGCATGTCTATTACCGCTTGACTTGTAGCAAAAAATGGTCGACCTAAGATGAAAGGGACATCTATGTTCCCTTGCATGTCAAAAACTAGAAAATCGCTTGGGAATTCAAAATTTTCAACTCGAATAGGCACGTCCTCTACTACTCCCAATGGTGTTAGTATTGATCCATCCGCCAATTGGATAGTAGTAAAAACTTGCTTGACTACCCCTAGGCCTAATTGTGCAAACATTTTAAGAGGCATTCGATTAACACTTGACCCTAAATCACACAACACATTTCTAAACACTTGACTACTAATAGAACATGAAATGGGAAAACTCCTTGGATCTTTATTTTTAGTAACCCTTCGTATGCAAGTATTTGTGTTCTTTAGGAGACTCATGTCTTCCTCCTTTGCGTCCTCTTTCTCAGCGTGCATCGTTTTTTAGTCCTTTAGTTCACAATCAGCTTCCTTCTCAGATTTGTCTTGCACTACAGAAAACGTACTAGAGCTTCTAAAGGAACTAGGTTAGCAAAGACATTATTGTGTAAATTAGATGAATCATTAACGAAGAAGGTAGTATTTTCTTATCTTTGTCATCGTTGCCTTCTTTCTTTTGTTGTTCCGCTTTCTCTGTTGCTAATCTCTTCCTTTCTACTCGTTCCTCCTTTGCCAACTTCTTCTTGGCTTCACGTTCTTCCAACTGCTTAGCATGTTTGATGCAGAGTTGCTCATTCCTCTTTTTAAAGGCTGCTAGAGGAAATGGAATGGGAGGTATGTATGTGGGGACTTCTTTTCTTTTCAATAGAGCAAACTCAGATTCGACCACCTTCTATTGGTTTTGTTTAGTCTCGCCCCTTGAATGGATAGCATTACACTGCTCCCTTGGGTTGATACAGTATAACTGGGAAATTGTCTCTGCTTATGTTGAGCCCCCAACAATCTTTATCAATTGACTTAGGTTGCTGGATATTTCTTTCATGTTATCTCCCAACTGTTTGATTTCCGCTCCTTGACTAGTCACTTGCTTGTTCAGCTCAATAAACTTTCTATCCATCTTTCTCTCAAGTTTAGCTAACTTTTCTCCATACTAAGCAAATTGTGACTGCATTATCTCCTCTTGTCTCGGCTTTTGGCCCTCATGGATCATGCCATTTGTGATGGAAAATTCGGGTGGCGAATTAAGCTAATTCTTCATTTTTCCATAAGAGAACTTTTGGTTATTCTGGTTGGATGGATACTGATTGTGCCTTGGCTGATTGTTCTGGAAGTTGTTGAAGTTTCTCTGGTTTACAAAGTTTACATCTTCAACCTCCTCCTGGCCCACTAACTGCTGCGGTGTAGTGTCATTATGGTGTGCTAACGTCAGACTAGTTAGCAAACTTTCTTGATTCGTCAAAGCAGACAGCTAAGATGTAAGAGTTTCAATCGGCTCATTCTTGACATGCTCTGCTTTTTTGACACTAGCCACTCTTCTTGGCTGATTTCTCTCACTAGACCACTGATAGCTGGTTCCAGCCATTGCATCCAAGACTGAGAATGCATCCCTGACACTCTTTTCCATCAGGCTACTCCCTGCTGCTGCATCTACCTGATTCCATGCTGGAGCAAGAAAACCATTATAAAATTTGCACACCTGCTGCTTCTTTGAAAATCCATGTTGGGGACAACTCTGGATAAGATCCCGGAATCGTTTCCAATCCTCGCCGAATGGTTCTTGATCCATCTGCTTAAACTGATTGATCTTATTTTGCAAATCTAACATCTTATGCGGCGGAAAATACTTCAATAGAAACTGTGTGCTCAAGTCTTCCCACTCTGTGACGTCATCCAATGAATTATATCACTGCAATGCTTTGTCTTTCATAGAGAATGGGAATAGCCTCATCTTCACTTGCTCGTGTGGCACATGGTTCATCTTTATAGTCTCAGCCAATCTTCGGAACTTGTTCAGATGTACAATGGGGTCTTCTAATGCACTTCCACCAAACTGATTCCGTTGAACAATATTTATCAGCGCAACCTTCAACTCAAAACTGTTTGCATTCGGCGGTGGTGGTTGCACTCCTCCAATTGGTTAATTTGGCATAGGATGAAGACAATCACTTATGGGTGTGATGTCCTCGTTTGTATCATCGTGCACAATCAGAGCTTGCCTCCACTGCTGTGGTGGTTGTTGCTGCTGCAAATTGGTGACTCTGTCATCTAAACTGGCTAAAGCCCCCAGTACTCGAGATAGTGCTTCCTCTTAGGTCAGATTCTGTGGAATGTTTTCCATCTCGAATATGAGATTTCTTCTCGTACGATATCTACGGGCAATTGCCTCAATCTCAGGATCTAAAGGAACAAGATGTTCTTTCCCTTTTGACCTGGTTTGCCTACAAAATCTGAAAACACCACCAAAAAAAATACCACGTAATACGAAAATTAACTAAACAAATAAAAATGAAAATTAAATAAAAAAATTGAAAGTACGGAAAATAAAATCTAGTCTAGTATCCTCCTATTACTGAGGATAGAAACTAAGACATAATACCTATTCCTCGACAACGGCGCCAAAAACTTGACAGGCCTAATTTCTAACCCTAAAACACTGCAAGTGTACGGGTGTAGATATGTATAGGGAAAGTCAATGCCGATCCACAGGGAATGGATTAACGTAGTTCGATACCCTAATTGTCTAGGACTATCCTAACTAGATACTCAAAATGATGAATGATTCGATTATACCAATAAACTAATCAATTAACAAACGGGAAGATCCAATCAACGAGAATGTATCCTAGGATTTTGATTTTAGGAATTAAACTAATGACGATTAATCTCTAATTTATAAACCTTTAAACCATTTAATTATCTATTAGATGACACTTAATTAACCTAACCCTTCTCTTGAAGCGACTAAGTCGTAGATTGATTAAAATAATTACTCTCTCGAGTCAATTGATCCTAATAACTCCTAACAGCCCCTTTTAACCTTTTGACTACACGATCATAGACAATCACGCTATGTGTTGTCGTCTATTAA
This sequence comes from Ajuga chamaepitys, assembly GCA_958295605.1. Taxonomy (NCBI): domain Eukaryota; kingdom Viridiplantae; phylum Streptophyta; class Magnoliopsida; order Lamiales; family Lamiaceae; genus Ajuga; species Ajuga chamaepitys. Next base: position 29,653,454 of record OY282498.1, read on the forward strand.
CAACTCCCTTCTTCTAAGAGGAATCGTTAAACAAGTAAATTAAACCTAATTGGCCAGATTAAATTCAATTATAAGGATTAAACTAGACACATAGATAGATAATGTAAACTGCAGTCTATAAACTAAACAATTAAATCAACATTGTTGTAAATCCTTACTTTCTAATCCTAGGACACGAGTAGTTTAGCTACTCATGTCTAGTAACAAATCAAAACAAGAATTCAAAGAAAACATTGTTAAGAACTTGAAATAAACAAAGAATAATTAAACCCGATTGTCGGCTCGTTGATCTTCGTCTTCTCGCTCTCACGACTTCTACTCCGATGTAAAAGTATGAGAAATTCTGATGTAATGTGATTCTCTATTGTCTCCCTTGAAAACGAGCCTCTCTTGCCTTTTTATAGACTTCGAGATAATCATGGGGCTTTAGAATCAGTTTCCTACTAGAAATAGGTAAATCTTCAAAAACATACTTTTCGACACGGCCGCTTTGCACATCTGACGCGACTGCTTTACACATCTGGCACAGCCGCGTTGGGTTGCACTTGAAAATCATCAAACCGAAAGCTTTTGGCATGGCCGCTTAGCACAACTAAAGCAGCTGCGTTGCACCATCAGTGACGAATTATTTTGCACGCAGTTTTTGTCACGGCCGCGTTGCCTTATGGACGCGGTCGCGCCAGTTCTCCTCTGGATCGGTTCCAGACTGGTCTAAGCCAGTCTAGGCCGATTTTAGATGGTTTTGACCGGTTTTTAATGGTTTTGACTTTCCTTCGACTTGTTTTTCTTCCGTTAGTAATAAAGTAAGACTTTTAACCCTGAAATTGCTCAAAATACCTCAAAGATAAGTCAAACGCGTTAAATGGTCCAAAATATCATAAATCTACACGACTCTCGACCAAATATGCATGTAATCGTTGCAAAATACACTCCTATATCGACCTTAATACATGCATAATTAACGTGTATCATGACTTGACCAAGTCGCACAACTCAAACCAACTCATTCCTTCTTCGAACAATGGACTTAACTGAGTCCAAGCTATTGATTCGTCCTAGTTCTTTGATTAACTCGACCAAGTTACACTTTTGAGTTATCTTCTCAATTCTTGTCTCAACTCGACCGAGTTGCAATACTAAACTTGATTGAGTTACAACGTCGGTCTTTTTCTTGTAATTCTTCTCGTCTTCTCACTTTATTTACTCGTATGCTCATCATACTTCATCCGAAAGGACATTTTGGCTTAGAACAACCTTTTTAACTCCAAAACAAGCACACACGTTTATACGGCATAATATAATGAATATAGCATAAAGAAGCCAATAATGCATGCAAATGACATAAAATACTCATCTAAATTGACCTAAATGCATGCATACACGATTTGTATCATCCCGCAACAATAAATCCCGAACTTGCTAAACTTCGCAAACAGTCGGTCTAGCACTTTGGATTGTGAATCCTGGGTTATTCGAAATCCAAGGGACCTTCCAAATATCGACAATTGAGTTTCCCCATTCTCCAAACTAGCCCCTTCCAAAGGATCTCTCAACCCGGTAAAATTCTTCTCCAGTAACTTGGATTATTTCCAACATTAGCTTCTAGAAAAATATCGATTACGATAATCCGGGCCTTCCAAATTTTGGATAGAAGAGAACTTTCCGCTGTCAATAATCTCCATCCTTGTTTTGCTAACATGGCCTCATCAAAAGAGACAATGTCCCTCAAACCTAAACCACCATAATTTTTCCCCTTACTTAATTCCTCCCAAGCAATCCAATGTATACGACATTTAACGTCCGACTGTCCCAACCAGAAATTCTCCATGATTGATCTGATTCTCCTATACATGCTCTGGGGTAGTTGGGAAAGCTCATGACATAAGTTGGAATGGCTTGAGCAATGGATTTTATCAAGGTAAGTTGTCTCACATTCGAAAGAAACCCACTCTTCTAATTTTCAGCTTTTCTCAACTCACGCTACCATTGCACTAAAGATAGCCTTTTTCGACCTACCCACCTTTCCTGGTATCCCAAATAAATTGCATGTTGATCAATTAATCTAACCCCCAGCCTCCTCGCCAAGACATCTCATCTATTCGTTGTCACCTTGTTACTTAAACAAATTCTAGATTTTTCGAGAGATATAAGTTGTCCAGACGCTCCCTCATAACACCTTATTATATCAATGACAGTCTCAATCTCATATTCATTTACCCGACCACAAATGAGACTATCATCTGTAAAGAAAATGTGGGAAATTGTAGGAGCCCTTCTACAAATTCTCACCTCATGCAAATTACCCGCCATCTCCGCTCACATGATTAAAGCTCAAAATGCCTCTGCACAAAACAGAAAAAAAGATAAGACGATAAAGGGTCTTCCTGACAGAGCCCCCTAGAGAGAGTAAAAGGATCCCCCCGGTTGACCATTTGTTAGAACCAAAAAAGAATAGTAGAGACACATCTCATAATAAGTTTATCAAAGTCCCAGTTCAACCCCAGCCTCAACATAACACTTTCCAGAGAACACCACACGACCATATCATAGGCCTTACTAATGTCTAGTTTGAACGCAAAGGACCCTTTCTGTTTAGCAGAGTTATGATGCATAAAATGAAAAATCTCAAAAGCAGCTAAAGCATTATCAGTTATGAGACGACCCGAGATAAACGCAGACCAGTTAATAGAAATGAGACCAGGTAGGATTATCTTAAGCCTATTAGCAATTGTTTTTGCAATCCTTTTGAAAATAACGTTAGTGACAAGTTTAGAGTGTTTTTTCTTTGGAATCAGAAAAATGAAAGTGTGGTTTAAGGATTCTGGGCTAGCATGATTATTCAAAATATCAAAAATAACGGGAACAATATCATCGTCCAATTTTGACCAAAAATTCTGGTAAAAGATAGCCGACATACCGTCAGGCCCTGGGGCCTTTATCGGGTGCATTTGTACTAGTGCCTCAGTTACCTCATCCTTCGAAAACGGTTTCTCCATCATCACTTGCATCTCAGGTGTTACTTTCGGCTCCACTGCATCAATAGCTATGTCCATATTGAGATTTTCACCCCCTAAATATCCCTTCAGAGTAATCTTTAAACACCACTGCAATATCCTCATTTTCTTCCACCCACACATTATCCCTATATCTGATCTTTTCGATTTGACCCTTCTACCCGATGTTGTTCAGTGAAAGAAAGAATTGTTCTTGTCCCCGTCTCTCATCTAATTTGCCCTAGACCGTTGGTGCCGTATGTTTTCTTATTTCGTTTGGAGTTCTAATAATTTTCTCTCAAGTAGCCGAATTTTCTTAATTGATGTCTAGGTGATCAGCAACTCCGTTGCCCTACCGAGTTTCACCTTACATTCTTGTAATTGCACATTAATGCTTCCAAAATGTTTAGTCTCCCAAATAGATAAGTAATGTGTAGTCTCCCAAATAGATAAGTCTACCCTACATCTTTCAATTTTATCCTTCAAACCTATCGGATCCAAGCTATGTACGAACTCGGTCCAAGCCTTCTCAACCGTCCTATTACAGGTTTCATCTTGCAACCACATCGATTCAAATATGTACACCTTCACCCTTTTCAGTTTTCCTGTATTTTTCTTCCTATTATACCAGCTTACCCATATAGGACATTGGCCAAAGTGACGACAATGTCAGTGCTCCACTACCCATTTCAAAAAAATTGCTTCCACGCTCTCGAACTCGATCCCTGATCAAGTTGTTCTTCTATGCTATTAGTTCCTTTCTGACCATTTGTCCAAGTAAAACTGAAGACATCATACTCCATTTCCTCAAGACAAGCAAACCGGATTGCGTCATGAAAATCAATCATTTTGTAACTATCCCTTGGACGCCCTCCTATTTCCTCATGGGCATATAGAATCTCGTTCAAATCCCCCACACATAACATGGGAGATCAGATTGAGTAGATAGGGCCTTCAGTAGCTCCCGTGTATAACTTTAGGTCTGTTCTTCGAGCCAGCTGTATATCTCTGTAAAACGCCATACACCATTACGATCTAATACCCGGCAATCCATAAAGTTATGAGAATAATCAGTCACCTCAATCTCATCTATCTCATTTCATAACAAGCACACACCTCCACTACGACCCCCTTACTCCATACTACAATCCCCTGCCTCCACAACTTGGTACCCAATTCTTGTTGCAACATCCCTTATTTCCGATTTTAGTTACCTGATTTTTCGCGTGCTGGTTCCAAACCCTCGACAGTTCCAACTGATCCAACTCATTGGGTCCAGGGGGACTACATGCCTGCAGTCTCTGCCAATAATTCAATTTCGGGATCTCCTCGGTCTCAGTTGGACCTTTTTTTGTCAAAAGTCCAAGATCGTAACATCATCTTTATCAACAAGGTTAAAAGTTCTTTGCTAGGGTGGGTTGATGGGGTGTTTGGTAGGTGGATTTTTTTGCTTAGGGTTACGTCTGGTCCATTTTGGTGGTTTGTAGGGGTTTGTCTTTGGTAGAGGTTTTGTGATGTTCGTGTTAGCAGTGGGCATGGTCGTAGGTAATGTATGGTTATAAATTTTTTTCCACCTAAAGTATTGAGTTTTTATCATATTAGTACATAGACTATGTTTGTCTTTATCAGTTATTAACCTAATATATGGGATTTTATTTTATTGCAATGTGTTGTCCAAAATCCAAAATGTCAGCGGAATTCAATTATTTTTATTTTTAAAATAGAAACAAATTAATGAAATATTTTTATAGAGTAAAAGTATTTTAGAAATCTTTAAAATATAATTAAAAATAAATAAATTACTTCTAATATCCAAAAAAATATTTGAAACAACTGTCTATTGTTATATGAAGGTTGATTTGTCTGCTCAAGATAAGGCCCCTTACTCTAGTATTTAACAACCCCTTCGTCCCCTAAGATTTAAAAACCGGGGGGGGATTTGAAAGCATCCATTTCATCTTATCTGCATTTGAAATTGGTCCATAAGGTTGTGAATCAGTTGAAAAATGAGAAGAAATGATGGAAGATTTGGAATAACAGATCATTGCCTCGATGCAGTCTTTTATCTAGGTTTCTTGCACCAGACGGTCCCATATACAAATGAATTTTATGAGGGAATTTTATTTTTGGAATAATTTAATAATGAAAATTCTTCCACTTATCCCAAGTTTACCATTTTAGATAATCTTTTACGCAGGGTAGTTGGAACTAAACCATAGTGTGATCTCATTCTTAACCTGAATTCACCCGCTATTGCAAACTTCCATTCATTTTCTTTTAGAAATGCCATAAGATCTTGATGGTAGCACAGAGAGCAGGCCTAAATACGCCGAGAAGGCACATACCGTCCACTTCACTAAAATTGTTATAGGTGCGGTGTATATGCTAGGTGGAGATCTATATAGAGCCTTGGGAATTGAGCAAAGGGCTATTAGCTCGAGGATTCGGGTAGCCTCCAACACATCAATCATCATCGAGTTGGATCGTATTTTATTGAGAAAAGAGTCGCATTTATGTAGACATAAATATTCATCTTGCCTTCACCCTAACTCTTGACTCGTCCTATGTTGAGGAAACTACTCAATTAAAAAAATAGACATAATATTCAAATATATATAGTTGCTACTTGCCTCAAGAAGAAATCAATATTCAGACTGCACCAATATTTCTTGTCTTTTTTGGTAAGCATCCATAGTTTACAATATCCAATATGCAAGTAGGATTGCTCTGGGATAAAGTATGTTATCTCTCTGTAGAGCATGATTGATTTTGAATGTCTTTTGTTGACCGCGTCTTCTTTAGCCAATGGATACCAACAAGATATCTACAATTTCGTTATGAATCTTCGGCTTTGTGCATGCCTCTATTTGATGTCGTTATCATGAACTTGACTCAAACAATATTCGCTTTTTTACTATGATTACACGTGAAATTCATCTCTGATCTACTGAATTTGTTATCATTAGGTTGGTTTGTCCCAGCTTAGCCTTTTGTTTTCCACTCCATCGTCGTCCTTACTTCTTCCCTCCTTCAATAGTTTCCATTGACATTGTCTTCCAATAAGTATTTCTTTCTTACTCCCTTATTTTCTCTCAAGTCCCAAGGATTCAACAACGGATGAATAACAATGTCTTAGACGATTACCCAGTTAGCTTAATAGGTGATTGGAGGTTATTGCATAGAGGCTAATGTCCTAACATCCCATGGATTATGGAGCTAACTTAGAGTGACTTTGACATTTTCCTTGAATGATGTCTTATTGAAGGATATATCAACTTTTCATGGGCTTCACGATTAAAAATGATTATTTTCCATGGATGTTGACTAGGATCTCGCCCCCTTCGTCTTCTAGACTTGAAAGCCCCCCTTTGTTTTGTTATTTATGGCTATCCAACTTTAAATCTCCATCTAGGTAGATTACTAGATTATCAAGAAAATAAATAGCATTAATATATTGTTAGGATACTTAATTCTAGATTTTGATGATGCAAAACTAGACTTGTAGTAGGAACTAGTTGCTCCAATTTTGCTTTGTAATATTTAATGTTAGGGCTAGTTCACTACGAGAAGAAGAAGTCACTTCAATAAGACACAACAAGTAGAAAGCATCAAGCAACAAGTGCGCAAAGCTGTAGGAAGAGAGGTTCATTTGTTGTAGCAAACAAGGCTACAACCAACACTGGCCAAAAGCGTACAACAACCTGTTGCTAGAAGATTCACGATGAGGAAGACAAAAATCTAACAACAGACATCCCTATACCAGTTAATAATTTATATACCAAGTGCTAAGCTGGTGACGTGTGGTAAAGGTAAGCGTTTACACTTTTAATGATTCGTATACTTATTAATGGTGTAGTATTGTAAGATACTTTTTATAGGAGGTCGCCTATATAAGTGAGAAAATTCACTGCTTCAAATAAAAACACTTATGAATCCAAGATATGTTTCATAACCGAATTGGACACAACGTAAGAATTGAAAGATATCAGAAGTGTTATTATTGTCAATGTTATTGTTTTGGTTTACAAAACAAACAAAAAAAAAAAAAAAAAAAAACTGATTTGTTCAAGACATCGGGTTCACTGAGCATAGATTAGATCTAATTGCATTTTACTAGGAAAGGTTCAAAGCAGGCTGGATGCTATCTATCCCGATGCAATAACAGTTCGTTGGAGTTCTTTAAGTGTCTGCATACAACATATGCATTAATTATCATTCATGTAGGGGTTTGTTAGAAATTAGAGTTAGAAAGGTTGGTGTTGACCAATTTATTTGAGAAAATTTAACATTGTGTTCCATTGAACAAAACATAAATAAATTACAAATTCATAATCTACGTTCTGAGAAGATGAATTTAGTTTATTTAGGGGGTGATTGCAAATCAAAGATTTAACTCCAAAATCACTATTGGAATAAGAAATTGCTTTTTTTTAATATATGTAACATCATATTTATTGCTTCTCAAAAACACTTTAAATTAGATTCTCAAAAGCGGGGTGGTCCTAGCTTCCACCAGCTTTGTTTTTATCATTTCATTTTCAAACACTGCCAAATTTTGATATTTCCACAAAGTCAATTCAAATCATTCTTTAAAAGCACAATCATTTGCAAAAACCTCATTATTCTCTCAAATCCAATTTCAGTTGAATGAAAATTAGTGTATATAGTAACTTAAACATAGAATTAATTCAAGCGTGGTGAGAGGATATGAGAGAGTATATCCGACATATGAAAAATAAGGAAAGTTGATAATATATATATTTTATATATATATCATAATAAGAGGAGCACTTTAATAAGGAGTAATTAAGTGTGCTCTCCTATGGTGAACCATAATGGTATTTTATCATTTGGCTAAGTGGTTAGGGGGATTGTGCGAAGTAGCACCCGAACCTGAGCCCAAGTGTGCGCACATTGCATTGGGCATTTTCGAGACCCATTTTGCACTTCTCAGTGACGCGAGGAGCTTTAAAGTATTTTAAATAAGTCCAAACTAGTGGCCTCGTTGGGCTTGAGGCGGTGCAGAACGTGGTTCAGTGACACGGTAAGTTACCGAGTCATGGCGGTGCGAACCGAGTATGCAGCAAAAGTTGGGTTAGCATGTGAGCCCCCGGATCGGGTCAGGTCAGCTGCCGGGCACACACGGATCTGGCGAAGGAGTGCGAATGCATCGAACTAGTGGCGGCCATGTGGAATGGGTGCATTGGGCTTGAACCTGTCCAAACAGGCCCGAACAGGTGTAGACCCAAAAGGTATCATTACTATAAAAAAACACCACAATTTTTTAGTAAGCATAAATAGAAAACCAACACTACCCCCTCAAAGTTTCAACAACCTGCGCACATCTCATCTTCCAATTGTGGTTCTTTGAGTTTTTTAGTCTATGAATGTCGTATTTCGGGGACAATTGTTGTAGACCATGAATCCTGAATACATGGCAATTTTATTTTACAAAGAAATAATGCAACTCTTGCATCGACCTCACCGGTTCACTTTTTGTGTCATAGTTAGAATACATCTCCAGTTTTTTTTTAAAAAATGTTTAATAATTGATGGACCTTTTGAAATCTTTTAGAATAACTGAGGGACCTTTACAAATATTTTTTTCATAAATGGGGAACTTTTACAACTAATTTCTTAATTGATGAACATTTCAAATACTACCTCCGTTTTTATTTAGTTGTTCTTTCAGCTTAGGATTATAAAATTAAGGAGTAACTAAAATGGACAAATAAGTCATCAATTATTTTCCCTACATTTTCTCAAATTCCTATAATTATACCACTATTACCTTTATATTATTTCTCTTTCCAATTATTAAGGGGGTATTATATGAAGATATATGGGAAAAAAACTAAAAGGACAAGTATTTATAAATATTTAAAAAAACCTAAAAGAACAACTAATAAGAAACCGAGGTAGTATTAAATAAGCGAAGTATACTACTTTTAGTAAGCGTGACTTTTCCTGCCTAATTCATAAGTTACTTTATATAGATGTAATTTGAAAGTATGAATTTATTCTTATCCGATTATCTCTGATGTATTTTGAATGTTTGAATTAATTCTCATCCGAATATTATCTCTAATGTATTTTGAATGTTTAAATTAATTCTCATCCAATTATTTCTCACGCTAATCCATCCCGTGCAGAATCCTGTTGTGGTAATATTAATAGAACCTATAAAAATGCATTACAATCGGGAATCAACATTCAAATTCAAAATTTAAAAAACAACACGTCCGTAGCTAAACAAGTATCTATTGTATTTACATCTATAAATACTGCCATCCGTCATTTTCCCTATCCGTTAATTTCCCAGCCTATTCCTCTTATTCTGCTGATAATTGAAGCTCCTAAAAGATTATGTGCAAATGATGATCAAAATAAATCGGTCACAAATCAACGTGGTTCTAGAAAAGTTAAAGATGATGGCCACAAAATTCAAATTCACATGTCATCAACATTTTGTACGGTAATACATTATTGTCATAAAAATTATTCCATTACTTTTTCTATACGAGTAGTAGTATTGCTAACATTATTTTTTGCTAACATCGTGCTAATTATAATCTATATACAACCCATCCAGGTACAATTATGACAAAAGTTAAGAGAACAATAAACATCATATGTCGTGAAGTTTGAAAGAAAAAAGACTGGAGTAGGTTAATATCAAGAAATTCTAAATTATAAAAATCTACTATTTTACGGTATGCGAAATCGGATAAATTTACGATGCAAATGAAGATTTCACTTTTTTTCAGTTCAATTTCAATTCACAATATTTTTAGTTTATACTAAAGATGTGATAGAGAATATGGTACAACTTTCTATCTTTTGCACAAAACTATGTAATTTTCAAAAGGGGTAATTACAAATTTTTACTTTTATTTTTTGTTTTTTGATAGGCACTTCCAAAAGATTTCGTCAAGGAATATAAGAAAAAGAAAAAATTCCACGAGGTTCTTGTTTACAGAATGATCTTAACAAATAATGGACCGTGAAAACTGAAGAGGATGTAGACGACATTGTCCGTCTAACAAAAGGATGGGCGCTATTTGTTCCAAATAATTGCATTGAAGATGGTGACTGTTCGCCTATTTTATAACCTAACGATCCGCAAGTGTACGGGTGCAAGTGTATATAACGGCAAGCAAGGTCGATCCCACAAGGACTGACTTAATGACTAGTTTGATACTCCAAATATCCTAAAACACTCCTAACTAGGCTCTCAATTGGATTGATTTTAGTATTAAACTAATTTTACTAAACTATTACTTAACACTTAAATTCAAGAATAAGAAAACACTTTATCAAAGACTCAAGATTGGAAGACAAATTCTAGAGAATTAATTTCAGAATTAACTAAGTATGACAATCTAATTATTCTAAACTAGCAATGATTAGTATCGTTATTAGACGACACTTATATATATTAACTCTCCTTTCGAAGCAATTAACTTGTAGATTCATTATTCCTAGTCACCCTTTCAAGTCGACTAGACCTAACGAACTCCCAATCGATCTTAGACCAATGCCTACGCACTTATCTCACCTCCTTTCAGAACGCTCAACAAATACGCTATATGTTGTCTTTCCATTCACAATCCTCCTTTCAAAGCCAACTTATGAATTATGTAGAAATAGTTAAGTGATCAAATCAACTATTCATAAAAATAAATCACAACACATAGATAACGAATAACAATCATTAACTAGAATAGAAAACTTCAATTAATCAAACATCGTTAAAACCTACTTTCAAAACCCTAGAATAATAAAGAACTACTCACTCATATTCATATTCATAACACAAATATGTTCATAGACAAACATGATTTGAAATATAAAAAATGAGAAAAGTGAATAAGAACCCTAATAGTCTTCTTGATCTTGATCTCTTGATGTTGCTTTCCTCTTCAATATGCCTTCTAATGATCTCTAACTCCCTTTTTTCGAGTTTGGGAACCTTCTTATATAGTTAAGGCCAAATTGGGCCCAAGATGGGCTTAAAATCATAAAACGCGCACATTCTATTTTGGACTCGGAAAGCTACCTCGACCGAGTCAGAATCGGCCTCGACCGAGGCAAAATCCCCCTCGACCGAGTTGGAGTCTCTGACCAATTTCACGTTTTGCTCTTCATTTCTCCCTCGACCGAGTTGCTAAACAACTCGACCGAGTCAGACTTTCTGATCATGCTTCAACACCTCTTTGCTATTTCCGATTTTTCTTGCTCGTTTTCCATCCGAACCTTGCCCAAACGGACTTTTTGGCCTTTTTATACCTGAATAACACTAAAACAAGCAGAAACACGTCATCTAGCTCAAAAGATGGATTTTAATCACTTTTCGCCCAAATACACATGCATATGTCCCATATTACGACCTTTAATTGACCTAATATACATGTAAAACTAGCATGTATCAGTGACTTGCTGACATTTTCCTACGATGGAATTTTCAAATTCAGAGTCAACGAGTTTACGCAAGATGGAGTGGTGAAGACAAACATATACGGCAACGAGACTAATCCTCATACTCGAGGCTATACACTATCTCCTTTTTCAAAATTGTGGTCATATTTTCAAATTCGATGTTTCACACATATTGTACACTCTTTTCTTGCTAAAACAAATGTAGAAACTATAGGAAAAAAAACATATTCAACAATATCCAATACAAAAGTCAATTCTTCTTAAATGTGCAAAAATGAAATAAATTTCAACTTTGCACCTGAACGTTATACACTCTTTATTTTAAAAATCGTGGTAATCTTTTCTATTTGGCATATTATTATTAACAATTTAAATGTTGTAGATATCAGTTCAATATCACAAGTGATCATAGTTTGTAGTAGAGGTTTTTAGGAATCAAGAACCGGGTTCAGCATGTGGAAAACCGGGCTAGAAAACCGGGTTTTAATCGGATCAGTTTAAGGGTTAAAAAGGAACCGGAGTTAAGGTGGTTATAACTGCCATGTGCAACGGATTAGAACCGTTGAGTATAAAACCGTTGTGAAAGGCCCGTCTAACAGCTTTGTGCAGTTGGAAACAAAATTGGTTACAACTGCTGCTACTTCCTGATTCGAGCTTCAACCTTTATATACATTGAAACCACTTGGAGATGCGAGTTGATACACATTAATTTCCCTCTATAAACACTACTCAATCATTAGAATTAGATAGCTAGGGTTCTTGAGCTCAATTCGGTCTGTGAATTGGGGGTTTCTAGTTTTCTGGATTAATTCTTGTAATTGATTGTCTAGTGGAGTGAATTGAGGTGTATAGAGGCTCCATGGATGTAGATCACATTAATCGAACCACGTAAAATCCTTGTGTTCTTCATTTCTGTTCTTGTTCTGTGTTCGGTTTCATTTGGCCGATTTCTTGATTGTTTTTCATTCTCTCTTGGTTTGAGTTTTTTGTTTGTGTGTGTTGTAAGAGTTCATTACCTAACAAGTGGCGCCGTCTGTGGAAAACTTGAGCACACACCCGAAGAGGAAAGGAGAATGGCTGGAGTGAAGATGGATGTGGAGAAGTTTTCAGGCAAAAATGACTTCTCACTTTGGAAAATCAAGATGAATGCTGTATTGGTTCAAAATGGTTTAGACTCTGCACTTCTTCCTGTTGATCAATGGTCTGATGTTGAGAAATCAAAGTTTCCAGAAGTGGATAAGAAGGCTTTGAGCCTGATATTTCTATGTTTAGGTGATAAACCCCTGAGGGAGATATCAAGGTGCAAGAATGCAGTAGAGGCATGGGGAAAATTGGAAGAACTCTATCAATCAAAATCAATATCAAACAAATTATTTCTGAAGCAGAAATTAATGTCTTTCAAGATTGCTAATGATAGGGCCATTTCTAATCAACTTGATGAATTTGTCAAGATGATTGAAGAACTAGAAGACCTTGGTGTGAACTTGGAGGATGATGATAAGGCTTTGATGGTGTTGAATGTTCTTCCAAAGTCTATGGAAAGCTTCAAGGATGCATTGATGTTTGGAAGGGATGGAAAAGTCAATTATGAATCTATCCTCTCAGCATTGAAGACAAAGTGTTTTCAAAATCAGGGAGATAAGGGTTCTACACTGGCTGGAGAAGGTTTAAACATAAAGTTCAAAAATAACTACCAAAAGAAGAAGTTCCAGGGATCAAAAGACAACAGAGCTGGAACTCAGAATTCAAAGAAGAATGGAGACTGGGTTGAAAATAGAAAGTGTTTCAAGTGCAAGAAAACTGGACATTTGAAGAAGGATTGCCCACAGAAGAAGAAGAAACAGGAAACTCAAAGGGCAGAAGTAGCTGTGACAGACACAAAGATGGAAAAGGAATGGTTCTTGATAAAGGTTGTTCATTCCACATGTGCCCTAATGAATCCTGATTCAAGGATTTACAGATAGAAGATGGTGGATGTGTATTACTGGGAAATGACCACTCCTGCAGAGTTAAAGGCACATGATCAGTTCAGATCAAAATGTATGATGGAGTCATCAGGACCATTTCACAAGTGAGGTATGTTCTTGGTCTTAAAAGAAACCTCATATCCCTTGGATCTCTTGTGGAAAATGGTTGTCAGTTCAACTCCACAGATGCTTATCTTCATATCACTAAACACAACAAGTTGGTAATCAAGGGAAGGCAACACAATGGCCTGTTTATTCTGATTGGATCTCCTGTGATAGGTTGTGCTGAATCTGTGATAAGTAGAGAGAATTTCATGAAGTGGCATAAATGACTGGGTCATATTGGAGAGAAAGAATTGAAGGAGCTATCCAAGAGGGGCATAATTGGTGAAATAGGAAATCAAACACTTGAGTTATGTGACAAATGTGCTCTAGGAAAGGCCAAGAAGCTGCCTTATGCTAAAGGGATACATTCTACTCAAGAACCACTTGATTATGTACACTCTGATATATGGGGACCTTCAAGAACAGAGACACATGGAGGAGGAAGGTATTTCATGTCCATCATTGATGATTACAGTAGAAAAATATGGGTATATGTCTTAAGGAACAAGAGTGATGCATTCCTTAAGTTTAAAACATGGTTGAGCCAGGTGGAGAATCTAAGAGGGAAGAAATTGAAACATCTTAGGACTGATAATGGCTTGGAATATCTATCTACTGAGTTCACAAGGTTTTGTGAAGATAAGGGCATCACAAAGCACAGAACTGTCCCTTTAAACCCTCAACAAAATGGAGTTGCTGAAAGGTTTAACAAAATGGTTCTGTGGAATCAGAAAGAATTTCCATTCAGGTGGAGCCTATTGATGAAGAGAAGACACCAGGGAATGATGCTCAAGCTCAATTAGGAAATGACAGTTCATCAGAAGAGGATGAAGATCAACATGAGATTTCAAATCTCAGAACTTATAGCATTGGTAGAGATAGACCAAGAAGGCAAATCCACAGGCCTGATTTCTATGGACAAGCTGGGAGTGTCTACTATGCATTAAGTGTAGCAGAAGACCTGGAATTTCAAGAGCCAAGCAGTTTCAAGGAAGCAATCAACTGCAGTGAAAGTGAACACTGGATAGGGGCCATAATAGAGGAAATGGAATCTCTAGAGAAGAACCAAACCTAGAAGCTTGTAGACAAACCAAAGGGGCAGAAGCTAGTCAGCTCAAAATGGATCTACAAGAAGAAAGTGGAGGCTGGAAAGGCTGATAAAATTAGATACAAGGCAAGGCTTGTGGCCAGGGGCTTTACACAAAGAGAAGGCATTGATTATAATGAGGTTTTCTCTCCTGTTGTGAAGCGTTGCTCTATTAGGCTACTTTTATCAAAGGTTACACAAGAAGACATGGAACAGCAGCAGTTAGATGTTAAGACAGCTTTCCTGCATGGTGATCTCATTGAAAGAATATATATGAAGCAACCTGAGGGCTTTGTGATTCCAGGAAATGAAGAGAAGGTCTATTTTCTCAGGAAATCACTGTATGGATTGAAGTAGAGTCCAAGGCAGTGGAACAAGAAGTTCAATGAATTCATGATCAATGCAGGTTTTATAAGAAGCTTGTATGACAGTTGTGTATACTTTAAAAAGGGTTCAAAGTTTGAACAAGTATTTCTGTTGTTATATGTGGATGATATGCTCATTGCCAGTAAGAGTATGGACAAGATACAGCAGTTAAAGGGAAGGTTGAGCTCAGAATTTGACATGAAGGATCTTTGAGAAGCAAGGAAGATTCTGGGGATGGATATTATCAGAAGAAGGAAGTCTGGAACACTTTGGCTCTCACAGAAGCAGTATTTGCAGAAGGTTGTGGAGAGATTTCACATGCATGAGTCAAGGTCAATCAGTGTTCCAGTTAACCAACAAACCAAGTTATCCAAAGAACAATGTCCAAAGACAGAAGCTGAGGAGATTCACATGAAGAGTGTTCCATATGCCAGTGGTGTTGGCAGTTTAATGTATGGAATGATATGCAGCGGGCCAGATTTGGCCTATAGTGTTTCTCTAGTAAGCAGGTACATGTCAAATCCTGGAGAGGCACATTGGGAAGCTTTGAAGCAAGTCTTGAGGTATCTAAAAGGCTCAGTCAATGTAGGTCTAAAGTTTGAGAAACAAGAAGTTGGTGCTGTGCCTCTTGTTGGATATGTTGATGCAGATTTTGCTGGGAACCTAGATACAAGGAAATCTGTTACAGGATATGTTTTTACCTTGTATGGAACAGCTGTAAGTTGGAAAAGTGTGCAACAATCTGTGGTTGCTTTGTCAACAATTGAGGCAGAATACATTGCCTTAACTGAGGCAATCAAGGAAGCTTTGTGGCTCTAGGGGATTCTTAAAGACTTAGGAATTAGACAAGGGTGTGTTACCATTCAGTGTGATAATCAGAGTGCTCTTCACTTGGTGAAACACCAAGCATTTCATGAGAGGTCTAAGCATATTGATGTCAGGCTTCACTTTGCAAGAGATGTGATTGAAGCAGGATCTGTTGAGGTAAAGAAGGTTCATACCATGGACAATGCATCTGATTTTCTAACCAAGGTAGTTCCGGGAAGTAAAATGGTTCATTGCTCAAGCCTGATAAGGCTTGAACAATGTGATTAGACCATGAAAACCAAAAGCAGTATGAGATGATGAAGTACACTTGAGTTCATTGAGGTGGAGATTTGTAGATATCAGTTCAATATCATCAAGTGATCATAGTTTGTAGTAGAGGTTTTTAGGAATCAGGAATCGGGTTCAGCATGTGGAAAATCGGGCTAGAAAATCGGGTTTTAATCAGATCAGTTTAAGGGTTAAAAAGGAACCGGAGTTAAGGTGGTTATAACTGCCATGTGCAACGGATTAGAAATGTTGAGTGTAAAACCGTTGTGAAAGGCCCGTCTAACAGCTTTGTGCAGTTGGAAACAAAATTGGTTACAACTGCTGCTACTTCCTGATTCGAGCTTCAACCTTTATATACATTGAAACCACTTGGAGATGCGAGTTGATACACGTTATTTTCCCTCTATAAACACTACTCAATCATTAGAATTAGATAGCTAGGGTTCTTGAGCTCAATTCGGTCTGTGAATTGGGGGTTTCTAGTTTTCTGGATTAATTCTTGTAATTGATTGTCTAGTGGAGTGAATTGAGGTGTATAGAGCCTCCGTGGATGTAGATCACATTGATCGAACCACGTAAAATCCTTGTGTTCTTCATTTTTGTTCTTGTTCTGTGTTCGGTTTCATTTGGCCGATTTCTTGATTGTTTTTCATTCTCTCTTGGTTTGAGTTTTTTGTTTGTGTGTGTTGTAAGAGTTCATTACCTAACAAATGTTTCCAATTAGAAACAGATGTTCACAAAAACTCTGCCTCTGCAACTGTCCCTAATATTAGCCTATTATATTCTACAAATCAATTGCCTAACCATGGAGAAACTAGCCAAAATCCTCCATCGTTCACTCTAGTGATTTTAAGTCCTACATTGCTAAGCAAAAAATGGTAATGATTTCAGTTTTTCTAATTTCGTTATGGACTGCCCTATATCCTCTATTTGAAGCAATCAGTAAAGTAATAAGATTGAATATATATACATGCAGCCTATTCCTTTGAAGTTCTGGGGAGACAAATTTACAATGCAATAGAAGACATCAACTAAGGTTCATCTATCAGCAGATGGTAAGGAGTGGATCGTCCCCGAAGAAGAAGAAATGAAGAATATGCATGGCAGGAGATGAAACAAATGCTTTTATTGTTGTTTATTTAAGAGCTTGGGATACAATATGGATTTTCCATCTACGAGAGTATGCAACATATAGACTACACGAGAGGAATGGAGATGTATCATTGATTCTTTGTAGTAGAAGACTCACACAATAGTTTATCATTGATATATACACGTTGATCGAGTCTTCGAGGTTGTGGTTTTTACAAACTCACCAGTCACAGCTACATTGTGAGATGTACAGTGGTTTGCAGGATGCAATTATTTGTAGAGAAACAGATCCCAATAAGATTGGCTAAAGGATTATATTACCCCTAGCTTTACAGGTGGGGCCCGGTATATGATTCAGAATTATCAGGATGCCATGACAATGCAATGAGCAGATTATCCCGAACTTTTCATTACGTTCACTTGCAAACCAATGTGGCTTGAGATTACTTGCTTTCTTGAACCGAAGAATCTAAAATCGAAAGATCATCCCAATGTGGTGGTTCGAGTGCTCAAGATGAAAATGAATCTACTGATAAATGATCTAAAATATAATAAAGTTTTCAGTAAAATCATAGCAGGTAACCTATTATGATTATATAAATTTCAATATGTTTAATTTAAATACGCCGTTTATTTCTAATACTAACAATAATATATTTCTATTGTTTTACACAATTTTATTTTTCAGTCACATACACGGTAGAATTTCAGAAAGAGAGGACTTCCCCATGCTCACATTCTGCATTTCCTAGCAAAAAAAGACAAGTATCCTACTGGAAATAACATTGATAAAATTATTTCAGCTGAGATCCCAAATGAGGAAGAAGATCCGAAGTACTATGCTGTTGTACGAGATTACATGGTCCATGGTCTATGTAGGCCTCTAAAGCCAAATTCTCCTTGTATGGCCAACAACTCTTGCACTAAACATTTCCCGAAGAAATTTGTGGATTCAACAAATGTGGACAATGATGTTTACCCTCTATACAAGCGTCGAGATACAGAAAGAACGGTGGAGAAATGTGGTATTCATCTTGACAACAGATATGTGGTTCCCAATACATGGTATCTCTAACTAAAATATGGAGCACATGAATGTTGAATGGTGTAATCAGTCTCGATCGATAAAGTACCTATTCAAGTATGTCAACAAAGGTAATGATCGTATAACTTCTGGTTCTTACAAGAGTTGAAATGCAGATAGTGGTGAAAACACTGTCAACAAGATCGATATGTACTACGATTTCCGGTACATCTCTCTATGTGAAGTTGCATGGAGGATTTTCGGATATGTGATCCAATACAAAGAGCCTCCAATTGAGAGACTGTCGTTCCATTTACTGAATCAACAGCCTGTAATCTTTTCAGAATTTGAATTGTTAAATTCTGTTATTGCTTGATCAACTGTGTATGAAAGCATATTTTGGGGATGGTTCAAAAGCTAACATAGAGTATGAAAGTCTTGCGAAGGATCTCACTTATGTTGAATTTCCCCAAAAGTTTGTCTAGAAGACAAAGGAAAAGAAGTGTGAACCTAGGATGAGAGGATTTTCACTTGCGAGGCTCAACTATATACCTCCTGGAACAAGCGATGCATACTATGTGCGATGTCTTCTAAACGTGGTAAAGGGATGCAAATGTCACAATGATGTTAAGAAGATTCACAAGGTAAAATATGCAACATACCGTGACGCTTTCTATGCATTGGATTTGTTGCAAGACGATAGAGTATATTGATGGAATTGTAGAGGCGAGCTATTGGGCATCAACACAATTAGTAAGAGGTTTGTATGCAACACTTCTTTCATCGGATTGCTTAAGCAGGCCAGAAGTAGTTTGGGAATAGTGTTTGACTTATTAATCTGACAATATTTTGTACAAACAATGATAACTGATAAATAATCAAATTACTTTTGCTCAGTTGACATATCTTATCTAATTATATGTGGTTTGGTATTAAAACTTATGTATATATGCATATTGATATTTTTTAATTTAATTATTATTATTGTTACTTTTAATATTAAATTCAAGATTCGGGGTATTTACTTCCTTTGTAGTTTTAGACTCAGTCCTAGAGGAGAAGGATATAAATAATTTCGCTTTGCTGAAGATTGAGAAATTACTAAGAAATCGGGGCAAGGGATTGAGTGACTATCCATCGATGTTTGTGCCTGATGTTGAGAGATGTTCAACTTATCAGAACAAATTTATTGTAGTATAACAAGGAGGAATTGCATAAGGAGCATGAAGAGTTGCTCCATAAGATGAATAGTGACCAAAATTCATGTCTACGTGACAATCATGGATGCAGTGCACACTGATAAAGGTGGTATCTTTTTTGTATATGGGTACGGAGAAACTGGAAAAACGTTTGTTTAGAGGACTCTGTCGGCAGCAATCCAGCAAAAGGTGAAATAGTGTTAAATGTTACATCAAGTGGCATTGCATCGCTCTTACTACCCGATGGAAGAACAGGTAATTCGAGATTCAAGATCCCGATCAATCTCAGCGTGGATTCCATGTGATCTGTCAAAAAATGAACACTTTTAGCATAATTTTTGTGAAGTGCCTGATAATATGTGATGAAGCACCAATGATGCACAAACATTGATTCGAGACTTTGAAGGATAAAATGGAGTGCAATAATACTCTCGTTGGAAAGACGGTTGTGTTGGGAGGTGATTTCAGGCGAATTTTACCCGTTATCCAAGGGTAGTAGACAAAACACTGTTAATGCAAAGCGCCAACTCATCTTATTTGTGGTCAGACTGTAGGGTATTGAAATTAACCAAAAACATGAGGCTGCAAAATCTTGCGTCGGATGCTGAATGTCATGATCGTGTTGAAAAAATTTACCAAGTGGATTGCGAGTGTAGGAGATGGTACTCTAGGCGGTCCCAATGGTGTAGTGGATATTGAAATCCCTATTGGCATATTACTGAAGAGTTCAGGCGATGCAATTGCAGCGATAGTAGAGAGCACTTATCTTGATTTCGGCCAGAAACCTGATGACTCATCATACTTAGAGGATAGAGCAATCTTAGCACCAACACTTGATGAAGTGAACTCTATAAATGAGTATATGACGTCAAAATATAAGGATGAGGGTAAGATGTATTTGAGTTCTGATAGCCACTGACTTATTGCAAGATGTACATGTACCGGAGTTTTTGAATACAATCAAGTGTTCCAGAGTACCTAATCATCAATTGAATTTGAAAGTTGGTACTCCTATCATGTTGTTGAGGAATATTGACCACTCATTTGGTTTGTGTAATGGAAAACATATGGTTATTACTAAGATGGTTGATCAAGTTCTGCAGACACATTTGCCTTCGGGAAGTAATGTGGGTGATATTGTTTTTAATACCGAGAATGACCCTGATACCTTCTGATATAAGATTGTTATTCAAGTTCCAGCAAAAACAATTTCCTCTTATTGTTTCTTATGTAATGACAATAATCAAGAGCCAAGGTCAGTCAATCTCACACGTTGGACTCTTTTTTAGGAAATCGATTTTCAATCATGGTCAATTATATGTTGCGGTGTCTAGAGCGACTAATCGCAGATGATTGAAGATTTTAAGTTATGATGGAGATGGTAGATGTAGTAGTAAAACTACAAATGTTTTGTCTAATAAGATATATATTTCAGAATTTGTGAATTTTTTTTCCATACAATAAATGACGTGGTCGTTATTTCAAGCCTTCTATTAACTTCATTCATTTTGCAAAATAATGTTAAATAACACGCAAAAAGAAAACAATTTTTTTTTTTAATCAAATTTTGACCATTTTCTTATTTCATTATATATTATCAAATAGAAAAGCGTTTGTAATAAAAAAATATTTTTCATGATAATGTTGATTCATTCTTAAAAATTTAAAATAATTCGTGCATCACACCAGTTTTAGAATAACCAAGGAGAATTATATTAGAAAATAGAAAGTCTGATGATAAAGGAACGAGCACATGACTAATGAACATATCCAATCCTTGTGACGGAAGAATTGAGCACCGCTCTAAGATCTCCAATTATGATACGCACTTTTTGGTGTATTCACCCTACAAATAACGATTACTTAATTACAAGGGGAAAAAGCGTCTTTAATATATTTTCTTGAAGAATCTGCCTAACACTTCATTGAATTTAATGTTTTGAGGATAGATTTAAGAATGACGTATTGCGGTCCAAATCAACATTTATCTGTTTGATTTTGTAGCTAAAACTAGAAAGGTTGTGTAAGGACAGCTGCTTCTGCTGAATAGGTAGTATTATAAATAAAGGAAAAAAGAAAACAAAGGAACGTGTGAATGATGTGGAGACCACAGGACGGTCACTCACAAGAGATAAAATAAAACCTTTTCATGCCACAAGCCGGCAGATAAAGGTATCCAGAATAAATCTAAAATTGGCTACTGAAAATCGAAGCAAATACAAAACAAAGCCAATATATTGCATTGAAAACTGAAACTGGGCATTTCGGCTGTAGAGAATAACCGATTTAGAACTGTCTTCGAACATACTGCGGAAGTCGAGCTTCCAATCAAGATGCCCTATGTCACGAAACCCGAGCGTGGGGGATAACCAACGCTCCTCACATCGGCGCGAGTCCAAATATCCCTGGGAAGATTTCAATGCCTAAGCTCATAGCAGACAAAACCATAAATATGTTCCGACGACAAGTTTCAAAACGTGTACAAACTCGACAGAGAATATAACTCAAAATCAGTTTCCAGAAAAGCTGCCATGTACCACTTAGCAACTGAAAGTAAATAAAAATCAGCAGGATCGCAAAGTCACAATAATTCGAGCTCAGCTCCAAATCAGGGCTGAAGGAATAAAACTGCAGAAATTAAAGCACATAGCCATGTCCTTCATACTTGTACCAATATCAATATCTGATGTGAGTGTAAAGTGCTTGCTCAAAAGCACTTATAAATAATTGCTCTTCTAGAAAGCAAAATGGGAGAAGCTCTAGGCATCA
Organism: Ajuga chamaepitys; assembly: GCA_958295605.1. Taxonomy (NCBI): domain Eukaryota; kingdom Viridiplantae; phylum Streptophyta; class Magnoliopsida; order Lamiales; family Lamiaceae; genus Ajuga; species Ajuga chamaepitys. The sequence continues at coordinate 29,675,590 of OY282498.1, forward strand.
GAAAATCAGAATTGTGAACAAAAAAAAGAAAAAAAGAACCCGTAAACAATGGTGTTGAATGTCTCCCAATAGCATAAGGCAGACTCAGTGAGTCGGCTCAGTGTATAGTGAGTCGCAGACTCAGTCGCAGCAAGACTCGTGACTCAGACCGAGCCAAAATAATGCCATGGCGGAGAACCTGTAGCACCAGAAGAAGAATGCCAAAAATGGACTCTCCCATTGATCCGATAGTAGACTTCACTGAGATGGGTATCAGTGAGACAGCAGAGGCGGTGGACTCGGAAGGCTGCCCTGAATTCCGAAATGAAGAAGAGCGCTCAGATCTCCTAGGAAGAAACGCGATCTGCAACTCTGAACAGAATCACGCGCCGCCATCAAAGCATACATCTGAAAACGTGACCGTCCATGGTGGCTCTCCGAAATGACCATCGCGACGGGCGTCAGGATGAATGAGGAAGAAGACTCGCAGCAAAAAGGGGATCCTCGAATATGAGCTTGGCAGAATGGGATACCCAAAAGTTGTTCGATCTTCGAAGGACCATTGGCCGGCGACTGAAATAACTCTCTCCTGGATTGAGACACTGATATGGGCCTCTTCAAATAGAAGGTCGCAAATCGGCGACAACTTCAAATCTTCGACCGACCTTAGAATAGTGAATCGAGATCCAAAAGCCCTAATCCTTATATCTGAGTTGAAATGTTGTAGATCTTAGAATAGTGAATCTATCGCAGCAGTCCACAACATTCAATGATACCCAGCCGCTGCGTGTTACAAGAGTCTGCAAAAATAACTAGATCCAAATCGCAAACAGATCCGGACAAAAGGACAAGAACAGTTCTTCCTTAATGAAATGACAAATGAAAAAGGAGAACTGGGTAAAAATAAAATAAAACCATACGGGAACAAGCGAAAGAAGATAAGAAAATAAAATAAGAAAATAAAATAAACAGAAGTTGGCCGGCGGCTTTCGCCGCCGGCCAAGGAGGAGGAAGACAAAGTTTGTGCTTTTGTTTTTAGAGAGAGGAGAGAGTGTTTTTTAGAGAGACGACGATTCGCTGCAATGTATGATGGACAGCTGCTTCTGCCATAACTTCTCAAACATTAGTCCACAACAAACCCCCTCCCCATTCCCCTCTCCCCACCCTCAACTCAATATCATTTATAATGTTAGGGGTCACTATGTATTTTGCATTGAATTACTACTCCAAATTTATAATATCCGTTAACTATTTAACTTTATTGGAACCTAACCAATTCAAACATTTTTTATTGTAAGACCGAGCTAATTCGAATCGAAAAATCGAAATGGAACCGAGTACAACCAATTCTAAGTATTTAACTATGAAATATGATCACTATAAGTTTTAGTAAATTTCAACAGCGCATGCATAGTATTACTATTGTTTTAAAATTTCATAAAAGAGTTTAGTAATAATAGAGTAAAATATTTATAAGGAATTATTTTCAGAACAAACATAAATGTATTAACTACAGATATTAATCAGTTAATACGTTTATAATTTATATAAAAAAGTACATTACATGAGATGTTTGAATTCAACTCTACATTTATTTAATTTAACCATTAAAATTTATTATTATATCTAATACTCCCTCCTTCCCGACCTAATTTGCACACCTGCTTCGGGGTGTATATTAAGAAAATAATGATTTTTGCTTTTTAATTGACTTTTTCAAAGGGGGAGATTGAGGGTGGAGATTTTGAGGGTAGAGATTGTATGATTTCTTTTCATTTTGGGGCTATGTAAAATAGGGTGGGACGATCGGAAAAGAAAATTAGTGTGCAAATTAGGGCGGGACAGAGGCATTATTTAATTATTTCAAAAAATGTCAAAATTCTATACCTGAATTCAATGCACATAGTTATTATCCTGCACATGATTCTACTGTAGACAGATACTAATAGCGGTTTGATGCTCATTCTCTTGTTCTTTAGTTCTTTATTTTTCTCGTACACTCACATTTTTCTTTTAAAGGAAATTTTGATTTCACTATGTTTACTCGTAATAATCTTACTTTTTCACTTTCATAGTTTAGCGTCCCCATATTATTTGCAATTATTTATAGAAAGAGGAAAACATGCGTGTGATACAAATCCTATTAAATGCGTATATGGATAGAGCTTTATAGATAAAAAGTAATAGATAAATGTCCAAAGAGGTTAAAAAAGCTAATAACTTTATAATTTAGTGATGTTATGTTTTAGACGAGAGACATACTTCAATAACTTGTAATTAGAGCCCACTTGGTTGGGGGGTTCAGGAGTAAGGAATGAGAATGAATGATGACTCATTCTCATTTATGGTGCTTGGTAAATAATAAATAAGTTAATCATTACCCCCTCTTATTAACAATTCTCCCCATTTCATTCCATAATATGATTGACCCCCATCATTGTCATTGATGATTTGCAACCAAGCGGACCCTTAATTTCATAAGTTAGGGTTTATTATCTATTTGTCTTAATATATAACTCATAAGTTGTTTAATATTACACTTTTTTGAACGATTATGGTATTATTGTAAAGACAACACTATAATTTTTTGTTACACTTTGTTAATAAGATTAAATGAAAAAACTTCGAAAAACTCCAAATAACCGAATCGAACAGATTCGATCTTCGTAATAATTGGAATCGATCAAGCGATTATGAAGATTTTATTTTGAAATCTCTTAATAGCTCCGAGCTTTGACTCAATTATGAATATTTTTCATATTTTTGAATTATTTTGGACCATATTCATCCCTAATTTATAATGCATTGTAAATTTGTAGGCTTGCAGTATCACAGGGAGTTATAATTCCATTAAATTAACATATAGTGTCCAATTTTTATTTTAAGCTACATGAATTTTTGTCAAAAAGAAATATGGATGATCTAAATCAGGGCCAAGAGATCCAACTTTATGCCACTATTTAGTATCTCATCCTGGTGAAACTTGCCAGCTTCATATAATTTCTTGAGGCCTGAAATTCATTTGATGGCATACTAGTCTTTGGCCCTGTTTGTATATGATCGTGGGTGATTGGAGTATTATAGACTATAGAGAATATATTGAAATATAGAGGTTGGGGTAAATAAATAAGGGTATTTTTGGTTGGAGTTGACTCAACCCCTGATCCTTCCCTATATTTGTTTACACAAGTTGTCTCAACCACTACAAACCACCACAAGTTCCAATACCACTTTAATCACAAAATTAATCATTATTAACAAAGTCTTACACACATCACATCATATTTTACAATTAAAAATTATATCCTACACTATAACTATTACCCCAACCACTCAAACAATCATCACTTTTTTTACTCTCCTAGCCACTATCCCCAGCCAACAGTACCCCAGCCACCCCCAGCCCCAACCAAACATGCACTAAGTGTTTGTTTATGTTGCTTGGAGATTGGCTTGTGGTCAGTGGGTGATTATAATAAAAAATGTGTTAAAATTGATTTGATGTGTGTAAGAGGTAATTAGTGAATGATTGATTATTGATTTAAGTGTATATTGAGAATGTTATTTGATTAAAAAAAGAATTCTCCTAATCTAATAAAGAAAGAAAAACCCTCCCCTCCTCCCACGGTGACTCGAACCCAGGACCAAAGGCCTAGGTAGTAGATGTTCTGCCACTTGAGCTATCCTACTTTGTCTGAGAATGTTATTTGATTGATGATGTGTGTAAGAGTTAGTTAGAGAAAAAAATAAAAAAAAAAATTGATAATTTTTTTAATTTTTATAAAATAAAAATTATATTATTTATTTATTACTAAAATTATATCCAATAAATTATTTAATACAAAAAATGAGGTATCGACATGTGGCAGGTTGTAGAATGAGGTTGGGGTTGTGGAAGGGGTTGGTTGACCAACCCATCCCACGACCGAAGGCGTAAAAAATGAATTCATTCATACTTTTCTTTTCACTCATTTCTTTTGTCTGTAGCTATGACCCTCCATGCAAAAGTCATTATTAAAGGAGGTCTTAGTGGATTGATGATGAGATTAGGGTTATGGACAATTTATTGTTGTTGCTCACAATCTCAACACAAACACCTAATAAATTGAGTTCAATTCACAATCGATTGACTCAACATTAATTTAGTAAATTAAAATATTATTATAAAATGACTAGAACACCCTTACTAATAACAAAATATAAATAATTTTAAATCATAAATACATGAAATTTGAAAAATAAAAAGTATTTTCTTTTAATTCTTTCTTTTCATCTTTAACTAGAGATCTATCTCTTTCCCAAAATCCCATAATCGTTTCTTCGAGGTTTCATTAATGGAGGATCTAAAATAATAACGAAGAATTAATTAATACGTGCAAAATAATCTTCAAATCGTTCGCTCCAAGCAAGTCATTAGGAAGAAAGAGACCCCTCAATCGGTGGCTACTAATTGATAATTTGCACAAGATGAAAAAGACTCCCTCGAAGCAATAATATGCACCAGATGAAACTTAGCAATGTATTCAAATTAGACTACTTCTGATCTTAATCAACTCTTGAGCAACGTCTTTTGTTTCATTCCTTTAAGTTAGCCACAAATTCAAGATCTACTTTCTCAAAACTCTCTTATTTTTTGTGCCAATGATTGCAATAGACGAGGAATTCACACTACAAGAAAAACAGTGTCTAGCGACGCTATTTTTTGTTGCTTTGTGACGCTACTTAGTTTCGCGGAAAAAGTACCTACGCTTGTAAAAGCGTAGCGAGTTGCGTCGCTAAACTTGAAGGCACGATTTTTTCCACGACACAAAGCTATGCGTGGGTAAAACTAATTCTAGTGACGCTTTAGTCAATGTGTTGTAAATATTCAAATATGGTGACGCTAGTATCTGTCGCCATTATAAAGATCCGTATATTATTGTGCAATAAATTGTCGACGGTAATTATTAATTGCGTCGTTAAATCAATGACGCTTGTAAAATTACCAACGTTTTTTTATAATTAGTGTCATTAAATTTGTAACACAACTTAGAAATAGCATCGTTAGATTTGCTACACAAATATTGGGTAAGTGTCATAAAGTTAGTGACTCACCAAAGTTAGCGTCACCATATTAGTGACACTATTTATGATTTTGCGTCTTCAAATTGGCAACGCTAACTAAAATTAGCGTCTTTAATATAGTTTAAGTTCTACAATTAACACGTTTGAAATCGATACACTTTTAATAAAATGACATTAAATTGATGGCACTCCTTATATTTAGAGTCACAAAACTAATAACATATTATATGCTTAGCGTCTTAAATTCTGCAACATTTTTATGAATATGTGTCATCAAATTTACGACATTTCTGTAATGAAGACCTTATTCTAGCTACACTTTTTTTTATTATTTATAGTCCCTAAATTGGTGACAATTCTATAAAGTTTGTCCCTAAATTAAAATAACTATATACGATAAAATAAATTTTTAACAAAAGAATACATGAAAATAAAAATAAAATACTTCAATATATATAAAAAATAATTTGAACATAAAGCCAAATCCAACTACACATCATTAAAATTTAAATTTATCATAATAACCAAGAAATTCAATCAAACAAAAACATGCAAAAAATTATCCTAAATATGGAGAAAAACTATTATCTAAGATAACGACAGCTCCAGGGCTTCCACTTTCTTCGATCACGTTCCAAGGTCCTGTGTGAAATAAATTACAAATAACAACTTATTCAGTCTTTAGAGAAGCATTTGATGATATGTGGCCCAAAACAAATCAACAACAAGATCAAAGAAATAAATATAGAATATGGAGAATTACCGGCAATTATTCATTCAACTTCCTAAAAGCTTGAAGTTCTTTAAGCACTTTCAAAATCTGAAAATCCTGGTACATTCTGCAATAAGAAAATAAATAAATGTAGGAAAAGATAATTTGTTATGAATAACTAAAGTTTATATACAAACCTGTGAGAAGATGGTTTTAAACTGAAGAAAATCATGTTGAAGACTACGCATGTCTGTTTGAATTCGTTCATTCTCTGATTTCATTTTCTTCAGCTTCCTCTCATTCTCCTCTTTCAATTCAGTTATTTTTCCCTCATACTCAGCTTTTAGATTTGCAATTCGTGTTTCGTAATGTACCTCTCTGTCAGCAAGTTGGTTTCGCAGGCCTTCAATTTCACGTTGCATTGTTTCTCTTGGCTGCACTTTTTGACCATTTATTTGTGTAGGCGTAACTCCCAAACCATATCATTGCTCTTCCATACGGGTCCTCCCCTACAAGTTCAGCCAACACTTCTTCTTCAATAGCATTTGCGTCAAGATTCTCAGATGTAGCACAACGTTCGACTACCATATCTGTAGCCGTCTTCTGCTACCAAGAACAAAATTAATCAAAATGGATAATTATATAAAAGCAGTCATCATAGTAGTATATTGCAAATATTTTTTCATGATCTTACAGACTTCTAAAATTGTAGTTATATTATGTGAGGCATATTTTTTTAAAAAGAATGTGTAAAATAAAGCTGAGAATAAAATTCTAAGACAATAGTTGTTAAACAAGTTAAATACAAAAATCAAGAAGTTCGTAATCTTTAAAAGCAAAAAATAAGGTAAATGCTACAAACAATTATTTATATGGCATCCTCTAAGACATACCACTAATTTTTCTGCTTCTTTATTGACAAATTTTCCATTTTTTCTTTTACGCGTAATTCCATAGAACTCCAAGCGTCCCGGCTCCTTTTCATATTTTTCTTTCTGTGACAACATTCAAATAAATCAATAAATAATATAAAATATAATTAAGTTCAGCTTGATAAATATATAAGCAAAAAAACTTTCATCTCACATGTTCTTCCTTGACCCGTGCAAAACTCTTTGAACCACAAGTATGGGGTGTTATATTGTGTGACCTTGCAGTCCTACCTCTATCAGAAAATTCCTGGAAGTAACAAGTAAATATGATAAGTGTAATATTACAACAAATTTAGAGTTATATAAAACTTCAACTATATACCTGACCTTTTGGTGAATACCAATATTTCACCAATTCCTTCCACTGACCTTTGGGGGCACCTTTTTAGCAGTATCTTCCATTGCCTTATCAAGTTTAAAGTGTTTCCCTTTTAAATCAAACTTGAAGTTTTTCCACTTCACACCAAGAGATTTCATCACCCATTTTTTAAGATAAAGATTATCAGGGAGCTCAAAGTATGTCTACATCAAAGTATTAAAAAAATATAGTTAATTGTAAAAGAAAATGTAAACATACACTTTCGAAAAAAAATCTTGCTTTATGTTGAGAAAAAAGATAAACAATATGAATTACCTTAGTCAACTTCCACAAATGTTCTTTTTGCGCATGTGGCAGTAGCCTCCAATCTGTATATTCTACAGAACAAAGCTCTGGCTTCTTAGCCACAGTTCCAAGCCAACCACCTAAAATTCTGCCTCCTTTCTTAATCGGTTGTCCAAACGCATTACATTCGATAACAATCTTATCTTCTTTAGGCAAAGTCCACACCTCCCTAGCACGCATAACACCTCGTTTTTTCCTCACAATTCCTTGCGCATCTAATTTATTTAAAATAGTTAGCAATAACCATGATTCCTATTAAAACACATCATATTTTATTATAATAAAATTCAAATATTTTTAATTTAAACAACATCGAGATCTATCAGAACCTTAATTCCTACTACAATACTTCATATTTCACAAGTTTCACACAAAATTTGATAACAGTTGCACATTTGAGATAATCATAAGAGCTTTGTCGGAACATTTTTTAACATCCTTTTAGAATATCAAATAATAACATATGCACATTTGGAGAAAATGTGAAACTGTTATGAAGAATAGTTCGTACCTATTATTTCTATGTCATAGAAAACTTCTTCAACATGCTCATCTTCTAATTGGTCTCCCGGTGCTTCAAATTCACTTTCTGGATCATCACCTGGTTGGGTCTCGTCGTCATCGCCATCAATCATTTCTTCGTTTGTTTCAAATTGTTGCTCAATATTCATTTCTTCAGAAGTAACCAAATCACGAAGACGACTTCCCGAGCTTGCCATTATCTTTATACCTTTTGTTGAAATAATGAACAAATAAAAATATGTTTGTCAAAAAAATTATAAACAACAAATAGAGATCCAAAATTTCCGATATTTTATAAACAAATATGATAATATGATATCTAGAAAAAGAAGCATTCACAATTTTAAAAATTAAGAAAATATTCTTTTTATACACATATCAAACTGGACTAAAGGATCAAGTTAATCTTATGAATGACACATGCTATAGGATGAGTTAAAATAAATAAATAAAAAGTTATTAGAAGCTAATTACAAAACGACTACTAAAGCCCTTAAAGTGAAACAACGGGACAATGCTAATGAAGAAGCTGTCCAATGTTCTTGTTAGACAAATCAACTCCTAATCACACAACACTAAGAAACTGGAACGAGTTCGAAAATGAAACTTCTGAAAAATACACAACTGTTCGGCCAGAGTTGTGGCCGAAGTGAGCTTCGCGCAGAACTGAAAATAAATGAATCACACAATCGATTTTACGTGGTTCGTTCAAGATGAACTACATCCACGGAGGCAAGACACTCCTCAATCCACTAAGATATCCAATCAATTACAGAAATTACACTCAGAAATGAATATGCCCAATTCTGGAACAAATTAGGGCAGAAAACTATCACTCGCAAATTCTCTCTGTAATCTATGAAAACTGGAAATTGCTCGACGTAGTGTTGTTCTCCTTGAAGAGAGCTTTCCAATGATATAGGTCTTGTAGCTCGAATGTAACTGATGGAAAAGTTCTAACTGATTGAAGATGACTGCTGCTACCGGACAAATGTGACGGTTTATTCCGTCACAAACTGTAACAAACTCGTCACAACTGACGGTTATCCTCCAACAACCCTGAACCCGGTTTATTCTGCACAGACTCACTTCTACACGCTAAAACCCGGTCTATCCACCCGGTTCTTCACTTCATGATCCCGGTTCCACATTCTAGACACATCCTATTTCAAAATATAGCTCACTTGATGAGATTGAACACTTCCTCACAAATCTCCACCTCAATGAATCAAGTATGCCTCTTCCTGCCTCTTCACTGCTTATCTGTTAATGCTCTTCATGACACTGCTCAAGCTGCAGCAAGCTCGAGCAATGCTCCACTTTGTTTCCAGGTACACCCTTTGTAAGAAAATCAGCAGGATTATGCAAAGTATGCACCTTCTCCACCTCCACAGACCCAGAATCTATGACATCTCTAGCAAAATGTAATCTCACATCAATGTGTTTTGATCTTTCATGAAATGCTTGGTGTTTCACAAGATGTAAAGCACTTTGATTATCACAGTAGATTACCACACACTTCTGCTTGATGTCCAAGTCTCTCAACACCCCTTTCAACCAGATTGATTCTTTGATAGCTTCAGTTAAAGAGATATATTCTGCTTCTGTAGTTGATAGTGCCACAACAGATTGTTGTGCACTCCTCCAGCTGATGGCTGTCCCATATAAGGTAAACACAAATCCAGAAATTGACTTCCTTGTGTCCACGTTTGCTGCAAAATCAGAATCAGCAAACCCCTCCAATGCAACAGTACTTCCATCTGCTTTCTTCTCAAATTTCAGTGACATGTTCACTGATCCTTTTAGATACCTCATCACATGTTTCAAAGCTTCCCAATGTTCAACTCCTGGATTTGACATGAACCTACTTACAAAGATACAGCATATGCCAAGTCAGGCCTGCTACAGATCATTCCATACATAAGACTTCCAACTCCACTTGCATAGGGTATATTGCTCATCTGTATGATCTCCTCTTCAGTATTTGGGCATTGTTCTTTGGAAAGTTTCTTCTGTAGATTAACTGGAGTGGAGAGAGGTTTGGCTTCATGCATATGAAACCTCTCCAATACTTTCTGTAGGTATTGTCTCTAAGATAACCAAAGTACTCCAGTTTCTCTGTTTCTTAGAATGTTCATTCCCAATATCTTCTTAGCTTCTCCCAGGTCCTTCATGTCAAACTCAGCATTAAGTCTATCCTTCAACCATTGTATCCTCTCCTTGTTTCTGCTGGCAATTAGCATGTCATCCACATACAATAGAAGAAAAACTTTATCTTGCTTTGAAACTTTGTTGAAGTAAACACAACTGTCATGAAGGCTTCTTACAAAGCCAGCACTGATCATGAAGTCATTGAACCTCTTGTTCCACTGTCTAGGACTTTGTTTAAGTCCATATAATGACTTCTTCAGTAAACATACTTTGTCTTCTTTCCCAGGAACAACAAAACCTTCTGGCTGTTTCATATATATTTCCTCATTGAGTTCTCCATGTAAGAAAGCTGTCTTTACATCCAGTTGCTGTAGTTCCATATCCTCCTGTGTGACTTTTGATAGAAGCAACCTGATTGAGCAGTGCTTTACTACAGGTGAGAAGACCTCATTGTAATCAATTCCTTCTCTTTGTGTAAAGCCCCTGGCTACCAACCTTGCTTTAAACCTCACCTGTTTGGACCCTGCAGTTTCTAGTTTCTTCTTGTATATCGACTTGGAGCTTACAAGTTTCTGACCTTTTGGTTTCTCCACCAATATCCAGGTCTTATTCTTTTCCAGAGACTCCATTTCTTCAGTCATTGCCTGTATCCAGTGTTCACCTTCTTCACAATCTAATGCTTCTTGAAAGCTGCTAGGCTCTTGTGATTCCAGGTCTTCAGCAACACTTAAGGCGTAGTATACACTCCCTGCTTGGCCATAGAAATCAGGTCTGTTGATTTTTCTTCTAGGCCTATCCCTTCCAATGCTGTATTCCCTGATATTTTGTGCAGGTCCAGTTTGTGCTTCTTCTTCAGATGATGAATCACTGTCTTGTTCATCTGCTTGTGGTTGAGGTGTGTGATTATCTTCTGCAGGTTGCTCCACCTGAATTGATATCTCCTCTGTCTCTTTAGCAGCATCAAATTCTTCTTTAGAGCCTGTAGAAGTATAAGCCATCACATTCTCATTAAACTTCACATCTCTACTTGTGATTATCTTCTGATTTCCTTGTTCTAGGCACCACAATCTGTAACCCTTAATCCCATCCGGATATCCAAGAAACACACATCTGAGAGCCCTTGCATCTAATTTGTCTTGCTTGATGTGGGCATAAGCAAGACACCCAAACACCCTTAATCCTTCATAACTTGGTTTCTGTCCACTCCACACCTCTTCAGGTGTTTTGAACCCAATCACTGATGAGGGTGATCTGTTAATAAGATAGCATGCTGTAGCAATGGTTTCTCCCCAAAACACCTTTGGCAACCCAGCATCCAACAGCATACACCTCACTCTTTCAAGGAGAGTCCTGTTAAACCTTTCTGCAACTCCATTCTGTTGAGGATTCATTGGCACTGTCCTGTGTCTCTTGATTCCTCTTTCTTCACAGAAGTTTGTAAACTCTGTAGAGAGGTACTCCAGTCCATTATCAGTCCTCAGATGCTTCAGCTTCTTCCCTTTAATATTTTCCAGTTGGATCAACCATGTTTTGAACTTATGAAATGCATCACTCTTGTTCTTCAGCAACATGATCCATACTTTTCTGCTGTAATCATCAATCAAGGACATGAAATATCTGGCACCACCATAGGATTCTGTTCTTGCAGGGCCCCATATGTCAGAGTGAACATAATCTAATGGTTCTTGAGTTGTATGAACTCCCTTTCCATAGGGCAACTTCTTGGATTTGCCCAGAGCACACTGATCACAAAACTCCAGTTCTTGATTTCCCAGATTTCCAATTACTCCACTCCTTGCCAATTCCTTCAGTCCTTTTTCTCCTATGTGTCCAAGTCTCTTATGCCATTTAGCAATCTCAGAATTGTTCAAGACCACATCTACACTTCCAACAATAGGTGAACCAATCAGGATAAATAGTCCATTATGCTGTCTTCCTTTTATCACCATTTTTCCATGTTTTGTGATATGCAAAAATCCCTCTACTGAGCTAAACTGACATCCACTGGTTACCAATGAGCCAAGAGATAGAAGATTCCTTTTAAGGCCAGGAACATACCTAACATTTGAGATGATTCTGATCACCCCATCAAACATTCTTATGCTCACTGATCCAACCCCTTTGACCTTGCATGATTGGTCATTTCCCAGGAGAACATTTCCACCATCTTCTTTCTTCAGTTCATTAAACCATGACTGATGAGGACACATATGAAAAGAACACCCTGTGTCCAGGACCCATTCCTTCACCATTCTTGAATCAGTAACATTTAATACTTCTGGAGGGTCTTGTTGATGATCAATGGCAGCAGCTTCTGCCCCTTGATTTCCAGCTTTCTTATTCTTCTTGGGACAATCCTTCTTCAGGTGACCTGGCTGTTTACACTTGAAGCATTTCCTCTTTTCAACCCAGTCACTCCCCTTCTTAGGATTTGAATCCCCTGACTTTGGATCCTTAGCATTCTGACCCTTCTTGCCTTGCCACGATTTCTTGAATTTGACATTCAAACCTTCTCCAGATTGCACCATGCCTTTATCTCCTTGAGTCTGGAAGCATTTTGATCTCAGAGCCTTCACTATTCCATCATAGGACAGCTGCTCATCTCTCCCATACATCAAGGCATCCTTAAAGCTTTCCATGGATTTTGGAAGAATATTTAACACCATCAATGCCTTGTCATCCTCCTCCAGTTTCACATCCAGATCTTCCAATTCTTCAATCATCTTAATGAACTCATCAAGTTGATCAGAAATTACCTTGTCTTCTGTGATCTTGAAGGCCAACATCTTCTGCTTCAGGAACAGTTTGTTGGATACTGACTTTGATTGATACAGTTCTTCCAGTCTCCTCCATGCTTCTAAGGAACTCTTGCATCTTGAAACCTCCCTCAACGGTTTATCACCTAAACACAAGAAGATAAGACTTAGGGCCTTCTTATCCACTGATGCAAACTTAGGTTTCTCAGTTTCTTCCCATGATTCCAGAGGTATCAGTGCAAGATCAAGGCCATTGTGAACCAGGACTGCGTTCATCTTGATCTTCCACAATGTGAAGTCATTCCTTCCAGTGAACTTCTCAAAATCCATCTTCATACCAGCCATTCCTCCTCTTATTCAAGCTGTGCGAGTTGTTTCCCACAGACGGCGCCACTTGTTAGACAAATCAACTCCTAATCACACAACACTAAGAAACTGGAACGAGTTCGAAAATGAAACTTCTGAAAAATACACAACTGTTCGGCCAGAGTTGTGGCCGAAGTGAGCTTCGCGCAGAACTGAAAATAAATGAATCACACAATCGATTTTACGTGGTTCGTTCAAGATGAACTACATCCACGGAGGCAAGACACTCCTCAATCCACTAAGATATCCAATCAATTACAGAAATTACACTCAGAAATGAATATGCCCAATTCTGGAACAAATTAGGGCAGAAAACTATCACTCTCAAATTCTCTCTGTAATCTATGAAAACTGGAAATTGCTCGACGTAGTGTTGTTATCCTTGAAGAGAGCTTTCCAATGATATAGGTCTTGTAGCTCGAATGTAACTGATGGAAAAGTTCTAACTGATTGAAGATGACTGCTGCTACCGGACAAATGTGACGCTTTATTCCGTCACAAACTGTAACAAACTCGTCACAACTGACGGTTATCCTCCAACAACCCTGAACCCGGTTTATTCTGCACAGACTCACTTCTACACGCTAAAACCCGGTCTATCCACCCGGTTCTTCACTTCATGATCCCGGTTCCACATTCTAGACACATCCTATTTCAAAATATAGCTCACTTGATGAGATTGAACACTTCCTCACAGTTCTCATATTCTTTGAAAAACTTCAGGAAAATAAATTATTTCATTCACATACATACGTGCCTCTCTGTTTGCATCACAAATCAAATTAAATCAATTAAAATAAACAAACACATTCAATTACATGGGTTCACACCCTCCCCACCCCCCTCCCCCCACCACAAATTATCTTCTCTGGATCATGACAAAGTGAGAAGATTGACCATGTCAAATTGAATTATTTGGTGATTAGGAACATAATGATATTTATCCGTCAGTACAAGTTTTATGATCAAATAATAAACTGAAAATAAATAATTTTCCAGAATCAACTTGAACTTAATCACAAAATAAAATCGAAAAATAAATTTTTTTAAGTTCTAAACTATACACAGAAGCAATGCATCATATTAATAATATTAACAAAATGTGTCGATCAAACAAAAAATATGAAGAAACCGCAGACAAATCTAATCGCTTGCAAACCAAACCACAATGAGAAACAATAAATCATTTTTCTACGAGAGAGAAAGAAGATTCGTAATTAAAGATACTTACAAACCTCCTTGAATTGTCCAGACTAGTATCGTGTGATAGCGGTAGAGATATAGAGAGAGTAGTCTTTTCTGATATATAGTTCTCCGGGATAGAGAAGATTACGGTGTGAAGATAGGGAGAGATTGTGATAAATCTTTATCAAATATGGAGAATAGTAAACGTGGGTTAAAATGAAAAATTCCCGCGCGCCTAACGCAATCCCCTTTTTTATCAAGTTGTGCCCAATGGTGTTTGCATATATAATTAAAAATTCGGTTCAAAACTCAACGAGTTCGATCTAGGGGTGAACAAAACCGAACTGAAACTGAAAAATCGATTCAAACCGAGTGATTCGGTTCGGTTCGGTTCCAAATATTAGAACCGATTTATAATTCGGTTCGGTTCGGTTCTTAACCATAAATAATTCGGTTAACCGAACCGAACCGAATTACTCATATTTAATTATATATTTTTGGTACACGTGTTCCGTGCAAGCACTTTAGGGCACTTTTAGTGTCATTTTAGAGTCAATAATGTGCATAATTACGTGTATCTAGTGCTTTTATATTCTCATGGGAAAAATAATGCGTTTGTGCTGTTTTTGTGCTAAGACAGGTGAAAAATGATCGAAAAAGAACATCAAACGACCACGGAGTCGAGGGATCGATCAAGGCAACAAAAGGAAGGGCCAACTGAAGATCTCGACCGAGACAGGATGCAAATCTCGACGAGATGAGTCTCCAGGGGATTTCATGAAGAATTGCAAAATTGAAGATCTCGGCCGAGATGCAATCCAATCTCGGCCGAGATGAGTCTCCAGGGGATTTCTTGAAGAATCTTAAAGATAAAGATCTCGGCCGAGATGAGTCAAATCCTAAAAAACCCTAATTTCCTCTTTTCACGTCTCGACCGAGATTCAACCCAATCTCGGCCGAGATCAGCCTTCGACCCACAATTCTTGAAAACCCTTTTTCACGTCTCGGCCGAGACACACTTCCGTCTCGGCCGAGATTCATTACCCTGTTTTGAATTCCTGAATACGTTTTTGTCTATCTTTGACTAGCACTTTCTCCCCTTATATATATATCATCCCATTCGAATTTAACCTAACTTTTGATACCTTTTTCATACTTGGAGAGCACTATTGAGCCAACAAAGCCACCACGGAAGGAGATTGGACTAGAGATTGAAAGATCATCTTCTCCAATTGACATCTTTGGATTCATCAATATCAGTATCATGTTTCTTTATTTTTCTATTTATTTTCTGATTGTATTAGTTAAAATGGGTGGCTAGCACCCTTAGTTCATCCTTGATCATTGTGGAACCTTGAGTCGAGACATTGATGTGATTATTGCGGTTAATGTTACCGAGATTATTATGTATTTAAGTGTTTTGTGTTATTTGCTCTTATTGACTCACATTTATGAATTGATTATTGGATTGATCACTCTTTAAGGGATTTGTGAATGTGTTGCTAGAATAGGAGATTACTATCCGTAATTGTAGGATTTTTGATTCCCGTGTAGCAAACAATAGTTATTTATTGGGGATAACACAAAGTTCAACCACTAAAACTGAGCTTTCGAGTTTTATGTTGAATTTATCTCGTTGTCCTAGTGTTTAATGCATTTGGTGATTGAATCTAAGAGAGCTTGTTCGAGGATTCGGTTAAACTGAATAGGGTTAGTCGAAGAGCTTATTTTGATTAACTAAGATTAAGGGATAACAAGGCTATTAGACCTTGTTAATAGTCTTGAGATAAGGGCTTAAACCACAATTTAATCGGGCATTAACAATAGTTGCATCAATTGTCTAAGACCAAGGGGAAGCATGATCAAGGATGACTTGTTTTACTATTTGAAAACTAAAACCGAAAAAGATCTCTTCTATTGTCTTTGATTATTTGTTTCTTTAATTTTGAACGTTAAAGACTTTTAATCCCGTTAGTTACTTTTATTTGTCACTAGTAGATTGTTAGTTCCTTATCAACCCCCCATCTTTATTGCTTTCTTAAATATTTTTTTCTTGCATACTTAATCATAAACTGCTTGACATCAGAATCAAAACTGTTCGGCCGTTCCCTGTGGGATCGACCCTTATTTACCATTCTACTAAGTAGAATAGTTAGTAAGGTTTAGTGTATTCTTCATACACATTAACCGAACCGAACCAAACCAAAATTTTTCGGTTCGATTCGGTTAAGAATATGTGTTCGGTTCGGTTCGGTTTTAAAAATATAGAAAAATTCGATTTCGGTTCTTGTCGGTTTGGTTCGGTCACCCCTAGTTCGATCCAGTCTATTCCCCTTAAATATACTAAGGTTACTACTCCACTCCGAGGTCTTTGAGCTATTAGCCAATCGAGTCGGGAAAATGTTGCGTAGGAAGCACATGGCCCTAATCCATGACATTTTTTAGTTTTATTGCAGTAAATTCTTTTGTAACATTCAAAAAATTCCTTTTATCTAACATGATTGGGACTAAAGTTGTCACTAATTACATTCAATTATATTACTTGCTTTCACCCAATAATTTTAAAATTTACGATTTAGCTATTTGATTTCAGATTTTAGCTATGATTGGCCGGTAGTAATTTATTCTGATCTTATTTTTGAAACAAATTTATATTACTAATAAACAATACGAGAAGGAAATTATTAAGTCTCCATATGAGAAGGAAATTATTGTAATAAACAATAGTTTATTAATTCATTTAAAGTCAAAATGAAACTACCAAAATACATAACTATATTTTAACTCTAATTAATAAACAATAATTTATTAATTCATATAAAGTCAAAATGAAACTACTAAAATACATAACTATATTTTAACTCTAAATTTATTTATTTTCAACAAAAAAAAACTTAATATGCACAATCAGTAATTTTTACTTTATTTCGTAAGACAATAAGTTTCCATACGAGAAGAAAATTATTGTAATAAACAATAGTTTATTAATTCATATAAAGTCAAAATGAAACTACCAAAATACATAACTATTAACTCTAAATTTTAATTCATATAAAGTTAAAATAAAACTATTGTAATAAACAATCGTTTATTAATTCATATAAAGTCAAAATGAAACTACTAAAATACATAACTATATTTCAACTCTAAATTAATTTATTTTTAACAAAAAAAATATTAATATTCACAATCAGTAATTTTTATTTTATTTACTTTATTTCGTAAGAAAATAATGATACTAAATTTGAACATAAATACATATCTACAATTTTATCGAATGTTAGGTTCATGTTAGGTTCTCCTCGTATGGAGACTATATTATTAAGTCTTCATACGAGAAGGAAATTATTTTAATAAACAATAGTTTATTAATTCATGTAAAGTCAAAATGAAACTACCAAAATGCATAAGTATATTTTAACTCTACATTTTAATTCATATAAAGTCAAAATGAAACTATTGTAATAAAAAAGTAGTTTATTAATTCATATAAAGGCAAAATGAAACTACTAAAATACATACTAATTTGTACTTTATTTATTATAAGATAATATTTCGTAAAATTATATGTTTCATGTGCGGAGCACGTGCACCTTACTAGTAACAAAAAATCATAAAAAAATTATTGCACATAAATGGTTCCAGTAATGCTGGCATTCTCCATTTGATAGATTGAATTAATAAAAAACTAGGATTCAAGACCTACTTTCTAAATTATTTTCAGCTTATAACTTGAGAAAAGTTAAAAGAAGTGCTTTCAATGTAAAAGTTAAAAGCCGTATTTTAATACTTTTTTATACTCAATGTTAATTATGTGAAAAAAAATGATACTTTTTAATTCTTTCCATGCGGGGTGGGTCTTGGGAAAAGCCAAACCTGCCCCATTGTCATCCCTAGTCGTTAGGTGGTGGGTTACGAATTTGATTTTGTGTTAAATCAATTATTTTAGGCATTTTTTTTTCTGTAGATGGATTAGTTTGGCTATTAGTCGGTCTAACCGCCTAGACACCGACTAGCCGCTAAGTGGTGCCTTACCGACCTACTTTTGTGTTTAATGAAAATTTTAGGAATTTTCTAGGTCTAAATGGTCTAGTCGGGCGATTAGTTTGTCTAGGCAGTCCAAGCAAATATAAATTTTTCTTTTCTTTATAATTATATGTATATATATATATAAATATTTATAATTTTATAAACTTATAATTTATATATTATGGCATATTAATTATATATATTAATTAATTATATAATTTCATCAACTTATAATTTATAAATGTTATAATATTTCTTAAATATTGGAGATATATTATAACCAATAAAAAAAAAGCACAAACAAAGTAAGACTAGCGATTGCCTAGTTGGTGCTTAGACGCTTGGTGGTCCTAAAATGCTCTACTACGACTATTGATTTCCAACATATACGCCCTTCAACCAGTAAAAAGATCACTAGATTTTATGACGTAAAATGTAGAGCGTTACTGATTTTATGACACAAAATATAAAGCGTAGTATGTCCTAGATGCAACATGTATGGTGTCAATAATTTCATGACACAAAACATAAATTGTCATCTGCCTTATAACTTTTATTGTAAAGCGTCGTTGAATTTATGATACAAAATACATAAAGTCATGGACTTTCCCAACGCAAAATGAAAAAGCATCACTATTATATAACTAAAAAAAAAAGTCAACAGTATTATGACGCATATATAAAGCGTCTATGATTTTTACGACGCAAAATGTAAAGAGTCATCGGTCTCATGACTCAAGATGTAAAACGTCATTAATTTTATAACAAAAAATATAATCGTCACCAATAATGTGACGCAAGACTAATAGTGTCATTGATTTTGTGACACAAAATTTAAAGTGTAAAAGATTTTGTGACACTATATAAAAGTATCATTAAATTATTAGATATATTGACATTTTTTATGTATGTGTCGCTATTTGCCATAAATTACATACACTTTTTAAAAAGCGTCAGTAGTTAAGAAAAAAATATGACACTTTTAAAAAAGTGTTGGTAAGCAATATTTCATTGTGAGACTTTTAAAAAGTGTTAATGAATTAGCGTCACTATAAGACCTTTTTCTTGTAGTGTCAAGATCTTCACTTTCTCTAAAATTTCTTACGAAAGAATCTTAAATAACTTTTTTTTTCTTTTGTTTTGTTTTGTATTTTATTTATTCAATTTATAATATTTTAATTTTATATAATGTGATTTCATAAAGAAAGATATAATTGTATTGAGTGGGTTGTATTAAGAACTGTCTATTCATTTTAAAAATATAAATGAGCTACATTAAAAACGGATTGTGTTAAGAAATTTTGTGGGTTGCGAATAATCACCGCCATTTTAATATGCGGATGCATTACCCACTACATTTTTCTTTGCAAAAATTACATTCTTTGAATTTGGAAGCTACAAAACGGCAGAATTTTACTATATGTAGTCTCAGGCGTTATTATCTTAATAATGATAAAAGCTATAGATTTAGCTATAGGAAAGGAGTTAAAGATTGAAAAAATTATAAGATTAGTTAATTTTATAATATAAATAAACATCAACTCAATCTTCAACTAACAAAATTAAACACTCATTTATTTAACTTAAAATTCGTATTTCATTTTATTTTCTTCAACCTACAGTATCTCGGCCACTCCAGGCTAAAGCAAATACAACCCAAGTTTTTTGTACAAAATAGGGCAAACTAGGAAAAAGCCTATTAGCTAATAGAAGTCATAGGCTAAAAATTTAAAGGGAGAAAAGTCACAGTGTCACTATCAGACCTTGTGAACCCTCTTTTTTACTTATCTCACTTTTTTACTTACAATATACCCCTTTTCGTGTGAAGACCCTAAGTTACCCCTGCATTAAAGTTAGCTCACCCACCCCAATTTCACTCTTCTTTTGTCACCCCCCTCGCCACTCTCACTTCACAGCTCTCAAAACCATTTAAATCTTCGAAGCTTTGCAGCATTTGGATTCAGGGTCGATTCCACTAATCGTGTACAGTTTCCACTTCGAAGGTGTGTATTTTGCTTCTGATTGTGTACCATTGCTCAGTTATTGCCCCTTAATTTTTTTTTTTTTTCATTTCTGCTATGTGAATGACAGTTTTACACGAGAAAATTGCTTACACGAGTTTTGCATGAGTTACACGAGATTACACGAGATTACACAAATTACATGAGAAAACTGCTTACACGAGATTACACGAGAATATCCCTTACACGAGAATATCCCTTACACGAGATTAAACGAGATTACACGTGTAATGTCGATATAGATTACACGAGATTAACATGTTACACGTAAGAGTAATCAGTTTACACGAGATTAACATGTTACACATGAGAGTAATCATCTTACACGAGATTAACATGTTACACATGAAAGTAATCAGCTTACACGAGATTGACATGTTACACGTAAGAGTAATCAGTTTACACGAGATTAACATGTTACACATGAGAGTTTTCATCTTACACGAGATTAACATGTTACACATGAAAGTAATCAGCTTACACGAGATTGACATGTTACACGTAAGAGTATTTACTTTACACGAGATTAACATGTTACACATGAGAGTAATCATCTTACACGAGATTGACATGCTACACGTAAGAGTAATCAGTTTACACGAGATTAACACGTTACACATGAAAGTAATCAGCTTACACGAGATTAACATGTTACACATGAGATGTATTATTTCTTACACGAGATTAAATGATACACATGAGAGTAATCATCTTACACGAGATTAACATGTTACACATTATAGTAATGAGCTTACACGAGATTGACATGTTACACATGAGATGTATTATTGCTTACACGAGATTAAATGTTACACATGAGAGTAATCATCTTACACGAGATTAACATGTTACACATTATAGTAATGAGCTTACACGAGATTGACATGTTACACATGAGATGTATTATTGCTTACACGAGATTAAATGTTACACATGAGAGTAATCATCTTACACGAGATTAACATGTTACACATGAGATGTATTATTGCTTACACGAGATTAGATGTTACACATGAAGTAATCATCTTAAACGAGATTAACATAATTTACTTAATAAAATTTTTAATAATTAAAATAATAATAGTAACTTAATTTACTTAATATAATATTTTAATAATTTACTTAATAAAAAAATTTAATTAATAATTATCTTACAAAAAAATATTAAAATATTTTACTTAATAAAATCATTTACTTAATAATTATGTTAGAAAAAATTAATAAATTATTACACTTAATAAAATACTTTTCCTTACTAATTATCTTAGAAAAAATTAATAAATTATTACACTTAATAAAATACTTTTCCTAATAATTATCTTAGAAAAAATTAATAAATTATTACACTTAATAAAATCATTTACTTAATAATTATGTTAGAAAAAATTATTAAATTATTACACTTAATAAAATACTTTTCCTAATAATTATCTTAGAAAAAATTAATAAATTATTACACTTAATAAAATAATTTACTTAATAATTATCTTAGAAAAAATTAATAAATTATTACACTTAATAAAATCTTTTACTTAATAATTATGTAATATTAACTTGTGAAAAATTAATAAATTATTACACTTAATAATTATCTAATATTGCATAATTTATTTTTGTCGAAATTTTATGTGTTTTATTACATGCACTAATTAATTTTTGTCGTATGTTTTTTGAAATAGATGAGCTGGAAACGGATAGTAGTTTGTTTCGGTGGGCATTGGGAAAATCTTGAATATAAGGACGGTGTTGAAGAAGTACTCCCAGTGCCGTCCAAGCTGATACGAATGAAGTTCTTTATGTCTTAACTTCATTGGATGGCAATGGGAGTAGAATTGTTAAGTTGAAGCTGAAAAATGACATTGATGTACAATATCTCTTGGCATCGAATGAGGATCCTGTTATATACGTTACCTTAAAGGCAATAGTTGGCGGGAGAGATGTGTGTGGTGTTGGAGGATTTAGCGAAAATTATGTTGAATCTACTAATCAGTCGAGATACGGTGGTGGCTACACATTCCACTCCCAACACTTGGGGAAATCCACACGAGACCTTGGCGGCCCCAGTTCAACTCCACAGATCGATACCCAAGTGTTGAGGGTCGATAGAAATGCATCTGAAGAATTTGTTGTTGATTTAGGGGTTGATGATAGTTTTAGGAATGCTGCTCGTGGAGTGGATGTATCAGCTGGTTGTCAACCTTTTCCTTATCATGATGATGATGATGATGTTGTCTGTGAGAACATCCAGTCGGAAATGAATAATTTGTATGGTGTAGATGCAAGGAAGGATACACAGACGTTCACGGATTACTGTGGATTTCTAAGTTTGCCAATTCGTAATGTGGATCACTCTGTACCATCACAAGATATTGGAGGATCCCGGGTCGACTATTTCACAAATGAAAACATTCTCCCCACAGATGGCGTTACAAAAAGGAGGTGGGTAATCCCCGTCATGCCAGTGGTCTCATCTCCGACAGCTGATGAATCAGTATCTGTTTGTTCTTCCAGTGTGTTAATGGAGGGGGCCGTGTACGAAACAAAGAAGGAGCTCGTTACAGCTGTGGGTATCTATCACATACACAACCAAGCTGAGTTCAGGGTTCAAAATCGGATAAGGTACGCTATCTAATTATATGTAAATTTGATGGTTGTCCATTCCGTCTACTGGCCAATGGAATTGGCGAGATTTGGACAGTTCGGAGACTTGTTGAGCATGACTGTATGTTGGACCCCAACTGCAGTGCACCCCGGTCAATCTCTTCTAAGGTGCTAGGTTCTTTCTTCGAAAAGGATTTAAGGTGCGAGGGTTATGTCCTAAATACTTGGGATATGATATCTGAAATGCAAACGGATCACTCTTTTGAAATCAAATACGACCTTGCACTTAAGGCCAAGCACCATGCTCTTGCTGCTATTTACGGGGATGAAAAAGAGCCGTTCCGCATGATTCCATCGTTCGTAGAATTGCTTAAGGAAGCAAATCCAGAAACTATCGCCGTTGAAGAAGTAGACAGTCTTCAGAGGTTCAGATCTGTCTTCTATGCACTAGGTGCTTGTAGAGCTGGGTTTGGTTATGGACGGCCCGTAATTGTTGTTGACGGAACTCACCTGAAAGGTTCCTACAAGGGTATAGTGTTTGTTGTTGTAACCAAGGACGCCAACAACCAGATATTTCCACTGGCAGTTGGAATCGGTTCAGTGGAGTCGGAGGAATCGTGGAGTTGGTTTTTGCTTCGGTTGAGAGAGTCATATGGGTGCCCCACTGACCTTATCATTGTTTCGGATGGTCACCTTGGTATAGCGGCAGCAGTTAAAAAGGTGTTTCCATCTACCATCCATGGTTTATGTACTTACCACATGAAGCAAAATCTCGGCCTTTATGGTAAACAAGTTGTGGAGTTGTTCCTCAAAGCACCATATACATACAAGGTGGAGGAATTCCAAAAGTACGTCTCGGCCATTCAAGCAATTAAACCAAAAGCATTCTTACTGTTGGTGGATAAAGGCTTTCAGCGGTGGGCTCGGTCGATGTGTCCTGTTAGAAGGTTTGACATTATGAATTCTAACATTGTGGAGAGCTTTAATGCCCGGATCTTGAAGGCCAGACACTTACCAGTTTGCACAGTTCTAGAAGTTATCAGGTCTATTATTGAGAAATGGTTTGTTGAAAGAAGAACTGCTGCAGAACTCATGGTCGGGCCATTGACAGATGATGCTGCTGCTAGATTATCGAAGAACGTTAAGGATGGAATGAAGTTCATTGTAACCGGCTTAGACTCATGGATCTTCAAGGTAGTCGATGATCGGAAGGTCTTTGTTGGGAACTTGAAGCGGAAGGCGTGTTCGTGCAAGATGTTCGAGTTTGACTTGTTCCCCTGTCCTCATGCAACGGCTGCAATTAGGTAGGGAAGATGATATTGTTGTTATATCTATAACTCATATTATTAATAGACGTCTTTATTTTTTACTTTGTTTTAATCTGGTTTGAACTGACAGGAGGGTAAGGCACGACATGCACGCCTACGTGGCCGATTATTACAAGCTTGAAAGTCTCCGAAATATGTATGCGGGCATTGTTTACCCCGTGCCTGACCCTAGTCAGTGGAATGTGTCCGAAGACGTTAAGGCTAAGGTTTGCGAGCCACCAGAGGAAAAGCGTTATCAGTCAGCGGCAGAGTCAACTACCAAAAGGAAGCCTCAGCTCTGTGGTCGGTGCAAAGGAGAAGGTCATAATGTGGCTAGTTGTTTTTGTCCTTCTCCACCTCCTTCCCTGACTGAGGAAATTCAGCCGCCCACTGGGACCCGCAGAGAGAGAAGGTGTAGTTTGTGTCGGATGACTGATCATACAAAGCAAAAATGTCCGTTGCGTTTGCATAAACAAAACGAGTGGCCAGATCTAGACCTGAACCAAACGCCCCAACCAGAATAAATCGAAGGGTTTGTGTATTTTCATATAACAAGCAAAATGAGAGTTTATACAATAGTATTTAAAAAAAAAAAAAGGAATCAACGGTCATCCAACTGAGCAGGTAGTGTGGACTCGTCTGTACTAAATCTATATACACTAAGGGCCATCTGCTTCCTCATGCTAGCAATATCAGCCCAAACAACTCCCGGGTCGATTGACTTCTGTAGAATGCCCTCAACTTGCTTAAGCGCGATCGGACCAGTCTGAACGACATCCTCCAGCTCATACACCCTTTCGGGCATGGCGTAGGTCACGGAGAACACGGGCTTGATGTGAATGTCTGGACGCTGCTCCGAAATGAGTGAATGTCGCAATAGTGCACTGAGTATACGTCGTAGTGGCCTAGACGCTACACATCGAGCCAACCGAAGGTCATCACAATCTCCGTGCTGCAGCGTGTCGTACATAGCAAACCGACTCGTGGCGAGCTCTAGACGAACAACGATCCAGTGTCCGTTGCAATTCCAGCACGAAAGGACCTATTTACAATTTTTAAATTATTGAATGCCCATAAACATAAACTTATATAATGATAGTTAATAATTAACTACAAACATTGTTAATGGAAGTTACTAACCGTGTCCAGCTCAATCCACGGGCGTACATTGCCCCAGCGAGGAAGATCCCCAGTAACGTATCCCATAAACTCATCAAGAATACTTCCGGGAACTTCTTCGGGGACGTCTTCGCTGAGAATCGTGCCGGGAGGGTCATTCACATGCAGCTCTATAAATCTGAGAATCATCCTATCCTGTGAAGTTACAGTCAAAGCAAAGATGGTATGAGTCAATCGATCAAAAAACAACAGATAAGAATAAAAATTTCGTGAACTCATCGGATAGAAACTTACCCATATGCAGGGATCTACGATACCGTATCGACCCTTCCAATCAGCGCTCACGAACACCCTAGGGATGTCCGGTCTGGCATGTAGAAGTCCCAAGTATGCCATTACATGCTGAAGGTTAAAAAATTGGCATATGAGTTCAGTGAACAAAATATTTTAGTTAATACATCGGAACCTGAACCTGCTGGAATACGTACATCGGTGAAAATTGGCTGCTCTGGGTCCATGAATTCCCGGAACCAATCTGGTCCTTCTCCATATATAATACCAACGTTCCTACTGTAAACAAACAAAGTTATCGATAACAATGGTCAGAGACATATAAAATACTGGAATGTTATAAATTTCCGGATATAATAATAAAACTTACAGCCCATCTGGATTCTGAAGGAATGCCTCAAACTCTTGACTGGTAGCCCGTATCCGTCTGACATCTGTAGCCAAGTAAGGGCTGCACACACTAGGTGCTGGTCGCCAGAGACGTCTGACACGGATCGAGTCGTCCACCCTAACCACATAAGCAATCTTCCCAGCAGTATCACTCGGAGCTCGATCCGTAATAGATCTATCTAGATCAACCCAGTCGGGATTAAGCCCTGCATCCAGCAATACACGAGTACTGCTCTGCCCACGAGGTACCTCCTCGGTCACTGGATCAGTCTGCTCCGGCATCTCAACAAGATCAATAGGAGGGATGTCTGACGCACGATCGAATGCCGGAACCAAGCACCTGCTGATCGTCTCCTCCACGCGTAATTGCCCAGCGTAGGCATCCGAGGTGCTGGTATGAGGGTCATCCACATGGTCCTCCCCTACAATAGGCGGGGACTCAGCTGGGTGGGTATCACGAGGAACGGTGGGAGGGTTTCCTGAACCCTCGCCACTAGCTTCGCCCCAGTTTGTGGACGGGTGAGGAGCTCGTCCACCTCTTCCAGATGTGCCGGGCGGGAAAGAGTAGTTTGAAAAGAACGGGTCGTTCGGATCAATGTTATACGAATCAGCAAGCAACGCGGACTGGATCATCTTCGGTATCTTAGCGTCCAGTCTCTTCTCCAACCCATCAATCTTCGCATCAATATACCTCGTCAACTCCTTGAACAGAGTGTCTAGATCTCTGATACGAGGAGGAGAGGGCTGATGCGCCTCTAGAACCGGCCCCTGAGCCGGAACCGCCTCAGGTATGTCCCCAACACACCTGGAAGACTCACCAGTGTGCATCACACCTGTGTCTGAGACTGGATCAGCTACTCCCGCATGCAAGACCGAAGCGGTCATAATGGGGACCTCAGTGGTCGGTCCCGTATACAAGTGCTCCACATGACTCGGCTGTGTCGATGCACCCTCTGGAACAGGAGACAAACTCCTCCTACTAGAAGCACCACCTACCCTACGTCTCTTCGTAACTCGAGGCTCCGGCTGCTCCGGCTCGTCACCTCCTGATTGTGTCCCACTCCCAACAACTCCACCAGGCTGATCGTCTGAAACCGCAACAACGGAAGAACGACCACGACCCCTACATCCACCTCGATCACCTCGCGGACCCCGCGAACCTCGTGGACCTCGAGGACCTCGCCTCGCACCAATAGGACGGGCCCTTTCCTCATGTTCCCCTTCTCTAATTGTCGGGCCCTTACGCTGACCCTTGAACTCTCGGGGGACGTATTGTACAATCCTATCTCGGAGATCAGCATCAGCAGATAGCCAATAATCAGTCGTGACCTCCTCTGCATTGGGCACCAGGGTCTCAAGACACCCAAGCTACATTTTAGTACTACATAAATAAATAAATAAGGAGTTGCAATTATTATATTGACTTTAATACTTGAAATTCACGGATAAAAGTTGTAAATACCTCAACTGTAGGTTGCCCGAGGACATCCTCAGTCGTCGAGAAAAATCGCCATCGAAGCCATCGGGGGGTCTGTGGATGTGGCTCGGGTATGGAGGTACCGCATTTACGTGCCAACGCGGGAATAGCCTCCAGAGCCCACACCTACCAGAAAAATTATATTAGTACTTTCAAAGATATTTATTTTCTAAGCTTTAATACATTAAAGGTAAACATGTACCATAAACGCAAGCTCACATCCATAGAAGTGATAGACCAGTCGTCCGTCGCTGTCGCAACTGTCCTCCAAATTAAGACCTACAGTGGGCAATAAGGAGGCCAATATCTGGTAACTGTATTTCCCCCAAGGGAAACTATCAAACAAAATCGGCTGCTCCATCAAGGACCATACCCAATCATCGACCGAGTACTGCGACTGGTCTCGCCCAAACAAGTTTATGTATATCAGGAGCACCTTGGCGATGACCACGTCATGTGCTGGATTTCTTCTAAAGTCTCCATCTACGAACCGTTTCCGTAGCGCACCTATCTTAATCTTTCGGCGATCATCTCCACGAACAACAGTCTCGTAAAAACCATCTTCTGGGATAGGCGGAGGATTCCTCGGGTCAAAAGGAATATCACGAAAACTGAGGCCGGTCACTAGTGCGAACTCGAACTTCGAGAATCTAAGGTATCTCTCGCCAATTCTGTACCAGAACTCGTCGTCCGAACAATCAGGCTTGATGACCTCGGATACAATCAAACTGTGTACAACAGCTTGAGGGAAAGTAGACTCGGTCGGGATATGTAACAACTTCCCGAAGCATGAACGCTCAAACTCTACTAGTGCATCACCTCCAGCAGCTTCTAACTCCTTTCTTATCTCATTTAGGACATCAAACTTAAAATAGCCATTTATGTAGGCTTTGTGACGGCGTAAATTTGGCCTCCGCCAAGGCCAAATACCCCGTTTTGCCGCATATTATTGAAAAGAATATTACAAATCACAATTCCAAACTAACAAAAATATAGACTAAGTTGGGTATGTAATACTTGACTAAACCGGATTGTTGTTTCTAGGGACTCGTCTCTTTCAAAGATGATATTAGATAATTACAATGGCAAAATATTTTATTAAGTAATATATTTTATTAATTTTTTCTAAGCTAATTATTAAGATAAATATTAAGTCAATTATTAAATTTTTTTAAATTTTTTGGTGTAGTACAAAATTTTATTAATTTTTTGCTAAGATAATATTAGAATATTATTTTATTAAGTAAAATGTTTTATTGTTTTTTTCTAAGATCATATTAGATAAGTACTAAGGAACAAATTATGTTAAGTAAAATATTTTATTAAATTTTTCTAAGATAATACTCCCTCCGTCCCGGCTTAATTTGCACACCTACTCCGGCGCGTATATTAAGAAAAAGCAGATTTTGTGAAATCTTTGACTTTTTTAAAGGTGAAGATTGAGGGTAGAGATTTTAAGGGTGGAGATTGTAAGATTCCTTTCCATTTTAGGGGTGTGCAAAATAGGGTGGGACGACCAAAAAAGGAAAGTGTGCAAATTAGGGCGGGACGGAGGGAGTATTAAGAAAAATATTATATTAAGCAATATATTTTATTAATTATTACAATGATGATATTAGAAAATGAATAAACATATTTTAAATAGTAAGATATTATATTAATTATTTCAAAGATGATACTAGATAATTACAATGGAAAAATATTTTATTAAATAATATATTTTATTAATTTTTTCTAAGCTAATTATTAAGATAAATATTAATTCAATAATTTTTTTTTTTTTTTTTGTTTGGTGTAGTACAAAATTTTATTAATTTTTTTCTAAGATATTATTAGAATATTATTTTATTAAGTAAAATATTTTATTGTTTTATTCTAAGATCATATTAGATAATTACTAAGGAACAAATTATGGTAAGTAAAATATTTTATTAAATTTTTGTAAGATAATATTAGATAATAATTAAGAAAAATATTATTTTAAGCAATATATTTTATTAATTATTTCAATGATAATATTAGATAATGAATAAGTAAAAGATCTTAAATAGTAAAATCTTCTATTAAATTTATTATCGAGTATAAAATTTTATTAATATTTACTAAGATAATATTAGATAATTAATCTCGTGTAATATCGTTTAAAACATAAAGTTATTCACGTGTAATTTAATAATCTCGTGTAAGTTAAAGGCTCCTCGTGTAAACAATAAGGTATCTACTGTAAGTACAAAATACTAATAATCACATGTAAACTAAAATTAATCTCGTGTAAGTTGACTGAATCTCGTGTAATATCGTTTAAAACATACAATTAATCACGTGTAAGTTTCTAATCTCATGTATACTAATAAATCTCATGTAAGTTTACTGATCCTCGTGTAATCTCGTTTAATACATAAAATTATTCACGTGTAAGTTTCTAATCTCATGTATCTCGTGTAAGTTCACAATACTAATGTTCACGTGTAATGTAATCTCGTTTATTACATTGAATTATTCTCGTGTAAGTTTCTAAACTCATGTATACTAAGTCATCTCGTGTAAGTTTACTGATTCTCGTGTAATCTCGTTTAATACATTAAATTATTCACGTGTAAGTTTCTAATCTCATGTATCTCGTGTAAGTAATGGGAATCTCGTGTAATATAATCTCGTTTATTACATTTCTTGATTCTCGTGTAAAGATCTAATGTTTCTCGTGTAACTAATTCATTTCTCGTGTAACATCGTGTAAGAAATTAACATGTTATCTCGTGTAAGTAATCCTTAATCTCGTGTAAATTTCAAATATTTCTCGTGTAACTAAAACATTTCTCGTGTAACATCGTGTAAGAACTTAACATGTTATCTCGTGTAAGGCATCCTGAATCTCGTGTAATTTTCTAATGTTTCTCGTGTAACTAATACATTTCTCGTGTAACATCGTGTAAGAACATAAGTTTATCTCGTGTAAGGAATCCTGATTCTCGTGTATCTCATGTAACCCTAGTTTTCTATCTCGTCTAACTAATACAGGGGCAAAAAAAACCTAGTTTCCAAATAAAAAAAAAAAAATTAATTAAAGCCTTCACCAACCTCTCCGGCGCCGTCATCTTCTCCGACGACCCGATCCGTAATTCCGGCGAGATCTGCAGATGTGGACGTCTCGGGAATCGCCACAACAGCAACTGCAGCGACGCCGCCGTCGCTCTCCGCGCCGACGTGAAAATTGCCGCCGCCTTCTCGATCGGCTCCACCATCTCCCACCATCGCGGGCATCCCCAAATTCGGGTCATCTCCTCCGTGTTGCCGGCCACCGCCGGCGCCACCGTCAAAATTAGAAGGGGTAGTTGACTGTTCCTCCATTGATACACGAGAATGAGCTTCTCTCATGTAAAGTTTGAATAGTATTCGTGTAGGTTACATGATATCCCTAAAATTATACAAGGAGTAAAATTGTACACAGCTTCCAAATTAAATTGTTACACGAGAATCCTATTACACGAGATTTCTAAATTTACACGAGATTACACGAGAATCCTATTATTGCTTACACGATATTCTTACACGAGATACACGATAATTTCTAAATTTACACGAGATTACACGTGAATCCTATTATTTCTTACACGATATATGGATAAAATTGTACACGAGATTACACGAGAATTGTACACGAGAATTTCAATACTTACAAGATATTACACGAGAATTTCTTACACGATATATGGATAAAATTGTACACGAGATTACACGATAATTTCTTACACGAGATTACACGAGATTTACATGAGATACACGAGAATCCCATTATTGCTTACACGATATGGATAAAACGGTAATTCAGCTATTATTTCATAATTTACACGAGATTCCCATTTCATCTTACACGATATTACTAAAATGGTACACAGCAACAAATTTCAATATTTACATGAGATGAAAGTTGTGAGTCACAGCCAATTTCAAGTTATCGAATTGCTGAATTAGCAGGAGGGTAAAACTGGCAGCACACTACTTTTGGGGCATTTCATCAAGAAAAAAGTTAAGTAAGTAAAAAAGAGGGTTGCCAAGGCCTGACAGGACCTGCGAGAGTATTTCCACAAATTTAAAAGTATGCCAGACCTTCCACAGAAACACACTTGTCATTGAAGAATAGGACTCAACTATCCTAGCAGGTCTAGCACATTTATTTTAGCTCAACCCATTAACTCTTTAGATCATTTTATCATCTGTTTAAGACTTTACAATTTATATAAAGTATTTAAGGCTTCATTTAAATGGAGAGATTTGATTTATCACGAAATTTAAAATAAATAAATTTTAAAATTTTTAGATTTGAAATTCATGGACTTGAAATTCATTGTTTGAATTTATGGTGGATTTGCGAAAGAATTTTTAAATCTAAAATTTTCAAACTCATTGTTTGCCAAAAAAATGATACAACATTTGTAAAATTCTGTTTTTCTCTTTAAAGTTTAAACTAACAATTTATATTTTTTATTAAATAAAATAATATTTATCTACATCTAAATTAACCGAATATTTTTTTTTCCAATTATATATATACACGCATATATACATTTTATATTCCAAAAAATTATTGGGAGCATTTCATTGGAGATAAAAGAAAAAGGAATAAAAAAATATTTAGAGCATTTCATTGGAGAACGAGAAAGAGAGATCGCGATTGAGAGAAGAGAGAGAGTCCAGGAGAGAGAGACAGAGAGAGAGAGGGGGAGGGGGGAAAGAGGTGTGAGTGAGGAGAGGTTTGTAAATGACTACATCTGTCAAATGATTTGAAATTCACCAAAATCCCTACTTAATACTAAAAGAATGGCGCAATAACTCCTGTGCTGACAAGTGTCGCTCTGTAGGGCATTTGGCTTATTTTGATGACGTGTCGGACTTATGTAATTTTGGATTTTTGTTTTTTTTAATTCTATAATTAATAATATAAACAACGTTAATCTGGATGGCGGTTTTCGTCAGTCAATTTTCTCACAATTATAAGTTTTGAATTTAAACGAGAGTGATGCAGTTAGTGGATTTCGGCCATAAATATTTACCCATAGCATTCTAATCTTCATATCTTCATCTTCATTTCACATGTACTTTCTTTCCACCCAATCCATAGATTATGAACTGGATGATGCAAGTTCATTTGCATATCACAGTAAGACTGAGATCTCATGTTTCAAATTCATAATTCTTGGGAAAAAAAAAGTGAGTGTGCAATTCAAATCGTCAAACTCATTCCTATTGATTTTCATCAGAAATTATTTTTCTTTTTTACTAATTTTGTTCACAAGGCAGAGTCGGTTTATGTCTGTCAAAGTTGGCGCTGAAATATTTAAAGTAAAATTTGTAGATGGCAAATTTATGCGCGTTGCTGAAAATATGATGGAATTAGGATGACTTCCAATCACTACAAATTATTTTTCTTCCAATGACCAAGACGGAGGAAATTACTATTATGCCTTTATCACTTCAAATGACAAATTCCTATTATGCCAAAGATTTTGACGCAAATAAAGAGTTTACAGAATTCGAATTGCTTGGTAAGCAACATTACAGTTAATTATGTGATTTTTCTTATGTTGGTTTGTTGCTTAAATTCTATTGGGATTTGCTGATGTAATTGCCAAAGTGATCATATCAGTTAACATCAGTACAGACTGAAAAAATCAAGAGAATTGAACTTTGGATGGAAGGCTTGGAGTATACTTTATTTTACTTTACATTATACCGCCTGTTAGATTTAAAAAAATTCACCCTGCACTATTAGTTAGGGAAACATTAGACCAATTTAAAGAATACATGCAAACCATGCTACTTTATTTTAGTCTACATTTGGAATGCCTACAATATTAAAATAAGGAAAACTAGGATTACCTTCACACTGTGGGATAACTATGTCTATGATTTACAAGATAAATCAAAGAAGAATGTCATAATTATAATGCATTTTGTTTTTCGGCGATATATAAATTGTAGATTATTTTTATGGACAAAGATCTTGAAATCCGTCGTAGCTAAGAAGAAAAGAGTTTCTAAATATGAACAATAAACGACTCAAAACATAATGTTTTCATGTTTTTATGTGAGTTCTTAAGGTTTGTTGTTTGCTTTAGTCTTTTAGTTTGTAGGTTGAGATGATGGAGTGTGCGCTACAAGGATGCTTGTTTCTACTACTCCCTCCACACCTTATCTTGCACAGGGGAAATTGACACAAGTATTAAGAAAAATTATTTTTTAAGTGTTTGTTGACTTTTCAAAGGTAGATTGAGCGTGGAGATTTTGAGGATGGAGATTGTGCTATAACTTTTCTTTTTAAGGAGTGTGCAAGTTTGCCTGGGACCGAGGGAGTACTTTATATTCTCCAAATGATGGTACAATTTGTTAATTTGGTCCACATTTCTACCACTTCTTTTTTGGCTTAATTACCCTATAAATACCTTGAAAAATATGTAAAATAGATGTATATTAATTTTATGCTTTCATTTTTATGTTTGTTTATAATAACTAGCTTAAGTTAGCAAATTAAATTACTTATAACTTTGCTAACTAATACATAAAGTTTTGTGCACTAATGTTGGATTTTAGTCACGTACAATAGCTTTCTCAAGAGTGATAAATTGAAATGGTTTAAAAGTAATGATTTGAGATGACATAAAAAACACAAACATAAATACAATTATCACTATTAAATACCGAGACGTCTTTAGAATTCTATACATTCTAAATGTAGATGTTGATATATTTATACTTTATGGGGGCAATGTTCAGATTATAAGCCTTTTTTTTTTAATTATTCAAATATATTTGCATGTGGTAGCGTTGTTTCTTGCTACCAAATTAATGTGTATGAAGAATACACTATACCTTATCCTACTACTCTAACTAGTAGAGTGGCAAGTAAGGGTCAATCCCACGAGGAACGGTCGAACAAATTTTACTTTATGTATTAAGCTATTATGACCAAGAAATATAATGTAAATAAGCTAGAAAACAATAAAGAAGTGGGGGGAAATTTAATGAAATAACAACTAACACCTAAATAAACAAAGACAAATAAAGAGATTTTTATAGGTTTTTGGTTTTTTTAAATAACAAAACGATTCACCCTTGATCATGTTTCACCAAGGTCTTGGACGATTTATGCAACTATTGTTAATGCCCTATTCAATTGTGATTCTATCCCTTATCTCAAGGCTATTAACAAGCTCTAATAGCCTTGTTATCCCTTAATCTTAGTTAATCAAAACAAGCTCTTCGACTAACCCTATTCAGTTTAACCGAATCCTCGAACAAGCTCTCTTAGATTCAATCACCAAATGCATTAAACACTAGGACAACGAGATAAATTCAACATAAAACTCGCAAGCTCGGTTTTAGTGGTTGAACTTTGTGTTATCACCAATAAATAAATCTATTGTTTGCTACACGGGAATCGGAAATCCTACAATTATGGATAGTAATTTCCTATTCTAGCAACACATTCATAAATCCCTTAAAGGGTGATCAATCCAATAATTAATTCATAAATGTGACTCAATAACAACAAATAACACAAAACACTTGAATACACAATATTTTCGGTAACATTAACCGTAATAATCACATAAATGTCTTGAACTCAAGGTTCCACAATAATCAAGAGTGAACTAAGGGTGCTAGCCACCCATTTTACCTAATACAAAGATAAAATAACAGAAAATTAAAGAAAACATAATAATAGGATAGAAAGAACCAAAAGTTAGGGTTGAAGATCAAGATCTTCAACCCCCTTCCATTCCTTTGCTTCCAATGGGGAAAAGTGGCTGATTATGTGAGGGGGATGGGTTCTAGGTTTTTCTCTAGGTTAAATTCGAATGGGATGATATATATATATAAGGAGAGAAAGTGCTAGTCCAAAAATAGGCAAAATCGCATTCAGGATTTTAAAACAGGGTAAGGAATCTCGGCCGAGATGCAAGTGTGTCACGGTCGAGACGTGAAAAAGAGATTTTCAGCTGGTGGGTCGAAGGCTGATCTCGGCCGAGATTGGGTTGCATCTCGGTCGAGACGTGAAAAGAGGAAATTAGGGTTTTTCAGGATTTGACTCATCTCGACCGAGATTGGATTGTATCTCGGCCGAGATCTTCATCCCTTGAATTTCTGAAATCCCCTGCAGACTCATCTCGGCCTAGACGCATTATCTGTCTCGGCCTAGATTTTCCATCTCGGCCTAGAAGCATTATCTGTCTCGGCCTAGATTTTCAATTTTGCAATTCTTCATGAAATCCCCTGGAGACTCATCTCGGCCGAGATTTGCATCCTGTCTCGGCCGAGATCTTCAATTATCCCTTCCTTTTGTTGCCTCGATCAATCCCTCGACTCCGCGGTCGTTTGATCACTACAAGAAAAAAGGTCATTTGCCACTACATTTTTTGTAATTACAAAAGTAGTTGCTAAAAATAATCCCTTTTGTAATTACTAGTAGTTACATAAAATATTTTATATAATTTTAACTAAAAATTGTTACAATTACTATATGTAGCTATGTGTAGTTACAAATGATCAAACTATTAGTGACTACTTGTTATTGCAAATGATTTTATAATATTTGTGACTACTTTGTAGTTTCAAATAATATAGTAATAAATATTAAATAAAATAATCAAACTATTAGTGATCACTTGTAGTTGCAAATGATTTTATAATATTTGTGACTACTTTGTAGTTACAAATAATATATTAATAAATATTAAATAAAATAATTAAACTATTAGTAACTACTTTGTAGTTGCAAAAGAAATTATAATTTTCAAATAATATATCAATAATCATATATTTTGAATATACTATCTCCGTATCTTTTTTTCAAATAATACTAATTGTAACTTCTGAGGAAAGGTGTTAAAGGAAAAAAAAACAGAAAAGAAATAAGTTTCGAAAAAGGTTTTCCCCCTCAGTATCAATTTCTCTCTCTTCCTCCCTTTCTTCTCTGTTCGCGTCTCGCTCTGCTCCGCCATTTCTCCTCCTTTGTATCGGCTGCACAGTTACAAATTCCGCCATTTCAGGTCAACGTCTCCCTCATTCTCCATCTCTCTCTCCTTCCCCTCTTGTATCGATTTGTATATTGATTTGACAGTGGTGTATTTTCGAGGTGTTCTCCTTCTCTGACTCTCGGTGCTGCTGCTTATCCGCCTCTCTAGGGTTTCTACTTGCTGCGGTCGCCTCCACAATCGGATTCTCTGGTAATTTTTGCTTATTCCTACTTCCATCTGATTCCCCATGGCAAATCGACGATGTCAAGCTTCTAGTTACTACTGTTATTTAATATTTTTTTGGTTTGGAATTTGTTTGAATTTGCTAGTATTAGATTTGAACTTGGAGGCGTGAAGGTTCTAGAGTTGAGGATATATACACTATAAATGTGATGTTCTAGATTTATTTATTAATTCAAAAATACTTTGGATAGTGCATTTTTTGGAACATTACTTGGGTTTCAACTTTTCCGTTATGTACATTGATATTACTATGTTGTTATTTGTATTCCTGATCTAATGTTGTTTGCAAAAGATTCAGCTTATTGAGTTAGGCAGTGATGATTTTTGAAAGTATTGCTTAAGATTCAGCTTAATTTTTTGATCCAATTGCTAAATTATTGCTTTAGATCTAGATTTTGTGATCCAAGTGTGTTTTTGAAAGTGACTGTAAAGATTTTGTATGAAGATGCTGAAATGAGTTGTACATTCAACATTTCCTAGTTTACATTAATCTCAGATCATTGTTGTGTCTTGAACTTTCAACACACCTTTCTTCACAAATAAACCTTTTCAAGAAGCATCTCGATCTTAATTGAGGTGATTGTGTGTTCATACTGCAAAACACATGATGCATATTTTATTGAACTTAGAAATTATCTTTGGACTAAGGGAGAAGGGATTTGACAGGTTATAGAAATCAATTGATTTAGTAGGAATATGGATGTTTATTCCTGGGCGGATGTATATTGTGCTAGGCCTTGGCTCATATAAATTCTCTTCATGTAAATTAGTTTTACTATATTACCTTTTCATTGAGGATAAAATATGGGTCCTTAGCTTATAATTTGGTAGTAAAATTATGAGTTGTCTTACAGTAAAGGAAAGAAGTCCTATCTCATTATGTGCTTCTTGTTAAAGATAATTAGATACTTAAAATTTTGAAAATTTTCATTATGAAGAATGATTAATGACTAAATTGGTGGGCCTAAAATTAGTCAGTCCGGCCCGGTGTATTTCCTTATAAAATTGGATATGTTGCTGTGATCGATTCATTTCACCTGAGTTTCAGGTACTTGAAGTTGGAATTCCTTCTCTTAGTTATATAGTTCAGTTTGTTTGAAAAATTGGAATCAACTTCTATTGTGTTCTTTAATTTTTTGTTCATGTATGTATTTAAATGTGTTGAATTTGAGGTCGTTATATATTTTTTGTGAATATGCATTCTTTAAAGAAATGAGTTACTCCTTTCAATCTCCGTAACTCCCTATTGTGCTTAGCCGAAAGGTTTATGTTGTACATCATAGCATCATTATGATAAGTAACTTCTATAGTGTCATTAATCAGCTTCACACTATGTTCCATTTATCTAAAATACAAGTTACTAGCTAAAGGGCCTATATATGGGATTACCTTTTTGTTGAGTTTCTTAAGTAAGACGAGGAGTACCTGCTGCTTGTTCTTAGTTTACGAACAATTATTTCTGATATGGATCTTTAACATGCTTGTATGGACCTCAGTGACTCTGCAGAAGGATATTCTTGTTAGTTGTATCGTTATCAAACATTTGTTTAGTGATGGAAAATTGCAAACTTTAGTTATATTGAAAATGAAACAGAAAAGGTCAGAAAAGGCAAAGAAAAATCGTAAAAATCTTTTGTATCCAAGCTTGCATGGGAGGAATTCTTATGCACAACGTCGTGTTAAAAGGGTAAGTTACTATTAATTTCAGTTTGCCTTTGTGATCGCACCTAGACGATATTGAAATTTTATGTGTTTCATTATTATTAACTGGTTAGGGAAACAAAGAAACAAATGAGCCATTGTCCCTAATTTCAAACTGGAGAGAGTGTCATTGGGATGGAACAAAATGGGTCAATGCTGAAGCAGGACAGACCTATGTAAGTACTTATCCATTACTTTAAGTTATTATTTTAAGTTGATTAAATTACCTAACATTACTCTCTTAAACCTTACCTAGCATTACTCACTCTTTCTCTCAAAAGTAACTCTCTCTTTAACCTTGTTGGATTGTATTTTGGATCATTAAGTGGGTACTTAATACTTGATATTTGATGCTTTAGAATGATATGGAGGAGAGAGTAACAGAGGCGACTGTAGTTGGTGCTCCAGTGGACGAGTCTACGATTGTGGGAGGTGTATTAGGAGCTCATAGGGGCCATCGGAATGGATTTGGCCCAACACTACCACATGAGGGAGACATTTCATACGGCCCCCCAGAATGGGATTACGTAAGTCATCATTAGTTATTTCAAACACATTTAAATTAGTGTGGTGTTTTTCCTTTACTGCTTTGTTGTTGTTACGCTATACATTATCTTTGCTGCAATTTTCATGAACTCCTTTTCTGATTACATTTCTTTGCAAGTATGCTACAAAGATTTTATCTTTTTATTATGATTTATGTTATGATTTTTGTTGCTTACTGTTTTCTTTATTGAATGCTTGTTCTGTTTGATATCTTGAGTTGGGTTTGATTACATAGGTTAGTCGTTGGGTTTTGGATTGTTAAGATCAGATAATTGTGATTGGATAGTTGCACAATTGCCAATTACTTTAATTATACAATACCTATATGATGTATCCTATGTTTGGATAGAAAAATGATGGGGCTTATAAGATTTTAGAGGTGGTAATTGTGTAACTGAAGTGATAAAATGTGAAAGAGTCACAAAATAATTAAGGGCGTGTTTGGTAAACCCCGTTCATTCGGCCGGATTTCAGATATCAAATATCTAATTCATGTTTGTTGTGGTATTAAATAAGTTTTGAAATAAGGCCCATGATATTGGTTAGTCAAATTTGATTAGATAGCATTTATTTTTTCACAAATGAAACTTGCTGCATCCTTTTCAAATTTTGATTAGACAGCCTCTACTAGGTTTTTGTAAGCTTGTAATAGTTTCTAGACTACACTAAACCCATCATCTACCATGTTTTCTTTTAAATCTGAGAACATTTACTTAATTTTCAGTCAAGGGAGCTATCTTTGCAAGAGGAGTTTCGTTATCTTAGGGAAGATAACATATTATTGAGGGAATTCATTGCTCGTTTGGCTCCCGATATTCAGCTCCCTCCTATGCGAGTACCTGTCCCTCCATCGTCTCGACCTGTTCCTT
The DNA here is from genome assembly GCA_958295605.1 of Ajuga chamaepitys. Taxonomy (NCBI): domain Eukaryota; kingdom Viridiplantae; phylum Streptophyta; class Magnoliopsida; order Lamiales; family Lamiaceae; genus Ajuga; species Ajuga chamaepitys. The sequence continues at coordinate 29,715,529 of OY282498.1, forward strand.
CAGAGTCGAGTCGGGTTGATCCAGGAGAGCCGAGCCAAGCTACTCATGATGATGATGATATCTTGGACAATGAGGATATTGAGTTTGACTATTATTAGACTTAAGTTTCCATACTTTGATATGTTCTTTTATATTGGTTGATATGCAATTTAGTTAACTACATTATAGATATTCAAAAGTATCGGTACATTAAATGTTTTAGTTTAATCTTGTGGATATGATAGATAGCTTGAAAGACTACTCTTCTAAGAAGGCTATTATTTTTTTTTTTCGGGATAATTTTTTTTTTTTTTGTAACCACATGTAGTTGCAAAAGGGTGAAATTTTTGTAAGTACATGTAGTGACAAAAAGTTTATTATTTGTGACTACTTTGTAGTTACAAAAAAAGTTAAATATTTGTGACTACATGATATTTTGTAACCACATGTAGTTGCAAAAAAGTGAAGCTTTTGTAAGGACATGTAGTTGCAAAAAGTTTATTATTTGTGACTACTTTGTAGTTACAAAAAATGTTAAATATTTGTGACTACATATGGTTACAAAAAGTTAATCATTTGTAACTATATTGTGGTTACCATTGTTAAATAACCAAACAAATATGAAAAATCTTTTTGCAACTACTTGTAGTTACAAATACATTAGTAACTACAAAGTAGTTGCAAAAAAACTTTTTGCAACTTATTATTTGCCACTACCTTTTTGCAACCACTTGTAGTTGCAAAAAATATTTTTGTAACTACTTACCCTTTTTTGTAACTACTTTTTGTAGTTGCAAAAGACCTTAATTCTAGTAGTGGATGTTCTTTTTCGACCTTTTTTCACCTGTCTTAACACAAAAACAGCACAAACGCATTACTTTGCCCATGAGAGTATAAAAGCACTAAATACACGTGATTATGCACATTATTGACACTAAAATGACACTAAAAATACCCTAAAGTGCGTGCACGAAACATGTGTACCAGCATGCCACAAATCAATTCGGATTTTTTTATTTTAATTGTGCACATATTTTATAATAATTACACTATTGGATGACACATAATCAATGTGGATGCATTACTAATATCATATTATAAATGTTTAGTTCAATGTACAATTGTTGTAAGACATGTACTATCAGGAGAAACAGATCCTGATTGGTCAGAAACTGCAAATACCACATTTAATATTTAACTATCATTATTATTTCAAAAGTTGTTTTTACCCGTGCATCGCACGGGTGAACATCTAGTATATTATAAAATGATGAATCTCAAATTTTGGATTTTTAATTGGGTTGATTTAAAAATTTGATTTATAAATTCACTCATTTAATATTTTATCCAAACACATAAAGTGGATTTGACAATTGATTTATAAATCCATAGTACAAATCCCTCCATCCAAATGGAAAAAAAAATTTGTGGCAATTTATATTTTTTAATTATGGAGAGTCCAACTTACTTTGATTAATTAAATTTAATTAAAAAATATCATTACCAGGGGCAGCGCTGGGCGGTCAACCTGGTGCCATTGCACCAGCCCCCGCCGGCCAGATCCCCAATTGTTTTTAAATATATGTATATATAATTAATACATATATATATATATATATATATGTTACTAAGTATATTATTATTAGTTGAGTAACTCAAGTGACCAATGTTTTGTTTAATATCATCTTAATATTGAAAAGTTATGAAATCAAACCTCGTTTTTGTTAGTTTTTTTTTTCATAATTTATATACATATACATATATATTCTTGATAGTTTTTTTTTTTTTTTCATATTCTCCACAGCTTATATATACACATATGTATAATTATGTATATACAATTACTATTAATTACCTTTATTACATTTAAAATTTAATTAGATTCTTAATTGTTTTATTTTCTGAAAAAAAATGTAAATTACGATATGGAATTATGTGTTTTCATCTAGAGCAGGTAAATTACAATTTATTTATATATATATTTTTTTATGTTTTGTTTCATTAGAGGACATGTACAATTACAAGTCATTATATGTTTAAAAAATTGTGTTTTGTTTCATTAGGGAAATTTATGTATTACGAAAAAGATTGGGCGATTACAACTTACTTTTTTTTATTACAATATAATTTTAATTCTAGATTTTTTTATTTTTTTTTATCAAGGACAATTATATATTATGATATAAAAACTTGTATTTTCATCTAAGTACAATAGCAAATTGTTTGTTGGAATATTCTCTTTTAGATTTTTGTTGTTTTATTTTCATTAGAAAAACTATGTATTATAATATGAAAATTTATGTTTCAGGTTGATGAAAATTATTTTCGTCAAGAATAAAACTATTTTTAGTTCTTTTATTTACATGGACCAAGGGGGCCACTTTCCTCTTCGCACCGGGCCCTCAAACATTTGACCGGTAGATCATTACTATTACCTATAAGTTACATCATCTTATTATAATCAAATATTGCAATAAGCTATAATGGCATGTTTGCTTATGGATTTCCTCGTCCGGACGAGGAGGTGACAATTTAATTCAAATAATTATATTAATTATTTTCTAAATTTTTAATGGATTTGAATCACTTTATGATAGTATCTTATCAATTTTAAGATATTTTTTGAAAAATAGATATTATATTTATAATTTATACCATCAAAATTTTTATGTGGAGATTTGGGGCGCTCAATTGAGAAATAAACATACCATATAGGTTTTCTCCTTCATCTGTGAGATTAGAGCTTAATGACGGGAAAGGGAAAAAATAATCACATGTTGCACATTGATATCAAACTCAAAATGTCCAACTCCAAACCTTCAATTTGCGTTTACTATACTTTTTGTCTCGTAACCCACAAAACAAAACATAACATAAAAACGATCCAAGTCTCAATCAGATACGCCACCCAAAATTTCACCATCACCAGATAGAAAGATAAGGACAATATTGTCATTTCAAACCAGTTACATACATATGCCTGCCATTAACTCCACTCTGCCTTTGTCTCCTTCCAAGTGTCCGATCCCAAAAGGGATCCAACGTCGGTGGCACTGCCACTTCTAGCAATAACATTGTCCTTCTAAGGAGATTATCGTCCTTTCAACTCGTCTACCCAATCCCGCAACTATTTAAGACTACCGTTAGAGGTGTCAAAACGGGTCGAGCCCGTTGGGCCAGCCCGCCCCGCTATACATAATAGGTGGGTTGGGTTGAATATTTAGAGGCCCGTTGAAAAACGGGCGGGCTAGGCGGGTTGGGGACGGGCCGGGGCGGGCTAGCCCGCTTTAAAAAAAAAATAATGAAATTTAGTACTACTACTAGGGTTCAAATGGACTAGTCCACTTTAAAAAAATTAAAAATTAATGATGGAGATGAAGAAGAAGAAAATGAAGATGATTTTGATGATGTAATGGTTAATGAACTCTACTATACTTTCATTTTGTGAACTTTTTATTTTTATATGTTGGATTTCGAATTATTGATTATGGACCTATCACCTATGATGGATGTGATGAATGTTTGTGAACACTTTACATTATTTAATAGCTATTATATAATAAAAATGGTTAAAAAAAAAAAAGTCAAAAAAAGGTGGGTTGGCCCGCCCAACCCATAACCCACCGGTGGGTTGTGTTGGGTTGGGATTTGAAGGCCCGCCATATAAAAAGCCCGCCCCGCCCCGCCAAATGGTGGGTTAAGGTGCGTTGTGGGCCGGCCCGCCCCGCCAACCCGTTTTGACACCTCTAACTACCGTGCCTTGAAAATAAGTCATACTACCTCTGTCCCCGTTAATCGAGTACGTATGTTAAAAAAAAACAGAATATTTATTTTTTCTTTAATTTTTTTAAAGATGAACATTGAATGTGAAAACTTTGATGATAAAGATTGTGAGAAAAAAATTATTTATAAGAATGTACAAAATTAAATGAGACGAATCGAAAAAGAAAGTGTAAAAAGTTAATTGGGACGGAGGTAGTAATACTAATCCCTAGGCAATTCAACGGCTCATCAAGCAATCAAACATGCTCATCCCGCTACTCCCCCAACGAATACCGCGCTTATCCTAGAACCATTAAAACAAATTAATTAATGTACAAAAATTATATTGGGATATGGCCAAGTGTTGGTGACTGAACTCTTATTCAATAATTTATGATACGGGTGACGAAATTGGATAGCTTAAGTGGAAGAGCATCTACTACTTATGTCTTTGGTCCTGGATTTAAGTCACCGTGGAGAGGAGGGAAGGATTTTTTCTTTGTTCTTAGATTAAGAAATTTCTTTTTAATAATTTCTGATACGGGGAATGATGAATATAGAAATAAGAAAATAGATAAAATGAGTAAGAAAATAATAGAATGTCATCTTCCTCATCAAGGCTTTTGCATGCACAACCCTCGAATAGTACCCGCAAGACCATCAGAGGTATTCCCGATGGATTTTGCATGCACAACCCTCGAATAGTACCCGCAAGATCATCGGAGGTATTCCCGATAAAAAATTCTCTTACGCTAAAGTCAGTGATCGAAGTTGAAGAAACTTGTAGATAAAAAATACTAGAGAGAGACAAATAAAATGAATAAAAATAGATAGTCTATATTTATTGAGTGTGTTGATACACAAATTTCGTATCCAAATAAAATGTGTCACGTAATAAAATATATGTTGAATATCAATTTTATATTGATTATTTTTATATTAGGAATTAATTAAATATAATTCCTAAGTTAAATAATCAATTTAATTGGTGATTTACTATATATTTTATTGACCAATTGAAAGCCACCACATGTCAATATGATGCAGATATTATTAAATTAAATTAAATTAATTTAGTAATTATCCAAGAAGATGAGGATAAACATCAAATCATGTTGGACCAATCAGAATGCTCCATGTGTCAAGTTGTTGCAGTAATTATTAAATTAAATACAATTAATTTAATAATTATCTTATGGATAATGATATTATGGAGGACCAATCATATCGCTCCATTCAGGCTCAAGCCCGTTAGGATTTTCTCATCCTACCACTATAAATAGGGTCTCATTCTCCACCAAAAAAACACAAGAACACAAGTCAAGAATCAAGTGAAGAATTCCGGTACAAAGGAATTTCAAGTGAAGAATTCCGGCACAAAGAAATTTCAAGTGAAGAATTCAGGTACAAAGAAATTTCAACGTTCTTCGGTGTTCTTCGACGTTCTTCGAGAAAATCGGCAACAAACGGCGTTTAATCCAAAAATTTAAGCTAACAAGCTTTGGATTAGCGTTGTTCAAGTCAACAAAATTGACTACATATACGAAGAGAAGAATCAGAGGCGAACTAGAGATAGGATTCACAAAATTGTAAAGTTTACTCATTTGATCAAAAGAAATCTATTTTGTACATCTTTTTCGTGTTTATACATTTTATACATGAAATTTGTTGTTACAAATTTGGCACGCCCGGTGGGACATCTCTACCTCTCATCTCCTCTCCTCAACCAACAACTGAAGATAGTGTTATGGCGCCTCATAAGATCACACTGACGAAGATCGCTGCAACAAACTCTCCAACTGCAAATGTCAATATCATCACAAGAAGCATGTCCAAGACACTACAATCACAATCGTCATCTCTTGAAGCTGTTGAGAAGGATCCGAAGCAGCTCGCCGCTAACACCGCAAATGAGGAGGACGACTCTGCATGCTCTACTCCTCGCTCTTCCTCAAGTTCAGAAGTAGCACACATCATGACAACGAACGTTTCAACGCTTGAAGAACAACTTGCAAGTCTAACTAAAGCCATTGAAGGACTTACAAAACATGTCCAAGAGCAGGACTCGAAGATTGAAAATCTGAGGAGCAAGATTGACAACTGCGATACAAGTCATGCTCAGGGGAAAGAACCAACTGAAAATCAAGGCGATGTTGAAACGTTTGCAAAACGCAATGTCATTGACAAGGAAACGCCTCTAGAAGAGATTCAAGTATCTGTTGATGGTATGATTCCCGTTGACCAACTCAAGGAGATCATCATGGGGACTATCAAAGACAAATTCGAGGGGAGCTCGAAGTCTTCTTTCACATTCACCAAGCCATATACTCAACATATCGACAACTTGAAGATGCCAATGGGTTATCAGCCACCCAAGTTCCAACAATTCGATGGAAAAGGCAACCCTAAACAGCATATCGGCCACTTTATTGAGACATGCAATGATGCCGGAACTTATGGTGATCACTTGGTGAAACAATTTGTTCGATCTCTGAAGGGCAATGCATTTGATTGGTACACCGACTTGGATGCAAACTCCATTGACAGTTGGGATCAATTAGAACAACAGTTCCTCAATCGTTTCTATAGTACTCGAAGGACCGTCAGTATGATTGAATTGACCAGCACACGGCAATGAAAAGAGGAGGCCGTAGTTGACTACATCAACCGATGGAGGAATCTGAGCCTCAATTGCAAAGATCGTTTGTCAGAAGCTTCCGCGATTGAAATGTGCACTCAAGGAATGCAATGGGGTCTTCGGTACATCCTCCAAGGAATTCGGCCAAGGACATTTGAAGAACTAGCAACAAGAGCGCATGATATGGAGCTAAGTATAGCTGAAGTTGGAGTCGATGGACCCCCGATTCACGAGTCTCATAAGTTCAACAATGGGGGCAAGTCTTTCACCAAAAATCAAAATAGAGACTCCATGGTTGTTAGTGCAATGCCCATCAAATTTCGAAGAAGCAATGATGCCACAGGAAAGAATGTCCCTCAAGACAGGGAGCAAAGAAAATCAACTTTGAAGGAGAAGCAGCAAAGGACTTATCCGTTCTTGGACTCCGATGTCTCTGGAATATTCGATGATTTGATCAAAGAAGATCTCATCGAGTTGCCAGAAATGAAGCGGCCTAAAGAAGCCGGACAAACTGATCACCCAAAATACTGCAAGTACCATCGCTTGGTAGGGCATCCAATCCAGGATTGCTTCATATTCAAGGACAAGATCATGCAGCTAGCTCAGCAAGGGAAAATAGTGTTAGATGAAGGCAATGCAACAACAAATCTTACAGCTATCTTGGAAGATAATGGTCGTGGTGACACCCCATTCTACATGATGGACAAACAAGAAAGCAAACACGAAGATAGACATATAGAAGAGGAAGATGATGAAAAGGCCCTACTTGAACTTAAACATGGCGTACGAGTCAGTCCGATAAACGGGGAGTTCTTGAAATTTACTTGAGCTTGCTGTCAAAAAAAAAAAAAAAAAAAAAAAAAAAAGGAAAAAAAAAAACCTCCTGGCCCGCATGAGGATAAACTGTGCACGGCGACCACCAAAGGTAAAGTATGTGGTTAAAATGCTAACTCACCACACTTTAGCTAAAGTGGTTAAAGAATAGTTACTCCTGGCCCGCATGAGTATAAAATGTGCACGGCACCCCCCCAAAAAAAATAAAATACAAAGTGAAAATTTGAACTACGTTATGACTTGATCCCTCTCACCAGGGTACGTAGGCAGCTTAGAAATATTCTAAGTTCAGTCTAAATTGTGTTTCCCTCTTCGAAGTTGCTCCAAATTTAGAGATCCAAGCTCCAAGGCTGTCAAGTTATTTGATTTCGTCAAATTGGATTGTCAAGTTCAACCTCAGATAAATCCACATTTCCAAGTCAAATATGTCAAATTCGTCCAAGCCCACAATGTTGAAGATTCAACTTCTAAATTCAAAAGCTCAGTGGTATGAGTATAAACTACCAACAAGTTTCAAATTCAAGTTTGAGGCTCCTTGGCACGAGCTTAAAAGGTCTACAAATCCAAATCCAAATCCACGTCCAAATCGAGAACTCCTTGATACGAGTATAAACTATCTACAAATCCAAATCCAAATCCAAGTAAAGAACTCCTTGATACGAGTATAAATTATCTACAAATACAAATCCAAATCCAAATCAAGAACTCCTTGATACGAGTATAAACTATTTACAAATCCAAGTCCAAATCAAGAATCCTTGATACGAGTATAAACTATCGATGAATTCAAATTCAAGTCCAAATGAAGAACTCCTTGATATGAGTATAAACTATCGACAAATCCAAATTCAAGTCCAAATGAAGAACTCCTTGATACGAGTATAAACTATCTACGAATCCAAATTCAAGTTCAAATGAAGAACTCCTTGATACGAGTATAAATTATCTACAAGTCCAAATTCAAGAACTCTTTGATGCGAGTATAAAAATATCAATATTTCCGGAGAAATTTCGAAAGTCAGTTCGAGACTTATCCACTCCAAGACACGTCGTTCGTGAACAAGTCTCGAGGGGACATTTGTTGATACACAAATTTCATATGCAAATAAAATGCGTCACGTAATAAAATATATGTTAAATATCAATTTTATATTGATTATTTTTATATTAGGAATTAATTAAATATAATTCCTAAGTTAAATAATCAATTTAATTGGTGATTTACTATATATTTTATTTACCAATTGAAAGCCGCCACATGTCAATATGATGCATATATTATTAAATTAAATTAAATTAATTTAGTAATTATCCAAGAAGATGAGGATAAACATCAAATCATGTTGGACCAATCAGAATGCTCCATGTGTCAAGTTGTTGGACTAATTATTAAATTAAATACAATTAGTTTAATAATTATCTTATGGATAATGATATTATGGAGGACCAATCATATCGCTCCATTCAGACTCAAGCCCGTTAGGATTTTCCCATCCTACCACTATAAATAGGGCCTCATTCTCCACCAAAAAAACACAAGAACACAAGTCAAGAATCAAGTGAAGAATTCCGGTACAAAGGAATTTCAAGTGAAGAATTCCGGTACAAAGGAATTTCAACGTTCTTCGGTGTTTTTTGAGAAAATCGACAACAAACGGCGTTTAATCCAAAAATTTAAGCTAACAAGCTTTGGATTAGCGTTGTTCAAGTCAACAAAATTGACCACATATACGAAGAGAAGAATCAGAGGCGAACTAGAGATAGGATTCACAAAATTGTAAAGTTTACTCATTTGATCAAAATAAATCTATTTTGTACATCTTTTTCGTGTTTATACATTTTATACACGAAATTTGTTGTTACAGAGTGGACGGGTATTATACATGCATTCCTAGAGGGTAAAAAAAGGTCTTTTGTCTCTCCATTATTAACCCCAGGGGCGGAGCTACGGCCGGCCCGTATTGGGCTCCAGTCCACTGTAAAATTTGTGGAGCCTTAATTTTAAATGTATAATTTTTTATTATTTTTATTATTTAATACTCTAAATTTTAACTAACTTCACCCCATTTAAGTCGCAATTTCACCGAACGGTGATAAACTTTTAATATCTCAGTCCATCCCATTTATAATCCTGGATCCGCCCTGATTAACCTTACTCCCATACACCTCTAGTCCCATAAGAGACAACAATGTCAGATAGTACCCAAAATGGGTACTGCTAACAGATTGTACTGGATCTCGGAGGAGGTGTGTCTTACCAAATAAGACAACCTTGATAGATCGAGGTACTTCAAATATTTATAGCCTTAAGTCCATACCATTACAGACCCTGAATGGATCATGTAAGTAAGGGTGGGTTGGGATGGGGTTTTTCTGGTTTTGGATTTTTTGGGTGGGTACTTGATGCATCGGCTACCCGATAAAAGAATCTGATTTTGCGGTTACCAGTCGGGTCGTGTCGGGTTTTTCTTTTTTTTTTTTTAAGTTGATTTTTATGATTAAATCATCTTTTGTTTCTTTAACGTTGTTGAAGGAGATGTAGACTTATGGTTAATTTTGTTAAAATAGGGTACCTGAAAAAACCCAACCCAACCCGACATTAACACGATACCTGATGCACTAAAAAAACTCGACCCTATTGAGTAAAACCCGCACTGATCGGGTCGGGTACCCGAACCCGAGCTAAATTCCCACCCCTACATGTAAGGGCTATTCAACACTGTAGCTAGGGGTTGGGCCCTTACCAATGCCATCTCTGAGGAAGAGCACCTTTCTTCTAGAGAAAATTTTCAACTGTTTTAGCGATTTATACTTAATTCTAGATATATGAGCTTCTTGACTCATTCTATCTCCAAGCCTGAACACAAGCCCTTGCTTTCTAGATTATTGACTTTGTCAGAGCTCTACGATTGATTCTTAGCAAGCAGGATTTTTTTTAGATTTTTAAAATGGAAGTTTTATCTATAAAATAATTTTTGAACTGGAAGATAATAATAATAATAATAATAGTTTTTTCACGGAAAATCTTATGAGAAGATTATAGTTATAAGATATAACTATATGATGGAGTTATTTATTTTCATTTATAGATCAAAAGGTAGCTAACAATTGTAAGCTATGATTACTTTCGATTTTCATGATTTTTTTAAATTTTCTTTTCTTTTACTTTTACTAAGGACCCGCTTGGTTGCAAATCATCAATGATAATGGTTATTTAAATGAGAGATCAATCATACTATAGAATGAAATGAGAAAAATTGTTAATAAAATGAGGTAATGATTAATTTATTTATTATTTACCAAGCACCATAAATGAGAATGAATCTTTATTCATTCTCATTCCTTATCCCTAAACCCCCAACCAAGCGAGCCCTAAATATCTACCACATCCAATATTTTCGGGTGCTTCTATAATACACCTGGTGTATTAATACACCTAATCATGACAACCTTGGATCTTCTTAATGCAATCTTAGCCATTAAATTAGTTAACCACTTACCTATTCAATATGTATCAAGATTCTAATGATTTAGACAAATAATGTTTTATTATTACTAGTAGTAGTATTTCATATTTTGCTTCTTAATTTTATATTCAATTAAATAATCATAGGATTTTAATAAACTATTTTCATTCATTTAATATTTTTTAAGATATTAATTATTTTGAAAGTTAAAAATATTTATTACACGGTTAATATTTACTTGAAAAGTATTTTTATTTTGTAATTTTGATTAATTTAAATAAGTAAGGTATTAATTACTTTGAGAAGTATAAGTATTTATTATGTACTTTATATTTACTGAAAAATATTTTTAATTTTGTAATTTTAGTCCATTTGAATAAGATCTAGTTTACGAATTGAATAATTTTATACATATATTTCTTTTATAAAAAAAGGTATATTTTAATTTACAATATCTAAGATTTTACTTTATCATTATGGAGTTATTAAATACTTGTTAACTTTTAAATATAAATTTCAGATTCATATAACAATTTTTTAAGTTCTTATGTGAAAATTTTAAAATTTATTTTCAAATATTTTCTTATGGTAAGATAATCTAAATTATTTCCACAGTTTATTTTTTAGATATACCTTCCGATCTTAACAAAAGTTATCAATCTTGTTCCAAATTTGTCGTTAGAATTATTTTGCTTCGTAGCATCTTGGTCTGCCGTTTCAAAATATTTTAGAATAAATTTATATATTTTATCTTATAATATTTCAAATTAGGGTCAATTACATAAATCAGCTTGTACTATACTCATTTTGTTACTTTGGAACCTAAACTTTTATTTTTACCCATTACAACTTGTACACCACTTCTTTTACAAGATTGCAACCTCCAATGACAATTTCCAGCAAGAAAATAAAAATAAAAATAAAAAATTAAAAAGTTATTTTCTTAATATCTAAAATTATTTTTAAACTCTGAAAATTAATTTAAAATATCTTAAAATTAACTTAAAACCTTGGAACTATTTTTACAAAATTTAATTTTATTTAAAAAGTTTAAAACAATTTATAAAATATATAAATAAATAAAAAATCAGAAAAAATGTTTTTTTTAAAAGATAGTTAATTCTCTTACATAAAATCTACACCTGTTATTACTGACATGTTACCAATAGCATATTAACATATATCCACGATAAGTGTACGATACTATTCCATAACTTATTGTCATGCTTCAATTTTATTTGTAGTACAATTGAATTAATTAAACATCATCTAACATCTATCAACTCCTACTCTTTTTTTTAACTAACGATAACTGAATCATCTACATAGTGTTTGTTAATAATTTTATGTAGTCAATCTAAAAAATAAAAAAGAATTATAATATCATATCATTTTTGTATTCTTCCTTCAATTTTAATACAAAATACTGATATAATATTGCCAAGTTTAAAAGAAGTATTATTAATTTTTTTAGGGACAAGAAGTATTATTAATATTAATATTATATAAAGCTAGATTGTTTTTTGACACAACATGGATTCATAAGTTTACTCATAAATATTTTATATTTTATAAATAACCTATAAACTCGTAACTCGTAATGAGATGACATATTTTTATTATATATACGAAACTGAATTAATTATTTTGAAAATAAAAATGTATATTAGTTATTTATTATTATTTATGAAATATTTTTTTCATGGTTGGGATTGTAAGAAAATATCAATATTAATCCATTATTAGATCTATAAAGAAATTAGGTAAATGTGTTATGGGTCATACACAATTGATTAAAAACAATTAAAAAATTTACTTGTTGCTAACTTGTTATAGTAGGTAAAAGATATAGGTGTATTAATACACTAGGTGTATTATAGAATTACCCAATATTTTCATTCAGTCCATATTGAGAAGGACTTCCTCTGACACAAGGAAAAAAATAGTAATTCCTTTATAATGATTTTAGTCTAAAATTTAAGAGTATTGTTTTACATATTAAAGTCAGTTCTAAAAGTTTTATAATACCATTACAGCAAAACTTAAACTAGGGTCCTGTTTGTTTAGGGTTGGATCAATCGGTTGTGGATTGAGCCCAACTCATTGTGTGTTTGTTCATCGGTTGTGGGCAATAAGTTGTCCACAATCTCCACACATCATCAAATCATTAACTAACTCTTACACACATCACCAATCAAATATCATTCCCAATACATACTTTAATCAATAATTAATTATTTATTAACTAACTCTTACACACATCAAATTAACTTTAACACCTTTTATATTATAATCACCCCCACAACCCAATCTCCAACCAACATAAACAAGCACTCACTTATTTACTCCAACCTCCATATTCCACTATATTCCCCACAGCCTACAGTACTTCAGCCACCTACAGCCATAAACAAACAGGGCCTAGGTTACATACCGTGAAATAAGTTAATTCTATAGACAATAGATGACCATAATTGAGACATGATTTTTATAAGAAATTGTACATCTATTCACTTAATAATTAAAAATATGGTTTATATTTTAAAAAAAAAAAGACGAAAACGGTATGTCACTATAAAATAAAATATAACTATATATAAATCATATTATATTTGTCGAAAAACACGAATCTTCATTGCTTACCAACTAAAGATTATAAAAAAAGTTAGAAATAATTAGATTCGACTAACTATATTTCCTATTTAGCCGACACATTTTATTCATTTATTAATAATTTATTATATGTGCTGGACCCCTTCTCTCTCTCGTTGAAGCTTCGAATCTCAGAAGAGTGCTTTTAAGTTTTGACGATGTTGACACCTCCCCACAGGGTAGCGCCTCCTTCTCCTCCGCAGTACAGCTCTCCGGCAATGCTCGTTTAGGTTAATCATAGCTCTCACGAACTACCACTAGTATTAACAATAGAACCGTGAATGGAGGGGCTAGTCACGGCCAGCTCTTCCTTGTTCTTCATGAAGCTTGTGGTGATCTTCAGTTTCTTTGCTGCCGTTCATGCTACTACTGATCCTAACGATGGTACGGATTTTGAGTGTTTTTTCTACTTGTTCCTTTTTTTTTTGGCTGCTGTATCTTGGTTTAAAAATGTCGAGCTCCTTAAAGTAAAAGGAAAAATGTTAAAAGTGAGGTTAATGGAAAGTGATTATATGTGTTTCAAATAAATTGTTCCGTTGGAGACTTATGATTTTAATTTTTAACTGTCTGCATTTGTGTGTGAAGAAGAATGCTGATATTTACTTTGGTGAAATTGTGCTAGTGCATTCTGTCCTGACAATGCGGGATGCAACTTTTAGGTTCCTTTTTGGGTTTTGTAGTTTCTGATAGAGATAATAAACTGTAAAGTTACTCAAGTACCGTTACAGGAAATATTTCGGAACCTTTAAGCTTTTCCTATTTTGTTTTGGGAGTGATGAAGAAATATTGTCATCATTTCTTTTTATTGCCAAAAAGATGTTTATTCGAAGTTGATTTTGAGAAGTATTTGCTGAGTTATCTATGCATCTACTTCAGTTTTTCTTTTACTTTTGTGCTCATATATATTACTATTAAAATTAATTATTAGTTGCTCAAGTACAGTTAAATTTCTGTACTCTTTTCCCTCAACAAAACAGATCTGAAAATTGAAGTGTTTGATCAGGATTTGAAGAAAATGATAATTGAATTTTTACGTCAATGAGGTGTTCTTATTCTAAGTATTAATCATCCATAGAAAAACAATCAATCTTGTTCTATGTCATGAATATGCATTTTGTGTACACTCTCTAGAAAGGTTCGAGAATGTGTTGATGCTGCTGTTCTTTAACATTTTCTAATGTGTCTTAGAAGCTAGTTTCAGGTGATGCAACATGATCAGTGAGCCTTACTTTTTTTTTTTGGCTTTTTTCGTATTTGTTGAGTCTCAGTACAATCAGAATGTTATGTCCGAAAAACTGATGTGTGGAATTTTAGTTTTCTGCTGCCTATGTCATTTCAGTATTTGACTGTGGATGCAGTTTAACACAGGGATTAAAATAAGCCAGAGTTATAGTCTTGTGACAAAAATACTTTACATGAGGCGTACTTTATGTTAGTTGTGCTGTTGCATATGCTTCTGTGTCTTCTTGTTCTTTTGTGACAGTTACGCTCATTAATTATTTAAGTATTTGATGATTGCCGTTGAAAATGTTCAAGTGAGCTGACAGTTGCATTTTCCTGCTCTGTGCAGTACAAGGGCTCCAAGTTTTGTACACTTCACTGAATAGTCCGTCGCAGCTAACAGGCTGGAAATCGAGTGGTGGTGATCCATGTGGGGAGTCATGGAAGGGAATCACCTGTCAAGGTTCTTCCGTAGTCTCCGTGTGAGTGCATCCTCCTATATATTTCATCTTACATGTTGGAGGGTTTGATCCCCATGTTAACCTTTTCATGATTTTGTAACAGCCAGATATCTGGGTTGGGGCTCAGTGGAACAATGGGATACTTGCTGGACAACCTTGCTTCCCTTAAAACATTGTAAGAGAGCTGTTTATTCAGTGGTAGAGATAGTTCAGAAAAGAAGATTTCTCGTTCTTTGCACTTTCTTATTATAAAACTTATGTGGACTTCTATGCTGCAGGGATATGAGTAACAATAACATTCATGATTCTGTTCCATATCAGTTACCCCATAACCTGACGAACCTGTTAAGTTATTTATATCATTTGACTTCATATAGTAGTTTATACATGTTCTTAATCGTCTATTTTTCTAATGTTCTCCCTATCTTGGTGCAGAAACCTTGCAGCAAACAATTTAAGTGGGAGTCTTCCTTATTCTATTTCTTCCATGGGCTCCCTCACTTATTTGTAAGTGGCATGGCTTCTGTGAGTTTGCATATTCACAGAACTATTAACATAATCTGACGTAGGTTGTTTAAGTCTTAGCTTCTCATGCCTAGATCTATTATTGACGATTTTAGGAACATCAGCCACAACATGCTGTCTCAGGCCGTTGGAGATATGTTTGCGAATCACTCTTCCCTAGCTACTTTGTGAGTAACTGGCCTCTCTATCAATTATGCCCATTCACGTATAATTTCCTTGTGTTCTCTTCTGTGACAAATCCATCTATCACTTCTTCACCCCCACCCTTGCCCGTAAAAAAAATAAAAAGATAAAATAAAAATCTCACACATTATTTTTTCTTTTCTTTGTTTATTTTGTCTTTTACTGGTTAACTGGGGATGTATTTATTTTGAAGTGCACTAATACAAGTCAATTTCAGGGACATATCATATAACAATTTTACCGGGGATCTGCCTCCTTCCTTCACATCATTGACAAATCTTTCAACTCTGTGAGTATGACAAATATTACTATTTCCTTTTCATGTCACTCTTTTGGCCATCTTTTGACTTGCTATTGACGTTACATTCATACATTTTCGGCAGTCAAGTTCAAAACAATCAACTTACAGGTCCTCTCAACGTCCTCGTGGGTTTGCCTTTGACATATTTGTAAGTGTTGCCTCCAAACCCTGCACATTCCCTTGGTGATCTCTCAAATTAATGGAAGAGGTGACAAAGTTAAAGCTAACTTACCCATTCTTCCTCGTACTAATTTCGGCAGAAATGTTGCGAACAACCATTTCAGTGGGTGGATACCACGAGAACTAATTTCTGTCCCCAATTTTGTGTAAGTGATTGCAGTTGTTTTTTTAAGTTACTGGTGATATATAAACTGGATACTCTGTAATGTCTTAGCTCGTAATCCTTCTCAACTAAATTTACTCATAAACCAGATATGACGGGAACACATTTGCCAATGGTCCCGCTCCTCCTCCACCACCATATACCTCACCTCCTCCTGGTAGATCTCACACTAACAGCAGGCAAGCTCCTCCCAGTGGCCATACTCCTGACTCCAATTTCCCTAGCAAATCTCATGATGAAAATGGGAACGGGTTGAAAGCTGGACCTATAGTGGGCATAGTTGTTGGATCTTTATTGGCAGTAGTCTTGTTGCTGCTTGCACTGTTTTTTTGCCTTAGAAGGGGAAACAGGAAGGAAGTTGCTGCACGTCCATCAGCAGGAAGTCTCCCTGTTAGCAGTGATGAAGGTAGCACACTTTTGTCCTCATATAACCGGCATTTAAAAGATTATAGGTGTTAACCTGATTTGCTGTTTTGATGCGTGCCTGCAGTTTTGCTGAAGTATAATTAAAATCTTTGACCTTAGGAAACAATTTTTGTTGTATAAAAAAATTCTGTGGTAACATCTGTTTCTCGGGTAGCAAGTTTATTCTTAGTGGCAATGTGGTTTTCTTCTTTGGCCCAACTAGTTACTCTTAATGTCTATTTTAGATTTAGCATAACCTGAGAGACATACACTTTGTTTTTCCTGTTTAGATGAATTCAATTAACGAATATTTTCGAAATGTTTGAGTCAATATGAACGATGTCCCAACTAGTTTGAGTATATTCAGCGAAGGCAGGCTTGTCCTTCTATTTTCTTCTTGCTCTTTTATGTGCTTAGTTTCAGTAACTATTGTATTTATGTATGACTTAACATATTTATTAGTCACAAAATTGAAGAGATTCAGTTTACTATGCTTTAATATGTTTGAGAATTCATTTTTATTTGTAAGGGAGCACAAGCCTTAACATTTGATCTGGCAATTTTCTGTCTCTAGTGAACACGGAGATGCAAGAGCAAAGGTCAAAGCCTTCAGCTAATGTATCTGATCTAAAGCCCCCACCATCCGAAAATGTGACAGTTGAAAGGCTACAAGGGAAAAGTGGATCTTTGAAAAGAGTGAAGTCTCCTATAACTGCTACTCCGTATTCAGTTGCTGCCCTTCAGAGCGCCACTAATAGCTTTAGTCAAGAAAACCTGGTTGGTGAAGGTTCTCTTGGGCGTGTTTACAGAGCAGAATTTCCCAGTGGAAAGGTAATTTCATTTGGTTCTCTATTATGGATTGGGGTTAGGTATCAACATTATCTGTCTAATTGCACTATAACATATGTATTTGACATGAATTTCGGCATGGGAATGGATGGATAGCTACTTCCTGTTTTTTCTAATCAGAAGTTTCATTTCTTCTGTTGCTTTTAAGTGATGATATGCTTTGTCATAGATCACAAACCTATCTATTTTTAACTATAAGGCATGGAGAAGATGAGTCTCATTGTGGATTGGGGCATAATTGTTGTGATTAAAATGTAGAAGGATGAAATTTGCATGTTTGTTTGCCTTCAGATTATGGCCATAAAAAAGGTCGACAATGCAGCACTGTCGCTTCAGGAGGAAGATAATTTTCTTGAAGCCATTTCAAATATGTCACGTTTGAGGCATCCGAATATTGTGGCACTGGCTGGATACTGTGCTGAGCATGGGCAACGTCTTCTTGTTCATGATTATATTGGAAACGGTAGCTTGCATGATATGCTGCACTTTGCTGATGAGAGGAGCACATTGCTGACATGGAATGCACGGGTTAGGGTGGCACTTGGCACTGCGCGAGCATTGGAGTATGTTACTTTAACTGGAATTAGTTTTGAAAACTTAAGTTTACACACGCGATTCTTCTTGATTGAATCCTAAAATGAGTTCTCCTTGTGTAGGTACTTGCATGAAGTTTGTTTGCCTTCTGTTGTACACAGAAATTTGAAGTCAGCAAACATTTTGTTAGATGAAGAGCTCAATCCCCATCTTTCAGATTGTGGATTAGCTTCTCTGACACCGAACACAGAGAGACAGGTAAATCAACTCACTAAGAGGCAGCTTAGTTCAAGATCAGGAATTGTAATGGGTATGAATGGGGAGCTAATCACATTAAAGAATGCTGTAGGGGAGTAGTTAATTAAATGTAGGTAATGATTAACTAATTTGGTTTCCATTCATGTGCATCAAACATAAGAATTGGAATTGATCCTCTTTTACTTTCATTACCCAGCGCCACTCCCTCGTACCAAGCAGCCCCCAAATTCCCTAGATTGGCTTTTAGCTACTGTTCACAATTTTTCTTATGGTTTCGTTTAGATGGAAATATGCAACCTCCTTGGCTAAAAATCTTATAAGAGATGGATCCCTTTGTGATGGCTTAGTGGAAAAAATAAATAAGGATTGTTTGTATCGAGGGATTTGAAATTTTAGAAGGATAAAATGGATCGGTTCTATATCATACAAATTTCTCAACAATTACTTCAGAAGATGCAACCTTTTAGATAGATTGAATATAGTGAGTATTGACTAAACTTATCTAAAAGATCTTATTAGCACTTGTATCTTATAAGCTGTTTTGGGAGCTTATAAGACGTGTTATCGTACTTTAAAAATAAGCCGTTGAAGTGTCTTAGATAAAAAAAACAGAGGATGGTAGCTTAAATTATGTTAGTAATGAAAATTATCAATTAAAGTAATAAAGAAAGTAGTTTCCATAATAAGATTTTATTTCATATATAAGATAAGGGGTTGT
This sequence comes from Ajuga chamaepitys, assembly GCA_958295605.1. Taxonomy (NCBI): domain Eukaryota; kingdom Viridiplantae; phylum Streptophyta; class Magnoliopsida; order Lamiales; family Lamiaceae; genus Ajuga; species Ajuga chamaepitys. Next base: position 29,734,659 of record OY282498.1, read on the forward strand.
TTTAACTTTTGAAGAAGTGGTTAATTATAGAGATTGTGGTAAAATTGCTTAAAATAGATAATAGGTAGTGTTTGAGAATAAAAGTAATTTTGATTAAATATAAAAGATGGAGTGTCTGATACTTATGCAGCTTTTAGCTTATGAGTGAGACAGTAAACTTTTATTTATTTACCAAAATACCAAGAAGTTGGAAAAACAACTATTTTCTACTTTTAGCTTTTGGCCTAAAATCACTTTTATTAAAGTTAAAACTACTTTCCCAAATACGCCATAACAGTTTTTCGCAAATTATAAGCTGAAAAACACTTGGGAAAAGCAACTGTAAACCACCCCCTAAGTCTAAGAGTTCCCTTAGTTTTTAAAGAAAAGAGCTCATAAGCTCCTAATATCTTATTTTTGGATAACATAAGATTTTCAAAATTTTGTGACACACACACAATTAAGGAACTTATAAGCTTTTATACATCTTATAAGATGTTTTAATGAACTTATATAAGCTCTTAAACATCGTATAAGCTCAGCTAAAAAACCCTTCTTAATGCCACACATCTATTTGCACTGGTCAAAATTCTAAATAATATCTAAATTCTTATTCATAATGTTGACAGGTCTCATCAACCCAGATGATCGGTTCCTTTGGTTATAGTGCACCTGAATTTGCCTTGTCAGGAATATATACAATAAAAAGCGACGTATACAGTTTTGGTGTGGTTATGCTGGAGCTTCTGACTGGACGGAAGCCTCTTGATAGGTATTTGTGATTCCACTCTCCTAAATCTTAGTTATGGCTATATGTTTTCTAATAATTAAATGATTTTTTTCATATTTCCATTTGCTTCCCCATGTTCAGTTCAAGAGTGAGATCAGAACAGTCACTAGTAAGATGGGCCACTCCTCAACTCCATGATATTGATGCTTTAGCAAAGATGGTTGACCCTGTCCTGAATGGCATGTATCCTGCAAAGTCTTTGAGCCGTTTTGCTGACATCATTGCACTCTGTGTCCAGGTAATATCCTTTTACTTTGAGAGAAGAGAGAGAGAGATCATCTGAGACTACAAATCAGTGGTTAAATACATGGGCTAATTGAAAAAAAAAAAAAAATTGGTGAACTTGCAATATCACGTGAACTTTTAAGAGTAACGGAAAAGGTAACCAACATTAAAAAAGGTTCAATTACAACATGGATTGCATATTTTGTCATCTAATTGCACCGTCGAAATTGTGGTGAATCGATGGTTGAAGTTACAATTATTATAATTCTTACTTTCAATTCATAGTGGAGGCGGCGGAAAATTATAAAAGAAGTGATGGGTATGACGGTCTCACTAAAATGGATCAAATGATAAAACGGATCAAATGATAGTTGTGATACCTTAATTAGTTGTAAAAGAATGTGGTCAATGTTGAATTTGAAAATATAAATAAATAAAAAGTAGATAATATTACTCTATAACTTTTATTGAAAATTCACCTAGAATTGGTGATTTTTTTGCAATTGATCTTCTGCTTAGAATAGGATTTGGACATGATGGTTGTTTGGACTGGTGCAGCCTGAGCCAGAATTTCGGCCACCAATGTCGGAAGTTGTGCAAGCGCTGGTTAGATTGATGCAGAGGGCGAGCATCGTGAAAAGACGGTCGAGCGAGGAGTCGGGTTTCGCGTTCAGGAGTGGAGGCGATCATGAAGCAAGTGACATGTTATAGCAGGTATCATCAGGCTGTGGGTCGCAATTTTGAATTCAATTGTGCAAATGTGAAGGGGGGTTGCTGGCTGAAAGAAAAGGCAGAGTTGATAACTGAGAGTAACAAATTCAAAAAAATGTAAGTATGTTGCATACAGTATTAGGCGTAACAAATCACTCGTTTATACATTGCAATTGAGGTAACTATTTCAATATCAGTTGTCTCATTTATTTTCCTTTGCAAAAGATTTAAAGAAAAAGAAGAGAAAATGAAACATGGCTAACACTATTAAGTGGTGTACACTTGAATTTATCAATAACTAAAGTGACGAATTGCTTTGCTACGCGATTAAAACTATTAGTTTTAAAAGTAACACTTGTGTGCCATGCAGGTTCACTCGACCTGCCTGGAATTTAAGATTTTGGCTCGACAAAATATAGGCATAACAACATAAAAATACACGATTTTTAGATTAATTGTTAAATACAAGTATACAATGCGACCTTTTACATTTAACGTATAAATACAAATTTTTTTAATTTTTTTCAATTTAATACATGAAAGTTAATTTCAGGCTTTAATTACTGACATGTGCCTAAAATTAAAATTTTGTGTCACAATTTCTCTAACTGGGATATTTGTTTTTATTATCTTTTTAAACATTAGTCAATTTGGTGAAAGAAATTCTCCCCTAATCCCTTAGAATAATACATATCTCATAAACTCGAGATTTGTTTTTTTTTTTCATTTTCTACTGGATAAATGATTGTGGTCTTCATTTTTTTAATGGAACACAAGTATGCTAACTTCTATTTTTTGTTTCTTTCTTTCTACTTTCTTTTTAAATAGCAGTTGCAAATAAAAACACAACAACGAAATTGTATTATTGTGACTCGACTACACAATTACTTATTTAACTTAATCAAATCACTAGTCATCAATTGAATATAAATTAAAATGAAGAGCAAACATAAATAAAAACTCGTCTGTTGAAACAAAAAAATCAGACATTTTATCGCTATAACACATCGCCTTACAAGCATAACATCAATACTCACCTACATAGATACATAAACATATATCGGATGAGCATACTCGACTTGAACATAATTCTCACCAAATCAATGGTGGCAGTCATCATACACTTAGCGTATGAAGAAAACCGACTTAGACTTTCTCATAGCCACAACTTGGATCCATTTAGATTTACGATTGAAGCACTGCAGCATATTTAACTCTCTAATGTACAATTCAGATTCTACGTCAGCCTTTAGAAACTGAAATTAGTCCCCGTGTATTAAAATGAAAAAAATTAAAAAGGTGATGTATTTATATATTAAATTTGAAAGGTCTTGTTGTATTTGATAATTGACCAAAATGTCATTATACGTTATTAAGCCTAAAATATACTCCCTCCGTCCCGACTTAACCTGCCTAGGTTGACCGGGCACGAAACTTAAGAAAAAATAGTTGACTGAGTGAAAATGCTAACTTTTTTGCTTTTTGGACTTTTTTAAGTAGAGGGATTAGTGTGTTAACACTCCCCTCTATAAAAAAGATGGCAAAACGAATAACGAAAGGCATTGTAAATCAGATTGCTTAAACTTTTCTGCTTTGATATTTCTTGGTATTTGAATACATTACAAGCATCATCTATTTATACAAGAGCTATTAGCTATCAACTAGGTTTAAGGGTGGCGGCTAACAGATCAGAAATACTCCATCAAAACCATACTAGCCGTTGGATGATAACAGAAAAGCTGCTGCATTGTTTGTCCTGTTGCATTGACCTGAATCTGTACTCCTTGTTGCATTAATAACAGTTGCAGCAGCTTTGACTTGATGTTGATCTTTTCTTGGAGAAGAAGGGTTGTCTTGCGGACTCTTGTGGAGCTGAGGTGGCAGTCCAGTGGATGCCACATTGATCTGTTTATTCAGAATTTCCAGATCAGCATTGCTGCTCATGCAAGCCATGCAAGAAGCAGTCTTGATCAAAGGAGAAGCTGATGTTTGTTCTCTAACAACCCCCCTCAATTCGAGCTGAGCTAAAGAAGTGACTTGAAGTTTACTTCGAAGCTTGGTGAAGAATTGTTTGCTTAACGGCTTGGTTAAAACATCAGCAATTTGATCAGAGGATGGAACGTGGAGTACTTGAAGTCTCCCGGAAGTGACTTCTTCTCGGACGAAGTGAAGGTCAATTTCGACATGTTTGGTCCTGGCATGGAGAACAGGATTTGAAGCAAGGGCAATGGTACTAAGGTTATCAACCCAGGCAGTGGCAGGTGTTGGAAGTGGAATCTGCAATTCATGTAGAAGAGAACGAACCCACATGATATCAGCTGTGAGATGAGCCAAACTTCGATATTCAGCCTCGGTGCTCGATCTAGAAACACTCTGCTGTTTTTTTGATTTCCAAGAAATGAGATTACTCCCTAGGAAGACACAGAATCCAGTAATAGACTTTCTGTCATCGATGTCAGCAGCCCAATCAGAGTCACTAAAGCCAATGAGGTTGAAACGTTGAGAAGCCTGTATATGTAATCCATAGTCTAATGTTCCTGCTAAGTATCGCAAGATGCGTTTAACTGCCTTCCAGTGAGAATCAAGAGGAGCAGCCATATATTGACTGACTTTATTGACAGCATAAGATATTTCAGGTCTGGAAATTGTAGCATATTGCAGACCACCAACCAAACTTCTATAAAGAAAGCCATTAGGATGAGGATTACCATCAGCTTTGGATAATTGAGGTGAGGTGATCATTGGTGTGGCCAATCCCTTGGCTTCAATCATGTCTGCTCTCTTAAGAAGTTCCTTTATATAATTGCTTTGATTGAGATGAAGACCAGTTGCTGTTTTTGTGACTTGAATGCCCAAGAAATGTTGGACCTCACCCATGTTTTTGAGAGAGAGATGAATGCTGAGTTGTTGGATAACAGTAGATATCACCTGAGGACTGTTTCCTGTAAGCAAAATATCATCAACATAGATCAAGATATAAGTAGTGGTGTGAGATTGGATTTTGTAAAAGAGAGAAGTATCTGCTTTTGAGGCTAGAAAACCGCAGCTGAGCAATAAGCCTTTAACTTTGAGATACCAGCTTCTGGAGGCTTGTTTAAGACCATACAGTGCTTTGGAAAGCTTACAGACAAGGGGAGAGCCATCAACAGCAACTTGTTCAAAGCCAGGAGGTTGTTTCAAGTATATTTCTTCAGTCAATTGGCCATGCAGGAAAGCATTGTCAACATCAAGATGTTGAATAGGCCATCCTTTGGAGACAGCAATAGAGAGAATGATTCTGATTGTAGTGGGCTTGAGTACAGGACTGAAGGTTTCATAAAAATCCAGTCCAGCAGCTTGTGAAAAGCCTTGAGCAACTAATCTGGCCTTGTATCTGGAAATACTCCCATCAGGATTCTTTTTGAGCTTAAATATCCACTTGCTACCAACAAGATTTTTGCCAGGTGGAAGAGGAAGAAGAGTCCATGTGTTATTTTTTAACAGGGCTTCATACTCAAGTTGCATAGCCTGTTTCCATCTTTCATCTGCAAAGGCTTCTTTGAAATTTTTGGGCTCTCTATCACTAGTCAAATTGGCAGAATGAACCTTTGGTTTAAAGATTCCAGCTTTGGATCTAGTAACCATAGGATGGATGGGTGGCATTGGGGGTGGATCATGTGGAGGGGGGAGCTGATTAGCAGAGGAGTGTTGTGGTGAGTGAGGGATGTTTGGAGGTGAGTTTGGTGATTGTGAGCCATGAGGAGAGTTAGTATCAGTGATAGGATGAGGTTGAGTGGTAGAAGAAGAGTTTGTAGCAGTACTGGGTGATGGGGGAGTGGGTTGTTGATGACAGTAGGGAGAGGACTGAATTGTGAGAGGATGAGGGAGGATTCCCTTGTACTGAGCAGGTTTAGGTACAGGATTGAGTGAAGAGTCAGTATAGGGAAACGTAGTTTCATCAAACAAGACATCTCTAGTGATGATAACTCTTTTATCTGGCAGAAGGACTTTATATCCCTTATATTGAGTGGAATAACCAAGAAAGATGGAAGGAGCAGATCTGAATTGGAGTTTATGTTTATTTAAAGGTCTGGTGTTTGGATAACAGAGACACCCAAAGACTCGAAGCCTGCTGTAATCTGGTTTGTGTTGGTAAAGGGTTTCTAAAGGACTTTTATATTGCAGAAGCTTCATTGGTAACCTATTGATGATGTAAACGGCAGAGACAAAGGCATCATCCAAAAAATGGACAGGAAGATGTGAGTGAGCTAGCAAAGAAAGACCCATGTCAACCACATGTCTATGTTTTCTTTCTGCTATGCCATTCTGCTCAGGAGTGTAGGGGCATGACAGTCTATGTTCAATACCATTTTCTTGAAAAATTTGCTTTAAACCAATGAACTCTCCACCACCATCACTCTGAAAACACTTGATTTTACAACCAAACTGAGTTTCAATTAGCCTTCTAAAGCTGGTAAATGCCATAACAACTTCACTCTTGAATTTTAGTAAATAAATCCAAGTGAATCTGGTATAATGGTGAAAGTAACATAGTAACTGAAACCATTCCTAGACTTTCTAGGAGCAGGACCCCATACATCACTATGTATCAGTTCAAAAGGGGCAGAATAAATGGTACAAGAATCAGAGAAAGGAGCTTTGTGACTCTTAGCTAGAACACAAGAGGAACATATTGTACCAAGCTGACTTTTTATTGAAAAAGAAAGATTACAATCATGTAAGGCCCTTTTAACAATGTCATAACTGCAGTGGCCCATCCTCTGATGCCACAAATCTATGTCTAGGCCTTTACTTAGGGAAAGTGAAAGAACATTGGATTGAAAAACAGAATTAGAATGCTTGGAACTTGAAGCTGGAGCATGACTGGATTTCTTTGGCTTGAAAGGTTGAAGGTTGAACTGATACAGTCCATCTTTAACATTCCCTTGGAGTAATACATCCTGAGTTACTTGGTCCTTGATAAAACAAACAGAAGGATGAAATTCAAAGAAAACACCATTGTCGAGAGAGAATTGAGAAACACTGATAAGCCTTTTAGTGATATTGGGGACATGTAACAGATTTCTTAAAAGAAACGGCTTAGAATTATTAGAAGAGGTAAGAAAGGTGTTACCAATATGAGCAATGCACTCACCTGCCCCATTTCCCATCTGAACTTTAGAGTTTCCATGATACTCACTGAGCCCATTAAGACTGAGATTACTGAAATCATTGACCACATGATTTGATGCTCCAGTATCTGGGTACCAGTTTGATTCTGAACCATTTTCTACGTAGCTTGGCATCTGAACCATATTGAGTGAAGGATTTCTGGGATTTGTTTGGTTTTGCACCTGCTGGTTGTTTCTTTGAGGAACGTAGGAGGTATCTGCCCTATACCAGCATTTATCAGCAGTATGTCCAGGCTTATAGCAAATTTGACAGATTACTTTTGATTGGGTTTGAGTAAATCTGCCACCTCTTCCACCTCTGGATGCACCTCTTCCACCTCTGCCAGAATTGTTGTTGAAACCATTTCCTCTTCCACCTTGATAGTTATTGTTGCCATTAGGGAACTTTCCTTTGTTTGTTTGAGTGACAGTGTTCACACTCACTTGTGAACCTTCAGAATTGAGTTGAATGGACTGATTGCTTTCAAGCCTTGACTCAAAGCTGAGCAGTAGGGCTTGAAGTTCTGGTACAGTGACAGGTTCAGCTCTTGAAGCTATTGTAACCATGACAGAGTCATATTCTGTTCCTAGCCCCCCAAGTATGTAAAGAATCTGATCAGGCTCAGATATGGCTTGACCAGCTGAGGCAAGAATGTCAAAGCAACTTTTCATTTTGCTTAGGAAATCCCTCATGGAGAGGCCTGTCTTCTTGAGGTTGTGCAGCTGCAACTTGTGCTGCATCACTTTAGCTTTGTTTTGGCTAGAAAAATTGACCTGCAAAGTTTCCCAAATTTCTTTTGCAGAATTGAGTCCCACCATGAGTGTTAAGATGCTGTCTGAAAGAGAAGACAGGATCTAAGAAGCCAATAGTTGGTCTTGTTTGTTCCAAATGATGAATTCAGGAGTTGCTTTGGCTGGTTGCTCTTCTTCTCCTGTGATATAACCTTCGAGACCATAACCTCGAATTGCAGTTAAAACTTGCTGTTTCCATATTAAGTAGTTTGATTCATCCAACTTGAGAGAAATAAGTTGGCTTTGCAGCTGGATTATAGGATTTGCAATGCTGCTGGGAACAGAAACAGCAGGCATTGGAGTGTTTGGTGGATTTTCAGTGGTGATTGGTGTTTCTTCAGCCATAGTGGTTTAATTTGGTGAGAAGGATAGAGAATAGATGGGAAATGGGATCAGAAACAGGCCCTTAAGACCTTCTCTGATACCATATCAAAAAGATGGCAAAACGAATAACGAAAGGCATTGTAAATCAGATTGCTTAAACTTTTCTGCTTTGATATTTCTTGGTATTTGAATACATTACAAGCATCATCTATTTATACAAGAGCTATTAGCTATCAACTAGGTTTAAGGGTGGCGGCTAACAGATCAGAAATACTCCATCAAAACCATACTAGCCGTTGGATGATAACAGAAAAGCTGCTGCATTGTTTGTCCTGTTGCATTGACCTGAATCTGTACTCCTTGTTGCATTAATAACAGTTGCAGCAGCTTTGACTTGATGTTGATCTTTTCTTGGAGAAGAAGGGTTGGCTTGTGGACTCTTGTGGAGCTGAGGTGGCAGTCCAGTGGATGCCACATTGATCTGTTTATTCAGAATTTCCAGATCAGCATTGCTGCTCATGCAAGCCATGCAAGAAGCAGTCTTGATCAAAGGAGAAGCTGATGTTTGTTCTCTAACACCCTCCACTTTTATTAATCCTAAAATTAATTTTCTATTCAAAAAAGGCAAAAAACCTGTAAAAATACAGAAAAAAACATAACACAAATTAAAGCCACAAAAAACAACATTTGGACCTGAAATTTTCGGTGGAATTTTTTCCCACCAAAATCAAAATGTTTACATTTTCCCACCATAAACCAACATTGGAATTCCACCAAAAAATTTCAAACATAAAATTAAACAGGCTCCCTAATTCAGCTATAAATACAAACATTGAATGCTCCTACCAATTCAGATTATAGACATTCACGGCTAGGGGTGTTCACTATTCGGTTAAAATCGAAAAAACCGCCCGAACCGAACCGAAATGTAAAATTCGGTTCGGTTTTTCTTTTGATCAGTTCGGTTTCGGTTTTATATATAATAATATTTCGGTTTTCGGTTCGGTTCGGTTTTTTTCAATAAAAACCGCATTAGAAACCGAAAAACCGAATTAAGTACCCCTTAAATTAAAACTCCCTCCTCATTTGTCTTTCATTTGCATTTTAATTTTATTTCATTTTCTATCTAACAAGTAACAACTAAGGGGCAAATAAAACCTAATCTGTAGCACCGTAGTTAGTTGCTTTCTCACGTCCATTCTGATTAGCCTCCTGTACTCTTTTGGATAACAAGAAAAATTGACTCTTCGAGCAACTCATTTTTATATCAAGATTTTTTATTCAAATGCAGTTAATATTCAAAGTTTTATTTTAGTGAAAAACTTAAAAATTAGTGTAAAAATTCGGTTTTCGGTTTTGACCGCAACCGAACCGAAATATTTCGGTTCGGTTGATTTCGGTTTTTGATAATTTTCGGTTCGATTTCGGTTAGCAGTTTTTAAGGATTTCAGTTTTCGGTTTTGTTAATTCGGTTCGGTTCGGTTTCAGACCGATGAACACTCCTATTCACGTCATTGTTACACCAAAAAAATGGGAGGGAACAAAAATGGCAACAATTACATGATCAGTAAATAACCATGTAATGCTACTGCATCCAATAACATTGTCCAAGCAACAAAAAAAAAACTCAATTTTTGCACACAATTGCAACATCAGAAAGTCTGCCACAGACTTCAAATTGCATCAAGATTCAATAATTTTTTTATTTTTTTTTCCCACGCAGTCCCTCAGAAAGATTTCATCTTTAGGACCATTATAGGCGACCAAAAATTGAATGGCAGCATATACATATTCAAAACTGAACATGTGAAGCTACTACATCCAATTAACATAAACAAAACTGACCAATTCAAGCCAAACATCAGTACAACAAAAAACAATCAGAATTGTGGCTTTTATATGCACGCAAATTGCACCAAAAAATCAGATGATTGGCTCACGAGCCCAGACATCAGGAACTGCAAACATAACACAGATAACACAAGAAAATTAGATAAATGGCACATGGGCCCATCAGTTTCAGCAATATAATCAATGGCTACAGAATTATCCACTTTAAAGGCCCACACGCCCAAATATCATTTCCGTTTCACAAATTGCAGCAAAGATCATATAAATTGGCACACGGGCCCAGAAAATAGCAAGAACATATTCAATGGATCCAGAAACAGTAAGAAACTAGGCCCACACGCCCAACAGATCTATCAAGTAAACGAATGGCATAGCAAACAAGATAAGAGGCATCACATACCCTAATACTCAGATCCAACGCCATAAAAATTAGCAATACAACCAAATCAAACATGCAAGAAGATTTGGGCAAGAAAACTTAAACTTTCGCACTGAGGGTACCCATATCGCCAAAATCCTGTAGAAGAACCGGAATAGCTCAGGATCGTCCAAGATTGGAGATTTGCAGGGGGTCCCTCAATCCCAGAAGGAAGAGCATTCCCGGGCGCATCGAGCTCACTTTTTGGAACGAATGACTCCTCGGAATCCCATACAAATCCCTCCTCTGACTCGGAAGACTCCAGATCCATAAGATTCCCCTCCTCCATCGCTACAGACCACCTTCAAGATCCAGTAACCTTCCAAAAACAAAAAGGCACCGCCGAGACAGAAAAACACCTCAATAACATAAATCGAGCATCGATCTACAAAGATCCGAACAAATTCAGTATAGATGACAGAGAAGTTGTGGATTCGGGGGATTGAGAGATGGAAGCAATTTTAGGGTTTCTTGAGAGAGAGAGTGGGAGGGGGAGGAGGGAGGGGGGGGGGGGGGGGGGTTCGTAGGGGCAGAGAGAGAGAGGGGGCAGAGTGATTTGTGTGAGGGAGTGATTTAGGGTTAGTTGGTGGGGTGCGGTAATGAGTTGGTTAATTATAATTAGAATGATAGGTTAAATTTAATTAGAGTAATAACATTAGTTTAAGATGGTTGATAATTTAATGGCATTCTGGTAATAAAATGGAAAACTAGGGATAAAAAATATTGACTTTTTTTGCCATTTATGGGCTGACAGGTTAATGTGGGACGAACCAAAATAGCAAGTAGGCAGGTTAAGCTTGGACAGAGGGAGTATATTTAAAAAAAAAAATCCGACAAGCTGGAGACTATTACTATTTCCCCAAAAAATAATACTTTTTCTAAGGAAAGAGAACTTAACAATTTGAGTTTTTTTAGCATTTTACGTGTTTTCATTTCTATATAAGTTTTTAATGTAAAGCTCTGTGAATTCTTCATCTATAACTTTTGTATTTATTTCAATTATATTTGGTTGGATTACTCTAACAATTATGTTTGAGGAAAAATGGACCACCTATTTTTTGCAGAAAAAAGTATTAATAAAAAATACTTATTATTTTTATGTTGAAATTAATACTTTCTTTTTCTAGAAACAATATTACATTTTGGGCAAAAAGTAAAATTTTTCTTAATAATTCTTCTAATTTTTAGAAATTATTTGTTCTTATCAATTTTATATAAATTTCCAATATCAAGTTTATACAAAAGTACTTCATTTATAAACACTATTTTGATATCTCATCATCTACATTTTCTCCAAAAAATATTATCTTTAGCGAAAAAGAATTAATCACTGAGAGTTGTTAAGAGATACGAATTAGATTATATATATGATATTATTTTATTTTTTAACTAAGCGAAAATTTCAAGTCCAATTGGGCCGAGTCGCTTGTGATCCACGAGTTTTACCTATTTTGACATTGGATCCGACATGTTTCACGGATTTAGATCCGTGCAAAGCTTTTTAAGAATTGGGCCGAGCAGGGTCATGCTGGGCCGGTCATTATTGATATCGCTAGTTCTATTGAACCATTGGGATGAGCGTCGGCTTCAACTTAAAGTTGTTCCCAGATATGCTTCTAAAGTTCATATTCGTCGAGGGCGAAATAGGTCTCAAATGGCTGGTTGTCCCCCCAACACGTACTTCTCCATTCTATTTGGTCGCTCGACTGCCTATTTTTTGCCATTTCCAACGAGGTATGTCTTGACCCTCTCTATGTCTTGTTTCGGCAAGAGACATCTACGTCAGGGTTGAAGGTGTTAGATTTCCTCTCTTCGACCATGTGTGCATACAATGACTGCATAAGAAAAATCGCAATAAGGGTAAACAAAAATATTAAATAAATGAACAAATTTAAAAATTCAGTAAAAATATTGAACAAAAGCAAATAAATAAATAACAACTGTCTAGATTAAAATTAAATAAAAACCACAATATCGACCAGTTTTAAAAATCAAATTCACGGCAACAGTGCCAAAAACTTCTTTGTTCTTTTTTCTACACGTTGAACTGTAAGTGTACTATGTAGTTAATAGCAGTGACGAGTAATGTCGTATCCTACAAGGACTACTGAAAAAATTAATGAGTTACTACAACTAATCTAACTTTATCTAGTCTATCGGACTTGAGTGATTTTTACATAATTACATAATTAACCAATCAATAATAAAAAACAAAATAAATAAAATAAACATACAAGAGCAATTTCGATACAATAAATATGTTGAGCTATTCTAGGAATTTGATTTTAGTTATTACTTTATTATGCAACTACAACTTTATTATCAAGTTTATGTTCTAATTATTATAAGGTTCCGTTATTATATTCCAATCCCCCTTCCAGAGCAACAAAATTGTTGGTTATATGCATAAATTGGCATCCATGTCTGATTCTCTAATGAATTACTATAACGACCTAATCTAACTTTATCTAGTCTATCAAATTTGAGTGATTGTTATATACTTACATAATCACTTAACTAATACTAAAGAACAAAAGAAATAAAATAGATAAACATAGAGCAATTTAGTTGCAATAAACTATCACAAGCTATATTATGCAACTACATCTTCACTATCAAGTTATTATTTCTAATTATTAAAAGGTTCCACGATTATATCTCAATCCTATTGGATTTATAGTTTACCCAACAATGACTTACAAGATTCACTAGTCTAATACAATTATCAAAAGTTACCAAATACAAATTCTAAGATTTAATGTATAAACTAAAAATAGAGATCCTGATCACCTTTGTTCGAACAACACAAAACAATCACCAAAGTTCCCGGATGAGCGATGTTCGAAAAACACATGAACAATCACCAAGGATTCTGGACTGATGATGTTCAATCAACACAGGAACAACTCACGAACCACTTCAAATATTCTGGACAAATTATGTTCGAGCAATGCAGGAAATACTCAGAGATTCTAAACAGTTGTTATCTCTGAAATAGATGTTAGAACAACAAAAGAACAAAGGTGAAGTCCAGTCGAGGTTAGACCTCTTTTCGCAAAATGAATACGTCTCGACTACTACTCGCGGTTTGACGTGAAGTTCCAAAAGATAAAATGACTTCCATCTTTTGGATAGTAACTCACAAACCCAGAAGCACCAAAAACTAGAATGGATAGTAAGAACTAGGAAAGGACTATATGCCAAAATGTAATTTGGAATGCAAGACTTTTTGAAAATGCAATGAGATGCAAACTTTCTCTGGTGTATCAAGTATTTCAAAGTGTTCTTCAAGTGTTCTATGCAGGTACTCTTTTTTCCATGTATGATTTTTTCCCACGGGGTTTTGCTATGCATGGGTTTAACAAACCCAGCTTAGCTTGGTGCATATGATCTTTTTATCGGTTCTACATGGGCCTGTCCATGTTGACTCTTAACTGTTTTGTATTTGGTTTTTCTTTATATATAAAGCAATCATTCGCTCCTTCTTGTTGGATTTGTATACTGAAAGCAAAACTTTTTATATACAATGTTTCCAGTTATTCACTGTTTATCTCCTATCTGATTATATTTGCATTTTCACTATGTATGTGTCCCCATATCTCTTGCAAATAAGTAGATCATATGGTGTGTTGAAGATCACAGAAGATCATATGATTGGTTAAACTTAAAGAGATATAAAATATAAAGGGTTAATTACAAAATGCAACCTGTACTATTGGCCCTTTTTCCATTTCTAGTCCAAACTAAATATTTTTTCCGATTGCAACCTGTATAACACGTTTTTGTTGCAGTTTGCAACTCCGGCCATATTTCAGGTTATATAGGCCATGTGCCATACACATGACCTTCATGGGCCAATAATATGGCGACACGTGGTCACTAATAACAAAAAAAAAAAAAAACGAAAAAAAAGAAACAAATACTTATAAATTATTTCAAAATTTCAAAATAATTCATAAAAAATATAAAAATAATTTAAATTTATAAATATTTAATATAAAAAATAAAAAAATATTTTGAAAATTTTAAAATTCAAGAAACTAACAAAAAATTCTAAAATAATTTTAAAAATTCTGAAAATAAATATAAAGAAAAATCAAAAATACTTTTATTTTGACAAAAAACTGAAAAAATTGTAAATTATTTAAAAAATTAAAATAATTTATTAAAAATATAAAATTATATAAATTTCTAAATAATTTTATTTAAAAAGTTAAAAAAAAATTGAAAATTTTAAAATTCAAGAAATTAACAAAAAATCTAAAATTTATTTTAAAATTTCTAGAACTAAATATAGAATTTGAATAATTATTTTGAAAATTTCAAATTCATTTAAAATCCAAATAATTAAAAAAGATTACTTCTGAAAGTTATTTTAAATGAATTTGAGAATTGAGAATTAAATTTTCAATTCCTCTCCATTTTTTTTACGCGCGCATAGAACAATAATAATTATCATGGACAGTAGAAGTGTGGGTCTTCTCTGAAGACCTGGCTTCTCGGCCTAATGAAACTCGACAGCTATTCAAGCGGCAAGACGACGACGGAACTGCGAAAGGGAAGGCCAGCTTCTCTTTTCTTTTTTCTATTTCTATTTCTAGTTTGACGTCTGCACCGAACAGCTGAATCTCCTTCAATGTGTCCGCCAACGAGAGAATTTTAAAATTCAGGAAATTAAAAAAAAAAATTATTCTTAAAATTCTAAATTTTTTAAAATTCAGGAAATTAACAAAAAAATAAATTAGATTTATGTTAATTTCCCGAATTTTAAAATTTTTAATTTTTTTTCATTTTTTATATAAAATTATTGAAATTTTTATATAATTTTATATTTTTAATAAAAAATTTAAATTTTTTAAAATAATTTACTAATTTTTTGATTTTTTTTCAAAATAAAACTATTTTTGATTTTTTTATATTTATTTTCAGAATTTTTAAAATTAAGTTTAGAATTTTTTTTTTAATTTCCTGAATTTCAAAATTTTCGGAATATTTTATTTTTTTATATAAAATTATTTTGATATGTATATAATTTTTATATTTTTAATAAAAAAATTTACTTTTTTAAAATAATTTATAAGTATTTTCGATTTTTCTTTTTTTTTTTTTATATTTATTCCTGAATTTTTAAATTATTTTTAGAATTTTTTGTTAATTTCCTAAATTTTCAATTTTTTTTTATATTAAATATTTATAAATTTTAATTATTTTTATATTTTTTTGTGAATTATTTTGAAAATTTTAAATAATTTATAAGTATTTTTTTTCTTTTTTCGATTTTTTTTAATTAGTGGCCACGTGTCGCCATATTATTGGCCCATGTAGGTCATGTGCATGGCACATGGCCTATATAGCCTGAAATATGGCCGGAGTTGCAAACTGCAACAAAAATGCGTTATACAGGTTGCAATCGGAAAAAATATTTACTTTGGACTAAAAATGGAAAAAAGGCCAATAGTACAGGTTGCATTCTGTAATTAACCCAAATATAAATCACAGCTTAGACAACTTGAGGACGAGTTGTTGGTTTAGGCTGCAGTATTAAGTAGAAATAGTTTATCTTGACTATTTACTTATACTGGTACGTGTTTACGTATTGATAGGATCACAATGAGATATGTTCTTCTGCCTGACCTTAGTGAAGAACTAGAGATCTCGGTGACTTATAATAATCTAAAGCCTAAATAAGATTACAGTTATGAATGCTTGTTTGTGTGTCACTTTGATTTACTATGGGCAAGAGTTAAGATATAACTTTTATACTGTGTATTGGGTGACAACAACTTGCATATAATAATTGGTAATTTGTATTTAAGTAACCGTATCTGTTTAGGATGATGATATCCCCTTAAGGAGCTCAAAAGGTTTATTGTACTAAACCCTGCAGGTTGATTAAGTTCAGGTACAATAATAAGGTTGAGTGGTACTACTTAAGGAACAAATAAGAAATTAATTGATTTAAGATATCAGAGGCTTTAATTAATATTTTTGAATTAATTATGTTCTGGGCTGAACAAGGAAGAATTAATTCATAGTTAGGCCCATCTTTATTTCTTGTATTTGATCCCTGGACTGGCCCATATAGACTCCTAGTCTAAGTAGGAATAGAGAATTAAATTCCTAATAAGGAATTAAATTCCTAATCCTAGAAGGAATTAAACTACCAGGCTTGGCCCACACTCAACTATGTATTATAAATACATGGTCTCTCATTCTGTGAAAAACAAGAATTAACATTCAAAAAGATCACTGAATAGAGAGAAAGAGAGAGTAGGCGGCGACGGTTTAAGGTGTTCCTTCCCACTTGGAATTCTTCAAGGTTCGTCGTCCATCCGGCGTTGAGGATTGAGTAGGGGATATAGTCCAGAAGGTTAAGTCGGGAGTCAGAAATCATTCAATCAGAAATCGACCTCTTGTGTAAACAACTATCAGGCCGAATCCTTAACTCTTGTGTGTTATAGGCGCATGTTAGGGTTTATATAAATTTATAGATCCATCTCTAGGGTTAATTAATAAAGATACAAATTATGACAACCAAGAAGGGTCCTAGTGAAAGAGATTAATTATATTACATTCTACAAGAGTATTATAATAGATATAAATCCAACACTTCTCACTCTGATGTTCGGTGGTTTT
Source organism: Ajuga chamaepitys (assembly GCA_958295605.1). Taxonomy (NCBI): domain Eukaryota; kingdom Viridiplantae; phylum Streptophyta; class Magnoliopsida; order Lamiales; family Lamiaceae; genus Ajuga; species Ajuga chamaepitys. Next base: position 29,751,535 of record OY282498.1, read on the forward strand.
CTCTAGGAAAACAAGTCTAGACTGTATTTCTTTTTCACTTTGGAGCACAATTGCAGACATTCTCCCTTGTTGTAACTTCAATTTGTGACGCTAGCTTCCCTGAATTTTGAGCCTCCATTTCACTAATAGAAATGGGCGATTAGTTATCTGATTCTCGAGGTCCTGGATGCTGGCTCTCTTGTTTTCTGTTGAAACTCTTGGGCCTTCGTTGTTAGACCATCACTATCACATTGAACGACATTCTGGAGTTTGAGGATTAAGTAGGTGTTGACTGTCTCCCGTAGTTATGTTGTGGAAATCCTTGTTGCGCTCCTCGATTTTGATATTTGAAATTCAGATCATTTGTCTACCTCTGATTGTATATATCATGTAGGGACAAATTCATGTAGAATTTCTAGGAATCGAGCATATTCCATAAATCTTGGCCTGTTGTACCTGAAATACAACAAACTTTTCCGCAAGAGATATTATTCTAATTATCCTTCTATCTAAAGAATTTTCAACTGGAATTTCATCATGCCTAGTTTCAAAATAGTGTGACGCATCCATTTTTAACATGAATAAGGCAGAAACAAGAAATGAAGAAAATAGGGGGATAGGAAATAATTAACTAAAAGAGATACTAAAATAAACTCAGAAGAAATAAGTCACTTTACATCGTTCTCGGCAACGACGCCAAAAATTGATGGGTGTCAAATCACTAAATTAAATAACCTACTGTCAAAATAACAAGTTAATGACGAGTAGGGCCGAATCCACGGGGAACGAGGGCAAATTTCTTTTGAGCGAAAATAAATGAACAAAGTGGGGGCGGGGGGGAGGGGTTTAGATTGATTTTATCTAACTAATCTAAAATTCATATGATTAACTAAAACGTGCAAATCCAATAATTAAAATATAAAGACAAATAAAATTACCGGACTCTGATCCAAGAGTATTGACATTTAATTATACTATTGGTCATATGTTTTCTTGCAATTCAAATAGTTTAACAAAAGATTTATTAGGATATCCGTAATAAATCTTGTGTTTTCCGAAATTAATTGACCAATTCCAGCAACCAGTCAATACTTATCATTATGAGTTTGGTATGATAGTGCTCTATACCACATTAATGTTAACATTACAATTCATGAAAACAGTTAAACCCAATTACTAATATCCGAGATAGTTGTAGATTTCAATAATTAGCTTGTAGATTCAATTACGTTAAACTAATAGTGATAGCACGATTAATTCAACCTATTGCTACTAGGGTTCAATTCTTCATGACAATTACATATCATGAATTCATGGATTGCTATAGGAAATTGAATAATAAATTGAGTTGTCAATTTGAAATAACAAACAATTCCCACGTAAATAAGAGTGAACTACAACATAAACTTATGTAACATCTAAAAAGTATTACATATATACCAAAAAATGTTACAATAGACTTCAGGTAACACTTTATTGGTGGTACATTTGCTGGCGCTACCTAAAGTCTAAAGTAACATTTTGGATGATATTTAGTAACACTTTTTATAAGTGTTACATTAGATTTTAAATTGTAACACTAAAAAAATGTTAAATATAAGCCTTTATGTAACACTTTTTTTTATAAAAAATATTGAATACTTGTCATTATTGGGATTCGAATCCATGTTGCATGCCTACAAGATCTTCAGCTGTAAAACTAAACCACTAAGCTATAATAACTCAATTGCTTTATTTCATACGAAAAACAATATATACACAATTTTTGTTGTAACATGAATAAAATATTCTCATGATGAAATTCTTACCAAACTACAACCTAACTTAATTTTATTTAGCATGTTTTAGTATCTAATTTGATATATAATTTTCATTAACTGCTTTTTTTTTTTTTTTTTTTTTGTTTTTTTCTTTCATTTTGTCTACTCACTCACACATACGCATCTATAACTAATTCAATATCATATTAATTTGTTACATCAAATCATTTTCTATAAATATTAAGACATTATCATTAATTTCAATTATAATAAGTAGATAATTTTAAGACAACTTAAAAAATTAAGTAATTGATTACTTTTTTTTTTTTTTTGTGTTTTATAGAATATAAAATTAATTAAAAACCTAAACTTACGAACATGAAAGACATGACAAAATATTTCAAGTCCAATGTTTTATACTTAAAAATGTATTCAAACTTTTAAGCTACAAAACTCCTTTCTCGTTGTTAGTAAAATATGATGTGTGTATATTTATATACACCAAAAAAAAAAAAAAAATCACTAATAAAATTTATGTTATATAAGTAATAAGTAATTCCTTAGGTGCTATGATAAATTATTGTTTTATTCGTTTATTTTCATAATATCATGTTACGAATGTTCCATATTGTGATAGTGAAGATGTAACACGTCTATAAAGCTTTGCCTCAAAAATTCATTTGTACAATATAAGTGATTGAAAGATTTTAATTCTTCAAAAGTCACACGATTGGAATAAACCCAAAGATATTTTATTAGTTTAGAATATAAAAAATTATAATTTTATCAATTGAAAGTCTTACTTATTTATTAGTGTTACATGAAAGTTTTACTTAGTCAAAAGTGTTACACAAAAAGTGTTACTATTGTAAAAGTGTTACTATTTAAAAAGTGTTACATCCAAGGTGTTACATATTTTAAAAGTGTTACATGAATGTGTTACATATTCACACATTTTACAAAAGTGTTACATAGAAGTGTTACATATTCATAAGTGTTACCAAAGTGTTACATAAAAGTTAAAAATTTGAAAGTGTTAGAAACAAAGTGTTACTTAAAGTCATTTATGTTGTAGATTTACAAATACTTGAATTAAACAAGAACAATGAAATCACATTGTCTCACAATAATATAATTAAAATAATCAACCTTGAATCAGAAATAACCTTAATTAATAATGGTAGAATCCAAGGTCTTCAACAAACAGTAAAGAAGAAAACTAGAAGAAAAACAGAAATAATGGCGTGAATTTGAGGGGAAGAGAGAGCGCGTATTGAAAAACTTGATCTGATAGACGAGCGCACCTATCCTCTATATAATCACGTTATATTAGTTTTTCCTATTCCAAATCAAATCTTGAAAATATCTAGATAATTACCAAAAGAGAAATAATAATTCTAATTAAAATAAAGCTCTTCATGGGCTTCTTCATAAAATTGATCTCCTTAATAAATCAAACTCATCTTCTCTTCATCTCGGACCACTTCTTCCCTTTCCAGCCCAAAATATCAATTTAAGCCCAATTTTACTCCAAGCTGACACGTCGATTTTCTAACCTAGTGTTCCGCAAGTGTACGGTTATAGGTGTAGTAGCGGCAGTCAAGGCCGATCCCACAAGGAATAGATGTTTAGGTAGTTCGATACCTCGATACTCTAGGATTGTCCTAACTAGATACTAAGTTACAAAGGTTGATTTTAGTCAAAACTAAAGAATTTAACTAATTAACTAAATTACTTAATGAATTATGACTCAATACTTGGCAAACAAAAAGATATAATAATCAAGAAGAAAAGGTATTATAGGGTTTCGATTTCAGGATATTATTTCAATGACGATTATGTTCAACTTATTGATTTTTGAACCGATCTAGTGTTTATTAAGCGGTACTTTAATAATCTAACCCTTCTCTCAAGATGATTAAATCGTTGATTAGCTAGAATAATTACCCTATTGAGCTAATTAATCCTAGTAACTCCCAAAAGCTCACGAACCTATGTTTACACAGTCATAGACAACTACGCTCTATGTCGTACGTCTGATAACAAACCCCTTCTCTCGAAGCGGATTTGTTAAACGGGATTACTAAACCTAGATGGCTGGTCTAAATTCAGTTATAAAAACAAACATAAAGATAAAAACTTTACGAACGGAATCAATAATTCAAAACATAAATCAATACATTGTTGTAAAAATCCCTAATTTTTAACCCTAGGACACGAATAACTTAGCTACTCATGCTTAGTCTCAATTCAATACAATATTTCATGCAAAACATCATAAAGAACAAAAACTAGAAAAGAATTACTAAACCCGAATAAATCGTCTTGATAATAGTAGTCTTCTTCGTCTTCCAAGTCGTCTAACTCTTCGTCTAACTCTTCGTCTAACCGGATGTGTGAATCTGAAGTCCTTAAAAAACGAGCTCTACTTGTCTATTTATAAGCTTTGGAAAAGTCCTCGGGAAGTTAGGAATCAGTTCCTACTTGAGACAGGATTTGGCTTCGAAATCGACCTTCTGACGCGGCCGTGTTGAGTGAGTGATGCGACCGCGTAGCTCAGATTTTTCATTCAAACTAAACAATTTGACACAGCCGTGTTGAGTGAGTAACGCGGTTGCGTTTCAACATCAGAGCCGATTCTCTTTGCCCGCATGATTTGATGCGGCCGTGTTGCTTAAGTGACACAGCCGTGTCGGTTCTACCCCGGTTTGTCTTCTGGACCGGTTCAGACCGATCTGGGCTAATTTTTGGCTGGTTTAGACTGATTTTCTCTGGTTTTGTCCGGTTTAGCCTCCCCTTTGACTTGTTCTTTCGTCCGGTAGTCGTAATCACGACTTTTAATCCTGAAAATGCTCAAAAGTACCTTAAAACAAGTCAAACACGTTAAATGATCTAATTTATATTACTTTATCCAATCTTTGACCAAATATGCACATAATTCCTACAATACACTATCATAAATCGACCTAATTACATGTATAATTAACGTGTATCAAAACCCCCCAAACTTAAACCGTTGTTTGTCCTGAACAACATAAAAGACAAGAAATAGAAGTGATTTATGCAATGTTTTAGGGCGATTGGATGATGATTCAGTTTCAGAATAACTTCTTGCTACACGACTTAGGCAACACAATGTACTTGAACATATGTGATAATGTGAAAATCAACTAATCTCGAGACTTTGAGCTGTCGAGTTATTCAATTCTCACCGGTTATGTATTTCACTCATCTCTCAAGTGTTTAGGCTAATTTCATTTTCACTCATATTGAATTACATGCAAAGCCTACCATATGCTTGCCAATTGTCTAAACTAGACTTCATACTTTAGTGTGTGTCAAAAAGGATCAAGAAGGTCTTTTTCTTGGTTGTAATGTTGGCTTAAGGTAAGGTGGGATATAGTTGGCTAAAAGTGACTATATTTGGACTAATCAAGTCATATCTAACCCGAATACCCCTCAATAGCTTCACTCAACCTCACTCTTCAATTTTCAGCAACTCACCCCATACGAGATGCCTTCTTCACCTTTTTATAAATCTTTACAACAAAGAACTTTTTTAATTCACAATCAATACACGGGTACCACATTTTTGGGACTACCCGGCTGTGCTAATCGATCCGTACAAGCTAAGCACTTTTACAATTTCTTAGCCTCTCCTAATTTATTGACACTGCATTTTTATTTTCTTTTAGGAGAGGCTATTTTTCGTTTTTTACCAATCACTTTTCTCTTATATCCTTCATCTTTGAAATTATCTCTACTTTTCCCTTCCTTCCCACAAATTGTTCACCCAAAATTTCCTTCCAATTCTCCTCCCTCTAACTTGATTAATCCAATTAGGGCCAAAAGAGTTAAATTAAAAAGGTTTCGGCTGACATTGTTAGACTATGAAAAAATAAGGCTATAAGGCTCAAATGGGCTAACTAGAGACAATTTTTTTTTTTTTTTTACATTGTGGTTCAAAGGCAAATTTCAAAAGTTCAAGTAAAATAGGCTCAAAAAAAAAAAAAAAAAAAAAAAATGCCTAAGTTCATTTCCTCAATCACATCACAAATTTGACACATTCTTTGCAAGGACTCACGGCAAGTTCTAAAGACTAACGCACGTATTCAATCTAATTCACACCGAAAGAAGGTATATTACTCCTAAAATAGAAGTACAATTAGGCTCATCTCACCAAGGTAATTTTTGATTGAATACTCTAGGTTCAAGCTCAATTTCGTCTCAACTCACTTCTCATGCTCTATTATGTGCCTTTTTCTCAATTTTGTTTTCTCTCAAAATCGTTCCATCATTAACTATTCACCATCCATCTTTCCCTATTTTTTTTCTTTTCACTTGTTATTATTTCTTTTCTCGAGTTTAATTCTTCTTATGACTCTAAAAACTAAACAATAGTAATAAGACTCTATACTCCTAAGACTCAACATGGAAATTAAATAAAATCAAATTGGGTTCACAGACCCAACAACACCAACAAACAGAAAAATGGGCTCACAGTCTCAATACTCCAAATCAAAGCTGGTGAAAATAGGCAAGTGGGCACACAGACCCAATGATCACTCAAAGTATAACTATGCAACAGACCCGTCAATTAACCACAATTACTAAAATAGCAGACAAATTAAACGATCAACTAAACAACAAAAATGACCAACTAGAAGTAAAAACAGCAACAAAAATATAAATATAGCTGCCAAGACGTCCCACGGTATATCCCCTTCCCCAAACATGGCCGAAAGCCAATGTTTGGTGGAAAAGAGTGGTACGCCTTTGTGTTAACTTAGAAATCACTGTGGAGGCGGTGGTGGTTGAAACCCATACTGGCTCCAAAATTGTGTCATGGCCTCCCACTGGGTTCTTTGCTGCTGTCGCCACTCTTGCTCTTCATTACTCCTTTGAAGGAGTGTGTTCATTATTCCTCGTTGATCACTTAATTCAGTGTGAATCGTTTGAAGTGCTCCCCGGACTTCCGTTCACTGCCTTTCTATAGCAGTGCGAGCTGATTGCACCGAGTCTTTACAAATGCGAACATCATTCCGGAGAGAAGTAATGATGCCGACCATGTCCTCATGCAATTCGGACTCGGAGGCAACTACTACTGCTGCTCGTTTCTTCCGGGGCTGTCTCGGGGCTTGGCTGCTGCCTTCGGCTGGTGGCCCAGACTGGAATACCTCTGAATCCGGTGATTGGGACAGGTGAAGGTGTTCTTCAGTGGAAAGTGATGCCGTCCGGTCGGCGTGAGTCAAGGGAGCTAGCCACGGTGATGCCTAAAGTGCTCAAGAATTCGATGGTGATCCTCCTTTACGTCGACTGAATGCTCATAAACTGAAGTTACCCAGCTCGGTTAAGCAGAACACGGACTTTATCATGGATGCCCATTGCCCGAGTCAAGGCGTCACTGCCAAATCTAGTCAGTACAATAGTGTGATGACGGAGCTCATCGAACCGAATCTTGTGTTCACCTCGTGCCAATGAAAACCCGAAAAGAGCTTGACTGTGTTCCCCTTGCTTCAACTAGAGCTACCTTTTGGTGGTGCCATTTTTAGTGAACCTATACACACAATCCATCAACACACAAATCAACAATCACACAATCCTCAATTCATCACAAGTAATATCTAGAAACAAGGAATTCCTAGGTTATCAACAAGAGAATCATATGCTAGCAACACCCAAGCAACTTGCACTTTGTATACTCCCTATGTCATGCTCAACTCTTTAAATCTTCAATTGAAGTAATGTGATAGTGAAACATCGAATCTTATAAACTTAAGACATGCATCTTAACTCAATTCATCTTTGTATCACATAAAAAATTCACAACAAGAGGTAACAAATAGGCAAAAAGCTCATTCCGACTCATGCACACAACATGTTCGATAAAATTCCCAAATGATGAAAATATATGAAATTCAATCTCATTGTACTTACTTCATTCCATTCACAAATTTCACCTCAATTATATCCATAATCAACACAACATTAATTCATAATGCAAGACCCAATCGAAATTTAGCACGTTCATACTACAAATAGTAATATTTTTCAAAGACATACTATATTGTTCGCCAATTCGAAATTAAACCTACTACAGTACAAATTAAACATAAGAAAGAGATTGGAAGCATAAATATCCGGGTTAGCTTCACTTATCGGAGATGTTCAGTTGAAAAATTCGAAACTTGGAATGTGCCCTAATTCCTCGAGTTGGGTCGAAAATCGTGAATTTGTTGGTGCAATGAGTGACTAAGTGTGTGTGGGTGTGTTTGTGATTAAATATATGTGATTTGTGGTGTGTTTGCGCGTGTTTTGCAAGGTGTGTGTAGGTGTGTGTTTTTCTTCGTGTGTGTGCAAGAGGGGAGAGAGGAGGAACAAATAAACCTGATTCGCGTTTTAAGCTGCTGAGGCACTGACGCGGCTGTGTTGAAATATTGATGCGGCCGCATTCATTTTGAACGGAAACTAGATTTCTGAATGCGATTTTGACGCCATTGGACGCGGCCGTGTTGCTCGTCCAGTGCTGAGATGTGATTTCTGAAGGTTTTTTACGCGGCCGTGTCCATAGCGTGACGCGGCCGTGTTGTTTTGGGCTCAAAATTTGACGTTGGCTGGGCTTTTTGACGCGGCTGTGTCCATAGTGCGACACGGCCGTGTTGGCCCACAGTGCCCAAAACATATTTTAGCACCTTTTTTACGCGGCCGTGTCCCACTATGGACACGACCGTGTTGCTTCCTTCTCCTTTAGCTCGAGTTTTTCATCTCTTCGACCCCCGTTTCTTGCAACATTCGTCCATGTTGATTCTTAAAAACATAAAACACTAAAACACAAGTAAAAACATAAAACTTAAAGAAATAATTGAAATAAAATAAAACGGTAAACATTGGGTTGCCTCCCGACAAGCGCTTAGTTTTACGTCTCAAGCTTGACGAACTTTTTGGTTTTAATTGAGTTCTTTCAACCGCACTTCATGCATGGTTTGAATTTGATCGGACTTGTAGTATTTCTTGATCCGTTGTCCATTGATGAGAAATGTACTCCCGTCTTGATTTAAGAAGTCAATTACTCCGGATGCTCTAATGGTTTTGATTGTGAATGGACCCGACCATCTGGATTTCAACTTGCCCGGAAAAAGCCTTAGGCGCGAATTGAACAAGATATAATTAATCAAATCAATTAAGACTAAGTATGAGTAGCTAAGCTATTCGCGTCCTAGGGTTAGAAATTAGGGATATTTACAAGATATAATTATTCAAATCAATTAAGACATTAAAATCATCCAAATATAAGGGACTATGATTATAAAATATGGAGTAATATATGCACATCAAATTTCAGTCTCAACCCAATTTTTAAAAGAAGAGGCTCACAAAAGAAAAAATAATATATTGTAGCGCTATAAAATTGCATGTACTGGTAAACGCGTTTATGCATGCATAATAGACCAAGTTAAGTGTTTATTTAGTGACATTTGCATGTGTAATTGACCGTGTATTGTCTATATTTGCATTATTGAGCAATTTAACGTTGTTTGATTTGTTTTGAAGTTATTTGGGTAAATCTAGACTGAAAAGTCAAACTCGACTAAAGATGGACGAAGAAACAAGTCTCACAAGTCTAAAATGAAGCAAAATCGAGCCAAAGCATGAGAAAGTCGTGCTCGGCTGAGACAACTGTTCTCGACCGAGAATTTAATACATGACTCTCAGTCGAGACATAGGAGCAGTGGACGCCATATTTTGGCTGTGGAATTGGCTCGGTCGAGACGCTCGACCAAGACAATCCTTCTCGGCCGAGACACAAGCCGGTTCACAACAGGATTTGCTCAAAGATTGTCCTTTTCAAGCTTAATTCAGCCCCACCTATAAAAAGAAGACCCTAAGTCTGAAAATACAAGTTTTTACATTGATTTTGGAGTGTGAACTTGGGAATTCTGGAGAGCACGAAGAATCAAGAGTCGTCGTCTCGAATTTTCTAGTTTTATGTCTTTCATTGTTAGTTTGTTCTTAGCCATCGCTATGATCGACTAAGTCTTTATTTTCCGTCTTTAACTGATGTTGAACCGTAGGAGGATGTTTTTGTAGTTCTTACAGTAATTGTTTGATTTAATTATGTTCCGAGATTATTTATGTTATTCGGATTCTTTATATCTTTTATGTGCTTGTTATTTGGATTGATCACCCGGTAGTAATCATATAATTATTGTTAGGTCATAAACCATAATCCATAATTGTTATGAACTTATGTCTAAAGTAGCAAATAGTGAATTTATTCACTAGGATAACATAAGTCGCGGTCGCTTGTACCAAGCTTGTGAGTATAACACCACACCTATTCCATTGTCCTAATACCTTATGAATTCGATTAACGGTGTTTTAGCAATCGTATCCTAAGACCACTTAATCGGATAGATTAATTGCTAAGCGTACTTGTGATTAATTACACTTAAGGGGTAACAAGGATCAACAGAGCGTACTTGTTAATTTTTGGGATAGGGGTTTCAGAACTAATTTGTCAAGCAGTTGTATTAATTACGAGAGTACTCCAGATTAGGGGGATACTAGGTTGAAGGCGATAATTGCTTCTCATATTTGAATTCATCTTTAGTTTAATAGTCTATTTATTATTTGCATTAGTTAATTAATTCTAATCAAACTCCCCCCGTTACTTTGTTATATTATTATTTGCATAATTAGGTTAAATACAATAATATACCCTGTCTAGTATTTAGTATAGGACTTGTTAGGAAAAGTGCCGACCAAATTTTGGCACCATTGCCGGGGAGCGGTGCGAGATTAATTGTTTTTCTAGTGTTAACCTTATTTTTTGCTATTTTAGTTACGTATTTTCTTCTATTAATTAGTATTAGTTATTTTCATTACTGTTCGTAGTCTTAGGGTCATCTAATGTGCTTGTCGAACTGCAGATTTCTGCAGGACCTTTACTGTTTCCTCTGATTTCATGGCAGAACAAAATTCCAATATATCATTGGAAGATATGATTAAAATCTTAGTTTCTAACACTCTGCAATTTCAGGAAGAAACACGGTCGAGAATAAGGAATCTTGAGACTCAAATTGGTCAATTAGTTACCGTGGTAAGCAGGTTAGAAAGCCAAGAAAGAGAGAAATTGACATCCCAACCCAAAGAAAATATGATGAACGAAAATGCCTTGATTTTGAGGAGCGAAGAACAGCCTAGAGAGGATGAAAAACCCACGCAAGTGTTGCAAAATGAAGAGGGCATAAAAAATCAGGCTGAACAGACGCACATTGGAGGTACACGTGGTTGTGCACACACTTTAGGACGCTTTATATGTCAATTTAGTGATCTTTTTGTGTACTTCGTTCATTTAATTCTCATTAGGTTAAATAATGCATTTGGTTCATTTTTGTGTTAAAAGAGGTGCAAATGGATTGAAAAAAGAGCATAAAAAGATCGCGGAGTCGGTGGATCAATCGAGGCTACAAAGGACAGGGCTAAAGGAAGATCTCGGCCGAGACAGGTTACAAATCTCGGCCGAGATGACCTTCCAGGAAAAACTTGAAGTTTTGAAGCATTGAAGATCTCGGCCGAGATTGGGTTTCATCTCGGCCGAGAAGAGCTAAACCCTAACAAGCCCTGAAAACCCTCTTTTCACGTCTCGGGCGAGATTCAATTGTATCTCGGCCGAGATCAGCCTTCGATTCACCCAGCAAAAAATCCTCTTTTCACGTCTCAGCCGAGACACATTTGAATCTCGGCCAAGATTCTATGCCCTATTTTAAAATTATGAATGCGATTTTGCCTTAAACTCAAGTGACAACTCTTCCCCTATATATGTAAGTTCTATTTCAAATTTAACCTATCCAAGAACACAATTCCAGCCATTTTTCTAGCCACCAAAGCCACCGAGGAGGGATATTGGGTAAGAGATTGAAGGATCATCTTCTCCAATTGACATCTTGGGTTTCATCTACTTTAGTATCACGTTTTCTTACTTTTCTACTTATTTTCTGTTTGTTTTAGCTTTTATGAGTGAGTAGCACCCTTATTTCAGCCCTTGATCATTAGTTGAACCTTGGATTGAGAATGTTTATGTAATTTTTACGGTTGTTAACCGATTGGATTATGTTTTTGGAATGTTCTATGTTATTTGGAACTGTTGATTCACATTTATGAATTGAATTGTAATTTGATCACCCATTTGGATATTTGTTTGTGTGTTGCTAGAATTGGGCTTATAATTCGTAATTGTTATGAATCCGATTCCCGTGTATCAAACAATAGACTTATTTTGTTGAGGATAACATAGAATTCGACCACTAAAACCGAGCTTATGAGTTTTATGTCGAACCTACTCCGTTGTCTTGATTCTTAATGCACTTGACTATTGATTCTTAAAGAGCTTGTTTTAGGAATTGATAAGTTGAGCAGGATTAATTAAAGAGCTTGTTTTAATTAATCATACTTAAGAGACAACAAGATTGATATAGCTTGTTATTAATCTTGGAGTAGGAGTTCTAAAGCTAACCAATTGGGTAATAACACCAATTACATAGATTATTCAAAACAAGGGGATACTTGATCAAGGGTTGAATACTTTAATCATACTTTAGAACCCAAAAATCAATCTACTTATCTTGTCATTTTATGTTAATTAAATCTTACGTTTATTTGATCATAGTTTAATAGTTGTTCTTAGTAATCACTAAGTGTTTATAGTTGGATAATCAAACCCCCCCACCCACCTTTATTGCTTTCACTATTTGTTCCTACCTTTGGTTGAATTTTACAATCGTTTGATCTATCAAAATGACACTAGACTACCATTCCTCGTGGGATCGACCCTTACTTGCCACTCTACTAGTTAGAGTTGTAGGATAAGGTTAAATATATTTACACATATACAAATTTAATTTGGTACGATCCAACGACTCGACCTACCAAATTTCGGCGCCATTGCCGGGGAACTGTGTTAAGTGTACCATTATTTTGGTATTTAAGCATATTTTTTATTTACATAGGTAGTTGTTTGATTTTTGTATTTACTTACCTTGGTTCTTTGTTTGGTTCAGTTGTAGTGGATGTTCTTGCGCTCACAAGAGGAGAAAGGATTGTTATTTAAACCGGACATCATTGAACGCGAGCGGGTTTTAAGGAGAAGATCCCGAGAGTTGGAACCAATCTGAGAAGAATTTGAAGCTCTGAATATAGAGAGTGAGGAAACCATTGAATTGGAAGAAATGGCCGATGAACTGATTCAGGAGAGAACCATGAAGGAGCTTGCTAACACAAGGGTTGCACATGAACCCTTGTGTATCACATTTCCGGAGATAGGGAATGATACTACCTTTGAGCTCAAGTTGGGGCTCATTCATCTCTTGCCATCATTTTATGGGCTATCCAGGGAAGACCCACATAAGCATTTGAAAGAGTTTCATGTGGTCTGCTCAAGCATGAAACAGACAAGAGTGACTGAGGAACAGATTAAACTGAGGGCATTCCCTTTCTCACTCAAAGACCTTGCAAGAGATTGGTTATACTATTTGCCACCAGGTACCATTACAACTTGGGAACAAATGGAAACACAGTTTCTTGTTAAGTACTTTCCTACATCACGAGCTACCAACATCAGAAAGGAGATTAGTGGAGTTAGGCAAATGCATGGGAAATCCTTATACAAATACTGGGAAAGGTTCAAGAAACTTGTAGATAGCTGCCCACCGCATCAAATCACCCCGCAGCTATTGATCCAATATTGGTATGAGGGGCTTTGTCTAACTGACCGAAATATGATTGACTCAACCAGTGGTGGGGCTTTGGTAGACAAGACCCCTACTGAAGCCCGAGCATTGATCACAAAAATGGCAGCCAACACTCAACAATTCGGTTGTCGAGAGCCCGTGAGATGTGTCAAGGATGTCATCGATTCGAATACTGAAGAAAGCTTGGATCAACTTACCGACCTAATGAAGAAAGTGGCTTCGGGTCGTCCTACTCCAAGACCTTGCAGAATCTGTCAAATAACTGAACACTCCACTGATACTTGTCCTATTCTCGGAGAGGAGATGGAGGCTCATGCCAGTGCAGTGCACAATTTCTATCCTAACCATGCCGGTAGAAAGTATGATCCTTATTCACAGACATAAAATCCGGGATGGAGGGACCATCCCAACTTCAAGTATGGGCATCAGAATCCGAATGTGTAACAGCAGGGTGAACAAAGTGGGCACAATCGGACCCCCTACCCTAAGGGGATGTTCCAGCAGAGACAACCCTTCGAGCCAATACCCTCTGATCTATCATTGTTCGACATAGTGAAAAACTTGGCAACCAATACCCTTCAGCTTCAGAGAGAATCAAGTTCGAGGCTCCAAAATCTTGAGAACCAAGTCAGTCAGATTGCCTCTGCCGTTTCTCAATTAGAAAATTCACAAGGTGGAAAATTGCCTGCTCAATCGGAAATTAATCCCAACAATATGGCTAACGTGAGAGCAATTGGCATTGTTAGTAGGGTAATGCCTGGAGAGCTTGAGAAGCCCGGGCAGCCTCCACATGTGCAGAAAGACGGCCTACTTGAATGTTCAAAGGAATAAAAGAGCTCAACACCTCAAGGTCCTGACGCTCAAGCCCGTATACCTAAATGGAAAGTTGCAAAAGAATTGAGAAGCAAAAAGAGGTGATGGTGGCATGCTTTCCTGACCATCTATTGCCATTTCTAACTAGGAAATCCCCTTCATCCAAGGAAACCGAGAATGTCAGCGTTAGTATTTTAAGGAGTGGAAAAATACTCGAGAAAGAGAAGTTGAGAGATGAAGAAAAGAGAGTCGAAAACGAAGAAGAAATTGCTGAGAACATAATCTCGGCCGAGAAACACCAAGATCTCGGCCGAGATTGCTTACTTCGATCACAAAGGAAAAATCTCTGCATACCCATCTCGGCCGAGAAGGAAGTGAATCTCGGCCGAGATCACTCAACCATGGGTGAAAATGAAAAACGATGTAAGCTCGTCTCGGTCGGGACACAAGCCAATCTCGGCCGAGACCCTTAGGGGTCACAATTTAATGTTGTAATTCCACCACTTCCATTTCCTAGCCACATCAAGAAGGTTCCGGATAGAAACAAAGAAAAGAAAATGCTGGAAGTGTTCCAAAAAGTGGAGATCAACATTCCGTTGATCGAGGCTGTGAAGCAGATTCCCCCTTATGCAAAGTTCTTGAAGGATTTGTGTACCAACAAGAAAGTGCTTATGAGTGAAAATGTCTCAGCAATTTTTCAGAAGAAGCTTCCACAGAAATGCAAAGATCCCGGTATGTTTGTTATTCCTTGCAAAATAAACAACCAAAAGTTTGAACATGCTATGCTAGATTTAGGAGAATCAATCAATGTTATACCTCGCTCTATTTTTCGATCCTTGAATTTGAGGCCACTCAAGGAAACACAAGTAATCATTCAACTAGCCGATCGAAGCGCTTCATACCCCGATGGGGTGATTGAAGATGTGCTAGTTGAAGTTGATAACTTAGTGTTTCCAGTTGATTTCTACGTTTTGGAGATGCAAGGGTATTCATCAATCTCTATGCCTATCTTATTGGGGAGGCCGTTTCTAAACACCTCCCGAACTAAGATAGATGTTGATAGAGGCACACTCACAATGGAGTTTGATGGAAAGACCATGCAATTTAACATTTTTTATTCTGAGCAGTGTCCCAAGGATTCCCATACTGTTTTTCCTCATGATATTTCTAACCCTTCTGTTGAGAGAGAATTTGAGGTAGGGCGCAGGAATAAGTCGAACATTTCCACATTCTTGAAATATCATAAAGAGGAGGGTGAGAAGCTGCATGAAGTAAAGTGCTTGAACTGGTCTGGACCAATATGGAAACCACCTTGAAATCAACGCTAAGGGAAATGAACATCCGTCAAGCCAACGATGTTAAACAAAGGCGCTTGTCGGGAGGCAACCCGACGGTATCTTTAAATTTTTGCACTTTCAAATTAATAGTTTAGTAGCTTAATAAATGCCTTGTGGCATATTTGATGTTTTCGTTGAGAAATGTGCAGGTATAGATTAGAATAATCAAGAGATAGCATGAAATGGGGGTGAAGAGGATCAAAATGAAGGAAAAGTGAAGGGGAAGGAATCTCGGCCGAGACACATGATGCATCTCGGTCAAGACGTCATGTAGGCAAAACGGGGCAATTCCCTGGAAGACTATCTCGACCGAGAAACACAAAGTATCTCGGCCGAGATTCAGAAGAGCCCAAACTGGCCAAAATTACTGGAAGACTATCTCGGTCGAGACACCAAGTCATCTCGGCAAAGATTAATTTATCCAAGGTTGAGACTGAATCGCTGCAAGACTATCTCGGCCGAGACGCACAAAGCATCTCGGCCAAGATCCGTTGCTGAGTGAAATGAGCCTGAGATCGAAGAAAGGATCTCAGCTCAGACACCAAGCTAGGAAATGCATCTCGGCCGAGATTCCCCTCGGTATAAATACCCATGCGCGAACAGATATGGGCATTCCTCCCCTCCAACTCGCGATTTTGTACGCACAAACACACACCCACTCTCAAATTCACCATTTCCACTCAATCAAATTCACTCAAACTCACACACACACTCACCCACATCATATAACGCACTTTCATCCAATTTTTTTTTTTTTTTTTTTTTTTTTTTTTTTTTTTTTTTTGTTTTTTATTTGCAGCGGTTTTGGGCTCGGGTTGAAAAAAGGCGCGAAAGGAAATTTCAAATCTTCTTCGTCTAAACTTGTCCGGTATGTATTGCTATCACATCCTATTACTTTTGTGCTATTTATTATTGAATTTGATGCATGATAGGACATCAATTTCGTATTTTTAGTTAGTTTTATTAATTTGGTTGAAAATTTTCAATATTATGTAAATTGATAGCCGAATTGATTTGTTTGCCGATTAGGAATACGAATTTGACTATGATAAGCGATATTTGTGGAGTAGGAGATGGATTGGGTGAGACATTTGTGAATTAGGATTGTGAATACTCTTCCAACATGTATAGAGATTGTATAGCCCTTTTTGCTTGATTAATATGATCGTCATTTCAATTTTTGAGCTAGAATGGTTTATGTGTAATCATTTGATATGGCTTGATATATGTTAGAACACATTAAATCGATTTAACTTATTTTTTTTATTTGATTGTCTGTTTGGGCTATTTGGGCTAGATAATTGATTCATGATTGAAGAAGAATGAGTGTGAAATTGTTTCTCCCATGGATAAATGATGGTGGATATATAAGTTTGAATTTTTTTTTTTCAACTTAAGTTTAATGTGTGTGTTTTTGAATGGTCACAGGCAAACAATGGCACCACCGAAAAACACGAAGACAAACGCCTGTCAAGAGGGCACTTCAAGTAGGTGTGTAACATAGAAAATAAAAAAAAGTCAAGCCAAAGAAAAAGCAGTTGAGCACACACCAGAGGCTCCCATACCGGAAACTCCAACAATCTCAGATAAACCCACAAAACCATCCGACTTCGATATAATTCTAAGCACAGACGAACAAAAGAAGAGGTTCGATAAATTGATAAGGAGAGGGGTGTCGGCAACCCATTTTGGCGATCCAAAGATTTTGGATGCCATGGGCATAAGGCAAAACGTCAATGATCTCTTAGAACAAGCGGGGCTCGCCCAATACCTAGCACCCCGACCTACATTCTTCAAGTTCGGGCTAGAATTCTTTAGCACTCTCAAAATCGAGGAGGAGTCACTAGCCTGCATGACAAAGGTCTATAACATCAAGTTTCAACTTCTGAATGAGACAAAGACCTTGAGCCACGATAACTTCAGGGCTATATGCGGCTTCAAAAGGCCAACTGTTGGCGATGAGGGTACTTTAACAGAGTTCGACGTGCAACAATTCTAGGGGCAAATCACTGTTGTCCCTAGAATAGTTGCACCACAGGCTTACGACCCAAGAAGCTCTAGGTTGACTTCGATAAGAAGCTCGGTCGTTAAATATTTGTAGAAGTTGCTGAGCGCGACAATCTATGGC
Source organism: Ajuga chamaepitys (assembly GCA_958295605.1). Taxonomy (NCBI): domain Eukaryota; kingdom Viridiplantae; phylum Streptophyta; class Magnoliopsida; order Lamiales; family Lamiaceae; genus Ajuga; species Ajuga chamaepitys. Next base: position 29,769,302 of record OY282498.1, read on the forward strand.
AGGAAGGAGATTAGTTCTCCTCGATTATATGAGATGGAGATTTTGTGGGCAATTGTGGACAGAAGGCTGAGGGATTTCCATGAAGACCTGATAATAACCTTTGAGAAGACAATAAAGGAGTTGAGGACAGAAAAGAAGAGGGAAACGAAGGTTCCAGACCCGATTTACTGCAGGGCTTTGATTACCCTCATTCTTGAGCATTACAACGTGCCCCTCCCAGAATACACACGTATTAGCACTGAATACTACTTAGACTAGGAGGAGATGGAGAATATGCGAATAGCAATGCTGGGGTACAAAGAGGGAACCTCGGGACCGTCTGTCCCTTATGTCCTCCAAAATGAGGGACCTTATCTCCGCCTACCTAACCCTAGACTGACGTACATCACCAACTTGGAAAACAAATTGAACTTGGAATTGATCACAGAGGTGCACATCAATGCGTCCAAAGAGACAACCAGTAAAGAATTGATCAAGTTCAAGAGAGCAAAGAAGTCACGTCCGGTGGCAAGGGTTTGGTGCACGGGAGGTGAGAGGGAAGGTAGCAGCCAACCAGATAGACCATCCAAGAAGAGACCAGCATCAGCTGTGCTGTCTCAATCAGAGTTCTGGGAATGACAAGAAGGACTGGTGGCTGCAATGGGGGACAAAATCAAAGGAATCAGAGCCCAACTGGTGGAAATGAGGACGACAATTAGAGCTTAATTGAGAGGCATTAAAGAGACTATTAAAGAAAACCAGACCAAGCTCCTCGACCTCTTCAACACCATCAAGGGGTGTTTCACCGGCTTGAGCTCTCGGCCTTCCCGATCTTTGTGAGTAGAGTACCGAGAAAGCCTTACTCCTCCTTCCTAAACTTAGTTGAAAAACTAAGGTTGGGGAGAGAACAATGGGGTAAGACATTCTCGGCCGCTCGAACTTCCCGAACCCCCTCCTACCCCTCCTTATCTTCCTTTACTGTTTATGCTTTTGACCTGTGTGCCCTCACTTCTGTCACTTTACACTGTTATTATTGGTATTGGCCTGTGAACCATTTGATATTGTGTTCATTTTGGATTGATTTGATGGCCTGTGTGCCAATTATGATTTGCGATGAGATTACTTGGCCCGTGCACCAATTGCTATCTTTTGGTTGTTTTGGTTATTATGATATTGTTTATAGTAAATTTTGATACCTTGCACATTTTAGGAGTAGGATTTTTATTAAGTTAGTTAGTTAGTTATTGGCTTTGGCAAAAAGGGCTAATAATTGGTTAAACTCGACGAGCACCAACTCGTACTCCTCTTTTCCACAAACTTGGTTTCCAACCAAGTTTGGGGAGGGGGTGGTAGGCGTACAAGTTGGCCGCTCGAGAAAAAGTGACTGAACCATGTAGGAATGAGAACTGTGGCATTGGTTAATGATGAAAATTTTTGAACAAATTTTTTGAAAATGGCACTTGATAAAGCATGATAGGCCTTTGAAGCAAAATCAACTATAATTCGAAACTTGGGATCAAAACCTTTACCATGTGAGTTTTTAGCCTTAAAATGATACTCCCACTTTAGGAGTAATTTAAAATTTCTTTCGGTGTGAAATTCATTGAATGCATGCATTTTCCTCTAGAACTTGCCCTGATTCTTTACTTTGAATAAATCGGTACATTTTGTGGCATTGAAAATGATTTTAGGCACTTCTTGATTTGAACCTATTTCAAAAGCTTGAAAATATTCCCTTTTTACCATGAAATTGTCTCTAGTTAAGCCCCTTGAGCTTAAAGCTTTTTTTTCTTTGATAGCCAACTTTATAAGTCAATTCCCTTTCCAAATATCCTTTGAACCCAAATGGACTATAAGAGTATGAGGGAGGCGGTTGGAAGGTCGTCGGGTTGGAGAGTTGGGATCAAATGTGGGTTGACTAGTAGAAAATGTTGAAGGGTGAAAGGAAACATACAAAATAGGCAAAAGTCGAGATTATTAGCCTCTCCATTAGTTGTAAATATTTTTCATTAAAAAAAAAATCAAAAACCGAGAAAAAGTTGAAAAATCAGAAAAACAAAAGAAATAGTTGACTGTATATACTGTCTTAGTGATAGAATTGGAGAGGTTAGTAAAAAAAAATCACACTTTTTGTGATCATCACTCTTAAAGGTTGAAAAGGTCATAAGATATATACTTCAATTGAGAGTTCATAAACAAGAGATCAGAAGGTTGGTTCGAGTTGAGGAAGTCAAATCTTAGGATTGACTTGATTGGGAATTGCGAAGGCGAGGAATAATGCCTATTGTTTGAGGGGTAGACGGGTAAGGCCCACTCGTTTAGTCCATTTTTAAAGTCACTCTTACCTAGAATTACCCCACCTTACCCCAAGCCAACACTACAACCTATATAAATACCTATTTGATTCTTTGCCACACTTGTCAAGTACGTTTTCAAGTTTAAATGATTGGCAATCCTATCAAAGGCGGTTCATGCACTTCAATGCAAACGTATACACATCCCACTTGATACACTCGAGAGTTGAGAGATACACTCACCTGATGAGGATCTCAAGTCGAGAATGTCAAAGTGTAGAAAGTAGTGGATTCTGCCTATCACACATGCTCATTACTTTCATGTTTGCCTTGCTTTTAAGAAAATAATCTGAAATCGATTGCCACTTAAATCTATCCTAAACACATGTTCTTTCTTCTTTTTCTTTGATTGTTCGGGACAAACAAAGTTCTAAGTTTGGGGAGATTTGGTACACGTGTTCGTGCACAAACTTTAGAATGTTTTAAGTGTCAATTTAGTGATATTTTTGTGCAATTTCACGTGTACTTCATGCATCTAATTCTCATTGGGAAAAATAATGCGTTTGGTTCATTTTTGTGTTAAAACAGGTGCAAATGGATCGAAAAAATAGCATCAAAAGATCGCAGAGTCGGTGGATCGATCGAGGCAACAAAGGACAAGGCTAAAGGAAGATCACGGCCAAGACAGGTTACAAATCTCGGCCGAGATGACCTTCCAGAGTTGAAGATCTCGACCGAGACAGGTAATGCATCTCGACCGAGATGACTCTCCAGAGAAAATCTAGAATTTCAAGAGATCAAGATCTCGGCCGAGATGAAACCCAATCTCGGCCGAGAAGAGCTAAAGCCTAACAAGCCCTGAAAACCCTCTTTTCACGTCTCGGCCGAGATTTAATTGCATCTCGGCCGAGATTTAATTGCATCTCGGCCGAGATTCTATGCCCTGTTTTAAAATTGTGAATGCGATTTTGCCTTAAACTCAAGTGACTACTCTTCTATATATATAACTTCCATTTCGAATTTAACCTATCCAAGAACACAATTCCCACCATTTTTCTAGCCACCAAAGCCACCGAGGAGGGATATTGGGCAAGAGATTGGAGGATCATCTTCTCCAATTGACATCTGGGGTTTCATCTACTTTAGTATCATGTTTTCTTACTTTTCTACTTATTTTCTGTTTGTTTTAGCTTCTATGGGTGAGTAGCATCCTTATTTCAGCCTTTGATCATTAGTTGAACCTAGGATTGATAATGTTTATGTAATTTTTACGGTTGTTAACCGATTGGATTATGTTTTTGGAATGTTCTATGTTATTTGGGATTGCTGATTCACATTTATGAATTGAATTGTGATTTGATCACCCATTTGGATATTTGTTTGTGTGTTGATAGAATTGGGCCTATAATTCGTAATTGTTATGAATTTGATTCCCGTGTAGCAAACAATAAATTTATTTTATTGAGGATAACATAGAATTCGACCACTAAAATCGAGTTTACGAGTTTTATGTCGAATCTACTCTGTTGTCTTGATTCGTAATGCACTTGACTATTGATTCTTAAAGAGCTTGTTTTAGGAATTGATAAGTTGAGTAAGATTAATTGAAGAGCTTATTTTAATTAATTATACTTAAGAGACAACAAGATTGATAGAGCTTGTTATTAATCTTGGAGTAGGAGTTCTAAGGCTAACCAATTGGGTAATAACATCAATTACATAGATTATTTGAAACAACGGGACACTTGATCAAGGGTTGAATACTTTAATTATATTTTAAAACCCAAAAATCAATCTACTTATCTTGTCGTTTTATGTTAATTGAATCTTAAGTTTATTTGATCATAGTTTAATAGTTGTTCTTAGTAATCACTAGTAGTTTATAGTTGGATAATCAAACCCCCCACCTTTACTAAATAGGTAGTATTATAAAAAAGAAAAGAAAACAAAGAAACAAGCGAGTAATGTGGAGACCACATGACGGTCACTCACAAGGGACAAACTAAAAACCTTTTCATGCCACAAGGCGGCAGATAAAGGTGTACATAATAAGTGTAAAATTGGCTAAAGAAAATATAAGCAAATACAAGAACAAGCCAATATGGTGCAATGAATAGAATTGTCATTTGGCATACTGCAGGTGCGAAGCACCTTGCCCTATGTCACGAAATCCAAGCGTGGGGGAAGTCCAACACTTCTCACATCGGCGTGAGTCCAAAATCCCTGGGAAGATTTCAATGCATTAGCTCAGAGCTGTCTAATCTGTAAGCACGACCAAATGACATCCCAGAACACAGCAACAACGGAGGGATTGCGAGATGGAAGCAGGTCAGCCCTAAAAGCTGAAGATACCAGCAGCAGCTGGGATGAATCATCACACGAAAGCATCATAAAAACCATCATCATGCACAACAGAGATGCTCGACGTGATGAATAATACAAAGGGGCCTGGCTGCTCGTCAAAATCGCAATCAGAATACACAGGCCCTTGGTGAAACGTGAAAATTGGCTCACAGGCCATCAAAGACAGCAAAATAAATGTTCCAGAAAATGCAATCCACTCATAATCAACAAAACGGGTGCATCTCTTGACAAAGTAGCAGCCAAAAACAAGACCCATGGTCATGCTCTTTAATCCAAAACAAGACCCAGGATCTTGGGACACCCCGTCCCAGCAGCCGCGGCGAAAGCAACTGGAGCGGTTCGCGAAGTGGACTCGCTGAGTTGACCTGGCAAAGCAACCGACTCGGAGAATCAAAAATGACTCACAGGGTCGACTCGGTCAGGCGGCGAACTCAGTGAGGGCAGGGCCACCATGAAGGTCACCACGCAAGGCGGCGGAGTGAGGAAGAAGGCCACCATGGGTGGAGCACCTACTAATCGAGATCTTCAAATCGGTAATAGATCTTTTCATTGGTCGCGATCTTCAAATCCTCTTCGATGGCGGATGGAGGAAAGCCGGTACACCCAAATCTTCAGTCTTCAAGATTGATATGAAGGTCAATGACCGACTGTCGCCTGCAGACGTGATGGAATAAGAACGCAGAGGCCTGCGATGGGAGAGAAGGCCATCTCGAAGCATCGGTGATACAGAATCAGAGAAGAGCATCTTGTCCTATCTGCAATAGGACTCAAACCAAAAGCCCCAAACTGGCCCCTTGTAAAGAATCAAATATACGCCACAAATGAACACGGTGCATTGTCCAAAAGGGATCTGCAACATTGCGACCTCTTCATTACAGAAATACAAATCAATAGACTAGGTATGTGCTGCAGAAGCGAATAATACGAAAAGTTCATCCTAAAAATATAAAATAAGAACTAAATATGGACGAACTTGATATGAAAACAACAACAAACGAAAGAAAAATAAATAAAGACAAAAAAGAGGGGGGGGGTGGCCGGCGACTGGTGGTCCACGACTTCCGGCGGCAACAGTCGCCGGCCAAGATGGGAGAAGACAAAGGTTGTGCTTTTGCTTGTAGAAAGAGGAGAGAGAAGAGAGCATTTCGGGGAGTTGAACCCCTCCGCGAAACCCCCCACCTTTACTGCTTTCACTATTTGTTCCTACCTTTGTTTACATTTTACAATCGCTTGATCTATCAAAATGACACTAGACTACCATTCCTCGTGGGATCGACCCTTACTTGCCACTCTACTAGTTAAAGTTATAGGATAAGGTTAAGTATATTTACACATATACAAATTTACTTTGGACGGTCCAACGACTTGACCTACCAAATGGATGCGAGATGCACTTTGGGTCATTCTATCTGCCATCAAACATTACGTGCCAAACGCATACTAGGTCATCAAGTGTGTTGACATACATTATATTGAAGACGCACACTGATTATCCAGTACCCTGCCATATTTTGTGTTGAAGACACACACTAGTTCACCTAATGCGTTACAGACAGTCTGTGAATAAGAATTAAAGTGCAGACATAATTTGAACATGGCTCTAGTTGCATACCTGAGAAGGAAACGAGTCAGAATGAAAACTCATATGGTAGCGGAGGAGCCACAATCATCAAGACCAGCCTGTAAACCTCCATGATATATTTTCTAAAAGGGAAGTCTTGAGTCAGGCCGACGACGTAAAACAAAGGCGCTTGTCGGGAGGCAACCCGATGTTTATCGTATTTTGCTTTTAAATTTTATATTTTATTTCCTATTTGATGCGTTTTATTATCCTTTTTGGTTAGTATGTCGGAACTAACATGACTTGAAATCAAAGTAGCAGCGGAGCATGATGGATATAGCAAGATATCGGTGGGGCGCGATAGCCAAATATTGGAGCAAACATAGCTTCAACCCACCACCTCGGTAGTAGCACTGTGAATAAGCACCAAGCCGTAGTGGGACGACTTGGCCGCTTTTGAGCATTAGTTTCTTATGTTTTCTTACTTTATGCTAGCTACTAGTTCTTGTTTATTTGTTGAAGTGTTGGCCTGTGAGCCATTAGTTGCATGGCCTTGGTTGATCGTCGGGCCTATGAGCCACTGTCTTTGCAAGTTGGGTCATGTTTAGTTGTTACGTATTGTGCATTTTAATTAAGTCTAGGATTGAGTCAGTTGGAAAAGAAAAAATGAGATTGCATTTTGATTTTAATGTGTGTCTAAGGACAAGATATTAGGGAAATGATAAGTGTGCAACTAGTTAATGATGATCATGATTTTTGATTAAAATTTGAAAATTTGACATATGATAGGGCATGATATGTGATTGAGATAAAATTGAGCTTGTACTTGAGACTTGTGATCAACTATGACCTTGTGAATTTTTGAGCCAATTTTTGTACTCCCATCTTTGGAGTAATATACGCATTCTTTCAGTGTGAATTCTTCGGTTTTATGTGGTCGTATCTAGAACTTTCCCTGATTCTCTATTTTTATATGTCAGACATGTTGTGACTTAGGAAATGATTTTAGGCGGTTTTTTTTTATTTCTAACCTATTTTTTAGCCTTAATATGTTTTCCTTTTGACCAAAACTTGCAAATTTTCCGTATTTAGCCCATTCAAGCTTTATAGATTTTTCTTTATTGTCTTAATTTACAAGCCAAAACCTTTCAATTTAAGCCTTTGGCCCAATTAGACTAAGTAAGTATGAGGGAGGAGGATTGGAAGGTAATCGGAAACATCTTGGGATCAATATGGGTGAAATATAGGAATGTTTGACAAAATAAAAGGGGTATGAAATGATAGGCAAAGAAATCGAGAATGAATAACCTCTCCTAGTTGTTATGTTATTTCTAGATGAACCAATTCATCCCACTCTTTTCCCCACAAACTTTGATTTTCAACCAAGTTCGGAGGAGGGGGTGGAAGTGTGATGTATTGGTTATGTGTTACTAGAAGCTATTTAAAAAAAAAAAAAGAAAAAAAAGAAAAGAAAGAGTTCATTGTGCATAAGTGTTTTATTTTAAGGAGAGGTTAGGAGTCTAAAAATGCTTTATTGTATGAGTTGATTAGAGAAATCGGGTAGTCCCAAATTGTGGTACCCAATTGAAGCGTGAAAACCACTTATGTTGTAAGTACTTTTGAGGGGTGAAGGAACCTTCTTGAGGGATGGTTTGCTGAAAAAAGGAGAGTGAGATTGAGTGATTGTACGAAGGGGTGGTTGAATAGGAAAAACTCGATTAGTCCAAAGAATAGTCACTTTTATCTAAAAAATTTCCACCTTACCTCAAGCCTACATTACAACCTAAAATAAAGTGCTTTTTGATCCTTTGTCACAAATGTCATGAACGAGTTTCGATTTAGATGATTGGCAATAATATGGTAGGCATTGCATATAGTCCAATGTGAGTGAAATTGAATTTACCTTATACAATTGAGAGATGAGTGCTACACTTAACCAGTAAGGATCACTTGTTGAAAGTATCGAGTCTCGAAAGTAGTAGATTTTGCTGTATCGCATATGCTCGGATTATCACGTTGTCTTGCTTTATAAAATCTATCAAAAACTATGTTTGCCACTTAAGTCGCCCTTAACACGTGTCTTTTGTGTTTCTTCTTTGTTTTGCATTGTTCAGGATGAACAAAGGGTTAAGTTTGGGCGATTTTCGTATACGTATTTATGCATGCATAATAGGCCGAGCTAAGTGTTTCTTTAGTGACATTTGCATGTATAATTGACCGTGTAATGTTCATATTTTCATTATTGGCCAATTAGATATTATTTGATTTGTTTTGAAGTTATTTTGGTAAATCTAGATCGAAAGGTCGAACTCGACTAAAGATGGACGAAAAAATAAGTCTTGCAAGTCAAAAATGAAGAAATGTCGAGTCAAAGCATGAGAAAGTCGTGCTCGGCCGAGACAACCATTCTCGGCTAAGAATTTTATACATGACTCTTAGCCGAGACAAAAGGCTCGGTCGGGACAAATGAGTAGTGGACGACATATTTTGGCTGTGGAATTGGCTCGGCTGAGACACTCGTTCTCGGTCGAGAACTTTATACATGGCTCTCGAACGAGACGGTCCTTCTCGGCCAAGACACAAGTCGGTTCACAATAGGATTTGCTCGAAGATTGTCCTTTTCAAGCCCAATTCAAGCCTAATTCATTCCCACCTATAAAAAGAAGACCCTAAGTCTGAAAATACATGTTTTTACATTGATTTTGGACCGTGAACTTGGAAATTCTAGAGAGCACGAAGAATCAAGAGTCGTCGTCTTAGGTTTTCTATTTTTATGTCTTTCATTATTAGTTTGTTCTTAGCCATCGCTATGATCGACTAAGTCTTTATTTTCTGTCTTTAACTGATGTTGAACACTAAGAGGATGTTTTTGTAGTTCTTACAGTAACTGTTTGATTTAATTATGTTCTGAGATTATTTATGTTATTCGGATTCTTTAATTTATATCTTTTATGTGGTTGTTATTTGGATTGATCCCCCGGGTAGTAATCATATAATTGTTGCTACGCCATAAATCATCATCCGTAATTATTATGAACTTATGTCTAAAAGTAGCAAATAGTGAATTTATTCGCTAGGATAACATAAGTCGCGGTCACTTGTACCGAGCTTGTGAGTATAACACCGCATCTATTCTGTTGCCCTAATACCTTATGCGTTCGATTAACGGTGTTTTAGCGATCGTATCCTAGGACCACTTAATCGGATAGATTAATTGCTAAGCCTACCTGTGATTAATTGCACTTAAGGGGTAACAAGGGTTAGTAGAGCGTACTTGTTAATTCTTGGGATAGGGGTTTCAGAACTAATTTGTCAAGCAGTTGCATTAATTACGAGAGTAATCCAAATTAGGGGGATACTATGTTGAAGGCGGGAATTGCTTCTCATATTTGAATTTTATATTTAGTTTAATAGTCTATTTATTATTTGCATTAGTTAATTAATTCTAATCAAACTCGCCCCATACTTTATTATATTATTTTATATATTATTACTATTATTTGCATAATTAGGTTAAATACAATAATACAATTAGTTTCTCTGTTCTCTGTAGGATCGATCCTGACTTACCCTGTCTATTATTTAGTATATGAATAGTTAGGAAAATAACTAATTTGACTGCACCCAACAGTGTCGATCATGTACAAAAAATCGGATCAAACTGGATGATAACAATTGCAGTAATTCTCTGAATGTAACTAATTAGATCAAAATACTCTCAATACTGCTTGTACCATGATGAAAGAAGCTACAAAAATCCAGAAAAAAAAAAAAGCACCAACCAATGCTCTAATGAATCAAACCATCATCAATTGACTACTTGCACAGTACTTGGAGAAGCCATATAAATCCATAAAAAACACAAAACATCATATACAGTACAAGAGAAACTAGATCAGAGGCTGCACAAGGCGTGAAACAAGCCTTTACTACTATTCAATTGGCGGATGAGCTATACTAATGCTATTTGGAGTAGTACAGGACCTGTTGGTTAGAGTATAAAATTTTCAGTTCCCTAGTAATTTCTTAGTTATCGATATGCAAGGGAATACTGATGTCCCTTTCATCTTTGGCCGAATCTTCTTGGTGACTAGCCAAGCTTTGATAGACGTGCCTAAAGGAGAGTTTACCTTTCATATTCAAATTGACAATGTCACTTTCCTAATATACAATATGTCGGGGTTAAGAGGGAAATACAAGTGTTGTGTCGTCTATACTGCGGAACCTAAGGGCAGAACTATTATAGCAAATCTTAGAAAGGGTATGAGTTTTTAATTAATGATAATGCTTCTGACTCTGGTTGATTGGAAACTTAATGCTTGTCGGGAGGCAACCCGACGTTTACTGTTTTCCTTTTCATTTAATGTTTTTAGTTTAGTTATTTGTGATTTTTCGAACACTAACATGATATGAGTGAAAAAACAATTAAACAAGTCACAGAAGCACAAAAGAAGATATAGTTGAGCTCACGGGACGAGTATCGACCAGAAGCGGGTGAAAGTAGCCATGAATTTCTATTGTCTTCAATTTACATGTTTTATCTTTTCACCTTGTCCCTAATTTAAGGTGAGTGCCAACAAGGTGTACCACTTTTTTCCCACAAACATTGGCCTTCGACCAAGATTGGGAGAAGGGGTAAAGTGGGACGTCTTGGCAGCTATGTTTATTTTATTGATTTGCATGCATTCGTATTGCCATTTAGTTGCATCATGTTAGGTAGTAGTTTGGTTTTATGTTTTTATTTTTGCATTTAGTCATTATCTATTGCTTTTAAGAGTCAGTTGAGTCCAAAAATCTGGAGTGGTGATTATTTTATGAACAAATAGCTAAAGGGTTGATTGGGGATGATGTGTGTCAATGACAAGTTGAGCTAAAAAAGAAAATCCTTATGACACATAGACGAACATGATAGACATAATTGATATGAAACTGAACATACATGTAGAATGATGTTCATATCAGCCCTGGAGATTTTGAGTTTTTTTTTATTGAACTTCCATTTTTGGAGTATATTTGTTTTCTTTTAGTGTGATATGTTGGTCATCTTGTAAGCGTGTCTCTAGAATTTGCCTTGCGTCTGCTTAAGAGTCGTCAAGTATACGTTGTGGACCTAGAAAATGATTTTAGTTATTCCTTCTTTTAGCCTAATTTTGAGCCAAAATTAATTTTTTTATCGAATTTTATAAAATTCCCTAGTAAGCCATTTTGAGCCTTTAAACTTTGATTTTCGTAGCTGTATATTACAATCTTATACCGTTCCTTTTTAGTCTATTTCCCTTAACTTGGACTAGTTGAGTGTGAGGGAGGTGTATTGGAAGGTAGAGTTGAGAGAAAAAGCACAAGGTTGAGTGTAATGGATAGTTGGGAAAGTTTGGTGATTAGAATGGATGTGTAATAGGTAAAAGATGCAAAATAGCCCCTTCTCGTTGTTAGTATTTTACTTTTGTTTAAGAAAAAAAATCCTTTTTACATACGTTATCAAAAGTTTTTGCGTATGTCGAACAAAAAGAAGAGAAGTTGTACTTGAGGGGGTTAGTTAGAGAAAATGCGCTTAATATGCCTAAAGGTGTGAAAATATATATGAGTAGTCCCAAAGTGGTACTCGATTATTGATGGCATTGTGAGCAATCGATTGTTAAAGTAATTTGAGTGTTTATATGGGGTGAAGAAGCCATATTATTTATTTTCTAAGATTTGAAAAGTGAGGGAAAGAGTGAACATTAATTGAGGGGTAGTTGAGTGTAGCTAACTAAATTAGTCCAAGAATAAGTCACTTTTATCCAAAATTTATCCCACCTTACCTTAAGCTTCTTTCACAATAAAAAACAAAGACCTTTCTGATTCTTTGTTCACATGTGCCAAGTACGAAACATAGGTTAGATAATAGGCAAGCATGTGACAAATTGTTCATGTGATTCAAATTAAGCGTTAAAACGTCCCATTTTATACACTTGAGATGAGCGATCCACTTATTCGATGATGATCATTCATTTAAATTGTCATACCTTGAAAGTAATTGATATATGCTATGATCAATATGCGTAATAGTCTATATGGTCTATGCTGGAAAAAATTCTGAGACTAGATTCATCGTCTAAATGGCCCTAATGCTTGAAGTTCTTGTTCTTTTCTATTTTGTTGTTCGAGGATGAACAACAAATTAAGTTTGAGAGATTTTGATACACGTTGTGTATACATGCATTTAGGTCGATTTAGAAGAGGATTTGATAGCATTTGCATGAATAATGGGATGATTTATGCTCAAATTCGTTATATTATGCCGAATGACGTGTTTGTACTTGTTTTAAGGTTATTTAGGTGATTTTATGCCAAAACATCTTTTGTACGAAGTTTGGATAAGAAACGAGCAAGATGAATGAAGAAATGAAGAAAAAATCAAAGAAAGAACAGAATGCCTCAACTTGGTTGAGTCCAAAATTAGACTTGGTCGAGTTAATAATGCATTGAAGGAGAGAGCTCGTTTAGAGGAAGCCAACTCGGTCGAGTCCGTGCTGGGACTCAGTTGAGTGACAAGAGTATAACCATCGACTCGATCAGGAGAATTGTTGCCTCGGTCGAGGCGAGTTTGGAAAGAGATAATGGCTTAGTCAGAATACCCTGACTCGGTCGAGGTGATAAGGCGGTCCTTATATTCTTTAAGTGTCTTGGCTTATTTTGAGTCCGTTTCAACCCTAGTCCTTCCCAAAGTTATAAATACAAGTCTCCTAGTCCGAAATTAATATCATACATCATTGGAGAGCACTTGGAGGCTTGAATTGAAGTGCAAGGAACGCTGGAGACGAAAATCAAGATTCAAGATCTGGATTTCGTTATTCCATTTTTATTTCTAATTCATACAAGATGTTTATCCATAAATTATCTTGTCTTTTAATTATGATTATGAGTAACTAATCATATTGTGTTCTAGGATTATAAAGTAGGTTATTTATCGACTATGTTTGGATTACTTCCATTTAATTCTAGACACCATTCTTATTTGATTATCTATCTGCTTGTATTTATATGATTGTATCAACTTTATCACGTGATATTTGTCTACTTGCTTAACAATTCGATGTCTGAGAGGAGAATTTTGTTAATAGGCTTACAAGTATATAGCATAGATATAATTAATCGTCTAAGAGGAGTGAGGAACCCTTGAGAGTCTTTTATGTGATAATTAGCCCGGGAGGGTGATTGTCCTTAATTGATCAACACGTTAGCATCGTCGTAGAGCAGGGCTTATTAAGAGTAGTGCCGCCTAATAACAATAAGAAACGGCTTAAAATGGTGATCAAAAGGAGATAATAACTGAAATCGACTCCCTAAAATATGTCTTTTATCTGGTTGAGCTCTTCGTGATTGTTTACTTCTTCTATTTCAACACTTGCTTCTTTCCTTTGTTTTATTTTATGCAATTTAGTTTTAGGATATAAATCAAATCTTCTATTCGAGTGTCTACTAGGTTAGAATTTAGTGAATCATTATGAAGACAATCGCGTACTAGAATTTTAAAAATCAGGTGCAATAAATAAAGTACATACAAAATATCTAATAATTATATATATATATATATATATATATATATATATATAACTCAAATATTACAAATAAAAAGCATATGCCGACTTTTTTCGTTTTTTTTTTCACTCACTTTTAAGATTTTATTACTACAAGAACCATCATTCAGTTATTTAAAAAAAAATGTAAATGAATTACCTTTTAATCTGAAAGACATAGAGCGAAAAAAATTGGCAAAAACTTGGGTGCATAAGATGCACCATAATGTTATTGTACACCTTGTGGGTCCCATCGGTTCGGTTCAAATAAATCGCGCGGTCAGACCGGTTCAGACCGGCCTGAACCGGCCAATTATTATTATATTAATATTTTTTTTGCGCGCATTTTATATAATTAGCGTCCTATTTGTTGAACACTAAAAGCAAGTGGTTTGGTGGTATTTAATGCAGTCTTAAATATCTCAACCTTGAGGTCAAAAGTTCAATTCCGTTTGCATCTTTTTTCCTTCTTCCTTCATTTTTTTTTTTTCCCTTTTCCTTCTTCTTTCTTTTGTTTTTTGCCCTTAATTTTCTTATCTTTTAGCCTGTGAGTCTGGAAAAAATTATAAATTGTATTATTAATTTTTTTTATAATGCAACAATAATTGTTTTGTAAGTTCGAAACATAAATATTGTACAATATACAAGAAAAATTAATCTAACCAAACCTATACTGTCATACATCATAATATACACCTTATCGAAATACTAAATATACTGTGAGTATTGTAAGTTGGAAAAAATAAATATTTCGCAATATGAAACAAAAATTAACTAAAACAACGTATACTGTCAGGCATCATAACGTATATTGTATCGAAATATTACATATACTGTGAGTATTGTAAGTTGGAAAAAAAAATTCGCAATATAAAACAAAAATTAACTAAAAACAACGTATACTGTCAGGCATCATAACGTATACTGTATCGAAATATTAAATATACTGTGAGTATTGTAAGTTGGAAAAAATAAATATTTTGCAGTACAAAACAAAACTTAACTAAAACAACGTATACTGTCATGCAAAATAACGTATACTAATCGAAATATTAAATATAATGTTAGGCATGTATGAAAAAAATTAACTAAAATAACATGTACTATCAGGCATCACAACATATACTGTATCTAAATATTAAATATACTGTGAGTATTGTAAGCTGGAAAAAAAAATTCGCATTATAAAACAAAAATTAACTAAAAACAACGTATACTGTCAGGCATCATAACGTATACTGAATCGAAATATTAAATATACTGTAAGTATTGAATATAAATTTGAATATACTGCTGGTGAAAAATAAAAATGTGTTGTTCATATACTCTCAGGCTTTATAACATATACAATGCTCGGAATTTGAATATACTGTTGGTGAAAAATAAAAAGGTGCTCTTAAGATTCGAACTCGCGCACTGAAGGGTAAAATGCCGCGCCTTTACCAACTAAGCTAGCGCCTATTTTGTGATTCCAAACACACCTTAATATATATAGATTGCGCGCGCAAAAATTATAAGTGGGGCCCACAAGATGCACAATAACACTAATGTACAAAAGATGCACATGAGTGTCACTCAAAAAAAATTATACATTACAATGAATACTAAGGTTAATTAAAAATAAATAAATAAATATTACTCCATCCATTCATAGCAACATATTATTTTAACCTTTCAGATAGAAATCAAGATTTTACAGAATGATCAAGAATACTTTCAAGCAATAATATTATAAAATATATAAGGAGATTTGTTTGAATTTATTTAAAGACATTATTAGAAAAAAAATCCCACTACCAAGTATTGAACCATGGTCCCCTGATTGTAGAATTTATACTTGTTATAGCTATTCATCAATGATCTTTGATATAGATGTACCCTCAAATTAATATGTAGTTCCACCACTACATAAAGACTATATAAAATGTGTACGCAACATCGTATCGAAGAAATTTCATAAAGACACTCATATATTGAGAAGGGGGAGAAGATGAATGGAGGGAATATTTGAAAGGCGACGACCATTCGCAATCCACTATATTTTTTAATGCAATACACTAATTTAATAAATTAAAATGATATTATAAAATGACTAAAATATCCATAATAATAACAAAATATAAATAATAAATAAATAAATAACCTAAAAATTTGATTTTTTCATAAAACTACATAAACCAAAGTTTCTTCAAGGTTTCATCACTAGAGGGTCGTTCGACTACACATAGTAAGGGTGAGCAAAATTCGATCTGAGCCGAATTAACCGATCGATCCGAACCGAAATTCATCATTTGGATCGGTTTTAAAAAAAAAACTGTTTGATTTTCGCTTTTAGTTTTTAGGATTTTCGGTTAATTTAGTTCGATTTTATAAAAAAATACCGAAATAACCGAATTGAACCGAAATTTATAATCTCTTTTTTTTAATATATTTTTTTGTACTTATATATATATTATTAATATATATATATATATATATATATATATATGAAAATCTATTCTTTCATATAAATATATATGTGTATATATTTTATATATACTGGACTTAAGGTAAATAATTCTTTTTATGTAGATGAATGAATATAAGTTTATTATATATATAGATATGGAAATCTATTTTTTGTTAAATTTTTATGTAGATAAATGATTATTTATATAGGTTTATTTTTTAGTAATGAATAATAGAAAAATATATTTTGGTACAATCGAAAATTAAACCGACAAAACCGAAATTCGGTTTGGTTGTAGTTCGATTTTTAAAATAATGGATTGCTTTTTGGTTTAGATTTTTTAATTTGGTTTGGATTTCGAATTCACTAATTAAATTCGGTTGGGTTACCAAATTGAATTTTGCTCATCCCTAGCACATAATAAAAAATGGTTCAATTTTCGCTTTACTGGATTGTAGAGTTCAAAGGTGCGAAAGATGTCCGATCGCGATGGTCGACCGAATATCTGAATTTGAGTTTACAGATTTGATGAATTAGTATAGATGTGCGAAAGTTTTTGGGAACTAAAAAAAGCTATAATTTTTACACAGGATTGGATCTAACAATTCTAAACCTAAATGATGAAATTGTAGGTGAGAATATGATGGGATTACAATCCTGTGTGGGTTGGCAGTGAAGCAATTCTACGAATGTTTGTTTAAGCATTGAGTGGATTTGGGCTGGATGAGGCCCAAAACTAGCTGATTTGGGAAAAACTATGGTTATGGGAGTTCCACACAAAAATAAAGACGGTTTGGGGGGAGGGAGCATACATTGGCGTTTCCATCATATATCTATTCGTTATTGGTGGTATCCGGTGCAATGCTCGATTTGTAAATGTAAATAAATAAATAATAATTTTTTTATATATTTATATCATTTTAAACCCACATAATCAACCAACAATCAATTATTTATCTTTAATTCAATTTAATTTATTTATACAATATGGTGTCAATATATAGATTGATAATAGATGACTAATTTAATTTATTATACTGATAGAAATGAAAAAAAAATTAATCAAAAAATTAGATTATTTTTTGAAAAACAAAATTGAAATTATAAAATATTTACTAAATAATTTAATTTTATATTTCTATATGAATAAAAAATTCAAAAGGAAAATAATTAATAAAAAATGAAACAAAATTCAAATTAACATTAAATATAAAAAATGTCATTGGGGGTTTATTTAAAATCGTACTAATTTATTTTAATTTTTCTATATTTTTTTCCCCTTCTATGTATGAATATAATTGACCATCAATTTTTCATACACATAATTGATACAGCACAAATTAAAGGACACACTAAGTGAAAATAAAATTAAATAGAATAAGAATGGGTATAATAAACATAATGCATAAGATTTTGGAAACAAAAAAACAATATATATATAATTTTATTTTTGTCGACAAACTTACTGGCATCCAACTCCCTTCCCCACATTTTAGCCCCCTCCCCCATTTTATATTCTAAATAGTTATGTTGATTTCTCTCACACAATTTTGGCCACGCTCTTTATCTCTCACACTCTTTCCCAATGTCGGTCTCTCTTTGTTACTCTGGTGGGTGGTGATGTCACCTCACTTCTCCCTCAGCTACTTTAGATCTCTTAATCTTCACAACAGAAAAAATTATATAAAGAAAAATCAAATTTAGAAGTAAATGCAAAATTTAACTGAATCAACGACTTGACTAATGTCAGCTTCAATTATAAAATAAATTGATTTTGCGAAACATATTTTGTGAGATATGAGTTCGGACCTTTTTAGGAAGTTTGCGGGATGTATTATTTTATAGACTTAAACAAATTAAGTTGCTTGTAGGGGACTTACTATTTATTTGAGATAATGATGTCTAAATATATTTTAGACAAATATATGTAGATTTATCTCCAAATAAAATGTTTTATATAAAAAATAATAATTTCCAGAAATGGTAAGGAGGTTTGGGAAAGAAAACTCTTAGGCTACTGTTTTGGGTGGATTTTGTTATTATATAGATATAGATTTGACAGGAGTTGCTAATCAATATCATAGTTACTACCTCCGTTCCGGCTAATCTTGCATTGGGAGGGTTGATACAAGTATTAAGGAAAGTTGAATTTTGGGATTTTGTTGATTTTTCAAATGTGAATTGAAGGTGGAGATTGAGAGTGAAGATTTTGAGGACGAAGATTGATTTATAACTTTTCTTTTTAAAAATTGTGTAAGTTAATTTGAGACGAACGAAAATAGAAAATGTACAAAATTAATGGTGATGGAGGTAGTAAAATTTAAGAAAGGTGAATTACGTGTGTACAGCTGGAGTATTGAAGCGATGAAAAGAATATATAGCATGTTGACGCAGAGGCATCCAATCCCGGCAACAGTTTTTCTCCATTCATAGTGCCATCGAATACATTAACAAAAGCAATATTGTCGGCCAAAAGTATTACTACTATCAATTCAACATTTTTCTTTTATTCTTATATATCGATCCACAACCCTCCCTCAATTAATCACTTCACTCTGACCCAATCAATACACTACAACAAATTTTTTCATATAACTAAAACTAAAAATTAATTATAAATAATATTGCTCTTCAAATAATGGCGAAATAACTGTAAAAAGTAGCATAAACTGTGTTTACTTAAGAATGAAAAGTGCTAAATTACGATTACTTGAGGAAGTATATGAGTGTACTTTATTAATATTTATCCTCTCAATAGATGGAGGACAACTCAAAAAAACACATATTTAACTTTCTGTTATCATTAGCTTCTGAGTTTGGATAGTGATTGATTAGCAATTCAATATTAGAACAAAAAAAAAAAAAAAAAAAACCATCTCTAAACTTTAGCAACATGCAATTTAGTGTAAAAAAATATTTGATCTCAAATATGCATCATTACTTTAATTTAAAGAATAATTGATGTTTATTTTGAATTGTCCTCAATTCATTGAGGGTCCCAATCTCAATAAAACAAAGTTATACTCTCTCTGGCAATAGTAATTTAACACTTCTTAACCTTAGGAGATATTTATTTTGGGATGTCCCCATCCGGATGTGGCATGAGTCATCCTCAACGTATTTCACTTTACACAGGATAATTCATCCCTCTACATCCACACTCTATGCCTACATCACATTTTACAATTTCCAACGCACCTTCAACAATTTTCAATATACCTTTTACAAATTTCAATACACATTATACCTTACTATACCCTTAAACTAAAATATTTTTTTGAATGTCCCGTCTGTAAATGTACTTCATCAAAAGTGATACATGCCACTACATTCCAAATCAAATATCCCTTAATGAAATTCACATATTTATTGTTTGTGGTAGCGTATATTAATGGATGAGTAATGTGAATAATTGGGAGTAGTATTAATTTAAAATATAGTTTAAAGTGTCATATCAAGTAAAAGATGTAGGGGGTGGAGTAATGAGGCAGTGTTTCCCTGTGGTGGGAAAAACGATAAGCAAATTGGAAAAAGTTAGAGATTTCATTTATTTGCAAACTCATCCTATCAAGAGCCCTACATAACATAGGGATAGGGATAGGGTACGAGCTAGGTAGCTATATTATTCTTGTTAGATAAGTTTGGCATTTATCCAATATTTTTAACGTGTCCTGCTCCTGCAAATTCAAGAATGTCTTGTTTGCTCACTTGCCTTATTTAGCCTCCCATCCACAAATATGTTTTGTTTTGCCTCCGAACCCTACTATTCACTATTGGATAAACCTATCTTCTCCTCTTATTAATTAATTTTTACTTTTTAAATGTTCCTCATCTTCATTCATAATAATTACTTGTACCCGGCCCCATAGTCACTAAGGGGAAACCTCTTGCCTAGTACCTCTATCGATCGTGTTCGCACTCCCATAAATACACATTATAATATGAGTAGGAAAAAAAAAGTTTTTCTAGTTCTTTTGCTAGTGTGCCAATGCATATCCGATGAAATGTTGACATTATTTATAGGAATCGATAGGTAAGAATTTCTCGTGATCACGAGTGATGTTTACATTTAACAAAAGTGGATTTGTTAATTTTCTTCAATTTTGGTTCTGCGCGTGCTTGAAATTAATGGAAAGGATGATGGAATTCTTTCTGGAACTTGGTATTATGGTATATTAAAATAATGTCTTGAATCTCGCCAGTTTTGATTTACGTCTATCGTCAAGGTGGAACTTGATCTGTGAAGTCTTGGATTCAATGTTAAGGGACGCAACCGCGTCACCACGAATTCGCGCCCGCGACAAAAGTAGGCTGAAAAAGAGTTCGGCACTGTGACACGAACACGACCACGTCAGGTTGAACGTGACTGCGTCAGGAAGCCGAACACGACCGCGTCAGGCATGAACGCAGTCACGACAAATTAAGCCTGTTTAATGCGTCGCGGAGCTGGGCTCAGAACGCGGCCGCGTAGGTCAGTCAGTTTTTTAGGCCCAATTTGGCCTAATTATGTATTAGTCTATTTTAGGGCTTATAAATAGCTCTATTGTTGTTCTAGCATTATTCTAGAGAGTCAATCTGAACAGAGTGAGACTTGTGTACATATGATGCATAATAAAGCTTATTATACACTTACTATGATCCACTCATTAATTTAAACCATTAGGTAAATTAAGAGCCCATGAAGTAAAAAGCCTAAAACACGGAAACAATCAAATTCACCCATCTCGCTCACATTTTTCTTTCTCTCTGCGCTCGAAGATCTCTCTACTCGCGTCTATCTCACCTTGGCGAATTCAGCAAAATTTTCTACTCAGATCAGCTTCGATCCCAGGTAAGTAAACTTTTGAATTTTTTTTTTTTTTTTTTTTTTTTTTGTGCATGATCTAGTGCCCAACAAGAGATTTATAGTTTGATCTCAGGTTGAATCCTCCTCACGAACAGCCGCGGGCGACAGAATCGGGGTAGTCGTACAAGGGAAGCTTCTTGTGGGGTTTATTACAACGGGCAACTTGTTCTACGGAAGAATTTGACATCTAGAGAGATGTTTGTGATTCCAAGGGTACTAGTGCATTTTCAGATGAATATTGGGCAGGAGAAGGCACCGACTTTCACTACTTTTAATAGCTATTTACCTAGGATTTTTATTTCATCAAATTTTGTTTGGTTCATGGCCTAAGTTCCTGATGATGTTTTTACAAAATCTTTTCTAGTGGACAAAATTGTCATTGATGAAATCAAGTCCAAAGTTAGTGGTTGAAAGTTGTTAATTTGTTTCACTTTTTTTAGTACTGTATCTAGTCATTTTATTGCAACATAAGAATAAATTAAGTTTCTACTATTTTGGTTTGTTTTTTGCGTTTGTATTGTTCATCTATTTTTTCCTGTAAGATGTTTAGAGTTAATTGAGTTGGATTTTCATGTGGCATTGTGAATTATTGATAAACGATGGCCAATTTTTTTAAGGTCGTTTATGAATTTATGACTTTAATTTGTCTCTGTTTGTGGAGACAATTTCTTTGGTCTTTTTTTGTTATCTTCATATGTGTATTATGCGATTTGCAGAGTACTTGCATTTGTTGGACCACTTGCTTTGATTATAGTATTGTTGGAAAAGTCGTTAGACGTTAGTCGAACGACAAATTATGGTCTAACTTTTTAGGGGGGACTGAGCAGAGCATAAAGAGCAGGAAGGAACTGACGGCCAATGAAAGCCTATGATATAAGCAGAAATTAATCGAAACTAGTGGAATTTTTTGCTATGGATGATTGTATAGCTATTTGTTGTGAAAATGACTAAAATCATTTAGTTTAAACAGGTTTACATTTAAGCATGAAGTAACTCTGATTTATACTATAAAAATACATATATTATACTACTAAGATTTAAAAAATATACTATGGCTTAAGTGTAAGGAATATCAATGTTCCAAGCACAATTATGAATATTTAAAGCTATACTGTATAAAACATAAACTTATACTATAACGTATTAAAAACTATACTACAAAAAGTAATAAAGTATAATATAACTCAAGTGTAAAGAATATAAATGGTTAGAGCATAATTATGGATACTTAAAACTATACTATACTGAAAGTAAACTTATACTATAACAAACCAGAAATTATACTATACGAAGTAACTAAGTATACTATCATTCAAGTGTAAAGAGTATCAATTTCTCCAGAGTTTATTTCGACGATTTACAGTATAATTTAACAAATACAGTATAGTTTGTTCGACCAAATAGTATAGTTTACTACTCCTAACAGTATATTATAAGTAGAGTTTATTTCGACAGTCTACAATATAGTTTAACATATACAGTGTAGTTTGTTCGGTCTAATAGTATAGTTTATAATATATATTATGTCGCCTAATAGTATACTTTTTTTAATTACAGTATAATTTTTTCCCTTATAATATATATCATCTTGCTTGAAAGTATATGTTCATTTAGTAATACATTACTTACAATTTACATTATAACTATTTATTATTTGTATATTACTCCAATATTTTTTCCTGCTGACAGTATATTTACTGTTTGCTTATAGTATGTATTATATGGCCTAATAGTATAAGTTTATTAGTTACAGTATAATTTTTTTTTCCTTGTATACTTCCGTATATTTATTTTTCCAGGTTATAGTATAATTGTTGTTCCTTTGTAGTATATATTAGTTTGCTTAAAAGTATAAGTTCATATTAGTAATTCTCTTATAATTCCTCCATGGTATTCTCTTAGCTAGAACGAATTATCAACTTAAATAATATTCAACAATACTGCCAATATCCAATATCCAATATCATTAGCTTACTATTCCCTCCTCCCAGAATACATGGATCCACATAAGATGATGTAAAGTTGAAAGTAAAACGATATAATGTATCCTCTTAAATAATGTTGTCGCATAAATGGGAAAGAAATCATCACACAATCAATTAAAGACTGTGTACATTAACCAAGACCAACAACAAGCCATAATGTAGGACAAACGGCTGTTAATATGGGAATGTTCATATAAATCTAAATACATGTAAAATTACTCGTGAAGATTAAGAGTAGCTCTTCAATTCTGATAAATGAACACCATTAGATATTAAGATTGACAAGAAATCTATAGTTGGAGTATGCATCTATACACTATTGTTAGCTGAATTTGAATAAATAATATCTACTTTCGATTTCTGAAAGTCAATTTATCACGATATGATAACAATTTTCAGAATCTATCACTTAAAACCCGATCTTTAGCTGCTGCATTTGCTTCCTTTCGGTGGTTGCTGAATGGGGCCTTTTTTTTCTCAAACTTCAAAGCAAGTTCTTTCTTTTGTAGATAAGAAGTAGACCATGATATCTCTAATGATTCCAGGCTGCATCATCATTTTATACAAGAAATTACAATCATCAATTCATTTTCTGTTTCTTTTCTACTTTATATTTTGACAATCATCCATTCACTTTCTTACATAAAACTGAGTAAAAATGTCCCCCAAGAAAATATACATTTACATGATTATGACATAATAACGCCTTTTGCTTCAAGCTGATTAATCAAACCAAAATGTATTCACATACTAGCTAGATTTTGATTCAAGAAATTCGCAGAAATGCCAACATTTATCCAGTAAAAAACATCTAATTCTAAAGAATATCTTCGATCATTCCGCCAAAGGCCCAGGTGATGCCCTAAATTCAACCAGTGTTGCACTTGGATTCAGATTTGCTGACGAGAGTACATCACAGTACAATTAATCAGCAAATCAGCCATACCGAGAGAAGAGCATCAAGATGAGTAATTAGACGAAAGAGATCGAGCTGTTCCAGGTAAAAGCTGTTGAAATCCTGAATCGGCAACACCAACGCTTTACTCTTAGAGTCGCCGAATTTCTCTCTCCTCAGCACGAACTCCACCAGGGAAGTGGAGGGGACGGCGCATATCGCCGCCGTGACGCCGACACCATTGAATCATCATCATCATCAAACGTGATGTTGACTTAGCGGAGAGGATTTGTGGCAGTAGCAACGAGACGGTTGTCAGTGCTTTCTTACTCATTTACGGCGGTAATAAAAAGGGTGAAAAGAGTTTGTGTGCATCAAGTTTTTGCCATCTGAATAATCTGTTTAGTTTGTACTTGGTATTCTTCACTACTAGAATTAAGGTTTTTTGCCACTACAAAATGTAGTTACAAAAAAAGGGTGAGTGGTTACAAAAATATTTTAGTAACTACATATCTAAATGTAGTTACTATAGGGTAGCCACTTGTAGTAAGATGCAAAAAGGTTTTTTGCAACCATTTTATAGTGACTAATCTATTTGTAACTATTTTTTGCAACTACTTCATACTGTAGTAAATTTAGTTAAAATAGTATGAAATATTTTATGTAACTATTGATAGTTACAAAAGAGGTTATTTTTAGTAACCACTCTTGTAGTTGCAACAAAAGTAGCGACAAATGCCATTTTTTCTTGTAGTGATCCTTATTCTGATGGTCTGTCTATTCTTGAGTACTCTGAAATACGTGCTCAGTCTGTTAGGAATATTTAGTAGTCTGTTTTTAGTCTGAATCTGTGTTTGAACGTCTGTAATCCATGAACATCTGAATGAATTTGTTCTTCTCTTCTGACTGTGGATGTAGCTAACATATTGTAAGTGAACCAGATAATTTCTGTGTTGTTTTACTTTATCGAATTATGTGATCTTTCTTGCATCTGGCGTAACATATATGCCAATAAATATCGGGTTTCACATTATGTAATTTACTTTGCAATACAACATGGATGGAAATCGAGGATCAATTAAAGAAAAAAAAATTAAAAAATTATGGACAACTCTAAAACTATTTACAATTTAACTCAAAAGGAGATTACGTATAAATAAAATTCATGGAGAAATGCATCAACAAAATATGTAGATATTGAAATGGAAAAGGGTGCAAATCCTCTGAACTATCATCAATCTGGGTGAATTTCGTGTAAATAATTTCATGAATTTCAAATGGGCCTAAACGGTCTTCAACTTAAAAACAAATATGACCTTCGTAAATATCACAATAACTTAATAAATATGAAAAGTATTTAATAATTTTAAAATTAATAAATTCACAAGGTGTTTAAATAAATCAAGAAATTTGCACAGAGTATTGCAACACTTTTGGGTAATCAATCATAGAACAACAAAGTTGATACATAATTTGATACAAAACTTAGACATATTAGAGAGAGGTTTCAAACAAAATTCAGACAATTTAAAATCTGAGCCATCTTCATTTTTTGCACGGCGATATACAAAGTTTTGTACATCAACACTAAATAATGAATTGATTGAAAAATAAAAACTATCAATTCACTTCCTCTCAAATAATCTAACACACATCTAAAAGATAATATTAAGATTGAATTCCTCCCGAGTCTCACAAGTAATAAAATAGAATATACAAAAGAAAAGTTACAAGTATGGGATCTAGTCACTCAACGTTATTCTCGGTGTTCTTGTTCGTTCTTTTGTACTTTCTCCAACAGTCCTTCACATGCTTTCCCTCTCCTTTTATATTAATCGGTTGGCAGATACGTGAGAGATAAAGAGAGAGAAACAAACAAAACTTCCTTTGGTGCGTTAGAGATAAGGAGGGTTAATTTGGATAAGGATTTCTTTTATGAATTCTTATCCAATATTAACAGTCCTTTGTAAATATATATATATATATATATATATGGGGATAAATAATAAACTAGTTAAAATCGATAAGGTGAAAATAAACAAGGGTAAAACCAATCTTTACTTCACAAGGTATTGTAACACAATGTAAAATACAAGGTGCTGTAATACCTTGTTTCTGGTTTTAACAATCTCCAAATTTTACACCTTACTGGACAAAACATCAGCAATTGAATAAAAACACTACATTATACACTGAACTTATAGCACATTACATAACAATAATAATCACAACAAGAACTAGGATTAGCAATAGGGCGGGGACTT
The DNA here is from genome assembly GCA_958295605.1 of Ajuga chamaepitys. Lineage (NCBI taxonomy): Eukaryota > Viridiplantae > Streptophyta > Magnoliopsida > Lamiales > Lamiaceae > Ajuga > Ajuga chamaepitys. Next base: position 29,795,498 of record OY282498.1, read on the forward strand.
ATTCCCTATCCCCGTCTCCCTAGCAATGGGGAATCCCCGTCCCCGTCCCCGCCCGTCTAGCGTGGTGAAAATTCTCCCCATCCCCGAACCCGTGGGGATCATCCCCGATTTTTTATCATTGCCTGTATACAAAAAGTTGTTTATATATTCATTCAAATGGTAAAAAAAAGAGACAACTTGCATGAACAATCAAATAGAATAGCATAAGATTTTTATCACCTTGCAAAAAGTTCAGATCAGTAGCATGCCACAAATAAGTGACAAAATAAGATCAGTTAAATAGTTGCTTGTATAAAGAAAATGAAAATAAAGTGTGTACAAAAAAGAAGTAGCAAAACCCAAAATGCTCTATGAGTAGGCTAATACAATAGCCGAGAAACGCCGCGCAGTGCGTATATCTATGTCCAATATCGAAACTACCACAAGCCGGTAGTAGACTAAAAAAGTCTAACAGATCTAAGACGCTAAAAGTGGGGGAGTAACCACTGAATGGAACCAAGCACCGTGAGTGCGAGGCCAAACACTCGTAGAAGGGAGTGAGATATGTGGTCCGGGAACAGCTTCCGGAACGCAAACGACATGTAGAGCAGGGAATGCTATGCTGGAACAAGCAACACCAGCTGAAGGCGGCAGAGCAATGAGTGCCGTGGAGGTTCCGTCCAGGGGCGATAGAACTGCCGGACGTGCAACACTAGTGAGACGCCTAGGAACCTGAGTTCCAAATGCTGTGAATTCAACATTCTTGCTACTACAAAAAGTGACAAAATATCCACCACAATTCCATAAATAGACCTAAAATAGCAAAGTTTCATGCTACTGCACTTGAAAAAGAGATGAAATATCCACCATCAAACGATAAAATATCCACCATTTAAAATCTATACAGTTCCAAATTAATGCTACTACATTATCTTCACTTCTTCTATCATCCGTCAACACTTCATTCTCCACATGACATTTCCACAGAAGTAACATTACCCAAAAATATGACAAAGGAAATTTTAATGGAATCCAATAATTTTTGAATTATTCATTTAAAAAATAAAGAACTTCTTAAAGAAAAAAACTACTTACATCTTCAACTTCATCAATATCTTCATAAAATGTACAACATCTAGAATGAGCCTCTGCACAAGTTTCTACAAATAAAAAGAGTGAATATGAAATCAATAAAAAAATGGAAATGAAAGTATGTATATATGTGTGTTATTGAGGTACCATTTATTTCAGCCCATAACCAATCTTGGGCGCACATTAAAGCTTCCAATGTGCCATGATAAAGTCGGCTGTGATGTGGGCTCACAAACCTCCCGCTCGTACTAAAAGCTGACTCCGAAGCCACGGTAGAGATTGGAATTGATAGAATAGAACATCATGAGCAATCAATTGCAAAGTAGGATACTTATGTGCATTCTTCCACCAACTTAATATATCAAAATATGCGGTTCTTGGTATCACATGCTTCTCAAGATAGAAATTAAATTCTACCTTGGAAGTGCATTATCGGGGTCCGCAACAACAAACATATCATAATCATCCATTGAATCTTTCTCCTCAAGAGTATTGAATTGAAAACTCGGCTAAATTTGAAGATGATCCAAAATAACTACCATTCCCTTTCATTTTAAATGAATATTCAGTCACCAAGTTACAACATATTGATACACGTTAATTATGCATGTAATTAGGTCGATTTAGGATAGTATTTTATAGGACTTATGTGCATATTTGGTCAAGAATTGGATATATTGATATAAATTGGACCATGTAACATGTTTGACTTGTTTGAAGGTATTTTTGAGCAATTACAAGACTAAAAGTCGTGATTTACAACTAACGGACGAAAGCACAAGTCAAAGGGAAGTCTAAATAGGACAAAACCAGTGAAAATCGGTCCGAATCGACCAAAAACCGGTCTAGACCGGCTCAAACCGGTCCAGAAGGCAAACAAGAGGAGAACCGACACGGCCGTGTCAAAAGCTCAACACGGCTGCATCAAAACATGCGCGCAAAACAATTCTACGCTGTTGCTACAACGCGGCCGCGTTCAACATGCAACACGGCCGCGTCAAAAGGTCGTTTTTTAAGTAACTTCCTGTCCCAAGTAGGAACTGATTCCTAACTCCCCCAAGACTTTTTTGAAGCCTATAAAACGACTAGAGCTTGTTTTTCAAGGGATCCATCATACACTAACATATACACTTTGAAGAGAGCAACTGGAAGGACGAAGATACGAAGATTGACGAGACAACTTGTTCACAATTTACTATTTATTTTCTAGTTTTTAGTTCTTTACAATGTTTTCTATGAATTTTTGTATTGGATTAATACTAGGCATGAGTAGCTAAGCTATTCGTGTCCTAGGGTTAGAGAGTAGAGTTTTACAACAATGTTTGATTTATGCTTTTAATTTTATAGACTCCAGTTTTATGTGTTTATCTATATGTTTGTTTTCTCCTGAACTTAGATTGGCCACCTAGGTTTAGTTATCACGTTTAACAATTCCACTTCGAGAGGAGGGAATTGTTAACAGACGCACAACATATAGCGCAGTTGTCTATGACTGTGTGAGCAAGGGTTAAGGGTCTGTTAGGAGTTGTTAGGATTAATCGACTCGAGAGGGTGGTTGTTATAATCGATCTACGGCTTAGTCGCTTTGAGAGAAGGGCTAAGCTATTTAAGTGCCGTTTAATAAACACTAAAATTTGGTTTAAAAGTCTGTAGATTTAGCTTGAATCAACATTGAAGTAATTCCTGAAATCAAAACTCTAGGATACATTCTCGTTAATTGGAATTTAATCGTTTGATAAGTTAAGTTAATTAGCATAAATAATTAGCTTATTAAAATCAATCTCACAAATCGAGTGTCTAGTTAGGGTAATCTTATAAATTGGGGTATCAAACTGCGTCAACCTATTCTTTAAGGATCAACCTTCACTTAAACTATATGCATCTACACCCGTACACTTGCGGTGTTTTAGGGTTAGAAATTAGGCCTGTCAAGTTTTTGACACTGTTGCCGGGGAATAGGTATAGCGTCCTAGTTTTTATCCTAAGAAATAGGAGTATACTAGACTAGACTTTATTTTTCCTAAATATTAATTTTTTGTATTTAATTTTCATTTTTATTTATTTATTATATTTTTGTATTACGTGATATTTCTTTGTAGCGGTGTTTTCTGCTTTTGCATGCAAACTAGATCAAAAGGAAAAGAACATCTTGTCCCTCTAGGTCCAGAAATTGAAGCGATTGCTCGTAGATACCGAACGAGAAGAAAACCCACATTTGCGATGGAAAACGTTCCACGAAACCTGAACCAAGAAGAGGCATTGAATCGCATATTAGGAGCTCTCGCTAGTCTGGATGATAGAGTCACTAATTTGTAGCAACAACAACCTCCACAGCAGCCAGTGCAACGGAGACGAGTTCAAATTGCACAAGATGATACAGACGAGGATATCACCCCTATCAGTGATTGTCTTTTGCTTACACCGAATCAGCAATTCGGAGGAGTACAACCCCCACCATTGAATGTAAATAGTTTTGAGTTGAAGCCAACACTAATTAATATAGTGTAGCAGAACCAGTTTGGGGGTAGTGCTCTTGACGATCCAAATGTGCACTTGAATAAATTTCACAGGCTGGAAGACATCATCAAGATCAACCATGTGCCACATGACCAAGTCAAGATGAGGTTGTTCCCATTTTCTTTAAAAGATAGAGCCCTACAGTGGTACAATTCACTGGATGATGTCATCGAGTGGGAGGACCTGAGCACAAGGTTCCTTCTGAAATACTTTTCACCAAGCAAGATGCTAGATCTATCGAACAAAATAAATCAATTCAAGCAGATGGATCAAGATCCGTATGGTGAAGCTTGGGAGCGATTCCGAGATCTTATTCGGAGTTGCCCTCAACATGGGTTCACAAAGAAGCAACAAGTTTGCAAATTCTATAATGGGTTACTTGCTCCAACAGAGATCATGTAAATGCATTTGCAGTTGGAAGTCTGATGGAGAAAACTGTGAAAAATGTGTTCTCGATTTTGGATGCTATGGCCAAAACAAGTTACCAGTGGCCTAATGAAAGAAATCAACCGAGACGGGTAGCAAGTGTCAAAGAGGCAGAGCCAGTAAAAAATGAGCAAATTGAAAATCTTGCGTCTCAATTGACAGCATTGACGAGCCAAGTAAGTCTGCTAACTAATCTGACGTTAGCACAACATAATGGCACTTCATCATAGCAGATAATGGGTCAGGAAGAAGTTGAAAATGTGAATTTCGTAAATAAAAGGAATTTCAACAACTTCCAAAACAATCAGCTAAGGTACAATCAGTACCCTCCTAATCGGAATCACCAAAACTTCTCTTATGGAAACATAAAGAATTCACTTAATCCGCCACCCGGATTCGCCGTCACGAATGAAATGTTTCATGATGGTAAAGAGCCAACACAAGTTGAGATAATGCAGTCTCAATTTGCTAAGTACGACGAAAAGTTAGCTCAACTTGAGAGAAATATGGACGGAAGGTTTATTGAGTTAAATAAGCAGATGACTGGACAGGGAGCGGACATCAAGCAACTCGAGACCAGTATTAATGAATAAACTACCAATATGAGTCAGCTGATAAAGATTGTCGGAGCCCAGCACAAGCAAGGGCAGTTCCCGAGCGACACAGTGGTAAATCCGAGAGAGCAGTGTCACACAATTCAAGTGAGAAGTGACATTGGTTATGCAATGACACGTCGGTTTTCTAACCTAGTGTTCCGCAAGTGTATGGTTGTAGGTGTAGTAGCGGCAGTTAAGGTCGATCCCTCAGAGAATAGGTTTTAAGTAGTTCGATACCTCGATAATCTAGGATTATCCTAACTAGATACTAAATTGCAAAGGGTTTGTTTTTTACTAACTAAAATACTTAACATCTAAATTACCTAATTAACTATGACCTAACACTTGGCAAACAAAGACGATTAACAATTAGTGAGAAAAGGTATCCTAGGGCTTCAATTTCAGGATATTACTTCAATGTTGAATATGATTAACCTATAGATTTAACGATTCTAGTGTTTATTAGGCGACACGATAATAATCTAACCCTTCTCTCAAAGCAATTAAACCGTTGATTAATTAAGCTAATTACTTTCTCGAGTCAAACGATCCTAATCCATGGCCTACACAGCCATAGACAACTGCGCTCTATGTCATAATTCTGATAACGATTCCCTCCTCTCGAAGTGGAATTGCTAAACTAAAATTACTAAATCTAGTGATCAAGTTAAATTTAGTTATAAGGACAAACATAGAGATAAACACATAAAGAACGAAAGTAATAAATTAAATTACAATCAAAACATTGCCATAATAATCCATACTCTCTAACCCTAGGACATGAATAGATTAGCTACTCATGCCTAGCAATAATCCAATATAAGATTCTACGGAAAACATTGTAAAAGATTAAACTAGAAAAGAACAACTAAACCTGGATGAAACCGTCTTGATGATCTTCGTCTTCTTCGCCCTCCAAGTGCTCTCTAAAATCTCTTCAAAGTGTAATGATGATGATGTCACTCTTTTCAGCTGAAAAACGAGCTCTTCTTGCCTTTTATAAGCTTCGGAAAAGTCCTGGGGGAGTTAGGAATCAGTTCCTACTTGGGACAGGATTTCTCTTCAAAATTAGCCTTTTGATGCGGCCGTGTTGGATGAATGACGCTGCCGCGTTGGAGCAACAGCCGTTTTATGCTTTGCAAATCACATTTGACGCGACCGTGTTGTTTATGTGACATGGCCTTATATTTCTACTCTAGTTTGCCTTCTGGACTTGTTCAGATTGGGCTGCGCCGGTTTTTTGCCGGTTCGAACCGGTTTTGATCGGTTTTGTCCGGTTTATACATCCCTTCGACTAGTTCTTTCGTCCCTTAGTCGTAAATCACGACTTTTAATCTTGAAAATGCTCAAAAATACCTTAAAACAAGTCAAACATGTTAAATGGTCCAATTTATAACACTTTATCCAATTCTTGACCAAATATGCACATAATTCCTATAAAATAGTATCATAAATCGACCTAACTACATGTATAATTAACATGTATCGTGAAAGCCCAGAGTTGCCGGCTGATAAAGAAAATGAAGTGCAGAAAGAACACTTAGGAGAAGAAAGAGGGGTAGACGAAGAAGAAAAGAGGCCAAAAGCCAATCTACCAGAATATGTCCCTCCAATTCCATTTCCACAAGCTCTGAAGAAGAAAAAGATAGATGAACAATTCGCAAAGTTTTTGGATGTGCTGAAGAAGATTCTGTAACGACCCGATTTTCATAAATTCTATTTTAAGCATTTTAAAGAGCCAAATAATCCTATCAATGAAAATCCTTAATTTTAATATAAGATTTTTCATAAATCAAACCGTTAAAAATATTTTGGGCATAAATAATTTCATAACACATATTCAAATAGTCATTTTTCATACGCAAAACATATCATATAATCCTATTTCATAAATATTAACTTGTAAATAATTTTCTAATTAATTAATAACAATTAAAATAACCAAACTTTCCAAAAGCTCAAAAGTAAGGACATACGAATGAGCATTTATCAAATAATCCTAATCAACTACTAAGACAATTTATATTCCAAAAATAAACATAAGAAAGATAAATAAATAATTCAATTAAACATAGAGAGCCCTAAAATATTCATATGCTTGACCGCCCGCCTCGACTCCCATCACGTAACTCCAAGTCAACCTGAAAATGTTAGTTGTGGGGGGTAAGCTACACTAGCCTCTTACAAGTCCATATTAAAAATACATGTTCTAACCATAAACATGAATAACGGTTAACTTACACATAACATACGTGTGCACAGGCTGCCCCGGACCACACCGACTTATAACATATGTGTGCATAAGTTGCCCCGGATCACACCAACATAACATATATGCAACTTAGATCTTGCATATCATAAACATACAATGCAACTTAGGTCTTGCATCACATAAGTAACAATTATATCACATAAATGAGACAAACATATATAACAAATAAAGAAATTAAGAACCCCCACCTGTAACGTGATGTGTGAATGCACTTCGAGGATTTCATGTGGATGTGCTTATGCAGATTATGATCCTAATCCTTCGTGCCTCCATATCGATGTCACCATAATATTAATATAATATATATCTTTTCATAGGTTGGACTTAGGAATAAATAAATAGGTATTTTAGAGCTTGGACAAGATTTTAAGAAAAGGTGTGGAATTATTTTGAAAGAAAATAATTTTTTAATACTTATATATAGTGCGTAGTAGTGAATAAATATATAATATCTCATAAAATAAACTGAGGAAAAAATATAAAATTTTGAATTTATATACTTGACATATATATGATACCGTATTTAAATTTCATAAATTAATAAGAAGTAAATTTATGACTTTTGAATTTTTGAAACCGGAATAGTTGCAACAGTAAATTCTACGCAGCGATGATAAAACCTTTATAACTCAAAAATTAGTAATTAGATATCTTTGAAATTATATAATAATATAGAAGACATGCACATGGAATACTCCAAAAATTGGAATTTTCGAAGTATTTTAAATACATATTTCGAATTTTATAAAACAAAATAGAGAAGTTTTCAGATTCTGTGCAGCCTTGAGAAAATATTCATAATTAAATAATTACTTGATGGATCATTTTGAAATTTGTACAGTGTATAAAATACATACTATTAGAACAACATATCCACAAATCATAAGATTTAAAGACATATAAATATATATTAGGAATTTTCTAGATGGAAAAATAGAATATTTACAATCTGGATCATCAGAGATAGAAAATTTATATAAAATAAAATACGAACTTATATGGAGTTGAAATTTTTACCGTAGCTTGAGAACATATCATGGAATAACATAATAAAAATTCATTGAAAAATAATAAGAAGGGCAGCCAAACAACATAAAAGAAAAAGAAAGTCGAGAGGGCATTAAAAGAGAACAAAGGCTGTGAAAACATTAAACTGTTACCTAAGCATCTAAAACCAAATCCAATGATGTGGGAAGCAGTTAAAAAGAAAGTGCGGTAAAGAAGCCAAATTAGAACAAAAAAGGTCGTTCAACTTGAGACGTAAAACGAAGCGCTTGTCGGGAGACAACCCGATGTTTACCGTTTTACGATTTGTTTTTAGTGTTTTATGTTTTTAGGAATCAACATGGACGAGTGTTGCAAGAAATGCGGGTCAAAGAGATAAAAAAATCGAGCTGAGGAAGAAGAAATCAACATAGTCGTGTCATATATATAACACGGCCGTGTCACAAATAAGCTAGAATGTGTTTTGGCACTGTGGGCTCAACACGGCTGCACCATACTTTGAGCGCAGCCGCGTCAAAAGACTAGCCAAAATCCAAGTTTCGAGCCCAAAACAACACGGCTGCGTCACACATTGGACGCGACCACGTCAAAAGCCTTCAGCATATGCATTCGGCACTGGACATGCAACGCGGCCACGTCACATAAGCAACACGGCCGCGTCAGAATTATGTCCCATAAGGTAGATTTTTGTTCAAATTGAATGTGGCCGCATTAATCATCCAACACGGCCGCGTCTGCTCCTTAGCATTTTAAAACAGGAATTCAGGTTTTAATTGTCTCCTCCCCTCATCTCTTTTGCACACACGAAGAAAAATGCATACTCACACATACTTCGCAAATCATGCACAAACACACTCAAAATCACACATATTCAATCACAAATACAACCTCACACACTTATTCACTCATTGCACCAACAAATTCGAAATTTTCGACCCAAATCATCGGAATTAGGGCACACTCCGAGTTTCGACTTTTTCGATTAAACCTCTCCGATAAGTGAAGCTAACCCCAATTTTTATACTTCCAATCGATTTTTTATGCTTGATGTGTATTGAAGAATGTTTAATTTCGAATTGTGAGCACAATGTAGTGCATATTTGAGAATTATTGCTATTGTAGTATGAACTTGCTAAAAATTCGATTAGGTCTTGAGTTATGCATGAATGTTGTGTTGATTATAGTTGGAGTTGAAGTAAAAATTGTTGTTGGAATGAAATAAAAACAACGAGATTGAATTTCATATGTTTAAGTCATTGGGGACTTTTGTCGAGCATGTTGTGTGCATGATTCGGAATGAGCTTTTTGCATAGTTGATACCTCTTGTTGTGCTTTCTTATGTGATACAATGATGAAGTGAGTTTAAGATGCATGTCTTAAGTTGGTAGGATTCAATATTTCATTATCTAATGACTTCAAATTGATGAATTTAGGAGTTGAGCATGTAATAGGGGGTACACAATGTGCAATTTTGTTCGAGAGTTGTTAGCTTATAATTATCTTGTTGATTAACTAGGAATTTTTCATTTCTAGACATTATTTGTAATGAATTGAGGATTGTGTGATTGTTGATTTATGTTGTTGGGTTGTGTGTATAGGTACACTAAAATGGCACCACAAAAAGGTAGCTCTAATCGAAGCAAGGGAAATCAAGTAATGGTAGAGGAAACGTCCGTTGTTAATCCAAATAACAGTCAAGGTCTTTTCGAGTTTTCATTGGCACGAGATGAAAACAAGATTTGTTTTGATGAGCTTCGTCATCGCACGATTATATCGACTAGATTCAGCAGTGACGCCCTGACTTGGGCAATGGGCATCCATGATAATGTCCGTGCTTTGCTTACCCGAGCTAGGTTACTTCGGTTTATGAGTGTTCAGCAGAAGTACAGGAGGATCACCGTTCTTCAGCACCTTCAGCATTACAGTGCCAAGTTCCCTTGAGTCACGCTGACCGGACGGTATCACCTTCCAGCTGATGGGGAAAGCTCGGTCCTTGACATATAGCCAGTTAGACCAGATTTATAGCTTTCCGAAAGCCGCTAGGGAGGAGCCACAGGAGCTATTCGACCCCCAAACATTTTGGGGTTTGCTGACAGCTGCTCCCCCACTTGTGGCAGAATAATAGTATGTATCCAAGTCTACAAAAACCTCGTGGATTCGCAATCCTGTTATCAGATACATACAGAAGATGCTCGCCTACACCTTGTTTGCACGGCGTGAAGTAGGTGCCATGAGACAAAATGAACTCCACATGCTTTGGAACATCCAACACGAGCACAAAGTTGACTATGCAAAGATACTGATGGAGCACTTCGCAAGTGTCATCCGGGAGCAGAAGGATAGCATCATGATTGGAGGTTTGATTACTCCTATAGCAGCAGCTTTTGATGACATTGACTTAGCTGATATGGTGCCGATAAAGGGCGAGGTCCAATTTACATGGGACTTGCTAGAAGCTATGCAAGTCGTGGTCCTAGGTGAAAATGGGACGGTTCCTTATGTATATCAAAATGTTGGGCCTTACCTTCGTCTTTCGTTTGAGCTAGGGACATCTGTGACAACTGTCAATGATACAACAAATCTTTCATTATCCACTGAAGAGCATCTTCAGCTGTCCCAACCACCCGATTCTGAGGTTTTCCAGTCCGGGCCACCAGCCGAAGGCAGCAGCCAAGCCCCGACATAATCTTGGAAGAAACGAGCAGCATTAGCAGTTGCCTCTGAGTCCGAATTGAATGAGGACATGATCGGCATCATTACTTCTCTCCGAGATGATGTTCACATTTGTAAAGAATTGGTGCAATTAGCTCGCACCTCAATGGAAAGGCAGCGAACGAAAGTCCGGGGAACACTTCAAATGATCCACACTGAATTGAGTGATCAAAGAGGAATATGGAACACACTCCTTCAAAGGAGTAATGAAGAGCAAGAGCGGAGACAGCAGCAGAGAACCCAGTGGGAGGTCATGGCACAATTTTGGAGCCAGTATAGGTTCCAACCACCACCGCCTCCATAGTGATTTGTATGTTAGCATCAAGGCGTACCACTCTCTTCCTGGGAGGGGATATACCGTGGGACGTCTTGGCAGCTATATTTATAGCTTTGTTGTTGTTTTTACTTTTAGTTCGTCATTTTGCTTTTAGTTGATCGTGTAACTAAGAATGTGTCAAGAAATTATTCCTAGTTAGCCCACTTGAGCTTTAAAGCCTTATTCTTTCATAGCCTAACAATATCAGTTGAAACGTTTCAATTTAACTCTTTTGGCCTTAACTGGATTAACCAAGTTAGAGGGAGGAGAATTGGAAGGAACATTGGGTGAACAATTTGTGGGAAGGAATGGGAAAAGTAGAGATAATTTCAACGATGAAGGAAATGAAAGAAAAGTGATAGGTGAAAAACGAAGAATAGCCTCTCCTAGCAAAAAAAAAAAAAACGATCGAGAAAAAGAAAAGAAAAAATCAGTTGTCAATAAATTGCTAGGTATAGTGAGGAGAGGCTAAGGAATCATAAAAGTGCTAAGCATTGTTTGAATTGATTAAAACAGTCGGGTAGTCAAAAAATGTGGTACCTGTGTATTGATTGTGAATTGAAAAGCACTTTGTTGTAAAGGTTTATAAAAAGGTGAAGAAGTCATCTCTTATGGGGTGAGTTGCTGAGTGAGGTTAAGTGATGTTATTGAGGGGTAGTCAGGTTAGATAAGACTTGATTAGTCCAAACATAATCACTTTTAGCCAAATACATCCCACCTTTCCTTAAGCCAACATTATAATCAAGAAAAGACTTTTTTTATCCTTTTTCACATACATTAAGTACGAATTCTAGTTTAGACGATTGACAAGCATATGGTAGACTTTGCATGTAATTCAATATGAGTGAAATTAGCCTAAACACATACATGACCGGTGAGAATTGAATAACTCGAAAGTTCAAAGTCTCGAGATTAGTTGATTTTCATGATATCGCATATGCTCAAGTACATTGTGTTTGCCTAAATTATGTACAAAGAAGATCGGTCTGAAACTGAATCATCATCCAATTGCCCTAAACCACTGCATAAATCACTTGTATGTCTTATCTTTTGTTATGTTGTTCGGGACGAACAACAGTTTAAGTTTGGGAGATTTTGATACACGTTAATTATGCATGTAATTATGTCGATTTAGGATAGTATTTTATAGGACTTATGTGCATATTTGGTCAAGAATTGGATATATTGATATAAATTGGACCATTTAACGTGTTTGACTCGTTTTAAGGTATTTTTGAGCAATTACAGGACTAAAAGTCGTGATTTACAACTAACGGACGAAAGAACAAGTCAAAGGAAAGTCTAAACTGGACAAAACTGGCGTAAATGGGTCCGAACTGGCCCAAAAACCGGTCTAGACCGGCTCAAACCGGTCTAAACCAGTCCAGAAGGAAAATCAGAGGAGAACCGACATGGCCGCGTCAAAAGCTCAACACGGCCGCGTTCAACATGCAACAAGGCCACGTCAAATTGTTGCATAGTTTAAAGTGACGCGGCCGCGTCAAAAGGTCGTTTTTTAAGCAACTTCCTGTCCTAAGTAGGAACTGATTCCTAACTCCCCCAAGACTTTTCCGAAGCCTATAAAAAGACAAGTAGAGCTCGTTTTCCAGGGGATCCATCATACATTAACATATACACTTTGAAGAGAGCAACTGTAAGGACGAAGATACAAAGATTGACGAGACTACTTGTTCGGGTTTTACTATTTATTTTCTAGTTTTTAGTTCTTTACAATGTTTTCTATGAATTCTTGTATTGGATTAATACTAGGTATGAGTAGCTAAGCTAGTCGTGTCCAGGGTTAAAGAGTAGGGTTTTACAACAATGTTTGATTTATGCTTTTAATTTTATAGACTCCAGTTTTATGTGTTTATCTATATGTTTGTTTTCTCCTGAACTTAGATTGGCCACCTAGGTTTAGTTATCACGTTTAACAATTCCACTTCGCGAGGAGGAAATTGTTAACAGACGCACGACATATAGCACAGTTGTCTGTGATTGTGTAAGCAAGGGTTAAGGGTTTGTTAGGAGTTGTTAGGATTAATCGACTCGAGAGGGTGGTTGTTCTAATCGATCTACGGCTTAGTCGGTTCGAGAGAAGGGCTAAGCTATTTAAGTGCCGCTTAATAAACGCTAAAATTTGGTTTAAAAGTCTGTAGATTTAGCTTGAATCAACATTGAAGTAATTCCTGAAATCAAAACTCTAGGATACATTCTCGTTAATTAGAATTTAATGTTTGACAAGTTAAGTTACTTAGTATAAATAATTTAGCTTATTAAAATCAATCTCACAAGTCGAGTATCTAGTTAGGGTAATCTTATAAATTGGGGTATCAAACTGCGTCAACCTATTCTCTGAGGATCGACCTTGACTTATACTATACGCATCTATACCCGTACACTTGTGGTGTTTTAGGATTAGAAATTAGGCCTGTCACATATATCTTGAATTCTTTTGATTTCCCTCTTTGCCTCATCTTCATCATAAAGACGGGGGAAATAGTTCTGCAACAGTTTCTGCTTATATCGAGGATCCAAAACAATAGCCACCCCCATAACACCATGAATTTGGGACCAATACTTGTCAAATTTATCTATCATTTTTTCAGCCATTGCCACAATTTCATATTTCCCACAACCAGCTAGTTCCTCAAAGCCATTCTAATTTCACAACATTTTGGAAAATAAAGAGTGGCAGTGGGATGTTTAGTTCCCGAAACAATCTCAGTCACATTATAAAAAGCTTCAACTTCTCACAAATTTCCTTAGCCCTTACCCAATCCTCTTCTAGTGGGACACACTTATAAAGAGGCTCTCGTTGCTTCAATCAATTGAAGACAACCTTATACCTAATAGCAGTACTAAGCATCAAATACGTGGAGTTCCACCTAGTCTTACAATCTAATACCAACTTCTTCATGAATTCGAATTTCACTTGTTCTATCTCTACAAACCTCTCACATCTTTTAGGTGTGGCTACCCAATAGAAACACTTTCACAAATTCAGTCAATACCCTCACCTATAACCTCTAAACCATCTTTGACAATCAAATTCAGGGTGTGAGCACAACACCGCATATGCAATAAAGAACCTTCCAACCAAAGTGAACTTACATCCAGTTTGTTCAATATAATTATGATCACGGCATCATTAGTTGAACAATTATCTACTGTTAATGTTGACAACTTTCGGTCAATATTCCAATCCATCAGACAATCAACAAGAATATCACCAATCACATCAGATGTATGTGGACATGGTACGTAGATAAACCTATGTTAAATAGGAAAAATAATGCAATTAGCCAATCACTACAAAACTAAAACTGAACTCTACTACATTAAGTATGAAAAAATAGTATATACTTGATGATTCGACTTTAGAGCTTCCATGATTCATCAATGAAGGGTGCCGTAATCGCCATGAATCCTTTCTTTTGATTGATAGACGTCCACATGTCTGTGGTGATGGCGACTCTACTCTTATTAGAGTCAAGGAACTTCATTGTCTTTGTCTTTTCGTATTCATAAATCTTCAATATGTCACCTTTCAAAGTATTTCTGGAAATTACTTTGAAACATGGCTGAAGAGAACTACAAAACCTCTTAAATCCATAGTGATTTACCATATTCAATGGGTATTCATGCTAAATAATCATGGTAGCCATTTCTTTTCTTGCAACTGCACCATCAAAACTATAAGCCCCTAGTTGTTGTTTCCCATCAACATTTGTCTTGGGCCTTATATATGCCTGCTTTATCGATTTTGCTTTCCTAAGGCGGACATATCTTAAAATGATCATGTAAGTGCTTTGTCCCATACCTTGTTTTCCCTCCAAGCTTTTTCTGACAATAAATGCATTCTGCCTTCCACTTTCCATGAATCTTCTTTCTCTTGTAATGTTGCCATGCTTTTGATTTTAAGCCCTTTGAGCTTTCGTCCAATGTCGCAGGTTCACTTTCATCCATGTGATTGTCTTCGTTTCCATCAATTTGTGCTAGAGTCAAATCATCTTCAAGGATGGTTAGTGAAGAACTATCATCGATTGGCTGTGGAGATGCCATCTTTCTCACCTATTTCAAGCAAGAAAAATAAGTTAAGATCATATAGTCATTGGCAAAAAAATTAAAGTCAAATTCATAATGCAAAACTAATTCAAATTCCAATTGAATTCATAATTCAAGTTCTAACTGAAATCTTAATTCAAATTCCAACTGAAGTCATAATGCAAAACTAATTCAAAACTGATCTCCAGCAAACAAACTAGAGATGCATGAGCCAACTAAAATTCATGGATTTAATATTTAAATTCCAACTGAAGTCCTAATGCTAACAATTGTTGGTCAAATCAATAGAAAAAGTAAAGATACCAAGGAACAAAGCACCAAACTGCAAGAGTTAACTGAAATAGCCAAATAAGAATCCAAGAAAATAACAAGAATAATAAAACACAACAAACTAAACATATAAAATTAGATGTACCTTAAAACTAGTATATTGTTATTTTGATGTCTACTAATCCTTGCAAACGGAAAACATCCATATATACAGTTATATGGCTACATCAAAGTTGCCCATTCATTTCATTAAATAAATAGTAGGATAATGTACCTGGACTCGAAGGAGTATAAACAAGTCACAAGTGCGCAGGGCTGGCGGTACTGCGGTACCGAACGATGATCGGTGGTCATCGGTGGCTGCCGGCATTGCTGGAAGGGAAGGGAGTTGAGAGGCGAGGAGATAGAGAGATGCGGAGAAGAGAGATTAATTTGGCTGATGTTTCTATTTGCGAATTTTGAATAGGGTTTGGGAATTGGGTGGGTTTTTTCATTATGTTTTACTATTTTTATTCTATATTTATTATATTATAAATATAAAAGTAAATATAATAGTACTAATTTTATTTTAATACTTATATATATCGGGTCCCTACGGGGCGGAGAATATGATCCTCGGCCCCGTCCCGCAAAAGGTATCGGGGAGAAAATTGTCCCTGCCCCCGTCCCCACGGGGGATAACTACCAAGGAACCCCCATTTTTTCGGGGCGGATCCCCGCGGGAACGGGGATTCCCCGCCCCACTGCCATCCCTAACAAAAACAGTCTAAGGAGTGGTGATGGATCACAAACAGCCCCACATACTCCCCTAAATGTCACACTACAATATAAACTAACACACAAACATAAGAGAGTGGTAATGGGTCACAAACAGTCATACACACTCCCCCTTAATTTAGCTAGGCGTGGGACAATATACCGAAATACCGTACTTATTGTACCGAAAAATTACCAAATTTTTTGGTATACTGAATTTTCGATACAATATCGATATGATTTTTTTTTTTTTAATTTTTCGGTATTTTGGTATAGAATGTATTGGACTATATCTATAGGGTTGATTTATTTGATTGGGGCTAAGATATTTTGTTTGTTACCGCAACTAAATGTCTAGTATTAGCCCATTTGTCAATTCCAATTAGGCAAGGGCCGTTTTATTGTTAGGAAATTCGTAGACCCATTTTCTCCTCCAACTCTCTCTCTAGTTTCAGATTTAGGGTTCTTCTCTTTCTCCCCTCCTTCTGCGCCTCTCCCTCTCCACTCATAATCGCCAGTCTGCAACCTTTAATCCGCTACTGTCCCTTCCCACCCTTTCTCCTCATTGTCAGCAATGATGTGTTACTAGTGGTCCCTAACGTTCTCAGCTCCAAATCTCGCCTCCATCAAAGATGTCCGCAGTTCCAGATCTCGCAGTTCCAGATCTCACCTCCTTCAGATACTGGAGATAGATTAGGTCTGAAAATTTTCGACGATTCTCAGACCTTTGAAGGTGTCGGTGTATGCTCCAAAATCTGAATATTTGTTTATACCTTTTTTGTTGGGTTGTTTGAAGAAAAAATTAATTTAATATTTTCTCTTTCATGTGCAAAGATCCGATTCCATTATAAATTTGTTGTCATATTTTCAGGCTGGGAGATAGATTTTTCAGTATTTGCTGATGTATATATATTTATATGTGTAATGTTGTTTGATTAGTTGAAGATATTTTTTGGTTTCAAAACGTGAAAATATGATTTTTTGTTAGAACATCACAAAAATTAGTTCTCCAGATTGGTTATGTTTGGTATGTTTCAGTAATAACAATACCATAACTTAGTATCGGTATACCAAAAATATCGGTTCGGTATCAGCATTGGTATTGGTTTTTCATTTAACGAAAGTTTCGGTAAGGAATAAAATTTTCGATATACCGTACCGAAGCATTCCTAAATTCAGAAGTATTCATAATTCAACATCAACATAAATGTATCCATCCAAGCATCAAGATATAAGAAATTGTTTATAGATATCCTTTACTTAAAACCAGAAAATCATGCAGAGTCCACTCACAACAACCCTGCTTCCTCCTTTCTATCATCTCTCCTTTGTGCAGCTTGGCCCAACTTCATTAACACCACTTGAACTACCTACTGGAGTGCCTTTTCCAACACCTTCACCAATACCACCACCATTATGTCCCCTTTTTTGTCCAGGAAAGAGACATTTAAGATCATTTTGCACTTAAGTCCAGTCAGCAACATCAATTTCAGCGCTTCGGCGACGAAAGTTTGTTGTCTGAATCCATTTCATAATAAGAGAAATGGGA
This sequence comes from Ajuga chamaepitys, assembly GCA_958295605.1. Classification (NCBI taxonomy): domain Eukaryota; kingdom Viridiplantae; phylum Streptophyta; class Magnoliopsida; order Lamiales; family Lamiaceae; genus Ajuga; species Ajuga chamaepitys. Next base: position 29,813,056 of record OY282498.1, read on the forward strand.
AGAAAAATGGAATTGGGAGAGGGATTTTCTCTATATCTTCTCGAATTTCCACCACATCACAATGATGAGGTGGTTCTAGCAACTTACAACCAACTAATAAGCGTAGAATCCAGAGAAAAACGTAAGGATGAAGGAAACTTTAGACCCTGTTACTTCAACATAGACCAGATGAGACATGGGAAACGAAGGCCTCCAAAATCAGAGTTTCTTTTAGCATAAGAGAAAAAATGGTTTCAAAGATAAGATTTGGAAGATTGAACTTTATCTGGTTCCTGATTTAAACAGAAGTGTCATTTGATCATGGGTGATGCTATTATAATTTTAATATGGAAGCCAGTTACAGCATGTGATCTTATGAAGAATAGCATACTTGGAGGTGAGGGCTGAGGCTGGAGTCTTTTTGTTTCTTGGCCAAACATAGATATTTCCACTAGTGAGATAATTGATAACATAATCTGAGGGATCATGAATTACTTCATCTTCAACTGGTGGAAATTCTAAAAATCCATTGATCAATTTTGGGTTGAACTAAAACACCTTCACTTTAACAAAAACTTGACTATAGCTAGGTCTGGTTGGATCTTTCATAGACTTGTGAAGATTACAATAAAATTCCCTAACTATTTCTTTCACATACCCACAACAAAGATCAAGATTTTTCCCTAGTTGGATGGGTTTTAGAAAGGAGACCAAACCATATTTTTCAAACTGATTTGTAGCCAATTGCCACTTAGTAATTGTCATTCGATCGTTGTAGAAGCACCATCTATCATAATTAGACAACGTATAAAACAAGTTCAAATGAGCATGTATAGAACAAGTTTAAATGAGCATTGTTTACCTCAAGTCATGCAGTACCTCTAGCAGAACATTTTGGCACTTTGGTGGGAGAATCAGATTCAGTCCGGTCATTCTCACTGGAAGTCTAAGCTTCAAAGATAATAATATCTAGGTCACTTGAATTGTCAGGTTCTTCAGAAGGATCTTCTTCTACCTCATCAAAATCAAGATCCTCATCTAGTTCCTTGGAAAAATCAACCAAATATTCATTATCTTCATCAGTTTGTTGAGGAATAGATTCCTCATGACCCCGAGGATCGCTTCATCAAGGATTGAAGAAATTCGGCAAGAGTCTAAACATGAGCATACCCAGAGATATAGGTTTTTTCTGGAGATGAGGAGCGAGGAACTACAGGATGAACAAGAGGGAATTCAACCCTTTCAGCAACATGATGGGAGGATGGTGCAGAATAATCACTGTTCTTCCTTGACATTTTATCCAACTCTTTCTAAGCTTTAAGGGACCAACCAAAACATCAAAGTCAGGATCATCGGTGTCATCATTATCATCAGAAGCAAGCCCATCTTCACCAAGAGAAGGAGAATATCCCCTTTGACACTTTGAAACCCTGTTGATAGGACCAGATTGGGCTTGACAGTGTGCTTGATAGGGGAGAAATCTGGTACATCCTCCACACTAATGGGGTTTCCATGGTCCAGCATATTGCATGTTCAGAAAAGCATCTGGTGGAACGAATTCTTCGAGAGCCATTGAAGCATCAGTTACCCCTTTTGGAGAAGAAGGGTTTGGGCCCTCAGTGGTAGGTATTGAGGCACCTTGTGCAGCACCTGGCATATTGGCTTGAGCATACTGAGACTGAATGTCAAGGGTTTTGAGATGGATCCGCTATGGAAGATGTTGTAGCTTTGTATGCAGCAGAGGAAGATGTGTGAGATTGTGAGGCAAATGAGAAATGTGAGAGAAGAGAGTTCGTGGCGTCATTTAAGGTTGGATTCCGTCATTTACTTTATTAAAAAAATATATACAATAAGGAACAAAATACAAATGAGAGAAAATGAAAAAAAAGATGGATAAAGGATCGATCATGAAGTAGTTATTTCTACTAAATTAAAATGTTAGATAACACACCCAAGACGGTAGGGCATCAATGCCAAAAAAATAGGGAACGGTGGAAATGAGGTTATGGTGTTATAACACCTGCTGTAACTCCTTCTGAAACACCTGCATTAAAGTGGTGTAATGATGAACGTGAAAATTACCGTTTTTCTTCCATTTTCACGTCCATTTTTGTTGAGAAATTGCATGTAGCCATCATGTGTAAGTGCGATTTCGTGTTTTATTGCATTCCTGGGTCTTAATTCTCTTTTGATATGATTTAATGCAATTTTTGGTGTTTTTTAGTTGTACTTTGAAGGTTAGGAAAAATGGAAAAGAAAGAGGATTAATTCCACGTACCTCCCCACTCCGGCCCATAAAAAGGAGCTAAAATGGGCCCAAATAGGACCCTTCAAAAGCCCAACTTAAAGTTCATTGAGTCGCAAACAGAAGTCATGAAGGGGTCGGGTCGAGAAGACAAGAGGAAGAGGCCTAAAACGGCAATGGAAAAATATGGGATGAAAAAGGGCCACGAAGGGGGATTTCGGACCGAAAAATTCTAGTACGTTGCAGCCTCACCCCTGTCGGGCTGGTAGTTGACCCATTCGGGTTGTTTCATCCATTTCAGCATGTCTCCTCCATATTTCAATCATAACTTTTGCTTAACTTTTAGTTTTAGAAACAATTCTCTTTCTAATTTTCACCATTTTAACTAGGGTTCTCTCTCTTCAAGAGTGGAATTAGGGTTCTTCATTGAAATTGTAAGAACACTCCAAGGGAGTGGCACTCTTGAAGATTCATTGAAGATTCTCCGATTAATATTCATCAATAAGCTTTTCTTATCCCTACCTCTCTTTATTTTTATTTATTTCGATATCTTGCTTATTGATGCTATTGTTGGGGATTTTTACGATGGATTGTGAGTAGTACTTATTGTTTCCCCAAGTAAGGGAATAAACCGAGCTTTGGTGTTGATGTTCAATTTATTTGGCTGTTTATTTGATTTGGGTTTGGTAACCTAGGGTTAGAGTCTGGTTAATTTGTGTTGTTAATTAATTAAAAATGAGACTTCAATCCCAGGCTTGCATCACAGTCACTTGGCTTTCAGTGGCTTAGAATCATTTCGATTAATTGTGCAATAGGAGATGATAGTCAGCCCCCTAGGCTAGAGATTGTTACCCTTTTAAAGCTTGTGCTAGCTAGATCTTAATTGAGATTAGGGGTTAATTACTACGCCTTACTTTTGTTCGTGAGGAATTAATCTCAAAAAATTAGATTAACTAAAACTTAATCGATAGACCTATGGAGGAGAAGTCCTGCTGAGAGGTGGGGTAGAATTTAGGGGGCTTGGTTGGGATTGACAAAATTAATTATAGACGTGTGTATAGGAACTACGCCCTTACATCAGCCTTTAGCGTGGGAGAAGTCGGGCTATTTTTTTTTCCAGTCTTACTATACGTAATTGGAAAGCCTGAACCCGGTTGAATTAAGTGTGTTTATCCATGTAAGTAGTCCACACTGAATCTTGTTTACTTACCAATCCTAGGGGAATGCGACACCTCAACCGTATTCCGGAATTATTACCTTATTGGGACGCTGGTTTGGTGGTGATTCGACCAATTTAGCCTTATTTCACTTTAGCTTTCATTTATTGGATATTAGCCTTGTTTGTTTAGTTGCAACCGAGTTTCAGGAAACTCTTCCACCATTTGTATGTTTATCATTATTGCGATCTTAGGTGTAATCAAATCTCAAACTACAAAATTAGCTAAAATTTTAGAATCTTGATTTGAGTGATTCACACAGAAATTCTCTTTGTGGTTCGAATTTTTACTACCACTGTCTCAAATCGTACGCTTGCAGGCTAAGAAACAATTTCTCCAATATAACCATTTTTAGGGTTTTCGAGGTAAGTTCATGTGACAGCTGCATTACTACATGGTTTTGAATCCCTTACTGACCCTTTAATGATGTAATCAAATTCCCTTGTTGAATGGAATATGCATATATCAGTAGGTCACGTTTTCTTGCAATGAAAACATGAAAAAGCACACAAATCCTTCCAAAGTTGCATCTCATAGCATCTCTTCGAAATCCTTGCATCCAAAATTAGTTAAGCATATAGTACATAGCCCAGTTATTACCACATTTCTAGTTTACCGGAACTTCTGGATTTGTGGTGCTACTATCCAGAATACGAAACTCATTTTCTCTTTGGAAACATTATGCCAAACCGTGAGCATCAGTCGGACGTATTCATTTTGCGGATATAGGACTAACCTCGACTCGATTAGGGGTGATTCGGTACGATATACAGAAAAAATTAGTTTATACGAAATACCGTACATTTGGTAAATGAAAAATCATTACCGATATCATACAAAAAGATTTGGTATACCGAAACTACAATATGTTATCGGTATTACCGAAGCATATCTGACAAAACACAATCTGTAGAAGTTTATTTGATATTCTAAAATTGATAATTTCAGGTTTCGGAACCAAAGAAAAGAAATCCTAATCAAACACTAATAAACAAAATATATACATTCAAGCAAATATTGGACAAATTATCTCCCAATCTTGACATTGGATTTGGATCTTTGCACAAGAAAGATAAAATGTTAAATCAAATTGTTTATTTGAACAATCCAACCAAAAAAAAGTATAAACAATTTTTTAGATTTTTTAGTAAGGTAAGTGCGGTATTTCGATATTTCGGTATTTTTCCCAACCCCTAGACTTGATTTTTCCTTGTCTAGAGTTTCAGTATGATCGCACTGTCGAGGTGCTTTAAAATTAATAATTCCTAACTTTTCTCTTCTAATATGTAGATATGGTAAGACAGAATTGAACCCATGGAGAATAGACAGATTTAAAGTATTCTATATAGAAACCTAGGAATAATATCTATATCTAAATCTATATATATATATATATAATTATAGAATGAGGGATTTAATTGATTTTAATGAATTAAGTAACCTAAACACAAGAATTAAGTAAATAACACAAGAATTGATTTAAACCCAAATAATAAAGAAATCTCAGCCCTGAATCTAGTCTTCTCCTAGTCGAATTACCCTTATAATTAGTGCAATTATTATCCAATTTTAGTAATGAAACACCTATCCCAAGATTAGCAACAAGCTTTGCTAACCATGTTACCACTTACATTGAACTAACCAAAACAAGCTCTTTGGTTAGTCTATTTGATTGAGTGATCTTAGGAGAAACTCGCTAGACCTCATTAACCGAATGTGTAGAGTATTAAGGTAACGAGATAGAAACGGTGTTGGGCTCGCAAGCTCGGTACAAGGGACCGCAACTTACGTTATCCTAGTGATTAAATCACTACTTGCTACTAATGGCATACGTTCGTAACGATTACGTATTACAACAATTACGTAGCGATAAATATGTGATTAACTACCTAGGTGATCAATCTAAGCATTAATGCACATAATAATGTAAATAGCCCCGAATAACATAAAACGTTTCAATACTAAAACCTTCAAACAATTACAGTTATAACTATAATGTATTCGAACTAGGGTTCAACATAGATCAAGGACTGAAATAAACAACTAGCCGCTCATGGCGGCAATAAATTACATAATTGAACTAATAAACAAAAACATAAACTAGAAAGAAAAACACGAATAATTTCCGATCTTCGTTTGCTCATCTTCTCCGAAATCCTCCCAAAGCTCAGTTCAAGTCTTATTTTCGGACCTAGGGACTCTTATTTATAGTTGGGACCAAGTTTGGGTTGAATTGGTCTCAAAATGGGAATCCTTGTGGAAAAAGGCTTTTAATACTGCTTTTAAAATGCTACGGCCATGCATCTATGCCACGGCCACACTCGTCTCTGTGTAGATTGTGCACGGCCGCGAAGAGTTTCCAGTGTCGTTTAGCTGTTTCTAGCACACCTTTGCTGCGGCCGCGACCTACTGACTTTCTCGTAGTTGGCTTGATTATCCTCCATTTTGGACTTTCCGCGACTCGTTCCTTCTTCCACCCTTAGCCAAATGCACAATTTTGGCCTTAAATAACATGAATAATCTCAAAAGCAAGTCCACAACGTCAAATCATCCAATAATACGAAACTAAGTCAATCACAATAAATTATGCATGCAAATGCCATTAGAAAGACACTTAAATTGACCTAATATGCATGCATAAACACGTGTACCAAAATCCCCCAAACTTAACCATTTGTTCGTCCCGAACAAATCAAAACAAAACAAAGCAAATAACAAGACACGTGTTAAGGCGATTTAGGTGGCGATTCTAGTTTCAAATCACATTGTCACAAACATGAGCATATACAACATAGTAACATCAACTACTCTCGAGACTTGCAACTTTCAACAATTGATCCTCACCGGGCAAGTGTATCACTCATCTCTCAAGTGTATAAAGTAGGCTATCTTTTCACTCACATTGACTTATATGCAACGACCACCATATGCTTCCCAATCATCTAAATTAGACCTCGTACTCAACATATGTGGCAAAGAATAAAAAATGTCTTTATTTTCGATTGTACTGTAGGCTTTAGGTAAGGTGGGATAAATTTGGGTAAAAGTGACTGAAAATGGACTAACCAAGTTATTCCTAACTCAACTACCCCTCAAAACAATCACTCACTTCCTCACTCTCCAAATTTAGCAAACCTTCCTGCAAGAAGGTTTTTTCACCCCTCAAAAGTACTTATATCCTAAGTACTTTTTATGCTTCACTCGGGTACCATATTTTTTGGACTACCCGATTTTTTTGAAACAATTCAATCAAATAAGCACTTCTATTTCTAGTCTCTCCTTAACAAGAACACATATGTACATCTACTATTTCTTTCCTTTTCTGTTTTTTTTTTCTCGATTTTTTTCTTTCTTTTTTCAAAACAAAACAATAAACTCACAAAAATTCTAGGAGAGGCTACTTGTTTTTTCAATCTTCTTTGCCTATCAATGTTCCTTTCACCTTTCACATATCCCATCAACTAACCCACTTCTTTCCCAAAATATTACCCGAACTACCTTCCAATCCTCCTCCCTCTTATTTAATTAGTCCAAATAAGACCAAAGGTCAAACCGAAAGGTATTCGGCTTGTAATGTCAGGCTATCAAACGAAAAGCTAAAAGCTCAAGTGGGCTAACTACGGGTAATTTTTAACTTTTGGTCAAAAAGGATAACACTTTTAAAGCTCAATAACAGAGAAAATATCAAGAAATGCCTAAGATCATTTTCCAAACCACAACATGTACTGACACATTCTTAACAAAGATTCAAGGAAAGTTCTAGAGTCAATTACACATAACTAACGAAATCCGCACCGAAAGAATATACAAATTACTCCAAAGTTAGGAGTACACAAATAGGCTCAAATATCTCACAGGGCAATTTATGACCAAAGTTTTTAATCCAAGCTCCATTTCGTCTCAATCACTTGTCATGCTCTATCATGTGACATTTTTTTTTCTCAAAAGTTTAACAGAAATCATCATTAAATCATCACCAACTTATCATTTCCTTACTTTTCTTTTCCATATCAAAACTTTCGTTTTTTGTTTTACGACTCAATCCTAAACTCAACAACATAAAAGACATAAAAGTACTAGACCCTCAAACAAAATGCAAAAAACATAAAACAAGAACTAAATTCAATTAACATGACTGCAAACACAATTTATGGCTCACAGGCCAGACGATCAACCAAGTAATTAGCTCACAGACAGGCCAGACGATCAACCAAGTAATTAGCTCACAGGCCATACACTAATGGCTCATAAGCCAACACTCAACGGCTCAAAGGCCAACAAAAACAATTAAACAAGAACAAGCAGCTAGCACAAAGCAAAAAATTACAAGAAGATAAAGCTCAAAAGCGGCCAAGTCGTCCCACTTACACCCCCTCCCTCGAACTTTGGTTGAAAACCAAATTTTGTGGAAAAAAGAGTGGTACAACTTGGTGCTTACTTACAGCGCTACTACTGAGGTGGTGATGGAGGGGGATGACCCCTATGGCCCCAATAAGACTGCATTTGCTTCCACTGCTCCTTTTGTCGCTGCTGCCATTCTAACTGATGTCTCTACCATGCAAGTTGTTGTTGCTGCCAAGATTCAAATTGGGTCTAGTGGGTATCCTCAAGCTCCCACCCTCGACTCTTTGATGCCAAGCATCCTCTCACTCATGATGGGCAGTGAGGGCTGCCAGAATCTGCTGCTAGCTAGACTGGACCTCTCCTTGATATAGATCAATGTTGTTCTGCATAGAGGTAACAAGTCCTTCCATGTGCTCCTGAAACTCCCACTATGATGGACAGCAACAACGGGCCTCTTCTTCTTGGGCATATAACGTTGGTTGTTTCCTTCAGCCCGGCCCTCATCTGCCGGCTCATCCTCTTCTTCTGGCTGCGGTGCAGCCTGAGCTCGCCCGATCTGGTATCTCTATAGTTCATGAACATTGGGCTCTCAGAATGCTGCCAAGTGGGCAGTTGAGGCTAAGGCTAATTTCCGGCTGTGGTACAGCCTTGTGACCTGGGTGAGTTGGGGGTTGGGCAGCCAAAGAAATGGTCCTACATTCTATATTCACATATGGAACCTTCGTGTTAGTCGATGTCCGAGGCATCCCTTCTATGTAGTCCAAAGTGACTACATGCATCTTCTCGAGATCATCCCAGTTTAGCAAAAACTGAGCAGTCACTGGCTCCATGTCAACAAGAGGAACCCCAAAATGAGCTGCGATCGGGGTGATGAGCCCACCCAAATATATGATGTCCTTTTGTTGGAGAACAACATTTTCGAAATGCTCAAGCATCATCTCAGCTACATTCACTTTGTGGCCATGCAGAATATGCCACAGTAGCTGCAACTCATTATACCGGGCTGCTCCGGTTTCCTTTCTCGCATTAATGGTCAGGCTGAGGAGCTTCTGAAGGTATCTAACCACCGGATTTCAAATCCAAAAGTTCTTGGAGTTCTTAGCCGGATAAACTTGTGGGTCCACAAGCCCGGGGGCAACAGTGATTTGCCCCCAGAAAGAGTTGACGTTGACCACCTCAAAGAAATGGTGGATGTCTCCATAGGGCATATCATATATCTTGGCCAATTCCTCCATCGTCAATGTGCACGCCTCTCCCAGAAGCTGGAAACTGATACTCTCTGGTTTGTTGCAAGATTTTTGGGGTCTACTGTGATCTCGAGGGTGCTCAGAAACTCCAGAGTTAACCGCTTATATGTCAATTGGGGTTTCATCAACCCCCTAAGGCGGGCTTCATCCAGTAGAGCATACACATTGTCGTATGTCCCCATATCCTGAAGCAGTTGGTCTCGCCTGTATCTAGTGGGCATGATCGCACGGAAATGAAGCTTTTGGAATCGCTCCCGGTGAGTATCCTTCTCTAGAACAAAATCGAAGTGCCAACTATCCGTAGGGTCGAATGTCGGGGCCTGAGTAGCAGCTTGAATAGGATCCTCCTCAATCATGGGCTGCTTGCCCTTACCCTTTCCTTTGCTCGCTCGTGGAGGCATTGTCTATGACCTACACAAAATTTCACACACTTTGCAAAGTTTAGAACTAAGAACACCCAATATGATCGTATAATACCTATAACAAGCAAATTTCACCCAATCAAACATGCACAATTGAAGCAATTTATAGGAGAATCATTAACAAGCACATCCATATTGCTATGAAACGATGCACTATTACTAATATTACCTAGGGTGCTAAAAAATTGGATTAAGAATTGAAAATAGGCTAGTCTAGGCTATTTAAGTTAACGCATATAAGGTGTTCGATGTATTGCCTCAATGAAACAAAAATCCTAAACTAATTCATGCTCAAATCAACTAACCCATATCAAATACAAATCCAATTCATGACTATCCTCATCAATTTCGCAAATCGAACACATCAATTGTAGCACTTTTAGCAAAAGTTAACACTTCAAGCGTTAATACAACTATAAATCGCAATCAAGCATTTGAAAATAAAATTATCCCCATAACCCAAATAATTAACCGAAATTAACAATAATAGACTAAAGAGGAGGGTTAGCTTCACTTACTGGAAGAGTTTAGACGGGAAAATTTTAAATTGAATGTTTCGCGCCTCATCCGGAATTGTCCGAAATTGGTTGGAAATCCGAATTTAATCGGAGTACGTAGTGTGTCGACGTGTGTGTGATATGTATTGCTTCGTTTTAGGTGTTTGAGGGACGAAAATCAGAGATTTTTGAATTTTGTGGGTGTGCTCGCGAGTGAGGAAAATGAGAGGTGATAATGATACATGTTATGCGGCTAGGGTTTTAAACTGATTCCGTAATGGCCGCGGCCGCGCAAGTGTACCGCAGCCGCGCTCGACTAAAGTGGAGAATAACATATTTTGGGCCACTTTTGTCGTGGCTGTGCATTCAGGTCGCTACCACGGTCCACTTTCAGTTGGTGTTCCAGTTTTTCGACTTCTCGACCCCCGTTTCGTGCTATATCTTTCTAACTTTTTAGCTTATTGATCCCAACGGCGCCAACTGCACTGTCGAGGTGCAGTAAAATTAATAATTCCTCACTTTCCTCTTCTAATTTGTAGAAATGGTAAGACAGGATCGAACCCACAGAGAGCAGACAGATTTAAAGTATTATATATAATAACCTATTAATAATATCTATATATATATATATAATATTATAGAATGAGGGATTTAATTGATTTTAATAAATTAAATAACCTAAACACAAGAATTAAGTAAATAACACAAGAATTGATTTAAACCCAAATAATAAAGAAATTACAGCCCTGAATCTAGTCTCCCCTAGTCGAATTACCTTTATAATTAGTGCAATTGTTATCCAATTTTAGTTACGAAACTCCTATCCCAAGATTAGCAACAAGCTCTGCTAACCTTGTTACAACTTACATTTAACTAACCAAAACAAGCTCTTTGGTTAGTCTATTCGATTTAGTGATCTTAGGAGAAGCTCGCTAGACCTCATTAACCGAACACATAGAGTACTAAGGTAACGGGATAGACACGGTGTTGGACTCGCAAGCTCAGCACAAGGGACCATGACTTACGTTATCCTTGTGATTAAATCACTACTTGCTACCAATGGCATTCATTCGTAATGATTATTTATTACGACAATTAGCTAGCGATAAATATATGATTAACTACCTAGGTGATCAATCTAAGCAACTATGCACATAAGAATGTAAATACACACGAATAACATAAAACATTTCAATACTAAAACCTTCATACAATTACTGTAATAACTACAAGGTATTCGAACTAGGGTTCAACATATGTCAAGGACTAAATAAACGACTAGCCGCTCATGGCGGCGACAAAATATATAATTGAATTAATAAAACAAAGCATAAACTAGAAAGAAAAACTCGAATAGTTACCGATCTTCGTTTGCTTCTCTTCTCTGAAGTCCTCCCAAAGCTCGGTTCAAGTCCCTATTTTCGGACCTAAGGACTCTTATTTATAGTTGGGACCAAGTTGGGGTTGAATTGGGCTCAAAATCGGAATCCTTGTGAAAAAGGCTTTTAATCCTTGTTTTAAAGTGTCGCGGCTGCGCTCTTCTCCACGTTGGTTGGTTGCGGCTGTGGAGAGTTTCCAATGCCGTTTAGCTGTTTCTAGCATACTTTTGTCATGGCCGCGCAAGTAGGTCGCGGCCGTGACGTACTTTCTCGCATTTGGCTCGATTTTCCTCCATTTTGGACTTCTAGGACTCATCCCTTCGTCCATCCTTAGCCAAATGCACAATTTTGGCCTTAAATAACCTGAATAATCTCAAAAGCAAGTCCACAACGTCAAATAGTCTAATAATACGAAACTAAGTCAATCATAATCAATTATGCATGCAAATGCCCTTAAAAAGACACTTCAATCGACCAAATAAGTATGCATAAATGCGTGTACCACAGTAATGCAGAAAGTGTTGAAACACCTTGTCTAGATTCTAGTGTTGTAGTCGAGGTGTTTCCAAAATTGTTGCAACACCTCTAGTGATTTCAAAATCCAGCTTGTGTTCTTCCATCTATTCGTACAAGATTTCCAATATCTTTGGTGCAGTTTCATCGTTGATTGTCATAAGTATATTTGGAGCGTTTGGAGGTGTAATAGGTTGGTCTATAATTAGTTGTTTTAATTTTGAAACTTTGTAAGTAATTGTTAGGTCTACTAATTAATCCAACAGTAGCTACCCCAACCAGTAGCTTACAAAGTTCCAAGATTAAAAGCAACTAATCTAGGAACAAACTATTACACTTCACAAAGCTCCAAAGATACTTCTAGAACTTAGCGTTGAAACGGCACCAAAGAGACATGAAATCTTTTTACTAACGGATCGAAGCACCACAAATTGATTATGGAATCGCTGGAGGTTTTGTAACAATTTTGGAAACACTTGGAGTGCACTACTTGTTTATGGACTGAGTATTTCAACACTTTCTGTACCGAGGGGACCAACCAGATGATAGACATTACAATACTTTCGGCAACACTTATGGAAACAGAAGAATGATGTGAATGGTAAAGCGGGGTCCAGTTTATACCTCTCCCAACAGAATGAATAAGTGTCAGCTAGTGCTAACATTTTAATTTAAGATTTTAAAAGATAAAACGACTTTTGTCTTAAGGGTAGCTGCACCATAAATGGGGATCTTGTGGAGGTCTAGATTTGTGGCACGAATGGGGCTATGTTGTTGTATGCCAAACCTGAATTTGGATGCAAGACTTCATAGTAGATGCTATGCGAATCAATTTGGAAAGGGGTTGTGTGATTTTTCATGTGTTCTTTGGAATAAAACTTGACCTACTTATAGATGAATCATACATTCAAATTTGGGACGTTATTTTAACCCTTAAAGGGCCATTAAGGCATTCAAAATCACGTAGTGTCACAACCGTTACACCTCTTAACTGCAAGTGTATCATAAGGTGTTACGATAAGTGAGACAACACCATAACATGTGAGTCACAACACCATACATCTGTGTTACAACACCTATTACAACACCTTCAAAGCAGTAATAACATCACCACAATTCTTCTATAGTGAGGGACTTACCTACATAATGTGTATTTACAATGTATGAGTCACCACAACATTTGGTCACAACGAATCTAGACAACAATGCAATGGTTTCTGAAGTATTTCCACCATTACGACTTCTTCCATCCACCGAAAACGAATACCTTAGCAAGTAGCAAACTTAAAATAATTTCTCACTGACCGAATGTTGGTTTTGAGAAAATCTACACACCTTATCGCAACTTCCAAAATGATCATCGTTGGGGCTTATAGACTTAGTCATAACAAATTTCCAGCTACTATCAATTCTACTAAAAATTTCACGCTTTTGCGGACATCTTTGTCGGCTTGTAATAATCGCAGTACATTAAATTAGAAAATAAAATTACTTTTGTTTCGTCAGAACATCAATAATTACGTAATTAGACCACTAATATATTGGGTCCATAGATTATTTATCTACTTAAACATTGAGTGACGCAACTGTTGCACATTTTTTGGCCCTAACTATGATTTTTTGGGTACGACCCACATTTTTTATAACTATGGGTTCCCATGTTGTTGGACCTATTCCCACTTTTCCCCGACACCTTTCGTAAAAATATAATTGCTTGGCCCAAAAGATGCATTTCAAGTAATGGATGTAAGTAAATGTTGGTTATGTGTGTCCATATAGATATTGGTTTCGTATCACAACGTATAGGCTTATATCATCCTGGGTCACTTTCCGAATAAGGTTAAAATTTAATATAGAAGGATTCAATCGACTTATGGTTTGTAGACATTTTGATGTTGAAATTCTTTTTCTGCCTTTCCCTGAAAAAATGTAGGTTCGCGGAATGACTTATAAATTTGTATGTGTTAGTATGTAACAAGAGAAACTCATCCCAACTAATAACCAACATGGCCTCACACTCTTATCTCTAATACCCCATTTTTTGAAGTTAAATCCATTGAAGAACATTATATAAAGTAATTTTATTTTCAGTTTATGTTTACCCACTCAAGGATACGAATAACGCCAGAGCCAATCTTGTTCCCATGCCACTGAACATAGTCTCATTTCAAATACTTGTAACTAATACTAGAAAATGCCATATAATTGGGGGAGGGAGGGGGGGGGGGAATAGAAGGGGCTTCTATCATTTACAAGAAAAAGGTAGTAAGAAGAGCAAAAGTGTTGCTTAATTAAAGCACCAGGAGGAAATTAAAGAAAAAAAAACCTACCCTAACACTTCGTGGCTGATTACATATCACTACAACTGTAATCAGGTATCACCACTATAAGTACTTTCTTGGCCTTCTTAGCATGCATGACCTCTAGGAAGACTTTGTAAACCCCAACGACGGGTTCATCTTGGTGTATGATTGCCTAAAAATCGTCCTCGTTCTTAGCGAACAACTACCTCTTCATAAACTCCAGCAGCTCGTTCTTCGTCTCCTGGTGAGTCCTCCTTGTTCGGAGGTAGAGGGTCTCCAAACTCTTCGGGGAGGGAGGGGAAACCGACTCTTTTGGAACATTGTTCGTTGTTGGTGTGCTAGCCATTTGGTTTTGTTATTATGGAAGTTTAGCTGGGAGAGTGTAAATTGAGTGTGATCTGTGGGGCCTTTTATAGATGCCAAGTCCAGTTGTTTAGTGCTATGTAGTGAGAGAGAGGGAGAGAGAGATATATATATATATATATATATATATATATATATATAGAGAGAGAGAGAGAGAGATAGAGAGAGAGAGAGAGAGAGAGAGAGAGAGAGAGGCTGTGTCTATGAGGGTAATCTATAGTAGCTAGGTCTTGATCAGAAAATAGAGATAAATTAATTTTAACTTGGATTTGGCGGCTCGATACTGAAACTCCACTGCACCACTCATCATTTTGATCTTGTAGCTTGTCACAGGGATATGGTAACTGGTTTTGGGCGGGAGTTTTCACAAGGTTGCACGCTACTTTTTATTTGGGCATAACAAGTGGTTTTGAGTTGTGTTTAATCATTCACTACGGCTGTGGAGGGAATTATGTTAGGCTTGTGCGCCATAATTTGTTTCCAGGAATCATCAACACTAATTGAGTGCAGAATACCCTTTAAAACCTTATGATATAGACAAACTTTTGATTGGGATTAGTGGAATTCCAAATAATTATTTATCTACTAAAAACCTAGTTTGTACTAAATTAACCTAGATACAAATCAACTTCTAACTATCCTGACCAAGAGTTGAATGTTAATTCAAAAAAAATTGTTAAATGTAATATGTATATATGAAACCTTAATTTTCATGAAATATTTCATACCTTTTATAAGTTGGGGTGAAGAGCCCTTTCGACAAAATAAGAAGAATAGATAAATTATTACAAATTTAATAATTTATGGCTTCTACATGCATATCAAAAGAAAGATAATATATTTGAGAGAGTGAGAGAGAGATAGTTTGAGAGAACTTGACTGAGAGGTACAGTGAGAGTCTGAGAGAGCGTGTGACATTAAGCGGGATATATATAGGGGAGAGAGAGAGAGAGAATTTGATTGAGAGAGAGTGCGTGTGTATGAGAGAGAAACAAAGAGACATTTGAGAGAGAAATAGATATATTTGATATATAAATATGTATATTTGTGAGAGAGAGAGAGAGCAGAGAGAGATTTGATTAGGGAGAGATAAAGAGAAATAAAGATACATATATATATATATATATATATATATAGAGAGAGAGAGAGAGAGAGAGAGAGAGAGAGAGAGAAAGAGAGAGGGAGAGAGAGAGAGAGAGAGAGATACATTTGAGTAAGAGAGAGCAAATAGGTGTTATCATATAAAAGAGAAAGAAAATAGAACAAAGTAAAATGGCTCAAAACAAGGCAAGCATGGACAGACCCCATGCAATACCCAAAAACACACACGAGCAAACATTAGCTCGAATCCAAATAATAAGGACAATGCGACTATGCTGGCCTCATTAAAACCCATGTATGGCAAAATTCAGTGGGAAAAAATCATATATCGGAAAAAGAGTACAAGCCCTACGAATAACAAACATGCTCATCCACATAATCCTTAAGAGCAATATCCCAAATGTGAAATGGAAGAATATGAAACCAAGTATAAGCAGTATGAAGCTTGGAGAGCACATCCGCATCTTGATTCCCTTCTCTAAAAATGTGAGAAACCATGAAGTCCATTGATAGAATCATATATAAGCATTGTGACCATCTCTGACGAACATTCCAAGGAAACTCCATTGATCTACTCTGGAAAAGAGTCACCACATATGATAAGTCACATTCCAGCCATAGATATCGCCATCCCCGTGAATAAGCCTCTTCAACAGCTAAAATGGCGGAATGTAGCTCCGCTTCATATGCCTCTCCAATACCAAAAGAAGTGGTAAAACCACCATGAATCACCCCATCATATCCTCTAAAAATTGCACCACCAAAGATAGGCCCCGGGGTTCCTGTAGCACAACCATCCGTGTTGATCTTGACACAACCTGGTGGTTTTTGCAACCAAAGTACAAGCTTTAAAGATTTCTGAGGCTTGATCCTCGGTTGTATACACAACCTCCAAGGCAAACGAGATCCTCAGCCAAACTACTCATAAAACCATGCTGAAAGGACGAAGCCTGACGAAAATGTATTGATTGAGTCGGAGTGAATTGTATATCCTCAAACACAGCTCCATTTCTAGCCGACCAAATGCACCAAACAAAGGTTACAAAAGTTGTTCTCTATAAAGCCTTAAGCTGAGTACCAAAGTCAAACTGCATGGCCTGTAAAAGTAAATAATGAGATCCTTCCCTCAAATTAACCTGCACATCAAAAGCCCAACCGAGTTTATGGAAAAACATGTTAGTAAAAGAACAACTCGTAAATAAATGATCCAAATCCTCCTCATTCGAGAAGCAAAGGGGACAAACAAAAGGCCCAAGGAAACCGCGTCCATGCAACACATTATACGTAGGACGACGATGATGTATTGCTCGCCACACTGTCATAGACCTACAAGAAGGAATATATTCCGTCCAAATCCAGCTCCCCCAAGACGGCTCCGAATATTTGGGACGCAAGTGGTTATAGGCAATCGCAGAGAAGACATCACCCTTAGGAGAATGAATCCAAATGCGCAAGTCTTTCTGATCAGCAAGCGGGACACATGCAATAATGTCCGCAACCGCATCCTCATGCAAAATAGCAAAATATTCTTCAATATGCCAAGCTCCATTAAAGTAATAATCAGAAACTAAATAATTCAAATGGGATCGACAAGCCTCCGGGATCCTTAATCTATCCGTCAAAATATATCCCAGCCAGTTATCCGTCTAAAAACAAACCATGGATTCCTACCCATCAACCACCGAGATTCGGAAACTACCTTCTTGAGAAGGCTGCGAGTAGGTGCAAATATAGAAGAGTGTACATAACACGAACGAACCTTTAACTCAGGAGTAAACCATCTATTGAAAATAAAAGACATACCTGGAGCATCACTAGTTAAAACATCCCAAGCAATACGAAACTGGAATGCATCATTCGCAATTCTAGGTGACCGAACACCCAACCCCCCCTCTGATGTGGGGGAGCAAACCTTCTTCCAAGATACGTTAAAAGTACCCTTTTTCTCCACCGATACCATCCAAATGATGTAGCCGAGGCCATCGATAAATCAACATAGAATAAACTAAGGAGCTGATCACCACCGAGTTCACCAAACATACCCTACCCACCATGGATAAAGAATTGTCTTTGCATCTAGAGAAGCGAAGCCGAATACTAGAAACAATAGGTTTGAAATCTGCCGCTTTCGGCACACCCGTAAACAAAGGGACACCTAGGTAGGAAGTTGGAAGAGCTCCCAGAGTCGTAATCACTCTCGTTGCCATTTTAAAAGAGGTAGTTGCTGATCTTCCAAAGAAAATGCGGGACTTTGAGACATTAATACGATGACGGGACATGTAACCATAAACATCCATAATATGCATGATGGCTCGAATACTATCAAGTTTTTCTGATGAGGTAATAAGAACATCATTAGCATATAGCAATATCGGAGGGCATAGGATACCCCTCTAAGCTACCGCCCGAATGATCTCTCTCTGATTATTACCACGCTCAATGAGGCGAGCCAAAACAACTTCTGCAATACAAAACAATAAAGGAGATAGCGGATCACCCTGCCAAACACCTCTTGAAGAACCAAAATATCCCTTAGGTGCACCATTAATCAGGATAGACAGCTTGCCCGAATGTAGGATGTTTGGGATCCTTCCAACAAGTGCCTGAAAACCCGAAACAATGTAAAGTAGAGGTAAAAAATTCCCAACTAATTGTGCCAAAGGCTTTCTTAACATCCACCTTGACAGCTACATTACCAACACTTCTCTG
The DNA here is from genome assembly GCA_958295605.1 of Ajuga chamaepitys. Taxonomy (NCBI): domain Eukaryota; kingdom Viridiplantae; phylum Streptophyta; class Magnoliopsida; order Lamiales; family Lamiaceae; genus Ajuga; species Ajuga chamaepitys. The sequence continues at coordinate 29,831,375 of OY282498.1, forward strand.
ACGGTGGAGGCAGTTTATGCATTCCGAAGCTAAGGCAATGCAGTGATGAATCCGACGACCCGGAATGAACCCATACTGGTAAAGGGTATATTAATTGCTAATAAATAGACCTATTCTGGAGGCAAGAATCTTCGTCAAAATCTTGAATAAATAAATCCCCAACACAATCAGACGAAAATATTCTACTTTATTCGTGCCATTAGATTCAGGAATGAGCGTAACAAAATTCGAATTAATACCAGCCAGAATCAAACCATTAGCAAAGAAAAAGTGTATCGCAGCCACCACATCTTATTCACTGATGTCCCAACATGCATGGTAGAAATAACCACCAAACCTGTCCGGACCCGGCCAACTTTCTGCTAGAAGCACAAACGCCGCAGATCTGATTTCTTCAGCCGATGGCGTGGCCAGAAGAATGTAGTTATGCTCATCTGATATATTCTGAGGAAACAAAGAACTAAGAAGATCTATGTCCACCTCCTCCAAGTCTTCATCCGCTGTGAATAAATTCAAGAAGTATCCAACCACATGAGAGGAAATGTCATTCATATTAACCAAAAACACCATTTATCATTAAAGAGGTCATGCCAAGAGTGGATTTAGACACTCTCTAAGCTTGATGAAAAAAAGTTGTGTTTCTATCTCCATCCTTAAGCCAGGAGGCTCTATTTTTCTGCAAATAAAACTTTTGCTGCCCATGAAGAATATTATTAATATCAGCCTGTAAATCAACCTCACGATCAAAGAGGGAATTAGAATATCCCTGCTCATATATCTCCTGTTGCACTTTCAACAAATCAGCCTGAGCTTCATCAAGAGCAACAAAAATGTTTCGAAAGGTCGAAGTATTCCAACTCTTCAGAGCCAACTTAAGCCGCTTCAACTTACGAGAGCAGATTGTTATGGGATCACCTGAAGCCATAGGAACGGACCATGAACTATCCGCTAAGGATAGGAAACCATCAAAGTCCGTCCACATATTTTGAAATCCAAACGAGCGCTTTGCAGAAGGTATCTCCTCTTGACAAAGTAACAAAATGGGATGATGATCAGAATTCAACCTAGAAAGTGAAATAGCAGATATACCAGCCCATAAATCAGCAAACAAAAGGGTGTGAAACACCCTATCCTGGTGAGAGGCAAAAATCCGATTAGCAACTCTTCTATTCCACCAAGTAAAAACGTGCTCCCGTTACCACAACCTCATGAAGAGATTAGAGGTGCCAAAACGGGTTGGCGGGGCGGGCCGGCCCACAACCCACCTTAACCCACCATTTGGGCGGGCGGGGCTGGCTTTTTATATGGCGGGCCTTCAAATCCCAACCCAACCCAACCCACCGGTGGGTTGTAGGTTGGGCGGGCCAACCCACCTTTTTTTGACTTTTTTTTTTAACAATTTTTATTATATAATAGCTATTAAATAATGTAAAGTGTTCACAAACATTCATCACATCCATCATAAGTGATAGGTCCATAATCAATAATTCGAAATCCAACATATAAAAATAAAAAGTTCACAAAATGAAAGTATAGTAGAGTTCATTAACCATTACATCATCAAAATCATCTTCATTTTCTTCTTCTCCATCTCCATCATTAATTTTTAATTTTTTTAAAGTGGGCTAGTCCATTTGAACCCTAGTAGTAGTACTAAATTTCATTAAATTTTTTTTTTTTTTTTAAGCGGGCTAGCCCGGCCCCAACCCGCCTAGCCCGCGGCCCAAACGGGCCAGCCCGTTTGGGCCCGCTTTTCAACGGGCCTCTAAATATCCAACCCAACCCACCTATTATGTATAGCGGGGCGGGCTGGCCCAACGGGCTCAACCCGTTTTGACACCTCTAGAAGAGATGCTTCCTCCAAAGCAACACGAAAGTCCTCACATGCAATGGTCGAAGGTGCATGGATGGAAGTCCTCTCATGAGCACCAAGAACAGAATTGAAATCACCCATAACACAAAAATGGCAATTGGAGAAAAGAGCAAGGTAAAACCACAAATCCCGACGTATAACATAATCATTACTCGCATGAATGAAGCCAAAGGAAACATGCATGTTATTAAACTCCCGTTCAAAAACTAACAACTGGGATGAATGGTACATAACAGAAGTCGTACCCGCCCAAGAATCACGACATAAAACCCATACATTAGGATGCATGATACCACAATCATTCTCCCTTACAAAATGCAAACACAATAAACGACAAAAAATGAAGGGAATGGAAGCGAAACAGACCTTCGGCTCCAAAATAGCAATGAAGTCCGGATCATGAATACGACAAATCCCCTTGAGGGTGTTTTGAGTGTGGTCACACCTAAACCCCTGCGCATTCCAACAAAGTGCCTTCATTGAGGAAACATCGTATCTTCATCGTGCTCAGGCGGTGTATCTTCCGAATCAAGTATGTCTCCCCATTTACCAGTGGAAACAAGGTGCATAGCTTCCATAGCCTCGCTAAAGTCACCACCATGTAATACCAAATCAGCTCTGTTACGGGGCTCAACAGCAGGATCTCGATGTGGTAATATCTTGATCGGAGGTATTGGTCGTCTACAGAATATGCGAATGTCAGAACTGGTGACCAAAGGCTGTATAGCTGCAAGGGGAAGCACACGAAGAGCTTCAACAGTTGAGGAAGGAACCAAACTATTCCTCACATTCATATCTGGATCTTGAAGCAATGCAGAAAAAGAGTTATGAACGAAAATTGGGCCATCCATTGAGTTAACACCCAAAGTAAAAGCAGAAGTACAGACTGAAGTTGTTGGATCGTAGTGTCGGTCGAGAATAGAGTTGTCGGCCGCGTTCTTGGTCATTTTTTGAGAGACAAGATTAACTAGAATAGTAGCTTGGTCGAGAAGAGAGCTCTTGGTCGCGATGCTACTAACATCGGCTTGGTCGAGAGACAGAGTCTCGGCCACGTTCTTGGCCACCTTATGATAGTCTGATGTTGTTGGAGCATTTTCTCGGTCGGGAGGCAGATTCTCAATCGAGTTCTCGGCCGCGTTGTGATAATCTGATGTTGTTGGAACATTATCTCGGTCGAGATTAGTCAGCTCGACCGCGTTACAACTGGAGCTAAAGCAGCAACAACACCTGTGGAAGTATTCACATGTACCTTAGGACGATAATCCTTGCGGGTCTTTGACTTCGATATGCGACGGACTGAACGACCACGAGAACGGGATCGGGTGGTACACGTGTCCCGTGCACGCACTTTAGGGCACTTTTAGTGTCATTTTAATGTCATTAATGTGCATAATCACGTGTCTTTAGTGCTTTTGTATTCTCATGGGCAAAATAATGTGTTTAAGTTATGTGTTAAAACAGGCGCAAAAGGATCGAAAAAGAGCATCAACAATCGCGGAGTCGGTGGATCGATCGAAGCAACCAAGGGCAGGGCTGAAAGTTTGATCTCGGCCGAGACACGATGCAAATCTCGGCCGAGATGACTCCCCAGGAAAATCTTGAAATTCTAAGAAACTGAAGATCTCGGCCGAGACAGGTATTGCATCTCGGCCGAGATGACTCTCCAGGGAAAAATCAGAAATTGAAGAGATCAAGATCTCGGCCGAGATGAAACCCAATCTCGGCCGAGATAATCCAAATCCTAACAAGTCCTAAATTCTCTTTTTCACGTCTCGGCCGAGACACAATTGCATCTCGGCCAAGATCATCCCTCGACGCACAAGCTGAAAAGAAAAAACCCTTTTTCACGTCTCGGCCGAGACACACTTGCATCTCAGCCGAGATTCTTTGCCCTGTTTTAAAATTCTGAACGCAATTTTGCCTATTTTTTCCCAGCACTTTTCTCTCTTATATATATATATATATATATATATATATCCTCCCACTAGAATTTACCCTATCTTTAACGCATTTGGAGTACTTTTCAGCCACCATCACTTCCAAGGAGGAGAGAAGGGCAAGAAAGAGTCATCTCATCTTCCCATTGATCACCCTTGGGTTCTATCATTTTATTTTCAGGATTTCTTGTATTTCCTTTAAATTTCTGTTAGTTTTGGGTAGAATGGATAAGTAGCACCACATTTTCTACCCTTGATCATGTTGAACCTTGATTGAAGATGAATATGTGATTATTGGCTTTTGGTGTTACCCTTTTTATGCAATTTAAATATTCTATAATGCTTGTTTGAATTGTCTCATGCCTATGCTTGTTTTAGGATTGATCATCCTTTAGGAAGCATTTATTGTATGTTGCTAGAGATTGGAATTCACTTTCCGTGATTGTTGAAGCTTCAATCTCCCTTAGTAGTGAACAATGCTTGATATCATTGGTGGCATTATAGAGTTTGGCCTCTAAACCCGATCGATTCGAGGTTTATGCCTTATTTATCCCGTTGTTCTAGTTCGTGATCATCCAATATCAATCAGTGTGAAAAGAGCTTGTTTGGATCACTAATTGATTTGGCTAGGGATAAATCGATAAGCGGACCTTCGATTTATTCACAATTAAGGAACAACACAATTTACATAAGCAGACCTTGTAGATTGTGGGATAAGGATTTAAATTGCAATAAATTGGGGCATCAACAATAATCCATAGGTAGTCAGATTCAAGGGGATACTAGATCGAGGGTAGGCCTTGTTAATATATTCAAAAACCGAACATATTTGTTTGTTGTCTTTCTTTGATCCTTTGATTAATATAAAACACCAAAAACATCTATTGCTTTTCTGCATTGGTAGTTGGTTATTTGGTAGAATTTAGTTGTTATACTATATCCACCCCCCCCCCCCCCCCATTTACTTGTTTATGTTTATTGTTTTTATTCCAACTTAAATCATTAATTGCTTGAAATATTTGAATCAACACTACTCAATCGTTCTCCGTGGGATCGACTCGGACTTACCACTTTACCTAGTAAAGTCGAAAATTTTCGAAAATCAATTAATATTATAATTTGGTAGGCAAACGGTTCAACGACACGTTTGCTTCCTACCACGGGGCTGCTTCGATGTAGATGCAGTAGGCCACACTCGACGATAATTTTCCAATGAATGTCCAATGATTTTGCAGCTAGAGCATAATTGAGGAAAATCCTCATAATATATAGAGACAGCAACGTGCATCCCACGATGTTGGACAACAATAGATTCGGGAAGATTATGTTGAAGATCAACTTCCACCAAGATTCTCGCATATTGACCATAAATGTTGTCAATACCACAGGGATCCGACTAAATAGGACACACGATCATACTAGCTATTCCCAGGAGCCAAGATTGAATCCAAAATTCCTAAGGTAATTGATAAATACGTATCCAAACCTGTGCAGTAGTATTCTTGAAAGTATATGGGTTAAAATTCGGTATCCAACGAAATAAACATAAAGATCCTGGATTCATAATCAAGTGCAATTTCTTAAACGCTTTCTTATGATCAAGTTCATTGGAAAACTGAAAGTTATAAAAACCAAGACCAAGGGGAAAAAGATGCCATGAAGCAACCGGCTTCCAAAGTTTCGTAAGAGCAGCCTTAAGATCAAATATGATTAAAGGTTTATCTTTTTTATTGTAAGTAATACGCTCAAGGAATGTGAGAGATGTAAAAAACTTAATACGATCATTAAACACCTCCTCATCAGACAAAATATTGAAGATATTACCTCGCTGATTTGAGGGTACCGACGGCGGAATAGTCTTTGAAACAAGTTCTGGGTAAACCGGAGAACTACCAATAGCCGGAATATGTCCCTTGGTATCGTTTCAGCAGCCACATCTATTACACATCGTGCCCTAGATGATTCATGTGTTGTGCACGCGGCTAATGCAAGCTCTAATTCGACATCAACTGATGGGATATTGCCTACACCGAGTTTGATAAGCCATGGCAGCCATGGATATTGTTTTATAAGGTCCAATAATATGGCATCTCTATAGCAACCAAGATCCATATTATCAAGCAAATGGTTGAAGGAGAAAGGAAATTAATGGCGGTGCACCAAGAGAGCAAATTCTGATTGCCATCCTGAGAGAGAAAAGAGAGTGAGAGAGAGAGGGAGAGGGAGAGAGAGAGAGAGAGAGAGAGAGAGAGAGATGTATATATATTTGAGTAAGAGAGAGAGAGAAAGAGATATATTTCAGTAAGAGAGAGATATACAGTGACGGGGCCAGGAAATTAGGACAGGGGGCTCGGTTATAGTAAAAATAAAATAATGCACATCAATTTTAAACATAAACGTATTAGTTAGTACCATTATATAAAATTAATATAAATGTGCTAAGTTCAAGTGGTGGATAAAAACAAATGGAATGAACAATTGTTACTATCAACTTTTAGCTAAAAGTTAAAAAAAAAAATCCATAACGTTAAATATAACAACTAATATGCCAAACAAGCTATAAGAACTTACACAAAATGATATTTTGTGAAATTTTAGATATAAGGATTTTTCTAAATTTTCTTTATGCTTCACTTTGCCAAACTTATCCGTTTCATGTCAATATATTACATTTTACACTTGCAGAAAAATGCCCTAAATTATTACTTATAAATAGTTGATTCTTATGTTTATTTATATTCATATAAGTACATATTAAAGTAGCTAAACATCAATAAGTTTATACAAATAGCAAGAGATACCAGTCAAAATCAAACTAGCTAGATACTTTTTAAATGGGTTATTTTTTAATAGTTAATATTTATAAAATTCTAAATATAACTCTAAAATTAATAAAATTTTAGGGGGCCCATTAACCCACTTGGCCTGCCTTTCCCTCCATCCTTGGGGATATATGATAGAGAGATGATAGAGATGGAGAGAGAGAGAGAGATTGTGATATATATATATATATAGAGAGAGAGAGAGAGGGGAGGAGAGAGAGAGAGATTGTGATATATATATATATATATATATATATAGAGAGAGAGAGAGACTATGATATATATATATAGAGAGAGAGAGGGGGGGAGGGGAGAGGGAGAGAGATTATGATAGGGAGAGAGAGGGAGGGAGATATTTATATATATATATATATATATATATATATATATATAAGTATATATATATGTGTGTGTGTATAGGGAGATAGAGAGAGATATATATAGGGAGAGAGGGGGGGAACGAGAGATAATTTTGGGAGATAGAGAGCGAGAGATAGACAAATAGTGAGAGAGAGAGAGAGAGATATATATAGGGGGCCGAAGAGAGAGCTAATCGATATTATATATAACTGAAAAAACAATCAGTTTACAACGGAAACATGGAAAACCATGCAAGTGCTGCTATTACAAGCCAATAGCTAGCACAGATGAGGTTGGCCTCATTAAAAAACCTTCGTCCGGTAAAACCCAGTGGGAAATCCGTACGAAGGAAAAGAGCACCAACCCAAAGAATCAGGTCGTCTGGCGGACATAGGCCTCTGTATAGTCCTGCAGTGCCAGTCGAATGATATACTCCGGAAGTGGTTGGAACCAAACATACGGCACATGAAGTTTGGAAAGTGCATCCGCCGCTCGGTTGCCCTCCCGGTGAATGTGTGAAACAACTAAATGATGTCGATCGTACCAATCCCGTACTCGCGACCAGCGGGCTCGTAAACGCCAAGGGATCGAAGGACAGGAACCGGCAAACAAAGCAACCACTGCCACAGAATCACTCTCGAGCCAGATATACCTCCATCTGTTGTCGTAAGCCACTTCTAATGCAAGAATACAGGCCTCGAGTTCCGCATCAAAAGCGCATCCAACCCCAAATTCAGAGGCCCACCCTCCGAGGATCAGCTATCGGATCCTCTGTAGATCGCGCCGCCAAAGATGTCCCCCGGTGTACCCGTTGAACTACCGTCTGTGTTAATCTTCACCCAACCAGGCCAAGGAGGATGCCAACTCACTCTACGTGAAGTGGGAGAAGGCTTCAGAATCGGTGAAATCCTCAGCCGAGTAAGACACGCCATCTCCGCAACCGTACCGGTCGTGTACCTCTATGGAAGGCGGACGCCTCACGTAAGGCAGTCCAAATGAACATCAGAATCTGAGTAGAACTGGTCCGTCGATCCTCATACACGACTCCGTTTCGGGCAGCCCAAATCGCCCAGACATAAGTTACCACCGCTACACGCCAAAGACTTTGTATCTGGGAGCTAAATGGTTCCTGCATTGCCTGCAAAAGCAGATCCTGAAATCCGTTATCTAAAACAATACTGACTCCAAAGACTGAGCATATACGACTTAAGATCGAAATAGAAAAAGGACAAGATGTAAGTAAATGGTCTAGTGACTCCCCTTCCTTGCAGCAGATGAGACATATGGGCGGTCCCTGAAAATTCCGTGCCTGCAACACCTCCCAAGTTGGGAGCCTGTTATATATCGCCCTCCAGATGAAAAAAGACCTGCAAGGAGGAATAAAAGGAGCCCATATCCAGGAGGCCCATGAAGGCCTCGGGAATTTGGGCCGAAAGTGCTGATATGCCACTGCTGAAGACACATCGCCTTCCTTAGAGCCCGCCCAGACAAAGACATCCCTATCTGAGGCAAGCGGGGTATAGGAAGTGATGTCGCGAACTATCACTGGGTGTGTCATAACAAAACTCTCCTCCAGGTGCCAAGTGCCAGCATAATAGTAATCCGAAATCCTCTGCGTTAGCCAAGGCCGAACTCCAACAGGTATGTCCAACCGATCCGCCAGAGAGTACCCTAACCAATCATCTGTCCAAAACCGCCGAGAGGATGAATGGCATTCAAGTAAGCGAGCCTCCGAAGCAGCCTTCTGTAAAAACTCCCGAGAACCCGAGAAGATGGAGGAATGCACATAGTGAGGCCTAACTCTGCCCTCCGGAGTGAGCCATCTCTTCCGAATAAATGTCATCCCCGGAGTTTCCAGAGAGAAGACTTCCCACGCAAAACGGAACAAGAACGCATCATTTGAAATCCGGATCGAGCGAACACCCAGACCCCCTTCCGACTTCGGAGCACAAACTTTCTTCCAGGCCACATTGAAAATACCCTTCCGCTCCTGTTGTCCTGTCCAAATAAAGTTTCTCATTGTCGTCTCCATTTCGTCTAGGAGGGAGCGGGGCCAGCGATAAACCATCATCGAGTGAACAAACGAGCTCATAATAACCGAATTCACCAGACACGTACGACCTGCCATCGACAACGACGAACCCTTCCTCTCGAAAAATTAGCTTTAATAGCCTGAGCCCAGGGCCGCAGAGCAGAGGCTTTAGGAGCCCCTCGAAATAAAGGAACGCCTAAATATCTAGCGGGTAGAGTGCCCACTGACATCCGCGTCACAGCACTAACTGAAACCCGAAATGAACGAGAAGCCGTATGACTGAAAAAGACACTCGATTTGCCCAGACTCACCACTTGCCCAGAGATAGCCCCGTACCTGTTAAGAATCCTAATGATCTCCCGAATACTATCCAATCTGGTTGCTGAAGTGATAAATATATCATCTGCATAAAATAGAAACGGAGGACAGCGAACCCCACGCTTTGCCAAAGCCGGCCTCACCCTCCCAGAGGAGATCCCCCTTGTAATCATTCTGCCAAGAATCTCTTCCGCCAAACAAAATAGAAGCGGTGAAAGGGGGTCACCCTGTCGAACCCCCCGAGAACATCCAAAGTACCCAAAAGGGGAGCCATTTATCATAATAGACAGCCTAGCTGAATTCAGAATAGCCTCCACTCGAGCAATAAAAATATCTGAGAATCCCAGATGCTTGAGGACCGATAAGAGAAAGGACCAGCTCAGGGTATCAAACGCCTTCCTAATATCCACCTTCAAGGCCACATTATCCACACTCTTTGTCCTGTGCAAGCAATTTATACACTCCGAGGCCAAAGCAATGCAATGATGAATACTGCGTCCTGGAATAAACCCAAACTGATAGGGGGAGAGGTACTCCCCAATAAAGGAACCAAGACGAGACGTCAAGATCTTAGTAAAGATCTTGAATAGGAAGTTCCCCATGACAATAGGCCGGAAGTCCTCAACCTTCGATGCCCCCTCAAACTTAGGCACCAAAGTGACAAAACTGGAATTAAGCCCAGCTGGGATATATCCTGTAGCAAAAAAATAACAGACCGCTTCCACCACGTCCCCCTTGATCAGCTCCCAACAATGCTGATAAAAAGAACCCCCAAAACCATCCGGACCCGGCGAGCTATCTGACGAGAGCCCAAACACAGCTTTCTTGACCTCTATCTCTGATGGAATCGCCACCAACCCCTCATTATGCTGCACACCTATACCTGTCTCAACTAGCTCTTGCAAGTCCAGAGCAGGATCCACAATATCCTCATCCACCGAGAATAAACCCGAGTAATAGCCAACCACATGCTCCGCAATCAATCGCACATCCGTCGTGACCACCCCATCCACCATCATCATCTTAATTCCTGACGAACCCTTTGTGACTCGACGAAGCTGATGAAAGAACTTAGTGTTCCTATCCCCATCCGAGAGCCACTTCGTTCTGTTCTTCGGCCGAAAAAACCTCATCTGCCTGAGAAGTATAGCATTAATCTCTGCCTGAAGATCCACCTCCTTATCAAACCTCTCTGTTGAATAACCCTGAGTATAAATTTCTTCTTGAACAACTGAAAGATTGGCTTGAGCCTCCTCCATTTGAACAAAAACGTTTCTGAAAACCATCTGATTCCAGACCCGGAGATCTCCTTTCAGGCGCTTCAACTTATTAATACAGGCCAAAATAGGGTCCCCAGCAACCATGGGACCTCCCCATGAATCAGCAACCAAAACCATAAAATCCTCGTGCTCTATCCACATATCCTGAAACCTGAAGGGCCGGGGAAACCGCTCCCCTCCAGACCAACACTGAAAAAGTATCGGATGATGATTTGAGTTATTCCTTGGCAAAGCCACTGCCATAAGAGAGTCCCACATATCCGAGAAAGTATCCGAGACAAAAGCTCTGTCTATCTTCGGCGCAAAAATACGATGCAATATCCGTCTAGAACACCAAGTGTAGCTACTACCAGAGACCGTAATCTCATGCAACCCAGCATCCTCAATAGCAGTACGAAATTCCTCACAAGAAATGGCAGGGGGAGGACGAAGACTCATCCTTTCATGCGCACCCAGCACCGCATTAAAGTCCCCCAGCACACATATATGACAATTAGAAAACAAAGACAAATCATGCCAAAGGTCACGCCTACGAACATAGCTATTGCTAGCATGTACAAAAGCGAAAAAAACATGTACACCATCAATGAGCCTCTCAACAAGCAATAACTGCGAAGAAAAATACATAATACTGACCGAAGAAGCCCAACTCTCACGACAGAGCACCCAAATGTTAGGCCGCATACCAATCCTTTCATTGGCCCCCACAAATTGCAAACCCAGAGACCGCCAAAATGAGATATGGATAGAATCAATGCATACTTTAGGCTCAAGAATGGCCACCAAATCAGGAGCATGTAACCGGCAAATCTCCTTTAAAGTACCCTTCGTAAGTTCCCCACCAAATCCTTGAGCATTCCAACAAATAATCTTCATGGAGAAACCGAGGGAATACCGTGCTCAGGCGGCGCATCATCCATATATCTCAAAATACCCTCCCAATCCTTCATAGCAATCAAATGCATCATACACATTGCCGGACCAGCATCACTCCTCTCAAGAACACAATCCGGTCTCGGAGTAAACCCCTCCTGTCCCTGCCTGCGAGCTAACACTCGGAAAGATGCATCAATCTCTTCCTCCAGATCATCAAACGGGTCAAAATCAGGCTGACCCTTCCCAGCCGAAAATGGGACCAAAGCTAAGGGCTCATGAGGATGATCACCGAGCATCTCATCCATCAAAACATCCCCTATTTCCACCACACCCACACCCGCCATAGTATCCTCCTCTTCCGCATCAACACCTCTCCCCACTGCATCAAAACCCTCCCCTACCTCCTCCCCTACACCCTCCTCCGTATCAACGCCCTCCACCACATCCACTCCCTCCTCAGCACCCTCCCCTACATTAACACCCTCCCCTATGTCAGCTCCTAAAATAGCAAACCTATTCCCCCCCTGGGAGAAACCACCCTGTGCTCGGGCAACCTGATGAGCTCTACGGCGGCCCCGCCTACGAGCACGTCGGGAAATCACCGGTCGGAAATCTCCTCCCGTACCAATCCCCTCTCCCCCCACCCTCCCACCCTCATCAACCGACATCCCCTCCTTCCCCTCCTTTGCCCCTGAGACATCAGCTCCTACAATCTCTCCTCCAACATTCCCCCTCCCATCTCCTCCAACATCCGATGCCAAAACAGCGCCACCAACTCCTAAAAACATACTCCTCCCCTGGCTACCCCAGGTCCTTACCTCATAAGTGAGGCCAATACGACGCTGACGACCCCGAAGGTAAACCATAACATGATCGGGCTTAACCTTCGGGGAGGCCAGCTCAACCAAAACTCGTACATATCGACTAGCCAGACTATCCTCCGATAACTTAACCGGGGTTCCGACATTACGAATAATATCAAATATCACAGGCTGAAAACGATACTCCGGGGGGAGATTAAACAATCTAACCCACGTCTGAGCTGCCAAAGACTTGGACTTAAGGGGATTAAAATCCGGAGACCACCGGAATAGCCTCAGATGGCCCGGTTGGAGAGAAAAAGACAGCAACCGTGCAATACGATCTCGTTCCTCAACCGAACCAAACTGAAGGTTTAAAAACCCCAGTCCTAATGAGACAAGTTTCAACGGCCCCCTTAAATTCCAAATCTTAGACAGCTTAGCCGATAATACAGACAACCTCCACGGTTTCTCCAAACCACCATAAGAAATACGGCCATTAAGAGAATAGTTACGGAAAAAATCAATCCTATCCAGAGGAATAGATAAAGAAACGTCGACAGATAAAGGAGCCTTACCTGAAACATCCGAATTAGACCGAAAAGGAGGAATACCAGCATCTCCACTTACTCTCGCTGCAGCGTCCACATTATTCGCAGCAACATGCAAACCACCCTCCCTTGGTACAACACCCCCCATTCGTACAACACCCTCCCTTCGCACCTCCCCCTCCTTACGTACAACCTTCTTGCGTACAACCCCCTCCTTGAACCCACCTCCCTTACGCCCATCCCCCTTTGGCCCACCATGTACACGTGTGCGCACCTCCCTTCTCACAGCAACACCTCCAGCTTCTTCCCAACCTACATGAACCCCGTCACCTCCACCACCACCCTCTACATGAACCCCGACACCTCTACCTATATCATCTCCACCACCTACGTGAGTCCCAGTACCGCCATCATTAACCAAAACTCCATCACCTGTTGCATTTTGAGAGACCACCGGAACCGACTCCGATGTCACAGGAATCCCGTTCACAGCCATATCCACAGCCTCCGCAGGACTGAAACGTCCAAACTGGACCACCGGAATCCCGTCCTCTGTCGGCACAGCTCCGACCACCGGAACCTTCGACGACAGCGCTATCTTTGTCCATGGAACACTAGCGGACAGAGGCAGTGGAAGAAGACCATCTCTGACTTCCGAAAGCCCCTCCGTCTGCCGTACCGCAGTCCTGACCGGAGCTAAAATGCCCACACGTGCTCCCGGCGCCTGGGGAACGGCCGGAGCCATAAAATCCAACAAACTAGAGAACGCCACGGCTAACAAATGTCGACGGAGCCATGGGTGATCCTTCATTACTTGCGCATAAACCTGAGCCTGAGTATCCGTCAAAGAAGCCGTCAAAGACTACATACCAAGAAACTCTAAGACCTGCACCTTACGAAAGTGACCCCTAACCAATCCTCAGAAAATGCCAAAAACCCAACCCCTGCTAGAAACAGCCAAAACAATGCCAAAACCAGATCCAGATGCAACGTAGAAATCAAGCCAACGACAAACTCCAATAATGAACCGTAACCAACTCCGACTGAACGAAAATGACAAATCAACTCAAATCCAACGACGAAGCAATCCGGTGAGTCACATGAACCAGGCTAATGAATATTTGGGAAATGCAACCCCCAAAAATTAACCAACTCTGACTGAACGAAAATGACAAACCAACTCAAATCAAACGACGAAACAATCCGGTGAGTAACGTAAACCAAAAAATGAGAGTTGAGATGGATGGAGATAGTGAACCTATATATTAAAAATGAGAGTTGAGCCTCTCCAGCTCCGCCACATCAGATTTTTTAACCTTCCTATGGCTGCCACATGTCATACCATACAATGTGAACTAGAGCAAGTGTTTTTTTTTTTTTCTAGACTACAAATATTACGTTTTAACAATTTTTAATAGAAATAAATGCACCATCTTTAATTTTAACTCTGTAACGCACGCTGCAAATGTAGATTTCCATCTTCCCACACATGAATTCAGAATACTACAAAATGTGCAGTAACATATGCATGAATGCATCTATAAAATTCTACATACAAGCATTTATCAAATGCAGAAAAAAAATGCACAAATATGCATTAAGAAAGAAAGAGTTGGAAAGGGGGCAATCTAATACTATCATCATATGTGTTGTAGTGTCCAGCCAATTCATATTGAAAAAATATAAGATTTATTTTGGTGCTCCTATGTGATATCATGATTTCTCTTTAGTGTCTCCTCTCAAATTGACTGTAGGTGGCAACATCAAAATCATGTCCGGAGAATATAGAGAATTTACTGGATTATGTGAATCATTTTTACTCATCACAGCTTTTCAGGTTTTTGGGCAAGTCAAATAGGTCACTGTAATATATTTGTAATTCTTCCTATCCAAAGGACCTATGCTAAATTTGATGTATTTGTTTGTTCTGGAATGTTTTTCTATTTGTAGGTATTTTATAATGGTGATCTTGTTTGATTGTATTGCATAATGGACCGAATAGTAAATCTGATAGAATTGTTTGCAGGAATTTGTGGGATTATATCATGTGGTATTTGTTTATGAGACGAGTTTATTGAGGATTGATGAGGTTATGGACGATTGAAGGAGCTAGGAAGACCAGTTCTGGGGGTTAATATATAATATCACTATCTAAATTGTCTTAGGTTATATTTGGATGTAAAAATTTGACGATGAATTTATAATTCATAATCCAAATCCATTGATGTTGTGTTTGGATTACGGGATTTGAAATGAATGAATTTAAAATGAATGAATTTCAAATCTACTCAAGTTAGAAGAGATTTGAAATCCACTCAAATCCTTCAAAAAATAACTCAAAATGAAATCATGGATTTAAAAATCCAGGGTAATCCAAACAACAATAATGGATTTGAGACTATGATTGTAAATCCATCCTCAAATCCTTCCATCCAAATACAACCCAATGTTGTTTGGATTATCATGAATTTGGAAATCCATGATTTCATTTTGAGTTATTTTTTGGTGGATTTCAAACCCCTCTATCTTGAGTGGATTTGAAATCTATTGATTCCAAATCCATTCATTTCAAATCCCTTCATCCAAACACAAACCTTAATTTTGTTGAGGATGACAAATTTTCGAGATAGTAGCAGGAGCTACGATGACAAGTTCAAGGGAGTTAAATGTAGTATAACTGTGATCAAGGATGTGATAATGTAATTTGCTTTTATAACATTATTGGAGTGTGAAACTACTAATTTCCAAGTTGGTCAAACTGTAAAGAGCTCAATTTGGCAACAAAAACTCAAGAATGTTAATGATTCCATAATTAGTTGCAGAAAATAACTTAGTGCATTATGCACGAGATCAGTTAAAATTGAGCGATTATGATTATTTTTAAGGTGTAGTGGTGGATGTGGTCTCATGTGGATACTTGGGGAAGGCTGCAAGGTGATGGAGCCTTGAAAGACTTTAATTATTGCACTAGATTGTAAAAAGGAACAACTACATAAAATATTCAATATGAGCCCGTCGGGCCATCTAGTTTGATATAAAAAAATCATCCAATAAATCAGTCTGGTCCTGCTTCGAACCATTCCTACGAGAAGGGGGTTTGGGACTGTGGGTGATTGGAGGACGAGGCCACTCCAACTGAACATCCTCAACTACAGCGTAGAGCCGAATTATCCCACTGTTCACGAACAACTTTTCGCACTCAAACCAAAGGGGAAAACCTCTAGCCCGGAACCGACAATAGGAAATGGACTCTCTCTCTCTGTCTTTTTAAACTAAACATCCCTTATGACAATCCAATTTCGTGACGGATCGATTGAGGAACCAGAAGAAGTCAATGAACCAGTCTCTAATCCTCTGCAGACAATGTACCCTTGACTGGCTGAAATCTTCAATATGTTGCCCTGAAGAAGGTTCCTCACGTACCAATGATTCATTAAGGGGCCACGGGAGTACGACGCTTTCACCAAATGACCAATTAGAGCCCTCTCTTTACCGATGCTCCATGGCGTCACTGTACGCAACGTTCTTTTGGGTATGGAAACCATCTCTCTTGTTCGACGCTAACTGCTCCATCCTTACGCTTCGTGAGCTGGAGCATCAATTAATAAAAAGGCAGCACATATATAAATGTGTCTACCATCTCTCTCCGTTGGAACCAGGGCATCTTTTTTTTTGCATAAACTTTGGTTGATTCACCATATACTATTACTTTATAAATTTAATTGTTCAAATATCCAGCTACCTAATTCACCATAGTCCATGACGTGCGTATCGTTCTTAAATTATACCTATAGGTAGCCAACTTTGGTATATGAGGTTTAAATCACTTTTAATTATTATTATTATTCAACTAAAATGCAGTTTTAAATAAGATTTAGAAAAATCTCAACACTACTTAGATTGTTTCTCTGAATGATTTTAATATAAATAAATAAACAACGGGTAGTGTTTCCCATTTTTTAAAATCATCAAATATATTAAATAATTCAGATATATTGAAGAACAAGTATGTTATATTTGGTTGTTCAAACTTTTAAAGTAGTCTGTGAACTTTATTATGTTAATACCAAGCTTACTCAGAATCTAAAGGAACTACACCAGTTATAAAAACTTGAAAATGAGTGTTATTTTTTGTTTTAAAAAAGGTCAAACAGTTATCAATGGGTTGGTATATTAGTTGGACAAATCAAACTTTTCATAATGCATTTATAAAATAAAAGTAATTTATATTTTTTTACTGCCTTATTATGTGTATTTGAAGATACTTAAAATAGTGGGCCGGGCAATATTCAGATAAATGTGTGCTTTTTAGTCTTCACTACAAATTTAGCTATATTGATTTTTCACACAAACCAATGAATATATAGGACCGACAAACATATACGTCATAGGTTTCTAATTAATATATAGTCATACTTACAGCTAGGTATGAACAAAGTTTTATTAATTAACCAATGTATCTAACTATTAACATATGTACTATTGTATTTATAAAGAGGTAATTACTTTAACAGTATGTACACAAAGATATATTATGTTGGGAGAAACCGATAATTACTTTATTTATAATTTAAGTTCATATCAATTTTCACAGTGCGCCACGGTAGGTTTTCCAAATTCTTACTTCAGAAGTTTTTTTTTTTTTTTTCAGGTCACAACCTTCACACAATAACATTTTGCAACTTTGCAACCTCTCTCAGCATTTTCGCTGGGAGAAATAAAAAAACGTTGGTTGTATAATAAACTTTTTTAAACATCTCGACATTATATTTTGATCTTTCCTCTTACTTTAAAATAGTGGAAAATTATTTTAATGGAGACGGTAAACACCCCAAAAAAATTGTGTTTCTAAAAATTTAAATAAAATGGACTTAACGCCTAGAAAGGTGAAAGTTATTAAATTTATGCATTATATCTTAAGATTATATATATTCTACAATTCTATCCTTGACCATAAAAAAAATTATAAATAAGCTAAACAATATTTATAATTAAAACCCGACATAATATTAAACCCATTTTTACAAAGATAAATGTTTTTGGGAGAATATTGAAACATAGATTGCAAAATGGGCTTCCTCCCATTTTGAATGCAACAATGTCTGCATAAGGGAGTATTTGCTTCTAAAACTTAGTGGGCGAATGCATATGTGAAAGGGTCATGTTTTCTTGCAAGAAACACATGAAAAATTACACAAATTCTTTCATAGTGGCAGCTCATATAAACTCTATGAGATTCTAAATTCATGATCCGTTTTGACATCTAGCACTTATCCTAGTTCTAACTGCTCTTGGTGTTTATGCCAGAGACCCTACAACATTGTCGTAATTTACAGAAGACGGAAATAGCTGTATCATCACAATCGTTATCAATGATGGTGAGCTTATTCATTTTGCAGATATAGGTATGAACTAGTATTTTTTGTTCCGTATCAACATTAGATTCCAAGTATTTTCTTTGAAATGGCTTTGCAAGTGTCAAGAGTGTTTTAACCTAATTCATAATTGTTGGGATGCAAAATTCATATTTGAGATTTGTTTTTTTAACTTTTACCTATGTTATATTGTAGCTTGATGATTTAAAATTGCAGTGCTTCCGTCCAAAACAAGGCAGCAGCAATCTCTTCATGTCGTGGTATAGGAAATGTTTCGTACAACGTATAACAAACCAACCTAACCAAAGGGTAGAAAATTTAACATATGAACAGAAACCCTCAAAATAACAAAAGGTTGTACAACCAAATTTTAATGATAATTTAACCTAAACCTTAAACATGTTAAGACAGTAGCATGCGTGGAAAGTTATCTGTAATTTTATCTCCAGCTTACGTCCTTCCTTCACCATGGAATTATGTACCTTTCATTCGTGCCAATTCTCTCCCTAGTCATAACCCTCGAGATGTGAGCACACACCATCCCTACACTCTCAAACATTTTACAGGTGCAATCGAGGTATACACCATTCGACTTGAATCTAACTTCATATGCGTAATCCTTGAAGAAGTAATCATTCAGAATGCATACCTCTAGTACTTTATATATTTGCACCGGTTCCAGACCAAGTGTTATGTCGACCAAGGGTTCACCAACGTGGCAAAAGTTCATGCGGTCTATTGACTCTTGGAACTTATAAAGATAGTTGTTTATATATGCACTCTGAAATTGTTTCTCCCAATGGAAAGGAAGTTGCACTTAATCACCTCTGTGTTGGCCTTGTAATCTGCCATGTACTCCTTCCGAACCTTATTGGCATACGTAATCTCGTACTTTTTCAGGGTGCTACTAGAATTGATGTAGTGATTGAAAAGGCATGTATTCCCTCACTCTTTTAGATAGAGATCATGCCCGCCAAAAATAGTTGTTAAGGTAAACGGGGACCCAATTTTCCCTTTACTTATACATAGTCTTCAACCATTCATTATTTCGAGCATTATGCTTGTCAACGGACTTGGCCCACTTTGTTTAAAAGAAGTCAAACCTGAGGTTATCGTACATTATACCTTTGAATTCAAGAACAGCATCATCGTCGTTTGCGAACCCCTTGAACTTGGTCGGCAAATTGCATAAAATGTGCCACAAACAAAAGCGATGGCGTGTGTTGGGCATTAGATCATTTATGGCCTTTTTAATGCTCTCTGATTGATCGGTAATAATACACGTTGAGAAAACACCACCTACGGCCTGAAGCTATTTGGAGAACAACCACTTAAAAGAGTCCATGTCTTCTTGAGATACCAAAAGGCACAATCTAACAAGATTGGTTGCCGATGATGATTTACCCTGATGACCATAGCAAACGACATCTTGTACCTGTTAAGGTGGGTTGTGTCGAAGGACACAACATCATGGAACTCCTCGTAGCGGCCCTGCTATGTGGATGAATCTACAGGATATTGCTTTACGGGCTCTCCTCGTCGATATCCATAGAGTAGAAAAAATTGTTATCCTTTAAGTGAAACTTCGCAAACAAATACTATATGGAAACTGCATCTCCCGTACCAAGTCTTAGCCATCGCCGTTGTTCTATGAAGTTCCGAAGGTCTTTGAAGAGGCACCCAGTATTCAGTGGTCCACCGGCTTGCACCTCGACTATACTTACATTCTTACAGACCTATGCCATGTAGTATCGTTGGCTTCCAATTGCCTCTTCAGTTTCAATGATATGGACTGATGAGCCGCATCAAAATAGATATCTCAGAGTATAACTTGTGAATGTGTATGGGATTTATAGAGTTAACTTTTCAGTTTCCATCATCATTCTTCCCGGCATTAACACATGCCTAGCATCCGATCCTTTTGGATTTAATTTTTTTACCCGAAAATGTTCCCCCTCGCATGTCATACTTGAATACTTATCCCTCATAACCGCCCTACTAATGACTCTAAAACCGTTAATCCTAGCATGTTTTTTATATGCGTTGAACAGGAATTTAAAATAGGGATAATTCGTACAATCGAAGGCCCTATCTCTGCACTTGTGATCACGACTAGATTATTGTTGTCATTAACACCATCCTCGTTATCGATGGTATTGTTGGCGTTCAAACCTGGAAAAATTTATGCCCCAAACTAAAATGATATTGCACTATGTGTTGCAACACATTTGATAAACCATTCACAGTTAATTCAGATAATTATACAAACCTAAGGAAATATATCAGAGGGTGAATTCAATAAAACTCAGACACTCAAAAGTTTGAGTAAGTTTCTCTTCCAATCACAGAGGAATACATTATTTTGTACACAACACTCAAAACTAAAGAATTGATCGAACAAGATAACCTCTCAATTCCTCTATCTCTCAACTAATCTAACACACTAAAAGAGAATTCTACAAGAGAAAATTCTCCACAAATCTCACAAGAAATAAGTGAGTATGTATGTAAGAAGAGTTTCAACTTTGTGGTGATGTTCAATACTTCTGCGCTCTTCTGCCTATGTTTCTCAATCCTTTTTCATCCTTCTCTTTTTCCGTTTATACCGATTGATCTACGGTCACCTGTGAGAGAAGATAAGAGAGAGAGAGGAGGATAGAGAGAGAGAGAAAACCGAACAAAACTTCCAAGTTACTTAATTACGTTAGAGATAGAGTTGGTTAATTTGGATAAAGATTAGTTTCCAAATACTTATTGTAACGCCCGAGAATTTTCATCTATTTATTAAACTATTTTGTGTGATTTTATTTTTATCTTCATTTTATTCAATTGGACCGACCCTTTTCATGTGATATTTTTTTCCAAGATTGGGACTTTCCAGCCCAAATAGATTTATATTGGCCCAATATATTATTTCAAATCTTTTTCTGAAAATTATTTATTTTTAAGTTAAGACATTTTTTTTTAATCCATTTATTTGATCCAATTAAGCCCATTCATATACATCATTTCATCCATTTGCATCATTGGCCCAATATTTAGGCTCAATCAATAATTATGGATTTAATTTGAGCCTAAAATCTATAGAGCCCACAAAGAATAGATAGAATTTTAGAATCCGAATGTTTTCCTATTTTGTGAACGTGGAGGAGTGGCGTGAAGGAGTGGAGCATGGAGGAGTGGAGGAGAGGGGAGATCATGGGGTAGTGGGAGCTAGATTAGAAACCGCTAATGAAAATTCTATATAACTATGTAGCCTTAGCTGTGGAAAATTTTCTAGACGTTAATTTCAGTTTCCTAGCAACTTAAATTTTCTTCACTTCTTCTTCTACTGTTCTGATCCAGTGAAATTCCGCCCAAAATTCCTACAACTATATCCAGTAATCAAATCTCAATTTCAATAATTAATCTCAGGCCTACACATTCTAACTCCAACACCATCTCTTTTCATTGGGTGCTTATTTCCGATCAACACGCCAATTTCTTCCCATCACACGCCGCGCACACCACCCTTTTCCCCTTGTCAATGAAGTTCTATGGGGTGGGTGCGAGTGAAAGAACTGAAGAAGGGGAGAAATAATTTGATCTCGCATATGAAGACGAGATTGAAATGGAGGAATCGGAGGAAGAAAATGATATTTTGACCTCGCATATGAAGGCAGAATTGGAATGGAGGAATCAGAGGAAGGAAATGATATTTTGATCTCGCATATGAAGGTGAAATTTGAATGGAGGAATGGGAGGAAGGAAAGGATAATTTGATCTCGCATATGAAGTGGATTTGGAATGGAGGAATCAGAGGAAGGAAAGGATAATTTGATCTCGCATATCAAGCGGATTTGGAATGGAGGATCAGATGAAGGAAAGGATAATTTGATCTCACATATGAAGGCGAAATTGGAATGGAGAAATCGGATGAAGGAAAGAAAAAGATGATGTGCGCAAGTATGTTCTGAAAGTCTCAACTTCAATATATTTTTTAAAAAAAAATTTAAAATTATCAATTTTACTGTGAAACTAACTACTGTCGAGATTCATTAAAATTGAAAATTTCAATTTTAGAGCTAAAAATATTATAAACCCATATATATTACTCAAATTCCACATTTACCCCACTTCACATCCATATTCTCAAAAGCCCAATAAATTTTCCTTATTTTGATTACTATTATTATTTTCAATTTTTTTTTTTTTTTTGGTTAAACCCATCAATACGATGGAGGGGTTAGGTCGACCCTCAACCTATATATAACTATTTCAAGCGATTTACAATAACTGAATTTCTGTGGCAAATCTGATATCCAAGGGCACAAAGATGTGTGTTCTTAGGATATCCAGAAGGAATCAAAGGCTACAGGTTATGGTGTTTGGAACAAGGGAATCAGAAGCTCATGATAAGCAAGGATGTTAAGTTCAATGAATTATTCATGAGATATCACTCTACTGGAATTCAGGAAGAGCTTGATGGTGCTATTGAAGCTGAAAAGGTATCAGTTCAGGTGGAGCCTCAAATGGATGATAATCCTCAAAGGATTGATGATTTGGATCAACATTCGAGTGACAGCTCATCTGAAGAAGAGGATGTGCAGAATGTCAATCCAAACCTGAGAAATTATAGTATTGTCAGAGATAGACCAAGAAGGCAAATCCAAAGACCAGACTTCTATGGGCAAGCAGTGTGTACTATGCACTGAGCATTTCTGAAGACATAGAGCATCAGAAACCACAGAATTTCAAAGAAGCAGTCAGTGGTAGTGAATGTGAGCACTGGATAAGTGCAGTGATGGAGGAAATGGAATCTCTGGAGAGAAATGACACTTGGAAGCTAGTAGATAAGCCTAAGGGGCAGAAGCTAGTGAGTTCCAAGTGGATCTACAAGAAAAAGATTGAAGTTGTAGACACTGAAAGGATAAGATACAAGGCAAGGCTTGTTGCAAGATGTTTCACTCAGAGAGAAGGCATTAATTTCAATGAGGTTTTCTCTCCTGTGGCGAAGCACTGCTCTATACTTCTATCATCAAAAGTAACACAAGAGGATATAGAATTATAGCAGCTAGATGTTAAAACTGCATTTCTGCATGGTGATTGATTGAAAACATATACATGAAACAGCTTGAAGGCTTTATGGTCCCAGGAAGTGAAGAGAAGGTATGTTTTCTCAAGAAATCACTCTATGGATTAAAACAGAGTCCAAGACAGTGGAATAAGAAGTTCAATGAGTTCATGTTGAAGGCAGGTTCATCAGAAGTCTGTATGATAATTGTGTATATTTTGATAAGGATTCTAAGACTGATCAAGTGTATCTCTTATTGTATGTTGATAATATGCTTATTGAAAGTAAAAGTAAGCATAAAATACAACTGTTAAAGAAGAAGTTGGGCACATAATTTGACATGAAAGACCTAGGGGATGCAAAGAAGATTTTGGGCATGAACATTAAGAGACAGGAATTCTGGAATTTTATGGTTGTCACAAAGGTATTATCTTCAAAAGGTGGTGGAGAGGTTTCATATGCATGAGGCCAAATCTATGAATGTTCTAGCAAATCAACAACTTAAACTGTCCAAAGAACAAAGTCGAAAGACTGCAGAAGAAGTGAATTACATGAGAAACATAACATATGCAAGTGGTGTTGGTAGCTTGATGTATGGCATGATCTGTAGTAGGCCTGACTTGGCCTATTATGTGTCTTTGGTCAGCAGATACATGTCAAATCCTGGTAAAGCTCACTGGGATGCTTTAAAGCAAGTTTTGATATACTTAAAGGGAACAGTGAACTTAAGATTGAAGTTTGAGAAACAAGTTGATGTTACTGCTCCATTGGTGGGATTTGCAGATGCTGATTTTGCAGGAAATATAGACACCAGAAGGTCTATTTCAGGATATGTATTTATACTGTATGGGACTGTTGTTAGCTGGAGGAGTGTGCAACAGTCAGTAGTGGCTTTGTCCACTACAGAAGCTGAGTACATTGCATTAACTGAAGCAATCAAGAAAGCTGTGTGGTTGAAAGGAATTCTCAGGGATCTGGGGATTAAGCAGAAGTGTGTGACCATATTTTGTGATAATCATAGTGCTCTTCACTTGGTGAAACACCAAGCATTCCATGAAAGATCCAAACATATAGATGTAAGATTACACTTTGCAAGGGATGTGATATATTTAGGATCTGTGGAGGTCAAGAAGGTTCATACACTAGACAATGATGCTGATTTCTTAACCAAGGCAGTTCCAGGGAACAAAGTTGTGCATTGCTCGAGCCTAGTCAGGCTTGAACATTGTGTTTAAGCTGTCAAAAGGACAAGGCAGGTTGAGGTAATGAAATGCACTTGTTTTCATTGAGGTGGAGATTTGTGAGCACAAGATCAGTTTCATCAAGTGATGTGTATATGAAGAGTAAAATGTTGGGAGTCCAGAACCGGAGTTGAAACTTGAAGAACCGGGCCAGAGAATCGGGTTCAGAGTCAAGGCAGTGAGAAGGGTTAAGAGGAAACCGGATTTGAGTTGGTTGTAACTGCCGTTTGCAACGGTTTAATTCAGTTGCGCCAGAAACCGTTGTGGAAGCGGCATGTAGCAACTTGCAGCAGTTGGGTTTCAATCTGTTATAACTTTTTCTTCGCGAGGATTCGAGCTACAACACTTATACATAATTAAATCACTTGTGATTGTGAGTGTGTGAATCGAGTGTTTTCTCTGTAAACACTACACTAGTAAGAGAATTAGAGTTCTAAGGTTTATGTTCCCAAATTCGGATTGTGAATTAGGGATTAGCTAGATTCTTGTTGATTCTTGTAATTACTTGTGCATAGAGCCTCGTGGATGTAGATCATCGCTGATCGAACCACGTAAAACCCGTTGTGTTCATTTTATTCTTTGATTTTGTGTTCTTGGTTGTTCGGCCAGTTTCTTTGTGTTTCTTCCGAACAGGGTTCTTGTGATTTTGTGTGAACCTGATCTTCTCATAACAAGTGGCGCCGTCTGTTATATCTAACAAACTCAAAATTAATGTTGTTTTTTCATTGAAAGAGAAGATGAAGACAAGTTTCAAGAATCACTATAAATCATACCTTCTATTCTCTAATATCCCTCTATGCCCTTACTATTCTCGTCTCCTCTTCAACCTTCCTCTTCTTAGCCTGAGAAGTGGGGCATTATAAAAAAATAGGGAAAACAATAAAAATAGTTGAGCAACAACATGCCGATTAGTAGCAAGTGTATGTATAACACAATTAGCACTAATCTACAAAACTCTTCACATAAGTTTTGCAATGGGAAGATCTCTTCAGCTTGAATTATTTCCATACACATCTCCAATCTCGCAATAACATTTGCACTAACCAAAGACACTACAATAAACATTATTAATAGATGAACCAGAAAATTAAGAAAGATTGAAGAAAACTTGCCTTCGGAGAAAGGTGTCGTGGGCGACATAGCAATTTGTGGCAATTTTGCTTCCGGACCATCTTTTTCCCATTGCCATTGATTATAATGCTGACCTTCTTCCTTCCAGCTGATGGAGTGCTGACCTTAGTGGCGTCCCTTGTAATACCCTGACTTACTATTTTGGTGTTGCTGATGCAATTGAGCGGCAACATTGCCGTATACGTGGTGACCTCCGCCACCGCCGCCTGAATCTCGCGAATTTATTAGGATATACTGCTTCAGAGATCTCATTAATGGTTGATATATCTGGAAAAAAAAAATCAAATACAATCGAAAAGAAGAGATAAAAGAGAGGAGAAAAAATGGGAGGAAAGTTGAATAAAATCGAAAAAGAAAAAGAAAAGAAAGATAGGAGAAGAAAAAATTGTCCACCGAGGAACTGTCTTTTACTGAGACCTTGTGGAGCATAAATTCTCGAAAGACTCATTTGCAAAATGCACTAAGGGTCGACACTTGTTTTTTCTATGAGAATGCACCCAGAAACGACATGTATATATAAAAAAAAAAAAAAAAAAAATGACATCTTCTCTTCCTTTAATAGTAAAGGGGGATTGTAGAGCGAGTAGCATGAATTTCCACCACGGCCATTGCGGCCTCCTCTGCCCCTAGAATTATTGAACCTCCCACCAGTAACATTTCCTTTGAATGTGTCATTACCACAACCATATGCAGTGTTTGCATAAGGTTGTTGTTGTGAGGAAGCCTGCAAGGCCATTGAATTAGTAGTCATTTGACTTTGAATGCGCATTTCATGTGATTGAAGAAGAAATTATGCTTCAGTAAGACTAACAACGCCTATACGTGATGTTAGATTCACAAGTACAGACTCATACTCATTGCCTAATCCACTTAATACATTCAAAACCAACTCATCATCTGTAATAGAATGTCCAGCTGATTGTAGATCATTTGCTATAGTCCTCATTTTCAAGATATATTCATCTATAGTAAGATCCCCTTTCTTAAGTGAACCAAGAAGAAATTTAAGATGAATTACACGAGCTTTGGATTGAGACTGATATAAAACCTCAAGAATCTTCCATACTTCAGCAAATATTTTGCAACTGCTAACTTGACCAAGCATTGACTCACTAATTGATGTCAACATCCAACTTAATAGCAATTGATCTTTCCTCAACCACAAATTATAACTCGGATTGAGAGTATTTCTAGAATTACCTGAGACATCAGTGGTTTGAAAGACTGGGGACGGCGTAATTTTTGTGCCAAGAAGAATGCCCCAAGACCATGAGCTCTTACTGTGGAGAGAATTTGAGCTCGCCAGAAATGGTAATTTGCCCAATCAAGGTGAAGAGAAAGAGATGTGAGATGGGCAAGAGTTATTATCGTCACTATTGAAACGAATTTATGCGGAATTTTGATCGAAGGATTGTTGAATTGAATTCCTTCAACGTGAAATTGGTACCATGTTAATAAGAAAAAAGAGATGAGAGAGAGAGAGAGAAAGAGAGAGAAAGCTGAGAGAAGAAAAATTATGAAGTGAATTAATTGAATAATGAATACAACGAGTTTTTAATTATACTAATCTCTATCTTGATAACTAACTTACAACTGTTAGTTATTAGACTAACTACTTACAGAAAAAATTGGTAAAAACGTCATTTAAGTTTAACATAATTAAGAAAATATCCTTTAAGTTTAACACTTTTTAAAATTGCCTTGTAAGTTTTAAAATATTGATAAAAATACACAGTCACTGGCTACTACCTGTTATCCAATCATTGACCAGCTGAAGTGGCATCTTTAAAATATTCTTGAATAATTTGAGGTTGAGGTGACAATTTTAATATATTTTTAAATAATTTTATTAAAAATACATAAAAAGAAAAACTAAAAAGAGTTAAAGAAAAGGAAAAGAAAATAAACGATCAAACCGACCCCGACCCCAACCCCAACCCCAACCCCAACCCCAAACCTCCAGATTTGCAAATTTGAATTTATCAAATTTCTTCAAATGATTTGATAAAATGATAATAGTCACCAGATTTGCACCATTTTTTCAGCGTCTTTTTTATTTGACTGTTTTTTTTAGTTGTTAGAGATTTATGAAACACATATAGGAAATCGATATACCTCAATTATAAATTACAGCGGAAGTGTATTTAGTCGATTCCTCAAACGATGGATCTCCTTGATTCGTCTATAAACCCGTTCTGACGAACACTACTAGAGCGTCCGTTTTTTGCTACGCAGAACACTACTAGAGCGTCCGTCTTTTGGTACGCTACACACCTTAGGCTCTTGGAGGACTTCGGTGATACTTCAAAAAGAAGAATAGAGAAAGTAATTATGAGAATTGTATTATGTGATGTATTTTTTCTGTAATATACGAATATCAGATATATTTATATATATACTGGTATGGGAGAGATCTGTCTCCTATTATGGATAAGATCTCCGTCCCTTTAAAAAATATATCATCCAATCATATATGGATGCAATCAACGTTATTAAACATTTAGCAGAAAGGCCATGGCAGAAGGTTTCAGGAGGCAAAATCTACAACTTCTCTCCAAGAACTACCGACACCAAAAACCTAGCTTATAAATTGGGGGCAAGCTGCAAAAAATTGCCCTCACCATTCCCCCCTCCAAGCTGCAAAACTGATATGATTAACCATCGCCATTGATAGATTGAGTGAATGAGATATATCTCCTTCGTTCAGTGAGATGGAGGACTCGATTTTGCCATTGTTTCTGGTGTTGAGATTCTCGACTGATCATGCTTCGATGAATCTAGAAGGTAAATCGATTCTCGGAGCTGGAAAATTTGGGTAAGAGAAGAGATTTAATGGCTGCTGTTCCACATACTGTTGAGGAAAATAGCAGTTTTCTGAACTCATATTTGGTTCAATCATGTTTTTCCTGAACGCCTACTGGTCATCATGAACCTCTTTGAGTGCGATGGTGACGGAGTCGGAGAGGCGTCGCGCCCTGTAGACGTCGCAGTACGTGCCGGAGCCCACACACGCTAGAAGGAAGGCTGACGAAAGAACTTCCATTTCTTTTCCTTTTCTTTTATTTTTTCAGCTTTTCTTTTTATGTATTTTTAATAATATTATTTATTATTTTAAAATTCCCACCTCAGCCTTAAATTATTTAAAAATATATTAAAATTGCCACTTCAGCTCTTCCCCGGATGGGTAACAGATCAGGATTAAAATTTCTCCGATATTCATCGATATCTCTTCGATATTTCTCTTTTCTGGTGATACCGAAACGAAATTCGGATGTAATAAATTTATATCAGAATATTTTCGATATATTTTCGAAATCTCCGAAAATTTCGATTTGGGTTATCTCCAGGTATAATTTGTTGTAATTTCGTGGAAACTTTACCGGTGAATTTGGGTAAAATTCGATTAATTTCGGTGAGATTTTGATTAATATCGGTGAAATTTCGGTTAATATGTGAATTTCGGTAAAATTCAATTAATTTCGGTGAAATTTCGATTTATATCGATAACATTTTTGTTAATATCGGTGAATTTCGGCAAAATTTGATTGATTTTGGTGAGATTTTGATTAATATCGGTGAATTTCGGTAAAATTCGATTAATTTCGTGGAAACTTTACCGGTGAATTTCGGTAAAATTCGATTAATTTCGGTGAGATTTCGATTAATATCGGTGAATTTCTGTAAAATTTGATTAATTTTGGTGAGATTTCGATTAATATCGGTGAAATTTTGGTTAATATCGATGAATTTCGGTAAAATTCGATTAATTTCGGTGAGATTTCGATTAATATCGGTGAAATTTCGGTTAATATCGGTGAATTTCGGTAAAATTTTCTTAATGCAGCCTTAGTTGTAAAATTTCGCTTAATATCGGTGAAATTTCATGATCCTTAGTTGTAAAATTTCTAAATTATTCGCAATCCATTAAATTTTCTTAATGCAGCCAAAGATTTAATAAATTAGAATATTATTATAAAATACTTGAACATCCTTAATGATAATAAGAGTTCATAATGTATCTTGTGTGACCTGATAATGTTTCTATTGATTATTATTCGTCAACTAGTTGTAAATATGTGAATTTCACTCAATATTTAGATTAAATATTTGAATTTAAGTAGGTTTATAACAATCTATAAAATATCGTGATAAATTATCTGTTTTAATACATTTTTCGCATTTTTAAAAAAGTTGCACCGATATTTCGATATTAAATCTCTCTAAATTGAAATATCGATATCTCCGTAATCACCGATATTTTCGTCCTTGGTAACAGATAATAGACAATGACGGAAAATTTTTATCAATATTTTGCTACTTACCGGATAATTATGAACAGTGTCAAGCTTAAATGATATTTTCTTAATTATACCAAATTTATAGAGTATTTTACCAATTTTCCCTACTTAACAACCTCTAACTTATTTATCAAGCTAAAGCTATTGAAATCTACAATAGATTTACTGGGTTTAGATCTATTAATTTTGTATTTTATATATTTCATATATCCTTGTATTGTGATGATTGTTTTTTGTCAATAAGCGTGGACTGATTTCAGCGATTTAATAAATTTTATTATCTGAAAAAACATACAGTATATAATATTGATGATATTACCTCTTTTTGGAAGGTTCTTTAACTTTTATTTAAGATAATCACACTCGCACTTTATTTTTGATACCCTTTACCACATTTATTTTGATATCAATTACAGAAATACTTATGGATGACAGCAGAAAAATTGTATTTCAAACACAAAATCTTTCCAGTGGCATCCCGATTACATATAAAAATGCAATTAATTATTAAAAAATTATGAGAGTAATCCGACCTTTTTGGCGAAATAATGTTGGAAGCAAATTTATACCGTAAGAGCATCTCCAATGCTATAACGCTAAATTGTTGCTAATTCACATAATTAATAAAAGTTAATTACAAAAAATTGGTGTAAATAGAAATACATCTTCAACCATTCAGCACCAAATTATTGAAGAAAAAAGAAATATTCTAAAAACATGTATTTTTTTTTATTACATGTTCTATATTTTGTTGGTATTCATATTGTAATTAATTAAAATATACTTAATTTAGTCTATTTAAGATATATGAAATCAAATTAAATATAATATGAATTTATATTTTATTATAAATTAGGTGAAAGAGGATGATGAATTAATTTCAAAATATTTATTTCACTAGAAGTAGATGCAAAATTAGAACATCAACATACGTATCTTTGTTGGGTTAATGTACGTCATCCCAGTCAGATACCTCAATGTCGGAGTTCCCCGTATCTTATCTTCATTCAACATCAACTTAAGTGATGACAATGATGGCGGTTCGCCGTCATTTGAACGACCAGAGGGGGGTGAGAAAATCAAAATTAAAAAGAAAGAAAGGTGAAAATATATCCCACGTATTAGAATTTATTGAAAGTTCAAATAAACAAATTGAAGATTTAATTAATTGATACTCCCTCCGTTCCATTTTAATTGACGTTTTAGGATGTTTTCTTCTTTTCCTATTAATTGACGTTTTACATATTTTTCTCCTTGCACTCAATCCTTAAAAATCTCTACTTTTAAATCTATAGAGATATTTTTATTGATCAAATATTTATCCCCTAAAATATTCTCGTTCATTATAGCGCCTTCTTCCCTCTCCCTCCTTATTCCACTCTTATAGTGTCTGTCATAGATGTATCAGAAATATTTCCTTTACAAAATGTTATCGAGTATCTAGTGGCTATTGATTCACCAGAACAATTAAATTTCTTAACCAATTTAATCAAATTCTATTCGAAAATAATTGTTGGAGAGAGAAGTCCATAAAAAATACGATGATCGAGAGTAAGAAGATGGAATCTTGAGAGAGAAGACGGAAAATAATTATTTAAAGATGTTAAATTTTAGGATTCATATGAGAGAAATAAATAATTAAGTGAGGGTATATCTGTCAAAAAATTTCATATAATTCTTTCTTTTCATTCTAAAACGTCAATTAAAATAGAACGGAGAGAGTACATCTTTATTTCAAGTATAACAATATAATTATAACAATAAAATAATCTAAAAATAAACAATAATAATTTGTTGTTTTGTGAATAATATGACAGCAACTTTATTGTCCCACTATTCACTAAATAGCCGCATAATTAACACTCTCTTTAGAGAGGGGGCAGCACAGCAAATAATTGTTCAGCACCAATCAGCCGGCCCTGGAGATGCTCTAAGCAAGTTTAGTTGAGTGCAATTTATTTGTTCTGAAAGAAAAGCGCAAATTGTTACTTTATCAATTGAAAACAAGTTCCAGTTAGAATTGAAATAAAATGTGAGACAGGCGATAAGTTGATGAAACCAGACTACCGGCTCCCTTTTTCTCCGATGAGATTCCCTATTATATTTTGGGTTTCACTCCTTCACTAACCGACACGTTCTCACAGTCGGAATGTGTATGTGAATTTGCATTTAATTTGTTACTACTTCCTTCTCATCGTGATGGGCTGTATGATAGGTAGAGGTTACTGTTGATGGACATGACTTAAAGCAAATACTAGTCAGTAAAGCTACCTGGAACAAGAACCCTAGCTTCCTCTGTAGTATGTATTCTGCCTCACCAATCACCCGTCTATGGAATATGGATCAGATCACCTCTCATCACCTACAAATTTTAATTCATTTTAACATCAAATTTATAAATTCTTTTTAAAAAATAATCAAAATATACTAATAATATATAAATTTATTTAAATTAGATTGTCCACTCCTCATTCAGACTAGATTGGATACATCACGTGCATAGTAATAAAATTCTCCAACTTTTTCAATTTCTCCTATATTTTTAATAAAAGGTTAAAGCACGAATAAAACTTGAGATTTTTAAAATATAACAATTATATACGAATATATCGAGAATAATATCGATATAATTTTCGTAACATTGTCTTCACTACTTCTATTTTTAGTCTTTAGATTAAGTTTCTAATTTTTCAATTTCAAAGTACTATATTTCCGAAACTCATAAATAAAATAGCAATTTAGAATTATAAATCGGTCAAATAAGTTAAAGCATATTTGTTAAATAGTTAATAGTAATACATGTAAATTGATAATATATATATATATATATATATTACCTCCGTCCCGAATGAAGTTGCTCCTCTAAAGGTGCACATATAATAAGAAAATTATTTTTTGCTTTTTCAATCAATTGACTTTTCCAAGGTAGATTAAGGGTGGAGATTGAGGATAGAGACTTTGAGGGTGAAAATTGTGAGATAAGTTTCATTTTTTAGAATGTGCAAATTGTTGTGGAACGTACCAAAAATGATAATATACAACTTCATTCGGAACAGATGAAACATTACACAATTACTTGACTCAAGATATTTTTTTAAAAGAAACGGATAATTAGTATATTAAAATACTAATCATGGTTGAAGTTTTTTCATTAGATGAACTCCAAATAAATAGTATAAAATCATTATATTTAAATAATATTTATATTTTATATTTGCTTGATCCTTAAAAGAACTGACAAAAATAATAATTAAACATGAGATGATTCATAAAAACAAGAAAGATAATTATGATTATGAAAGTTTAAAATCAGTGTATTAAACTCGATTTATTCACGAGAAATTTACGAAATTTTGTCGATCCGACGTTATTTTTGCTATTTTATTCCCACATAAAACTTAAATAACGATTAATTGGTACAATCAAATAAAACACATATACAATTTTGTTACTATAATCATGTGTTAATTAATAATATCATCATATACACGTGTATTTAAATGGACAAATCCATAAACATAGTCCGAACGTTTGAGTTATAGTTTTACATGCTTAGAAACGTTCCTGTACGTTTTGAATTATGGTTTTGCTTTTGTTTATAATTTGTTTGCAAAGAAAGGAGTTATGATTAATTAATGAATAATGAGTAATAGTTGGTAAAGGGTAGGAGTATCTGTCGAAGCTTTGTGCAGGTCTATATTCTTACTGTCTCAATCTCAAGCCGCCAACTCACCTCCACTTCTACAAGTACCTAGTACAAGAATACAACTAATTTAGAGGGAATGCGACAGCAGACTCACTCAGTAACTTCAATTCATTTTTTTTGCAACTTTAACTTATTTGATGTAAAAATACTCATTTTATCAAAATTACCTCTTCTTTTTGTTGAGGAACTTTAACCTCAATTGGTTGTGACATAAGAATGATGGACAGGATACACGACCAGGTCGTGTATCATTTTCGGACATGATACACGACCTGTGGACATGATACACGACCAGGTCGTGTATCATGTATGTGGTCGTGCATCATGTCCGACATGATGCACGACCTGGTGGACATGATACACGACCAGATCGTGTATCATGTCGGACATGATGCACGACCACATACATGATACACGACCTGGTCATGTATCATGTCCACCCGGACATGATGCACGACCACATACATGATACATGACCTGGTCGTGTATCATGTCCTCCAGGTCGTGCATCATGTCCGACATGATGCACGAGTCGTGTATCATGTCCACCAGGTCGTGCATCATGTCCGACATGATGCACGATCACATACATGATACACGACCTGATCGTGTATCATGTCCACCAGGTCGTGCATCATGTCCCGTGGTCGTGTATCATGTCGGACATGATACACGACCTGGGTGACAGTGAGGGTGAGGGTGAGAATAAATTATATAAGGGTATAATGGACAACACACATGAAAAGTGGGTAATTTTACAATTTCAAAGTCAAAGTGGCAGAAAAGTGGATTCCCACTTTCTGCGTGGGTACAGTAAATTTTTCCCCACTAATTTAACTTTGCATCATATGTATATATATATCAGTGGAAATAATAATCAACGTAACAATTTTTCTCATAATTTTGATTTCATATTAGACTAGGTTTATCAACAGTCTCTCACAACCCAACTTATAATAAAATATTCATTTATCTCTCCTCCACATACACACCCTACTCCATAACCCAGAAAATACATTTTTATACTTTATCAACAACCCAACACAACCCAAAATTTTAATAAATTCTCCCTCCATTCCATTTTAATTGACGTTTTAGAATGAAATGGGAGAATTAAGGATTGAATATTTTGATAGATATACCCTCAACTAAATATTTGACCAAATCAAAATATCTCTGATAAATTAAAAAGTAGAGATATTTAAGGATTGAATCCACGGAGAAAATTGGTAGAATTGGTGAAAACTATGTAAAACGTCAATTAATTGGAAAAAGAAAGAACATCCTAAAACGTCAATTAATATGGAACGGAGGAGTATTAATTTCTTTTATCCAAATACATAACCTATTTCCTATCCAAATACATAACCTATTTCCTGATAAAATTAATATTTTTGTTAACGTCATATTTCGGGTCGGGTACCAAAAGGGTAGTGACATGTGACAGGTTGTGGAATAGGATTGGGTTGTGGAATAGGTTGGTTGACCTATTCCACAACCGAGTTGTAGAAAGGTCAAGAAGGCATTTGCATTTTTATTTAATGGTTGAATTATGGTGACCTTGACCCCAGGGTCACCAATGAACATAACCTTAGAGCATCTATAATGGTGGCCATAATTTAGGTACAACATCATTGTGAGTGACATACAATAACAAATATATCGAATTTTATTGAAATATTGATATTTTTATTTTACAAATATGTTGATGGAAATATCGGTGCATTTAAACAAAAGAATATTACAAATTCTTTTTTTAAAGCGAAAAATCTGGCATGATATCTATAGATTGTTATATATACAAATTGGCACGCTTACAACAAATTTATAAATATTAATTAATATAAACGTAGTCAGACAATATGATTATCTCCAAAAAATGTCCAACATTAATAAAATAGACGTCAATCTGTCACACCATCAACTCTCCACCATTTCAAATATAAAAAGATAAAAACAAACGAAATTAACCACAATAAATCAAACTAACGGGTATTACGGTAAAATATCAGCGATATTACAAAAAAATGTAGACTATGCCAATAAAAATTGATATTTTTACTGATATTTCGCCAAAATTTTGACAGAAATATACACCCCTCATTTAGTTTCGGGAGGTTAAAAAAATCAAAGGTGTATTTGTTTGAGGTTGAAGCCAAACCCATTGAGGTTGCCCCAACCCCATATAGGTGTTTGTTTGAAAGTGTTCATCCCCAACCGGTTGTGGCTCTTTTCTCTCTCCTCTATCTCACTCTCTTTCCTCTCTCCTCTATCTCCTCTATCTCTTATATCCCCAACAAAAATAAAGAACACAAGTTTGTTAACTCAATTCACAAAAAATACCTATGTTTGGGGGCACTAACTACCAAGCCAGGAGATTGAGTAAGATTTTATTTGATAACTAATACAATGAATCAGAGAGTTGTTTATAACCAAAAACTGGGTTGTAGCTTTAAAGGTCCATTCAGCTCGAAAACTGCCTAAAAGGCTCAAAAAAATGGGTCGCCATGATCGGGGGACGTGAAGCAGTTGATCAGGCTCCATAACCCAACAATCTCCCACATGGAGTCTGACTTCAATTCTCGGTTGTAAAAATCCCAGATTAGCTCCGATTAATTCCCGCCTAGGCGCTAGCCTCTCATTGACCATCTAAATTTATTTCCCGATTCCTCCCCCTAACTACGTTTATTCCCCGATTAGTCCCGCCAAACCCCGATTAGTCGCTAGGCCCCAGTCCACTACCTAACTAGCGCCTAACGACTTTTACAATCTTGCTTCAATTATAACTTCCCTTCTCCATCTCATCGATAACTCTCGTCGGTAGTACTGTCACACCTCCATCTCAGTTTTCAAGGCTAATTGAAGTCATGCATAACTTTAACTTCTTTAAGGTCACAACCTTAGTCAACATGTCACAAGGGTTTTCACTTTCTCGAATCTTCATTGGCTGCAGAATCTTATTCCCCACGAGGTAACAAATGTGATGATACCTCGATTCGCTCTCGAGTGAAAAACAAATTGGATTTTTGGCTAAGTGACTAACACTCTGACTATCATTGTAGAGAATATTATCCTACTGCTCCTTTCCCAATTCACACAAGATATTCTATAACCATATCATCTCTTTACCGGTCTTAAACACTGCTACATATTATGCTTCTGCAATGGACAGTGATATGATCTTTTGTAATTTAGAAGCCCAAGAAATTGTTGCTCACCAACAAGAGTAAATACATACCCCGTTGTACTTCTCCTTTTGTCAAGATCACTTGATGCTAAATTTGCACCAACATACTCTGTTAATTCAACATTTTTGCCTTCAAAATATAAGACTCTCTCTGTAGTACCTTTCAAGTTCTTGAGGATCCATTTTACTGCCTCCTAGTGCTACTTACCCAGATTTCCCATAAACCGATTCACTACTCCTATCGCATGTGCAATTTTAGGTCTCATACACACCATAGCTTACAATATGTTGCTAACTGCTAAAGCATGTGGAGTTTTCTGCATCGGGCTCGCTTCTCTTTACATCAGATGAATCCTTGTTGGATAGCTTAAACAGGCTACCCAAAGGGACACAAAAATGCAAAATAGGATATTCAAAGGAACACGAACTAGCTTTGCATTTTCCATACTAAACCTCTTCAAGACCTTCTTGATATACTTAGCCTGCGAAAAATACAATTTTCCTTCCACCTTATCACGCTCAATATGCATACCTAGAATTTACTTGGTCTCTCCAAAGTCCTGCATAGCTAATCTATTAGATAATTGCTTCTTCAACTTGCTTACCTCTCGAGCATTAGATACTGCTATCAACATATCCTTAACATATAATAACACAATGATATCGCCATTGTCATACCTCTTGAAATGGCCCCGATGGTCAGCCTCACATGTATTGAACTCAATCTCATGCATGAATCATCAAACTTCTTGTACCATTGTAATGAAGCTTCTTTCAGACCATACAAGTTCTTCTTTAATTTTTAAATTAACTCATAGTTCCATCCTGACAAGTATCCATCTGGTTGCTCCATATAAATGTTCTCTACTAAGTCACCATGAAGAAAAATCATTTTCACATCTATTCTCTAACATCAAGTTCTCTACAACAACTATACTAAAACTAACCAAAAGGTGGTTAACTTCACAATAAGATTAAAAATGTCGGCATAATCAATATCATATTTCTGCTCAAACTCTTTCACAACTAGCATTGATTTGTATCGCTTGCTTCCACCTGCCTCTTCTTTCATTCTGTAAACCCACTTGTTATGCAGTGCTCAACTTGTTCCCAAGTTTCTAGCCTTAAAAAATTAATCTCATCATCCACCGCAAGTTTCCACTTGTTCACCTGTTCACTACATGTAGCCTCTGCATAACATTCAGACTCACCGCCATCAATTGCCAATAAGTAATAAAGAGAGAGAGAATATCTATTAGGTGATCCACGTATTCTGGTGGACCTCTGCAGCATAATTGTTGGTTGTGGTTTACGATTGTCAACAACCACTTGGTCATCATGATCTACCTTGCTCCCACCCGAGTTCAAAATGTCTAACTCGTCTATATGTTTCTCAGAACCAACATATTTAGATGCACCCAACCTGTCTTTGTACAAAATTTGCTTATTAAATATGACATGTCGGCTACAATTACGTTACAATTTTGCTCATCCCAACCGAGCTTTAGTTTGGTTCGGGAGATTTCCATATATCCAAATCGCTCCGGACCGTGCTCACCCCTAATACTAGTTGTTAAGAATTAGACTGCAGTTACGGAGAATTCGAAAGGAAAGAAAAGAAAGAACACATATTTGTTAATCCAATTCGTCAAGAATGACTACGTCTGGGGGCACTACCAAGCCAGTAGATTTACTAATATTTTTGGGTAATAACAAATACAATGAACTAGAGGGTTTTTTATAACAAGAAACTGTGTCATGCCCTAAAGGACCATTGAACTTGAATACTACCTAAAAAACCCAAAAAAATTGGATAGCGATGATTGGGGAACGTGAAGCAGTCGATCAGGCTCCATAAACCAATAATTTTTTGGTGGTTTAGTTTCTCCTTTAAGAATTTTTTTTGTTGATCTCAACAGAGTTTGAGGGCTTAGTAGGCGACAATGTTGAGACTCCGAAGGTGAGGAAAGAGAAGAAAAGAGGAAGAAGATTGAGGATGCCATAAATCTGAGAATCCATGATAGGTGATGGAAATGGGTTTCTCACTTTAGGAATGTCGGAGTTTGTTCCTTCCTCTCTCTTGAGAGAACATAATAAAATAGCTAAATAATATTTCAAATAATATTTTAAATAATTTTGAAATTATTAAAGCAATTTTGCAAATAAACAAATAAATACCCATTAAAATAATAAAAAAAAAAATCATTTTAATCAAATCACACAATACTACTTTAATCAATAAACAATTTATCAGTTAACTTCTTACAACATCACATCATATTTTACAATTAAAAATTACTTCCCATATTACCACCACTACCATAACCAACAAAACAAACACCACTTTTTCCTTCCCCAACCACTTTACTTCAGGCAATAGTGTCATGAGCCCACAGCCATCTCCAGCCCCAAGCAAACACAACCCAAAATTTCGGCAAATTTCATAATTTTTCAATCCTTGGTGACATATATTAGGAGAAAGAATGTATAGGTGTATTTCAACGAACATGTCATGGGGAGAAAAAGAGAGTGAAAGACGATAGAGCGTCACTCTCACATAAAAAAATAAAAATAAAAATAAAAGGAAAAAAAATGTTGTGGGATTGTACACGCCCCCCTCCCTGTAAAGTTGGCCCTCCGCTTCAATTTATTTTTTCAATTTGAGCAACTTTTATTTTCTCTTTTTGTTTTTACAACAATTAGATGTTGTGAGTGCAATTTTATTTTTTTATTTTTTCTAGCTTAATAAAATTTATTTTTCTCCAATGGTTGTCATCAACTTAAAAAAATAATATTTGAAACCAAAATTTATATATATATATATATATATATATATATATATAGTAACATATTAATTTGAATATTATCATGAATATTTATTTAATTAATTATATGTGTGAAAATCATAAATGAAACTCAAATAAATTAAAGATGTAAATATAAAAATAGGTACTTTGAAAGTAGAACCCCTAAAACGTAGTATTTGTACATTGAATTATTTGGGAGGAATAAGTGCAAATGTAGTAAGTTACTAAGTTTTGATATAGTAGTGATGTGAATATAAATTATACCTATAAACGGGCATACCACTAGAGATACCCTTAAAATAGTATTCTATGTCCCAAAATAATGGTCGTATTTTTCAAAGTGTAAATTTTTGTTTGGAAAAAATTTAAAACTAGTCATGTATGTTCGTTAGATTATCCAATTTGAGAAGAATTTTCCCCTATGGTCATTTACTTTGGCAGAATTGCACACATAGTGCGAGCATAGCTCGTTAATATGGGAACCTTTGAAATTTTATATAGCGTGGAATTACATGTCTTATGTGTGAATGCCACATAACTTTATCTTTTTTGAGATTTCGTTTTTGTAACGTAGAATTATGTAGCTCGTTTTTTTTTTTTTATATATATATATATATATGGTGGAAAAAAATGATTGACGACCACAACTCTGCAAATGTAAGTATGTAATGGAGGCTAGGCGGCGGCGGGCTTGCAAATGTGGTGGTGGTGTCTTAGTATTTGGGAAGAAGAAGAAAGTATAAATGAAATGAAAATTAATATTTTAGAATTTGCCTTTTATTTTTAATTTTTAGTTTACCTTTATCTCGGTATTATTGTAAATATTTAGGGAGTAAGGTAAAATTCAATTATATATTAATATGATTGTTACTATGTTTTTTCTTTTAATCTATTAAATATTATTACTATAAGATAATGACAAATATGTTGTAGTACACTTCATTGTGTTAATGCCACGTTTGATAAGCCTCGGAAAAGTTCCATTTTTTTATGTCACGTAAACTCCATGTAATATTTCCAATCAGTGAAGTGAGTTATTTATTAATAACCTTAATTATAAGTGCACGGTGTAGTTGCTAATGTTGTGGTGATCGAGCAAAGTCGTATAACATAGAGATAAGTGAAGACTCCTAATTAAAGTACTACAGTGTGGATAGTACTGGTTTATCTAGCTATTGAAGGATGTTGATTTGGTGTTCCTAATTATGTAACTTAACTTAAACTTAGACTATGGCAAAATAATATATAAAAGAAATTAAAGATTACAGAAGAAATTCAATTACTAAAGACTATTCTAAC
Source organism: Ajuga chamaepitys (assembly GCA_958295605.1). Lineage (NCBI taxonomy): Eukaryota > Viridiplantae > Streptophyta > Magnoliopsida > Lamiales > Lamiaceae > Ajuga > Ajuga chamaepitys. Next base: position 29,872,321 of record OY282498.1, read on the forward strand.
GTTATACATTTCATATTTTTTTAGCAAATGCAAACAAAGATATAATCCTAACTTACCCATTCTAATTATTATGAGGTTTCGCTAAGTGTATCACAGTCCCCCTCCTATAGTGAGAGGTGTACATATATACACCAGACCAACATCTCCGTCAAGGTTGTTGTATATAACTCCTAAGAGTGCCCAACAAATACCCGTATAATCATTCTCAACCTTCCCGTCTGTTGGATGATTGTGTGTTATTTGATCATCCGTGTCCTATCTCCCGATTTTTGGATACAAATTAATTTGTACTACAATAAGTTGATCAATATAATCTAGCAATCAATCAATTCGCAATACAATAAATAATAATTAACTGAACAAAATGAATTAAGAAATACAATCCATGATCTATATTGTAGTCAAATCCTACTTTATGAAATCGTATAACATAAATGACTTTTCCATAGCAAAATAAATCAAAGCAATTGAATAAAAAGTAAACATTGTATCAATAAAATTAAATACTATTACACCAAAGAGTAGTGATGGTGCGATAATGTGCATCACTTTATATTTTACGTGATTTTTAGGCACTAAATCATAGCTAAAACCGTTGTTGCGAAAATCTCTGACTAGTGCCGACTAGTTTCCACCTAAGCGCTGGGCTCATATCAGACGCTTATGTAATTTTCTCGATTCATCCCTGCCTACCCACGCCTAGACCGTGCTCGGTCATGACTGGTTCCCGATTAAACGCTAGGCCATCGTATGTCATCCAACTAGGGCCTCGCACTTTTGCAACACTAGCTAAAACTAGGTGAAAGTACATGAATTACGACATGCAAACCCTCATTTTTTGTATGTTTAGCAGATTTCACTTGTTTGTTTGTTTTGTAGCATTTTCTGTACAAAAACCGAACATGTTCGAAGCACTTGTGGGATCCCAATAAATATTGTGCGAAAAAAGGGCTTGGAAAGATCTTCGGAAGTGATTGAGCTCAAGAAGAACCTTAAACCAATTCAAAACGAATTTAGACCGGCCTAAAATTAGCGAGTAAAAAGATACGCTTGGACATAACACGTCGCCTGGTAGGGAAACACTTTGCCCGCCGAGCAGAAGAGTGAAATAAAGAATACAAGGGAGTCCAGAATGATTCCCCCGAGAAGGCAAGACTTTACCTGGCCGAGCAATGTATCAATAACCGAGTAAGTCGTTCTTTCAGCGTATGCATCTTCAATTAATTTGGCCCATATCCAATTTTCTCCCTATTTTAACCTAGTTATGTGTACTCACACATATACATAGACTGATCTACTGTCATATAAAGAAGGTTACATTAGACGTTTACATTTGTGCAAGTTTAGAGAGAGTAGTTTGGAGAGCCGAGAAGTAGAAATTGTAGCAGTGGGTATCCTGAAAGAGCACGACGTCATACCGTATACTATCCTTGGTGACTTGTATTAAACAATCACTTCTGATAGAATCTTATCCGGGCAGAACCCGAAGTGTTGCACAAGTTGTTGCAGTACTTACTGAGACACTTCACATTTGTGTGTGCAGAAAATAACGGAGTAAATGAACAACAACAGAATTGAACAAACTTAACGAAAGGAGCAACAAAGAACAAACACAATAAGCCTAAACTCAAGTAATCCAAAAGCTTGAGCAAACTTTATTACTCAACAAAGTACATCGCTTATTACACCACAAACAACATAGACCAAGATGAAGAGAAAAACATCATTGAGAAGCCCTTTGAATATATGGATGTCCATTGTTTTATCAACATTGTAAGCTATATAGTAGTATATGGATGCAACTGTTAGAAATGTTTGTTTTATGCTATTCCGACAAGATTTTGTAGAATTTTTGGTGGTTGTGGAGAAAATTCCCACTTCAAGATTCGACAAGATCCAACAATATTCGACAAGTCATTGTGGAGAATTTCTAGTAGTTGTGGCAGTATGGCGGGCGGTGGGCGGTGGTGGAGTGTGAAGAAGATGGAAGAAGATGAATATATTTAGGTTGAGGAAGATGGATATTTTTTATTTAATTATTGTATACTAGATGTTCGCCCGTGCGATGCACGGGATAGAATATTCTGTTACATAAATAATATATGATTAAAATCTTAACATTTCCATGAAGCATTATAAAAGTACATAAGTCATAATATATATACACACACGCAATATGTTATGTTTTAAAATTAAGTAAATATCAATATTTTTTTTTAGGTATGAGTCTGATGCACGTTGATTTTGCATGTAATTAGGTCGATGTATGGTATTATTTGATAGGAATTATATGCATAAATGGTTGGAAATTGTATGAAATATGATATAAGTGATCAATTGACGTGCTTGACTTGTTTTAAGGTATTTTGAGCATTTTTAGGCTAAAAAGTTATGATTTACGACTACCGGACAAGAAAACAAGTTGAAACAGAGTAAAAATCGGCCCAAAGTAGTGAAAATCAGTGAGAACCGGTCCGAACCGTCCAAGAACCGGTCCAAACCGGTCCGAATTGTCCAAGAATCGGTCCAAACCGGGCTGAACCGGTCCAGGAGCAAAACGAGACAAAGCAACACGGCCGTGTCAAAAGTGTTCTGCAACAAGCTGTTGGTTCTGGAACGGAACACGGCCGTGTCACAAAGCAACACGGCCGTGTCAAAAGTGTCCTGAAACGCTTTCTGGGTTCTGGAATAGAACATGGCCGTGTCACAAAGCAACACGGCCGTGTCAAATTGTTGCTGGAAAAGTGAAATTTGCAAGCAACACGGCCGTGTCAAAAGGGCTGTCGATTGTTAAAATCCGGTTTTAAGTGAAGATTTGGTTTCTTAATTCAAGAGGGATTATCTAATTCTATAAAAAGGATTCAAGTGCTCTCAAAAGGGGGGATACACATATTATCCGAGTTTAAGGCACGAGACGACTTGGACGACGACGGAGATTCGAGCAACGGGACGAGATACTCGGGTTTAGCAATTTTTCCTAGTTTAATTCTTTAGAATGTTTTGTCTTAATCATTGTATTGAATTGAGCCTAGGCATGAGTAGCTAAGCTATTCGTGTCCTAGGGTTAGAAAGTAGGAATTATTTATAACAATGTTTTGATTTATGGTTTTACTTATTGAATTCCGTTCTTTGATATGTTTATCTTTATATCTGTTTTAACAACTAAATTTGGACTGGCCATCTAGGTTTAGTAAATTCGTTTAACAAATCCGCTTCGAGAGAAGGGGTTTGTTATTAGACGTACGATATAGAGCGCAGTTGTCTATGACTGTGTAGGCATAGGTTTATGAGCTATTTGGAGTTGCTAGGATTAATTGACTCGAGAGGGTAATTGTCTTAGTTAATCAACGATCTAATTACTTCGAGAGGAGGGTTAGGTTAATATTGCGCCGCTTAATAAACATTAGATCGGTTAAAATCAATAAATTAATCTTAATCATCATTGGAATAAATATTCTGAAATCGATACCCTAGGATGCTGTTTTCCCGTGATTGTTAATTATTCGTATTTATTCAAGTTTTCATTTAGAGGTAATTAAGTATTTTAGTTAGTAAAATTAATCTTCCCTGAATTAGTGTCTAGTTAGGATATTCCTAGAATATTGAGGTATCAAACTACCTAAAGACCCTATTCCTTGTGGGATCGACCTTGACAATAGTACTACACCTACATCCGTACACTTGCGGAACACTAGGTTAGAAACCGACGTGTCAGAGTCTTAAAAATTAATTTCATAAAAAGTGAATTAAATTATTTTTATTATGCATTAAATTCTGTTAAAGATATGTAACCTATTTTTTAGTAATATAATTTTATACGTGATTGGACATTAATGTAAATTCGATTTTCTTTTTATCATTTTACTAATTTTTCATAAAAATAAAATAATTCTGGAAACAAAAAAATAATAAAAATAAAAAATTATGAGAATAAACTAAAATTATATTTTTCTTAAATACTCTCACATAAAATATTTCAAATATCTCAATATATTATACATAACCAAACAAAAAGTATTTTATATGTAAAATTTAATGTTATATAAATATGGATGTGTAATTAAAGATCACAAAATAAGCATTAATTTGAGATATTTTTCATCAAGATTGAAATTGATACGAAAAAGTTCAAAACATTTAAGATTTCAGGTAGTTTAAGAGGAAAAAGAATGGATGGAGAAATTTTGATGGGGTAGAGGAGAGTATATATTGTGGAATACAACTCTATGGTGAGTAGGGAAGTGGGCCGTGGAGATGCTATCACACCAAGCAACAATACTGTTTTTTTAATTACCAAGCAAGAATACTGGAAAACAGATAAACTCCGTTGTGTATATTCTACTTTGCCACACCAAACCCCTGAATCCAGTATTTCTCTAAATGAAACCAAATAAGGAAGATGCTAAACTTACTAAAATAGAAGAAACTATTAAACAATAAAATCAAACAAAAATCATTTGCTAATAATAAAATCAAACACAAATTCGAGAACTTCATCAAGAAACTAAGCACACTCTCAAATGCAGTATTCACTTGATCCCATCACAATGCATCCTTTAACAAAAGAAGGAAATGATCCATAAGATAAAAAAGAGCATAAACTTAGCCTTAAAGAGTAACAAAGTCCCCTTATGATATTCATTTGCATCTTCACATACGCAATAACTAATGCTTATGAAGTCCTACTCTCCTTTGAAAATGGTGTATCAAGAAAAAGTTTTTGATTCAAACAATTTAGAGTGGGCCACTCTGTTTTGGTCCTCCTACACGCTCCCCTTCCATTAAAATTATGTTCCATTCCGAAAAAATCATCATTGTCCAACCACACAAATAGAAATGTTAGAAAACATCGATTTCCAATAATAAGAAATGTCACTGAATTTAGTGATATAAATGAAAAAACAAAAAAAAATAAAAATTGTGTTCGGCATCTTTTAAACTGACAGTTGTGTCTTACAGTATTTGCAAGTTAAAATATCAAGATTTAATTCTTTTTATGAAATACAATTATGAAATGCAACATTTGCTTAGAATGCGAAACTCCAAATATTAAAATTACGAAGAGACTCTATTAGAGGCATGTGTAATGTCTGTGCATAATATACAAACTTCATCAAGAACATACGCATATAGTATACAACTGAAAGAAAAACACTAAATTAATAATTATAAATTAGACTTTTTCCAATTATCTATAATGTATAATGCATTCAAATGTGGAGCTAAATTCATGTACATTAATTTTGTCAAAACAAAGAAGATAAATTCAAAGATAAAGAAAGCAAACGTTAAATTATATGTTTGTTATGTGTGCAAGGTTAAAAAGGCTTTGTTGAAGCTCACCTCTCTTGTTTCTCCAACTAATCAAATATCCTTTCTTTCTCTTCCTTGCTTCTGTGTTGAAACTCTATTCCGCAACAGACTTTTCTAATCATACAGCAAAAGTATGCAGTGGGTGAAGATTCAAACTTTCCTTTAGAATGGAATTTCTCCAGTTTGCCACCCTCTTAGTGTTCCATATATATTAAATTAGAGCACCTACAAATTTGCTTAATCTAAAAAAAGATAAAATCTTTTACTTCTTTTAAACCTAATAAAATCCTACCACTACCACTCACTATTACTCTCTTTAATCTAAAGAGAGAACCTAATTATGTTACCTTCTGTTCTTGTTTGTATCTTTTCGAAAATGTGGAAAATGTAGAACCCTGTCTATACCAATCATACTTCTTCTAGTGATGGTGCAAATGTTCGGCTGTTCGGGTAGCATTTCAGGCATATATCACTTATAATTTCTGCTATCACAATCACTTACTTTTCAGCCTATTTACCTTGGAAACACATATGCATCTGGTGTTTGTTTCAAGATTCAAACATGTACAAATCTAAAATTCGCAATATTTATTTGCTGAAAGAACTGACCATCCCTATAACATTCATGATATCCAAGACAATCAAACATGATTCAAACATTTACATTCAAAATCATCTCTTTCCCTAAGAGCAAGTTCTCAGATCTAATTCAGTTTTTTCTTTTTTCTTTTCTTTCTAATAATAAGAATGTTGCACAAAATTTGCAAAAATCTGCCCCTTCCAACCCACACATTTTCCGACATATTTATCAAAGACCAAAATTGCACTCAACAATGAGCCTTAGTGAATTATCAGTAAGCCTCTCATTAGATAGGATAGTACAACACTAACAAAACTCTGTATAAACACCAAAACGAAGACTGACCTTCTTATATGATGTGATACCAAAATATCTTCAATCTTTAGAATCGGAATAAACGGAAAAAAAAAAAAAAGATTTCTACGATGATTACCATGAGATGATTCTTGCGAGTGTTTGATTCATGGGATTGGCTTTAGCATTTTGTATCCAACGCCCATGGATTTCTCTTTTTGGAGTTGAAATACCATGGTTTCGCCCATTTCACCCGTAATAATCTCCAGGGTTATTAACTCAATTTTGTAGTTGATGGCATATAAGAAGCTCTGTCGTGATTATTCCACTCTGTCGATGTACGGTGACAACTAAAGGTAGTAACAAAGGATATTTGATTGCCATCGTCTCTTTGAGAATGTTAGTGTATCGTAAGGCTAAGATTTGTTCCTTAAACATCATATTTTTCCTAGGAACTGAGTCTTCTTCCCCCTTTTTTATTTCTGGTCTTTCTCGAGGAGACCTAGATCAGGTTGAACAGGCGGCAAGTATGTGAACCGGGCCCGTGAAGAGCACCTAACTTCTTGTAAACAGTCGGAGATGGTAAGATCATATGCCTTCGGAACAGTTTCTTTCCAGGAAGTATTGCGACTGAATAAATCAAATTTAGTTCAATATCAACAAAATCTTCTCTCTCAAAAAAATCTTCTCACTACCGAACATGGTTGTACTACTCTCGCTCTCCGAGAATAACTTACATCATTCGATAGTCTTATAGATCTAACAAATCGTGGGGTAGGTTTTAGAGAGTCAGTTGCCGGAAACTTCTCTCTTGGAGCGGTTGCGAGCGCGGTTCTCTCGGTGGAGCAATATTTTCTTTTTAACATATTTTTATATCAAATAAAAGTAGAATTCTTCCAAATTTTGTGAGGAAGACACGTATGTTTTGAGAATTTTCGGCGACTTTCTTTTAGTATTAAGGGTGGATTAAGGGGATATGCGAGAAGTAAAACAGCGCGGTTGATGAGAGTGTGACATGTGTACATTAGCTATTTAGGGGGGCTGTGGTGAGATATCTGAATGCCACGTGTGTAGGGAGATTTTTCCTTAATAGTAAGTAGGGATTTGAAAATTTTGAAGATCTATATTAATAAATAACAATAAATATGTGCCAGAGTGGTGATGTGGATTTTGCTTTCAATTCTATATTTTATGGAAAAATGAGATAAATTATATGGCATAAACACATAAGAAATGTTGTACACATCTGCAAAAATGACCGAAAGCATCAATGTTTTTAGCCACGTGTGCATCTTGTCATTCTTATTCCGGTCAATTTGATGACCTCCGACGAAATTTATCATAAAATTGGACATTTTTCATAACTTACAGGACTAAAATTAAACAGTGTAACATACTAAACATTTGGTAGACAAGCCAGAACTCTCATGACTATTTTTTTTTTTTTTTTTCATGAAAGAATTAACTATAATGTGAGAGATGGGTGGACTTTTAAAATGACGGAGGATAGGATAACCAATGTGAGGGTGTGCAATGAAATATCAATATTTTCACATATATAAATTGTCTCACATTAAAATATTGATAATTTCACATGTAAATTAGTTATCCCACACAACACACGACATATTGAATAGTCACACTTAATTTAATTTAATGTTGTTAGGCAGAATCTGCTTAGGTTGATTTATCTTAAGTGTGAAGACACTAATTCAGATTTTATCATTAATGTTAGATTAAGGGTATATAAGTAAAAACGGCAACAATTTTATGTTATCCAAAAAGATAGCTATCATTTGATTTTTTTTTCTAATAATTTGATATCGTAAACATATAAAAAAAAAAATCATAAGTAGGTGAAGAGGATTTACAATGTTTGGTTGGAGGTATTTAGCCTATATATAAATTGAAAGGAGAGAAGTGAAAGGTGATGATTTGGTGTGATGGATGGATGGTGCTATTATTTTTGGGGATACCAAAAACTACGAAACCAAATGAATAGTCATTTTTCTTCTGTGATCAACCAAAACCCCTTTCTTCATTCTTCTGCCTTTCCTTTTCATCATTTACTCTACTCCACCCCAGTAAAAAACTTTCACTAAACCAACTTTCTATTTTTAGTATTTTCATAATATATATTCTCTTTATTATCACAACTTTATTTTCAAATCACAAAAGTTATCTCGAACACGTCTCAGATAATTTGCAAAGAGATTTGTGATAAATAATCACAAATAACTTATTATTAATGATCATAATTATAATCTCAAAAAATATTATACAAAAAAGATATTTTGTATTGCAATATTGACGATCCAACAATTTAATTTAAAAATTGACACAAACAAGAAAAAAAAGGGCATTTGCCGCTAGTCTTTTGCAACTACAAGAGGGGTTACTAAAAATAATCTTTTTTGCAACTACTTGTAGTTACAAATATATTAGTAACTACAAAGTAGTTGCAAAAGATAGTTATAAATACATTAGTAACTAAAAAGTAGTTGCAAAAAAACTTTTTACATCTTATTATATATAAGTGACTACCATATAGTAACCACTTTTAGATATTTAGTTATTAAAAGTATTTTTGTGACTACTTTTTTTTTTCTGTAACTACATTTTGTAGTGGCAAAAAACCTTGTTTCTAGCAGTGTGAATTGAGATTAAATAAAAATAATAAGTTAACTTTTCACACATTTCATATGCACTCATAAGTGCAAGTATGTAGGCTGTCTCGTTTGCTGGTTTTTAATCAAAATTCTGCTTCAATTTAAGTTTCGCGAAACATGAGTGTTTGCATATTTATGCTTCTGCTGAAATTTAGTTCATTTAAGCTAAAATATAAAAGTAGGGGAAAAATTACTTCAAACTGCTTCTAGTAAAGATTCTTACAAATACTATAACTTATGAATTTATTGCGTTTATTTTTTATTCAAAACCACTCATTTTTAATTTTAAGAAGTATAATTTTCGATAATTTCTAGTTTTATCACTTTCTTAAACACACTCATTTCACGTCGTGCATTGCAGAAGAGACCTTGAATTAGTCAACTACATCAAATATAGAATACTGTGATCTGAAAAGGTACGTAAATTACACAATTTATATACAGAATGCCAATGTTTTATCAAATTCATGGCGTTGCAGTCAACTAGATTATTCAATCATAAACAATGACGGATTAAAATGATGTCATTTTATCATCTTTCGATTATCAACTTAGGGCCCGTTTAATTGCAACTCATCAATGACAATGATAATGGGTATGAATGAAGAGTTAATCATACTAAGGGAAAAAATCACTTTTGGTCCCATAATTATCTACTTTTTCACTTTTAATCCCACAATTATTTGCTTTTTCAATTTAGTCCCACAACTCGGAAAATTGTCCAATTTTGGCCCAATTTTGGCCGGAGGTTGCCAAATTGACCGGAAATTGGCACGTGACTTGCACATGCTGGTCAATTTTGGGGCTTTGCGGCTACTTAGCTGACGTGGCACCGGAAATAGGAGGTGGCATTTCTTTTCGAATTTTCTTTTTTCTTTATAGGATGCCAACTCAATCTTTTGCCATGTCATTTAATCCCAAATAACAAATAACAATTAATAAAATACACAAACAAAAATTTAAAACACCACTAGACCCCTGTTTTCTCCAGCCCTTCTTTCCCGTAAATGAATGCAAGTACAAACCCTAATTTCTTGCAGCAAAGAGCTAGTCGACGGACTTGCTGCCGGATCTCTCGCCGCGGCCGAAGGCAACCTCTCGTTCTCGGCCTCCGTCGGCCAAGAGGCCGCTGCCCACGAGCTCTGGAGCTGGTGAAACTAGTGCCACTCGGAGCTCGTCGGATTGTTGTCTGAAGAAGGAAGAAGGGGAACCACCATATTTCGTAGCAGCCGTGGGCGAGGTGGAGCCCAACCAGATAGCGATGGATAAATACAATGCCATATGGTTGGAAATTTGTCGTCGGGATCTGCATTGAGATTTAGGGAGTCAACTACGAACAATAACATGGGGTATTGAAAAAAGTAAATAATTTTTGTTTGATTTTTTGTTTTGTGATTGCTGAAATTCAAAAGAGAATAAGAGAAAGAGAAGAGGACAATGAGATTTATGATGGGTTTACAACCCAACAAATATTCATATCTGTAAGAATTTTTGGGGCAACACACACACCAAATGTTCATATAAGAGGGCACCTGCGTTTATTTACAGGGAAGAAGAGCTGGAGAAGAAAGGGGTCTGATGGTGTTTAATTTTTTCTTTGTGTATTTTATTAATTGTTATTTGTTATTTGGGATTAAATGACATGGCAAAAGAAATGAGTTGGCATCCCATAAAAAACAAAAAAAAATTGAAAAAAATGCCACCTCCTATTTTCGGTGCCACGTCAGCTAAGTGGCCGGAAAGCCCCAAAATTGACCGGCATGTGCAAGTCACATGTCAATTTCCGGTCAATTTGGCAACCTCCGGCCAAAATTGGACAATTTTCCGAGTTGTGGGACTAAATTGATAAAGCAAATAATTGTGGGACTAAAAGTGGAAAAGTAGATAGTTATGGGACCAAAAGTGATTTTTTCCCTCATACTAAAGAATGAAATGAGGGGAATTGTTAATAAAATGAGGTAATGATTAACTTATTTATTATATACCAAGCACCATAAATGAGAATAAGAGGGTGTTTGGCTGAGCTCCTAAAAACATCTTATAAGATGTTTAGAAGTTATAAGCTCTTGCAAAGTGTTTGACAAAATAAGATGTTTAGGAGCTTATAAGACCAAAAAATAAGCTCTAAGAGCATATAAAATCTAAAAAAAATAAGTTGCTATTCCCCAACTTATTTTCATCTTATTTTTTAAGATCTTAATTATTACACTCAAATTTCACACACAATTCACACACTTACACACACTACACCCATTTCACACACTACACACATTTCACACACTACACACACTACACACATTTCACACACTACACACACAACACACACTACACACATTTCACACACTATATACACTTTATACACTACATACATTTCACACACTAATCAAGATGTGTGTTTAATATTAATTTTTAAATTAGACCCCAAATTTATAGCTAAATCATTATATTCAATTGCAAGCTTATAAGCTCTTTTATCCAAACACTTTAATTTATAAGCTCCTTAAAAATAACATCTTATAAGCTCTTGAAACAACTTATAAGATGTTGGAGCTTATAAGATGTTTAAAATAAGCTTAGTCAAACACCCTCTAAGTCTTCATTCATTTTCATTCCTTACCTCTAAACCCCTCAACCAAGCGGGCCCTTAATAAATTTTTTGCGATGTTTGTTTAAAGCTAGAAAGTGTTGAGCTAAACTTGACTGATGAAGTTATTGAGGGTTATACAAAAGATCTCTTTTATTGTAGTGGATATCAAATAAAGTTGTCACAAATTTATTGTTAGAGACATCATATCTATAATAATTAGTTGCCTATATAGTTCGGTCGCAAATAATACTATTTGAGACAATAAAAAATTGTACCAAATACACATTTTTTGTAACAATTACTCGTCTTAAAAAGAAAATCTAAAAGTATGTATATTTAAGATTGAATAATGTAGGGTTAAATTTAACTGAAAAAATTAATAAATAAATTTTATTAAAATTTATTCTTCTAAATTTATTAGGTTAAATCATGAACAAAAATCCCCTAAACGTAGCCTAAACTTTCTTGTACAACTTACGATAAGTCTGTCAGATATAATTATTGCTAGACACCATTTGTATTCTAAAAACATACTAGTAGATAAAAATACTTTTTGTTTTACTGATATTCGAATTACATCTCCCAAGAATTTGAAAACTTTTAAAGGATAATTGGATTGTATTTGGATGAGGCACGATCTATTCCTAACATATTTTATTTTACAGTTCGATGGTTTATTTTTCTATATTCGTACCTTATTACTTATATTATGTTTTTCAATTTTTAATACATTCTTAACAATTATCAATACACTTTCTACCCTACAAATTCTATAAACAAAAATTCATTTTCATTATTTAAGTGGATGTACCATTCGAAAATGTATCACAACGAATGTGACACCTGCCACTACATCACAACACAATTATCCCCTGACTGATTGCAATCATTTCCTATGATATCTACATAGTATGAGTGTATTTTACCAATCTTTTAACTTAGAAGAGATGCAATCTCAATAGAAAAATATTGCATGGGAAAATTACATAGAAGATGAACCGCTCGCGTGCAATGTTCAGGAATGGTTGTACGAAGGTGGAACAACTTTTCCCTCTTAAATATCTTGATTCAACGCAAATAAAATTCGTGTCACTAACATATACTCACTCCATTCTATCCGGATTTGTATATTTTTTTTTTATACGTTTCATCCAAATTTGCACACTCCTAAAATGAAAACTTTATTACTAATTCAAACCCTCAAAAGTTACACATATTTACAAAAATGCCATTAATTAATCTTACTTAAAGAAAAAACTAGTTTAGTTATGGGATGGTTTAATTAACTTAACCATCCCCTTAATTAACTGAACCTAATCTAACTCGCCCCAACCCATACCCATTTCCGCTACTGATTCACTCTCATTATCTCATTCCCCACCCACTATGAAACCCTAATCTCTCCTTTTTCTCTCTAAAACACTTCGCCGCTGTTCCAGATCTCTTTCAAATCATCGATCTACAATCGTCGATCTACACCCTATCTTTCACGATCTGTCTCAGATCTCTTTTTTTCTCCCGTCTCGCGATCTTCGAAGGGTGTTTTAATGGAAGAAGAGTCCGATTTAGAGCTGGTCTTTTTCGATTCAGAGGATTTCTTGATTTTTGAAACCCAACTTGATAACAAGGACCGTCTTCCTTTCGAGGCTTTGGAGTCGGATTTGGAGGGGGTTCTGGGCTCCGCCTCAGAAATTGCAGAGATTCCACCACTAGAAAGAGAATGGTTGGAATCCAAGGAGCTGCAGAGACCATTCATGCAGTGTCTTGATCTTTGGTTTCGGTGATTTTTAAGGTTAAGGTTCCTGTCCCTTTTACATATGTTAAACGAAAACCCTAATTACGAAATCTTTTTAGGGGTTCTAACTTATGATGCCTCTTCAAGTCTTCGTAACCTGATTTAATGTTGATCTTAGATTTTGAATCATCTTGTTGGGTTTTTTACCCGATTCGGTTGTTTGTTCATCCAACTATCTGTTAGTTAATTGATTATTTGCTGGTTGAATTGAGTGTTTGCTGGTCGATTCGATTTATGGGTTGATTAATTCAATTTTTTTTTTTATGCTAGTTGATTCGATTCATGTTGGTTAACTGATTCATTATTTGTAATGGTTGATTCGATTGAGGTATTGATTGATTGCCCTAAAAATGTTGGTTGATTAGGTTGTGATGTTGATTAATTTTTTGGGTAAAATTATCCATATGTTGATGGTAGCTTAAATTACATGATGTAAACTGCCTGATAGTTTAATGTACCCTTCAAACCTATTAAATTTGTTTAAGCGTTGTTAGTCGGTTGCTTAAACTAGTTGTGTCTTTTCTAGTTTAAGGTTGCCCTAAACATGTGTTGTGCATGCTGATATCTTGTGTACTGATTGAATGTGGTTTAAAAGATGGATGATCAGTTTGCAATGAAGTGATTGAACCCAATGATGAAATTGTTCTGAGGGTCATTAAAATAACTAGAAAAAAACAAAACAGATTTTTGCTTTTGAAAATAAACTTGATTCATTCAATCACAACGTTTACAACTTAAGCAAAATGTACACATATATTGTGTTTATGCTGTAAACATCAGATTCTTTCTAAAAGTTGCATCAAATTCTTTCTAACATAACCCAACTCAGCCACGAGTCCTCCAATCTCATAAGTCCCTCCAGCTTGTCATGAGCAATTAAGCGCTCAATCCCTTGTCTAACAATCTCATCATCTACTTCTAGAGTTGTTGGTAGCCCGCCTTCTCTAATTAGTGTTGGTTTTCCAATGTGTGGCAACTTGTAGTTGTTGTTTCCCTTGAGTTTCATAACCTCAATCATACAAGCCTGTAGGCTCAAGAATACACTGTTGAGCTTAGTGATTTCTAGGTCTTCAAATGACTTGAGAACATTATTCACTAAGTCTTCCACATTGTATGATGCCGTCTCAATTTGTAGTGATTGTATTGCTCTAAATAGCCCAAAATCTAGAACATTTGTATCAGCTGAGTTTGGGGGCTGGCATATAGTTGAATTTCAATGTCATCTGCTGATGCAACCAATCTGAGTTTTGGGTCATAATTGTTGATGTGTGGCTTTACACTATCCTGCTGAATGATTATGTGTTTACTTGCATGAGCGGGCCACTTTACCTTAATGGTTGGAATAATCTGTTTGAATGTTTGATTAAACAGTGCAGAGTCAATAATAAGAGGTGTAAGTAATGCACCAATATATCCTATAGTTAAAATAAACTGCTAGGATAGATTTAGGAGACTTACGATGACCTTAAACTATATGATGAAATAAAATCTGGTAGTTTAAGAACACACCTTTTTCGACAAACAATCTTCGATGACCTGCTTTGTAATTGACTCCATTGGTTTGGTCACCAATGTGACTCTTTATCTGTTTCTACTATTTCTGAGGGCTGGTCCAATAGTTGTAAATGAAATTTTCCCATCAAACAACAGTTCCCCCTCTAAACTGTATTGAGGTCGTGCTATTGCACACATGAAGACATGTCTTGTGAGGGTCTTCTTCTTCCACAAGTTTCTATGCCCTTTCGGTTGTTTTTTGCATGTAAAACCCCTTATCATCTATAATAACATTATGCATTGTTTCGTACCTGATTTTGTTAAGTTGTATGTCCAAATGTAAGCAACTTAGGCTGTATTTCAGCCTCTGCAGCTTGTTTGCATCTGTTAGTTGAGGTTTGATAGCACTTATGTGTGGCTTAATGACACCTGATTTAACCTATCTGCCAATTTTGCTCTTGCTAACTTTCAACTCCTTGGCAAGCCTAGTGCCCCTCTTTGGAAAAGGTATACTCTTCATTAAATCGGTATCTACTGCTACAATTACCATTCCACCCTTCACTTTTCTTTGCTCAAATGTAACTGGTAAACCTTCTAAAATATGTTGCTTTGCAGATTCCCAAATGTACTGAATAGTCCGTCTACTCACTCTAAATGATGTTATCGCTTCCTTGGTCTTGCCGAAATGCACAACTCCATTCGTGTTGTTGGCTATGAGAAATTGGGCGATCAGGTTTCGGTCTGATGGAGAAACATTAGGACCCTTCCTAGAGTTAGGCATTTTATGTCTGTAATTAAGTTTCTGAAAATTTTCTGTATTAGCATTGAATGTGGATTCAGGAGCAAATTTGAACATTTATAGTGTGTTGTTAGAAGATTTCCAAAATTTAGGAGGAAAAAATTGAATGTTATTTCAGTTTTTTTTTTTTTTTTTTTTTTTTTTTCTTTCTTTTTGCATGTAAAACATATTATTTGTAAGGATTATTTTTGAGAAAATTTTCCCTAAATTTTTTGAGTATAAATTTTGAACTTATACTGATTTTCAAGCAAATTTGGTGATCATATTGTTGTTGTTGCTTTTTACTGTATAATCAGGTTTATTTAGGGGAAATGGGAGGGAAAAATTAATATACTAATCCCTCGAGAATTTCGCACTTTTGGTTCCACAAGACACGCACCTGTTTCAAAATGGTCATAGTCCTGACATTTTTGACCCCATTGGATTCAAATGTTGCAAATTCAGTCTCATACGTCAATTTTTACATAAATGGTCCCAAAATTTTGGCAAAAGTGGACCCAAAATTTTTCAGCTGTTTGTGATTGACGGCTTCGCACATGACCGTTAGTGTGACGTCATAACTTCAAGATTTTTGCAGTTTTGGTCCCACTGGACACACTTTATTATGTTTTGGTCTCAACTCTCCAACTTTTGACCCCATTAAACTTAAAAAATATTTAAAAACTATAAAATAATTTAAAAAAAAAAAAACCAGAAATTAATGTAAAAAAAAACAAAATTTAATTCTAAATTTTATTTAAAATATCATAAAGTAACTGAAAATAGTAAATTTAGAAAAATCAGTTTTCAAAAAATTGGAATTTTTAAAAAATTCTAAAAAATGAAAATTTTAAGTTGTCTTAAAATTTTAATTTTTTTGAAATAAAAAAAAAATCTACTAATTTTATAAAATTTGATTTTCTTAAAAATTTATTTTCTAAATTCTAAATAATTTTGTATGTTTCATAAATTACTTTAAACTCGTTTAAGAAAATTGATTTCTTCCTAAAACTACTTCCAACATTTCATAGACACTTTTACATATCTTAATTGAACTTTTTTAGATTTCAGACTATTTTTTTCTTAATTATTTATCAATCTATCGTTCGCAGGGAGAAAACTCGCACGTTGACGATATGTTACGGGGGTATTCATTAAAAAATAAAGTGAGCTACAAATGTTATTAATTATTTGTGTCATACGCACGTTAATAATCAATTGCTCCCAGGGCACAAATATAACCCGTTTTATTGAATTATTATTATGTAAATTTTCAAAAACTCTAGAACAATGCATAATATTTTAGGGGCTTATAAAGGAATTATCCAAGTAGGGTTGACAAATCTGTAAATTATTTTGAAATCTAAAAAAATCGATTAAAATATGTAAAAGTATCTATGAAATGTGGGAAGTATTTTTTTTTTTTTTTAAATAAGTTAATTTTCTTAAAAGAATTTAAAGTAACTTATGAAACATATAAAAAATTATTTAGAACTCAGAAAATATTTTTTTAAGAAAATCTAATTTTATAAAATAAGTAGACTTTTTTAATTTAGAAATTTAATTTAAAGCCCTTTAAGACAATTTAAAACTTTCAATCTTTATAATTTTATAAATATTTCAATTTTTTTTATTTTTTTAAATAACACTTTCAGTTAGTTTTCTGATATTTTAAATTTTAGTTTTTAGATTTTTTTAAATAAGTTTATGATTTTTAGATTTTTTTAATTTGCTCCCGGAATTCGTCGCACGAGTAGAGTATTAGATATTACACACGGTAGAATCCAAATTAAATACTACATAATGTAAAATGAACCTCCATTTTTTATAGTGAATTGGGATGACATATGCCAAAAAAAATTGGGACTGAAAGTGCAAAACGTGTGGGACTAAAACTGCTAGTGAATTTATCGGTTTCAGTAATTGTGGGACCAAATGTGCAACATTTGTAACCAATGGAGTCAAAAGTGCCAGGGCTGGGTCCATTTTGAAACAGGTGCATGTCCTGTGGGACCAAAAGTTCAAATTTCTCCTAATCCCTCCCTAAAATTTCAGCTTAAATAGGTTTGAAAAGTCAAAGAAAAATCTAAAAATAATTTTTTCTGAATATACGTGCCCGGTCAAACGTGCAAACTCCCATGGGACGGAGGGAGTAGTATTTTATTTCTATCTGGTGATAAATAAAAAAACACTATTTTAGTAGTTCAATGTAGAGGTGTAAGTAAGCCGAGACAACTTGCACGACACTCAGAACCAATTCGCGAAAAGATCGAAATCGACTAGACGTAAACGAGTCGAGCTTGAGCTCGAGCAACTCGAGTAGGTATCGAGTTCGAGTTCGAGTTCGAGCTCAATGATACTCGGCTCGGCAGACTTGCGATCCTACTTAAGTTTGTTTTAAATGACTAGTTTACCTTTTAAAAGTGACGTAATTATAGAGATATTCTAGTTCTCTGAGGTCCATTAACAATTCTTTGTAGTATTTCAATTTCAATATATTTTTATATTTATTTTGTATCAATGGAGCTAAGCCAAGTTAATCTCGAGGTCAACGAGTTTCTACCAAATCGAACTTGTGTTTGAAAAAATAAGAACTCAACCGAGTTTGAGTCGAGCTCGAACTTCGAGTATTTTAGTTGAGCTCGACCCCATCAGTATCCGACTCAACTTGATTTATTTACATCTCTATATAATCCAACGTGTAAAACTTGGTCAAACAAGTTAACAAATTTTCATAATAAATCAACCGTGATTCAAATTATAAAGATGCATTAAATTCCCAATCGAATTTCCAATTTCTAAACAGTCGAATAAAATGTATGATGTGTTTGCTTAAAATTAGAGAGTGCTGAATTAAACTTGATTGATGGTGTTAATGAGTACACTTTATTGAGAATTGATCCCCTAAATTTATCGAGAGAAACCGAAGCAAACATCCCCTATAACTTTATGAGAATTATTGATTTATTTTGCAGGTAAGTTATAATTAATGAATTATTTGAGAAATTGTAAATGAAAAGATAATTTGATTGGAAGCATTGTAGGGTAGGGGAAAGCAAGAAGAAGACAAGATGCAATGTGAATAATAAAGGAATGGACAATAGATGTATATCAGTGTGTGGCAGTAGAAAATATATTAGCAGAGGAACAGGAATTGTGATTCCGTGCCCCAAAAACACCACCACATATAACACTTCACTAAACTACACCTCGATTTGATCGTTCATCCCACTTTCTCTCTCTAGTTTGCCAGTGATTCAGTGGCAGTGCAAGAAAAGAGAGCGAGAGTTTTCATCGGGAAGGTAAAGCTTTGCCTTTGCACCATCAACATTGGCAATCACCCTCCCTCTCTCTCTCTCTCTCTGCAAATACCGCGTGCGTTCTGCAACTTTCTCTCTCCTTTCTTCCCTAACTAGAGAAAAAAGAAACAAATTTAATGGTAACCCCATTTCCAAAGGCAAAAGATAAACCTGAAAACAGACTAAAAAGAACCCTTCATTATCTGACTACAGACTACCACTAACTACTATTTAGGATTTTCTGTAAAAAGGCTGAACAAGTAAGCATAAAACTCGGGAGCCTCCTGCGTAGGTAAAGAGAAAAAAGATTGCTTATGCGTGTGTACAACAGGAGAGAGAAACTGCTTTGTTTTCAAGGGTTTGTTTTTAAAGGAAGCTTCGCTTAACTCACCTCCACATCCACCTCAAATGGAGAATGCTGCTAACAATTCTTGTCTAATGTCGTTTGGAGATAACAATACTGGGTTTTTCCCTATAATAATGCCTGCAAATTCCCCATTTCTTCCTCTTCCTTCCACCAGCCTAAATCGTGACTGCGCCGGCGATGCTGGTGGCTCTTCCATGATTCTAGAAGATCATCAAAACCCTAGCAAGAATAATAACAACGACAATAATATTACGAGCACTGGATATTATTTTATGGAGAGCACTAACGATGGAGTCAGCTGTTCTGCTAAGGCCAAAATCATGGCTCATCCTCTCTACCATCGCCTCTTATCTGCTTATGCTAATTGTCAGAAGGTAAAAATCTAGTCTTTTTTTTTTCTTTTCAAAGAAGAATTCCAAATCCTGTTTGTTTCTGGTCAATTTCCCCTAAATCTTGAAATTGGAAAAAAAAAAAAGTTAAAATAGAAAAGAAACCCTTGAGAGAGAAAGTGATGACGACAGTGACAGTGGTACAATTACTAATTAAAAATGAAATCTTTATTGAGACAGATTGGAGCGCCGCCTGAAGTGGTGGCTAAGCTGGAGGAAGCGTGCGCGGCGGCGGCGGCGCTGGGGCGGCAGGGAACAAGCGCGTTTGGGGAAGATCCGGCGCTGGACCAATTCATGGAGGCTTACTGTGAAATGCTGACGAAATACGAGCAAGAGCTGTCGAAACCCTTCAGAGAGGCCATGGTTTTTCTTTCGAGAATTGAGTGCCAGTTTAAAGCCCTCACTCTTTCACCCACTGGTTCTGGTCTCTTTCTCTCTCCCTTTTTATAGAGGAATTGAATTGATGACATTTGTTCTTGTTAGATCTCACTGTTGGGAGTTAGATTACTGCTTGATTAAATACTTGCATGTGCATGTTTCCAAGAGAGTGCTGATTTTTTCAAATACTGTGGGATTCCAGATGCAGTTCCTCCATTGTTTAATGCTTTTCTCTTTCTTCCACATTTATACATCAATCCTGTTCATCTTTTTTTCTTTTATTTATTTTTCTTCTCAACCCTTGGGATTCTCTTTTGCTGTCACTGTTATCCTCATGAATCAGGTCAGGATTATTTTAACACTCCTTTTCATTAACCTAGTTTTTTACTACATATACTAATACAAGGACATATATATAGCATTCACTTTTCATTTTGATTAACCCTGATTTTTTAATGTTATATATCCCGAAAGAATGGCTTTTATGTTGTTCTAGATAGATCTTCATAATGTGTCTTTGAAATGTTTTTATATCACTCAAATCTTTTATGTTTCTCAAGGAAAAGTTGTTCCATTAATGATTTTCCCATGAGATCACATGTTTCATTTGTACATTTCACATTAAGTACTACATGCATTAGATGATGTATAGCTAATAAACATGTGTTTTGTGTTAAAGATTGTGTAACGGAAGATGAAATAGTTAGTGTAATCATAGGATGTTTGTTAAAAGATTTGTGCTCATTAATTTTGTTCTTTTTTGCAAAAGTATCCTTTAACTTTAAATTTAGGGTTATTCATGAATTAAACTAATTATTTTTCCTCTAAATGGTCTTAATATAATAATTAGAGTTTCTTGGAGGCTAAATTTGAAAATGACAAATTATCAATGAAGGTAGGCTAGATAGAAGACTCATTAATCGTTATATCTATATCGAAAACAAGATCTAGAGATAATGTACCTCGTTTATAACATTCATATCTCTCAAACTTAAACTATTTCTCTTAATGACCTAAATATATATTATGTATGTACTAATATCGAGAAGCTTGGCTAATCTTCAATATAATTAGGGTAATAGAGTTTTGTGCAATACATGTATAATATATATATATGTGTGTCACTTGATTCCCCACCCCCATTTTATATAAATTTTACTACCTTTTTTTCATCCCAAATCTTTAATTAAATGAAAATAGTGTGTTCTTAGCCTTCCATATACTTCTTTATGTAGATCTTTAGGGAGTCTACTTTGACTTGTATCTATTTGTTAAAAATGAAAAAATGTGGCACCAAAATCATTAGAAGATCAATTCAAGGCAAAGCATCAAAATCTATTGGAAAATATCGTAGTTGATTATATTCCTCGAGTGATCTAATTTTAGAATGCTGCTAGGCTATTTATGGTTTTTCATATTCTGACAAAGCTTAAACTGCCATTCGTCTTGAATCTTTTTAGTTTTTAATTATTATTATTTGTTGATGTCTTATATAACTTTGTACAACATGATTGTGTGACAGCATGTATGGAAGCAATGGACAGAAATGGTTCATCGGAAGAGGAGGTTGATGTGAACAACAACTTCATAGACCCGCAAGCAGAAGACCGGGAACTGAAGGGGCAGCTTTTACGGAAATACAGCGGATATCTGGGCAGTCTCAAACAAGAATTCATGAAGAAGCGAAAGAAGGGGAAGCTGCCGAAGGAGGCTAGGCAACAATTGCTGGATTGGTGGAGCAGGCATTACAAATGGCCCTATCCATCGGTATGTCAATCCATCTTATCATCTACTAATTATTGCCAACAATTAACTAGAGGGGCATTACTAGGGCTGTGTTTTGAATTGATGGATTTAAATGTTCTGAACATGGATTTAGAATCTTGAATGAGCATAATGTGTTCTCCCAACTATATGCTGTCCTTGAGGTTGTTCCTTCAATTTCTTTTGGCACTTCGCTATATAAATTATACAAACTGTTACAATTACCATCTGCGCTCCCCCAATATTGAAACGTGTCTACCGGCAGGAGGTTATAGATGGTAAATTGTAGCAGTTATTTTTCTTTTAGAGGAAAATTGTAACAGTTATTAAAAGAAGTTGGGAAGTTATATTTTTATCCTTTGAGTTTCACTAGTGGTCATTTATTTTTACCTATCTTTATTTTGGTCTAGATCATTTTTATTATCCTTCAATTTTGGTCGGATTTTTCATTTTTTATTTTTGTGGTGAGGACCAAAATTGGAGTAAATTTAAAGTTGGAGGACCAAAGAAAACTGTTAAAATAGAAGGATACTAATGAATTTAAGCCAAAACTTGAAGGATCAAAAATGAATTTTTCTTTAGAAAGAAGAGTTGGTACGGTGAAACTAATTGTATTTATCCTATTAAATCCACCCAAATTATTTAAGAAATAGGTCACAATGAGGTGATGTAAGTCAAATCTTCAACATGTCCTACAAAATTACCATCCAACAGTGGGTAATCTTGTGAAGGAATCAGTTGGCCTTAATATTTGCCATTTAATAATTTTAACATGCACAATTACAAACAGGAGTCGCAGAAGCTGGCGCTGGCAGAATCAACGGGTCTGGACCAGAAGCAAATAAACAACTGGTTCATTAACCAAAGGAAGCGACATTGGAAGCCTTCTGAGGACATGCAGTTCGTAGTGATGGATGCTACGCACCCGACCCACTATTACATGGACAGCGTATTGGGCAATCCTTACCCGATGGATATCTCACCTGCCCTCCTTTAGTGTCTTCTGCTGCCCTTTCATTCTGAGTATGCTACTTAATTAATTCATCAACTGTTGTTTATGTGTACTAGAAATTGTGTTAGTCTCTCGCTCTCTCTATGTGCTTACGCTTTGTAGCCGACTACTTAATCAAATTATGTGCTAATGCTTTGTATGTTCTATATATAATCTACACAAGTAATATATGTAACCAGGCTTGGACAATTGTGTTATTATTAATATGAATATTTGCAGCTTTTTGGTTCAAGAGCATTGTATTTTGTGTATGAGTATTGGAGTTGGTTCTCCGTTAGTCATGATCAAACTATTGTTGATGAGGGTTACGGAGGTAATGCAAATTAGAAACTAAAAGCCCTTAAAAATTAAATTGATCAAACTTTTCAATCCACCCCATATAACTATCTAATTAAAAAGAAAAAAACAATCAAATTAATGAATTTAGTGATTCCGTAGTGACAGGGTAGGATACTGTGAGATATGATCTTGATTTGTCTTCACAACTAATGGAATTTGGATTCTGAAATTTATGAAAGAGAAACTAGCTGGAAATTAGCTCAAGATCCAGCATAAACAAATTCTGGTGGGAAAAACGGTTATAAGCAAAACCGTTGTCAAAGAAAGAAAAAACCGTTGTCAAAGAAGAAGAAAACCGTTGCAAGTTCTTGAAGCAGTTTCAGTTTTTCTGTTATTTTCTGTTACACGGTTTCTGATCCAATAATTGTGGTTAGTCAGTTTTAGACTGCATATAGCAACATTACGCATGTATAGCTCAGCAGAGAATATATCATTTTGTAGAGAAAATCGTGAGGAGAGCTAGAGAGAGAGATAGAACTTGAGAGTTAGTGTTTTCTCTTGGTTAAAGCTTGATTGCTTGTTTTCTCTTGTAACAATCTGAGATATAGTGAATTGGTGAGAGCATCTTCACCCGTGGATGTAGGTTGATTAACCGAACCACGTAAATCTTGGCTATTCGTTTTATTTTTCAGTTTGCTTTGGTTTGTTTTGTTTATCTTCATTGCAAGTTTGGTGATTGATCTTTTGTCACAAAGGCATTGTTCAATCTAAAGTGTGATCTTGAGGTATTGATTAAATAACAATTGGCGCCGTCTGTGGGAAACAACAACCCACAGCTCATCAAGATCAGGAAGATGTCGTTTTCAAAACTGGAAACTGAAAAATTTACAGGGAAGAATGACTATGGGCTATGGAAATTAAAGCTAAAGGCACTACTGGTCCAACAGGGACTGTCTGCAGCTTTGAAGGATGGAAAAGATGACCCTGAAGTAAGTGATCCGGCCAAGAAACTTGAAATGCAGGAGAGGAAGATGGAAATTCAAGAGAAGGCACACAGTTTGATTATCCTGTGCCTTTCTGATAAAGTCTTGAGACTTGTTTCAAAGGAAAGCACTGCTGCAGAAGTAATCAAGAAGCTGGATGAACTATATATGGAGAAGTCCATGACCAACAGACTCTTCTTAAAGCAGAAACTCTATTCTTTCAAGTTCTCTGAAGAAAAACCTGTAGAAGATCAACTGGAAGAGTTTAACAAAACTTTGGATGACCTAGAATCTATAGAAGTGACTATGGGAGATGAAGACAAGGCAATCCTACTTCTGAATTCACTGCCACCATCCTATGATCAATTGAAGGATGCTATGATGTATGGCAGAACCACCACTGTTTCTTTTGCTGCAGTTCAATCAGCACTAAGATCCAAGGAGATGCAAAGGTTAAATCAAGATACAAAGGAAACTGTAGGAGAAGGATTGTTTGTAAAGAAGGGAAGGTTTCAAAAAGCAAAGAAGGGCCCAAATGCAGAACAACCAAAGAAGGTCTCTGATGCAAAGCCAAAAGCTACTGAAGGAAAAGAAACAAGGAAATGTTTCTTCTGTAAAAAGCCTGGGCACTTGAAGAAAAATTGGTTTGAGTTCAAAAG
This sequence comes from Ajuga chamaepitys, assembly GCA_958295605.1. Taxonomy (NCBI): domain Eukaryota; kingdom Viridiplantae; phylum Streptophyta; class Magnoliopsida; order Lamiales; family Lamiaceae; genus Ajuga; species Ajuga chamaepitys. The sequence continues at coordinate 29,896,961 of OY282498.1, forward strand.
GAAACAATCCCAGAAGTCAAGCACATCCTCCAACAACAATGCAGATACTGTGGAAGCTTTAGCAGGAGATCCAGAAGTTCTGAATGTCACAGAATCCAGTCCAGAAATGCAATGGATTCTTGATTCAGGATGCTCTTTTCACATGTGTCCAAACCTATCATGGTTTGAAAACTTCAAGGAACATGAATCAGGAAATGTCATGCTAGGAAATGATGAAGTATGTCCTGTGAAAGGAACAGGAGACATAAAACTGAAGATCCATGATGGCACTATCAAAATCTTAAAAGAAGTCAGGTACATTCCTAACTTAAGAAGAAATTTAATTATTCTGGGAACTCTGGAATCCAGAGGCTGTAATTTCAAATCTGAAAGGGGATGTTTATATGTCTTCAAAGAAGATAAGATAGTGATGAAGGGAATCAAGAAAAACAGTTTGTATTATCTTGATGGAATAGTAATTCATGGTGAATCTGCTAATGTCTCTCACACTGATTATGACCTGTGGCATTCAAGACTGGGTCATGTGGGTGAATCTGGTATAACTCAATTAGCAAAACAAGGTTTGATAAATCATGCTGGAAGTCTCAAAGCACATAAAACTTGTGAGGAGTGCATACTAAGAAAAACCAAGAAATTGCCTTATATATCCTGTTGGAAAACATTCCTCTACAAATGTTTTGGATTATGTGTATGTTGATCTCTGGGGTCCATCTAGAACACAAACTCTAGGAGGTGGAAGGTTTTTCTTAAGCATAATGGACGATTTCAGCAGAAAGTTGTGGCTATATGTCTTAAAAGCTAAATCAGACTGTTTTGCAAGATTCAAAGATTGGTGTGCTGAAGTGGAAACAGAAAAAGGAAGTAAGCTTAAGTGTCTTAGAACAGACAATGGGATGGAATTCATGTCTGATGAGTTTAACAGTTTCTGTAAAGCAAAAGGGATAAAGAGGCATAACACTGTCCCTGGAAATCCTCAGCAAAATGGGGTTATTGAGAGGATGAATAGGACAGTGTTGGAAAGAGTGAGATGTATGCTGCTTAGTTCAGGACTTGAAAAGAAGTTCTGGGGAGAAGCTGCCACCGCAGCAGCTTACCTGATCAACAGGAGTCCTTCATCTGTTCTAAACAATAAGGGGATATTTGGACTAGGCTGTTGCCAGCTGGATGTGGGATGGCCCAGCCTAAAGGTATTTCACTTTATGGATCGCCAATCCGGATCGCCCAGCCAATTTCCATCCAACTCTAACACATTTTCATCATTACATAATCATCCAATCATTATCTACATCACCTTTTACAATTTTCAAGACACTTTTTATCATTACCTAACACCCCACATAACCTTTTACAATTCCTAATACACCTTTTTATCATTACCTATCATCTCAATACCTATTGATTTGACATCACTTTACACATCCTACCACATCCTTAAACCAAAATACATTTTTACTATTTAAATGGATGTACCAGCCGTGGATGTGCCCCAGCGGACGGGGCACATTCCACTACATCCCAATCCAAATATCCCCTAAGACACCAGAGGAGGTTTCGACTGGAAAGCCACCTAGCTATGCTCATCTAAGGGTATTTGGATGCAGGGCATATGCACAAATCAAGCAAGATAAGCTTGATGCAAGAGCAGTAAAGTGTATCATGATAGGTTATCCTAATGGGGTAAAAGGGTATAGGCTATGGTGTACAGAAGCTGGACAGAAGAAGATTATCATCAGCAGAGATGTAGTGTTTTGTGAAGAAATTTTGCCTTTCAAACCAGCACAAACTGAAAGAGAAGTAATACTACAAAATGGCACTAATACTAAGTTTGAGGTGGAGAAGTCTAGAAAGACTAGTGTTTCAGATTCAGAAGATTCAGCTGATGAAGATCAAATTCAAGAAGAAGAATCAGGCATTCAAGATTATCAGTTGGTCAGAGATAGGGAAAGAAGGATAAGGAAACCTTCTACAAGGTATGCTGATGATTACTTAACAGCATATGCACTTGTAACAGCTGAGGAAGAAATTGAGTGCTCAGAACCAAGGACTTACTCAGAAGCTATTCAGGGACCAGATAAGGGAAAGTGGCTCATGGCAATGCAAGAAGAGATTGAATCACTTGAGAAAAATCAAACCTGGGTACTTGTTCAGAAACCTAAAAACCAGAAATTGGTTAGTTGCAAGTGGATTTTCAAGAGAAAAACTGAGATCACAGAAGTTGAGAAGATCAGATTTAAGGCCAGATTGGTTGCAAGAGGCTTCACTCAAAGAGAAGGAGTGGATTTTAATGAGATTTTTTCTCCTGTAGTAAAACATACTTCCATCAGAATTCTACTGGCATTAGTAGCTCAGTTTGATCTTGAACTGGAACAATTGGATGTTAAAACCGCATTCCTTCATGGAGAACTCAAGGAAAAGATATATATGACTCAGCCTGATGGATTCATAGTTCCAGGAAATGAAGATAAGTGTTGTCTGTTACAAAAATCTCTATATGGTCTTAAACAGAGTCCAAGACAGTGGTATTTGAAGTTTGACAGCTACATGAGAGTCATTGGTTTTGAAAGATCAAGGTATGACAACTGTGTATATCTGAAGTTTGATGGGAATGAAGTAGGTGTGTTTCTACTGTTGTATGTGGATGACATGCTGGTGTAGAAGCAAGACAGAAAGTAGAATGGTAAAAGATCAATTGAAAGCTGAGTTTGAAATGAAGGAGTTGGGACAGGCCAGGAGGATTCTTGGAATGGATATACTGAGAAATAGATCTCAGGGGTATTTGTTGCTACATCAAACTGACTATGTGCAGAAAGTGTTAAAGAAATTTAATATGCATGAGTGTAGGCCTGTTACAGTTCCTTTAGGACAGCAATTTAAACTGTCTGAACATCAAAAGCCAAAGGATGAGGATGAAGAAGCAGAAATGAGCAAAGTTCCATATTCAAATGTTGTTGGTAGCATTATGTACATTATGGTTTGTACAAGACCTGATGTATCTCATGCTGTTAGTGTAGTGAGCAGATACATGTCTAATCCTGGAAAAGCTCACTGGGAAGCATTGAAGTATGTCATGAGATATCTGAAGGGAGCTGGAGATTATGGAATCATGTTCAGAAAATTGGAAGATAGAATTGAACATGCTGTGGTGGGGTTTGTAGACTCAGATTTTGCAGCTAATCTTGATTCCAGAAAGTCTCAGACTGGGTATGTTTTTACTTTGTATGGTTCTGCAGTAAGTTGGAAGTCTATGTTCAGTCAGTAGTGGCATTGTCTACCATAGAAGCTGAGTTTATTGCACTTACAGAAGCAGTCAAAGAAGCAGTATGGATCAGAGGCATTTTGTCTGAGTTTGGTATTAAACAGGATTCAGTCAAGGTAAAATGTGACTCACAAAGTGCTCTACATTTAGCTAAACATCATGTGTTTCATGAAAGATGTAAACACATAGATGTTAAGTTACACTTTGTGAGGGACATTATTGATAAAGGATCAATGTGTTTGGAAAAAGTAAGGACAGAGGAAAATGCAGCTGATATGTTGACAAAGTCACTAACTCGAGATAAGTTCCAGTATTGTCTTCAGTTAGTGAAGATTCAGACTGTTTAAATTGAAGTATGGAGAAGGTGGAGGTGTTCTGGGTTATCAGTTAATGGTTTGAAGAGTTATGTGTGTGTAATGTGGTTGATTAGTTGAGAAGCCAAGGTGGAGATTGTGAGATATAATCTTGATTTGTCTTCACAACTAATGGAATTTGGATTCTGAAATTTATGAAAGAGAAACTAGCTGGAAATTAGCTCAAGATCAAGCATAAACAAATTCTGGTGGGAAAAACGGTTATAAGTAAAACCGTTGTCAAAGTAAGAAAAAACCGTTGTCAAAGAAGAAGAAAACCGTTGCAAGTTCTTGAAACAGTTTCAGTTTTTCTGTTATTTTCTGTTACACGGTTTCTGATCCAATAATTATGGTTAGTCAGTTTTAGACTGCATATAGCAACATTAAGCATGTATAGCTCAGCAGAGAATATATCATTTTGTAGAGAAAATCGTGAGGAGAGCTAGAGAGAGAGATAGAACTTGAGAGTTAGTGTTTTCTCTTGGTTAAAGCTTGATTGCTTGTTTTCTCTTGTAACAATCTGAGATATAGTGAATTGGTGAGAGCATCTTCACCCGTGGATGTAGGTTGATTAACCGAACCACGTAAATCTTGGCTATTCGTTTTATTTTTCAGTTTGCTTTGGTTTGTTTTGTTTATCTTCATTGCAAGTTTGGTGATTGATCTTTTGTCACAAAGGCATTGTTCAATCTAAAGTGTGATCTTGAGGTATTGATTAAATAACAGATACAAATCCGATCCTGGTAGTTTATGAAATTGGTAGAGATGATGAGATAATATGCATATCATATCATATGAGACTATGAGCTTTCCAGTTATAAGTATGTCTAATGTACCCATATGCATGGTCTTATGTGCAATGTCTTGACTCGGCACAACCAGGTTTTATATTTTCGCTCAATTAAATAAAGTTTTTCCCATCCGACAAGAAGACGTCAACAGACTTTTTCCAAGGGAACATGATGCTCTTTCAAAACTAATGATAATATAATGCCGGCTACTATTTGCAACCCAATAAATTTTTTAACGTAATTTACTAATTTAATAAATTTAAGTCATTATAAGTTTTCGAGGACACCCTTATAATAACAAAACTAAATAATTAAAAACAATAAATATATAAAATTCAAAAAAGAAAACCTACAAAATCAAATATTTGTTCTGTTACGGCATCTTCAATCAAGTTGTGTCTTTCTCTCCCAAAACTTCATAAATTAACCCTAAGTTCTTCAAGGTTTTATTGATGGAGGGTCTAACTAACGTAGACAAATTAATCTCTTATTGTCTATTTACATCACTTTTACGGTTATTATGTACTATATTTTAGTTTTCTTTTTCTTTTCCTATAGTTATCTTTTTGGGATTACTTTTTTAGATTTTGTTGACTTTTCAGAGGTTAACTTCTTGTCTGCCTTTTGTCCTATCAATGCTCTAACGACAGCGCCTGTCTAATCTCCGAAGCTTACCTCCCGGAAACAAGACCCCAGGAAATGGGTTTATAACTTTCTTTTTTAAGGGTGTGCAAGTTTGCTTAGGACAGACAAAAACAAAAAGTGTGCAAGTTCATTCGGGACGGAGGGAGTAATATATGTCAAAATGCTACAATATCAATGTATATATTAAACTAATTTTATTTTATAATTAGATGTATTTAAATTTTATAAGAAGATGTTTAACAAAATCTAAATATGTGACTTTTCCGAAAGAATTTGAAACGTAGAAGGCCTCCTACTTTTAATATAAAATAAATAAATACATAACATTAATAAATCCTTGAACGACCCTAAACATTTAATTAATACTAAAGATAATTATAGAAAAGGATGAAACTTGAAAATTATCTCATTAGATTTTTCAAAAGAAATCTTTAACTTTTGGAATTTGAAATATCTAACGTTTTTAATATTTAGTAAAGGAAAATTAGTTTAGAAAAGGATAAGAATATATAATTTTTGTATTTTATTAAGAATACTAAAACTATTAAAAATTAGGGAAAACTGTCCATTTCGTCCTATATGTTTACCACTCTTGACAAACATCCTTTAAATGTTACCTAAACTCGAAATGTTCTGTAACTGGAAAAAAACCTGTCAAAAAGTCATGCGACCCACTACAATAGGTAACCAAACCGGTGGACGCTGACGTAGGCGCGGTTTTACCCAGTTGGCACCCGTTTTTCAGAAATTCCTTTTTTCTTTAATTTCTTTGCCGCGTAGGTTAAGTTTTTGGAGGAATTGCTTTGATGGCTAGGTTTAGGAGAAAATTCTCCCTCTAACATTACATTCATATATATATAAAAAGGAATTGCAGGCTTCTTCTCCATCTTTTTTCATGCACAACAAGCGGAATCTTCACAGAATTTCTGGTCTTCAATCAGCAAGAAGGATGTCCCTCTCTTCTTACTCGTTTTTCTTTCACAAGTTCAACGACTGTGAAAAAGGGATGTCTTGTCAGTTTCATGGACCAAGCCGAATCCAGGTTGTCGATTCTATAGCTGTAAAGACGGGAAAGTTAGCAAAAAACCCTTCTTGTATTTCCGCACATGGTAAAAAATAGCTAATATTTCTTCGATCGTAATGTTTTAGCATGGTGGCTATGGATATCAAGTGGTTGGACCTCCCCCTCCCCCCGATGAATGCGAGTGCTAAGGAGGTGATACTCGAGCAGCGAGAGCTAATCGAGGAGCATCGGGTATTTTGAGCCACTTGCTACGGGAAAAGGAGCAGAAAGTGGTGCAGAATGAGGCACTAAGTACATGCTTCTCAAAGAAGAAGGAGAAGTTTAAGAAAGAGTTTCAGAAGAACGATCAAAAGCTCAAGCATTTGAAGGAAGAGTTGGAGACTAAAAAGAACCAAGAAAAGAAAATGTTGTATTTGATCACTATGTTTGTGCTTGTTTACTTTGCAATTTGGCTAGCTAAGTGATTTTAAAGGTTTAGTCTTAGTTGTTGCATGTATGCAGTTTGATGTTGGTGCCACACCTTTTGTTGATCTTTGTTGAATGAAAGTTGTAGTAGAACCATTTTGTTCATTTCATGTCATTGTATTGTATCCGTTTTAGTGTATGCTTGTTAGTGCAGTTCGTATGTGGAGTTTACTTAGCATACAACCTTACCTTGCATAAGAACCTCACTTTGTTATTTTGTTATTTTTAAAGCTTCCGCTTGTACCCAAAATAAATATTTGGTTCACAAGACAATTGTTATGTCAAAATTCCAAAAAAATGCACACTACATGGATGGAAAAAAATCATTTGAAGCTCCAAAATGACATTCTTAGATAGAAGAGTTGTTAATACATGGTTTGTGTTTGAATAGTTTGATCAAAACCAAATCCTAACAAATTAAGTGTCATTCAATAGTTAATGGCCTAATGCATATCACAAAAAACTACCACAGTTTGCACTGAGAACAAAAACTGGCAAATCCAAAACCTAACAAATCTAGCATCTACGTTAATTCCCCCACCATCCTTCTCCCCCCTTTACTGATGCATAATTCATGAATGTTACCCTACATCACATACTTCTTTCCACCCTTGCTGATAAATGAGCCAGTCTTTGCACTATTTTTGGGATTGACCTGTCCCTGTTGCAATCGCTCGTAAATAGTAGGTCCCTCCTTGCCCTGGTGTGATGGAAAAATAAGTGGGTTATTAAAAGCTCTCAAGCAGTGTATAGAAACAATTTAGGTAATATTAGTTTGCTACTTACCTTTCCTCTAGCCATTGTGTAAGAGGTCTATGTGTTTATAACCTGACTTCCAGCTAACTCTCCTGTCCAATTTGATTACCATTTTCATCATCATTAAACAAGTAATGAAACAAACCTTCACTACATATATCTCCAAGTCCACAAGATGAAGCTATTTCTTGAAATTCAGCATAGTTATATGCTGAGTTCTTTGTTTGACTTACCTGTTGATCAAACAATACAGACCATAATGTCACAACTCTTATAGTAATATAATGATCTCTAAATACAGTAGATGAGCCTATTTAAACCATTGAAGTATACCTAATTAACCTGTGCACTTGGCTCACTCTCATTGTTCATATTTTCATCAACTTCCATATGCTATAAAGGAAATAAAACAGGGCAACAATTTCATACCATTTTTTGCAATGATGTAACATGAATATAACACTTGTCTTAGAAGTGGGAAAGCAATACATGTGGTGATTCACCACCCTCATGATTTCCACATTCACTGTTTGAAGCAGGAGATACAGTTGTGTGTCCCGCTGCACATATTATAAGAAAAACAGTAAACTAATTGGAAATGTTAATAAGTACAAACAACTACAGTATATGATTGTAGTACCTTAGCATAACCCTTGCTGTTATGGCCTTGTATGCCACATTTCCTGCATTTCACTGTTACTTGGTTTCTCTTTATTGTAAACTGATCTCTTCCAGCTTGAGGTCTACCGTTCCTCTTCTTCCTCTGCTTATGAACAACTTCTTCTGGCTCCCTTCTTCTTCCTTTTGGGGGTCTTCTCACACCTCTGCCATAATTTGGTGGTAGTGGAAGTGTGTACTTTGTCCTTCTCCATCCATCTCTCCCATTTATTGGTACTAGTAAAGTCTCATGTGCGTTGCACTTGGTACCCGTAAATTTGTAAAAACAAATATATAATAGTCTAATTAAATTGAATTGGCTAAAAAAATTAAGGTTCACCATAAAAAAGGAAATAGTTAGATGATTAAATAAACTAAGAATTAGAATATATATATATATATATATATATATATATATATATATTATAAAAAAAATATAAACACATAATTTTTTTTTACTTGATTTATGATCGTGCAACATGTAAGGTCTTATAATTGTTTTTGGGTGGTTATAAAGTTTATTCTTTTTCTTTTTGTTTTTAATATAGACTTCTATCTTGTAAAGTTCATTGTGTTGCATATGTTATACATGAACTTTCATAATTATATTTTTAGAACTTTCATAATTATATATTTAGAACTTTCTAGAAAAACTCTTGGTGTTCTATGACTAAAGGATTTAACTAGATGATCAAATATACTTAGAATACTTTCAATTTTATTTTTTCGTATCAATACAAAATAGGTTTTGCTTGATCTATTATCGCATTATATATGTATGCTCTTATTTTATGTTATCTTAGATTTTCATTGTCTTTTGAAATTTTCCATTTTTTGTAGATGTTGTCAATGATTTCTAGTAAAAATGATTAAATGTACAGAATCAAAAGTTACCAAGCTTTATAGTTAGACGACTAAATTTTAAACTTCACTAAATAATTTTAGATGTCGGAGCTAATAACTCACAAATGTACATATTTATCTCCTACTTGACTAATTTTTATTTACTTAAACTAAGGACGTTCTAATATCTATGAATGATTCTTGGAGATAGGAAAAACCATTTTCTTTTAATAAAAGAGTGTCATTCTAAATTTTTTTGCATATTTATTCCAATATTGTCCTTAGCTAAATCTAAGAAAATTTTCATACAAATATTTATAATATTAAATAAAGAAAGTTTGGAGAAATTTATGGTAATAAAGAAAATAATGGAGAGAAAATTGGAGGGGTGTTGTTGTCTATCCCATAATTTCTTAAATTCCACTTGAAAGTCTAAAATAACACTTATTTGTGAATGGAGGGAGTATATTTTTTTAGTTTAGATTGATTTATACTTAGAGACATTTTTTTTTTTAAGAAAATATCAAAACTAAAGAATTGTTTCCTTTATATGACCATGCAGTGTAAATAGTCTTATTTTTGTGTATGCATGCCTTTTTTGTTTTCTTTTATTTTTATTTTTTCTTAGACTTCCAGTTTTCTATGTTCACTGCGTTGTAAATTGTACACATGAGTTTCAAAATTATATTTTTTTTAATACTTTGATTAAATAGACTAGAAAAATCCATGGAGTTCCATGACTACATAATTAATTAGATGATTAATTATATACTTAGAATACTTCCGGTACCCTTTTTCCCCATCAACACAAAATAGATCTTTGCGTGATTTATTATCACACTATATGTATAAGTACTTAGTTATGCTTTCTTTGATATATTTTTTTTAGTTCCATCGTAGGTGGATTGTCAATGTTTTCTAGTAAAAATCGCTAAATGTACGTAACCAAAAAAGTTACTGAACTTTATAGTTAGTGGACCACATTTTGAGTTTGGCCATTAATTTTAGATATTAAAGCTAATAAGCCACAACATACATATTTATGTAATAATTTTAAGTGATTGATTTTGTTTACTCAAACTAAAGGCCTTCTAAAATCCTTGAATAGTTTTTTGAGACCTACTTATAAACCTACTTATTTCTATTGTGATTTTTTCCACCTTTCCTTTAACTAATAACAATTTTTTTTTTTTATTTCTCCTTTCTCTTTCTTTGCAAATATGAAATTCGTTTTTGAAGTGAATTTTTCACCCTAGATATATATATATATATATATATATATATACATATATTTTATTTAGATTTATTTAAAATCAGAGTCAATGTTTCTTTTTTTTTTTTTCCATCACATGAAACTCTTATTAAACTTTCTAGAATAAGACATGACACGTAATTAAATTAAATCATCCAAAAAAAAAAAAAAAATAGTACAGTAAAATGTTTGTCAGGTTTGCTTATAATTTTATTAAACACCAATATTAAATAAAATTAATTATAAAATCTCCTCATTAGTCTATGGGGATGTTTGCTTGGGGCTGGGGTGGCTGGGCTGGGGGAAGTGGCTGGAGTTAATGGCTTGGGATGTTAAAGAGTGATGTTTGGTTGGGTGGGAAATTTAATTATTAATTGTGAAATGTGATGTAATATGAGTAAGAGGTAGTTATTAATGATTGGGAGAATAATTAAAATAATTTTTTGATTTGTGATTGATGTCCCCCACCAAACCCTAATATAGTGGCTTGGCCAAACAAACATCACTTGGGGTTGGCCAAACTGATTATGGGTTTGGCAAACCCCAAGCAAACATCCCCTATATTTTTTCTTTATCTTCCCTAGAGAATTGAAATACATTTTACATCCATAGTTAATTAAAAACCACACACACATATATACATACATACATATACATACATATATATATATATATAATATCAAATAAATTCTTACATAAGTGCTTATGAGAACCCTTTTAAACTTTGCATCTAAAAGATATGACACAACTAAAATAATAAATTACTACAAATATTTCTTACCACCTCTATCATTGTAACTCACTTTATTAGCTTGAAGATTCATCAATAAACTTATTCTTAATTTTCTCTAAAATTATAATTTTTTTACTTGCATTGTTAAAATTGAAAAGGTAAAAATGTTAAAGTTTTCATAATCCTTGACCTAAAATAATAAATATAAATCAATCAACTAAATATATGCTTATGATATATGTACGATTAGCGAGCTCTTATGATATAATTTAATATGGAATTACCTTAATTTAAATTTTGAAAAACACTCATGTTTGGGATGATGAGAATGTAACGTACCAACCTGGAATAACATGCATAATAGTTCATTTCAAATATGTATATTTATTTTATCTCAAAATTTACCAGAAAACATTTGCTAAGTTTATATGGGAAGCACCAGACTAGTTGAACCAATTGTATACCCTGATGGTAAGAAATAGTTAATGATAAAATAGTAAATACATATTTAAAACATATACAAAAAAAATACTTTTGCAATATAGATTCATACATAAATTACGGTAAGATAATAAAATATAACTTAGAAAAAAATCTACACTAATACATCTCCGACACAATAAACGACACTGCGGGAGAATTGAACAATAATAATAATAATAATAATAATAATAATAATAATAATAATAATAATAATAATAAAAAAATTTATATCATTTCCATAGGAGAGTAAACATGTCACAAGTACACCATTAAAATTCATTAACATATTGAATTTTATTTTTCAACTTAATTTTGTGCGTCACTTGTCTTTTTCCTTCTTGCGTCAAGTTTTTTACTATAAGGATTAGTGAGGAGAATTTGAGTCGTGGCAGTTGTTGCATATATATAGATTATCATGCAAACCTAAATATGAACTAGATCAGGTTAAACATTTCTTCACACGATGTTTTTATTATACTCCTCCTTTTCCTCCGAAGCTCAAGGCACCGCTGCTTCACCCCTCTACCTCTTGTTGCCACCGTCGGCAGTCATTCACCTCCGCTTCATCTCCCCCTGCGAAACTTTCAGTTTTGTGAGATTTTCTTCATTTCCGGATAACACATCTTTTTCAGTAACTTTTCCTCTCATCATTGGTTAGGTGTCGTCTTCAATTGAGTATTGTTGCCAATAAGGTCACATAATTGTGACTAGGTCTCATGTTACTTCTTCTTGTTGAATTGAACCTCGCTTGAAAGAAAGAAAATGAACCTGTTGTAAGAACACACTGCATTCGGCTATGTTTTTGTTCTATTCGAAGATAATTGAATGAAACTTTAGAGAGTAGAAAAGCTACATAAGAAAGGAAGTTTGGTCATAGATTGTCTTGTTCCCCTATTGTGGATACTACTACTAATTTATCATGTGAATGATGTATTGACTATCAAAGTATAGACTTGTAAAGTCACTTTGATTTTGAATCATTTTAAGGGACATAAATAAGGGATGTCAATGGTTAAATCAGTTTGGTTATGTCCAAAAAGTATTGAAGAAGTTCAATATGCATGAATGCAGAACTGTTTCAGTACCTCTAAAACAACATTGTAAGCTTTCAGAGTTGCAAAGGCCGAGTAGTGAAGAAGAAATAGAGGAAATGAGCAAGGTTCCATACTCTAATGCTGTTGGAAGCATTATGTACATTATGATCTGTACTAGACCAGATGTATCACATGCTATAAGTCTGGTAAGCAGGTTTATGGAAAATCCTGGAAGACTCCACTGGGAAGCACTGAAATAGGTGATGAGATATCTAAAGGGTGCAGCAAATTATGGAACTTTGGTCAAGAAAAAGGTAATATAGAAGATGCAGTACAAGGTTTTGTGGACTCTGACTATGCTGCAAATGTGGATCAAGGAGGTCCCAAACCGGTTATATTTTTACTTTGTTTGGGTCTGCAATAAGTTAGAAATCAATGCTTCAATCTGTGGTAGCATTGTCCACTACAGAAACAGAATATATTGCATTTACAGAAGCTATTAAGGAGGCAGTATGGTTAAAGGGAATTCTGACAGAATTTGGTCTTGTGCAAGAATCTGTGAAGATCATGTGTGACTCCCAGAGTGCTTTACATTTAGCAAAACATCATGTTTTTCATGAAAGATGTAAGCATATTGATGTTAAGCTTCACTTTGTGAGAGACATAGCGGATAAAGGTTCTGTCAAGTTAGTGAAGGTTAAGACAGAAGACAATGATGTTGATATGTTAACAAAGGCATTGACTAGAGACAAGTTTTAATATTGTCTTCAGTTGGTGCGAGTTCAACAGGTTTGAAGTGCAACAAGTTAGCCCTTGAACAGCAAGGGCAAGGTGGAGGATTGTAGGTATCAGTTAAGGGGTTTTTTGTGGTGTTAGTGTGTGTTTGTTTTGTTTTTGGCTTAGTTGGTTAGCCAAGGTGGAGAATGTGAGCTAAGGTAGTTAGGTGGCTAAGCAACTCAACTATATCAGTCTTGGAAAGCACTTTAAATAAGCTGGAACATCAGAGAAAAGAAGAAACACAACTTAAAGTAAAGAACACTGAAGCACTTCACATTTTCAGTTATTGGCAGTTAAAATCGTTGTCTTTTGCCTCTGAAACCGTTGCATCAAGCTGGCCACTTGTTGATCAAATCTGTTGTAACTGTTTGAGCTGGAAAAGATCTAATGGCTCTCGTATACCTTACTTAAGCTTTTTATCTTTCATTGTAACACGCTGTAACACACAATTGAGGTCACCTGGAGATCAAATTAGAGAGAGGAAAGATCATAGAGGAGAGTAGGTTGAGAAGCTCATATTCTTCTTGTTCTTTGATCTTGGTATATTGTATCTTGTTTGATTGGTGATTAGTGAATTGGTAGGTGATCATCGGCCCGTCGATGTAAGTTTCTAAATCGAACCATGTAAAAACAAGTCTCTGTTACATTTCTGTTCTTGTTAATTACACTTACACACTTGTGCACTTCAAGTGTTTGTTAATATATCTTGTGAAATTCTTGGGTTGTTCTTGAGTGTTTTGGTGAATTAGCCAACAACCTTAAAATCATTTTTCCTATTTTTTTCCCCAATAATTTATTATCACTCTCATTTTGACTATTGGTATTTGTTTTAGGATTTAAATTTGATTAATTCTAGCATGTTGCAAATATATCTTTTATTTGATTGATTGGGATTACGTATTTACATAAGTATCCATAACTTCTACGACTAACTATTGTTACATTATATCATGTTTTAGTTCTTAAAGTATTACTCCATCCGTCTCACTTTATTTTGCACAGGGGAGATTGACACAAATATTAAGAAAAGTTATTTTTTTGTAATAACTTTATTTTTTAAGGGGTGTGCAAGTTCGCCTGGGACGGACAAAAACGAAAAGTGTGCAAGATAAAGTGGGACGGAGGAAGTATTTCATTCTAATTTATTTTTTGCAATAATTAAAATAAAAAATACTAACGAACGCGTGTGCTTTTTCTAATTTATGTAAAAATACGTTTAAGTCTATCTTTGTGGAATTGATGAAATATTTAAAGTCATAATTAGGTGTTATATCCAACTTCAACGTGCTATCATTACATCCACATGAAGCATCTAAATTACTTGGTCGACTGAAATAATACATCATATGTTGCTTGGAGTAGATTATGATGTGCCTATCCGAACTCTCTTATCAGAAAAATAATTTCCCATTTATTCCTGCTCTTCCCTTATCCTGTAAAGTGCATACAAAATCTTCAACCACAGATCTTCCCCACCTTTTCTTCCTTTCCATATACTTATTTTATTATCTTGATCAACAATCTGTAAAGTGCATACAGAGTATACATACATGTTTTAAGAATAATATCACTCTAAATAGTTCGGGAAAATCGTAAGAAACTACACCCCACATTTATAAATTCTAGTCGTTTTAGAAAAAATATTTTATTTAAAAGACAAGTCATTTTAGAAAAAAATCATCTTTCTTCCAATGTTAACCTAGATATATAATGACAAATCTTACTAAAAAATCAGCTACTTATGGTACAAGAAGAATGTGGGAGCAAAATTATAGGTAATTGAAGTTATTTGGGGGGGAAACGGAGATTTAGGATAATAGAGATAGATTACATAGGCACATTTGTCAATTTTAAGAGTTCTTAGTTTCTTCTAAAAATCCAAAACGATTAGTATTTAGGAGGGGTAAGTATTAAAACACCACAAGGGAGCTAGTATTGTGATTAAGGGAAATGAAGAGCACTTCAATAAACAAAACAAATGTTCCCTCCGTATCAGTTCAAATCTTCCTAATCCAGTCAGGTCTCAACTTTTACACACATTCCACACACTTTAATCTCAAGCCATAATCACGATTGGGCCCCGGCCCCACTCCCTAATTACATAAACGAATCCTTTTGAGAGCTAACAGCATTCTTCTTGTTCTTCAAATGTGTGAGAGAATGCAAAGATCCAGAGAGCTGATTCAGAAGCAGAAGAAGCTATGCAAGACGTTATGCTATAGCTGCAAGCTGAGCATATCGTCGTCCAAAGAAACAAATACATTTCAGCCGACTTCCAGCATCGCACATGCAATGGTGCAACAACGACTTGATCAGATGATCAGACGGTCCAGACGCGAAGATACCAAGTTTGTTGTGGTGGTGGTGGCTATGGAGAAGTTGTCTTATAATCCTAGAGAGGACTTTAGAGATTCGATGGAGCAGATGATAGAGACGAATAGGATTCACGAGGCAAAGGATTTGAGACGCCTCTTAAACTATTATCTTACGATGAATTCAGAGGAGTTTCGAGGGGTCATATTTGAGGTTTTTCATGATGTTTGTACTCATTTGTTTCTAACATGCAGAAAGCGTTGATGTGCTAATGAAATTCTACATTTATTTACTGAACATACATTTTGGTTACTTATAATAGGAATTAGGAAATATTTTTTATTGTTTGAAATACAAGAGAACTGTTTATGTTCAGTTCAGTTCAGTTCAGTTTAGGTTCTTCATGTTGCATGGTTCAATTTTTAAGTAGAACACAACTGGAAGAGAGTAAAAGTGGAACAGAGGATTCGATGTGCTGATGGATTAAGCAGAACTTAAAGAAGCCGGGATGAAGTTCTGGTAAACGTTCATGCAAAAGAGGATACATTCAAAACTATACACGACATATATTTGTTGTAACTTAAACTATACAGTATAACAGGAGATCACTATATAGATTGCCTCCGGTATTTTGTTAATCACCTATGGGTACACATCACACGCAAATTACACAAACAAATTTGTGATAAAAATGAGTGACGTCTACGTGAACAAAAGAGGACAATTTTCCTTTATGAGCACAAATATACTGCCTCCATCTCCACGTGAAATCCGAAGCTCGTTATCAAGGTACGTGGTGAGCAGCCATGACTCTGCATTTCTATTGGAGATGGGGAACTTCAACGGCGGTTGCCTTGAAATGGTCTTGGCAACAGCTGAGGCTGTGTCCTGTACAGAACTGAGCAGTCCTTTGAATGGTGATAGATCAATCTTCTGTCCCAGAAATTCCACATTTTCTGGAAATTCAATGGAATCTGTCAACTGGGGTGTCCCGATTATGCCTTCCTCAAACTTGATCTGCAATCGAGCGCTGGGAGAAATCAGAAATGCAATACATTCACATATACATACACATATATGTTATCATTTCTATTTTAAATATACCATATTTCTTCTATAGGCTTCGGTTACTTTAGTCACATGGGATTATCTCTGTCTTGATAGTTGACAACAATCCGTGGATAAACTGAAGTAGAGCAAGTTGTCCATAGTTTACTACTTCCTTAGATAGTAAGGTTGCATAGATTTAGTTTGCACCACGAGAATCGGGTAATATCATTTTACTAAATACCCCCACTTACCTAATTTTACAGAGCTACAGTAAGGGCATTACCTCCCTTGCAATTCATTTGTCCAGGAAACTGTTATAAATTATTGTCCGAGGGGAGTGGGAGGTCAAACTATCATGGCTTCAGTTCATGATTGGTCAATTATAGCAGATACTGGGACAGCTTGAAAATCCTTAATCAATAAAGTAAACATCAAATAGACATGGATATATTGTCCATATCTTGCACTATATATGAAAGTAAACGAAGTTCTAAAAGATACCATGGAAGGCAACAATATAACAATTCAACAAAACAAAAAGATATATGTATATACTCAAAAATTAATCACGAACAAGCAACCCGTGAGTTTAAATTTTATGATTTAACAACGTTTCCTTAGAAAACGAAGGGGAATATACCAGTATATATAAATTATAGACAACTAGAAGGGAATAACCTGGACGCGCTTGGGACTTCGAACTTCAAATTTGGCATTAGTGGTAATTGAAGTTGTCGCTAGTGGTCCAGAAAACAGGACTGAATTCTGGACTGTGAAATTCACCGAGTCTATGGTCTGTGATATCTCTTCAAGTTTAACAAGTGGCAGAGCTGCACCCCTCGATAACAAAGGAAACAAACCCGCAAACGTTGTGAACCTGCAGTGCTCAATCGAGCAACCAGGAGGAAAAAAAGATGAAAATCAAAAGAACGTTCACTGCTGCAATCACTAATCTAGAAGTGCCTAATTAGGTTTTAGAATTGTCACATAAGATTGGTTTACATTTTTATTCAGGACTAAAAGCTTCTTATTATTCACAGTAGAGCTTGGAGGACCCGAATTCACACAACCCATATTTCAATTCCAATTTCAGCGCCATCAATTTCCATGCCACTCTATTGATCCATGCAAATTACATTTTTCTTTTTCTGAAAAGGATGCGAACTTACAAATAACAACAAAAGCTAGCGATTGACATAGATCGAGACTGAGATCTCAAATTCTTCAATGAGCAGCAGAGATCAGATAACTGATCAGGCTGAAATGTCATTTTCATGCTCAAAACTTCAGCAAATTTTCATCATGCCAAACAACCAAGGATGTGTTTACTTATCACTTGAACCAATTCATTAAGGATTGGGTCAACCGAGCCGTGTTTCCTGTGGAGTTTCTGTCAATATATTTACACACATCACTATCATCTTTTCTCACTTTTACATTAGAAACAATCCCAACTCAATATCCAACCAACAAAACCAAACACCCATTTATTTAACCCAACATTCACTTCCCGCTTTATTTCCACCACGTACTCCAATCTCTTCCAACCTTAAATAAACACAACCCAATAGAAGCTGTATTCTACTACTTATAGGTGTACATAACTTTGGTAATAAAATGAAGGGTTAATAACATAAATCAACCTGTACTATTTGCGTTTTGACACTTTGGAAATTAATTTTTTTTTTGGGACCGATTGCAACCTATACTTTACGTTTTTCAACTTCCGGCAATATTTTCCGGCGAGAAAATTAAAAAATTATTAAAAAATATTTAAAAATCAGAAAATTATTTATAAAAATTCATTTAAAATATCTTAACATTAATTTGAAATGGTGGAAGTTTTTAAAAAAAATTAATTTTATTTAAAAAATTAAAAATAATTTATAAAAAATACAAAAATAATTTAACTTTCCGGCTAGAAAATTAAACAAATATTTAAAATATTTAAAACCATAATATTATATAAAAAAATCTTAAAGTATTGCTAAAATATAAAAAAATATTAAAAATATCTTAAAATTAACTTGAAATGGTGAATTATTTTTAAAAATTTCAATTTTTTTAACCTAAAAATTAATTAATTATACTAATTGAAATTATTCTAGATTGTGTAAATTAATTTGATTAGTTTTTGTCATAGTGCTTTACAATTTTTTTCAAAAGTTATCGGTGAAGCTATTTTAATTCTGAACTCCAACACAAGATTTTCAAATGCACTAGAAAATATTAAATCTAAACAAACAATTATATAAATTAAATAGTATAACTTTTACTTTTTAAAAAATTAGTTGATAGTTTTTACTTATATCTCAAACTTATATGAGATATTTACCCACAATCTATTTAAAATTTGATACGTACAACGAAACTAAAACAAATTGTTCAACACATTAATAATTGTATTCCATGTTTTGGAAACGAAAGAGCTCACGTTTATTTTCTAAACTTTTAAATAGGTCTTTATTTTTATTTAGTTAGAAGACAAAATCCTTGAATAAAACTCATATATATATATAGGTAACCCAAAAACTAATTAAACTAATTTACACAATCTTGAAATTATAAATTATTTTAAACTTTTTAAATAAAATTGAAAATTTTAAAAATAATTCAACAATTTCAAGTTAATTTTAAGATATTCCAAATGAATTTTAGTTTTAGAAATAATTTTAGATTTTTAAAATATTTTTTATAATTTTTAAATTTTTTTAATATTTTTTAATTTTCTATCTAGAAAAAATTAATTTATTTTTAAATTTAAATTATTTTATATTTTTCTATAAATTTTATTAATTTTTTTAAATAAAATAAAAAATTAACCATTTTAATTAATTTTAAGATATTTTAAATGAATTTAGAAATAATTTCAGATTTTTTAAATAATTTTCTGTTTTTTAAATATTTTTTAATAATTTTTTTATTTTTTCGCCGGAAAATACTGCCGAAAGTTGAAAAACATAAAGTACATGTTGCAATCGATAAGAAAAAAAAATTTAAGTTTCAAAGTGTTAAAACGCAAATAATACATGTTGGTTTCTGTTATTAAAATAAATAACTATAAGCCACATCCATAAGTATGAATATAGTGGATGAAGTGGGATATAGCACAAATTTGAGCCACCAAAAGGGGAGGAGAGTTTTTCATGGGTCTTTTGTAAGGGTAGGAATTATTAATTTAAAAAGAAAAATATGCAATACAGTGAGCACAGGCAACTATACAAATCAAACTGGGTTTTAGATATTAGAAACAAGTAAACCACTAATCATGTGATCAAGAACCAATTGCAATTCATCAAAAAAAAAAAAAAAATGAAAGTGCAATCCACAGAATTTATTTGCAATAGCAAAATTCATCCTTCGCAGTAAAGACATGCTGATAGTGTTTCAAATGAAATTAATTACCTAACCCATTAATTAATCGAGAAATTCCTCGTAAGCAAAAGTATGTATGGTTTGGATTGCCCTCAATTTCAATAAATTACACTCATATACTCCCTTAGTCAGCAGTAACTCAGCACCCCCACCTTAGTGATGGAAATTCAGGATTGCTATCAACTTAGATATATTTAAATTTAGAAATTAGTATATATGAAATTGAATAGATAATTTGCGGTACTCATATTTGATAATTTAACAAGACAGTACCAGAAAAAGATAAACATTCAAAGAATTCACGGGATTTATACTAGTATGATTAGAGTGGTAACATAGTAAGGAAATAATTAGGATGGGAAAAAAGAAGCACTATACTTACGCAAGAATCCATTTTCCGTTGAGTAGGGTCAAAGCCTGAGTTGGAGCCGGGTTGGGATTTTTGGCCTCGAGCTTGGTGATGAGCTCAACAATCTCCGCCCTGGTTTCAGTGGAGGCGGTTAATCCCCTGTTTGTTCCATAGAAAGAATCCACTAATTGCTTCTTCAGTATATCGATTTCCGATTCCTTCTCCCTTAGAACCGCCACTTCCGGAGCTGCATGTTCATTGTCTGGGCCCCACTCATCGTCGCTGACCACCCGCACCGTGAAACTCTGTTTCAGGTTTCTAGTTTTGGCGATCGAGAAATTGATCCGATTAATGGCAGAATTCGGCATCAATTTAGAATTTTGAGAGGATATACAAGGGAAGTGAGTCATGGAAGCCATTAGAGCCATTTTTGTTGAAGATAGCTATCTATCGTGAGGGGTTTATAGAAGAGAAATGGTTCCAAATTTCAGGGGAGTGAAGCAGAGTATTCCGTGTAAAAAAGGAGAAGACAGAATTACCCTTGCATCTTCTTTTGATTTCTTGGTGGTAGTTGGGTGTTGATATTTTTGTGTAATGTGATTATGAGGTCAATAGTGGTCTATTGATTTTCAGGTTTCTAGAATATTCGACATACTCAACTCTTGTGTCATTCACTCACACCCACTAGATCAAGGGTGCATGAGCATGATGGTAAGACCGTAGAGCAACATGGCCAATTATATCTTATCTCATCAAATAACATCCTTATATAATTAAAGATTAATACTCACATTTTCACATCCCATATCTCCCCTGTTTACCGCCACAAACCCTAGGCTCGCCAACACCGATGGAAGGTAATTCAGCTCTTTCCTTCAATTTTTCAGACCTAAACCTCGAATTAATGCAATCACCTTGCTATTACTCTTTTATACAATATTGATAGAAATCAAAAGCATCGTTGCAATTTCAGTGCCACACTGTAAAGCGAAGAGATCTGTATAGAACAAAGCAGCGGGTATAAGTTACATTTGGATTTCATCGTTACTACAGAAGAACCTCTAGGATTACCATTTGCGTTGCTCTGTAGATGGCAGGGAAAACGGTGGTAAATTGTGGAGCTTTTCCTTCGAAATAGGGCTTTAATGCTGGGTTGGGGTGAATCAAAACTTTCCATCACTTCAGGGGTACAATCAAAGTCACACGTACGTACAGTCATAAAATCTTTTTTCGGTGTGTTTCAACACAGGAAAGCTTTCACAATACTAAAGCGATCAATACAACCTCATTTCTCAATCAAACATAAAGATCAGTAAGAAAAAGAACAACAAGTACAATTTCAGCGTCACACAAATGACACAATTGACAATAAAAAAGAAATGGAGAAATTGTACTAAGGTCATTACTTCCACTTAAAAGTTAAAACTGTTGCAAAATTCAGAAGCCAAGGAACGGAAACCTTCCAAGATTAACAATGTAAAACCCCACAGGGTTAGCAATCTTTTGCTAGTAAAAGAAAATAAACGATTTTAACCACCATCCAACGAAAGCACCTTTTTGGACTCCACTCCAGAACACCCATGGATAGATACACCATCAAGAAAGGTAACCCCCCCCCACCCCCACCCCCCCTTTCAAAAATTGGAAAAGAAAGAATGAAAAAGCCTCCATATCAATCATATAGCCGGCATTTACTGGCTTACTAATTTTTCAACTACTCTGCTTTATTAGCTGGATCAGTAATCTTCTCATCCTCAACCTTCTTCTCATGCCCATCTGCAACTCCTTCATTCGAACAGTGATTTTTCAGAACCGTTGAAATGTCAGCTTCAGAAGCTCCTGCAAGTTTAAATCGCTCGACTGCAACATCAAGATTCTTCTTCCAACCACTAAACCCTAATTTACATTCGATTTGAGATCTCTCAAAAAGCATATTCCCCCAAAACAAATGAATCTGAGATCTCATAACAGCAGCTTGTTCCGCAGCGTCCTCAGGTGTAATTTCACCTTGACTCTCACCCTGTTTCTTCCGTCTCTTCGACAATTCATCCTTCTTACTCCCACCTGCATCTTTCAACTCGTTTACTCTCTCCTCCTCCATCTTCTCCCACATCGCAGTTGCTGCTGTCATCTTCTCCTCAGCACTGTCAAAAAGGCCGATCGTCTCAGCTGGGTCCCACTTAGACAGATCTGCTTTCTTTGCCAACACAAATGACCAATGAAGCTTCGCCATTTCAAATTGCTGTTGCCCCAATGCTAATAGCCCTTCGTAAAAGTCTGGTTTGATCTGTAGAGCTTCCTCATACTTCTCCTTAGCTAGGGTGTACTTCTCCTTCACCCAATCATAAGCATTTTGAAGCTGCCCTTCCATCATTTCTTTACCGGCCGCTTCATCTATCGGCATCCTTTTCCTTGCAGCACACATGTGCACGTTTCCCCAGTTGAAGAATGCCAGCGCAGCCACTTCCTGGAACTTGAGCGCAGCCTTGTCAAAGAGGCTCTGAGCCTCCTCACCGGTCACCGTTTCCTCAAGGGCTTCAGAACACAACTCCATTCCAAGCTCATGAAGATCAATGTGAGCATCGGGGTCGATCCCAACATGTGAACGGAAAAGCTGCGCAAACTCAAAGAGCCAATCATCCAACTCCACCTCCTTACATTCAGGCTCTTCAGGCCCTCCTGTTTTCTCCTTCTCAGCATTTTTCTCAATCTCAGTATCCACAGCTTCACCTAAAGAGTCGTCAACAGAAGATTGAGACACATTCTCACACTCCGGAGGCTTCTCCTCCTCCTCTTCCAATAAAGGTGGCTCATGCTCTGGACTTACTTCAACAATATGCAGCCTCAGCGTGCCAACCGGGTCCCCTTTGTCAACCGATGACTCTGCCAGTCTAAGTTCAGCCGAACATGTTATCGTCACTAAGTCACCATCACTGTCTTTGTACTTAATCAGCACTGCTTTCGACATCGGGAAACGTTTACCCACCACCTCCCGCAAAACTTTCAGACTGCAATTAATCGGCATCTGGGCAAGCCTTATGTCATGATCGTAAACAAGCTTCAATGGTCTGTACTGCACCACAGGCTGTGCAGATTGCAAGACAGATTGAGAAGGAGACCGTTCCTTCTGGTTATCCCTGCTAGCATTTGCATTGGATCTTGAGGAACCACCCAAAGGCTTCAATGCAACTTTTGGCAACTGGTTTTTGGCCTCCGGACCATTTTCAATGGGCGGAACTGGATACAGCTTTTCTGACTTATTAATTGGCCCATTTGCTCCAACTCCTGCAGGAACTGGCTTCTTAGGTACGGGCCGGGCTGGCAGGCAAGGCCCAAGTCCAGCAATCGGCGCCCCACGAATCGCAGAGGCTCCAACAGCAGCCGGTGATGGGCGGCTCTGGAGGTCCTGTTGAGCCTCCTGACGAGGCCCAATCGCCATTCTCAATCGTCCAGCAATCTCTAACGCATCGCCGTGATTAGGATTAGCAACCAACAAAGACTGCACATCTTGCATTGCTACTTCGTACTTGCCTACGGCCTCGAATGCACGGGCCCTCCTAAGAAGGGCTCGTACAAAATTCGGCTGCACCTGAAGTGCCAAATTACACTCGGATATCACAGCCTCATAGTCAATAGGCTTCATTTGCATCAAACAGGCAGCTCTATTGCTGTGAAAGATGGCCCGTTCAGGATGCGTTTTCGGAATAAGCTTAAGGGCATTTTCGTACTGTTGAAGGGCACCTATGTAATCTTTGTCCTGAAACCTTTTGTTACCTTCTTCTTTGAGCTCATGGGCCCTTTTCAAGAAAACTGGAGAGTCCAAATTAACACCGCCATTAACAACAGAAGGCGAATGATTATCTCCACTTGGCACTGGATTTTGGGTCTTGTTTAGGCTAGCACCACCCTTTTTCTTCCTACCCCCAGACTTCCCCATAAACTTCTCTTAACCCCTCGTGAATTCAAGATACTTCTAAAATAGATTTTCAACAATACTCAACTCAATTCCAGATTCGTTCGCTATTGCAGATTGAAATCTTCTCTAAATTACAAGCGAATAACAGGAAAAGAAAAGGTGAAAAAAAAGACCAAGAAATAAGTACTTACAGTGATCAAGGCCAGATTTTTAATGAATAAACGTGTGGTCGCTGACAATTGTGAAGCCCAGGAAATGAATTGAAGGAGAGGAAAAGCGAAGGTTAGTGAAAGTGGTGAAGATGGGGGGTTTTGGAAAAGTTGGGGTTGGGTCTGAAACCCTAGATAGATTAGTTTTGATTTTCCATATTAATTGAATACCCTTGTGGACCCCACGCTTTCTGGCCACGTCAACCGCACGATTGGTTTGTGGCTACCATCACCGTTGCTTTTGACATGGATTGGGCCACCACACTTTGGGCTCGTCACTATATATAGGCCTCAGGCAAGGAGACTATTTAGATTTAAACATATTTGATTACTTTTAATAATTACTTAACAATATCTTATTATTCGAGACAAAGTTTTATGTGCATTATAATAATATATTTCGACAAATTCTAATCTGCATTAGTTGTATGATACAATTTCGGGTGAGTATCACCATTTATGTTTAAGACATCACTTATTTTAGGTAAATGAAATGTAATACATTTACTCAGAATAAGTGATACATTTAAATATAAACATTAGAATCTTTCTATAGTACAATTATTACATTGATACAACTATAATTTAGATCATTAGATTCATTTACTTTTAATATTAATCACTAGATCAATAATTTGTGTTTAACTTGTTACCTATTAAACAAGTCATGAATAAATAGTTGAAGAAGAGTAGTCAATGATATTATTAATATTATTCACTAACTTAATAATATATATATGTATACATATACACAAAATATAGAAAAAAATAAAAATCTTATGTTCCACTAAACATTTTACCTTCTATTCTTACTTTTTTATTAAATGATAATTGACTCCCCATTTATTATATAAATCTCCATCAATGACAAATATATGTTTCGTTTAATTTTTGGACTTCTCATTTGTTTAGCGGAAAACGAGTGTCTGTAGAATTCTCTTTTTATCTTATTCCTATTTATAAGAATTCTTTTATTAAATTATTTTATAATATAATGATAAATATATATAATAATAATAAAAATAAAAATAAAAATAAGTAATGAATAAAATATATTAAAAAGGACTTTATGAAATGTTGTACTATAATAGATAAAAAAAATTTATATAAAATATATTGAATGTCACTATTCTATACTATAATTGTATATTTGTGATATTTCAATAATACACTAATACAATTACATATGGTATAAGGCGAAGCAATGCCATAAATCACATATATTATAGTTCATATTTAGTAATATTAGCATGAGATCTCGCAATTATATTAATTCATTAAACAATGATGCTAAAGTATATTATTGCAACATTTAAAAAAAATCAACATATTATATTTGTACTTAACTTCATTTTTCTTTTCACAAAAAAGACACTAATTCAATCAACAAATCATTTTAACTATTATATCTAAGCTTTTGATTGTAAATTGTAACTTTAACAAATCACTTAATTTGTAAGTTACACTTAAAAATAATATTTAATTTACGTATAATGGATGTTAAATCAAATATCGTGAAAAGAAGATTAATTCAATATATATTCCATAAAAATGGGATTGAGTCGAAAAAGTTATACGACTTTTAAATATTAGGGGGAAAAGAAAAAAAAAAGCAAAAAAAATATGATTGGTTGGCTTTAAACCAACTCACCTCATATTTCTCCATTTTTTACTATTTTTTCATCGCTAAAAAATAAATATTCATAGATAATTTAAAAATAAAATAAAATAAAATAGGGGGAAAAAGATACCTTATCTATTTTGAATTTTCAACGATCTTTCTTTTAGAAATATGAATTGTTAAGAACATGTGACTTGTTGAAATTATAAGCGATACAAAATGTCTGATATAAACATAATTAAGAAAAATATAAGTATTGTTATAAAATAAAAGTTGGTATTATCTTTTTTAATTTAAGAATAAAGTGTTATTTGTTAGACACCTGTTTATGATCAACTGGTGAAGTTTGTATGGTTGGCCAGTAATATTACAACATTTGACAAGTTTGTTGGAGTAGCCGTGGGTTAATTTGGCTTTCTTTTTATATATAATGAAACGACGGTGAAGAGAGAGAGAGAGGTCCTTACGCAGTCCATGAAAATGGAGATGAAATATTATCATCGTGGAAAAACAAAGAGGGCAAGTCGCTGAAATGGGTGTTTGTGGACCAATCTAGTGTGTGGAGGGCTGGGCTTTCGTGCTCCATATTTTTTGTGCTAAACATTGGAGTTCCAGTTGCTTCCCATTTTCTGTTTTCTTCGCCTTATCACTCAATTCTCCAGTCATCCCTCTCACTCTTTGCTGCCCTCTCTTTCTTTAGTCTCTCTTCTTTTGCTCACAAATACGGCTTTCGAAGATTTCTTTTTCTCGATCGATTGTCCGATCAAAGTGACAAGGTTCGACAAGGCTATGCACATCAGCTTAATGTAAGTTTCTACTTCTTTAATCTACGAACTCACCATATTCTCTTGTCAGATTCCTTTTTCTTATGCCTTTCTTATTTCAGTTTTTTAAGAACGATTTTTGTTCCTTCTTTATTTGTAGGACTAACTGACTTTTCTATTGAATTTTCAAGATTTTCTTTTCTTTTCTTTTTATATATGAATGGTATTTGAGCGAGAATCCGTCATTGCACCTGGTCCTGACTGTAAAGGTTGTGGTTTATTAACAATTTTTTAAGTTTTGGTCGAAATTTCACAAGTATTTGGCTTAGGGCTTTCTTTTCCGATAAACCCCCCTGGATTTTAATCTTATCAAATATAATCACCAAATTATAAGGTCACTGGATCTTGAGGAATATATTTATGAGTTTTTGCTGAATTTTCCATCCACAAAATTCATTCTTCTGTTTTACAATAGACTTTACAGGGGAGATAATTATTTTGAAGGAAATATTATAAAATTATATCAGCTGCTATTGCTAAACCAACAATGGTTTACTGCCGATAAAATGTTTCCTTTTCCTCTGCATAAGGAAGTTTATTATACTGAAAGCTTATCTGGTTTTAATATAGTAGTAATACGAGCTGTTTCTGTGTTTTCATTGAGACTTCTGTGGTTCTAATGATCTCACATTGCAGAGATCAATGAAGCTCCTAGCTGGTTTTGTCCTGCCTTGTTTCCTTGCTGATAGTGTCTACAACATATGGTGGTTCAGCTCAGTGGGGAACCAAATTCCGTCCTTGTACAACGTCTATGTGACCAAAATCGTGGCATGCTCACTGCTGATGTTTTCATGGCTATACCGCACTTCAATCTGTTTTCTCGTGTGTCTCATCTTCCGCCTCACCTGTTATCTTCAAATCCTGAGATTGGAGGACTATGCTCGTGTGTTTGAGCGAGAATCCGACATTGCTCCTATCTTGATCCAACATTTGAGAATCAGAAGACACCTCCGAATCATAAGTCACCGCTTTAGATTCTTCATCTTCTCGACTCTCATCCTTGTTACATTGAGCCAATTGATTTCTTTGCTAGTTATAATGAAACCGAGCTCTAACATCGACATTCCCACAGCTGGAGAACTCGCGGTAATTTATGACTTTGCTTGATTAATATTTAACTGATGAGCATGTTCTGATTAGGGCTGTTAATGTTCAAGCTTGTTATAAATTCTATCAATCGTATGCTTGAGCTAGTTTGATAATTAATCGAGTCAAAGTAGCTTGGTTTGATTTTCATCTCTATTTGTGATTATGCAGTTATGCTCCATTACGCTGGTGACAGGGCTTTTTATCTGCCTGCGCAGCGCCACAAAAATAACTCATAAAGCTCAGGCCGTAACGTCGCTTGCTGCAAAATGGCATGCCTGTTCCACAATTACATTAGATGAAATGAGTGATGAAACTCCAACGGCTCAGATTGCTCCAGTCCAGGCAGGGTATCCGCTCACTTCCGACAGTGAAGATGATGAGGCGGATAGCAGGAGCACTGCACCAAATTACACTAACACCATTTCCTACCAGAAGAGGCAAGCTCTAGGTGAGTCTTGTCGAGTGCTTCCATATATGCATGCTAATTAGTGACCGGTTTTCTGAATGATGATAACTTGGTTGCAGCCACTTATTTCGAGCACAATAAAGCTGGAATTACTGTTTACGGGTTTATGCTGGATAGGACGCGACTCCGCGCGATTTTTGTTATTCAGTTCACTCTCACTCTCTGGATATTGAAGAAGACAATCGAAATCTCATGATTTATCTAACGTCTAGCACCTACTTAGGTAAATGATTTTTACATATTTGTTTGTAATATTTTATATGTGTATGTAGGAAGTTCAGAATTCATATGTTGGAATGAATGTATCCGAGAGAAATTAGATCGTCTGAAGAGAATATACGTTTGTTGTGTGTTGCAAGAATAGACATCAAGTTTTGTTCCAGTTTTCGGTTGAATGTGACTGACTGTATGTAGTGAGTCTTGAGATTTCAAACTTAATTGGCAGATTGGAGGAACTATATTTTTCATTTTCTCTATTAACCGCTAATGTCAATCACTAGATAAACATGAACAAATGGTACGAATTTCTAGTTCCTAACTATAGGATGAGTTGAGTCCAAGGATTATATTGGATAGTTATTATTACAGTTACAATTAGTCGAGCTGATGCACGCAAGGAAGTATATTTACTTTCTACTACTGCTCATTAAATAATTGTATTGCTATAAAGGAATTAAATAATGTTGTGTTAGAGTACCTCGAGGAATTGTGGGTTGCCATAAAAGAAATTTTGGAATAATAGATAATTCTCTACTTTCAAAATTAATTGTTTTGTGGAAAGAAATCCACTTACTAGACTACAAAAGGGTCAATGACTTTAATAACGACATATTTTGTCTAAAAACAAAACTCTCTTTATGTGTAAGGAAATCACATAAGATGATATGATACATAGAGATATTTTCTTTGTCCACTTCAACACTGATACTAGAGAACCAGTATAGGTTGGAGTAAGAAAATAAAACAATTGCAATATTCAATAAGCTAATCAACCGATCAAGTAGTTGAGAGGCATATCAGTTTATTCTGAAAAAATAATGTCAAACGCGCTTGGATAAAGAAAATTCCATAGCCTAACTATGGCGGACTAAATAGTGAAAATAACCCCAAAGTAAAGGGAACAAATGTTTTTGTCTCTACAGTTGTGGTAATGATACACCACAAAGTAAGGGACATAGAAGCCCTGGAGGCCTTCCGATGTGCCTACCCCAAATGGACATCGGAACCCTCTAAACAAAAGGGATAGAGTTGGTAATGAACTTTTTAAATAAGTGTGGAAATATTATACTTTTGTATAAAAACTGCTAGAACAGTTAACTATAAGAGATACAAGAAGTCCAAAGAATAGAAACTCACTGTATCACTGCATAATGACCATCATTGAATAACAAGTACTAAAAGGGCGAAGAATCGTTGAATTCTATAGATGCCTAATGACATAACAATTATAGTCACAAAACGCTCTATATGCACCAAGAGCTATTACAATGTTATTAAGTAAAGATATTCATGTAAAAAATTATCATTTCAAAACTACATGTGAGAATGGAATTGAATAATTTATGATACCTCTAATGAATGTGAAAGGAAGCACATCTTAGAGAAATAAATGAGTCAATCTAGTGACATGCACTCCACTACAACTCTGATCGTTTCACCAAAACGAACTTTGGAAGACAGAATCATATGTTACTCAAAATGAACTTTGGGACATTAATTCATATAGGTTTTGGTACGACTTTCTTAGACATCCAAGTCATAACATGATGATCCATATTTAAGAAATTATATGGACATTATTTCTTTCGAGTGAAATACAAAAAGGGATAAAAATCTCATACGATGTACAATGTCAGTACTAATTTTATTATAACAGAGTTAATGCTTTCTAAAGTACTAAAAGCACGACCAACATCCCATTCTGCCTCATTAACTGTTTTAGGGCATATCACTCATTCTACCAAGCCTACTATTTGGTAATAAGTAGGATCGAGACCTTCCTATACCTGATATATATGTAAGACAATCTATTCTTACAAAATAACATAATATAATATATGTGGACCTATCAAACCAGAAAAGCGGGTCATTAAAGTATCTATGGTTCTGGTAAATGCTTTGGCACGTTAACTGATCATCACATTGTTGTCCACAATAAATGTTGCATCAGAAAAACTCCTAGAAAATATTGTCTAAGGGCTCACCACCCTCACTCCATACAGTGAATAAGACTTATTAACTCTAGAGAGTTCTCATCATAAGGAGTTGATGATTATTGCATATCTCTTAGGATCAATGTATAGTATCCTTTAACCCATGTGGATACACAAAAATGGTCTCACATATGCTACCATCAAAAGAATATAGATGGAGGATTAGGCATTGCAATGCGCACTAAAATGTCTATCGGACATGGGACTATGCAATATCACTGCAACTTTATTTTATTTGTCTCAGACCCAATGCTAACCAAAAATTATGCGTACCAGTTGGTAACTGGATTTAGCCTGATATTTTTACATTTACGCAAATTTGGTTACGCAGTATATGTGCCTATTTGCGTCCCCACAACGCATCAAAATGGGTCTTTAAAGACAATTAAATATTTATGTTGGTTATGGATTTCCAACTATTACCTGCTATTTGAAACCTTTGACAGACGAGATCTATTTACCGCTAGATTGGCGGATTGTCACTTTAATGAGACAGTCTTCCCGTCGTTAGGGGGAGATAAGAAAAAGAATTTTCTAAGGGAACGACAGGAAGTGTTTCCCAGTATGTCTCATTAGGATCCCCACACTTCATAATGTAAAGTAAAGTAAAACGAATTATCGATCTTCAAAGTATGGAAGATTTGATTGTTGATGCATTTGCTAAAATCGCTAAAGTGACAAGATCATATATACCAGCTGCAAATGTGCCTGTAAGGTTAAAAGTCCCCAGTAAAGGACACAACACCGCAGATAAAGGTATTGCAACCACACTTAGTGGAGGTGTGGTTGAGGCCGTGGCTCCCAAAAGGAAATGGGGGATGCCACGTGGTTCGATGAACACCTGCTCAAGGAAGGAGGCAGGTGTGGCACAATTTAAATCATAAATGAAAAGAAATACTCTCAAATTATCTCTAATTAATTATGTCCATGAATCACCACTGGAGGACGCTCCGAAGTTTAATATGATTCTAGAGATAATGAGAGTGCATGTGAGTTAATGGAAAAATCTTTCACGTGCATTGATGATGTATACATTGTTGCTCAATGAATTATAGAGCACAATAATATCGAACCACGCTCTATTGTAAGATATCAACAAAGAGCATATTGGCCTATATGGAATCAATCCAGGTAGAACTCAATTCTATGACCGAACAACAGGTATTTGGTTTGGTAGTGCTAGCCTTACCAAGTGTAAAGCCTGTAGGACATAAAATATGTTTTGTCAGTAAGCGTAGTGAGAATAATAAGTCTTGAGATGCAAAACTTACCTTAAAGCACAAGGTTTTCTCAAAGCCCTGGAATTGACTACGAGGAGATATTCTCCCACAACGGACGTCATAACGTCTTATCGATAAGTTTCCGAAGGATTGAAAATGCAGCATACTAATGTGGTTACAGCATATCTCTTTGGGGATCCTGTTATTGAGATATGTGTAAGTGTCAGATGGGCTTGCGTTGCCCAACTCAAGTAACTCTAGACCAGAGAGTGCATTTACAATATTAGATTGAAATGCTCACTTTGATTTAAATAAATCTGGACGGAAATGGCATACTCGTCTGAGTGACTACTTGATTGGGAAGGGAAAGAACAAGTAGTACTACTCCTATGCATTTATAAAGAAAACGATTTCTATGTTTGCAACTATAGCAGCTTATGTCGATGTTAAGGACATAATGGGTACTCTTAAAGAAATAAGAGATACTGTGATGTATTTGAAATCTAAATTGAGATAAAGGATCATGGAAAAACTCACCGAGTTTGTGGAATATTAATTCCTCAGTTTGCATATATCCAAAAGATTATCAGGCGATTTCATATGGATAAAGTGCAATCTGTTAGCACTCCTATGATTGGTTGAAGTGTGGACATAAGGAAAGATCCATTTGAGTCTAAAGGAAATGACTAAAGAGCTACTGGGAGATGAAATTCCCTACTTAATTGAAATGTGCGCATTATTGTACAAAAAGCTCAATACACTCAACCATGTATTACTTTCTCAAAGAACATGTTAATTATATTTTACTCAGAAAAACGCAATATCAATTGAATGATATCAAATAATATTTTGACATATGAAAGAAACCATTGGCTCATATTTGTTCTTCCCATATTAGAGACAGGAGAGGTTACAAATGAAATTGTAAAACTCTAAAGAAAATGTCAAATGCTCGCATATGTAGAGATAAAAGGATTACAAATGAACATGTAACTCCTAAATAAATGTTGAAACTACCCCCTACTACGAAATACTAAATACTACTTTGGTAGGTTTAGATGTTGGTTATCTTAGTGGCCAATGTAAAGGTCATTATCAAATCGGTTATATCTTACCATGAGAAACACGACGAAAACTTGAAGATCAATCAATCACAACTACTCAAACAACCTCATCACATCACTCACGGATGATATCTCACGAAGTTCATCAACCTATAGAGTTCACTACAAAAAAAACGTTGTTTAGCGACAAATTTAACGACGAAAATTATCCGTCGGTAATTAGCGACCGATTCGCGACCGACTAGCGACGGAAATTGATATATGAAAAATAAAAATAAAAATAAATTATTGCCGACGGAATAACGACGGAATAGCGACGGAATTTATCGACGAATGTTTTTCCGTTGGTAATCTGTCACTATTTCAAGAGGCAAATAGTTCCCGCTAATTTAGCGACAATTTGGTGACGGAATTAAATTCATCGTCAATTAACGACGGAATATTCCCTCACTAATAAAAAATCATAATCGTTTTATCAGTTTTTTCTGTGACGGGATATTCTCTTGTTAGTTAGCGACGGAAAATTCGTCACTATTATTAGTGGCAAATATATCCATCACTTTTAGCGACAGAATTAACGTCTGAATTTATTTTGCTATTAATTAACGAGGATATTTTCCATCGCTAATCTATTAACAATCAAAATGTTATCGTTTTAACGATTTTTTGCGACAGAATTTTTCGTCGCTAATTAACGACGGAAAATCCGTCACTAGAACGGTAAATATTTCGGCCTGAGAAAATAATTTTTTTTTTTTTAAATCGTGCTTTATAAATAAGAAGTCTTTAACTAATGATTTTTTTTTCTTAAACACAATTCAAAATTTGTTGAAAATAACTCTTACGGTTGAGAAAATTCCCCAAACCCTAGCCACGCACTCCTTGATCCGCCATTGCCCCGCCGTCGTCCAGCCCCAGTGCTTTCTCCCTCCCTGTGTCGTGCCTCCTCCCTCACCCGACACTCTGAAAATTAATGGAGAAAAGACTCCGGTCATGGTTGCAAACCTCCGCCAAGGGAATTCTCTCCTACGCCGCCAATTTGCCGTTGAAGTCATTCGTAACGTCCGTAGATGCAGTAGGAACAAGAAGGACGGTGACTTATCTCCTACCTAACTCGCGAAAATTAGAAATTCTTTGCCTTCGGAACTCCAGGTTTATGCCTACTTTGGCGCCTCTACGTTTTGCATCCTGATAATGTGTTTAACGTTTCTGACTTGTATATATATGTTTTACATGTAAAATTTTCTATAGAAGGAAGAACGGTGGATAAAGCTAAAAGAGGACAATGAACACCTGAATGAATCTGAGCTGCCCTTTCATGGTGTAAACAGAGAAAATCACCATGGCGGATGACCTCTGTTTCTTCTCCAAGGTATGTTGGAATTTCCTCCATTGTTATCTTCATGATTCGATAATTGCTGAATGCTTTTGTTGCATCTAGATTTTAAATTAATCAAGCTTATCTTTATTGCTTGACGTGTTTTATTGATCTGCATTTTTGTGTTGTTAATCGGATTGGATGCAGCCCATGCTTTTATCGTTATCAATTTTCTGGTCTTGCAATTAATTCATTGTTATCTGATGGGGCTTTTTGAAACATTGAGTCAAATATTTAGTTGTTTGTATTGTAGATGTTTATTGATCTCACGTTTATTTGAATTTGAATATCAAAATTTAAAGCCCTATTGTTTTTCATTATGTTTTTTGTTTAGTTCCTTTCTATTCATAGCTGCTCTTTAAGCTGAAACAAACTAAGGGGGTGTTTGTGATTACTTTTGAAAAAATGATTAGAGATTCTATAAAAATCACTTACGTAAAAAAATATGGTAGTGTTTGAAAAAAGTGATTTCTAATAAAAGTAGAAGTTGGAGTGTTTGGTATAAAATCACTTATGTCTTTTAGAAAGTATCATATTATTTATAGAATTACCATTGAGTAGAGAAAAATATTAAAATTCTGCTTTTAGCTTTTACATTGGAAGTAATTCTTTTAAAGCAAAAGCTGACTTTGCAAACACTACAAAATAATTTTTCTCAAGCTATAAGCTGAAAATCACTTAGAAAAGTAAATGTAAATACCCCCTAAATCTATTCATATCGTTTTACGGAATGATGATTGTGGCTAAATTGAAAAGCAGACCTCATGAAGAAAAACTCAATGTTATTGTAGTAGAAATGGGTGGACTTAATACTATGTTCTTTAGTTCTCTACAGCAAAGTTTAATCTTAGCTTTCTTCAGAAAATCATGATTGATTTGTGACCATCGTTTGTATTGAAGATCACATTACATATATGGAATGCTCTGGTTGTTCATAATATTTACATTATCTAGTTTTAGCTTTTGGATTTCCTAAATACTCTGTGAGATGAGGAATTTTATTTTATTTTTTCTATCTATTTATTTATACATTTTAAGAAGGGTTCTAAAGCTTCATTTGCCTTGGGAATGCAACCCTGTTGAATTTTGTGAGTTCATTTTGTGAAGAAATTTACAAAGACCAACATGTACATGTGAAGATATGCAGAACCTCATTTCTTTACTCTCCCCCGTGTTAGCTTTAGTAATTATTTTTTCGTAAACGTGTAATCTGTTTCTTCTCCTTCATGCAGAGAACTTACGGGTTGGATAAGCTAAAATCGACCTAAATGAGGAATTTGGGGCAGAAGATCAAATTTTGCCTCTTGGTGTATTATGCTTTTATTTTTAAGGCAACGCAGAGCCTTGCTAACTTGTACAGTATGTAAATTAGTAACCTTAATTTCTAGTTTAACTATGGTTCCTTGTATATAAACATGTCATGAGCATTGTTTTCTATTTACCTCATGGTTATCTATACATGTAACATATTCAATATTTTGAAATTTAATTATGAAGTAGCACAGATTGATTTGACATTTTTTAAAATTCTTATTTATTTGGCACTCCAACCATGGCTCCCAAAAGATTGTTCGGGTTTTTATTGTTTGAATTCAAGTATGCGTTACCTTCAGAACACTAGTGTCATTTCCCGTCCCATGAGATAGATGCAGCCTTGTGGTGCACATGAGTTAGCTAATGGTCACTGTATCCTACCATGAAGATGTAGCTTATCTGTAGTGTCGAAATTAGTGATGGAATTTTTCGTCGGTAATTAGTAACGGATGGTTCTGTCGGCACTTAGTGACGAAAGTTCCATCACCACTTAGTGACGGAATTATTCGTCGCCAAATATGAAAATTTGTCGGTAAATCTTTAATAGGGTGACCAATTTTGTCGTACATTAGCGACGAATTTTTTTCTTTAGCTACAAACGAATTCGTCGCTATTTTTGGCGACGGACGAAAATTCTGTCGCCAAAATTTAGCGACCAGCAATTTACCGACGGAATGTGTTCCGTCGGTAATCCGTCGCTATTTAGTTTTAGCGACAGAATTTGCTTACTTACCGACGGAATTTTCCGTCGCTAAATAGCATTTTTTTTGTAGTGGTTAAAGTATTAGTGAGTTGAGCTATACCACCGAAGAGCGTACCCGAAGTTATGAAGATGAAGTTATTTGCAACAAACAGATGAGTTATGCTACACATCAAAGGTGACGAGACCAAGCATGTACCGCCAACGTTTTTCTATAACCAACAACCACATAATATCCTCATGATTTATGTAAAATTGAGGATGAAGAGATTTTCAAAACTCTCTTGATAGATGTATGTATCAAGGGAGAGATGTAGACTTCAGGGGGAGTCTCAACAAAGGTGCGTTGCACTCTTTTTCCCTTCGACCAAGGTTTATTTTTTCCCACTGGGTTTTGTTACTTGGCAAGGTTTTTAACGAGACAACAAGTTATGCACCAATTCCCCTTTGACTTGGCACAAGGGGGAGTGTTGAAGGAAAAACACAATTAGTGTGCCTTCGTCAAAAGTAATTGATGAAGGGCAAATTAGGTATTCACTAAATAATATGTAACTGTGAACCCTTGTATTTGACACCCTATATAAAGGGGATATGATGAATAAGAAAACCCTAATTATTCCGTGTCTCTCTTCCGTCTCTCTTTACTATTCTTCTTTTCTATTTTCCTAAAACATGTTGACTATTTTATAATTGTTTACTGATATAAATTATAAACTTTAAACACGTTATATATAAAAAATATAGTTAATGTAAACTCTTTGTTAAACATAGACAATATATTCTTTTAAGGGCCCGGTTGGTTGGGGGTTTAGAGGTAAGGAATGAGAATGAATGAAGACTCATTCCCATTTATGGTGCTTAGTACATAATAAATAAGTTAATTATTGTCCAATTTTATTAACAATTCCCTCCATTTTATTCCATATATGATTGACCCCTCATTCATACCCATTACCATTGCTATTGAAGCTTTGCAACCAAGCGGGTGTTAAGTGTGTTAGTGTCGAAAAATATGTATTCTCGATGTCAACAATTCAATACCCAAATACTATTAGAATTATTTTAATAGTTTTGAAAATAGTTACTCCCTCCGTCCCGCTCTAATTTGCCTACTTTCCTTTTTGGTTTGTCCCAATCTAATTTGTCAACCCATAAATGGCAAATTTATCTCACAATCTCCACCCTCAAAATCTCCACATTCAATCTCCACCTTTAAAAAAGTCAAAGATTCCACAAAATCTGTTTTTTCTTAATCTCCGTGCCCGGCCAAGGTAGGCAAATTGGGCCGGGACGGAGGGAGTATAAGATTACTCAAATAACTTTAGAGTGACACTCATGTGCATAAGATGCACATTAGTGTTAATGTACACCTTGTGGGCCTCATTTATGATTTTTGCGCGCGCGATATATATATATTAATGTGTGTTTGAAATCACAAAATAGGTGCTAGCTTAGTTGGTAAAGGCGCGGCATTGTATCCTTCAGTGCGCGGGTTCGAATCTTAATAACACCTTTTTATTTTTCACCAGAAGTATATTTAAATTTCGAGCATAGTATATGTTATGATGTCTAACAGTATATTTAATATTTCGATGTAGTATACGTTATGTTGCATGACAGTATACGTTGTTCCTTTTTATTTTTCACCAACAGTATATTCAAATTTCGAGCATAGTATATGTTATGATGCCTAACAGTGTATTTAATATTTCGATGTAGTATACGTTATGTTGCATGACAGTATACGTTGTTTTAGTTAAGTTTTGTTTTATACTGCGTATTATTTATTTTTTCCAACTTATAATACTCACAGTATATTTAATATTTTGATACAGTATACGTTATGGTGTCTGACAGTATACGTTGTTTTAGTTAATTCTTGTTTTATACTGTGATTTTTTTTCCAACTTACAATACTCACAGTATATTTAATATTTCGATACAGTATACGTTGTGATGCCTGACAGTATATGTTGTTTTAGTTAATTTTTGTTTCATACTGCGAAATATTTATTTTTTCCAACTTACAATACTCACATTATATTTAATATTTCGATACAGTGTATATTATGATGTATGACAGTATATGTTTGGTTAGATTAATTTTTCTTGTATATTGTACAATATTTATGTTTCGAACTTACAATACAATTATTGTTGCATTATAAAAAAAACTTAATAATACAATTTATATTTTTTTCCAGACTCACAGGTTAAAAGATAAAAAAATTAAAAGGCAAAAAGAAAAGAAAGAAGAAGAAAAAGGAAAAAAAATGAAGGAAGAAGGAAAAAAAATGCAAACATAATTGAATCCTTGACCTCAAGGTTGAGATATTTAAGACTACATTAAATACAACCAGACCACTTGCTTTTAGTGTTCAACAAACAGGCCATTAAGTATATAACATGCGCGCGCAAAAAATATTAATATAATAATAATTGGCCGGAACCGGTCTGAACCGCGCGATTTTTTTGGGCTGAACCAGTGGGGCCCACAAGGTGTACAATAACACTATGGTGCATCTTATGCACCCAAGTTTTTGCCATAACTTTATAATTTATCCAATAATATTTATATTTTAAAAAGAAAATTTGTGATTTTCTTAATAATTTCAACTGTTAAAAAATAATTTAAGGAACTTTCAAGAATATGATTTTTATAAAATTATTTTCTGAATGTTAAATATATTTTGTACTTACAGAATAATTTTAATAGTTTTTAGGAAAAGTAATTTTTTTTTTTTTTTTTTCGTTATGTTGGACCATTTCCGATTCCAATCATTTCCAGTTTACATTTTTTAAAGTTTGTCCTTTATGTTCTAAAATTCAACAAATTAGTTTGGTGGCTGTTTACAGCAGGTTGGATAATACTGATGTGACAACATTTTCTCATTTTCTTTGATTATCAAAGTGGTGAATATGGTTCCATGTCATATTAAACATTTAAAAATAAGAAAATTTTAAAATCTTATAAAAATAAAAAAATATAAAAGATAAAAAAAAATATTAATAGAAAGGAGTTCAAAAATAAATTTCTGAAAATAAAAGAAAATAATTTAAAGAAGAAATTACTAAAAATTGAAAGATAGAAATTGGATCCCAATAGAACCTTAACATGGAGCGATAAGAGCATCTCCACAGATGCAAAATTTCTACCAATTGAGCTCCAGTCGTGCGCCCCATTTTCACACCTATTACACACAGTTGGCGCTGCTCGCGGCGCAAACTATTCACCATACTCTCTCTTTTTTTATTTTTATTTTTGTCTTTATAATTTAATTTCATACGTATTAATAGTTGTTAGTTCAATTTTATTGTTGTATAAAGTTAATATGTGTGCCTATTATATTTTAAAAGTAAAATAAATTGGTTTCACTTAAATATAAAACTTGGCATTGCTAAAATTAAATATTTGTTAAATTTTGTATACTGTTAATTTAGTTAACTAATTCCCTAAAAAAATAGTTAATTAAAACAAATTATGAAATAGGAAGCTATTATAAAATAATAT
Source organism: Ajuga chamaepitys (assembly GCA_958295605.1). Classification (NCBI taxonomy): domain Eukaryota; kingdom Viridiplantae; phylum Streptophyta; class Magnoliopsida; order Lamiales; family Lamiaceae; genus Ajuga; species Ajuga chamaepitys. Next base: position 29,936,642 of record OY282498.1, read on the forward strand.
ATTAAGATATTCATAAAATTACAACAACCTAAACAAATACATAAACATCTAATTGAAACAAATACAAAATGATGAAAGTTATGAAAATTATTATCTCGAATTCGTGAAAAAATACAAAGTTGTATAACTAAATTAGCAAATTAAAATTGCTCAAAAAAATAATACAAGAAATAAATTATTAAAGAAGAACATTTCAAGTAGCGCGAAATGCAACTGTAACAAAATAAGTTTGTACAAATATAATTTATTGATAGACTACGGAACTTCTGTTTGGTTGTTTAGTTGACTTTGGAATTTGATGAGGGAGTTGACTTGGATAACCACCGATTGGAGGGACTTACCACCTTGTTATCGGATTGAACGTCGTCTGGAGGATTTCTTCGAAGAACGTCTTTGAATGTCTTCGAAGAACACCAATATGGAAGAGGATTATCAATACTTTGTAAACCGCCTTGACACCGGTCTTAAATGGTTGATAATTTCACATCTTGAATTTATTCTCCACTTCTTGACTTGTGACCATTTTTTTTATAGGTATTGGAAGATATCTTTTGCTTTAAAATGACACGATTTGATTGATCATTCATGATTTGATGACATCTCCTTATTGAACTCCTTCCTTCAATAGGAAGATATGATTTGATTTGGTTTTGTTGACAAAGTATTGGTAATTCTTTTCCATATTGGCAAGATTTTATCTCGATTGCCAAGAAATAAAGATTTGGTCATTTGACAGTATCCAATTGACTATTTAATTTAGGCATAAATTGTATCCACCTACAGCAACGTAGACAGCTGGAGCTCTGCGTTGCATTTTACGCTGGAGTAGAGTAAATCCAGTGTTTGAACCAGCGCTAACTGCTGGAGATGCTCTGACCGGAAACATGCATTAGGAATGAAGATGGTGGAACCCAGGTCGCCATGGATGACCTTGACACAATCTCTAAAATTGATAAGAGGTGTACTGGGTTATTGGTTGTATGTGTGACAATGTGAGGGGGTGGTAGCGAGTATATCTAGGTGTAGGGGGTGACAAGGACACCCCATAGTTGGCGGCGACGCATCCAGGTGGGGCATAGGAATAGGGATGCTATAAAGTGGAAACTGGGTGAATCAGTGACTTTGCCACCGTAAGGGTGACAGATTGGTAGAGAGGGTTGGCGATCGATGGCTAGAGGAGCTGGGGAAGGATCGGAAGGTGACGGGACACAATTGGAGGTTGTCGCAAGGGCTGGGGAAAAGAGAAAGGTTGTTACAGATGTGGAACAATGCGAAAACAGGCTGCTGCGGCGAGAACTTCCGGCGAGGGGTGGCCAGAGGTGGGTAACGGTGAGACGGTGGAGGGCAAATACTATTTTCCCTTTTTTTTTTATAACTTTATAAATTATTTTTTAAATAATTTAAGAATTTTTATTATCTTAAATATTTTTTATATTTCAATATGTTATTTTATAAACTTTTATTAGTTTTCTGATTTTATTTTATTTTAATAATCTAAAAATTTAAATTTTTATTTTTATCTTTATTTTCTAGAATGTTTTTATATGTGATTTTTTTATTTTTTTCTTATTTGTTTTAGGTTTTCTAGATTTTGGTCTTTTATACTCCAAAATTTGATAAATTGATACGGCAACCGTCTGCAGCAGGTTAACTTTCCGATATCTGTTGGCGCAACAACGTTTTTTTTTTCATTTTTTTAATTTTTTGTTTCTGTTGGTTGATGTGGCAAAATAATTTCAGATTTTCTTAAATAGAAAATAAAATTTCAGAAAATTAAATACAAAATAACACATAAAAGAAAATTAAATGAACATAAGAAATTTAATTAAATTTGAATATTAGGTTGTTAAAAATAAAAATAAATATAGAAAATTAGTAAAAGAATTCCAAAATAACATATAAAAATATTTACTAAAAACTAAGAAAAATAAAATATTTACTTTAGATTTAAAATATAAAAATAAAATTATAATAAATTAGCAAAAAAATAGAAGAAAATTTTAAATTGATTATATAGAAAAATAAATTTCCAAAAAATACAAATAAGAATAAGAGTTGAGAATATACTAACTTTGATTAAAATAAAATTTAAAATTTTGAAAACAAAAAAATAAAAAAATTCATAAATAATAATAGGAACTAAAAAAGAGTTATCGACAAACGTTTCGGGAAAAGAAATTCCCGAAATGATTTCATAAATTTAAAGAATAGAAATCAAAATGTATACATTTAACGAACGCTAAACTATTTTTAACAAAATATCAAATTGGTGTAGTTAAAATTGGTTCTTCAAAATTGAATTTTGTGTGGAAATATAGTAGGGCAATGCAAAAAGTTTCTCATGGGTTGTTAGATGTGGTTTCTACACCTCTCATATGGATCCTTTTCGAGTGGAAGTTGAAATAATCAATATCAAAATACTAAATTATAACGAGTTGATATTTATCCTTTTGATGATTTGATACAAATAGAAGACTTTAATGAGATGATTAATGAAGAGGCCCTTAGTTACTTTTTTTCTAGCAGAATTTGTAGTCGTTTCAGTAGCTCTAGCCTTAAAGTAAATTTGTAATTTAGTTCGCGTCCTTAATATGATATTTTATAATGATTACTTTAAAAAATGAAGGTTCCAATTAGATGTGTCATTTCAGACAGTCCGACCTGACCTGTCAGGCCAACGTCATTTGTCAGATTGGGCTGGGTTAAAATTGCATTAGGCTAAAAATAAGCGAGTCCATCCCGGTCATCCTCATACTAAAATTTTTAGGCCAACCAGTGGTTCGTTAGACTTTTGGCCCTTCGGACCAAGTCTATTGGGTCTAATATACTTTAAGCCAAGGTTTCTATGGCCCAACCTGTCGAGCGGGTCTGACCAATTTTACCACCTCTAGTACTTACATGACTAGAGACTTAAGTTTGGTTCGAAATTTTTACATTATGTATCTCATTTATTTTTAAGGTCGAGTTTTGGATTTAGTCCTATGGCACTGACTGGTGGGTTAGGGCCTCCATGTTGGGCAACTATATGTGGATTTCGGCTACTTAGTGGGTTGTGGGTCATATGCAAAATTGAACTAGCAAGGATGAAATTGTGGCCTTTTGGGCCTTATATTAGCTCTTACACACGATCTTCGGTGTTGGGCTATCACTTTATCATAGTTCATGAAATAGCCCTGATGGATGGCTTCTTTATTGGGCTACCTCGACTGGAATTCACCCTTACAAACTTATCTAAAGATATGTTCGAGTTTTTAGCATTTCACCTATGCGTTGGACGATTTTTGATATTTGTGATAATAAAATAGTGTACTATTATTATCGTAGACAAATAACATTAATTATTTTTAAATGACATGGGTAATTAACTAACATATACAAATTAATAAAATCCCCACCCCATGCAAATATTAATTGCTTAAGGAGCGAGCCCTTAAGACATTTTACAAGATCGAAAAATATGATTCGATCCTCTCGTCGTCCCCCATGGGCCCATCGGAAAGGACCGATATACTGTCGGTTAGCTACTTCTAAGGTATAAGTCATACAAAGCCATATTGTCAATTCCATTAAAAAAAACCCTAAAAATTAACAAGTAATTAAATATTATTCTACAATCCTGGGGTTGGGATACGAAACATAAATAAACTACTCAAAACTCATAAATATCACCTCATCCATAATACAAGAGCAAGACTTACACATTGACGACAAGAAAGAGAGAAATAAAAACAAATGAAAAAAGAAAAAAGGGAGAAGAAGCTTAGTCTTGAGATTGTAATAAGTGAAGAGGTCTTTAATAGTGGTTGTGGTATCCCACTTCTACCAAATCCTTAGCAAAAGTTTGAAATTCTTCCAAGATTAAAGAAACCCTATGATGGGTTCGTCTTTCCAAGAAGAAAACCCTAGTTCTCAAGAGAAAGAGTAATTCCAGAGAGAAAAGTTACAATAATTGAAATTCTAGAAAATGAAAGTTATTTTTCTAATTCAAGGAGAGGGTGTATTTATATGGGGAATATTGCCCCCTCCTCAAATCCTAAAATCTACTGAAAACATCCCTTAGTAAGGGTAGGAATGAAAAACAACTAGAAATGAATGCTTGATCTTCATTTAATTTGAGTTGAACCCTTCGATAGCTTGTGATTCAGACTTCTTTGTGATTTTGGAAATTTTTAGTTCAGAATTGGCCTTCGACATGAACTCAAAAGTTTTAGGGCTTCTTCTCCGCTTTTCGTATCACTTTGAATCACTAGATCTAGTGTCGGACAAAGAAGATACGGTCTAAATACAAATTTGAGATGCCTCGACCGAAATACAGGGGGTACTGAACTCGGGTACCACAACTAATGCCGTTGTGGTACCCGAGTCCAGTGGCTGAATACCAGTACCGGCAGTGGTATTCACTGTCTTGCTCGGTGTTTGATCGCCAAGCTTTTGGTCTCCAGTCGCACACGCTGTCTTCGTTCTTTGTCATTTTGAGCTCTTTCCACTCGTTTCATCAATCCAACTTCTTCATTACTTTTGTTCAAGACTCAAAGATCTTTGATTAGGGCTTGGCTTGGGTCCGATTGGAGCTCGTTTGGGCCTCGGTATGTGGGAGGGAATGGGAAAATGTGTGACAACAGATTCCTCAAGTTTTAGGATTTTCCTAACCTTCAAAATACAACTTAAAAATACCCAAATCGTGCATCAAATCGTATTGAAAAGGAAATTTTCACCTGTAAATATATTTTCACACAATATTGCACTTAAATGTATCAAACAGTCACAATTCTCAATTAAATACGAACTTAAAATATATGAGAAAATCGACATTTCAACATTCATCATCCCCACAAACTTATTTTTTGCTTGTCCTCAATCAAATTTAACAATTAAGCACATTAAAAAGAGATTGGAATGTCATTGGATGTCCAAAACATTTGAATTCTTTTTTTTTTTGGTTGAGCATTTTTTCTATCTTTTTATTCACCACAATTGCCTTAATCATTTAATTTCAAAATTTGATAAACAAGCAAGGGAATAAAGAGGTATAAAACTTAGGAAAACAAGTGGTATTCTATTTCACTTAGTCCCTAGGCCATGTACACTAAAAACTCTCGCTTCAATCCCAAAACATGCTCAATGTGAATGATATTAGACGGCTCATTATTTTTCAAAATCCTCAACTATAGGTGGTCTCAGCTCGAGTCTTTTTGGGAAAGATGTCACGCACTCACTAGGTGTAGGTGATGCGACTCTTTTCTCTCTCGAGCCAACTGTTTCAATTTTATCTTCCAATTTTCTCCTTTTCCACCGGGTTAAGCCCAAAAAGAAATGAATTATATATTCTAGTTTTTCCTCTTAAGTCCTCACTACTCTTTCTCGAGTTACACGTAAGATCTTCAACTATTACAGGACTCGACTTCTAATTGAGTTTTTCTACGTTTCATATAATGCATATTTTTATCTTTACAGGCTTGACTCAATGAGGAGAATGTACAATTTTCAACTAGAACATAACATACAAAAAATGATTTCAATGACTTTACAACGAGACCTTAACCACCTTATGTCTCCCTCCTTCATATCCTTTATTTTTCTACCAACCATAGCTAATGCATTCTATTGTTCACGAAATCATTTTAAATCATTTCATGTGTGTTTTGGAATCAAAGTAATGCTTACAAGCGACACAACTTCTGGATAAGCTGTTTTGTTTACATTTCCAATGCTATTTCTTATGCCAAAATTTTCCTTGCTTGTAAATTGCATCAACCTATAAATTCTATTGATTTAATCCTCTAGTTATTATTAAACTCAATTTCTAAAGAATTCATTGTGACTTTTTATTTTTTTAAACACGGGACACTTCCAACTCTTCTCACATCCATTTTCCAACAAACAACTCAACAATTAAAATTCAATCAAACATTTCTTGTATTTCAAAACAACAAAAGACACAATTAAAATGCAATATGATGAAATGACATAGATCGTGAATATGAGCAGTTAAACAAGTGATGAATATCCTCTAAAACACATTAAATAACTATATTTCCCCTTCCCATAAAGTTGGGCTAAACTCACAAGCCCAAGTGAACGAACAATCAAGACCATGAGGGGTGAAATACACGCACCAGAAGTTCCAATCAACCAATTCAAAACCAAACAAACAAGTTCAGTGCATGTCAAGAATGTCATTTCACAAAATATTCACCAATCATAAGCTCATAATCAATCACATTTCCATATCAACTATTATTTAGGTCAAATGATCCTAGGGCATTCAACTAAAGTACTGTATATTTAAAATGTTTGTTTCTCACAAGCAAAACAACTAATTCAAATACACAACAATCAACAAAGATAAAAATTAGGGAGAGAGTTGGGTACCGACTTAGTTCGGGCTTGGAGGGCGTGCCCTCCAACTAGCATTCCAACGATCCATCTCACAAACTTCATCATCCCCTTCACTTTCTGGCATCTGCCAATTATCCGAACCATCCAATTGAGTGTGCTCGATGTTGGGGAGAACCATCCTCCCTCATTGCTTAAAGTTCACCTTCGTCAAGTCATTCTTGCATATCTTCAACATACCGAATTGCAAGAGATTTCTCTTTGTCAATTAACTTTAACTATTTGGAATTCAGTTCATTTTGATTTTTCCAAATTGATTTTCATCATGTAACTTGTATAAACTCAACTTTTTTATTCTTCTACTCAACCTGCTAGGGTTGTGAAATTTTTCCATTTCTTTGTTTTGTTTATTCTATTAATTTGAAAATGCAAATAACCTGATCATTTAAGTCAAATTCTTAAATATAATTCTATAATAAACATAATTTAAAACGTTGTTTTTGATTTGAGAAATATGGAATTATAAATAAATTGCAAATTACATAAAAATGTGAAATTGCTTAAATACTTAATAAATTAAACAAAACAATCTGAGAATGACTTTAGAAATTCTTAAATCGTTTGAGGAAAAATAAACTAAAAATCTAAAATGCCTTTAACAAGTATAAAATGATTTTATAAAATATTAAATTATTTTGAAATTTTGAAAATTGTAGTAAAAAATCCAAAAATGTATTTGAACATTTACACATTAAACCTAGCAAATAATTTTAAAGTCTAAATTTTAAAATTTAGTTCTGTATTTTTGAAATTACATTTTTAAAATTATAAAACTTGTAAATAATTATAAGCTCTTTATCAATCTTATAAGTATTTTACCATAATTTTCATTTTGAAAAAAATCATAATTTTTAAACAAATTAATTATAAGATTTTATAATTCTAAGTTAATCATATGAGTTTTCTTTAAATAAGTTCTTCTTTTGAAATTCATTTTTAGATTTTTCAAATTAGTTTTGGATTTTTTAAAATAATTTTGAGTTCATAATAATTTTTAAATTTTAAAAATATGTTCGTGATTGCTAAAATATTACATAATTCTTTTTTTCAGTTATCGTTTTTCTTTTCTGATCTTAAAACTAATTTTAAGATTTGGAAATTTAATAAACCTATGCTTCAATGTTTGAGGACAAAAAAATTGAATTTCTATAAGTTTGATGATAGAAGGCAAACATTACTGAGTCAAAACTCATAATACTATTTGGAGTCTGATGCAGAGAATATCTAAATCACTTAGCTGAAGAAGATAATAATTTGAAGAAGTATGGATCCAACATGTAATTCGCTCCCAGAAAGGAAATATTTATAGAGTACACATAGACTCTTCTAGGCCTAGTCCATACAATGTGGCCTATTAAAATAACTCTGACTAAACTAATAAGCCCAACTCAACAATGGGCTGAAAATACAAGATATAATCTAAACATGGAAGAATCAGATCTAACAAACTTGATACAACTTATCCCTACTGTTATGGGAATTTTGAATTGAAGAGTCTCAACAGATTCTTTTCATATTAGAGTCCAACTTTGGTGCATTGAACCAGCCTATTTTGCAGTCCAAATCTTTACATGCCCGATCTATTTATGACGAAAAGTACACTAAAATATGCTAAAAGATTTGGCTGCTTCCGTTATTATACGGGTATTAAACATAGTGTTTTCCAATATTTTAGGGATCTAAACAAATATTTTGATAATTGAATTACCTATACAAATATTTTGTCACTAGTTAAAGGAGCTACAGTAAAAATTTAATAATTGATGAAATTATACAAATATTTGCCAATAGTTAAGACTTACACATGTGTTTTGGTTTAAAATATATAACTGGAGATGTACATATAAGTATAAGAAAATTTATATAAACACGTAGAGAGTTGTATATATCTTTTGAAAACAAAAACTCATCATAGTTATATTAAATATTTGTATTTATAAATGAATGTATATGTACATATAATGATTTAATCTTTTCTAAGTAAGCCTGCTTGATAAATATTTATATTGTTAGTATTCGGTAGTAGAGGTGTATAGACGAAGATGTATAAACGCAGATAAAGTCGAGGCTAGAGTTTGACTCTATATCCGTAAGACAAAATTGCCACGTACTTAGGTGCAATACGTCTAATAGCAATCGCCTCCAAGATACAACGACTTTAAAACTTCAGGCTGTTGCACTACAAATCGGAAATTATCGGCGAACATACTCGGATATTACTTTCGGACTCTACTAATGCAGAATTTGGAAAGCTTTGAATCTGAATAAACTTGTGAATTTTTTTGAATGAATAAAATGAAGTCTGCAGGGGCCTATTTATATATATTGAAGAGTTGTGATGCCGTTTTGGAAAGACACCTCTTCACCTATTGGTGGCACCCTTTGGACTGGACCCACTAGTTTGCTGGGCGGTCGCACCCGCAGGTTGACCCGCGCCCCAGCGGGCGACAGGTCACACCGGTTCGACCCGTCCGACCTGCTGGCCGACTCGACCTGGTGGGGGTGAACCGCCGGTCACCGCACCGCTTGACTTGAACCGCCACGAACCCGCGAGTCATCTGTCTGGACCATCTGGCCAAAACTTTAAGGCTCCTCCAACTCCTCGCGACGACGCGTACATGCGCCTCTAAAGCAACTCAATGCGACATGTGCGATGTGCGCGTGCAGGCCTAGGATCGGATCCATCCTCGGGTCCCACTAGGATCCACCATAAGGTGCACCATAGAGGAGCACACTTGATAACTCCTTATCAAGTGCTCTACTAAATAAGGAGTATCCATTTACTCCAATTTTTCTATGTGGGACAAGTACCCATATTTCCTTTATAAACTCTTCAACTTCCAAGTTTAAGTTGCAACATTTGACAATTAATATTTCATTCACCCGAAATTGGTTTTGAGCATATTAATACATTAAATTCATCTACTCAAAACGTGAATTATGAATTTACAACTTGTTTCCATTTTTAACAAATGGATTGAAATAATTAAATTGGTCAATTTTGGGTCAAAACCCAAAATTCCAAACCAATTTCCAACATATATTGCATTACTATATTCAAATTTAATATAGAATCCTTATATTATACAACCATTATATCAATACAACTATAAATAATAATCATTAGATCTCCTTCTTTCAATCTTGACCCTTTAATAAAATTACCTATAACATGCTAAACTAGTCACCAAACTCTAATTATTTATTTTCACAACCTCTTCTCAAGTCAACTTTATATGTCTCATTTAATTTTATGTTTTACTTTTTCTTTTCTCTCTTTTTCTTCATTTTCAATTTCCGAACATACATATGTACATGTCCCATTACTTCATGTTTTTTCTTGTCCTTTTTATTTTTCTTACCAAACTTTTTATAGCTTATACTTGATATTTGCATAAACCAAAAAAAAAAAAAAAAATCACTTAAATGAAAATAAAAATAATTTCCTTACAAACTTTGAATAAAAGACTAGTATAAATTTTGTAAATAAAATATGTAACACAATTTATAGTGATTATGAAAACTCCTAGAAAAACATCTAGCAAATAATAAATTCCAAGAAAAAAGAGGAATGCATAGTCCAAAAAAAATAAGGAGAAAAAACTTAATTTGGGAAGATAAAGAAAAAAGAAAAAATTGAACAATTATCTTTTATAATTTTTTTCTAGAAATTCTTTTTTATTTTTTAGGTATTTTTCTTTTTGGATATTCTTGTATTTTGCTTTCAGTTTTTAGGGATTTTTTTGTTGCGGGACAACTTTTTATATTTCTTAGTAAAATCCTACACATTTCAATTGTTAAATATAACATCCTAATTTATAGTTGTTGTTCTTAGTAGTAGTAGTAGCAGCAGCAGAATTAGTAGTAGTGTTGCATGTGGGCTGTATCAACGTGTATATTACATTGAATTATGAAGAGCCCATCAATTTTTGTTTGATGAGTTTATACATAGTTCATATGAGAATCATTTTCTAATAAAATATAATTTAGTGTTGTCAATACTTTTCCACACATATAAAATCTCTTGGCTTTAATATTTGAAAAACTAAAGAAATTTGGCTTATTTAGTGAATTAAATGTATTCAGTATTTCAGTATATTGCATAACTTATTTCTGTTTATAATTACTTTTAGATACTTTTTGTATTTTCTTCAAACCAAAATATAAATGAAAAATTCTTCTTTAATTTAGTTGTTAAACGTGATATGCTAATTTATGAGTTATTATTGTTGTTGTTGTTGTTGTTGTTGTTGTTGTTGTTGTTGTTGTTGTTGTTGGTACTACTCTACATTGATATTATTTGAGGAAGTAATTTAGGAAAAAAATTACTTTAAGAAAAAATAAGAATGTGAATTGTATAAAGTTACTTTCTAAAATTATGGAGAGATGTCCTTATTTCTTTTGTGAAAGAATAAATTAATCTTAAATTGAGTTTAATTTTAAAAGGGATAAGGGGTAAATAAACACTCGAACTTTACCCGTAGGTACAAATAGACACCTCAACTTTTAAGGGGTAAATAAACACTCAAACTTTAATTCATGGGGTGTAAAGTATTAGGGTTTTTTTTTTTTTTTTCGGGTAATTTTACCGCCTTTCAACTCGTACTGATCAATATGTGTTGTACGTGAATGACCCCCACTGCCAAGTCAGCAGGAAGATAAACGGCGTTTGCAAAAAATTAACAGAAATGTGTATTTGCTCCAAATTCAAAAGTTAAAGTGTTTATTTGTCCACTTTTAAAATAAAAAGTGTGTAATTGGACACAAAAAAAGTTGAGGTATCTATTTGTACCTAAGGGTAGAGTTTGAGTGTTTATTTGCCCCTTATCCCATTTTAAAATGTAGATGAGTTATGACATATTTTAGACAAGAATCATACTTTAATAACATAGAATTAAGTGTTGTCCGTACTTATCCACAAATTTGGCTCACTAAATAAGAATATACTACAGTAAAACTTTCATAAATTAATACTCGATAAATTAATGGCCTCTCTAAATTAATAATGTTGTTTGGTCCCGACTTGGGCCTTTTAGTAAATAAATAATTTCGATAAATTAATGAGATAAACAAATTTTGAAGACCCTTACATAAATATATGATCTCATCAACATCATAAATTAATATTCTAAAAAAATTACGAAGATGGCTACGATAATTTAGTAAAATATGAACCTATTGTTATTTGCTTTTCATTGAAATTTAAATCCAAACAAATTCCATCTCTAACTTTTTTCACGGCATCCGAGCACTCTGAATAACTAGATTTAAGTTCATTGTATATTTACGATTGTTCACAGAAAGGTTCTTAGTATTTAATTTAAGTATATCAAATAACTAGATTCAAGTGTAACTATATATTTAGTATTCATGTTTGTTCAAAAAAATATTTATTCTTCATGCATTTTCCATGTAATTAAGTTTATGTTCGCTGAATATAAATACCTCTATTACTTAATAAATTATTAAATTATTGAGTATATAATAAATTATTAATTTATCGATTATTTAGCACCTCTCTAAATTAAAAATTTCACGGTCCCGACAATATTAATTTACAGAGATTTCACTGTAATTATATTGACTTATATACATTTATAATAACTTTTAGGTATTTTACATTATTTTTTTAGTCACTCTATAACTAATTTTCTTCTCCCTTATTATATATAGAATTTAATATTTTTACCATATAAATAATTGTCCACTTAAGAATTTAACAATTAATATTTATAATTTTACATTGTTCGGCTCCTTATTATGTTACATTTTTTAGGGGCGAGGGGATGAGGTTAGAATTCAAAAGGAAAATTTAATTGGGTTGGTGGAGGCGTTGTGAATTGTAATTATAATCAAAACAGATAAACAAAAAAAGTTAGATGAGGTTTTTTTGGTTTAATCTAAAATAAAAAGATTAAGAAAAAAAAAAAACAAGTTAAAAAGAAGTTAAACTTTGGCGGCATTTATACCAAGGAAAAAAAAGAGGGGTACTAGTGGGACCTACTTTACTAAATAAACAAATGAAATATTACTTATTGTAACCTACTATAACAAATTAAAAGCAGGTTGTATCAATAGAAGGGTTGTACCTTAGAATTATCCTTTAATATAACAAAATATAGGGATTTTCTACAGTGCAACCTTGTTATCAATACAGCCTTATTTTTCACTATTGTAAAAAGTTGTAGGGTAAAATAATGGGACCCATTATTTGATTTAATATTAATTTTTTCTGTCTATTGATTAATGAAATAAAAGTCAAATAAAATTGAAGTTTAGGGTTTTCTCCCTCGGCTGTTCATAACACCCCTTCGCAACCCACCGTCTTGGTGTCGCCGATCAGTTTGTCAGTTCCGTTTGTCGGGGGAGGTCGGGTGCGCCCTATTTTTTGTTCAATAGAGAGAATAAAGTGAAGGTTTAGGACTACGAAGATCCATTAGAGTTTCTCCATCTATACCATTCACTAGAGGGTTTTCAATTGAAGAAGCACCTCCAAGCAGACGTCTGGGGCTACCATTTCTAACGTGATTAAGGTTAAGGTTTCGTCTCATTTAAGATTAATTTGATTCTCTTTTGAGTTATTGTAGTACTTTTAACTGCTGAAATTAATTTTATTAAATGCATTTTTGCATTTCAATTACTTTTGCTGCCATTTTACCCCACTGTTGTAATCAACAGTGAGTAAATGTTCCGAGCTCAATGATATATGATTCGATTTCTTCCCTACCATCGTCGCAACTCCTCAGAGAGTGAAATCAAATTGTAATTAAGGATTCTGCCCGAGTTGTCCCGTGGCTGGTCGCGGACTAAACCAAGCGGCAAATCAAACAACGAGGAATAGGGTAACAGTGTTAAAGGAAGAGAAATGGTGGATGATTTACTTTGGAAATGGATACTGTTAGCAAGATTTAGTTCGAAGCATGGAGGGGAGAGAGATAGGATTCCATGGAATGAATTGAACTAATGTTTAACTAAAGATGAGTGGATATAGTTTGACAAATGTTTTACTGGGGTAAAAGAAAAGAGCAGGTAAATAGGTAAAAATATATTGAATGATTTAGATTGAAAGTTGCTTAATCTAATGGCTAAAAACAAAGTTGTATTAATAATATGATTGTAGAAGGACCCCAAATATATATATATACAGACACATATATTCAGCGGCTGATCTCTTATTTAAATTTTTGGGGAATCAAATTTCTGTCTGCCAGTAATTCAGGGTGGGCTGCACATAATTTTGGGGTGGGCCATTAATAAAAATACAAGCATAGTAATGGGCTGTTGGTACTCTCCCAATGAGGACCCGTCCCTGCCGTGCCAACCCACAATTAGCCTTCTGTTTGCTTCGTCCAAAATAAAAATTTATTACATACAAAATAAGTATTATTTTAATTTATTTATTATTTCAAAAAAGTAAATCCATTTAATTTTATATATTATGTGAAATAAGAAAATAATCAACTAAACTAAGGTAATGTTTGGAAACACAACAAACCAATCTAAAACTTTCTTTTGATAATCAAAAGTGATTTTAGAGTGTTTGTAAACTCTTAAAATTAATTGTTGGAATCACTTAAAATCTGATTCTGAAAAACTGCTATCACTCAACTTCTACTAACTTTTGACTTTAAAATCACTTTATTTCCAAAAACTACAAAATTCTAATTTTTCTACAAAAATCAATTCAAATCACTTCTCTAAGAGCACAATCATTTGCAAACACTCCCTAAATAAGTTGTTTAAAGTAAATTGAGGAATTATGATTTTTTTAGCTTATATTAAAACGACACTTTTGAAACAAAAGGGAATATTTGGGTGTGTTTATTTAAGGTTTGACTCAATAGATTTAGGACTCAAATTCCAATAAAACACATCCATTAACTTCCTCAGTCATATTTAACCCAACCCGTGTGTCCGCATAACCTTCCAACTACACAAGTATTAAAAGCTCATAAGTGCCGTCTCGAAAAAAGAAAAAAAAACTACCCACAGTCCCATTTTCGTCGTCAATATCTATAATATTTGTGCATATACTATGGTATCTTTTCTCATCGCATGCCACACCATCAATTGGTACAAGAACCGTCTTTACAGAAGGAGGAAAATTTAAAAACATACATGGCGAAAATAGGGAAAAGATTTGAAGGGAAGGTCACCATAGTAACAGCTTCCACTCAGGGCATTGGCTTCGCAATAGCTGAGCGTCTCGGCTTAGAAGGCGCCGCCGTCGTTATCTCATCGCGCCGACAAGTAAGTCTACTCATATCATTGACTTCCGATTTCTTATATTAAATTCCGATACATCTTCCTCAAAATTCGTTGTGGTTTAGGGGTTCTAGTATAACGAGGGTGTTGATTTTGCTAAAATTCACTTTTGTTTCTCTTTTATTATAAATTTATTGCGTGGCTGATAAGATTTAAGAGGGGGTTTGCAGAAAAATGTCGATGAAGCAGTGGAAAAGCTTAGAGGTAAAGGAATTGAAGCGTTGGGTTTAGTATGTCACGTGTCCAATTCAGAGCATAGAAAAGATTTGATAAAGAAGACTATTGAGGTAATTGTTGTATTGTTTTACAGTACGTAAATCACTATTTTCATGCTCCGCATATTTTTGTTGCTGTCAATTTTATTCTGAGGATTTGTTGAGCTTTCATTTCCCATGTTCTGTGAATTGTGTTAAATGATCGAAAGTTTGCTATTTGTCTATTCTGGATTTTAGTTACGGATTACCACTAAATGCTTGTTATGGATGATCATTGTTTTCTGATATTCATATCCAGTTGTGTTAGGAAGCAAACTTACTTTATTGAAATGTTGCAAAAGCATTTTGTTTATTGGTGTCTATTGTGTGTTTTAGTTTTGCAAGGAAATTTATTGTGCCTAATCCACTATTGCTTGAAAGGTGAAGTACTTTTCAGTAGAAACTGATATCTTGACTGAAACAAAGCTGTTGCATCTATGAACTAAAGCACCATGCCTGTGTCATTATACGACATCTTGGCATCAGGTGTCATGGTGGCTCAGTCGCCACTCCACACACCTAAAACACTTGGTGATAGGAAAAATATGCTTCTTGAACCTTGAAATTTAATTAAAATTGCTGACCTGCTAATTTAGCTAACTATCTTGCTGACAAACTGAATCCTAAGCCATATATGAGAAAAACTGATCAAATGAAACTGCAAAGGATCTATTGTACTGGGTATAGGTGAGGAAGTCAGGCCAATTTTTCAAATATTTCCAACTCCTTTGTTCTGGAAGTAAACCTTTCACTCAATGTCTTTTGAAGGACCAATTCTGCATTATGAGGTTGAAAAAGAGCTGTTCAATGACATTAGTATCACAATATTTAGCCAGAAACTCAATCAGTTCTACATATGGTTTGACGGTAGAAGGAACATCTCATTACGTACATGGGGACATCACTAGTGCTCGTAGGACCTTGTATTCTTTTTCATTCTGAATCAGTGCATTGCCGCTCGTAGGACCCTGTATTCTCTATTACTTTTTGACATTATAAACCAACTTTCACTACCTTATCTGCCAACTGAAAGGTAGCTCCTCGAAAGAGTAAGATGATGTCTGCAAAAAAATAAAAAAAGATGTGCTCTTCGAACTACTTTGATATTTTCATGTTTGCAGCTTCAATCAACGAAGAGAAATCGTTTGCCCACAGTACCAAATAGGGTGAAAGAGGATCTCTCATTGTCCACTTTCAGGGTGTGACCACCCTATTAGTTCTCCATTACAATCAAGGAATAAGAGGAAAATCACATGTCAAAACCAAATTAATCTAAGAATGTGAGGCCCAATTTCTCCATGAAGACTCTAAAAAAAATTCCTCAACCCATTTTTTTGCTTAGCTCATGTCCAATATCATAGCTAGATGACCACCCTTTTTCTATCTTTATTTTTCTTTTTCATGGAGTGGACGATTTCAAAAGCCAACAGATATATAGGGTTATCTGTAATCAATTGCCACCATCGTGTTAACCTCCAAGGTATGAATACACGTTGATTATGACGTATGAATGCACTTAGATTATGAGATATGACATAAGAAAAGAAATTTCATTTTATTCTAGTGATGATTCTTGAAAAGGCATCCTGATTATTTCTCTCTTCTTTTCCTATCACATTATAAATTGACATATAAACTGAATTGTGTAAATTGCTGACATTTTTAGATCTTGAAGTGCATTCATGAAATTTCAACGATTTATCTCACTTTGGGTT
The DNA here is from genome assembly GCA_958295605.1 of Ajuga chamaepitys. Taxonomy (NCBI): domain Eukaryota; kingdom Viridiplantae; phylum Streptophyta; class Magnoliopsida; order Lamiales; family Lamiaceae; genus Ajuga; species Ajuga chamaepitys. Next base: position 29,953,272 of record OY282498.1, read on the forward strand.
CATCGGAGTTTGTATTTCTCAGATTTTTACTAGTGTCCTGGTGCTTATTTGGAATTTTAAAACTCCTGTTCCAGAAATATGGAAAACTCGATGTGATTGTGTGCAATGCTGCTGCCAACCCGGCTGTTGATGGAATCCTGGAGACTAAAGAATCCGTCCTTGACAAACTGTGGGAAATTAATATTAAAACATCTATTCTTCTGCTACAGGTATGTCAAATTCGATGGCTACTATGAGGTCCCACATTTTAAATTCATCACTGAGTATATGCATCTTTTTATCTGTTGGTGAAATATATTTCATAATGCAGGAAGTAGCTCCTCACTTGAAAAAAGGCTCTTCGGTGGTTTTCGTGTCGTCTATAGCAGCATTCCAACCACCTCGGGGTCTAGCTATGTATGGTGTCACAAAAACAGCCCTTCTTGGGCTCACGAAGGTACAGCGATTATCGCATTTATCAAGCAGGTTTCTTGAAATCAATGACACTGATGATTTAAGTAAGAAGGGCACTAATTAGCCCATCGCGCTTCATGACTTCTCCTCCGTTGCTTCGTAGATATTTCACTACATCCATCACCTTACCTTTCCTCATCTCAGCCTTCCGCTGAACAGATTTGGGGGAAATATGAAATTGTCCAATCCCGCCCATAAACTTCCATAAGTCGTGGCATTCTTTTGACATTATTATAGATGGATGGCAATGGGATGGGTTCAAACCTGAATCCATATGCAACCAACTATTGGTCAAATTTGCTTAAAACACGGTCACTGGATGTTTTAGCGGGTTTGAAGCGTATAAAGAGTTTACTAAAGCCAGTCCATGTTATTAAATATTTTCAAAATTTATAAATTATTAATTTGTTATCATAATGTTATTCGATAGACCCCATTTATAAGTTATAATTTGAATTTGCAACTTAAACTTTTATTCCTATTTCCAAATTATATTTCAGTTTGGAAGAAAAGAATAGTGGTTGTATCGAAAATATTTAAAAATAGATAATACAAAAAAGTATGGGCGGGGTGGGTCAAATTGGCAGGATTACGAAGCAGGGTGGGCTATGGGTTTCATTTCCTGTTGTGGGGTGGGTTACGGGTTAGCAAAACCTAGCCCATTTGCATTTGAGTTGGGATTTTTGATATACATGTGTGTTTGTAGGCACTTGCAGCTGAGATGGCCCCGGAAATTCGCGTAAACTGTGTTGCTCCTGGTTTTGTTCCGACCCACTTTGCATCTTTCCTGACAAGAGACGAGAACATGGTAACTCCTTTTATAAATCATTAATCTTCATCTTGGTAGAAAGTGTTTTTCTTTTTATTCTGTTTTGTATGTGTTATCTACTGTGGTTGTTTTTCAAGTTCTGTATATCGGTCATGTTTGTAGAGGAAAAACCTGGAGGAGAAGACCCTCCTGAATAGACTTGGAACGACGCAAGACATGGCTGCTGCAGCAGCATATTTGGCTTCGGACGATGCTGCGTATGTGACCGGAGAAACATTGGTAGTTGCAGGAGGAATGCCTTCAAGGCTCTAATTTTCCTGATTTCTTCATAGTGATGTTGTTGTGGAATTCGATGTGTTTGGTTGTCGCTCATTATGGCGTGTTACCTGTTGATGCATGTATCAGATAAACAAGTACGGACCCAATATCTTCTGCTGCCAAACTTCAGAATAAAACTAAAATTAAGAAGCATATCGAGACAAATGAAATCAGCCATTAAACTAATTGGCAAATGTTCCTTAATATTTGGCTGTATTATTTATTTCCTCATGGTTTTTCGTTTTTTTACTTTTCTTTTTTCACCATCTTTTTACAATGCAAAAGCAAAAGTGTGATAACTAGGATTAAAGAATCCTAATTTTAAGTCCTAGTTCAAACACAAGATTGGATTGACCCGTCCTCCATCCAAACGGACAAATTCATAAACATAGATTTAAATCTATTTACAACAATATTTCCCCAAAGTATGAATCTATTTACAACAATATTTCCCCCAAAGTATACCATTAGATAATAGATTCAAAATTATGTACACAATAGATTAAAATTAAAAGGTCAAATGATTAAACTTTTTTATTTTAATACATTTAATTAATTAATATTATTTTTATAAAAAATATATTTCAACTAAATTTTTATTTCCAGTTAAAAACAAATAAAAATAGGACACCAACAATAAATACTCATATATGTGCTTATAAACCACCAGAGTACATTTGCATCTATTCTCAATCTCATATTTTATTTAGAAATATGCTTCAAGAATGGTAAATGGAAAGTTGAGAAAATGAATTAATTTAATATAGTATACGTCACTACATTGATAGGGATGAAAAACAAAAAATGATTTTGTAGTTTAAAAATTTGGAGAAAAGCAAAAAAAGAGAAAAAGGGCCAACCAGAAGCCGATAATTATGGGTGGGGAAATGCTTATAACATTTTTAGCTCTGTTAGATGGACTGTACTGTAATTTTGTGGATTCAGTTGGTGCCATTAGTTGTATTTTGTTGTTAATGGACCAATTAGGTCATTCTATTACACTATCTTACTATATAGAATAAAGAGTTCATTAATTTAACAGAAAATCACGATTTTTAAATTAATTTTTAATTGCAACGTGACCTTTAAAAATTAAAAGTACTAGTCATCAACTATAATTTTTTTTTTCAATTAAAACGTCGATTGTATTTTTTTGACATCAAATCTCATCACCACCACTAGCATTAGATACATAGTGATGCAAGACTTCTTCTCTAAAAGAAAATTTAGCAAAACAAATAAATACGTAAATATAAACGTTGCATAATGATGCAAGACTTCTTCTTTAAAAGAAGATGTAAATGATCTACACATCTCTAAACACCTCTTTATACACAATATTCGGGATTACATAATTTTCGGGGATTTGTTACAACTTTTATTTTTACTATCACAAAAAAAATTAAATCGGACTATCAGGGAGATTTTGCTTATAACTACTAAAAATAACATGCAACAATTGTAAGAAAAAATGTTAATGGACTATTATTTAAATCGTAACAGGATCCAACATGCTACAACTGTAACAAAATGTTAATGGAATGCTATTCATGTGGTTCATATATACATGTGTTATGTGTAGTCAATGAAGGACTTATAAATTTAATTGAGGGTCCAACTATAAATGAATTTAGGAGTTCGCTATTTTCTTTTTCCATATTATTCTATAAGGTTAGTTGATAATTTTTTTATTAAATATGAGGTAAATTTTGAGAAGGTTATGAAACAAAGTCTTATACGTAAATATTTGGCAAAAGAGCCTTTAACTACGATCAAAGGCCTTTTATTACGTAAAATAAAATCAAACTTGACAACCATTTCAAAATGCTCTAATTACCTTTAAAAATAAAATAAGTGGTAAGGATCTATATCGGACATGACTTCTTGCAAAATGAAAAAGAAAAAGGAAAAATTGGGTGATCGATTATATTATGAAACGCAAATTACAGGACCAATTATAATTAACACAAAATAGATTCCCAGTACTGCCGGTTGAATTTTTTGGCAAATAGGTTTTTTTTTTGGCAGCACGCAGTCTGTAGCCGGTTGATTTTGTTAACAAAAAAAAGATTCCCTTTGTGCCTTTTCTCTTTGAATCCTCTGACACATTAAACTCGAAGTTCCCAGAACCCTAAGACTCTCTGGACGGGAAATTCAATCTCTTTCCATCTACATCGCTGACTTTAGTGCACCACGATTCGGGCTATTGCATATTGAGATAGCTAGAAATCTGATGAGCCTCCGTATCTGGAGGAGCAGAGTCCAGAAGCCCGGAGCCTCCCAACTCTGATCGCCTGAAAAATCCCCGTCTTCAGGGAGATGGTGCAATTTGACGAAGTTTGATGCGAATTTTGAATCAGCTCAGGGTTGGCAATCAGATTGGTGTAACTGGGTGGGGTTAAGGAGGTGATGAAGAGAGCCCTAGACCATCAAAGGAGAAATCAAAATCTAGATCTTCGAGGACTACGACGTCCTCATTTTGGTTTTCGAGGTGGTGGGAGAATAAAGTGACGTCGAGGGGCGGGATATCTAGTGCAGAATTATAATCGCTTATTTAAGGGTTTGTGGATCCAGATATCCGGTTAATTAAATGGAAAATGCTAGTATTTATGGTATGGACAACTTGTGTGGCGCGTGGGTAGGGGTGAGTAACAGGTGGGATGCCGTCCAGCTTAGGAGAAGAAGATATGTAATCTCATCAAATTGGGTATGTTGTTCTATTTTACGGCTTTAAAATATTCTCTTCGCGAATTAGCATAAGAAATTAGGCATGGAGGAATAGATATTGGATCTTGCGTGGATACGTTGTCGAATCATGGTTTTCTTGAAAGAAACTGTAGACGATAGTTAGCTTGGTGTTCTGTAGAAATTATGCATGGAGGATCTTTGATCTTGTGTTTATAAGATTGATTCTAGATTCCGATCTTTTTTATCTTCTTCACATGGAGATGAATGTTAATCCGCTGCATTTACTTCCAATATTTGCTGAAGTAGTAGTTATAATCTTTGATTTTTAATTTTGATTATATCTTAGAATAGATTAATTTCAAGACCCACTGAGCTTAGCTTTACAAAGCAAATAAACGAATGTATGTGAGTGTCTATATATATGTCGATGTATGTATGCATGTATTTGTCATAAATTGATGAAGATTGAAAATTTGAAAGCTAAGTGACTCTGAATCTTTTCGATTTGGACACCGAATCTTGTAAACTGCATGTTACGTATAAAAACCTCTTTCGTTAGTCCAGACGGAAACTGGCTAACGAAATCGGCAGGTATCGACTGAAAAGAAAATAAGTAAATAAGTATAAGATATAACGAAATTAAGATATCAGATAATAAAATACACGATATGAAACCCAGACTTACACAAAAATTGTATGCTTTGTTCACGTTCAAACACGTCTTCTTGGGCCGGCACTCATAAGTCAAACTGATAGTAGGCTTATTGTGCGATGCCATATGATAATAAATAAGGACGGATGATTGTTTGTTAAAGATTTTGACACCAGTATAGGGTGTAGCCATAACGGATAGGCAGTTATTGATTTAGGTTCATATCTTGATACATATGAGGATTTTATTGGTAGAGGGAAAGCTTTAGGGGAAAAAAACCAAAATAATCCCATAACTTTTTATTTTTTCGGATTTAATCCCATAAGTTATTGTTTTTTCAATTTAGTCCCACATCTCTGGTAATTGCTCAATTTTGGTCTAATTTTGACCAAATGTTGACCAACTGACCGGAAAAGGTCACGTGACCTTCACGTGCCGGCGCAGTTTTGAAAATTTCGGCTAAAATGGTCCCATAACTTTTTACCTTTTCGAATTTAGTCCCATAAGTTATTATTTTTTCGATTTAGTCTCATATCTCTAGTAATTGCTCAATTTTGGTCCAATTTTGACCTAATGTTGACCAGTTGATCGAAAAAGGTCATGTGACCTTCACGTGCCGACGCGATTTTGAAAATTCCGCCGACTTTTATGTTTTATCAACTCATTGTTGATGGACTCCAACTCCTTGTTCTTTAACTCCACCTGTTTTTTTTTTCTTTAACGAGTAGCTCATTCTCTCATTATCTATCTCGGTTACGGAAACAATTTCTTCGAGATTCATGCGGGCGTTATGCAGGACCTCATTTTCAGCATTCTTCTCGTTAAGCCTTCACAAGAGCCCTCTCATTATGTGTTTGCTTCTATCACATAGAAGTGCATCTATCCACGTAAAACTCGTACAATGACCTTCATTCTGCCAAAATTATATCCAGTATGTTTCAATTAATTCAATTCAACCTTGAATAAACTAATAAAATTGAAGCAAGAACTAAAAACCATATCGGGTATCGTGAGAGCAGTCGTAGAACCTACGCCCAACATTTTCTTCTTTCCAAGAGGTTTTAATGGGGGAATTCAAACCTTAGTCGCACACTGTTAAAGATATGGCTTATCAACTCAGGATTAAGTGTAAATTGATTGAAGAGGATTTCATAACAACTAAATTCTGTTTCAGGAAACTAATTCTGTTATTTCTGTTATTCAGCTTCTACAACGGTTTTTATTCAAACCGTGGTCTTTCAACTGTTGTTGTTTGCAGAAAGCAGTTAGTTTGTTACTTGAGGAGTTGTGATCCGGTTTCTTGATTTAATCTCATCCGTTGTTCTCTAAGGCGGTTTTTTTTTTTTTCCCATCTCTGATACATATATATTTCTTGTCATTCCATATAGAGGAGGCAACAAGTGTATTGAAGGGAGAACCACGTAACTCTCTTTGTTGATTTTATATTTTCTTCTTTGTTAAACTTTCTTGCATACAAGTGTGTTCTTGAAACAAGTTGATTGCTTGTTTTGATTGTTTGATTGTTGTTGTAATCAATTGTGTTGAGCTAAGAGAGCTAGGGCTACGAATTCGCACACACAATACTATTTCGCAAGCTATTCCTAGATTGGGACATGGTTCTTTGTCTTCGTGTGTTCTCCAATTTTGGGGGAGTTGAAGCCGCGACTTTCTAATAGAAAAGATTGGAAGAGAAAAGTTAGAGTTTTTTCTTGTAGAAGGACGCGAACTGAAGAAGAAGAAGAAGAAGAAGAAGGGATGCTAATTCTGATTTAAGGGTTAGATCGATAAAATATTACATTTCCTTATTTTGCATTTGTATTTTTTGGAGTTTAATTCAATTCAGGCAAAAGAAAAATATAAGCTGACAAGGTAAATAATTTGCTGATGTGGTCTCCTAATAAAAAAAATTAAAATTCCACCTCGGAAGTCCGGCGACACGTGTCATAAGTCCTCAGAATTCCCAAAATCGCGCCGGCACGTGAAGATCACGTGACCTTTTTCGGTTAGCTGGTCAACATTAGGTCAAAATTGGACAAAAATTGAGCAATTAGTAGAGATGTGGGACTAAATCGAAAAAGCAATAACTTATGGGACTAAATTCGAAAAAAAAGTTATGGGACCATTTTAGCCGGAATTTCCAAAATCGCGCCGGCACGTGAAAGTCACGTGACCTTTTCCGGTCAGTTGGTCAATATTGGGTCAAAATTGGACTAAAATTGAGCAATTACTAGAGTTGTGGGACTAAATCGAAAAAATAATAACTTATGGGACTAAATCCGAAAAAGTAAAAAGTTATGGAACCATTTGTACTTTTTTCCCAAGCTTTAGTATAGAGTATATATAGGAGTGTGGAAAGAAGGATCGGTCAAGAAAGTACTGGATACAAAGCTTATGAGTGTTGAAGGCTGTTGAAGTCAGTTATTCATTTCCAGGTATTCCGTTGCTAGTTTGATAGAACCAGGAGCAGGAGATGGAGTCAATTTGGTAACTATTTTTGTAAGTCTAGAGATGTATAGATACAAGTTTTCACGAAGATATAAGTTGAACATCTCGACTATATATGTTGTTGGGACTAGTCTGAGTGTCACAACACTTGCAAGAAGACCTGTAATAATACACACACACATGCCCACTATTGTTTTTGGGATGTGCGATCCTTGTGTCAGGATCTTTTTATGTGTGTGCTAATTAGTTCTACCAATTAGATAATTAATGATGATTTTTCTCTTCATCTTGGCCTAGTTGTGTGGGATGCAATGGACGCAATACTTTTTCTTGGTTGAGTAATAAAAGATTAACTCAAGGTTTTGGTTGCTTGAGTTTAGACTCATTTTCTTTGTTCGTTGTTTCTCTTTTTGGTGTGTTTGTAGGTTCCGTTGTTGCTCATTTATTTTGTTGTTTTTCGCACACATGAATGATGAATCTTAGTGTTCCAACACTTTCTGTAACACCTTGAGCGACACTTAGATTTACGTCCAAATCAGATTCTTTCAAAGCTAATGTTTTCAGTGCTGTTATGATAGAAGCTGGTGAATCTTGATATATTTAGGTTGTGGCATGATTGCTTGGGAAACAAAAAATGATGTGTATGAGTATTAAACATATTGAAAGACATTCATTGAAAATAAAAAGATGCTAATGTCCAAAGATTATATTTTTCTATCAATGTTTACAAAGAAACTAATTACTAAACCTTCAACAGAAAAAAGGTTGGTCATGAATCATATTCATTTTTACAATGCATTCATGTCGATATTTGTAGATCAATACACCAAGCAAGTAGGCTATTCAAATATTTTATGGTCCTTATGGGCACAACATGCGGATGTTAAATATATTGGTTGAATCCTTGATTACATACGAGTTAAAATTGCTGTTTGAGACTATTGATATACAATCTAATTTTAATAGTACAACACGAAATTGTGAAGTACTGCATGCATTAGCATAGATGAGACTATGCCACACTGCTTATCACATGAACTCCAGAAAATAGAGAATAAAATATTCAACAAGTCGCTATTGTCAAGATCTTGCAGATTTATTTACAAAATCCTTGTCAATAAGTAAATTTGAGAAATTGATACATGACATCAGAGTGAGAAGAGTTAAAAACTTGCATGATTGATAATATCGTTTGAATCAGGGGGATCAAAATTTGGTGCATTGTACTCTTATTTAGCTTTTATCTAGCATTTATCCCATTAACGTTCTAGCTTAAGTTTTTTTAATGAGGCAGATATATGCACCTGACATGAATCCGAGTTATGCCCTATTTTTTCACTTTTGATCGTTTTTGTCCCACTGGATTTTCTAATTTCAAGATTTTTAACGAGACATATTAATACTCAAAGCAGTCATGAAGCCCACACCTAAACGTGAAACATTTAGAATCAAAATAATCATAAATGTTGGATTATAAAGGCTAATGAATGTACTTCCCTTATGATCCTACTCTTACTTTTTACCTGTTGAAATATTTTTCTAGCTTGTAAATTTTTACGAGGCATACTTATCAAATGAATAAAAAGAAACGATATGATGTATCCAAGGGGAGTGTTAAGAATCATAAGAGTGACTCGTGTATTTTGCGGACACTATAACTCATTCCTCGTCTTGTAAAGTGACGCAAAAGTACAACAATGCCTTAAAAAGTAGTATGGGGTGTGAGTGATCAATCATGAATAACAATAACAAGTAGTAATAATGTGTCCAAGGGGGAGTATTATAAGTCATAAGAGTTACCTATATATTTTTTGGAGACCAAGCTGTTACTTACAATAAGAGTGAGTCAAAAGCACGACAATGCAGAAGTATGACAATACGAAAGCACGAAGATTTAAAAAGCACAACAATGCGGAAGTACCGCAGTGTCACAACACGACAACACATAAGCACAACAATACAAAAAAACACGACTATGCGGAATCACGACAGTGCCAGACGCAAGATAATACAAGAAGTACAACAATGCCAAGAATCATGACAATGCAAGAAGCACAATGATGTTCTTGTAAATTTTTTATATAGATAGGATTTATATATTGAATGAAAAACATACGATCTACTCTGAGAACTTCTCTCCCCCACTTGCATTTTGTAATGTTGTTGTTATTTCTTGTTCTAGTCTTGTTACAAGTTTCATTACAAGCGAGTACTCTATAACAATTAGAACGTTGAGGGAGAAATATTAGTTGAAACAAAGGTGATTGGGTAACTCCTATCTCGCATTTAAGACATGGTTATGCATTATGTCCCATCTTTTTGAAGCAAAAGTTGATCATTTTGTCTCTAATAAATCACTAAAATCTAAATACATACCATCTATTTAGAAACAATTATAGTTTGTAACAATAAATTTTGTTTTAGTAATTAAAATAAACAAGAAAAATGTACAAATTAAATTTATTAAGATAAACTAATAGTACAAGCTCTACTTCTCTTGAAGTTCACTTCATTTTTGAAATTCGAAGTTGAATCGTCAATCAGATAAGAGCTCGAATTTATCTTTGATAACATTTGTTTGAAGATTTGGAAGCTTGATTCCAAATTAAACATTATTTTAGAGAACTCTGTGATAATATCTCTTATATGGGAAGAACGTCGCTGAAACTGCAAAGAACATTGTGTGGTTTATTTGGTTTATAACTTGAGTAAACACTGATAGAAGGGCCTTCATACTTTGATATCAAATCAAACTTCGATTTGTGATAGACTTTTGCGAAGAACGACAAGGAACGTTGTAGAACACATGAACTTGAAAATGCAGAGGATCTCTGCATCTTGATCTCGAATCGGACGCTGTTTGTGGATGATTTCTACTAAGAACACACTTGAATGTCTTCGAAGGATGCACTTGAATATCTTCGAAGGACACCTCAAATGTTGGAGGAAATTTTGTCTTTACTCTCCATATTCCAACTTTTATTGTGATGCGAATTCCGGTGGAAAATAAAACCCTATTTATAGTTGTGGGATGACGTGAGATGAAGAGTCATGATGATGTAGGAATAGTATCCTAATGTATATAGAAATATAATGGAACAATTTAATCGATCCTTCACAGTTTGATTCATATTGTGTATATATGAATATAATACTAATATATAGGAAAAGAAATGAGTTTTTTTTTTTTTTTTTTATATTTAGCATATTTGGCATAATTATGAAATTAATTATATTAAATTTTAAAAGTGCGTACAAGATTTGGACAGATAGCAACTTATAATTAGATACAAATTTGATGTATGGACTAATTGAATATAGTTTTGTGATGAAATTGTTGAAAGAAAGAGCAGATACCATTAACCTAGCGTGGTGGCCACGCAAAGTGTCTTGTTCCCAACTTTAGGTAAATAATTTATGTTGATGAATTCTTATGAGCAACATCAATCTCATGCATGAGATAAAGTGTGTGTGAGAGGGGAAAAATGCAAACGACCCACAATTCTATTTAAGTCATTATGCAACTTTATACGTGAAACCATGAAGCCACGTATTCCCAACCGTTGTAGAAGAGTTTAGCGATTTTCCAAAGTTGAAATTAATAATTAAATTATAATAGTTCTGTAATGATAAATGCCCAAAGTCCAATATAGTTTGAAGCATAAAGTGGCAAACTTTTGAAGGTGTGTGACTACTTAAATCAACATAGCATTCAATGATATGCATAAGAAAACTGGAGACCCGATTCCTTTGGAAAGAAAAGCGCTCTCTCTCTCCTCCCTCTTATTCACGGGACATCCCTGAAATCTCTACTTGGAATTCATCATCTTCCGCCAAACAACCTACTTTACCTCTTTACCTTATGATAGATATGCAACTCCAAAAGCTCTCTTCCTTTCTGCAAATTCTGCATTTTCCTGCCAAATTTCCCTATCTAATTCTGTCTATCTAATGTTTCTGTTACAAAATTCACCATTTCCATGAATTCTCCTTTTCATATTTGATTGATAAATGAAACTCCATAAACGAACTCATGTTTCTAAATCAGTTCATGCATTTCCTGAAATCAATGCACACCTTCAGAAGGAAAACACCTTGTGATCGTGTGTTTGTTTCGACGCATTATAACTAATCCTAACCTAATAAATAGACAAGTTTTCTCAATGGCTGCGTCGTGTTTCAATCCGTTTCGACTGCGAAAGCCCAAGAGCAAATCTCTGTCAATCCCTTCGTCTTCGAGAAGCCAATTGAGAATCGAATCGGACAACATGGAGAGGAAGAGATTCGATAGCCTAGAGTCATGGTCGATGATTCTAGAATCGGAGAATGTGGAAACGTGGGAAGCATCGAACGAGGATCGGGAGGAGTGGACAGCAGATCTGTCGCAGTTGTTCATAGGGAACAAGTTTGCATCTGGTGCGCATAGTAGAATCTACAGAGGAATATACAAACAGAGAGCAGTTGCAGTTAAAATGGTCAGAATTCCGACTCATAAAGAAGAGACCAGAGCTTTGTTAGAGCAGCAATTCAAGAGCGAGGTTGCCCTGCTTTCCCGTTTGTATCATCCTAATATCGTTCAGGTACCTTTAAATTCCCTTTTTGCCCTTCATCCATCTCTATATGTGATTTTGTTTTAATATCTTGTTTAGAACTAATTTTTCGATTATGCAATATTAACATGATTTTATAGTATTAGAGTTTAAATTTCTAGAATTCTGTCATACATTAAAAAACATAATAATAAATTCAATAATGCCAAATTTAGACCACATCACTAATAATTTGGGAAAATTGCAGTTTCAATCTTGCGGAGTCCCATTTTTTGATGGTTTATGTTCGTAAGATCGTATGCTTATTTTATATTTCCTAATATTTAATTAATAAATTTTGAATATAAAAAATATGTTGTGTAACAAAAAATTCAAACTACTTATCACCTTATAACTTGAAAAAACTATTTTAGAATGTTTGGGCATACAACACTAGGTTTAATTAAAGTTAGTGACTAAAAGTTGTATGCAGGAAACTTTTCTCTAATTTTTGTAAGAAATTATACTTTCCTCAATCACTACCCAGTTGTTGCATAAGTAAGTTTAGTTTTTTAAAAGCAAAAACAATCTTAATCACAATCCCTCTGTAAGTTAACTGCTTTGGACATGTATCTTGTGAATTTGTCTAAGAAGAAGTCTCGATTTTGTGTTGAATCTGGGTTAGTATGTGACCAATTAAAAGGTAGAAGAACAAGATTGCCTATTTGCAGTTGTGAAGAAAACAATGGATTTAATTAGTAATTATTTGTGATGTTGTTGCAGTTTATCGCTGCATGTAAAAAGCCTCCGGTATACTGCATAATTACAGAGTATATGTCACAAGGAACTCTAAGGATGTATCTGAACAAGAAAGAGCCCTACTCCCTTTCAGTTGAGACCATCTTAAGATTAGCCCTCGACATATCCCGCGGAATGGAATACCTTCATTCACAAGGTGTTATTCACAGAGATCTCAAGTCCAATAACCTGCTTTTGAACGACGAGATGCGTGTTAAGGTTGCAGATTTTGGGACGTCGTGTTTGGAGACGCAGTGCAGAGAGACGAAAGGGAACATGGGGACGTACCGTTGGATGGCTCCGGAGATGATAAAGGAGAAACCCTGCACCCGCAAAGTTGATGTATATAGTTTTGGGATTGTGCTCTGGGAACTTACCACTGCTTTGCTTCCATTTCAAGGAATGACTCCAGTCCAAGCTGCTTTTGCTGTCGCTGAAAAGGTCTGTTTTTAATTACATGTATGTGTCTCATGACTGGATTTAGGATTTTCTTTCTATGGTTATAGCTAAAACAGGCCAATTCTTAAGATTCTGAATATAAAATATTACACAAAATTACAAATAATGTGTGACTGAATTGTTGCTAGTATAATCCTCCCCTGTCCAAACATGTCCCAACTTAAATGACAGAAGAAACTTATGAAATCTTAGAATGCGTCAAGCTGTACATTTTACATATTTAGGGATTCCCAATATAATGTTGAGCCCGGAATATAGAAAATAAAAAGTAAGTCTTTTGTGCATCGGGTGCATTGTCGTGCACCCAAAGCGAGTAATACTTTATAGATATTCCGGAAACAACTTTTAGATAAACGAGCAATATTACTAAAACCAAGAAATAATATTTTTGAGGTAGGGTATTAGGTTAATACTTTTTTCCTTGAAATTGACTGCACTTTTTAAAAGCTTGTAAACTCTCAAGTATATCCTAAGATGTAATAAATAGCTAATAAGTTTTCCCGACCACCTTATCGCTTGATGGGTGACAGACAGTATCACAAAGCAGCTTATATGTTATTTTGAATTCACCTTTTCAATCAGGTTTGCTTCCTACATTTTGCAGCATAAGCCATGAACTAGTTGATTAGCTTTCCTCTATTTGAACCTAATTGCTCTATATGTTGTTGTTGCTGAGATATGACCATACTTATGTTGTCTCTGAATCACTTTTGCAGAACGAGCGGCCACCTTTACCAGCAAGTTGTCAACCGGCAATAGCACACCTCATAAAGCGATGTTGGTCAGCGCACCCCTCAAAGCGCCCCGACTTTAGTGAAATCGTATCTGCGCTGGAAAAATACGATGAGTGCGTGAAAGAAGGACTCCCTCTAACTCTTCACTCGGGTCTCGTCAGCCGTAACGCAATTATTGAACGCTTAAAAGGATGTGTATCTATGAGTTCATCATCCATACCTGTACATGCTTAATTCACTCAATCCATGCATCTAGGTTTTATGTATATGGTGCTGCTGCTATTCTGTTCCACCGCTTACTTGGCTTGCCAAAGTTGATAGATTTGTTTGTTTAAATATGTATGTAGCAACTATAAATAGCTATTACCTGATTAAACTCAACTCTCTTCTCTTCTATGGTATCACCGATTTCATTTTGCTCTAGGTATTTCGCAAATAGATTCACTGGGTTCATTGCTAATGCCAGATCAAATCACCTGTACCCCTATTCTTGTACCGATTCCTGTCCCAATTGATACGACGTCATTTTCGTCAACTAAAAAGGAACCCATTTGGCTTATTGTAGCCGCCACAATCAAGCCACACTAACTACCCTCTTTCAACTTTTTTAATTATTTAATATTTTATCTCTTTTATTTGGTAAGGTTGTACCGTAATTCGCGCTTGATATCTTAGACCTTTTTTTATTGTTCTCTTACACGAGATTTGACACATTATTTTCTGTTCTTCTCCGTTCTTTTCGTTTTGTTATCCGCCGCCATATATAATTTTCGACATCTCCATCACATAACACTTTTCCATTTTCTACTTTTGTTCTTTAGCTTTTCTTTTTCTAGCAGCCACAATCTTCTCCATCAAGGAACACTTGTCTACCTGTATAGAGGGACTCAATACATATTTACAATTATCGGTAATTATATATTGTAATTTTGTCAATAAATTTCATCTTATTTCTTTATCACTCCTTAGATTGGTTACTTTGTGAATTAATATAACATTGAATATTACGTGAACTCATTCATGAATATTATATAATAGTCGATGAAGATTTTATGAAGTGTGGGAATTGCTCTATTAATTCTACTGTTCAGTTTCTCAAAGTTACTACTTTTTGAATAACAACAGAAAAATAAGAAACTAATGAGTTATTTAGCAGTCCAAAAAAGTGGGGGTATGATACTTTCGTGTTTGACTATAAGTTACTGTTCAGTTTACTTTTCATGCCTAAACAAAATTAGTGTAGGTGTGATACTTTTGCGTTCTCCATTAATGATTTTTTCTTTCTTTTAACTCCACCTGTTATGTCAGGATATAAACTGATTTAGATGCATACTTCAATGGTTGGGGAATGCACATCGTCTCGTCGGTTGAATTTTGGTGATGCTAATGAAGAACAAGAAATCATGGCTTAAGCGTGGATAAAGGAGTTGGCAAGAATGAAGTCGTTAACTTTGCAGGTCTAAATAATGAGGAAATGTTAAAAAATACTTAGTCGTCCATACCCGAAGAACTTATTCCAAAGAATGGGTTAGAGTTGACACTGAAGAAGTGCTTATCAATTTTGCAAGGAGTATTCTGAACGAGTAGGGTTTGGTTTGAGAAGGAGCAAAAGTCATAAGGATCAATCAGGAAAATTAGTTGACAGGATTTTCTGTTGTACTGCTGAAGGGAAAAGGAGCCATGACAAACGAGATCTTTATGTGAAAGCACCTCGTCCAGAAACAAGGTTTAGTTGTGAGGCTAAAATAAAGTTCTAGCCGAAGGACCGACAATATTTGTGTGGTTCAGTTTGTTGAAAACCACAATCACTATCTTTCAAGTCCAAACAAAACACACTTACACGGTAGCCATAGGAAAATAACTCCATCAACAATGATGTAGATTAAAATGGCCAATGATGTGGGCAGCCGATCAAAAATATCTCATGACCTTATGGTGAAGCAAGTAGGGAGAAGAGAGAATTTAGGTTTCATACCTCAAGACTACATAAACTATTTGAGGTCTAAAAGAACAAGGGATGTGAGAAGAGGGGATGCAGGAGGAGTACCAGAATATTTGCATATGATGCAATTTGATGATCCTAATTTTTTCTATTCTATTCAAGTTGATGAAGATGATCTGCTAACCAACATTTTTTGGGCCGATGCTAAAATGCGAGCAGATTACTCCAATTTTGGTGATACTGTTTGTTTTGATACAACTTATAGAAAAAATAATGAAGGTCGTCCAATTGCATTGTTTGTAGGAGTGAATCATTATAAGCAGACCGTAGTTTTTGGTGCTGGTGTATGATGAAACATCTTTGATATTTGAGTGGTTGTTTGATGCATTTACCAAGGCTATGTGTGAAAAGAAATCAGTAACTATTATTATGGATCAAGATGGAGCAATGGCAAAGGCTTTGACTTCTACATCGCCAGAAACCAATCATCGTTTGTGTATCTGGCATATTTATCAACATGTTGCCATCCATTTAAGTGGTGCTTTTTCTCAGTTCAGAGGTTTTCCTAAAGATTTTAGCTCCTGTATATATGAATATGAAGAAGAGGCAGAGTTTCTTGAGGCTTGGAACCACATGTTGATTAAGTATGGACTTGAAGAAAATGATTGGTTAAGTGACATGTTTGCTCTAAAGAAACAGTGGTCTCTGGCCTACGGATGGAAAATGTTTTGTTCGAATATGACTACTACCCAAATAAGTGAGAGCATGAATAGTGTTTTGTAAAGGTATGTCACTTATCAACACAAGTTCTTAGAATTCTTTAATCACTTCCGGAGACTTCTTGAAGATTGTCGATATAACGAGCTAGTAGCTGATTTTAAGTCAAGCACAAGTACTCCATGTTTACTATATCCAGATGAGATTTTGAAGCATGCAACTAGTATTTATACACCTACGGTATTTAAATGGTTTCAGAAGGAGTGGTACAAATGAAATGATTCTGGTGTAGAAAGCCTTGTAAATATTGGTTTGCTTGAGAGATATAAAGTTTCACCTCACAAGAAAAGTTATCACCATACAGTTACATTTGATTTGTCTAGTGGGAAAGCTGATTATAACTGTAAAAATTTAAGTTTGCTGGGATTTTGTGTTCTCATATTTTAAAAATATTTACTCTGAAGAGTATTATAAAGATCCCAAGTGAGTACAAACTAAAATGGTGGACGCAAAAAGCAAAATTTAGATTTTTCCAAAATTTTCCTACCAACACAAGCAATTTATGATCCGAAGATGCTTCGAAATACGCAATATAAAGAATTGTGTGGTTTGTATGTTCAATGGTAACAAAAGCATGTGAGAGTGAAGCTAGTTACAAAATTGTTAGAGATAGTGTGTTGAAGGCATTTGTGATGGTATATGAGATCGCATAAAGTAAAGAATCAAGTACTCCTTATGCAAATTTAAGAATGCAAGATGAAAAGTTGGACCAATTTAAAGATGGCACAACGAGGCCCTTGAATCAAACTGGGCTACTATTTCAGGCAAACGGTTGCAAGGTGGCTTGGAGAAGGCAAGGTGGCTTGGAGAAGGCATCAAGAAGAAAGAAAGTCGGAAGGGGAAAAAACCAACCTTTGACAAATACTACATATTCATCCTCACTATTGTCATCTTATTCTAAGGTCGTGTATCTTTTACTCAATGGTTCTTTTTTTTCAATTTATTATCCTGTAGAAAAGATTATTATCTTTAATTTCTTTATTTCTTCTTCTTCATCTTTTTTGGTTAATTCCTTCTTCCTTTTCATTTTTCTTCATTATTATTTTTTATTTTCTTGTGCACCAGGGTGTAGAAGAAAACTTTGTCCCCACTGAAACATTTCAAGGAGTCAATCAAGTTGAGGTTTGCTTAAGTTTTCAAATATAATTATCCTTGTTATAACTAGAGCTTCCTTATTAGTATATTTATTTTAATTTTTCAGTATGCAAATGAAAACCAAACACATGGTACTTGTGTTGAAACCTTGAATATGGTTGAACTCACTCTCCATATCCTTCGCCACAACATTGCCAGGTAGATTTGATCTGAGAAACAAAAACTCATTTTATGTGTTGTATTGGAGTGCACACACATACCCTTATATATTTAAATATACATTTATATTTCTTAACTGCAAGCAGGTTGCCTCTGCAAGTTCAAGTCAACAAAATACTATTCAAAGTTTACCATTTTTCATGGGGATGACTGACTTGCTATTGTTACTGTTCTCCACAACGCCGTTGGTAGTTCTATTGTTTCTTTCAATCAATAATTTACTATTTTTGAGTACTCACTTGTATATATTATTGATGTAGGCACAACACCTGCTTAACTTTGGATGTTCGAATAGCAATAATGAAAACTATGAAGTTGGTGGGGAAAATGCTATCTTCAAAGACAAATGTGGTTGCTCATTTCCATGTCTGGATGGCATGTTTGGTAGATATAATAAAAAGTAGGCACAATAATTATGTTTTTGGTATAAGGCATAATTCAAATTTCTTTTGTATTTTGGAATTTGAGAATTATTTTCTTTATCCTTGCACTGCTTGAGTTTAAATTTGGATTAATTTTTATGCAATATTAAGAAATTGTCTTTGTTCCCTATTAATGTCTAATCGAAAAGCACCGTAGTGTGCTATGATGGTGCACGTTCCTCCCATTGGAAGATTTTTTAGTCTTCTTGAACTCCTATTGCCTCTTTTTTTCATGCATAAATGAAGAACGAAGTTACAAATATTTGCACATCGAGAGAGGCAAAATTATCACAATAGTGCATCAGATTTTACCTCATTTTCTGTGACATACAAAGAGGAAAAATAGAAAGTGTGTGTACGCAATAATTTAGGGGTGTAAGTGAGTCGAGATAACTAACGAGACACTCAAGATTGACTCGCAAAAAGATCAAAATTGACTCAAGATAAATGCGTCGAGGTCGAGCTCAAGCTACTCTAGTAGAAGTCGGGTTTGAGTTTGAGCTCATTGATACTTGGCTCGGCAGGTTCACGAGCTTAATCGAGCTTGTGCTAATTTACTAGTTTTTCCTTTATAGTTGACATAATTATAGATATATCTCCGTTCTAAATAAAATAAACGCTTTTTTTTTTTTTTTTTTTTTTTTTGATGCATTTTTTTTAATTTTTTAAGTTTTATTTTGTATCAATCGAGTCGAGCTAAGTCTTTCTCGAGCTCAACGAGTTTCTTCCAAGCTGAGCTTGATTTAAAAAAAATCGATCAGGCTCGAATCGAGCTCCCGCCTCGAATATATTAGTAGAGCTCAAGTTTGTACTTGCTAGTACTCGACTTAACTCGACTCATTTACAACCTATGTACTATACAACATTAGCATGATATCGCCCTTCCGATCTAAACATAATTTTTGCAAGAAGCATTGAGATACTAATAATGCAATTTGTAGTGCACTCATTTCACCAAGTTGTTGACTATAAGGCAGTGTTTGCAGAAGCTTATTATAAGTATTTTTTCACTTTTGGCTTAAAAATAGTAGATTTGAGTGTTTTTAAATATTTGCTTATGCTTTAACAGTGATTTAAAATAATTTATTTCAAGTAGAAGCTGGAAGCAGGTCATCACATGTTTTTTTTTCCTGCTTATACATACAACTTCTATTTAAAATTACTTTTTTTTTCAAACAATACAACTTCTACTTTTTATGTAAATCACTTATTATTACGAAGTGAAATGTCAGAGTTTGTGCGCGTGTGCAATGTTATTAACCAGAAAGACTTATAAAGAAACAACAATATATACGATGAATAAGTTCTTACAGAGTACGAACTTGATCAGAACAGAAAGAAAATTTATTTGTAAGATTTGTGAAAAAATCCCTTCTTTCTTACAAGCAATGTTCTATGGAGAAGTATAGTAATGAAGATACACTTTTGCACTTACAGAAGCATTTAGGAATTCCTCCCAAAGTTCAATACTTACTCCCCCTAAATATGTGCACACCCTTCTGGTCCCCCAGATGGGATTATCAGTACAGATGATCCCTCAATCTATACTCAAATGATTCTCCCGAACCTTTATGTGTTCTCTCGAACAGACTAGGCACAACATTCCCGAATTATATCTAATGATCTACTGATGTTCGTTCACAGTTCGAACATCAATATAACATATACAAGCTTTTGATGAATCACTCGAGTGTTTGACTCTGCAAAACTCGATACGTTTTAATGTTTTCTCATAACTATTTATACTGCATTCTTCCAGCTCTTCAATCACCATTTCTCCAGCAATTTTGGGTGATTTGGAAGTAATTTGGGAAGCTTTGACCTTCCTTCTTTGTCTTGATCTTTGATTGATTCCTAGAAATGAGGAACAAGATCACCTTCCTTGATTTTCTGAATCATCTTTCCTTTCTTCACTTTCAATCTTCATGATCCTATCAATCAACCAATTTTAAGCAACAAGAGTATTTTTCAATAAATCCCATTTATATAAAAAATATTTTTTACAATCTCCCCCTTGGCATTCTAGATCGAAAAATACTGCTGTTAGTCCTGCAAGACAGAGTGAGTATCCAATGCTGAATCAATCAATCAGATAAATGCAAGACTTGTGTCAGTTAGAACTAGTTCATTCGCAGTATGAACATGTAAGCACTATTGACCCTGCAAAAGATAGTAAAAAGGATATACATAAAGCAATAGCCAACAAAAAGAAAACAGGGGGCACATAAAGCAATAGCCAACAAAAAGAAATTAGGGTGCACAGCCCAAACCGCCCAAACCAGCAGGAGTTAAACAGATACATGCTAAAGAGTTCCTTCTTCCTCTTTGTCTTCTTCTTTGGGAGTTCCTCCAGCTTCAACAGTCATTTTCTCCCCCTTTTAAAATCTGGAATGCAAAGGATGCAGAATTTTTTGGTCATGCCCAGGAACGGACTGTGGTTGTAGGAATTGTTCGAACTGCCCAGGAATAGTATGTGGTTCGATCCATGAAGGATCTTGGTCCAGATTGTTCGAAGAAATCACCACGCCTATCATCAATGAGGACCTTTTGCTTGAAAATGATGGCCCATATCAGGCTGGGAAAGGAAAGTTTCTTTCTTAGCTTAGGACGACATAGGGTGGGTTTGAGAGAGGATCACTGAGCAGTTGGTGTCCAGTTTCGCATCCCAATCTTATGAAGCATATTTCCTTCAAGTGTGAGATCGGCATGGGATAAATCAGAGTCCGGCCACTTGGTCACTTGGTTTCCTATGATTCATCTCCTCCACAAGTTCGTACGCTGGAGGACCGGTCAGTTAATGTGAGAGTTTTGGCAGCATCCACTGTCAGCTGAACCACTGGAGCAGGGTTGAGCGCTTCCTTTTAGCTGCCTCTTTTGTGCGTCCCATGATTGCTGTAAGATTAGGAAAACCCTAGCACAGGCTTTGAAAAGCGAAAGTGAGATATGAAGATGGTGAATTCGAAGAGGCACATATATAGTGATGTAGATATTAGTTCAATATCATCAAGTGTTTGTGGTATGAAGTAGAGGTTTTGAGGATCCCAGAACCGGGTTTGGAATGTAAGGAACCGAGTCAGAGAACCGAATTTTAACCAGTTCAGAAAAGAGGTTAAAAGGAGAAACCGGGTTTGAGTTTGTTATAACTTCCATTCGCAACAATTTTAATCCGTTGCATGAGAAACCGTTGTAAAAAGCCCGCGGCAGCAGTTTTGAGTTCTTGAGTCAAAATTGGTTACAACTTCCTCAACTCCCTGATTGGAGCTCTGGCATTTATATACATTGTAAACACTTGCGAGCTAATAGACGTATTTTTCCCTCTGTAAACATTACTCAATCAAGAGAATTGGAATGCTAGGGTTTTCTGCTCAAATAAAGCTGTGATTTGGGGTTTCTGGTTTTTCTGGACAATTCTTGTAATTGGTTGATTAGTGGAGTGAATTGAGGTGTATAGAACCTCCGTGGATGTAGATCACATTGATCGAACTACGTAAAAATCCTGTGTTCATCATTTTTCTTTCCTGTTCTTAGTTCGGTTGCAAGTGGCTGATTTCTTGGTTGTTTTTCATTCAATACAGTTGTGTGTTGTTTGTCTGTGAGATTGAGTTGATCATAACAAGTGGCGCCGTCTGTGGGAAACATTCTCACGCAACCAGAAGATAAAGATGTCAGGAATGAAGATGGATTTGGACAAATTCTCAGGGAGGAATGACTTCTACCTTTGGAAGATCAAGATGAAGGCTATTCTGGTTCAAAACGGGCTGGTAGGTGCTCTCAAGCCTGAAAGTGAATGGATAGAGACAGAGAAGCCCAAATATGCAGAAATGGACCAAAAGGCTTTGAGTTTAATCATCTTGTGCCTGGGTGATAAGCCATTGAGGGAAGTTTCAAGGTGCACGACTGCAATAGAGGCCTGGACCAAACTGGAGGACCTATATCAGTCCAAGTCTGTATCAAATAAGCTGTTTCTCAAACAGAGGTTGCTGGCTTTCAAAATGGTGGATGAAAAAGACATTTCTGATCAATTAGATGAGTTTCCAAAACTTCTTGATGAGCTGGAAGATCTTGGGGCAACTATGGAGGATGATGACAGAGCTTTGATGGTGTTAAATGCTCTACCAAGTTCCATGGAAGGATTCACAGATACTTTGATGTTTGGGAGGTAGGATAAGCTGAGCTATGACTCAATAATTACTGCCTTGAAGACCAAATGCCTAAAGAATCAAGGAGACAAGAAGGTAACTCAATCTGGTGAAGGACTGAATGTCAAGTTCAAAAGAAACTACCAAAAGAAGAAGGGCCAAACCTCAAAGAATTCCAAAAGTGGTAACACTGCTCCAAAGAGATCTGGAGAATGGATAGAAAACAGGAAATGTTTCAAGTGCAAACAGATAGGGCATCTAAAGAAAGATTGCCCATAGAAGATGAAGAAGAAAGAAGGCCAGGGTGCAGAGGCTGCTACAGTTGAACATGAAGAAGACACACCAGAGGTCTTGAATGTTACTGAGTCAAAAATGGAGATGGAATGGGTACTGGATACAGGCTGCTCCTTCCATATGTGTCCTCATGAAAAATGGTTCCAAAACCTCAAGAAATAAGAGGGAGGGTGTGTACTGCTGGGAAATGACCAATCCTGCAAAGTTCAAGGCACTGGATCAGTAAGCATCAACATGTTTGATGGGGTTACAAGAAAAATTACAAATGTAAGGTATGTGCCTAGACTTAAAAGAAATCTGATCTCCCTAGGATCTCTAATTGCTATTGGGTGTGAATTTAAGTCTGTTGATGGCCAATTACACATAACCAAAGAGAATAAACTGGTAATCAAGGGAAGACAACACAATGGATTGTTTATTTTGATAGGAAAACCAGTGGTTGGGAATGTGGGGAATATTTTGGGTAAGGATGAACTAACCCTGTGGCATAAAAGGTTAGGACACATTAGGGAAAGAGGATTGAAAGAGCTATCCAAAAGAGGTATAATAGGAGAGGTTGGAAACCAGACACTTGAATTCTGTGACAAATGTGCATTAGGCAAATCACAGAAACTGCCTTATGCTAAAGGGATTCACATTACTCAAGAACCTCTAGATTATGTTCACTCTGCAATCTGGGGACCATCCAAAACTGAAACTCATGGAGGAGAAAAGTATTTCATGTCTGTTATTGATGATTTCAGTAGGAAAGTATGGGTGTTCATCTTAAGAAACAAGAGTGATGCCTTCACTAAATTCGAGACATGGTTGCTTCAAATGGAAACATTGAGGGGAAAGAAACTCAAGCATTTAAGATCTGAAAATGGCTTAGAGTATCTATCTACTGAGTTCACAACTTTCTGAAATGAAAGGGTATTACCAGCCACAGAACAGCTCCCATGAATCCATAACAGAATGGAGTGGCATAAAGATTCAACAGAACTGTCATTGAAAGAGTAAGGTGTATGTTAATTGATGCTGGTTTGCCAAAGGTGTTCTGGGGAGAAACAATAAACACAGCATGCTACCTAATAAACAGATCACCTACATCAACTCTAGGGTTCTAAACACCAGAAGAAGTATGGAGTGGAAGAGTTTCAAATTACTCAGGTTTAAAGGTGTTTGGATGTTTGGCTTATGCTCACATGAAATCAGATAAACTTGATCCTAGAGTATACAGGTGTGTGTTTCTGGGATATCTAGAGGGAATCAAGGGTTACAGATTATGGTGCATGGAGCCTGAGAATCAGAAACTAATGATCAGCAGAGATGTGAAGTTCAATAAATCAATTATAGGATATCATTTCTCTGGAAATCAAGAAAAACATGATGGAGGCAGTGAATCAGAAAGGGTATCAGTTCAGGTGAAGACTCATGTGGATCATGGAACTCATAGAGGTGAAAACTTGGTTGATCACTCTAGTGATAGTTCTTCAGAAGAAGAAGACATACCACCCAGAAATACAAACCTGAGAGACTACAACATTGCCAGAGATAGACCAAGGTGGCAAATAAAGAGACCAGATTTTTATGGACAGGCTGGAAATACATTATGCACTCAGTATTGCTAAAGCCATAGAACATCATGAACCACAGAATTTCAGAGAAGCAGTTAGTGGTGATGAAAGTGAATACTGGATTAGTGCAATGATGGAAGAAATGGAATCTATGGAAAGGAATGGCACCTGGAAACTAGTGGATAAACCAAAGGGGCAGAAGCTGGTAAGTTCCAAATGGATTTACAAGAAGAATGTTAAAGCTGGAGACTCGGATAGAATAAGGTATAAAGCAAGATTGGTAGCAAGAGGTTTTACTCAGAGGGAAGGTATTGATTTCAATGAGGTTTTCTCTCCTGTGGTGAAACATTGTTCAATCAGACTACTTTTGTCAAAAGTGACACAAGATGATATGGAGTTACAACAGCTGGATGTAAAAACAGCTTTCTTACATGGAGACTTAGTTGAGAACATATATATGAAGCAGCCTGAGGGGTTTGTGATTCCAGGAAATGAAGAGAAAGTATGTTTTCTAAAGAAATCATTATATGGGTTGAAATAAAGTCCAAGGCAGTGGAATAAGAAGTTCAATGAGTTTATGTTAAATGCTGGTTTTGCTAGAAGCCTGTATGCTAGTTATGTTTATTTTGATAAGAGTACAAGTGTTGATCCTGTATACTTGTTGTTGTATGTAGATGACATGCTTATTGCAAGCAAGAGTACACATAAAATACATCATCTTAAGCAGAAGCTGAGTTTTGAGTTTGACATGAAAGACTTAGGGGATGCCAAGAAGATTCTGGGAATGAGTATAATCAGAGGCAGAGCTGCTGGAAGTTTATGGTTGTCTCAGAAGCATTATCTTCAGAAAGTGGTGGAGAGGTTTCAGATGCATGAGGCTAAAACACTGAGTATTCCAGTTAGCCAACAACTCAGACTATCTAAGGAGCAGAGTCCTAAGACAGCAGAAGAAGTGAGATACATGAGGAATGTACCTTATGCTAGTGGGGTTGGAAGTTTAATGTATGGGATGATTTGCAGCAGACCAGACTTAGCATACTGTGTGTCTTTGGTCAGCAGGCATATGTCAAATCCAGGGAAAGCTCACTGGGAGGCTTTGAAGCAGGTGTTAAGGTATCTAAAGGGAACAGTCATTCTGGGGTTGAAGTTTCAGAAACTGGCAAGCATGTCTATTCCTTTGGAAGGTTTCGCATATGCTGATTTTGCTGGTAATGATAGAGAGCAAGGCAGGTTGAGGTGATGATATACACTTGAGTTCATTGAGGTGGAGATTTGTAGATATTAGTTCAATATCATCAAGTGTTTGTGGTATGAAGTAGAGGTTTTGAGGATCCTAGAACCGGGTTCAGAATGCAAGGAACCGGGTCAGAGAACCGGATTTTAACCAGTTCAGAAAAGAGGTTAAAAGGAGAAACCGGGTTTGAGTTTGTTATAACTGCCATTCGCAACAGTTTTAATCCGTTGCATGAGAAACTGTTGTAAAAAGCCCGCGGCAGCAGTTTTGAGTTCTTAAGTCAAAATTGGTTACAACTTCCTCAAATCCCTGATTGGAGCTCCGACATTTATATACATTGTAAACAGTTGTAGTTGCGAGCTAATAGACGTATTTTTCCCTCTGTAAACATTACTCAATCAAGAGAATTGGAATGCTAGGGTTTTCTGCTCAAATCAAGCTGTGATTTGGGGTTTCTGGTTTTTCTGGACAATTCTTGTAATTGGTTGATTAGTGGAGTGAATTGAGGTGTATAGAACCTCTGTGGATGTAGATCACATTGATCGAACCACGTAAAAATCCTGTGTTCATCATTTTTCTTTCCTGTTCTTAGTTCGGTTGCAAGTGGCCGATTTCTTGGTTGTTTTTCATTCAATACAGTTGTGTGTTGTTTGTGTGTGAGATTGAGTTGATCATAACAAGTGATACTGACATAGACAAGTGCGGAAAAAGATGTGATGTGACACCTGGATATTTTCAAAAGATTTGAGAATCAAGATAATTAAGGAACATATCTTTTGACCTTTATTTTTTTTAAGGAACACTTTATGTGCAACGAATGCTTGAAAAATAAGGAAGTGATGTATATGCCTATTTATGCAAATGTATCAAAAGAAATCTTTAAGATCAACCCTTGTTGCACCACATATTTGGCAAAGATCCTATTTAGTAAACAAGTTTATTAATTTTCAATGAGGATCACATATCCAACGTATGGACTCAGAAATAACATCCCTCATGACTCCCTCCTTTTTTTTTTTTTTTTTTTTTTTGAGTTACATGTGGAAACCACTTTTCACTTAGAGACATCAGAAATATTTTCATGTGAAGTGTACCCCATTACTTTGTGGTTTCCTTGAAGACGAATCATGTTTCACTTAGAGCTATCGGAATTTTCGCCCGAAAGCTACCCCATTACTCCATGATTGTTAACATCATCGTTCACTTAGAGCAATCGAAATTTTTGCCCGAAAGCTTCCCCACTACTTGATGATGCTTGAAGTGCAACACGATCAAAGGAACCGTTCAAGAACATTACTGCACTAGATACACTTTTTGTCATTAGCTTTCACATACTCGGTCATTTTCTGTGCATGAGACTTATTTGCTCACAACATCATTTCCCGAAGGTAGCTCTTTATGACAATATACATGGGAAGACATGGAGCCATAGAAAATTATTTTTGCTACCTTTTGGACTGCAAAACAATGGGTAGTAAGGATCAAGATCTTGAAGAAGAGTATGCATGAATTACAAATATGTCTAAATGCAAAAGGTCCTACATGCAAATGCAATTTATTTATTTATTTAATTTTTTTTAAATGAATCAAGAATATAAACTATGCAGTGCATATTCCTAGAGACTTCCCTAATGTAAAAATCTGTTTGAATCAAGTGCCTTAGTAAACATATCGGCCAGTTGTTCCTGTGTAGGAACATGTTCCAAAATTATTGTTCTCTTTTCAACCAATTCTCCAATGAAGTGGTACCGAACATCAATATGCTTCGTTTGAGAATGTTGAACTTGATTTTTAGATGTATTTATTGCGCTGGTGTTATCACAAAACAAATTTATAGAATGAAAATTAAACCCGTAATCCAGGAGCATCTGTTTCATCCAGATGTATTTGGCCTCACCTGTCGAGAGTGAGATGCTGTTTTAGATTTAGTGACTCCATCAACTGAAGAGACGTCAGTCTTGGGTTCTTTCAGAGAAAGAACAATAGTGGAACTGTGAACATCCTGAGTGATTTCCTCTGTGACAGAATCATTTTCAGACCTGAAATTTGATAGATTAGCAAGATTATCACAGTTAATATGCCCAAGTTTTTTATGCCAAGTTTTCATTTCACACAAAGTATCGCGATCTAATAAGTAACAATTTTTAGTTTTCCTTGTTCTTGTAAGAACACAATTATTCTTTTCATCAAATACTCGACATTTATCTTGTGTAAATCTAACATTCAATTTTTTTGATCACTGAGCTGACTGATACTTATCAGATTTGCTGTTAGATTTTCAACAAGCATTACTCCTTCCAAATTAGGCATACCACTGACATTCAACGTTCCTATTCCAATTACCTTGTTTCGCACACCATCTCCAAAAGTAACAAATTTATCATTTACAGGAGACACATATGTAAGATTTGCTCGTACACCTGTCATGTGCCTCGAACATCAACTGTCAAAATACCATGTCCCTTCAAGGTTCGACTTTAGAGCAAGAATGGAAGTGAAACATTTATTTTCCTTTTGTTCCCAGATTTTGGTTTGTTTGTGATTGCTCAAGTCAGCCTTTGTTTTGGGATTTGGTTTTTGATAGTATCTTGACTGAACTTTATATATGTCCCTGAAGGTGACTTTGCTAGTGTACAAGTCATATCGCATCCTTTTGCAATTAGGACGGATATGTCCTTTAACACTGCAGTAGTGGCAAGTAGGGATAAATTTAAAGTTCTCATGTCTAGAGTATGAATTCGAGATAGATTGTTCCTGGTTAGAATGAACAGTTTGATTATTTGGCCTGTGTCCAAACACTGCTCGTTCTAGACTAGAACTCTTTCCAAAAAATTCACTGCGGTTTCTTACCTCATTACCTTTACCCTTCGAATGGTCTGCAAACCACCTACTTGAGTTGTTAGTGGGTGATTCTGAGGTCCCTTCATTACTCTAGATAGCTCCTTTTTGAGCATTTGTATCTCATTTTCTTTGTCCTTGCTAACCTGTTACACATTAACAAGTTCTTGTTTTAAGGAACTTATTAAGATGTCTTTTGAGCTGATTACCTGTTTGGCAGTTTTTAGTTCATTCTCCAGCAGAGTATACTTCGCAGTGGACATGTCGTGAGTTTGTGAGGAAGTGCTCGGATCTCCTCTTTTCTCGTAAGTTCTGACCTTTGCTTCTAAGGATTTTATGATCTCTGCAGCCTTGTTTGCTCTTGAGGATATTTCTTCATACATGACCTGCAATTGTTCTGCAGTAGGGCATGACTCATCATCAGACTCAGACTCATCAGCCACATCTTTTCTTGTCAGTTCCTTGATGGGTTGAACATGAGCCATCAAACAAGTAAAATCCTTCAGCAAATCACATAGAGCAAGATTGTTGGTGTTATTGAATGCATCATCTGCCTTTGAATCTTTATCAGTCTCTGAGTCACTCCATGTTGCGATGCAAGCTTTGTTTTTCCTCAAGAAATTTGGACATTCCGCCTGATAATCTCCATATCCTTTGCACTCTCTGCACTGGTCATTCTCCTTTTTGCTGTCCGGATTCTTCCCATTTGAATTCCTTCCACCAGATTTGTTTTTGTTGAAGTTCCCGGAGTTGTTCTTTCCTGGTCCCTTGGAAGTATTGAACCTCTTCATCATTTTCCCGTAGTTCTTTTCCAGGAAGACCATAGTGTCTGCAAAATTTACAGCATCTAGGTCATCAGACTCTTCTTCCTGTTTTCGGATACTCCAGCCTTTAGTGCAATGCCTTTGGCCTTGACTTTGTCGTAGCCATTGTTGATTTCAAATGTTCGTAGTTCTCTGAGAATATCGTCCAGAGTCATGTCTTGACCTTCATGAACGATTCCAAGACAGTGATTTTCTCTCTGAATCTGGATGGCAGAGTTCTCATGATCTTTGAGACCTGTCTTTCTTCTGAGATACTTTCTCCAAGTATGTAGCAATCATTCACTACATCACAACACCTTGCATAGAAACCATCGATATTTTCATCCGCATTTATTTTGATGTTATCGAATTGACGAGATAACCTTTGGAGTTTTGAGATTTTGACTGAGGCATTCCCTTCAAATTGGCTTTCCAGATTTCGCCATGCATCCTTTGCGGTTGTGCATTTCACTATCATCTTGTGCCTCATGGGATCTACAGATCCTAGAAGTGCGTACAACGCTGTGTAGTTTGCTTCTTCTTCTTGCTTGTCCTTTTGGGTAAAGGACTCAACTAGTTTTGGGACCAGTTTCTTTTCATTGTTCTCCATTTGAGGCCACTCCTATCCTCTTTCAACTGTGAGCCAACACTTCTTGGATCTCAAGTACACCATCATCATGGATTTCCAGTAGGAGTAGTTGGTTCCATCCAGAAATGGAGGTCGCAGAGATATGTGATTAATGTAAGCCATTTTGTTCCCTTGGATCTACCTGTTTATAAAAGCTGGAACCTACTCTGATACCAATTGAAATGTCAGAGTTTGTGCGCGTGTGCAATGTCATTAAGCAGAAAGACTTATAAAGAAACAACAATATATACGATGATAAGTTCTTACAGAGTACGAACTTGATCAGAACAGAAAGAAAATTTATTTGTAAGATTTGTGAAAGAATCCCTTCTTTCTTACAAGCAATGTTCTATGGAGAAGTACAGTAACGAAGATACACTTTTGCACTTACAGAAACATTTAGGAATCCCTCCTAAAGTTCAATACTTACTCCCCCTAAATATGTGCATACTCTTCTGGTCCCCCAGATGGGATTATCAGTACAAATGATCCCTCAATCTATACTCGGATGATTCTCCAGAACCTCTATGTGTTCTCCCGAACAGACTAGACACAACTCTCCCGAATTATATCTAATAATCTACTGATGTTCGTTCACAGTTCGAACATCAATATAACAGATACAAGCTTTTGATGAATCACTCAAGTGTTTCACTCTGCAAAACTCGATACATTTTATTGTTTTCTCATCACTATTTATACTGCATACTTCCAGCTCTTCAATCACCATTTCTGTAGCAATTTTGGGTGATTTGGAAGTAATTTGGGAAGCTTTGACCTTCCTTCTTTGTCTTGATCTTTGATTGATTCCTTGGAATGAGGTACAAGATCACATTCCTTGATTTTCTGAACCATCTTTCCTTTCTTCACTTCAATCTTCATGATCCTATCAATCAACCAATTTTAAGCAACAAGAGTATTTTTCAATAAATGCCATTTATATAAAAAAATGTTTTTTACACAAAGACTTCCTACTTTTTCTGTGAAGTAATTTTTCCATAATCTCTAAAATTTAATCAATTATTTTAAAGTAAAAGCAATCGCAAACATTCCCTAAAACCTAAAAACAGATTAACTTCAAAGGAAAAATGGAATGAAAATCCTCATTTATTTTGTGGCTACTGAAATCATGCCAGAAAGTGAAATTTCCATGAAATCTCTTGAAAATCGAAAGACGAAAGACTCATATTTTTCCCATGTGAAAAGTAAAGGTGAAAACTTGCATAGTTATTAATCAAGAAAGAAAATCTCAGTTCTGATGAAAAAATGTGAGAAGATGGTGGCTGCTAGAAAAAGAAAAGAAGAAGTGGAAGCTGGAAAAATGTTCTTTGATGGAGATGTCGAGAATTAGTATGGTAGCGGATAACAAAATGAAAATAATGGAGAAGAACATAAAATACTTTCTCAAATCTCGTGGTAAAGGAAACTAAGAGAAAAAGAAAAAAGGTCTGAGATATCAACCGCGAATTGTGGTGGCTCCAATAAGCTAAATGGGGTTCCTTTTTAATTGATGAAAACAACGTCGTATCAATGGGGACAGTAATGGGTACAGGAATAGGGGTACAAGTGATTTGATCTGTGCTAATGTTGAGGTACTTTGCTATACTGTTATGTAGATTTTCACTAGCTGATCATAGATCCATGCATAATGATTCTAGAGAAGTTTTCTTTTACACTAGTTGCACGAATCGTAGCAATTCAGATTCCAAGTGTATCTTGTGGGTTGTGTGTAGTTTTTCATGAAAAAGGTGAATTAGTGTTTATTTTGAAATGTATTACTTGTTGTGAATATATGTATTATGCTAAAAATGTATCACTTATTCTAAAGAGATATTTTTTAATTATATCTATGTATACAATTATATATACAAAAGTTAACGTACAATTTATATTTTTAATTAGGGAAGTAACTTAAATGGTTGTATGTGCTAGGGTTGTCCTTTTGAGTTCCATTATTGTCTTAGTCAATTTTTTGTATAATTTTTTAAAAATTCTCCTAATCTAAGAACAAAGAAAAACATCCCCTCCCCCAAGGTAATTCGAACCAATGGTCTAGGTAGTGGATGTTCTTGCCACTTGAGCTATCCAACTTCGTCCAATTTTTTTGTATTTATTTGTAATTACTATATTACATGGGCAATTTTTTTCTTTTATATAATTATCAAATTACATGGTCTAATTTTATAACTATTATATTCTTACATGGGATAAACTATTTTCTTTTATATAATTACATACTATATTGGTTAGCTATTAACCATTAAATGAGTGTTTCTTTCTCTTTATTATACATACAATTACAATTAAAATTAAGTCAGATTCATATTATTCTCCAGATAGTGTTGCAACAACATCCTCAACACTAGTGTGTTGAACAAGATCTTTGTTTCCTTTATAAAATGGGGGAGTATACCGAATATGCTTCATGGACAAAAAGGGGGAGAAAGTGGTATTGTGTTACTACTGGTGTGTCTAGAGGTGCAAAAATCCAGATGGTACAAAAGTTGAAAATGATGCTGCAGAAGATGGAGTTTTTAAGTTGTTTTACGTAGGGGGAGTTAATTAAGGGGGAGTGTGACTGTTTGGGTCTCAACACTCTTTCCTTGGTACTTCCAGTGTGTTTTATCTAACATCTTAGTTTTTTGCTTTGTTTGTAAGTTTTTTCCAGTAAGACAAAAAAAAAAGGGGGAGATTAGTATCAATTGTTGGAAATGGTGTGGTGCAATGTGTCTCAACATAATGCTCCAACACTTTTCCTATCTTGCTCTTTTGTAAATATGTTTTTGCCTTACTTGACCTTCATGTTTGACTAATCTTTCTCTTTTGTTAGATGTTTACAGGTTTTTATCAGGAAGACAGAAAGGGGGAGATTGTTGAGGAAATAAGGTGTTACAGAAAGTGTATCAACACTTTCTGCAACACATTATTTCTGAAGTTTATTTTTTATTTTGTCTTACTAATATTTTTCTTGTTTTATTGTTTTATATTCATTATTTTATTATTGTCAATTTTTGTTAAGTTTTTACTATCTAGAATCATGGGGAAGTTATTTTCTTAAATAACTTCCAATGGAAGTTTTTTATCCAAAAGATAAATTTGCAAGGGAAGTTATTATCCAAAAATAACTTCCTATCATTGATTCTATAAGTACAAATTCGTCTCTCTCTCCCTCTTCACGTTTTTATCACTCTCCTAAAGGGATAAGATCATGGGAAAGTTATAATATATGAAATATAACTTCCTTATCAATTGATCTTTTCCCTCCATTTCTCTTTTTCTCTATGTCCCACGTTTTCCTCACTCTTGTAACCGTTATACATGTGTGGAACTCTATAAATACAAGTTTCCACGAAGATAGATGCGAACCACTCCATTAAGTTTCCTGCACCCTATAAAGAGTTATTGCACCTGTAGCAACACCTTATGTTGCACACAAACACTCCCACTTTTCTTTGTGGGTTGTGTCATCCTTATGTCCGGATCTTTTGTGTGTTTGTGTGTGTAATTTAGCTTTAGGAAGTAGATCAGTGGTGATTTTTCTTTTCATCTTGGTCTATGTATTTTTGGGATGTATCGACAATATACTCTTTTGTTGAGTAATAAAGTTTGACTCAAGCTTTTGAATTGCTTGAGATTAAACTTATTTCTTCTATTCTTTGTTTGTCTTTTTGTTGTGTTTGTTTGATTCCGTTGTTGTTTGTTTGCTCTGTTGTTTTCTGCACAAACGAACCCAAGGTGTTGCAGTACTTGTTGCAACACCTTACGCAACACTTCGCGTTCTGCCCGGATCAGTTTCTTACAAGTGGTATCAGAGCCCACACTTGACGACACTAAGTGGGATCCTGTGAGAGAATCATGGAATTTTCGGGTATTGCCGTTTGGAGAAGTCTTATTTTCGAGGATTTCAACTATTCTGTATGAAAGGTCAAAATGCATGCTTATATCAAATATTTATTTATGAGTGTGCATGGAGATCCACTTTCGTAGGTTGGACCTCTCTGAAATTTGCAGAATTTGATGAGATAAGAATTACTTCAGTGAAAGAAATAAAGATGATGATTCAATCTCCTAAGTCACGAAGGAAAAGTTATGTCCATTGAACTCCAATGAAGAATCCTATCAAAGAAGTGTACAATCCTTTGTTTAGGATACTTGAAGGTCAAGTTTGTAGCCGAAATCAGAAAGAGAAGCATCTTGGTCGTGGAAATCAGCCTCAAGGATGAGATGGAAAAGATAGAAATCATGAACAACAAGGTTCAAGAGGTTGAGCTCCATACAACATAGAGAGTTTTCGGATTATGACACTACCTTGATAAAGATGGGAAAATCTGGTGGTGACTGTTGGTGGTGATGAATCTGGAAGAAGAGTACGAGAAAGATGATGTAGGAGCATGCTGCATTGATGATTAAACTCGAAGATATAGGTATTACCAAAGGTGTCAAAACAACTTCCTCAACACCTTCAGAAGATGAATTGCAGAAGGTGTCGCAACACCCTCCTAAACACTGATAGAAATTCAGAAGTTGAGATTCAGATTATGATTAGTTGTAGCATGTCTTCGTGGAGAATGCTAAACTGATGGGGGATTACAATCATCAAGAATCAGTATTCACATAAAAGGATTATGAGTTTGGGAAGGTAAAATTGAGTTGATGCAAACATTTGTAGTAGTTCATACACAAAACTCAGGTACTTCTGAATTCTATGATCTTTTGTCATCTAAAGTGCATTGCAAAACTGATCTTGATTATTGTAGTTGATCTGAACATCATACCTTGTTTGAAGAATACAAAGTCTTAAATTTTGTTGAAAAATGTGATGAATCTTTTCATTACTTTTCATTTTTGAAAATTGTATCTCTTTAAATCTATTTGATTTTGATTCAAAGATTCTTGAGTTAATTGATAATCTGAAAAATAAAATATTTGAGAATCAATTTCAAAATACACTTCTGTTGTTGGTGATAAAGCATAGAAAATTATGTTGAATGATAATCATGTTTCCTTTGATTAATTTTCAAATGAAAAATAACTCAAGGACGTCACATTCATGTGTGATTATTGTTCATTTTGTACACATTAGCTCTTATTGCTTTATAAAACAAAATATATTTCTTGTGTAAGATTTGGTGAAGTGTTCTCCAAAGTATCTCAATACCCTGTCCAACACTCCAAAAATTAAAATTACGTTTATCTTTCTAGTAGATCCTCAAAGATGTCATAGGCTGATGTGTATTCTAATGTTGTTTATACTTCTTTGAGTGTTTATATTTCAGGTTCATGGTATTGTGATATCCATTATCCATGTCATACGATGGGTACAAAAGGCTATCTCAAGACTTGTGAAGAATGTTATGGAGGCAGATTTAATTTTTGATGTGGTGCTATAAGAAGAATCATGGGCATCGATACCTTAAATGTGGAAGACTCACCACACCTTAGTGATGTCCTATCATGATTAAGGGTGATTAATAACTA
The DNA here is from genome assembly GCA_958295605.1 of Ajuga chamaepitys. NCBI lineage: Eukaryota > Viridiplantae > Streptophyta > Magnoliopsida > Lamiales > Lamiaceae > Ajuga > Ajuga chamaepitys. The sequence goes on from OY282498.1 coordinate 29,988,542, forward strand.
ACTTGATTAGCATTAATCAACTCTATGATAATGATTCTTTCTTTCAAATTTGAGACGGATCTATGCACTATTTTTATCCTTAAAAATAAGTGTGTTTTGACAGGTATAAGAAGAATGAACTATTGTTTCTCATTGAAGACGAAGAATCTTGTCATTGTGCCCAAATTGTGAAGTGCAAATATGACACCAAAAGTTTTCACATGTGAATTCTGGAAACTTTCGTAGGCTGGAAAAAGTTGAGGCTATTAGAGGCCTACCCAAGCTTGATGGTATGGTTGTTCATGCAAAAAAGGGTAAGCTATCTGAAATGTCTCACAAAGTGTTGCTACACTTAGTACCACACACGAGTTCCGAACGATTTCACACGGTCTTAGTTGGGCTAATTGAGGTTGATATCTTAGTGAAAAGATTTGTTGTTGATGACTTTTCTTGTGTTACATGGCTTGATTATTTTTGGAAAGTCATAAACTTTTGAAGTCATTAGAAAGTTATTTAAAATGATTTCATACATGCATAGAGTCATATTAGGATAAAATCAGTTCTTGATAGGATTTTTGAAAATCTTATTTTACTTCATTTGTAATAAAAGGGGTATTTTTCAAATTTTCAACGCCTAAAACCTCTCAATAAATTGGGATTGTTGAATAGATTTTGTTTTGATATTGATTATGTTGCATTATGTACATAAGATCTTTCTAAAAGACTTTGGACTTAGGCCCTCTTTATAGCCACTTTATGAGTAGAGTCCATTTGAGATTGTCAATGACTCCCTATGAAACTCTCAAAGGGAAGAGACTAAATCTTGAATAGTTCTAATTATTAGGTCGTTGCTATATTTTGAATGATGGGATAAATACGGGCAAATTTGATGTAAAATTTGACTAAGAACTTTCTCTTGGATATCCAATAAATAGTCGTGTTTATAGGGTGTTTTAATGTTAACCTTGATATATCCAAGAAATTGTTAATGTTGTTGTTGTTGATCTTTCTGATCTTGCAAGGTGAAGGAGGATGATAACATTCTGAACCTGTTGAATTTAGAAGAATCCTTAAATCAGTCTACTGAAACTGCTGCTGAACCTAAGGTGTTGCACGACCTGTTGTAACACCTAGTGAAACACCGTACCAAAAAGCAGTAACATATTTAGAAACTGGTAAAGAACAAAATTCAGAAGATCACTCTATCAATAGCAGCATATGCAACACCCCGAATTATTATTTTACGGGTATTATTAATATTACTAATATTTCTATTATTAATTAGGCCCAACATGCATCATACATATTTTATGTGGGTCAAATCAAGTTATTTGGGCCCAATTTGAGCCCAAATCTTAATTTATATTTATCCATAATGGCAGTCAGTTAATTACGTATCTAGACCAGATTAATGTCTATCTATTAGATACTTTCCTAGTTGATATCTAATAGAAAAACACTTTTCCTATGGGGCTTTTGACTAATACCCAGTAGGAAAATAACCTAGTATAAATACTAGACAGTAGAATACCACTTTCATAATACGCTCTCAGTTGAATTAATAAATTCTCCTTCTTCGTTTTGATTTAATGAATCAATAGGAAACGTGAATCGAATTAATTTAATTGATTTGGGTTAGGGTGATAAAGGGATTGATTTCTATTCTTTTCGTGCGTGAATAATACGTGTATTTGATTAAATAATGAAATTTGGGTCATGTGTATATATATATAAGTGTATTGTGCAGTGTGCGTGTATGTAATATGTATATAAAGTGCAGTGTGTGTGTATGTAATATGTATATAAAGTGCAGTGTGTGTGTTATATATATTATGATATGGGTATGTTGTATTTGTTTGTGTGCGTTCGGTGGTGTGTTTGTGTGCGTGTGCGTGTGTTCTGTGATGTGTTGGTGTGCATGTGTGAATAGAGGGGTGTTTGTTCGTATTATGGGGAGGACCACATGTAGGATAGTAAATGTAGAAAAAAGAATTTATTTCCCCTTGTTCCAATTCTCTTTTAGCAGAACCTTTACACCCTTTTATCAAAACTTAGAGACTTGGAAATAGATTAAAGAAAGTATGGATATGTGAATTCACAAATTATGAAAATCTTAGAGACTTGGAAATAGATTAAAGAAAGTATGGATAGTTCAATTCCAGCATTGATTTAATTGTACTAAAAAAAATTTAAAATGAGATTGAATCATAAAAAACATGTACTTGACAAACTCAAGTGAGATGTACAATTTCCATAAGAGTTTTAATTTTTATTCTTATTTCAGTTAAATAACATTCTACTTTCAACTAGTTTGCATTACTCAAAGTTACATTATGCATTTATTAGTGGACTCTGACAATAATATCTATGTTCTGCAATGGTCAAATTTGGAACAACACACACAATCGATACATTCGATAAATACATATCATATCTGTCATGTCATGAATTTTCGAGGACGAAAATTTTCTAATGGGGTAGGATGTAACACCCCGAATTATTATTTTATGGGTATTATTAATATTATTAATATTTCTATTATTTATTAGGCCCAACATGCATCATACATATTTTATGTGGGTCAAATCAAGTTTTTTGGGCTCAGTTTGAGCCCAAATCTTAAGTTATATTTATCCATAACGGCAGTCAGTTAATTACGTATCTTGACCAGATTAATGTCTATCTATTAGATACTTTCCTAGCTAATATCTAATAGAAAAATACTTTTCCTATGGAGCTTCTGACTAATACCCAGTAGGAAATAACCTAGTATAAATACTAGACAATAAAATAACACTTTCATAATACGCTCTCCGCCGAGAAAAAAAAGTGAAAACCCTTCCCTTTCATAAACAGTCGCCACCCTATTTTCACCCTCACCAGTAGACGATTGATTTCTTTCGGAGGTAAATCAAAATTCTTCTTCTTCTTCGGTTGATTTAATACATTCTCCTTCTTCGTTTTGATTTAATGAATCAATAGGAAACGTGAATCGAATTAATTTAACTGATTTGAGTTAGGGTGATAAAGGGATTGATTTCTATTCTTTCCGTGCGTGAACAATACGTGTATTTGATTAAATAATGGAATTTGGGTCATGTGTACTGTGTATATAGATATAAGTGTATTGTGCAGTGTCCGTGTATGTAATATGTATATAAAATGTAGTGTGTGTGTTATATATATTATGATATGGGTGTGTTGTATTTGTTTGGGTGCATTCGGTGGTGTGTTTGTGTGCGTGTGTTCTGTGATGTGTTGGTGTGCGTGTGTTAATAGAGGGGTGTTTGTTCGTGTTAGGGGGGACCACATGTAGGGTAGTAAATATAGAAAAATGAATTTATTTCCCCTTGTTCCAATTTTTCTTAGCAGAACCTTTACACCCTTTATCAAACCTTGAGACTTATCAATATACAAGCTTATACCCTTTTTTTTTTTCCCAACATTTTATTTAATTTTGGGTTTTTCCTAATTTGGTCTCGCATCCTATATTAATTGAGATATACTATGTATTAATTAGGTATGTCTAGTCAAGAGTACGGTGACTAAGCCGTTATTGCACTTCAACAACTAAGGTGGGGTTTTCTTTTAATGTTTGCTTTAATTAAAGAATATGCTTGTTATGTTTAATATGTAGCTATGGTGATTCTATGATATGAGATCCATTTATGTGAATGGCCTACGGGCATATGATGATATGATGTTATGGTGATACATGATATGGTGATATGATGTTATGGTGATATATGATATGGTGATATGATGTTATGGTGATACATGCTATAGTGACATTATGGTGATACTTATGATGATTTGCTCATATTTGAACTACTTGCTTATATTTAATTTTGGCAAACTAAACCCCACGAGCTGGATGTAGCTCACTCCCTTTATAAAATCCCCTTTCAGGTTGATGGAGCTGTGTGTGAAGGCGAGAGAGAGATGTGATGACATAATAATAAGTAGTAGATATTTATGGTGATACATACATGAGTTTTCTATTTGAGGTATTAAAGTGATTTATTATATTATAGATTTAACTTTTATAATTTATCAAAAATATTTGATTAAAAGTTATTTAGTGGAATATTATTTGGTAAACTATATGAATGTTGTTTATTAAAAGTATTTTATTTCGTATTTGCCAAACGACTTATAATCATCACGTTATAAATTTAATTTTCATAGTTCTTCAAATGTATTTATTAGAGGTCATTTTTGGTGAAATGTTATTTGGTAAATTATATTAAAGGAGTTTATTAAAACTGTTTTATTAGTATCTAGTCTAACGATCTAAATTTTAGTGTTAGCTTGATTTTTCTAAAGGTTAGGAATATATTACTTGTTTGAGACATTTTATTTTTTCTAAACCTATTCAACTAATTTTCTAAAGAAATACGATTTCATTGTATTTCAATATTTTATTTATAATTTATGTTAACTCTTAAGTTAAATTAGTTAATTTACTTATGCACATTTATAAAAGTATTATTCATATTAATTTTGTAAAGTTTTGGAAATAATATGACTTTATTCTTTGAAGCATATCAATTATTATATTTTTATTTAAGTTATAACAGCCTTATTTTTAAATTATGTGAATGTTTTAATGTTTTTATTATTCTCTTTTTAAAAGTAAAGTTTTATTATTATTAGTAAAAAATAAAAAATTACCTATGAAAATCCGAGCTGTTACAACATACTTACCATAGTCCCCTCCTGACAGAATACAAAGGGATCATCCTCTAACTCAGGTTTTTGGCGATAACAATGTATGATCTAGAAGGAAAGATAGAGTATTCTAACATGGTAAGACTTTTTATGGCTCACATTTGCATTCACTAAGGTAAATTCTTGTTGTTTCTTGTCTAACATTGAACCAAAGAATGTGATTGATGCTTTAAATGATATTTGGATCAATGTTATTCATGATGTGCTAAATCTATTTGAGAGGTGATGTATGGGATCTTGTTCCAAGTTTTGAAAATTTCTTTTTAATGGGAACAAAATGGATGAGTTTGGTAATATAACCTGCAATAAATTCAGTTTTGTGCTTAAGGTTATGTAAATGTGGATGAAGTAGACTTTGATGAAACATTTGCCAAATTACCAAACTTGAATCTATTTAGTTCCTACTTGTTGTGTCTTATTTTCTCAATATCAAGTTTCACCTAATGGTTGTTGAAAAGAGTCTTTTTAAATGACTATTCTGTTGATGAAACTTTTGTTGTGCAGCCTAAAGGACTTGTTGATCCATATAAGCCTAATTATGTATAAGAGCTTAAGAAGGCCATATATGGATTATAACAAATTCCAAAGGCTTGGTATGATAGATTGACTTATTCTTTGCTTCAACTTGGTTTCATAAAAAAGGTGAAATTGATTAAACTTTTTCATAAAAATGGCATTGAAATAATTGTTGCTCATTTCTATAGAGTTGATATAATTTCTGGTTTATCATGTTAAAAGTCTTGAATGACTATGTGCAATCTATGTCCTCTATATTTGAGAAGAGCTTACTTAGTGACTTACACTTCTTTCTTGGACTTCATATTTAAAACTGCATGAAGAGATTGTTAGGTCAGAGTCTAAATATGCCATATTTCTTGTGAAAAGGTTTAATATTGAGAATTCAATGCACCTGAAAACCCTTATAGGATCCTGTTAGAAGGTGTGTTAGAAAGTGTTGTAGAAAGTGTTCGAAAACACCTTCTATAAAAGTATGATAGAGACCCTTTTGTAAGTGAAAGCCAACACACCATATGCTTGTTTTAGTGTCTTTGTTTATGCTAGGTACCATATTGACCCTAGGGTCACTCTCTTAAATGTTGATGAAAACATTACTTAAGTTTGTTTATGGTACATTTTATCTTGGAATATGGTTTACTAAAGACACTAATACAAAGGTTGTGGGGTTTATTGGCTTAATTTTTGTTAGGGATCTAAATGATTGGAAGAAAAAATTCAGAGGTGTTTCCATCTTGGATCGTTGATAGAATCTCATACCACACTCATTCACCAAACACATAAACTTGGGGACTCATATTTTTGTGTGCTTTGATGGGAATAAACATAATTCAGATTAAGCACATTATGAGTGAGAAACAACTGACTTATACCTTCACCAAGATGTAGACTTCTAGAGATTTTCTCTCTTGAGGAAATCCCATGGTTTGTATGTTCTGTAAACAGTGTTGCAGTAAGTGTTATAAGACCTTGTACATCACTTTTATAACACTATCTTTTGCATGCATTCTTTTCTGTTCTTGTTTTTATTTTCTTTCGACTTACATTGAGTTTTCAGAATACTTTGCTTTGTGAATAGGTGAGTAATGTTAAATTTTTTAATTATTTTGTGGATTTTAGATTGTTGTCACTTTTTTCAAATCCCTTACTAACCTTATGACTTTTCTTTA